>CM044394.1:55832500-57167500 GCA_024322285.1 Musa beccarii
TTCATGTCAGCTTCAGCTCTTTGCTTGCACCCTCATCCCCTCACCACCAACCACAGCAGCCACCACCTAAAACCAGGAAGAAGAGAAGCCAACCAGGGAACCCAGGTAGGCCGCTGTCCCTCTCCCCTCAACCCTGCTCTTCTTGGCTCCTAATTTCTTGGGTTCGTGGACATATATATGCTGCAGACCCCGATGCCGAGGTTGTGGCCTTGTCACCCAACACGCTGATGGCCACCAACAGATTTATCTGCGAGATATGTAACAAGGGTTTCCAGAGAGACCAGAACCTGCAGCTCCACAGGAGGGGTCACAATCTGCCATGGAAGCTGCGGCAGAGAAGCAGCAAGGAAGTGGCAAGGAAGAGGGTGTACGTTTGCCCAGAGCCATCTTGCGTGCACCACCATCCTTCCAGAGCGCTCGGTGACCTGACAGGGATCAAGAAGCACTTCTCCAGGAAGCATGGAGAGAAGAGGTGGAAGTGTGACAAGTGCTCCAAACGATACGCCGTGCACTCAGACTGGAAAGCCCATGTGAAGACCTGCGGAACCAAGGAATATAGATGTGATTGTGGCACCCTTTTCTCCAGGTTTGCGATCCATCAACTCTGATCACTCTCCTCTCTTGTTATCATGGTTAAACTCTGAATAGCTCCTCCTGTAATAACCCTACCATCACATATCAGTGTGATTTCTCTATCAGAGATCAGCATGACAAAAGGTTAAAGATCTGCATTTAAAATCTCTCTCTCTCTCTCTCTCTCTCTCTCTCTCTCTCTCTCTCTCTCTCTCTCTCTCTCTCTCTCTCTCTCTCTCTCTCTCCCCTTTCTGCTAGCGGCATCAGATCATTTTGTTCTTGCTTGTTGAATGGAAGGCACTACAAATGCTCACTAGATTGCATAAGATAGAACTAAAAACTATAGAAAACGATACTCTTTAAGGATTCTAGTTCTCTTTCAAACACCTCAACTGGTAGGAACCGCGGCAAGCTTGATCCTCTCTCCGAGGTGCAACTTCCATGAGATCGTCTTGAAGCTTCTCACTACATTTCTTTCTGTTGTTCGCATTCTGCTAACAATTTCTGCATCTTTCTAACTTTTCAAGATGAGAACAGTTGCACGTCTCACTGCAAACGACAGGCACGTATGTATCGAACTTGTGTTGTTCGTGACATACTCCCTCAATTTTATCTTTGAGTTGTATTTACTTCCGATGTTTCTGTACAAAGCTTATCATCTTGCTAATTGGACAAATGCATGTCATACAACTGCAGTGAGTAATAAAAATAAGGGCCAAGGAAATAATGCATGAGAATATTAGGTGACGACTAAGTAGGAATTTTTCCTTCGTTTCCTTTACCGAGTGTACTTCTTTGTACGCTAGTTTGCTGGCATCGATGAGTTCTTGTAAGGCTGCAAAATTTCTGGATGGTCAACTGCTCGTCGTTCGATGCACACAGTTCCGCATTGAACTGTTTGACCTAATGGGCAAACTTTGCATTCTCTCTGAGTGTGTTTATGTAGATTTTAGTTGCTTAAACTTTTGCATCCGTATCTGACATTACAAATCAACATGTTATGTGGAACTCTGTCTTGTCTTGTCTTGTTGTTTCCATTACTATTATTGATGTTACCGTTGTTGTTGTTCAGAGAGGATATAGCAAAACATGGTCAATTACTTTGGTTATGTATTCTGCATCATCTTGATCTACGTGGACATTGAGATCAGTGAGAAGTTACTGCACATTCACCTCAATTTCTTTGTCGACATTCTTCCATTTTAGTTTATGTTTAACGTAGCAGCACATATTTTTGTGTGTCCTGTCCAAGAAAAATAAACATTTTATCATAAATCTCTCTCTCTCTCTCTCTCTCTCTCTCTCTCTCTCTCTCTCTCTCTCTCTCTCTCTCTCAAACACACACACCCTGGGGCTGTGTGTCCACTCAAACTCAAGTCCTCATATCTCATCCAACATAATCTTCTCATGTATTGTGTTTCTCTTGTTATTTTTCTTCTTTATCCTATTTGATATGTACACTTTTGATCTCTGTTGTGTTCATGCAGGAAGGATAGCTTCATCACCCACAGAGCCTTCTGCGATGCCTTGGCAGAAGAAAGCGCAAGACTCATGTCCGCCGCTGTCACCACGTCACCTCCGCTCCACCAACCCCTCTTCCGCCCCTTCTCCTCCTGGCACCCGACGACGAGTTCTAACCCTAACTTGATCTTTAACCCGAGCCATGACCTTGACCTCGGAGCATTGCAAATCAAACCAGCTGAGAACGATCTCCCTTCCCTGGATCACCACCTTCCCACCGGAACCAGCACCTCGGCCCACCTCTCAGCCACTGCACTTCTCCAGAGGGCCTCCACCATGGGCGCTATGAGCTTCACCAACACCGTCAGCGGCCAAGGTTACGATGGCATGATGGTCGGCGACGTCGCTGCCTTTCCAATGTGGCAGAACGGCCATCGCTTGACGAGGGACTTCCTCGGTGTGGCGGCCGGCGAGACTGGGGACGACGACGACGACCTACTCCTGGATCTGGTGACCGCCTCCTCCTGTGCTCCCATGGGTGACCCAACCAAGCAGCTCGCCGGGTTCCCTCCGGTGACCGGGCCGTGGGACTGATCGCTGGTACAGGACGTCGGTTGCAATGTTCCTTCATGTTCTTGCTTTGCCCTGCTGGTGTTATTTCATCTTGCTTTTTGCGTAGCACATTGACCTAAATTGCAAGCACGCAGACACGGTTAGCATCCACGACATAAGCTTCTGTGTGTGAGAGCAAAAGGAGAACACTTTTTCTGACATGGCTTAGTAGCAAATAGAACCTGTGTCTGTGCTTAGATTGCTGAAACGAAAGAGGTGTTGAGAGAGAATTCCAATGTTCTTTTAAGCTTTTAGCTTCTTGCAATAACCAGACCAAAATCGATGACAAAGTCAAGATAACAGATCGACTCTTGCAAAAGCTGGTCAACTTAGCCACAAGAAGCCAAGTTCTCCTGCAACTAAAAAAGCAGGGTTCACTTTTAGGGTTTCAAATGGGCATGGTTGGGGGATAAGGGAGGACGAGGTGGCAGTCAGGGCCAAAAGGTCCTCGACATGGCCCATCAGAGATGATGAAAGGGGAAAAGATGAAGGAACAGAAACATCAAGGCGTGAGGAAAAAGATGTTCACGGATGCACATCACGGCCGGCCGAACTGAATCCTCCGGTCCTTTTGATCGCCTTGCTTTCTTGAATTCCTATCCGGGCTCGTCTTGGGATTGGAGGAGATCAAGGCAGCTTTATGATGGACATGCGGCGATCCTTTCTCGATCGTTAACCGCACATCGAACACTCAGATGCATGCAGGCCAACATGTCCTCGCAATTAACCTATTCACAGAATTAGCTAGGGTTTAGTAGTCTCTAAGATAATTCTCACCGTTTCTACCATCTCATGATTTGGAGAGTCAACTACTTGTGCAGCTGCAATCGAACAGCATGGTCTACAAGAGAAGCTGGAGAGAAAGAAGACAGGACTCGTCTCGGGATCTATGTATGGAGGGAGAAGAGTTGCATGAGACAGACAACGTTAAGCAGCTTTTGAAAAGGCTTTATGGGGAGAACAATACATGCATGTGAGTTGCAGGGGTTTAGGAGTACACAATGTGCCATTTTGCCTCCGAAGAAAGACTACTCTGACCACCTTTTTCTTTTCTTTCTTTATTCCTTTTGCTTTACACAAGCAGACAAACCAAAAGCTCGCTCTCCCGTCCCTCCCTCCTCGGGCTTCCAACCCTCCACCTTCCATGACCTAATTATTAGCCGCCTCGTCGTTCTTCTCATGCTCGCTACCACAATATTCCAACACACGCCATGCATGCAGCATAATCTGATGGTGTTGATCCGAAGAACAGCCAGAGAGATGGTTCATTGTGGACGTAAACCTACCCACTCGAAAGAAGAGGGAATCACTTCGAAGGCTGATCGATCTGAAAGAGAGAACGAAGGGGTCATATGGTTCTCTAGGTAGAACTGGAAAATGATGGCAGTGGTCCAGGCGCCATTTCTTTGTGGGATTCACATCAATTCCCACTCCAAAGCTCGACATGCGTGAAGGGTCGGGAATTGGGAAAAGTATTGGACAGCTTGGAAGAAGGCCGATGAAAAGGATGGCGTGGTGCTTCAAGCCCCACTGGATCATTCCATTTCCTGTATCCTTTTCTTCCACATCTAGAACTCAGCAGCAAACTCCCACAAGAACAAAGGATCACGTCAAGCTAAGATCGGATCATATTACATCAGAATTCCTCAGCCATGTTGGCCCAGTAAATACCAGTCATTCAGATCATCGATCGAACCATTATCTCGTGCATGAAGGTTTTGCTAACATCATATGCATCCTGCCCAACACAGGCCTGTTCTACCAAGGCATATGGTACTCACTCTTCACTTGGAATCTCACGTCTGGTTCTTGCAGCATCAAACTCAAACATGCAGCTGAAGAGTCTTGTAGCTTCTGGTCTTCTATGTTGTCATCGGATAGGGTTCGGAAGTAGCAAAACTTCTCAGTAAATTTGACAAAATATTTACCTAATGATGCAAATATTTAGAGCTGGGTCTGAAATAATCGGATCCAACTAACGCTACTAGTGAGAGGCGTCATGCTAACATGACAAGGACCAGATGCTGACCCAATAGTTTATAGAGTCGCAATGGGTTGCATGCATACCTATCGAATTGCATCCGATTCCAGCCCGAATCCAACAATATACGGCTTAAAGCGTGTCCGAACTCGGCTTAGATCACCGATGAACTCGATTTGCTTCGTTCAACCGAATGAATGAGTGAGTCTAGTGGCGTGATAGGACAAATATTCTTCCCCATTCATAGCTCCCTACGTGATAGCATGGCCAGCAAATCACGATCAACAATTCAGCAAGATCGAGCGACGTGAACATCAATCCAAAATAATGCTATGGAATACTCTAACCTTATCCCATAAGCGGGGTCACCCTATTGAATATTTTTTTTATCATTAACCTATTATAAAGAGTCGATAATTAAGATCAATTATTATTTACTAGAACAACTTCGCTCTTATCAATTATGTTAACTTTAATGTCGAAAAAATTATGTCGAGAATTCCATCCAACTTTAGCCTTCATATAGATTGATAGTAAATATTAAGTATTCAAGTGTGTCCTCGATTATATTAGACTTATTATACCCATGAATCCAAATTGAATCTAAGTTAGAATTAAGCATCACCGATATTTTTACTATCATCGATGCGATAACACACGATCCAATGACACCCACATAAGTTTATTATACAGGCAATTCCGTTAGTTGACCATTTCCCTTCATCTAAAAAGAGAGTAAATTAGCAAATGCATTTCCTGTCCTCCACTTCAGGCCCCTGTATCGAGCGACCGCTGACTGTTATTAGAACATGAGTTTACCAAAATACCCCCTCACCACATCAGAAGACGTACCCACATCTCCACTAAGGTGGACCGGAACTCTCCTTCCCCAATCTCACCCTGCCCCTTCGCTTTCTCACGTCATTTTGGTGATTAATTATTATAAGCGATATGGCGTGTCGTGGTACCTTTGCGGGTTCGATCCGCAGGTGCCGATTTAATAGTGAGCTCTTGCTATTGGTCTGAACAACGACGGTAGTTTCGGCATATTGGCTCTTTAAAACGATCGATGACGGGAGGATGACGCGAGAGAGGTCCGGTGATTGTGGTGTTTTGGGTCGACGGGGAGATGTTGGCGGTGTTCGATCGGAAGGTCGCGAAGAGCCCGGAGGGGCTGAGGAGCCCGGGGACGGAGGGGGGCGACGGGGGACGCAGCCTGTTGGATCACTTCCTCGCGGCGCGAGCGGGGGCGGTGGCCATCAACCTTGGCTCTTCTGGGGGCTTGGCTTACACGTCGAAGAAGCAGACTCCTCTGCTTCCGAGGTAAGTGTAATACAACCAAAATCAAATCTTGATGAACGGCGAGGTGGTGATGCATTCGAACAAAAGCTTCGAGCAAGCTGTCGAATCCCTTGTTTGAACATCCCATTCCGTGAGGTTTTAACAGTCATTTCAAGTCTTCTTTTTGTGGATAATTATATGATAATTACCTTCAATTTTGTTCTTCTTTCCTGTTTTGGGTGTGTGCAAGCGTTAATTCTTTATACGATCAATTAATTCGCATGGAAGCTTCATATAATCATGTTTCGACGCAGGATTCATTTCAAATGGTCATCTTGGTAAAGGATGATTTCGTTCGTCTGATTTGTTTGTTCTTAAAGCATCGGATTCTTTTGGCAAATGCCCTTCGTACTCAAAACTACATCGTGTGAATTGGATTTGTTGTGAATGATCCCACTGGTAGACGCGTCCAGTATCTCTTGCTAATTTTGAGGTCAAATTAGCTTCTCAGACATAGACATGGCTTATGGGATTGTTGGTGTAAATGTGACGGATGCATCAAAAGGGTTACTAACCATTAGAATGAATTTTATTTTATTAAATTGATCAACAAGGTTTACTAGTAAATCTATTTCCAGAATACATTTTTATTTTTCTTTATTGTTTCCTGGTAGGCAATTTATCCAATGAGAAAGGGTTATAATCTTCTTGGTCTTTGTCTTTGTTACTTAACATTGAGAGATTACTGAACTTATCATTGATTTCCTGGAATTAGTTTAATGTTGCCACCTCCATGGAAGTTATCTTCTTTTGATAGTTGCATTTTATAATGCTGATGCTGCTTTAGCATAGAAGGTAAGCCAATCTCTACCCCTTCCAGAGATAAGGTTGTGTACATTGATCCTCCCTGGATTGCGTACATTAATCCTCCCTAGACCTTGGACTGCTAGAAATATCGTTGCAACAGGTTGTTTTTTACTTTATGCTGCCTTGTCCATTTGGATAACTTGATAGACCAGAATAATGGAACTTGATAAAGGAGAGAATCTGTATTAGAAATGGCGAGAATTGATTTCTTTCAAAACCCTCCTTTCTTTGCAAGTGGAGGATGATGTGATAGAATAAAATCTTTTAAGTGATTCTTTATCTCCAGAGAGGAAGAGGTTTATTGGTCTTAGCTTTTCCACTTTTCATCACTGCTGTGATTACTCTTTCATCCTCTACTCTTTTAATTACTAAAATTGGGGTGCACAGGATGCTGGTGCATCAATAGCTATGCTGCATTGATAGCTTCGGTAACTATTCAAGGAAATTCTACAAGAAATTATTACCAGAAAATTGTATTTTTGTGTCAAATTAAGGCACATGTGTTCATGATCAGATGGTGCTGATGCATTCCCAAAACCATTTTGACTGAATAGTTAGATAATTTAATTATCCTTTGCAAAATACTGCAAGGGTAAATGGAAATTGCATCTCAAAATCATGATCTTCTCTTCTTTCTTTTTTTCCATTTAATTTTTTTTCTCGTGCTTATATGTCATGTTGGTGGAGATGCTGGCTAATAATTAATCTTTTCTCCTCTTTCATGCTTGAAAGGTTGAACAGAAATGCTCGTAACTTCAATTTCAGCTATCATAGTTTCATCTTTCCTAATAATTCTTCCATTAATGATGGTGGTAATCTGCTAGTATAATAATTCTCTTACTACTTTTTTTAAAAAATCCTTTATTTTAATTTGTCATTCTTTGTATCCAAATAATCTTTTTTTGTTTTAATGCCTTCATAAAGCTTTTATTTTTAGTAAACTTTGCAAGTTCTGCTTTTCTCCACCTTCCTGGTTGCATCTAAAACCTCTTTTGTTATGAAAAAACATTTTCAGCTTAAGGAACAAGATCTCCCAGAATCAGTTTTATGTTTCTTAGTTATTTAGCATGCCACGGAATGGTAATATTCTTGGTTGTTCTTTTGCAGATTATTCGCTGTGGTGGATGATATATTTTGCTTATTCCAAGGGCATATCGAGAATATAACTTCTCTCAAGCAACAGTATGGATTAGGGAAGACTGCTAATGAAGTAATTATTGTCATTGAGGCCTATAAAACACTGAGAGATAGAGGACCATTCCCTGCAAGTCAAGTTCTGAGAGATCTAAATGGAAAATTTGCTTTCACTCTGTTTGATAGCTCATCGAACACTACCTTCATGGCCAGCGTGAGTATTCAAATTAATTATCCTCTCCTGCTTTCTATTTCTTTGTTTTTGAAGTATGAAAATTATATAGCGGTTATGGACATCCTAGGCACATACTGTGCCACTGGATAACAACACAATCTTTCCATTAGCCGCATGATGCCTGCATAGACTTGAACAACGAAACTTCAACTTTTCAACAGCTTTTAATTTCTCCAGTAGTTTGTCTTTGGCTACTTCTCTATTACTTTACTGAAGCAATTTTGCTTCTTGGCTCTCATCTTCTCCTTTTTGCCTTGTCTTTGACCTTGTGAAGAGGGGCATTCCCTTGTGACTCTTGCTTTTCTGATTTTTTGCACTTACCAACTTTGTATTTCAATCTGTAGTGAGAAACATTCCCTAGCAACCTATGTTTCTTCGTTTCATTTTTGTGCACTTCCCGATATTCTATTTCAAGCTGTGGTGAATTTTGAGTTTGTGAGCTCATAGTTTCTCTTTCACACCAAGTGGTTTTGCGGAAGGTTAGAGGAACTTCATGTTTGTGTGAAATGCTGCTCCAAAGATTCTCATCTTAACAAAGTTTCCCTTTTGTGCGGTGAATGAAAAATGAATTTTCAAAACCCACACTTTTGTGCATATCAGCCCAAAATTTGAACAAAATAGTGAAGTTGCATAGATGTATTGCCTAGATTAGGGCACACATGGCTTTATGCATCCTCAGATATGCCATGTGCCTTTCTAAGTTACATGTGTATTTCTCTGCTGTTCTCCATAGATATTTGTTCTCTGACATCTCATGACACTTGAGCTCTAAATGGAAATATCACAGACCTTTTCTCCTCGGATTGTGATATGTTATATTTTCTAAGAAAACTCTCAATAAGACAATTATGAGTATTTACTATGCCCATAATTTTGATTAAGCATCAATTACTTGATACGTCGGATATAAGAGCACCTGGATCTCAGATGCTCAAAAATTGCATTTAGTGTTTTATTATTTTTTATACTGATGAGGCGATGACTAAAATTGGCAATGTAGTGAAATGTAAATTCTTATAATTGTAAGATGCAAGCAGCTTATGCATAGGTTGGTTTAGTTTGTCATAGTTTCAAGTGGAATGTCACTGAATCTGGATGACTCTTTCTGGACTCAGGATGCTGATGGGAGTGTTCCCTTCTTCTGGGGAGCTGATGCACAAGACCATCTTGTACTTTCCGATGATGCGGACATTGTCAAGAAGGGTTGTGGAAAATCATTTGCACCTTTTCCTAAAGGTACAAAATATTTGAGAACGTCATCTACCGTTCGTGCATGATTATTCAGCATACTGTTGCATCGACAATCTTTCATGCATATCCTCATTTTCCATTTCCTGGCAGGCTGCTTCTTTACGACATCTGGGGGATTGCAGAGTTTTGAGCATCCTATGAATGAACTTAAGCCGATGCCAAGAGTTGACAGCCAAGGCCAGGTCTGTGGTGCTACGTACAACGTTGACTACATGTCTAAGAAGGATACCGGGATGCCCAGAGTCGGCAGTTCTGCAAATTGGTCTTCCCAATTTTAACACTGCAAGCAATTGCATGCTGCCTTTGTTGTTTCTCCCTACATATATTAGCCATGTCTTTTTTTCCAATTTGATATATCCATGCTTCACCTTGGTGATTGTGCACATCTTTGCAAGAATGTTTATGCTCTTGCCAAAGAACTTGCTATAGCATAAAGCATCATACCGATGTTTGGATCCCTGAACCTTTATGTAGCTGTCATAAATCTCCCACTTGTATGTGGCAAATAAAAGTTTTTTTTTACTTGTCATTATAAGGGTTGCTGTGTTCTTTGAACTCATCTACAACTTCTAAATGGTAGGTATGTTTCCAAGATCCCTTTGGCAGTGCCTTAAGAATTTATGTAAATTGATCAAACCTTATACATTTACTCCTTCGCTTTCTTTAATTCTCTCCAGGAAGCCTGATCATACTTTTATGGTAGTAATTAAAGAGAGACAAAATGATTTATTGATGAACTTAGCAGATCAAAAGTTTACCTGAGATATATGAATGCTTGCTACTCTCTTTTTATATGATTAGCACACTACCTCTACTTAGAAATGCCAAAATATCTTTGATACGAAAACAAATTACTCCTGTAAATCAAATTAATCCTCATATTATCACTATTATCATACCCGAGTCTCTTGCACTGGATACGTCCTTTACTATCTCTATTGTTGTACCCCGAAAGCATCCAATGGATGCATGTCTCGACCAACGTTAGCGCACACAAGTATGGTGGCGTCCTCCGTCTCCTTCCCACGCAACAAAAGCTCTCTTAGGCCTCTCGCCTCCCTCCACCGGATACTCTTTAAACCTCCTTTGTTTCTTCTCTCGCTCTTCTTCCTCGTATTATCCCTTTAAAGCTTCTTTCTTTCTCTCTCAAGCACGATGGAAGCTAATATTCTTCGTTGTGGGGCGATTAAGACGCTTCCTCCGAAAAGCAGAAGACCACAAGGGATGGAGTTTGGCCATCGGATGCCACCCCGAAAGCTCCTGTCTTCTGTAGTTGAAGCGAGGGTGCAGACCGAGGAGAAGATGGTGGCAGCCACAGAGAAGACGACGTACACAGACAACTGGTTCGACCGACTTGCCATCCGCTACCTTTCAAGATCTATTCAAGCCACCACAGGTTCGTCATGGTGCTTACAGACAGACTAACTATGATGGTCTCGAGAACCATACATGCTTCCGAGACGACAAGCTATGCTGATCATGGTGCTTACACTTCTTCTTCTTGTTTCAACAAGCCATAGTTACTCACAGAAAAGCAACTAAAAGAAACAAAACAGTAATGGCTTCAAAATGCTAGACGTAGATATCGACTCTATCTACATATTAGACATGCAGATTAGGTGAAGTAATTCTCACTAATAATGATCAGACCACTAGCGATGGAGGAAAAAAAAAAGAGAGAGATAGAAATGAATATGTTTCTCTATTTCATCGAAACTACAGCTACAAAATACACCTTTTGCTAACATGTCACGACAGAAAAAGTCGTAGCAATGCATAAACATCTTGGAACATTTGTTTCCAGAAAAGGTGCGTACTTGTTTTGTTACTGTTTTTTTTGCTGGATTTAAGATAGAGAAAGGTGTGACAATGTTTTCTGCTGTTGGCTTGTAGAGTGCAGTTTGTGTCGCTTTTTATTTTCTTTCTTTAAAGCAGAACTTGAAGATAGCTGATTTTTCACAGCCATAAGCAACAACAAGGAAGGATATGAGAGCTTGGTTGAGGCAGCAATCATGATCTGCAAGAAATTTGATGCCGAAGCACAGCAGGATCTGGTGATCCAATCTCTCCACAGGGCCCTTCCACCGATCATATTAACACTGGCAAGTCATTCTTCAACCTTCTTGATCATGGTTCTGAGAAATAAAATTTCCAACATAAATGTGTGTATTTTTCTCTGCCATTTGATCTGGTCCGTCGGATGGTAAACCAATGGACTGATACTCTTGATCAACTAATTAATTGGAGCAAATTATTGGAGAATAAAGAGTTACCCTATAGAATCATAGGACATTAGTTGAAACCATGCCCTTGACATACTTCATGTTCATATATCTTCAGAGAGACTCACAATTCTGTAAACCCTGTTGGAGATGCAGAAACAACATGCCATTAAGAAACATGAGACACAAGAAATCCAATGTTTCCTGCTTGTGATAGTTCACATCACAGCACATTTGTTAGATGTATGTTTTCTCCGAGCACTAGATTGCTAATGGACTTTTGGCATCAACATGTCAGATAAAGATCTTGCTTCCACAGTCAACATTCACGAGAGAGATCTTTGCAGCTTTCACCACTCTGTTCTTCCCTTGGCTGGTTGGCCCTTGCCAGGTATGGGCTTTCTTGCTGCACCCTCTGCCTTCATGATTCTATCTGTAAGCAGATCTTATAAATTGATCCTTAAAATCGCATTGACATCTGAGAATAAAAAAGACCCTAGATTAGGAAGTATTTGAATGCATCGATCTGAAGTGACACTTAAATTTGCCAAGGAAGGTCAGGAAATCAGAAGTCGATGGAAAGACAGAGAAGAATGTGGTGTACATCCCTAAATGCAGGTATTCTTTGATCCGTCGTTCATATCTCGGACAACGAAAAACAAGAAATGAAAAGATTATGCAATTATATACCGTAGGAATTCATGCATATCATCTGTTCATTGTTAAGGCTTTGTCAAGTTTTGCTTCTGCCATGCAGGTTTCTGGAGAGCACCAACTGTGTCGGGATGTGCACAAACTTGTGCAAGGTCCCCTCCCAGAAGTTCATCCAGGATTCACTCGGCGTGCCTGTCTACATGGTTCCAAGTATGAGTCTTACTCTATCACTCTCAGACAACCTTTCAAAGTTGCATTTCATATAGACCAGACGATAGTCTTCCCTCGGATACTTGTGTTCACTATTGGAGGACAAGTAGGCCACATCGACAGTGGATTGCACCATCTTTTACGAACAGTGCATGCACCGTCCCTGAAGGAAGAAAAGGGAGGAGGAGGGATGGGAGACTGCACCAAGTTTCTGTGAGTTGAGGTCCACAGAGCAACCATTTAGGGAACAAGAAAAATAGAACGAGACCCACTATGGGAGTATAAAATGCTTCGCGTCACCTTTTCCCTCGATGTTTCAGAGCGAAGAGCTCCCCTGTCTGCAGTCAGCCATTGTCGTGCTCCATGCTCTTCCATTCATTCTGGTGTCCGAGAAGAAACATCGTTCCCTCATTTGCCATCAACATTCCATGGGACATCTACACTTGCACTGTCAAGTCTCACTCACGACAAGCACTGGCATGTTCAAGTTGAGCATTGAGCTCCAGCAGATGCTGCACAAGCGGCAACTGATATTTTCGAGTAATATGTTTATTTTCTATAGATTCACAAGAGACAAGTGATCTAAATCAAATGGTTACGATTGCTGAATCCCAGATTTTGAAGACATGAGCTGCGAGATGGTCTTTGGTCAGCAACCTCCTCTTCATGACCCCACGTTGAAGCAACCATGCTACCACAAGTCCTGTAATGGCATTGATCCCAGCACGTTGACAGGCAAAAGAATTCCACCCTTGACTTCTTCTAACTGCGATCTTATCTGTCCACTGTTTGCAGGCATAACAAAGCAGAAACATGGTGTGAACTGCTCCAGTGGATGAAAGAGAACTGGCAGCACTTCATCCTACGACGCAGCAGATAACACTGTATTAAATATGCCGTTGATTTAGTCTTTCTTTCAACTGAAAATATATGTACTGTCGATCAGAAGGTGATGGCAATACTGTTTACATGTTGTTTGCTGTCGAAGTAAATATGTAGAGCAAGACACGTTTCAGTCTCTGAATAATTGGGATGCGAAGCTCTTTAATACCCCTTTTGGTTTGACTTTTCTTTTTAGAATCTTCTCACAGGATTTAAATAGTGAATCACAAGAGAATCTTATCATCGAGGAACTGCGTTTGTCGAATTCATCCCCCCTAATGGTAGGTGAGATCAATAACAATCCACAATTATGATATGGGAATTGAAGAGTTAAGACTATCTTACAACACATCATGTGCATGCTTAAAGCAACATAAAGCGGGAGTTAGGCTAAAGCGAGAAACCTTTTTCGCATGGGAATGCCATGACTAAGTTTTCTATCAGGAAGACGATGAAGGTTTGTTCCACATACGGACTCTTACGGCAAACAATGGCAAATCTCCATTTAGTTTACGGAAACTTTTGACAGTCCTTTTGCGTGCGAAGCCATTGTTCATGAAGAACTGAAGAATGATAATTCGATATTTCCAAATGCCAAACTATCGGAACTCGTCGATCTTATCAGGATTCAGCTAAATCCGGATTGAAACTGGCACCAAAGAAGAACAGGGAGGAGGAATGGGTACTTGCGTCATAGTTTTTGTTAGATGAGGACCACCAGGCTACCATTCAGGGAACAAGAAGAATGGAACTGAGATCCACAAGGGGAGTATAAAATGCTTCACGTCACCGTTTTCCACGGACATTCCAAAGCGATGAGCTTCCGTGTCCGCATTCCTCCATGCAATGAATAAAGATCGATCCCATCAGCCGTTGTTGTGCTCCATCTTCTTCCATTCATCCTAGTGTCTGGCAACAAACTGGCTGTTCCAGTGACAGGACAGCATTCCAAATGAAATCATACACTGTTACTGTAAAATCTCACTCATGACAAGCACTACCATTGTCAAGTTGAGCTTTGTGTAGCTGCACAAGTAGTGCTCCCTGTTCCTACTAATATCTCAACACCAGCGGCTCTAATCTCTGGATTTTATTGAAGATGATACTAGATGCTCTTCGTTAAATGTCCGAGTTGCAAGTGTTAAAAGTAAAAATATAATCATGAAAGTTTATTTTGATTAATATAATATAAATTATATTTATATAAATTAAGAGAAAGGATTTCTCTCAACAATTAGAAAGATTTTCCTCAACAAACCAGCGGGATTTCCTCATATAGGTTGAGAAAATCTTATCCGCTATCATGCCCCCGCAAGATGGTGCTCCTATCAAGGATACCAATCTTGAATCGATATAATGAAAATAGTTTACGGGCAGGAGGCTTCATGAGTGAGTCTGCTAGTTGATCAGCCATATGTACGTGAGAGACACGTAGTTGATGTCTGACAACTTGATCTCGCACGAAGTGGAAGTTGATGGCGATGTGTTTCATGCGTGAGTGGAATACTGGATTGGCACATAAGTAGGTAGTTCCAATATTATCATAATATATTGTAAGAGGAAGGGTAGAGTTGACGTTGAGTTCCTTAAGGAGATTTGTGACCCAATTGAGTTCAGTAGTAGCTGTAGTGATGGCACGGTATTCAGCTTCAGTCGTAGACCGTGCGATTATCTTTTGCTTCTTAGAACTCCAACTGATAGGATTAGCTCCAAGGAAAACAATATACCCTGACGTAGAAGTTCTATCATCAAAGTTCCCTGTCCAATCAGCATCAACAAAGGCATAGAGATTAAGTGGGGTATGTTTGCGGAGAAACAAGCCATGATGAAGGGTTCCTTTAAGATATCGCAAAATTTGTTTGACGGCAGACCAATACGTAGTAGATGGCTGGTGCATGAATTGAGATAATTTATTGACTACAAATGAGATATCTGAACGGGTGAGAGCCAAGTACTATAAGAAGCCAAGTACTTGTCGATATTGAGTAGCATCCGAAGTGGGACTTCCATCACATAATTTGAGTGATTCACTAGTAGAGAGAGGAGTTGTAACTTCTTTTGCATCCTGCATGTTTGTTTTGGATAATAGGTCTTGAATATACTTTCTTTGTGATAGGAGAAGACCTGAAGATGTAAATGTTGCTTCAACTCCCACAAAGTAACTTAAGGGTCCAAGATCTTTGAGGGAGAATCGATCAGCCAATTATTTTAGGAATGTCTGAATCTCCAAGGGATCATTACCTGTAACAATAATATCATCCACATATATGAGAAGATATATTGTGTGTCTATTTTGTTGTCGTAAGAATAACGAGGTATCAGACTTGAAGTTGATGAAATCAACTAATGTTAGAAATGAGCCAAGTTTAGTATACCAGGCTCTTGGAGCTTGACGAAGTCCATAAATAGCTTTTTGTAGTTTGCACACATGTCTTGGATACTGATGATGAATGAAGCCAAGGGGTTATTGCATATAAACATTTTCAGTTAGAGTCCCTTGTAGAAAGTCATTGTTAATATCTAGTTATCGTAGCTGCCAGCCTTTTGAGACGACCAAACTTAGAATAAGTCGAATTGTTGTGGGTTTAACAACAGAACTGAAAGTCTCTATGAAGTCAACTCCAGGTCGTTGATGAAATCCTTTGGCTATTAGACGTGCTTTATATCTAGCAACAGATCTGTTTAGGTTCTGCTTAATTCGAAAGACCCATTTACACCCGATGATGTTTTGTGTAGGATGAGGGGGTATAAGGGTCCATGTGGAGTTATAGAGGAGGGCATCATATTCTTCATATATGGCTTTACGCCAGCGTGGAGATTTTGGGGCTTGAGTAATTATGGTAGGTTCATTGATCTCAGAAGAGGATTTTGTGGTAGCATGTAGGTCGAGGATTTGACGTGGTTTGAATATACTACTCTTGGAGCATGTTGTCATTGGATGTTTAGGAGCTGTAGCTTGTGTTGTTGGTATAGGTAGTAGAGAGATATTGACACGGGTTGGAGCAGGCTGAGGTACTTCAGTATCATTGTGTTCAGAAGAGGGTAAAGAATGTTGTGTTTCCGAGGGCATTACGTCAGTAGTAGGAGAAGCTTATGAAGAAGGGAGAGGAGAAGGAATAGAGAGAGTGAGAAGTTGTTGAACCGGGAGAACAAGAGAGTGCGGATCCTGAGGCAAGAGACTGGATGGTGTTATAGGACGTTCGTGGGATGGGATCGGAGAGATACTCCAATGACGTATGTTTGTCGGAATAGCTTGCATGGTAGGAGATTTGTGAAAAGGAAAAGTAAACTCCACAAAAGTAACATGACATGATATAAAGACTCTTTGAGTTTGGGGTTCGTAACATCGAAAAGCATTATGTTCCAGAGAATCTCTTATAAAGGTGTAAGGCTTGGATCGAGGTGTTAGTTTGTGTGAGGTATAAGGCCGTAGCCATGGATAATATAAACAGCCAAAGACTTTGAGTTTCCAAAGATTTGAAGGCTTGTTGAAAAGTTTTTCAAATGGTGATTGGTATTGTAGGACTGGAGTGAGCATACGATTAATTAGATAGACGACAGTTTGAAAAGCTGCTGACCAAAAAGTTAGGGGCATGGATGCTTGATGTAGAAGTGAGAGACCAGTTTAACTATATACCGATGTTTGCATTTAGCAGAACCAACTAATTGGAGAGTGTGTGGAGGTGACTTGAGGTGTTGTATACCATAAGCTGAGACACAAGATGTGAGGGCTTAATATTCACCTCCGCTATCAGAGTAAACCATTTTGATTGAAGACTAAAAGAAATTCTTGACCAACTTCCGAAAGCTGGTAAAGATTGTTGAAACATAATATTTATGGTGGACAGGATATAACCATGTGTACTTAGTGAAATAGTCTACAAAAATGACATAAAATCTAAACTTGTCAAAAGAAGAGGTTGGGGCAGGGCCCCAAACATCTGTATAAATAATTTCAAACGGTTTAGAGCAAGATATGGAGGATGTTCCAAAGGGTAGTCGATGACTTTTATTGCTAAGACAAGCATCACAATGCATATTAATGCTACTAGTTTTAAAAGTAGGAGGAGAATAACGATAAAATAATTTATGCTGGATAAAGGAGGAGGGGTGACCAAGACGACAATGCCACACATTAACTGGAGCTGCAACGGAAGAGTGAGTAGTAGGCTATGTAAGTTGCGAAGCTAATGGCCACTCATAAATGTTGTCTTTATTCTGGCCTTGGACTAAGGATGCCCCCATGCTCAAATCCTTGACAAGAAAGGAGTCAGGAAAGAATTCAATGGAGGTATTATTCTATTTACAAAATTGAGAAATGAAAATAAGATTTCGTGAAATATGAGGTACACACAAGATATCATCGAGCGTAAATGTTGTTGTAAGTGAATTAAGCGTTGTGGAACCAGTATGAGTAATAGGAACTCTTTTACCGTCACTGATGATGATATCTTCATTGCCGCCATAGTTGTTGTGGATGGACATGTTCTGAAGATCAGACGTGATGTGATGAGAGGCTCCAAAGTCTATAAGCCAATTAGATTGGCTAGTGGTTAGAGTAGTTATGAGATTCGCCTAAGGCCACCGTGATGGAGCAGGGAGTCTGGGTCGAGACCAGCATACTTTCGCAGAATATCCGACTTTATCACATAGCTGGCAAACAACTTGTTGTTGGCTGATGCAATCAGGATGCTAGGGCTATTGAGTGTTGAAGTGGACATCTTGAAAGCGATGATGTGGATGAGAGGGGGTTTGCTTGGGACCCATAGGGTTAGGAGGCAATTGAGCCAGACTTTTGTTAACTTGCGTATTGTACTAGCTGCTCTTCCTTTTGAATTTTTGATTGACCTGAGCTGTGATAGTTAGTTCGGACGACTTGTCATGACACTTCAAATACATCTCATAGTCAGTCAACTTGTCATAGAGTTCTTCAAATGATATTGGTGAGTCGCATGCCCGAATTGCTGCTATTAGTTCTTTGTACTCGCCTCCTAGGCCATTAAGAGTATGGACTATGACTTCTTCATCACTCATGGAATGACCTATCAAAGCCAAGTCATCGATAATAATTTTGATATTTTGTAAATAATCAGCAATAGTACTTCCCTCTTGTTCTATTTTCATTAGACTGGATAAAAGTCCAAGCATGCGAGTACGCGAGCAATTTGCTAAGGTGGTTTGCAACTTGTACCATGCTTCTACAGCAGTCGTACATGAAGAAATCAGTGGGGCGATGGACCTAGCGACTGAGGCTTGAATAGCTTGAAGAATGAGACGATCTTAACGTAGCCATAGCTTGTGGGCTGGATTTGGTACTGGATGGGATTCTCCTGTGACGTTGATCAATGCGGGTGGACAAAAAAACGAGTTATCGATGTAGCCTAGTAAATCATATCCAAATAGGATATTAGAAAATTGTGCACGTCACGATGCGTAATTGCCGTCTTTGGATAACTTGAAGGGAATGAGCGCTGCAGCATTGATGGTAATAAGACCTGTAGGTTGAGAAGTGCTATGATTCCCTACAGGAATAATAACATGAGTATCAGATGTAGATGAGAAAGACATTTTGAGGATACACAACTGAGGGAGTTGTCGACTGTAGACAAGGGGTGGAATAGAGTTGCGACATGGAGCAATGCTTCTATCGGAGGCACTATAGCTGCAGTTTTGCAGTCGGAGGTGCGTCGAGGCAGAGGAGAGAGGATTCTCGATGTCGATTTAGTGGAACTGATTATTGGATGATCCGATCATTGATCAGAGGCAATGGTAGGAAACTGCAGCGATTCTTGGGTCACCAACGAAGAAAAGAGGCAGATTCCTGGGTCACGCCGAGAGGTTTCTCGACGTCGGCTCAGCGGAATTATAGAAGGAGAGAAGTATCGATAGCGACGGTTGCTGGCAGCTGGTGGAACTCCAAATTCCCTTTGCGTGACCACCGAAGAGGTGAGCGCAGAGGACGTTGCGTTCGTCTGCGTTTGCAGGTGAGGAGGAGGAAGCGAGTAATATCGTCGGAGAAGGAGCAGAACACCGATCGCAATGGAGGAAAGAAAAACTCCTCGGATGCTGTACCTTTCGCCGAGCTTAGAAGATAACATCGATCAATTGCTGTCGTCGGATAGCGATAAAAAGAACTTGCTCTTAGGTAAGTGGCTCTGATACCATGTTAAAGTAAAAATATAATCGTGAAAACTTATTTTGATTAGTATAATATGAGTTATATTTATATAGGTTAAGAGAGAGGATTTCCCTCAACAATTAGGAGGATTTCTCTCAACAATCAAAGAGGATTTTTCTCAATAAATCAGCGAGATTTTCTCGTACAGAAATCTTATCCGCTATCAGTAAGTACATAGAGAAAACATATTAGCTTCGGAGAGGCTTGGCAATGAACGGATGAGATGTTGCGGAGATACTAAAGCAGACGACAGGATAGTGTAAACTGCTCCAATGGATGAAAGAAACCAGCAGGAGAATATGGAAAGCTTTGAGGCAGCAGATACCTTATGAGTGGAAGGATTTGTGCTGTGAAGCAAAACGTGATGGCATGCTGCCTGACAGAGTCTCATCGTTGAATCGCAAGAGGTTGTCATCATGGAGGAACGAACCTCTTTGACTCTCTGCTTGTTCTAAGTACATCTAAATGATATGACAGGCATGTCTGTCATTATTTATAGACCTCTAAGAGAGTAGGAAACGCGAATGATTCCGCAGGACTGCTCACCTCACTTGTTGGACGATGCAGATGCAGATGCAGATGCTCACCTCTCTTGTTGAACTTGTAGGACTGCTCACCTCACTTGTAAGGTGATCTGAGATCACCTTACAGGGATCTGAGATGACCCAGATGCTCCACTGGGATTTCCACGGATTCACTTCTCGGTGGACTCTGAACTAATTGCCACAACCAGACAATGAGCAAACAGGCCGATCCACTTAGCAGCTCTCTGACTTCCTAAATGGCAAGTGGCCATGACAATTTGGTGCCGTTGGTTCTAATTGCTATGCCCTCAAGAACTATAGTGCAAATGAGCCGTTGACGAAGAAAACCTTGGAAACTCACAGAACTGTTCCTCTGTGTTAATATTCGCGTATTCCGTGTGTATAATAATGATTAGTATCTCGCACTATGATGCTGATATAACCCCTCGGCCTTAACCTGCGCCTTAACACTCCGCTAAATGCCTAATTGGCCCTTCAATTAGGTCCAATAGTTGGCCCATTAAGGGCCCGGAAGCTCGCTTCATGGTTATACATAGATCGGGCTCAACAGGTATGGGCCAATTATGGCCCATAATACCTAGTAAGAGATTGGACTCGATCCGTTCCTCTCCGCTTCTTCCCCGGCCGCTCGAATTGGCCAACCGCACTTCACCGCCATCCCGACGGCGGAGTTAGCCGGCGGCCACGTTGAGTAGATCTTCGCCACTTCCCCCTCGCGGCGTCGCGTGGACTTCAGCTTGGTTCGTGAGCCTTCACCTGTAGCGCCACCAACGGCAGAGGGGGAGTCTGTGTGCCGATTGTTCGTTTTGGCTTGATCGTGGAGCAGAAGAAGGGCGGCGTGGCCACGAGGTTGGAAGAAGGGACGACGAAGATGAAGGCTTGGGCGGCGACGGTGAGTGGATCCGTACTTTGTGGTTGATTCCGTGTTTTGCGCCTTTGATTTGGCCAAATGACAACCTCGTTGTCTGCCTTCTACTCTTTACGCGTGGATGCTCGCCACTGGGGGTGGTCTTCCGTTGGTATTTGATGACATCTACAGGGCACTTCAGGTAATCTTGCGAGAAATGTAGTGTGGAATATGATTCTTATGCTTGATTTGAGCGATCAGGAATCCTCTCTATAAACATGCAGTTTTTGTTTTGGAAAGAAGGAAATCAGCGTAAGCCGTCTAGGGATCAGGTGATATATCGAGAAGGAGAATATGGATGAAACTGCAACTGAAAAGCAGTTATAACATGAGAAAAAGGAAAAAAATTTGTGATCATTATTTGAGATTAAGGTACTGAAAAGGTCAGATTTTTCAAAAAAGATCAACAGAAGGGCAAAAAAAATATTAGGTGGAGAATCTCAACTGACAGTACTTCCAAAAGGTTTTGCTAGCTCTGATTTGAGATCTCTGCCAACATCTTTGATGATCCAGAAATTGATTAGAAGAGTAAAAGAAATGAGAAAAAGGTCGGCGATGTAAGTCTGAGATGACAGAGTAGACATAATGTTAGGTTTATTATTTTGGTATTTTGCTGCTTAATCAAACATGAAAACATGCACTCAATCTAGAAAATGATGAGTTTTATTGAGTATCTGAATCTAGAATAGCCAGTTATATGATTTGGAACTCAAGAGCATTGGATCCAAACAATGTGCTTCTCCAAGTTTTAAGACACAAAAGGAAAACCAAAATGGATATTAAAAATCTACTATCTTTTAAACTGTGAATGTCAAATCCAATACTGATTTGTCTGGGGAAAGTTTAAAGTGCACCTAGATGTGAATGGTTTCGTTGAACTACGTATCATGCATGAAAAAAAAGGGGAAATTTAGTTTTTAAAAATTGTGCTCTGATTCATATTTTATACATTGTTATGGTATCAGTTGATTAATATAGCACTGATTTTTTCATGAGGAATGTTTTACAAAATCTGATATAACTTATCAGAATAATGCAAAAGTAAATCATTAATAGTGCAGAATTAAAATACTCATGGATATTATGTTCCTTGAAGACATATGGTGTGCATGATCATTCTTATGCACATGACTCCTTAAACAGTTTGGTGCTGATATTTGTGTTGTTTCAAGAGAATTGTTTGTGTAACAAGACAACTGTTGTTGCTATAGAATACGTAAATGCAACCTTGCAGTTCTGAACTGATTGTTGAGTTTTCTGCACTCATGTCATGAAATGTTGATTCAACTTTTCTGTGTTTTCTTGCATATGTAGGCGTCTAAATTTAATCCATGACAATGTATCAGAAAAGGGTGGCTGGTCACCCAGGTCACAATTTTTTATTCACTATAAAAAGGGTCAATGTGCATTGTGTCGAACATGTAATTCATCAGGATTGCATGTTCCAACCATGCTGGCTTTTGCTGGTTGGCACTGATTTTGTCGTCAGTGGTATCTGCATGATTTATCACTAGTATATTGGCATAATACTTGTGGCAGCCAGCATGCCTCTGATCTTGTCTGAGATGCATTGTGCCAGCACATTACCCGCAAGGACAAATCACAAATCCATTATATGTGTGGCTAAGGAGAGAACGATTAGCAGAGGACTTAAGCTTTAGAAGAACATTTGCCCAATTATTAAGATGACCAAGTGTCCTTTATCTCATTCTAATCTGCAGACAATCATGAAAATTTAATATTTCAATGAGCTTGTAGTATCTTGCTGAGCTTTGCTAAGCCTGTCTTTTCCTATAGCGTTATGACTTTGCATATACGAGGAATCTATGCGGCTATAAGGAATTGATCGGTATCCTATAGCCAATTTTTAATGAAAAGACAGTTCTGTCATTTCATTTTGCAACATCATTATGCTATTTGACTTTTATAGTCCTTCTAGTTGTTGTCTTCTCAATATTTATTCTTGTGAAACTAGATAGGAATGAGAACTTATTTTCTTTTTAATTCAGAATGGCTAGCATGTAAATGGGAAACATAAAACTTGTGTTTCATTTTCATCCAATTTCATTCTCCCTTGGTCTCATTCCAACTAATTGCACTAAGATGAGATTTGGAGGGTATGACATAGGTTGTTAATGATTGATATCTGTTGCACTACATATCCTATATGGATTGCTGCACCACAACCTTGTCATTTGCCTTCATGAAATTAGTCACTTACTATCATTTTGCTCTTTGGAAGCCTTTTTTCTTATATAATTTTTAGTTGGAGGGATCCAACTCATAACATTTATGCTGGCTATTCAACCACAGGATGGTGATGTAGTTGTTACTTCTACAGATTGCTGAACAAAAATTGTCAGTTGATAATCTATAACATACTAATGCAATGTGACAACCAAAGTATTTTCTCTTCCTGTATTTTTCTTTTCTTTTAATGTCTCTTGCAATAACATAACTGCACTTCAAATTGTTACTTTTGATGTGCAATTATGTTTTAACAATGAGCATAATTGTTATTTTTCTAATTCTGTCTATTAAAGTGTTTATATGTTTTATTTCAGCTTATTACCATCCTACTACTATTCATTATGGTCCACTACAGTAAAATTTCAGTCTGTTTTGTGCTGAAGCAGTAGGAGACTTACTAGCCGTTGCCTTTTTACAGTTTACAAAGAGGAGTAAGAGAAACTCACTTAATCATATAGTTCTGAAATTTTAATTGAAGAATACTGTGGTGCCTAATTCACTTCCATTCTAGAGGTCATTCATGGAGTACATACCGTAAAATGAAAAATGAACATTTATAGTGATGGCTGAATGTGGATAGGGAATACCAATAGCCTTGGGAATGATGAGATACTCACATGAGCTTTTGTGAAATTTTTTTCACCATGTTATCTGGTCATCGTTTATCTAGGCAAGTGTCCAGATTTGATAACAACATTGGCTAGCTCTTTACTAGTATCACATAGCGCCTTGCTTGTTGAACAG
The DNA here is from genome assembly GCA_024322285.1 of Musa beccarii. Taxonomy (NCBI): domain Eukaryota; kingdom Viridiplantae; phylum Streptophyta; class Magnoliopsida; order Zingiberales; family Musaceae; genus Musa; species Musa beccarii. Next base: position 55,856,488 of record CM044394.1, read on the forward strand.
AGAAACATGTAATATATTGGCACATCATTCCTTGCTTATGCTTACTCAGTTTGAACCAAATGCAATTATGTTTCAGTAAGTTGATTGAGTCTACTCTCTATAAACATGGGCAGCTGAAAACTTTTTTGTTCTTACATTATTTTAGATATATCTCTACTTATTTGTATACTGATAGAAACAGCCCTTTTAAATAAGAAAATAAATGAAACTGTTAAGATTCCAAGTTGCTACATGTAATCATTGAAAGGTACCTGTAAAGAGAAAAAAAGCCACTGCCATGTATGAAAACTCAAACTGCAGCTTGCAGTTCCTTTCTAACTGCAGTCAAATTCTTCCTAATCTCTTCAATCCTTTTTGTTTTCCTTCTGTATGATACAAGAGCTCAAATTTGATGATGCTATTAGACTGTACAATTATGCTCATGAGCATTGATCAGAAAATGGCTATTCTTTTATCCTTATCTTTTCTCTTTTCTATATGATAAAGTATAATAAAGAACTTGTCTGACTTGATAGAAGATAAAGAATTGCCAATTGAACATGTGGTGTTTCCTGTCTCGATATCAGGTATTAGCTGAGTCAACTCTCTGGAATAATTAGTCATGGTTACTAGTCTCTTTAATAGGATCGAGCTAAATTTACAATTTCAACCTTCCCTTTGTGATTATTGAAATTGTCATGTTCTTGATACTAGAGAATCTGCAGGGCTCTTTATTTCACTTCAATAAGTAACAAATTACTGCCGATCTGTACCAAACTTTCATGCCAAATCTGCAATATCTCAACAACTTCTACCTGCTTTCTTGCCGACTACTTTGCGTTCCCATTCAGCTTTCCCGGACAAGTGTTACATTAGAGACATGTGATTCCTACATTGTACTAACTCCACCAATGTCCAGGCTTGGATAATCTTTTAGGGGATCTAACAACTTAGAATTCACTGGCATTATATGATCTTTTCAAACAAAAGCCCAAATGACTGCAGATGACCAACCAACTCCACTTGACACATCAGTACACATCATAGCAAGTGACTATTTTAAGTCATTTAGGGTCTGCATATAGACTTCCAAACAAGACTATCCCTTCCTAAGAATTCCCCTCAGTAACTATTTCTCTGAGCTTCTGGAACAGTGCTGAGGTCAACTATCATCGACATGTTTATGTTCTTTCTAAGAATCTCAAGCTCTAAGAGGTAATTTTGAACCTCCAGCTTGGTAAGCATAGTTTTGATCATTTTTCACCATGTCGGGAGCATTTGGCAGATAAATTTGTTGCACATCCTTTCCTGTTATATGCTAGTATCTTCTTCCTAGCTTCTTCACTCACTCAATATTGAAAGAAAAAGAGATGTTTCTTTAAGAACTAGTTTATTGGTTCATATTTCATTATTAAGCTAATCTGTTGCAGGTTCTAAGCATGAGAGGCGAAGATGGTGATGGTGTCATGGCACAGCTGGTCTCTGGTACCCCAAACCTGTCATTTGAGGTAATATTATAAACATAAGTATAAACTTAGTAAGTTCAATCCACCATATTTCTTGTCTAGATGTTCCTTATTTGTTGTTCACCGAAGACCTAAGTTGATCTATTTTAGTTTTGTATACAACTTGTGAGTGCCCTTGTGTCTTGGTGACATATTTGTTTTTGTTTGTTTGCTATGTTCATTATTTTTGTTGCCAAACTATGCTAAGAATCACTATGCTTCTTGCCAATCCTCCCCATCCCACCTCCATTCTTCCTTCTTTTTTTTTTTTCTTGTGTTTCTTTTTTCTCTCCCACCCTCATCTTGTTTCCTCTGCCCTCATGGCTTCAATTTCTTATTCCTGCAGTGTTTACTAGTGTAGAATAGCCTGTACCTCGAGACATTTGAAATTCAATATTTTGATCATATGTTTCATATTCTGTGGAAAATTTTTTTTGTTCATCATAGCAATCCTTGGTTACTTTTTCATCCAGATGTTTTAATCACCCCTAGATCTCAACCTGCACAAAACACATACAAATTGAAACATTTGTAACTACAGAAGTATCTTATATATTTCAGCCTAGCACCATTAGAATGATGACAAACAATATCTTAAGAAAGGGCTGAAGCATATATATGGTACAAAATACTCGATGACAAGTGTCAATGCAGCATTTTGGTCAGTAAGGATCCTGAATAGCTAGTGTTTTATTGTAGTGTACAAATAATAATCTCTCTAGTGCATCTTTTTCTTATGGGGTCAGACCAAGAAAAGAATTCAGTGTGGTCTTATATCAATTGGTGTTGAATATCAAAGACCTTTCCAAAAATTACCTGTCAGAAGCAAGTTCTCTCGATCTGGCATGTTAAATAATGGTCTTTCTTGGATGGGAATTTGTTAAGGCTTTGATCAGACAATCCTCAGACTTTTAGTTAATGCCAGAGCAAATGCTATCGATTATCTGTTGCTTTTATGTTCACAGGCTGCAATACTTGCATATTCAGCACTTATCCATATCATAGATCTGATCTAATAAACTTTCATGAACTTGGCATGTGACACCTTGTGATCCATGTTCCCTTTGTTGGTGTTTTTATTTGCTTGTGCTTGTTGCATCTGCCTTTACTTCTGTGCATGCATGGCAGTTTCAAGTTTATAAGATTCTTCTGCTCAGGACCCAATCTTTTGATCTGACATCTTATGCGACTTTTCTCCTTTGACTATGTGAGCCTACAACCTCTTTCCTGTTTTGATTGCATGTGAACTTATTCCTCAAGTGTGCATCGGTGCATGACATTCCTGTCTGCCAGTTCAAGACTTCTATGTCTCTGTGTAACACGCCTCGTTCATCTTATCACCAGGAGGAGGCAAGTAAAGACGGAAGTAATCTGCACTTTCGATTTAATTGTTCAGCTGACAGCAACGAGGGTGCAAGAATGAAGCTCGGGAAAGAAGATATAGGAGCAGGAATGCCGTCGCTCTACTTCAAAGTCCTCGGCATAATGCCAATGTCTGTTGTTGCCGCTTCTATCCGTCGCTCCTTCCATCAACCTGAGACCCTCGAAGTCGAGCCAGAGCACAATGTGGCTTCATAGCCATGGCAGCTCGTCCGAGTCTGCACGTGCCCATGGACTACTCCTGCATATAGCTCCAAATTATATTCACAATCGATGCATCCTAATCTGCCTCCATTTCAACAGAAGCATCATCCAATGCCCCTATTACTTCCAACCTCTTCTATTTTTTTGTCAAGGTAGGTTGATAAATCTGTGCAATATCAAGCTTGAGTCAGAATTGTGTGTGTGTGTGTGTGTTCTCTTGGGGAATGTTGTGATTTGCCTGCTTGTGGTTGTGGTTGCTGCAGTGCAGTGGCTTCTCTTACTGCCCTTGGCTGGTGGTAGAAAAAGTTAATGCAGTCTATATTTTGTGTACGATAATATACTAAATGGATGCTGTTGCGAGTATTGGTTGTCATGTCTGATGGGGACAGCATCGCAGTGCTAGTAAAGGAAGGGGCAGGCATTCACGTTGTTTGCATGGTGGTGGGTGAAACTTTTACTTTTGGGATCGTTGACCGGTAAAGCCGTTTGACCTAATCTCTAAAGCAACTTCCCACGCAAATCACCAGGAAGGCATCATGCATCATATATGCTTTGAATTGGAGGGTAAGAGCGGTTCGATAGGAATACGTTTAGCTTAGACTTTTTGGTAGAACCGGTGTATGTGAATATTCGCGAGAGAGTCTGCGTTATCTCCTCTCCTTTTCCGCAGCTCTCTCCATATTTAAAAGTAAGACTCTCCGATCCGATCCGTATTGATGAGAGTCTCTTCTACTACTGTATATGTTCTTTCTACGGTTCAGAGGATTTGGCCTATCACGGTGCAGAACAAGGTCCCACTATAAGTCTAGAAATCATGGTTATTGGCGGCAACACAGCCGTACACGGTGGAACTGTTTAGTTGCTGTGATTGTTTTATTGTACCTTTCTGCTACCAAAATTATGGTGCATTGCCTCGGCTGTACGATGTGTTAACGTTTTGATGTCGTGGACCGAGAGTTGGTATGGTTGGATCTTATCCCGAACGTATGAAATCGTCCAGGTGAATCTTCTCAAGAGAGAGAGCGAGATAGAGTAGTTGAGATTGAGAATGGGTTAGCGACGGTGATTGAGGTTATCTCGAGATGGAGCTGGGGTGGATACGATCACCGTCAGGACCTTGTACAATGTGTTGATATCGGGAGGAATTCTATATTTGATAGGTTTTTTGGAATCAATCCCCTTTTAAGCATCGGGGATCGATTTTTATATCTGTGGAGCTGATGGGAGGGAATTGCGGTTGCAAGGGTTGCCTGTACCTCCTATGGCCCATTCATATGGGCAATCGACTAATACAATTCTTACAATGCTAATCCATACGACCCCTTATAGAATAGGGATAGCAGGAAATGGATGAGGGAGTGTAAATCGTAAGCTCAATCCTCTCCCATGTCGAACATATGTTGTGTTGTCTTTCATGTTAGCTCTCCAGTGATCGTTAACGAGCGACATACAACAAGTGTTAGAATATTTTTTGTTATTATGTTTATCATAATTTTCTAATAGATACAAAGCGTAAACACCATATTATCTAAAGCACCTTCACTTATGCAAGATTGTGAGAATAAGAATAATTGATAATTAAATATTATAAAATAATAAAAATATAATATTATCATTTTTAAAAAATATTAAAATGATAAAAAATTATAATAGGAAAAGAGGGGTTGTCGATAACAAATTTCTAAGCACTTTCTAGATCTTTGCATCCAAAAATAATACACAAAGCATTGGTACATCGCCAAACAAAACCAACGTCATTGTTCAAATTATAATATGTCTTTATCTTTATTATCGGAATGATTTCAAACGTCATATCAATAATTAATTAAATAGTTCGATGAATAATCGGGGAAAAGACATGGAACGAACTGAAAAAAAAATAAATCATAACAAAAAGAAGTGGTACTGAGATTATTTGCCCCTTATGCACAAAAAAGATTAGGATGGATCCTTTTCCAGGGTAGAACATCAACCAAAACGCATTGAAATGACCCATTCAGGAACAAGAAAATTACCTATATTTGTGCATGTTTTCTTGTTGCTCCAAACAGAAAATACGAAGGTGTCCATTAGACCTAATCAGTCTCAGTCAGAAGACCATCTATCTCGATTTTATATAATATTAATTTTAAATAGGATTAGAAGCTGTCATGGGAACCATCACAGATCCTGATGAGCAAGGCGCGAATCCAAAAAGCATAAGAAAGGTCCTCATGATGTTGCTCATTAAACCCATCTTACATGCAAAAGGGGTAATCATACATGCATTAAACATTCCTACGCACATGCATGTGGCTCAACTCCAGTATTTTAAGCATTGGAAGTGTGCATACGCCCACCTCGGTCAACGCTACTCACCCGAACCCATGACTCAACTCAATGTCAACGTTACGCTGTTGTATACACACAAGAATTGTGTCAAACGTAAAACACGAAGCACAAAGCATCAATCTAATCGAGTGAATGTTCATCAAAGCACACTTATAGTTTCTTTCTACCATCTAAACATGCACATATCATATTACCACATAGCATCCAAACCACACCAAAACAAAACAAAAATAAAATAATAAAAACCAAAACCTAATCTAAAGAGAGTGAGCGAGGAAGGGAAATAAAATACACTGCCCCAAAAAGAGGAGGGAAAAATATTAGAACGGGTGATGGCTACGAGTAATCCCATTCACATTGGCGAAGAGCCCAACCAAGTCCTTCTTGTACGGGAGGAACGACCGCCGGGCGGCGCCACTTCCCGTCGCCTGCCCGCCTTTCCCGTAATATATCCTGTAGGCGGTGACTACATCCACCTCGGTGGCTTTACCCCCCTTCCCTCTTGGCTTGGTCGCCCCCCCCTCTTTGCTCTTTCCTGCCTCGCCCTTAGTTCCGCGGCTAGGGGTTTCCTTGCCCTTCTTCTCCTCCGCCGCGAGGAACACGAACTTCTCCTTCCCGTCGCTGTGGCTCCGCCCGAGCACCAGGTCCCGGAGCCGCCACCTCAGCGAGGACCCGGTGGATCTGCTCTTGCGGCACCGCGACGGCGACGGCGCCGCCGACGATCTCGGTGCCCATACGCAGTACGTCCCTGGGGGGATGCCCTCGAGCTCCGTCCCCGCGGACGAGGACGAGGCCGAGACGGGATTCTCCGGCCGATCCTCGATCAAGAGCCGCCGGAGTGTCCCCCGCAAGGCCGAGGTATTCTCCTCCCCCTCCCCCGGCGCCAGCGCGTCACTGCTGCCGAGGCGGTCGTCGTCGAGGAGGGCGCGGTTGAAGACGGGGTAGATGGGGCGGATCCGGCCGTCGGCGAAGATCTCGTCGGCGAAGATGGCGGCTCCGGTCTCCGGGTCCTTGATAACGACGGCGAATTCGAAGTCGTCGACGTCGACGTCGGAGTCATCGCCCCCGAAGTCGTCCAGAGGCGGCGGTTCTTGCTGCGAGGACTCGCAATGGACGGCAGAGAAGGTCTCCTCAAAGGTCACGCGGAAGCTGGGTGAAGCCGTGACGAGCGGTACGCCTCCCTCTCCTCCTCCTTGCATCGCTTCCGGTTCGTGTAGTGTCTCGTCTGCGATCACTTCTTTTCCTTCTCCGATGAGATGATCCGATCAGAAGGTCACGGGGGTTGATGGACGGAGAGACGGGGGTTGGCGGCGTTAATAAAGGGGACGCGGTGGTTAGTGAGGTAAGCGTTGAGCTAAGCGGGCGGTGGAGTCCAAGGCTGGCTTGGCTCGGAGGTTTTCTTGCGGGAGAAGCCACACGCGTCAAGGGGATGGGCATACGGTTAGGCACGCGTGAGCGAGGTTTGTTTCTAGAAAGACAACTGGCACTTAGAGAAGGTGACGTCATATCCCTCGTCTTTGGGGTCGTGGGATGCGGAGGTGGAATTCCACCTGCGGTTGGTGGATGCAATTGGGGCCCAAGCTAGCTGGTCTCCTATCTTCTGGACGCCCGGGAAAGCTGGAATTAATAAATCCCTTAAAAATCGTGCCCGCGGTGCAACATTTATTTTTATGTGAAGAAAATAGGAGGAATGTCGAAGCGGGTCTCGACCGATTGTGCCGACTCTCAGTCTCTCTCACACACTCACAATTGATGATGAAAGCAATAATACGATGATGACGTGTCAAGGTGGTGGCGTGCATCACGAAAGGAAGGAATAAGCGATGTTATGCCCGTCCCAGTCCCAATTAATTTCGAAAATTACGGGGACAAACACATGATGAGTTTGGTTTGGAATTGTCATTCATAAATGTGAGTGCATACGATAAACGAGTGAAGGTGCAATGTATATGAGCGGAGGAGAGGATAGATAACGTGTTGTTAAGTCAAAGTTCTGTTCGTTACAGCATCGAGGAACGGAGGTAAAGCCGGTTGTTTAAGATTAGAAGAGTCAAAGTCTACGCCGAACGCAGATTAGCTTTCTCTGGCTTTCTAATGTGGAGCTCTACCGATCGCCCTATCGGTGTTCGATATCGCTATTTGATGTCGTATGTGAAGACTTCCTCGAAAGAGGGTACGACGACGCACCTGAATAAAGTTGATGCTTGGTGGTGAAGTGAGTCGTGGGCCAAATCCGATGGGAGTGCTGTGTTCGGGTCTCGAATCGCGACCGAACACGCATGTGGCCGTACGCATGAAGTGGAAACCAGAACGATGGAGAGTTGATATGATGCCGACGTATCACATGGAGTGTCGTGCAGCGGCAGAACCGCAAGGCCGAGCGTGGGGTACTATTCCCACTTCCGGAGACACTCGATGGCAATTGTCCTTGGGAATGAATCTTATCGGGATGAAGAATGCGAGGCATTCCCGGAGTGGAAGTCGGGATGACAAGGCCGCGCGTTTTCGCAGGTCTTCGTGCTAAGTTTGATTTGAGCATTATTATATTCAATTAGATAGTAACGAATGGTATCTGATTTCACTTAATACTGGAGATGAAATCTAAGTTGTGAAAAGCTGCCCATTGATGGCATATCAATTGATCATTTTGTGTTATATTGATTTAACTTTATATAGATTCGATGAATATATAATCATTAATTTATATTGATACGAGAGCATAGTAGATAGATATTAGGATAGCACATCACATCCACTTGACTGATATATCAATCAAATCAGAGTCCCACGAAGTCGACAGTGTGTTGTTGATAGGATCTTGACTACTATCGCAAGCTAAAAATGAGTCATGACCCTGTGATTTTAGCTAGACAATTGATCATATGATCTCATAATTCATTGATGATCGAACAATTCTATAACTCTAACATGTAAGTCCTTAGGACTCTCTTTTTGACTTTTTTTTTTGTTAACTTTATTTTCGAATCTCCTACTAACCTAAATATTAGAGGAATTTTTGTTGAGTGCTTCCCTAACATAATTCATGAGGAATGTTATTTGAACATCAGGTCCCTAAACACCTCAACATGTGATGATCTCGAAAATGAAACCCATTTGGTTTTGAACTCTCTCTCTCTCTCTCTCTCTCTCTCTCTCTCTCTCTCTCTCTCTCTCTTCATGTATTATAAACAATTAGAATTTAACATAACTAAGGCTAATTTATAAAAAAATTATTAGTATATAATCATTAATTTATATGATTCTAGATTTATTAATTAGTGAGTCAATTCCTTTATTAAATCGAATCATGACAATATTGAAGTTTACCGGTATAAGTAAAAAAAAAAAATAGGCACCTTTATTGAACGGTGGTCGACTTTTTACAACGTGAATTGACTCCATTCATCGTAGAGAAGTACATCACTTTTAATGCATGCACACTCTGGCGATGATAAGTTGCCGAATTGAGTTCTGCAAAGATAGAAGAAATGCCCAACGGGGTCCTCCTTAGACGTTTTTATTGGAGCTCAAAAGACGGGGAAGGTAAAAATCCATCCAAAAGCTCAAGAGATAGGATAGAAAAAGATAACCGCAAGATGAATCGATTGGAATTCATTATACGTAATATAGTCATTTAATAGAGTCGGATTTGACATGGACTGGTGTCATGTTATTCATGCGTATCCTACCCATGTCCCTTGGAAGTGTCTCTCGTGAGAAAGAGACTGATCGGAGAGTATGGAACCGGAACATGTTATGAGCCACTGAAGTCTTCGCCCACACCCGAAGAGTTGTCGTCACGTTGCGAGAATTAGGCATTCCGTCTTCTGGAAGGTCTCCAGTTCCCTTGACCCAATTGGGAGCGTTATTGGGTTGGATTCTATCGGATACGAACCCCTAACGTAATGGATCTGATTTAATGGATCCGGTGGTGGCCAATGGCTCATCACGTACATGTATATATGAGGCATGTCGAACGAGAACCTGAAAGGAAGCCATTGGATGGCTGACGAGTCTTCATTCGTTTATTTCTTATCATGTTACTTAAGGACAAAGGTCGACATTATAAAGTCGTTTGATTTGAACTTGTGTAACGAGTAGCCTAATAATCATTACATTGGATGAAATCTAATCCATTACGTAATTGATTGAGACTGCATGCGGGCCAAATCCCGCCGCCCTAGATATTCTGATGTCATTGTACACGTCTCGCTTGAGTTTGACGGCATGTTTTAGATTCATATGCATACATGAGATTATACTATCCCAAAATATTGCAAAGCGATCGGTGGATCCAATCACATCAGATTTCTCCCCTTGTCATCTCTAGCTGTCTACATGGATACTGACTCGGATCGATTTTATTATTATTATTAATATTATTATTATTATTATTATTTGCAACTGTCTCAAAAGTAATGTGGTGTCGAGTGATAGAAAAGTCCAAGTCGAGATCCGGAAATATGATGTTTGATGCTTAATGCTTAAGTTAGTCTCTTGTTTGAAGGATTGGATCAATTATTCTGGAATAATTCATATGTTAGAAAGTATATTTAAGGGCCTTTTTATAGTAAGACATGAGGCAATTGCATCTGAGGCTGTAGTTAAAGATCGGAAACAGTTACAAAATTTATTCGATCATAAACATGATCGTGCAATGTCGAACTTAGAAGACAAGGTAATTATTGACTAAGTCAGCTTTTTTTTTTTTTTGTGATGTGGTCGACTTGGAAGGGTTGAGTCAGCCTCCCTATTTATGCGATACAGCTACACTAATCGAATGGGGCTGAGGTGGCAACCAAGTGAAGATGATGTGTCGATTGAGTAAAGAACGTGTCGACCATATAGCGATGAGATATTGACAACTACTAATCAAATTAATATTTATAATTAAATTAGACTCGAGTCCTGAGAGGATAAAAGAATATGGGAAGAAAAAGAAAACAATAAGAATGATCTCAATGTGGTTAAAACTAAATCTTTAATATAATTTATAAATTATTGGTCTAAATCATTTGACAACTATAAAGCTAATATAATAATATAAATTATAATTTAAAATATTTTATAAATAATAAATTATTTATTATAATTCATATTATGTAGGCTTATCATCTCAAGCTATTTTGATAGTGACTACTTATTAAAACTTAGATATATAAGTTACAAATAATATTTACTAAATTTTTATTAATTTAACTTATATATAAATAATTTAATAATAAAATAATAATCATAATAATTATTAAACATTAATCAATATAAAAAATTCATATAATGGTTATAATCATGATAAAACATAAATCATACCTTTATATAAAAAATAAAGATTATTTTATAATTTTAAATATATAAATATGAATAACTACATAAATATCAAAATAAAAATAAAAATTAAATATCGTAAGCAAAAAATTTTACCAATATATCATATGATAAACCTATGAAAGAAAAATATAATTTATAATTTTTATTTTATAAATAATTTAAATGAGAGAATTAGTCTTATTTAATTAAACATTTCATAACTAAGTCAAAATTAAGCTACCCAAATTAGACCCAACAACCAATCTAATTAAACGAATCACAATTGGGTTTAGCCAAAAATCCAATTTAGAAACAAATTGATAAAAAATTGGATTAAAACTAGGCTTCAATCAAAATTTGATTAAAGTATGTCAAATTGATCAATTTTATAGTTGAAGACCTAAGTCAAAAATACTTAATTTTTTAAGAATAAAATTATAATTTTGTTGAAATATGTATTGAATATATCTAATTCTGAAGCTTAGAAGTCTCCAGGTAGACACCAATTGGAATTTAAAAATCCAGAAGTGTAAAATAATCTTTTAATAGGTGAAGAAACCCCTAATCCCCCTTTTCTTCATTCTCAATCACCGTAGACTTGTGCCTATCGCCACCATAGTGCGCAGTCGTCCGTTGCCTACATGTCGGCTTGAACTTCTTTTACAACCGATCAGCAACCTTTTTCGCAGTGCCCATATTCATGATTGACAAGCGAACCATATGCGCTAGCGACACATTCGAGAAACGTTGCATCGGTCACACATGAGAGAGAGTTGCAGTCGGTTTTGAATCATTTTTATTTTTTTCGATGCTTCGATGCTGGCGATGCCACCGTCTGTTAGTATTAGACATTGACAGTGAACTGGGTGGTGCCATCGCCCAACCCGACGATACCACCACATAGGGTTGCTGCCTAGCAGCAGTACCATCGCCCAGCCCGGCAGTGCCACTGCCCAGGCTCTCGGACACTGGGTGGTGCCACCGCCCAGCTTGGGCTCTCGAGCCTTTTCAGCATACTGGTTTGGGCCTTAAACTCGGCCCAAATCAGTCCGAAACAAGGCTCATTTGGCCTCTACTTGGGTTATAAGATTAATAACTAATTTTAACCCAAATTAACATGCTAACTACAAAATTAAAGATATTTTCAAAGCTATTACAAAGTCCGACAAGTCAAGACTTCTTCCGACGAGCTTCCGGTGAATTTCCGGTGATCTTCCAACGAACCCTCGAAAATCATTCTGCGGACTCCCGACAAGCTCTTGGACTTCACGATGATCTTGGCGAGTTCCAACGAGCTTCTTTGGCAAGCTCCAATCTTTCTTGGCAAGCTCTGCGAACTTTCGACGAATCTTCCGGCGAACTTCTGAAAACCCTTCGGCAAGCTCCCTACTCGTTCTCGACCAGTTCTGACAGCACTCCTAACGAATCTTCGGACTTCCGTGGAACTCTCAAACTCCCAACGATCTATCACACTTGTCTTCCAGCACTTTGTTTCGCTTTACGTCTTCATCATTATCGTAGTTAATCCTGCACACATAAAAATAAAACACTACTTCGATCTAGACAATTATTACAACGCAAATTGACATTCAGTTGCCCGGCACGTCATTGGTCAGTGCTTCGTCCGATTCTTCGGTGCATCGTCCTCTCTTGCGTTTTGTTGCCCAATCGACGGTTGACCTTCGCAACCCCGATATCCTTGACGCAACTCCACTCTTCTTGGCCCGATGCCTGACGTCCGAAGCCTTCTGCCGATTGTCGACCGGACCTCCGACTCGACATCCAATATCCTGACATGATCACCCAATGCAACGTCACCCGGTGCAACGTGATCGATAGTAGACCTGTGTCACTCAAAACGTAGTTAAATCACAAAACATAATCAATTAGTTTCATCATCAAAATCTGAGATTCAACAATCTCCTCCTTTTTTATGATGACAACTAATTGATGACTAACTGAGTTAACCATAACTCCCCGGAGTTTAACCAAACTGCCCCTGTTAATATGCTATTGATAGAACACTTGGATTATCCTAAATCCAAGTAACATTCATCACAAATTATGAATATTATCAAATCTATCAAATCATCATGTAAATATATAAAATATTCAATTCAATACATGAAGTCATCAATCTACTTCTCCCCCTATGTCATCAACAAAAAAGAGAAGTACATTTAGCTAGTTTTTAAGGAAATTTTACAATCATACTAGCTATCAATCAAGATATTCAACATACATCACTTTAAAACATTCAATCATATCAAGTTTTTGAATACTTTCTCTCCCTATCTCCTTTGAAAAATGCAAGTAAATTATATTCAAAGATGTGCAAGTTGCATTTTCTTTGCTTCCTTTGCGATATGCAATCAATTTGTATAAGCATTTCATCACTTTAAATATGTAAGCAAAACATTACAACATACAAGCATATAAGCATGGCAAGTGTAGGAATGCAAATTTTTGAAGTTTTGCATTTTCTCTTCTTGAGATAGGCAAGATAGCAATATTTGCATCATTTGAGATAGCAACCCTTAGCTTCTTGTGAAATTGCAAGGTAACAATTTTTCGATATTAAAGTTATTTTCTTCTTTTGTAGGCTAACAAGATAGCAAGTTTACACTTTGATTTGTTTGTGATATGCCAAGCTAGCAATTTTCTTTCCCCCTTTATCATTCTCAAAAAGAAGGGAAGATGCAATATTGTAATTGATTTCCCTTTCCATCAAAATGACAAATGAGATATTAGAAACAAATATTGACATAAATGTTTCTATCATCAAAATTTAAGTCATCAGTATGAATTCAACATTCAAGCGAACATTCAAGCCAACTAGCTCCCCCTTAGTTATTGTCAAAATGAAGTGGAGGACTCAATGACTAAAAAATTTCAAGCCATAATAAAAAAATATCAATCATTTAATAAATTTCTTTTACATTAATTTTCAATCATCACAAGTGATATTCAAACATTTGCATCAATATATCAATCAAGAAGTATTGAAATGTAGGAGAAAAATCAAAATAATACATGCAAAGTTTCAATCATCAAAGCATATTTTCTTAAGTTGAGTATCGAAAAGTTCAGAGAAAACAATTTGTATTTTTCTTCATATAATATGGGAGAATCATGAGAGAGGATAAATTAAGAGATAAAAACTCAAGTTATCAAGATCATGATTTCATAAAAGTAATTCAAGAATATAGTTCTGAGAAACAAGAGACAAGTCATATTTCATTTAGAAAATTCTCTTTTGATAAATGAAATAATCATGGTATGAGATCTTGATTTATAGAAGTTTCAAGTTCTAATTATCAAGATCAAGATTTCAATAAATATTTTCTTTAGCAAAGAATCACATGAGTACTTGATTATTACATAAAAAAATTTATTGCATCATGATTCATTTGATAGCAAATAGCAAAGAGAACAATTTGTTTCATGCATCTTGATTCACAAAAATATCTCAAGTCAAGAATTTAAAGTCAAGATTTCAAGAGATCAAGAGAGGAGTTATAAAATCATTTAAACTCATTTTGTCAACTCGAAACTTATAATCAAATTATCAAAATCATTCTCGAGATTCAAGAGATTTATATGAATATAATATACATGGATTTATCATTTGTCTTTTTATGCCAAATCAAAATAAGTTTTCAAAAACGAAAGACAAGTTTCATTATAAAAATTATCAAGACAAAAATATAACACATTATTTCAAGACATGAGATTCTATTTATCATGATAATGTGTTTCATTTTAAGTTATTTGTTCCATATAAGTGTGCTCATGTTTCAAAAGATGAGTATCAAATTTTAAAACTAAACATGAGTTTTTAATCAAGATATAACACTTTTAAATTCTCATAAAATCATTAATCATGACAACAAAGTTTTAATATTTTCATTTCATCATTATTAATGATGATTTCATAGGGTATGTTCAATTATTTACATTAAAAGCCATCATCGTAAAACTTTGAAATTCAAGTTGTCATTAAAGCCATCAAGATCAAATGCATCAAAAATATTTCATACGAAAATTTTATTATAAGCAATGGAAATGGTTTACATGTAAGCATGCTCTTGTCTTTTTCTACTAGATTTATGTATCATTATATAGATTCGAAAAGTAAGTTTCAAGAAAAAATATTTAAACCAAATGCATGATACACTCATTTATTTTCAAAATATTCATCATGATTATTTTCATGAGATTCACAAGATTGGTAAACTGAATTCATTAACCTCAACAGGATAGAAAATGAATTTTCATTTCATGCAATTGTTTTCATATGAGAATATTCAAAACTTTTTATGAAAACATGTATCAACAAGATATAAGTTTAGTCATAAACTCATCTAGACCAAACACATTAAAAATAAAACATCACATTTTCAATTTTTATTTGTTTTATTTTATGTGGTTGATCTCATATAAGCATGTTTACATTTTCACACAAAAGCTAAGCATCATATAAATTTGAAATTATCATCAAAATCTTTCATTCCAAAAATTTGTTAGGAGTGAAGTACACTGATTAGATGTAAGCATGCTCAATTCTTTTGTATAAATGATATTTATCAAGTTTAAAACCGAAACTCAAGTTTCATAAAAAAAAAATTGTAACATGTCATCTAAAAATTTCATCATAAAAACAATTTAGATCAATTAATCTAAAATAGAAGATTTCATATCATAAGCATGATACAAGCATTTATCATCAAAACACTTTCAAGAATAACATATATAGATGTGCATAATGTTTAAAGTCGAAAACCGATACGGAAAGCATACATGGAATTTTTCTTGTACAAGAATTATCATTCACAGATGATTTGACGTTTTAAGCATCATCATGCAATCATCGTATAAATTTTTAATTTTTGAAAATTTCTAAAAGGAAAAACATAATATAATTTTTTAAAATAATTTTTATTTCCTACTAAGTAAATTAAGTACTCATGAAAAATATCATGTAATTTCAAAATAATTCGAGGGAGTTAAGTTGCTTAACTTGTAATCGAAGTCCGTCAAAGCCCAATTCATCGTTTCATCATTTGATTCTTCTTTGCACTTCTTCTTCATCTTTGGCCTTTTCCTCCATTCAAGTTCATTTTTAGTTTTAAATTTTTGTTTAATGAACTTGTTAACATTGATTAAAAGTTCAATGTCCTCATTACTTGAGTCATCACTCAAGTGGCATTTCATAGTTCGGAGTTTCAAATCCTTCATGTTCTTTGGAAGGTGGTTCAAGTGTTCAATGAGTTCAAAATATTCTATGAGGCTCATTTTATATGTCATTAGTGAGCCAATGAGTTCTTCTATCGGAAGGTCATTTAGATTTTTAGCTTCTTGTATTGCGGTTACTTTAGGATCCCACCTTTTTGGAAGGGATCTTAAGATCTTGCTTACGAGTTCAAAATCCGAAAAATATTTACCAAGAGCTCTTAGACTATTGACGATATCCGTGAAATGGGTGCATATGTCGCCAATAGTTTTACTTGGTTTCATTCGAAAAAGCTCAAAATCATGCAATAAGAGGTTTACTTTCGAGTCTTTGACTCTACTAGTTCCCTCGTGCATGATTTCAAGTGTTTGCCAAATTTCAAAAGTCGTTTCGCACGTAGAAATCTGATTGAACTCAGTTTTGTCTAAAGAGCAAAATAAGGCATTCATAGCCTTAGCATTCAAAGAAAAAGATATTTTCTCCAAATCCAACCATTCGTTCATCGGTTTAGAGGGAACTTGAAAATGATTTTCAATAACATTCCATAAATCCAAATCCATTGAAAGCAAGAAAACTCTCATTCGAGGTTTCCAATAAGTGTAGTCCGATTCGTTAAAGAACGGTGGATGAACAACCGAAAAGCTCTCTTGAAAGCCATGAAGAGCCATTTCTTACGAGTGTAAATCCGAATGAGAAATAACGAGGCTCTAATATCAATTGTTAGGGATCGAGTGGCACTAAGAGGGAGGGGGGTGTGAATTAGTGCAGCGGTAAAGAACGATAAACTTTTAGTGTTTTAAAACAAGTTTCAGAAACTTCGTATGTTGAAAATGATGCTTCGATTAAATCTGCAACGAAAGATGCTTTAGAAGTAAATTGATTCGTAAGAAGGAGATGAGAAGATAGAGCATCAAAGTAAAGATGGTTTGTAGTAAAGTAAATTGCAAGAATATAAACGTAAACCGATTTATAGTGGTTCGGTATACGACCTACGTCCACTCCCGATTCCTCTTCACTTGAGGCCATCGGCTTTTCCACTAACTATCCTCCTTCCAACGGGCGAGGATAAACTCCCTTACAGTACCTCTCCTTTTGATGGGCTTAGGAGGTAATCCTTATAAGGCCTCTCACCCCTCTCTTGGACAAGATACTTAAAGCTTAGAGGGAAGATTTTGATAAGAGTTTTCCCTTTTTCTTTCTCAGTTCTAGATACCCTTTCAACCATGAATGAGAGGGGTATTTATAGGCCTTAAGATGATTCAAATTTGGAGTTCAAATTTGAATCACTTTCGTTTTTCCAGGTGATGACGGTGGCACTACCATTGAAGCAGTGGCAGTTGAGACATGCCAAGGTGGAGATTTGTTGGTTTGGCAAGTCCCATAGTCTCACATCTGAATTTTCTATTCTGCTATCTCCTATTGGTGCTATAAATAAGGGTATAGACTTTGAAGCTAGATGCACCACAGGCACCACAAGAAAAATCGCTTTGGATTTAATTTTCATTAAGTTCATATTAAGTCAAATATTTTGGGCTTTTTTTGTTTAGTAGTTTCAGGTGTTTTATGGCCTAGGAATATTTTTCCTAAGGTATTTATAATTATCCCTTTTATAGTAAGAGTTTTGCTCTTCCTTCGTTCGTGGACGTAAGTCAATTGACCGAATCACGTAAATTCAGTATTCCTGTCTCTTTTATTTTTCTGCTTTATTGTCTTTGTTGGGTTGCCAAAATTACCTGTTGGTAAATTTCCTGGGGCTAGCTCTATGCCTACTCAACCAATAAAGTCAATAAAGCAGAAAGATAAAAGAAACAAGGACACCGAATTTACGTGGTTCGATCAATTGACCTACGTCCACGAACGAAGGAGGAGCAAAACTCTTACTATAAAAGGGACAATTACAAATACCTTAGGAAAAATATTCCTAGACCATAAAACACCTGAAACTACTAAACAAGAAAAACCCAAAATATTTGACTTAATATGGACTTAATGAAAATTAAATCCAAAGTGGCTTTTCTTATGGTGCATGTGATGCATCTAGCTTCAAAGTCTAAGCCCTTATTTATAGCATCAATAGGAGATAGCAGAATAGAAAATTCAGATATGAGACTTACCAAACCAACAAATCTCCACATTGGTATGTCTCAACATCGACAATTTAACAGAACTTGCTCCACTTTCTTCACAAAAGCCCCAACGGGCAATCACCAATAATGAATACCAACCAAGTCCAAGCACTGCTTGAACTTGTAAACCGGAAGAGGCTTCGTAAGCATCACAATCAATCACTTAGCAGAATCATCACAAGAAACTGCATCTAAGTAGGTAGTAGGCTCACCAACTTCACCTATTTCTTCTGCAACAAATAAAGCATATACAGCCAAATTTGCATATCTTTGTGGTGGTCGAATATTTCTCCGTGGTCTATCCTTGGCTATGGAATATTACTCTTCCTCTGGATCATCTTCGTCAGTAGACTCGGGATCATCTATTGGGATTCTTTGAGTAGAAGAGTTCGACTGAAGAGATTCAGAACTACCAATCTCAAGCTCCACCTACTTCTGCGTACTATCATTTGTACAACTAGTAGATTCCTCTTTGAAAAATAAGATAGATAATTCATCAAAAGTAACATCTCTACTGATTATAAATTTTGGGGATTTGAGATCAGGACACCATAATCTATATCCTTTCACCCCAGAAGCATACCCAAGGAAAATACACTTTTTAGCTCGAGGCTATAATTTTCCTTCATTTACATGCATGTATACTGGACATCCAAAAATTTTAAAATCAGAGTAATTAGCAGGAGTACCTGACAAAACTTCTTCCGGAGTTTTAAAATTAAGTGCTGCAGAAGAAGCACGGTTGATAACGTAACAGGTCATATTAATCGCCTCTGCCCAAAAGTCCTTTGTCAATCCTGCATTTGAGATCATACACCTTGCTCTTTCTAAAAGTGTTCTGTTCATACATCCGGCCACACCATTTTGCTGAGGCATCATCCTAACAATGCGATGCCGAATAATTCCTTCATTTTTGCAAAATTCATCAAAGTCACCTTCATAAAATTCTACGCCATTATCTGTTCGAAGCCGTTTAATCTGTTTACCTGTTTGCTTCTCAATCAAAGCCTTCCATTATTTAAAGGTTAGAAAAATATCATTTTTATGCTTCAAAAAATAAACCCAAACTTTCCTGGAATAATCGTCAATGAAAGTCAACACATACTTGGCACCACCCTTAGACTGAATACGAGCTAGACCCCAAAGGTCTGAATGAATATAGTCAAGAGTACCTTTCGTTTTGTGAACTTTCGGAGAATTGAAGCTGACTCTTTTCTGCTTTTTAAAAATGCAGTATTCACAAAAATCTAGTGGCTCAGTACTCTATCCACAAAGAAGACCTCTTTTGCTCAATATGCTCAAACATTTTTTGCTCATATGACCCAAACGCATATGCCATAATTTGGTGATGTCAGAATCAGACAATGATGATGACGATTTAGATCAGAATCGAGCTGTGACAGTAGTTCCCTGCAAAATATATAAGCTACCAGACCTACAAGCTTTCATAACAACAAGGGCATTATTAGAAACTTTTATAATTCCACCTTCGGCTGCATATTTACACCCAAGAGCTTCTAGGGTGCCTAAAGAGATGAGATTCTTTTCCAAATCAGGAACATGTCTAACATTAGTGATCGTCCTCACAATACCATCATACATTTTAATTCGGATTGTGCCTTTATCAACAACATCACATGTGGCATTATTGCCCATCAAGACAATTCTACCATTACAAGATTCATATGTGGAAAACAAATCCCTATTAGGACACATATGATAAGAACAACCCGAATCTAAAATCCATTCATTTTTAGACCTTGTCCTGTCATCAGTAGCAAAGAAAATATTTCCAAAATTTTCATCAGCTGCAACATTAGCTTCAGCGGACTCAGTAGTTTTCTCAACAATTTTTTCCTTTTACTTTAATTTATTTTTCAATTTAAAGCAATCAGCCTTAATGTGCCCTATTTTATGACAATATCTACACTCCAAATTTCTATGTTTAGATTTAGATCTAGATTTAGATCTACTACTATCAAAATTCCTTTTATCAGTTCTATCCCTGACAACCAGACCCTCAGCCTGATTCTCACTACTTTCCCCAGTGATATCCCTGTCTATCTACTCCTTAGATTTTAATGTAGATTTAATTTCCTAATACGAAATTGTTTCTTTTTCATAAATCATAGTATCACGAAAATACTTAAAGGATTAGGGGAGAGAACACAAAAGTAATAGGACCTTATCCTCATCATCAATTTTTACATCTATATTCTCCAAATCCATAACTAAGGAATCAAATTTATCAAGATGTGAGAGTATAGATGTACCTTCAGTCATTCGAAGCATATATAAACTCTGCTTTAAGTAGAGACGGTTCTCCACTGTCCTCTTCATATACAAGGCTTTAAGCTTGTCCTACATGCTCTTAGCTGTAGTCTCCGTAGCTACCTCCCATAAAACCTCGTTAGAGAGATTTAGAATAATGCTAGATCGGACCTTCTTATCCATACTTGTAAAATCTTCCTCTGACATACCATCTGGAATTTTCTCAGCTCCCTATACTGCCAAATCAACTCCGTCTTGAACCAGAATGACCTCCATCTTGAGTTGCCACATGCCAAAGTTGACATTTCTGTCGAATTTCTCGATAACGATCTTTGTTATTATCATTATTGCCAAAAGATCCCAAAACCAGGCTCTGATACCAGTTTGTTAGAGCTGCAAGACGAGTTCTCACAAGGTCCAATGGATAAGTGATGGAAGCAACCGTTATTCTTGCCAAACCACCACCCAAACACATGCATCTGCACCTTCACTATTTCTATGCCTGTCAGTGTCAGACACTGATAGTGTACTGGGTGGTGCCACCATCCAGCCCGGCAATGCCACCACCCGAGCTCTCAGGCATTGGGCGATGCCACCGCCCAGGCCTTTTCAGCACATTGGTTTGGGCCTTAAACTTGGCCCAAACCAGTCCGAAACAAGGCCCATTTGGTCCCGACTTGGGTTATAGGATTAATACCTAATCCTAACCCAAATTAACGTGCTAACTATAAAATTAAAGATATTTCCTAAGCTATTACAAAGTCCGACAAGTCAAGACTTCTTCCGATGAGCTTCCGACGAATTTCCGACGGTCTTCCGACGAACCCTCAGAAACCATTCTACGGACTCCCGACAAGCTTTTGGACTTCACGATGATCTTGGCGAGTTCCAACGAGCTTCTTTGGCAAGCTCCGATCTTTCTTGGCAAGCTCTGCGAACTTCTGACGAACCTTCCAGCAAACTTCCGAAAACCCTTCGGTAAGCTCCCTACTCGTTCTCGACCAGTTCCGGCAGCACTCCCAACGAATCTTCGGACTTCCGTGGAACTCTCGAACTCCCAACGATCTATCACACTTGTCTTCCGGCACTTTGTTTCACTTTAGGTCTTCATCGTTATCGTAGTTAATCCTGCACACACAAAAACAAAACTCTATTTCGATCTAGACAATTATTATAACGCGAATTGACATTCAGTTGCCTGGCACGTCATTTGTCGGCACTTCGTCCAATTCTTCGGCGCATCGTCCTCATTTGCGTTTTGTTGCCTAATCGACGATTGACCTCCGCAACCCCGATATCCTTGGCACAACTCCGCTCTTCTTGGCGCGATGTCCGACGTCTAAAGCCTTCTGTCGATTGTCGATCAGACCTCCGGCTCGACATCCAATATCCTGACGTGTATACCCGGCACAACGTTAATTCCTCTAGCGTCAATTATCTAATCCTAATCGATAATAGACCTATATCACTCAAAATATAATTAAATCATAAAACATAATTAATTAGTTTTATCATCAAAATTCGATATTCAACATGAGTTATTGTGAACCGTAGCCTCCAAGAACCCATCGATGCCAATCGTGGCTAACAAATGTCATCCGCAACTGTCACCACCACGTAGTGATCTCTTCGATGCAACGACCATGCTGATGACATAGCACTACAAGTGAGTTGCCACTGCCATTCACGATAATAAAAAAAAGCCTCCATCGCGCATTGGTACGAAGCACAATCGCCTAGATCGCCTAACCAGATCCGCACACAAGCATCTTACCATGGCATCTCCGTAACACGATCATTGTGTGACCCTTCATCCGTTCAATCGCGGGCTGCAAAACCTGTTCTACAGTCGCTTACCTCACTATGTATGGCGATCTTCAACATGAATAGCATCCTCGCATTGTCTGTCGGACCACTTGTGAAAAACTCACTATTGCAAGCCACACGACCTCTACGTTACCTGCATAGTTGTTGCCTTTGGTTGGGCCGATGACCACAGTTGTTCGTCACCCTTCATAGTACCATCGTTGATAACAAATTTCAACGATAACTAGTCAATCAAATATGGGTAGTATGTTGTCCTCGACTCTACCTATACCAAGCAAAAAATCTTGCATCACCCATAAGTAAGCGACAAATGAGATAGGAAAATAAATTAGTAACATAAACGAATTGTTCAAGCATCATACAAATAAAACGAATAATACTTTTTCAGATATAAACCGTTCTAAATACAGAACAGATATAATATATTTTTATAATATAATATATTTGATTTCAAAATAATAGATCCAAATACCAATTATAAGCATAAAAACCGTAAATATGACACTATTATATCGAAAAAACTTTAAGATCAAAATTGTGTTCTTTTGATGCTATTCAAAAAATATTTATTTGATTAAGAAACATGCTTCATAATCCAATTAGCAAGCAACAGCAGCACAGATCTGATATCATATGATATTATATCAAATTATCAAGTAATTAGTATCCCTATAAGTGATCCAATAGGAATTAAGAAAGAATGAAAAAAGAATTCGTATGGCATCTCATATATATAGTATCTAAGAGATACTATCTATTTATAGATAACAACAGACGATATAGAATAAATAATTAAAAAATAATTTTATCAAATTATCTCCTGAAATTTTTTTCTATTAATTAATAACTATAATCAAGATATCTATTAACATATTTTATGCAATTAAATAGAACAACGCAATAACATTTTTGTCTATCCTTAACAAATGCAGATCAAGAGATGCAATCTAGAAGACTTTAAAAAAAAAAAAAGTCACTAGAGACAATTACAAGCAAATGGAGCAATTATCACCATGTCAGCACTAAGGAGAACAATTAAAGGTGCTTAACGAGACAGAACTTGAATTCCATTAAAAAAAGAAAAAAAGGGTTCAAGGATTGATTGCCAAGGTCGAAAATTTTGAACAGAGCAGTGGAGGAAAAGCGTAAATTGCGCAAAGCCAGCCATCGAATACTTGGAGTCCCCTCTTTCGAACCGGAGCTCAGACGATGGAGATCTTCGCCCCGACTTCCTCTAGCTGCTTCTTGGCCTCCTCCGCCTCCTCCTTCGACACGCCCTTCTTGAACTTCTTCGGCAGGCCCTCGATCAGATCCTTGGCTTCCTTGAGCGCCAGGTTGGTCAGCGCCCGGATCACCTTGATGGTGGAGATCCTGGCGTTGCTCGGGACATCCTCGATGACCACGTCGAACTCGGTCTTCTCCTCGACCGCAGCGGGGGCACTGCCCACCACGTCGGCGGCGGCTCCCGGGGCGACGGCCACCGCGGCGGGGGCGAAGGCGGCGGCCGAGACGCCGAGGCGATCCTGGAGGTGGTCGACGAGGCTGCGGGCTTCCTCGAGGGTGAGGTTGCATATGAGGTTGCCGACCTCCTCGACCTTGGGGGAGACGGCCGCGGGCGGGCGGAGGAAGGCGGCGCGGCGGTGGGAGCGGAGAGATAAGGGTTGGGAAGGGAACTTGAGTGCCGGGGAGGGGGCGGCAGAGGAGTTGGTGGAGTAGGAGGAGACAAGGAAGAGCGCGGAGGTGAGAGTGGCCGCCATTTCCCTCTTCTTTCTCCTCGCTTGTGCCTTGAGCGGATTGGGATGAGAAAGGCGCGCGAGAGATTGGATAAGGCAGGGCACCGGCAGCAAGAAATGGGAGCTTTGGGTGGCCCAAAGAGGTCGTCTACTCAAGGAGATAAGCCTTCGGCTTAAACTTGGTTGAGTTCAACCGGACTTGTAGCGAGATCCAGTTGGCTCAAGTGTGTGATCCAGAAGCAATCTGGATCGAACCGGACCGTTTCTAAGTCGATCCAACCTAATTTAATCGCTTGGTTCATGCAGGGGAACAGTGACATCTTCTTTATAACCGCCGCTATAACCGCTCGCTACATCGAGGAAACTACCGACGGACGCCGCTCGCGACTCATCGCTCGGCCGCGGCTCCCGCACTCGACGTCGGCCGGCTTGATCTCGACCGCTGGCGAAATGCATCGGAGTCAGATTGGTTCGTCTCTTCTCGATCGCTCCTCTTTTCCGGTACGGACTTCTTGAGAACGCAAAGTTCGTTCTTTTACGCCATGGAACACCCCAAATCTGAGCACTTATACTGTTGGCGGTCAGTGTTAATTTCCGTTCTTAAATGGAAGAAATAGTGGTTTTCATACCCTATTTCCACCATTCACTTCATGATCAATGAAATTCTTGGCATCGCTGTCAAATTCACCGGGTTTTTCCGTCGGTTGATGATCCTCTGCCAATTGTTTGCAACCACCGGATGAATGCTTCTCAACGAGAAGGTTCACAACTCCTTTTAGTTCGACTTAGGGTTTTTTCCAAACCCTATGGAAGAAAAGGTGTTAGAATCAGTGAATTTTGATCAAATCTTTTAGGGTTCCCGTATCATAAGCTTCAGCCCATCGAGATGAGTATATCCTGCCTCTTTGGCACTTAGTGTTTCTTGACCCCCTTCAAAGGCTTGGGCAACTCTTTTATTGCTATGCAGGTTGAGTTATAGGTCTAGATATGTATATATCAAATGTTTGGACAGTAGAAGGTGCAGGAAACCTTGGTTGCTCAGAGAACACATATTTTGATGATAATGCTACCGCTGTGTGCGGAATCTGAAATCTGTAGCATGGTGGTTCATCTGCATACAGGATTGTCATATGAGATGTTATCATGACAGTCACATTGTTTTTGGTGATCAATTAGGCAGCATCTAAGCTCCTGATTACCTTTGGGACAGTCATAAAAGCTTTTTTTGAGGGGCATCTAGCTCTTCTTTTTAAAAAAATGTTCCTGAGCAATTGTATATGTTATTTTGTTCTCACCATGCCATGCTTTGGTTTTCCTAATCATCTCTACAAACCTTTAATTTGAATTAGCTTACCTTACTGTTGGTCCTTACAGAGGGCTATTTATTATCAATGTTCAAACTACCAGCCAGTCATGTTGGACTATCTGACATGAACAATATTCCAGTCTATTGAGTAGCTATAAGTAAAAGTGGGACAAGTGCTTCATGAGGAACCAGCAATTATCTGTAACATTTGACATAAAATTATTGAGTATGAAGTTTAATGGCACAGTAGTTCCTTTTTGGCTTTTTAAAGATGCTTCATGCAAAAAAGTTGCATTTGTTTTTTGAAAATTCTTGAACTACTTAGTTAATGCCTGGATGTGCTTGTGCTCATCTTTAGTCTTGATAGAACACTTAAACTTGTGTAGATCCATAGATTTGCAAAAGAAAGGAAGTCAGATAACTCTTGATCAAGAGGATGCTACAGTAGTTTACATACTTTTAGAGGTTGAAAGCCTAGAGATACACAGTCACTGAAAGGGATCACATTCCTTAGATCTCTCACGATTACTCTTGTTTTTCACTCTACATTATGTACTCGGCAGCAGAGGATGCAGGGATGTAATTGATTTTGGGCTTTGACATGGCCACCATTATTAAAAGCAGGCCTCAAGTAGGTCTCTCCTGCCAGGACAGCGTCTTCTGGTTTAAAGTCAAGTGATTCATCTAGATATCCCAACATTTAGGCCCAGTAGATCTCCAGGGATTAGAACCCTAATATTATCCTCGTTTGTAACAATACTAGAGTAAGAGCGATTTTTTGTGCAACTTGTGGGATTATGCTGCTTGGATTTACGATAAGTTGTGACCAATGTTAAGGCTACCTTAATTTTTGTAAGCTCAGGCACCCTCTCATGGCTAGGAATCAGATTGTAGACAAGTGGGATAAGCTAGCACGTTTTCTTAAATAACATGTTCAAGAAATCCTACCAAAATGAGGTCAGAAAGAGATTGAGAAACACGTTTCATACAGTGATCACTGTGTCAGCTGGCAACCACTAATATCATTTCATGTTTGTCACTTTCCCTTTCTTCACAATCTATCTAAAAGCTATCAGCTACAAGACATTTGCATTTTTTGGATGAGATGAGTCATGAAATAAAGAACGGTTGTACAGGCAAAGGGGTATCATTGTCTCAAGAGCTCATCTTGCTGTGCTCCGCAAACTACAACTAGCAGCAGGCAAGGGGTTATCATCAGTATGCCTCTAGTTAAAAACACCATGTTCATGAATTTAATTTTCTAAACAAAATCTGCCGTACAAGAAGCTAAATTAAATAGATTAAGGCATACTTCTTCCCCCTCCCCCCTAGAACTAACGACTAAGATGATCCTATATGTGTAACTGATGTCTAACAAGAATTAAACAAAGCCTGCTTGCAAATAATGCTGCCTTTGGAAAGTACCATATGAGTTCCTTGACTAAGTTATCCTATCATAATGTATATTTTACATATTCTTCTTAATGGTTTGTTTGCATAAGCTTATTTGTAAGTCTAGCATGCTTGTCCACTTGAGGAATGAAATGTTCAACAAATTAATCATCTGCAAAATGATTTAACATGTGTGCAGGTACAGAGAAGCAGGAAGAAGGAAGTAAATGTCAACCTAAAGAAACATAGTCTGGCTTTCCTACATTCCAAACACACAGCTCGGGGTAGTTGATGACATAGGCAGCTATGAACCTGACTCTCAGGTGGGCAAACAGGTTTATCTCCTGGATGATGCAGCCCTGGAGACGAAGCGACTATAATTGCACTTCCGGCACTTCAGGCAGGATTGCCGCCACCAGCAGGTATGCAAAAGCAACTGTAATGTGCAGTCTTAGGTAAAAAACAAATGGTTTGGACGTGAAATATTATGTTAGATCTCATCGAGTGATCAACCAAAGGTGTGTTCTTATGTATCACATTCATAAACTTATTAAACAGACGTCATTTGCTGTTGGCAACAGCACACTTCCTGAGTTCAATCTGTTCACTATGATAAACATCGAATGAAGTATAAACACTGTTTGTTCAAGAACTTGCACTTCTCATTTGTCGTGTTCAAGAACTTGTCATCACCACACCTCGTTATGAGCATTCAACTATTTTGCAATAGAGTAAATCAAGCATTTTATTGTTTCTTATTCTCTAAACTGATATCCTTGAGATTCATCGAGTATGTGTGCACTTGTGATTCGCAGAAACAGAAGTGGAATAGCCAGATTCGATGATTTATCTGCCCTCTTGGCAGGGTCTTTGTCACTGGCCGACTCCCACGGAAAAGATGCCACGGCCGAGGTTGATCGAAGCTAATGAAGTGCTTGCATGCGTGCGTGCGTGCTACCTTTTTCTTCACAGGGTGAACAGGCGGTGTGACAAGTGTCCTCGAAGTTTGTCGCCCATTTTCCTACAATCCACGAGAGGAGGAGACAGTACGAGTCAGCATCCATCAGACGCACCAGGAAAGGAAAGGAGTGAATCGTCTGCCATGTCCAGGGAAGCTCACATGGATACATCACCCACCTCCCATCCAAGCCCCGGTAATGAAGTTGGAATATTCCTTTCTTATATTCTTTGCACAAGTCTCTCGATTCCAATTTGCTCTCTCTCTCTCTCTCTCTCTCTCTCTCTCTCTCTCTCTCTCTCTCTCTCTCTCTCTCTCTCTTCTTCTGGACTTTCCTGCAGAGGCTTGCTGATGAGAGGCTTTCAGATGTCGAATATGGATTTCGTATCATTGTTTCTGTTCTGAAGAATAGTATCCATATCAGATATTGCGCCGACGGAATGATCACAATTTTTGAATGTTCAAAGTATACCGACAAGGACAACTCTGGGTTTGTACCATCAGATTTCAGAGACTCCACGCTTTCAACCAAGAAACATTAGGACCACAGACATGCATTGTCAAGGTCCAACATGTGGGAAAAGTTTGGGCTCATACTCTTTGAGATAAGATGAAGAGTTCCATCCACTGGGGTCCAGCCTCTAGAGGGGAACCAAGCAATACCCCGAGCCAAACAAGTCTGCATGTCTCGAGTCATCCAGTCAACCCACGATACGGCAAGCCGATGAGGGATCCATTAAAGAAAGCTTGGGATGAATGGGATCCTACACAAAAGGACTGTTCTGTTATCGAAGCAGGTAAAAAGCTTGTGCGGACCATTCTTTCTCCACTGGCAGAGTTCTTTAGCCTTTCTTTATCCTGTTTTGTTTCGGGTATAATGATTCTCCTGTCCAGCCACTCGAGCTAAAGGCTGCTTCTAAAAAATGATGTCCCCCGAGAAATGTCAACTTTAGGCCACTTCATCTCAACTCATAAAGAATGCCCATTTTGCGTGAACAGCTGCAACCGAATATTTATTTTGCTGCATGTCACATGCAACTTAGTGTTAACTTATCTAGAAGGAAAGCTCGTTTAATATAGGGATTGATTGTTGAGGGGCTTCCATCGACCTAAATTAATTATTAAGGTGATGTGACTAATAATGTGGAAACTAGACCTTATCACCTTTTGTTGGTCAATAAAGACTGCAAACCCAAGGTCAAGGTACATGTGGAACCATTTGGGGGCATCAGACATAAATCAAGTCACTGTCACTCCGGAGCCGTTCAGACCTGGGCACAGTTGCATCTATTGTCTTTACTCTACTTGAAGTCCTTTCGGAGTACGCAGACTTGAAAATGCCGCCAGCCATTGGTGGCAAAAATATTTTCGTACCTGGAACGAGGGCACTGTGAGTTCCTGGTTTTCCTAAGCAAGTGCAACGTATGTAAATTATTTTTTCTAATTCACTTTTCTCATTCAAAACATAAAAATTTCTCCTTGAAGCTTACACGTTGTGTTTGAGAATATATCCATGAAATTGTGATTATTGCTTTTTTTTATGACGTAAAAAAATATTTATTTATATTTTTCACATTTTATTTTTCATTATCTTCCCTCTGTTTGCTGAGAGAGAAACGAGAAAACTCGAAACAAAAAACAATCAGAGATCAACAAATAATAAATATACTAGAAAATATAACATAGCTCACTAATTTTGTATCAATATTTATTGAAAAGAATTAAAATTTTTACTATATAAGAAAAATTATAAAATTCTTGAATTATCCTCACTCAAACATAGCCTCTTGTATCTTCTCTCATATAAACCTAAAAAAAAAAAACAATTTCAACCCTCTCTATGTCCGCTAGAGAGATTCCTTCAAAAAAACTAAAAGGGTGTTGTTACCTCTGTCTCTTCCTCTCACTAAAATTTTAAGATTTAAAGTATATTTATAAAAATATATTTTAATCATATAAAGATTCCTCTTACTTGAACATCTAGTCTAAATTATAATTTTATTAAAAAATTAAAACTTTGCTATAATAGTTTGAGGATAATTATTCCTTCAAAAGATACTATCCGACCATAAGAATTTGATGGTTACTTTTTCTTTCGAATCCACACTCTCTCTCTCTCTCTCTCTCTCTCTCTCTCGCGTCAAATTTACGAGAGATCATTGGACCAATAAGTTTCAAATTGATCGTGACTAAATATTTTTTCCAATTCTTATTCGATAGATAATTCAAACAATTGACCAATGATCCAAACTCTGCTATATCAATCACCCGACTGCTTACGCAACCAACCCATTGGCTGCAGGTAATGGACTCTGACCATCCAATTCATTACGTGATTCATTGCATATCACCATTAGAACACCCTTTTAAATGCACTAGGCATTATGCATGTGCACACTGTTGAGGCATCACGGCTTCCAAGTACTTGGTTGATGTGAACTGACAATATTAAGTTGACTCCTGGTTATCACCTCAGGGAACAACCAGGCCCCCCATGCACATCCACCCAGGATCTTCACCCCCCCCCTCTCTCTCTCTCTCTCTCTCTCTCTCTCTCTATTTTGGTAATTAAAGTCCCACATGAATGGATGGCATCAAACGCTTCACTCGCTCTCTGCTCCGCCCACCGATTCACTGTACACTGCACCTAACTCTATCGTTCAGTACGGTTCGGTCCTCCAGTCGCATGCAAATGATTGATCGTTAATTGCAGGCCTCCGTTAATATCTATTCGGAGCTCAGGGCTTCGGTAAGCACTTGAGCTGATAGTGCAGCGTGCATCTGCCACGATGCGTTCCGTCGATCAAAGTAGACTCTGCTGGTGACGGTGTGATAGCTATCCGGGCGTCGCTTGCATCATCTCGCTCGTCCAGCGCAGCGGGCGCCACAAGGCATTTCGTCGAACGGCCAAAACACCAAGTTTGGTGAATAAATGCAAGTAAGGCCACATGTGAATTAGATCGACCATGTTATATCCCACGAGTTGAATTGAGGCTGGTGGTCGATGGCGCCGAGCCAACGCCAGAGTTAGAAGAGACGAGGCAGCCGTGTCATATTTGTAAACACTTGGTGTGCACCAGCCAGCCTACCATGGATGGTTGGGCTTCAAAATTATTGTCCTTAAAGCTTCCGGGTGTGGGGCTGATGGCGCCTGCTACCAACGCAGGCCAGGCTGTGCACGTTGCGTGATGCTTGGCATCATCGAAAGCCACCTTCTCCTCCTCTCTGGCGCGATCGTGTTGTGACCTCACTGCCTTTGCTTCACAATGCTCGGCACTGTGGTCAGCCACCGCTCCTTTCTCCCTCCCTCCATCTTCTCCTCGCGTCCCTATTTGGCCGCTCACCTACCACGGGGCGCGGCGCGCGTCCCTTCGCGCGGCGCGCCGCTCGCCCCCATGCGAGCACCGTGCAGTAGCGGCGACGGGGTAATTAAAACGCTTCTAGGCGTCTTTGAGGCGTACCAACGAACGCCTGGTGCGCGCTCGCGGTCCCCTCCTCCTCTCCTCACCCTCCACCCCGCGCGCGCCTCCCCACAACCAAACCCCCCCGGGGCTTGCTGTCTTGATAGCGACCGCGAGATGAGATTTCTTTCCCCTCCTCTTCTCTATTTAAGCCCCCGTGTGGGTTGGACTTCGAAGACCTTTTCCGCCTGCGCCTACGAACAATGCTTGTGGTTGAACACCGAGATCAGTGTCGCTTGGTTTGCTTTTGGTATAAGAAAGAGACATTGGAATACAACCCAGGTAAAGGAGAAGAAAAAGGTTCCTTTTCCTGAAACTGAGAAGGGAGAGAGAGAGAGAGAGAGAGAGAGAGAGAAAGAGAGAGAGAGAGAGAGAGGTGTTCGCCGCCTCCTCTTGTGTTTGGACCGCTCATTTGCCCCCCTCTCTCTCTCCTTGGACTAAATCTTCTTAGATCTCAGCCGAAGGAACACGGATGGAGGGAGGAAGGGATGAGCAGGCCCCGCCACGGCGGCGGACGCCGTCGCCGGGGCGGAGCCGGCGTCTACCGGACTTCTTGCAGAGCGTCAACCTCAAGTACGTGAAGCTGGGTTACCACTACCTGATCACCCACCTGCTTACCCTACTGCTGATCCCGCTGATGGCGGTGATCCTCCTGGAGGCGGCGCAGACCGATCCCGACGAACTCCGGCAGGTGTGGCTCCACCTCCAGTACAACCTCGTGAGCGTGCTGGTGTGCTCCGCGGTCTTCGTATTCGGCACCACTCTCTACATCATGACGCGGCCTCGCCCCGTGTACCTCGTCGACTATGCCTGCTACCGGCCGCCGCCCGAGCTCAAGGCGCCGTTCCACAGCTTCATGGAGCACTCGCAGCTCTGCGGCGGGTTCAACGAGTCGGCGCTCGAGTTCCAGCGCCGGATCCTCGAGCGCTCCGGCCTCGGCCAGGACACCTGCTTGCCCGTCGCCCTTCACTACCTCCCGCCTCGCCCCTCCATGGCCGCCGCCCGCGAGGAGGCCGAGCAGGTCATGTTCGGCGCCCTCGACACGCTCTTCAACAACACCGGCGTCAAGCCCAAGGACGTCGGCGTCCTCGTGGTCAACTGCAGCCTCTTCAACCCCACCCCCTCCCTCTCCGCCATGATCGTCAACCGCTACAAGCTCCGCGGCAACATCAAGAGCTTCAACCTCGGCGGAATGGGCTGCAGCGCCGGCGTCCTCGCCGTCGACCTCGCGCGAGATCTCCTCCAGGTCCACCGCGCCACCTACGCGGTCGTGGTCAGCACCGAGAACATCACCCAGAACTGGTACTTCGGCAACCGCAAGTCCATGCTCATCCCCAATTGTCTGTTCCGCGTCGGCGCCGCCGCCCTGTTGCTCTCCAACCGTGCAGCGGATCGCCGGCGCGCCAAGTACAAGCTGGTCCACATCGTTCGCACCCACCGCGGCGCCGACGACAGGGCCTTCCGCTGCGTCTACCAAGAGCAGGACGAGGTCGGCAAGGTTGGCGTGTCCCTCTCCAAGAACCTCATGGCCATCGCCGGGGAGGCGCTCAAGATCAACATCACCACCCTCGGCCCCCTGGTGCTTCCCATCAGCGAGCAGCTTCTCTTCTTTGCGACGCTGGTGGCCAAGAAGCTCTTCAACGGCAAGGTGAAGCCCTACATCCCGGACTTCAAGCTGGCGTTCGACCATTTCTGCATCCACGCGGGGGGAAGGGCCGTGATCGACGAGCTAGAGAAGAACCTGCAGCTGCGGCCCATCCATGTGGAGGCCTCCCGGATGACCCTGCACCGCTTTGGCAACACGTCCTCCAGCTCCATCTGGTACGAGCTGGCTTACACGGAGGCCAAGGGGCGGATGCGGAAGGGCCACCGCGTGTGGCAGATTGCATTCGGGAGCGGCTTCAAGTGTAACAGCGCGGTGTGGCAGGCGCTTCGCAACGTGAAGCCCTCCCCCGATGGTCCGTGGGAGGACTGCATCCACGGCTACCCTGTGGAGATCATCGATGGGTTTCCTGCTCGGGAGCCACAGCAGCAATAGTGGCCGTGTAAGGCGATGGTGCGTGTGATCTGAGTAGGCAGATCCTTCATGCTGATCTTCTTCACTTGCAGCTCAGATCCGCATGCTGATTTGTTTGTTGTCATCTGATCGTGGAAGTCTTTAGCGTCTCTATCTGCAAGCGCTCTTCGATCGATTGCTGTGAAAGCTTCTAGGTGCCATGCTCTCATTGTCTTCTTCGATTCCTCTTGCTCTTCAGCATCACTGTGGTGGTAGTCTCTTCTAATCTCAGATCGCAGGTGTTGCCGACCACCGGAGGTTGGGAACAGCAGTTCGTCAACGTTAATATAGTCCAAGTTTCACATGGGTACCGTTTAGAGAGAAATCCTCAAGCTTTTGGTTTGACTCTTTTTGCCACTTGTTTGCATTGCATTGCATTGCATTTCCGATAGCACCACTTGTTAAATGTCTTAATTACATATATATATATATATATATATATATAATATATATATATATATATATATATATATATATATATATAGAGAGAGAGAGAGAGAGAGAGAGAGAGAGAGAGAGGTTCGTCGATGGTTGAATTGATGTTGTTGATCAACTTAGGGGTCGGTGTCAGCCCAGGTCGCACTCATAATGCCGTAAAGATACTATCCTGACATGATGATACGTTGTCTCTTTCTTGTTGATTTTGTATATGCATTTTTCTTCTTCACTGCTTTTTTTTTTTATCGCCTATAGCTAACCACATTGATAAAGTAGGGGTGTTAGAAGTAGCTGTCATCATGTGGGACACGAATCTGAATCCTGCTTATTTTCTCAATTGCCAAATCATTCTTTTTGACTTTAATGGGTTTCCTACTGCTAACTATTTGTGCATTAACATGTGTTCTTCGTTTGATTTTTAATGAGCTACTAATTTCTGACATGAATTGAAAAACTTATGTAGGCATCTAAAAGTCAAGGAGAAATTTAGGAACTTAGGCAGTAGCCTACATCAAAATATTCCTGTTTTGATTTGATGTTTGAGAAAATGTAATGATTGGACCGGCCGCTGTTCCCTTAACAAAAAGTAGGGAACCATTCTATTTCTCTTCCTCGTTGTAATCCCTTGGAATAAAAAGAGTCCTCGAAAATATTGTCTATAAAGATTCTAATGAATTTATTACCATTAAGTTAGAGTTCAATTTTTTATGAGGGTTATATATTTTTGTGTGATGGTATGCATGTATTCGGTAAGAATTATCGTTTAGACGACTTCTTGTAGATTTCTTCAGATTGAGAGCTGAGATAGGATTCGTGCCGTGTCTCGGATTTCTCTCGATCCCTGCTCCTCGTCACGATCGATACAAGTGTAAGATTATGTTATTGTGTTGAAGACTGGCCCTACAGTCAAAGGCCCACTTTTGACCACGCATTGACTCGGTCTCATCGTTCGTCGAGCCTCCAAACTCCGCCACCGCTGCCGGTGCTGTGCCGTGCTACAACGTCGTTGTCCTATAAGACAGGAGAGCAGAGAGTGCGTGACACAATGAGGACTAAACGACGCCTCGAAGGCAACAGAGTATGTCATCATTGGATGGTTCGTCCTCGCTCTTTGGGCGAGGCCGTCCTACCGCAGCTTAGTCTTTTCTACCCTAAGCCTACGGTTACCTCCTCTCTTGTTAAAAGTTTTTAAATTATTATTATTATTTTATTTTTAAAATAAATTAATTAGATAAAATTTTTAAAGATATATATTTTTAATTTAAATTATTATATATATAGACTCTCTCTCTCTCTCTCTCTCTCTCTCTATATATATATATATATATATATATTCATTCATTCATTCAAATCTATATATATACAAATATTCATTCAAATTGAGAAGTTTAATATATTTTTTATTTTTATTTTGATTCTTTTATCTTTTATTTGGTTTGATCCTAGGTTAGTAGTATCTCATTAAAAATGAGTTGCACTTATATGATCCTTTTCTTTTTTTACATAATATCAAAGCCTCAATGGTGATAATATTCTCGATGAAGTAGATAATATTTTTTATTATGAATTATCGAGTTGGTGGGCTTGGTATTAAATTTTTTAATTAGTCTAATTATAATATCTATAAGATTTATTTGGAGCCTTATCTCTTAAAGGGAAGTATATGAGATGTGATTGGTGACAATGTAATAACAGCGCTAAATACTATAAGTGTAAAGATGAAAGACGTTAAGTGTAAAGATTGAATTTATATTAAAAAATCAATTTCCCATTATCTATTTAAATACATTATAAGTTGCAGATCAGTTTCAGATATTTGGATCACTCTTAATGCATTATTTAACAAAAATAATATACGGCTTGACTTTGGTATTTAGAGAATGATTTGAAAAATACTATGATGTCTTAATTTTTAGTATCTTTTATAAATTAAAAATTTATGTTCAAAGATATCACTCTTAGATCTAAATGAGTTTATTTTTTATGCACAAATAAAATATTTTATTATTTATGATCTTTAAAATGAATATATTTCTTATATTATATATATTGAAGGATGTGTTCAACAACCATAATATAGTTGAAAATTTATTTTGCTTTCTAAGTTTTTCTAGCTCATTAAATGACGAAAATTTTTTCTTTCAAGGGAAGATGGAAATGTTCTTTCTATAAATAATAATAATAATAATAATAAAGATAGAAAGAAGAAAAATGATACTAATAGTAAGCCAGAGAGCTTCGTATAATGAAATATATAAAAAAAATCAAAAAAATAATCATATTAAGATTAAAGGAGAAAATATTATAAATAAAAAAGATTATTTCATTACTATTGATTAGATTAGAGCAAATATTTTATAGCTAAAACTACTAAGGTCATGACATTTATCAATTTCAAACATAACTATGTAGTTGATTCAAGATATGGTCATCGTAATCCCATCGGTGATGGCATCAAATTCACCGATCTTCATCATTAATGATGCAATTATCATAATAGATAATACTATTCACCAAGTAGGGAAGGAATATATTATTATAATCTCAAATAAAGATAATGATTATATAATATTAAAAGGTATGTTATTGAATCTCAGATTTTGATGATGAAATTAATTGATTACATTTTGGTGATCTAACTACGTTTTGAGTCATGCAGGTCTACTCTCGATCAAGATTAGACAATTGACGCAGAAAGAATCAACGTTGCGTTGGAGGAGAATACGTTAAGAGATTGGATGTCAAGCCGGAGGTCCGATCGATGATCGGCAAAAGGCTTCGGACAAAGAAAACGAGTATCAGGTCAAGAAGAGCGAAGTTGCGCCAAGGACTTCGGGGTTGCGGAGTCAATGACCAATTGGGCAACAGGCCGCAAGAGAGGATGATGCGCTGAAGTATCGGACGAAGTATCAATGGGACAATAATGTGCCAGACAACTAATTAAGATTCACGCTATAATAATTGTCTAGATTGAAGTAGGATTAAGGATTAATTGAGTTGGAATTGAGCCAACTCAGTTAGAGACCAACTGGGCCCGAAACAGGGCTATGTTGGGCCAGATGAAAGACCCATATAGTGCTCGGATGCCACGTTAGGTAGTGGCACTGCTAGCTAGGCAATGGAACCGCTTGGAGGTTCAGTCTTCAAGACTGAGTTTGGGCAATAGTACCGCTCACTAATACTGTCTGAGTAGTGATATCGCCAGACTGGGCAATGGTACTACCTAATGTCAGACTACTCTGGCAGTAGTACCGCCCAGTGTTAGAACCCATTGGCGATAGTATGGCCAGTACCCGAAAGACCCGGGATGAGATGGTTTTTTCTCTAAGTTTGAATCAAATTAGAGCCTATAAATACTTCTCTCATCCCTGGATAAAATAGACAAGCACATAAATTTTGAAAGGAGCAAAATACTATAAAAATTATTTTAAAACATCCCTCCACTAGCCTTATATAGATTTCAGCTTTAAGAGAGGAATGAGTGCTTGTAAAGGTTCTCTCCTAAACCTGTGAAAAGGAGAAGTGATATATAAGGGCAGTTTGATCTTCGCTCGATACAAAGAAGATCGTTAGTGAAAGCCGGTGGCTTCAACTAAAGAGGAATCAAGAGTGGACGTAGGTCGGATGACCGAACCACTATAAAAATTGGGTTTACAGTTATTTATTGCATTTATCTTTCTACAAACCATCCTACTTACTTTTGCTCTACTTTCTCATCCTTGCAAACGTCTTTCAAGTTTAACATGTTTTCGAAACGACTTTCATCGAAATAATTTTTATCGTATGAGGTTTTCCGAAAATGCACAAACTTATTGATAGAAGTTAAGATTTCCCCAACTACATGAGGAAATCTCGTAGATCTGTTAAGGAAATCTTCATCCTAATCTTCATCCTAATGTGTATAAATAGACACCACCACTACATATCAAATAGATCATTTCTTCGTACTTTACTTTATCATGGTATTAGAGCTATTTGCCTAGAGCAAGTCCTCTTCTCACTGCGTTCTTCTCACCTGCGTTGCTACCAATGCCGTGGCACCATAACAGAGCTCACAGGTCTCCCTCGGCTTCATCTTTCCTCTTTCTGGCTGAGGAATCCATTGATCGGGTCATCCCCTTGCGCCTGATCTCCTACCCGGCTCTGCTTGATCTGCTGATCCTGCGACCTCGAAGGATACGAGCTATCCTCCTCCGAGTCATCACCGAGTCTTCCTTGCCCTGGCCAGGAGCTTCTTCCCCTCCTGCTAGCCATTTCCTCCCCTTCTCACTGCCTCCTTGAACTGCTACTGTTGCCACCGACTTTTCCCCTCCGCCACCTGCTTCCTCTACTTCCACAGGTGGAAGCTTTCTCTCCGCTGTTCTGGCCAACGATCTCTTCCCCCTCGCTGCCTAAGCCGTAGAGTTCTACAGTCACAATTGCTAGTTATAGATGCCCTGCAAGTCAATCACATGAGTGATGACACTTGTGACTTAACATGCACTCTTTCTTTTGCTTATTATTAGGCATTTTATCACTTTATCTTGTGTGTTGCATATATTGTGATGTCCTTGGATCTGTGCTATGGAAATCGGATCGTGATGAGATCATGATAATGAGACCGATTCACCTTTAAACACAGACCCTAAATAATCTCGATCATAGGTTACTCGAGAGAGACATCGAGATAACCAGATAGACTAGTGTGCTATATACCTGTCGGAGGTAGTTGGTCCCATAGCTACTCATGTGGAGACACTAAGGATATAGTACAGGTGCTCATTGGAGAATGAGTTCATTGATTGATCTACTTACGGAATGCTGGATGGTTATTGATACCTCACATCAGATAACGATTCCGTAGTCCTAGTAGTGTATCTGGTCCTTAGACTTTAGACACCAAGGATGTCCTGTATGAGTACTACACTCTTTGATACCAGACTTATAGGTTTCAAAGTTTCAGATCTAGTATAACTGGTTATTGGGAGTGGTAGACCACCTTACGAGGGCTATTGAGTGTCAATAGAGGATCATCCGCTCTCGATATCATGTGAGGAATATCCCATGTATTCTTGTTCGTACAAATCTTTAGCCAAGGTTATTCGGATTAAGAGAGAAGGAGTTCTTCGGAAGAATCCGATAAGAGCGAGACTCGAGTAGAGACCGTATGGGCATGATAGCACCATGCCCGATATAGGGTATCTGAGATATTAGATGGATGAGGGACTATAGATACATAGTAACTGAGGATAGATAGGTCCAAAGGATTGGATTCTCCTGTATCGTCCAGAGGCACCCGCAACGACTGCAAGGCCGCTCGCAACGAACGCCCGCTACATGCGCGCGCAATTGGTAGAGGCGACGCGCCAAAGACGAGGGTAGTGCCTGCCACGGTAGGTGGTGGCGGTCGCAATGCAACAGGAAGAAGAGGGATTAGGGTTTTCTAGGCAAAAGATATTTTTACCCCTCGAAATTTCAGAAATTTCGATTTCTATCCCTTATGATAGAATGACCAAAATACTCTTCAGAATTTAAAAAATTCCCTCTAAGTCCCTAATTTTAGAAAAAAATTATTAATTAAAATATTTAATTAACTATTATTATTTATCTAGTAGTCCTATAAAATAACATATACATGTGATATATGATGTGGACAGATAATCATGGACCTGTGATGTGATGTGTGTACATATGATTATTATTATTGGGGCCTGCGAGCTTTTATTTTTCTCGTTTATTATCGGGCCTGCGTGCCTATAATTATGTTATAATTACATGAGGAGGCATAGCGGTAGCGGGACCCACGAGGTCGAGACGGACGATCCAACGCATGGAGATGCGTTGAGATGCCGACGGAACTGACGAAGCGAGAAGGACGATCACAAGGCATGGAGATGCGCCGAAGCACACATAGATTTTGATGTGAGTGATTGGGCCCACTAGCTCGGGCCTAATCACATTAGGATGTGATCCATGATCATCTTAAGTGATTGCTCATGTGATGTGTGATTGATTATACCCATACTAGATATGTATATATATTTGCATGCGATGTAGATATATATTAAATATGCATGTGTGTGACATATTTTGTTAGGAGACCAAATCAAAATCCCCTCTATTAATAATATTAAGTCGATAAATGTGAGGCAATTAGATTGACCCATGTGACCTTCCATCGTTATAGGTAGGAACCAATTCCTGGTGTAGGTTGAGTTAGTCGAGTCCCTCGAGACTCACCTATATCGTGTTTCGCCATCTTATCTACGACATATAGATGTCATCGGTGACCTGAGGATATGGTATGTTTGGTCGAGTCCCTCGAGAGTATATCATCGAATTAGACTCATCTTGTAACGATGGTGATGACTTAACCAAACATCATGGTTGGTTGAGTCCCTTGAGGCCATGGTGGTTCGGAGGTCAAACAGGACAGGAATCATAAGGAGTTGTGATTGACAAGAGTTGCCTCCCTTTACGAGCTTAACGTGATTGGTCGAGTCCCTTGAGGTTACGTTAAGACGTCGATTGGATCTCGATCCCCATTAGAGATTCGTCGGGAATCTTCGATTCACATATAGGAGGGTGTTGTGTGTCTCACTAAAAATTAGTGGGAGTACATTAAGATATAAGTTCTTATCTTAATTGTTTAATTTTTGCAAAGTCTGCATGTTAATTATTTCTGCTACATCTTTAATTTCAAAAAAATATGGCTTTCAAATCCTTTACGTGGCATACTTGATGCCAACCGCCTCACCGGTCCAAATTATACGGATTGGTTTCGCAATGATAATCGTTCTCACGATAGAGAAAATCGCGTACGTCCTTAATACAGTAATCCTTACGCCCGACGAAGGGGCAAGCGAGGATGAGATCACTCGTTATGTGAAGTACATAAATGATTCCACTCTTGCTCAGTATTATATGTTGGCCTCTATGACTATTGAGTTACAGAGACAGCATAAAAATATAGATGCTAATTCTATACTCCTGCATCTCTACAAACTGTTTGAGGAACAGGGAAGAAATCAGTGATATGAGATATCAAAGAGTCTTTTCCATGCCAAGATGACTGTGGGGACACTAGTTCAGAACCATATCCTTAAGATGATTGAGTGAATCAAGAAACTCACAGGTCTAGGAATAGTCCTAGAGGATAACCTGTGTGTGGATCTTGTGCTTCAATCCTTACCATATTCCTTTTCTCAATTCATAATGAATTTTAATATAAACAAACTTGAGGTGACCCTCCCAGAGCTCCTCAATATGTTGAGAGAAGCAGAGAGCACCATCAAGAAAGAGAAGCAAATTCTCTATACTTGTGAGACTAGAAAGAAAAGGAAGGATAAGAAGTCCTTTAAGAAGGGCAAGGGCAAGGGCAAAATGGGTAAGGCAAAGATTGCCAAGAAAGACCCAACAAATGACCAAGGCCAGTGCTTCCACTGCGGCAAAGATGGGCACTGGAAGAGGAACTGCAAAGAGTACCTTATAGAGAGGGCGAAACAGAAGCTTGGAGAAGCTTCAGGTACATTCAAGATCAGTCTCCATTTGTCAAAATCTTATGATAACACATGAGTATTGGATACCGAGATTGCTTATCATATCTGTAATTCGTTGTAGGTTTTGGTAGGACCTAGGAGATTGAACAAAGGCGAGATGAACCTTAAGATAGCCAATGGAGCAAAGGTTCCTATAGTGGCTGTTGGCAAGGTCATCTTACATCTGCCTGGTGGAGCTATTATTGCATTAGATGCATGCTATTATGTTCCTTCTATTATCAAAAATATTATTTTCATTTCATGTTTGACAGTTAGTGGATAAAAATTAGTTTTTGAAAATAATGGTTATTCAATAATATTAGATGATGAGATCATCACGAGAGGAACATTGCATAATGGCATATTTATGCTAGATACAGCTCTACATGTCATGAGTGTAAGTGAGTCTAAGAGGAAACGAGAAGAGGTGAACAATGCATATCTATGGCATTGTAGGCTAGGTCACATCCATGAGGGAAGGATTCAAAAGTTACTGAAGAATGGATATCTACATCCATTTGACTATGAGTCATATGCGACTTATGAACCTTGCCTTCGGAGAAAGATAACCAACTCTCCATTTAGTAGAACTGGAGAGAGAGCCACTGAGTTACTGGAACTCATACATAGTGATGTATGTGGTCTCATGTCGACTCATGCCATAGGTGGTTACTCCTACTTCATTACTTTCATTGATGATTTCTCAAGATATGGATATGTATACTTGATGAAGTACAAGTCTAAGGCTTTTGAGAAATTCAGGGAATATAAGAATGAAGTGGAGAACCAGACAGAAAAGAGTATTAAAACCCTTCGATCAGATCGAGGAGGTGAGTACTTGAGTACAGAGTTCACCCAGTTCCTCAAAGACCATGGGATTTTATTCCAATGGACACCTCCTTATGCACTGCAGCTTAATGGTGTATCAAAAAGGATGAATCACATACTGTTAGACATGGTGTGTTTCATGATGAGTTTCGCCAACCTACCCATCTCATTCTAGGGATATGCCCTAGAGACCGCAGCTTACCTTATGAACAGAATTTCAACTAAGTCAGTAATGTCTACTCCATATAAGATATGGAAGAGGAAGAAGCCTGATCTTAAGGTTGTTAAGATTTGAGGCTGTCCTACCCACGTCAACCCCGACAAGTTAGAATCTATGACGGAACAGTGCAAGTTCGTGGGATATCCCAAGGAAACCTGTGGGTATTATTTCTATCACCATAAGGACCAAAAGGTCTTTGTAGCTAAGAGAGCAGTGTTCTATGAGAAGGAACACATTCTTGGCGGAGACAGTGGAAGCATGATAGAGTTGAGCGAGGTTGGGGAACCTAGCTCAAGCACCATTCCACAGCCAGAATCTGTTCAGATACCTAGCACACAAGTTCCAACTTTACGTAGGTCCGGTAGAGTATCGCATCCTCCTTATAGATATGTGGGACATATCAGAGGAGAGGATGTTGAGGATATTGATCCTCAAACCTACGAGGAGGCTATTATGAGCATAGACTCCAGGAAATGGCAAGAAGCCATGAATTCAAAATTGGATTCCATGTACTCCAATAAGGTTTGGAACCTAGTTGATGCACCTGAGGGTATTGTACCCATTGGTTGCAAGTGGATCTTCAAAAAGAAGATTGGAGTAGATGGAAAAGTAGAGACCTATAAAACATGACTAGTGGCTAAGGGATATCGTCAAAGGCAATGTGTTGACTATGATGAAACTTTCTCACCTGTAGCCATGCTAAAATCCATTTGAATTCTATTGGCTATTGCAGCACACTATGATTATGAGATCTGGCAGATGGATGTCAAAACCGTATTCCTCAATAGCAACCTCGAGGAGGAGGTGTATATGATACAACTTGAGAGATTCGTGTCCAGGGATAACCCAGATAAAGTGTCCAGGTTGCTTAGGTCCATTTATGGACTGAAGCAAGCTTCCCGAAGTTGGAATATAAGATTTGATGAGACGATTAGATCTTATGACTTCGTTAAGAACAAAGATGAGCCTTGTGTGTATAGGAAGGTAAGTGGGAGCACTATCACCTTTTTGGTATTTTATGTGGATGACATCCTGATCATTGGGAATGATGTAGGAATGCTCTCCACAGTAAATGCTTGGCTATCTAGGCACTTGTCCATGAAGGACTTAGGGGAAACATCCTACTTTAGGGATACAGATCTATAGAGATAAATCCAAAAGGATGCTTGGCTTGTCCCAGTCCAGGTACATAGACACCATTGTCAAAAGGTTTGGCGTGAAAAATTTCAAGAGAGGTCTCATACCAATGAGACATAGAATATCACTTTCTAGGAGTATGTCCCAAAAGACTCCTGAAGATATGGCACACATGGATATGATACCATATGGCTCAGCGATAGGATCTATCATGCATGCTATGCTATGTACCAGGCCTGATATAGTGCATGCTCTGAGTGACATGAGCAGGTATCAGATAGATCCAGGCTTGGAGATTGAAAAATAGTAAAATGTATCCTTAAGTACTTGAGAAGGACTAAGGATCTTTTACTAGTATATGGAGGCAGTAGCCTCAGGGTTGAGGGCTACACGGACTCGAGCTTCCAGTCCGATGTCGATGATAGCAAATCTAATTCATGGTATATGTTCACTTTAAATGAAGGAGCAGTATGCTGGAAGAGTTACAAACAAGACACTACTGCTGACTCGATCACAAAGGCAGAATATATTGCTATGGCAGAGGCAGCAAAGGAGGGAGTCTCGATGAAAAAGTTCATCACAGACTTGGGAGTCATGTCGAGCAACGAGGATCTGATTCTCTTATATTGCAATAACTACCGGGTGATTACTCAAATAAGAAAACTCGGGTCTCATCAGAAGTGTTCTGAGGAGGTTCTAGCTTATTAGAGAGATCGTGGCCCGAAGAGATGTAGTAGTGGAAAGAGTTCCATCCGAAGATAACATTACAGATCCATTAAAAAAGTCATTGACTCAGATTGTTTTTAAGCGTCGTAGAGATTTGATGAAGATCAGACATATTGGTGATTGGCTTTAGGACAAGCGGGAGATTGCTGGTCATATGTGCCCTGC
The DNA here is from genome assembly GCA_024322285.1 of Musa beccarii. Taxonomy (NCBI): domain Eukaryota; kingdom Viridiplantae; phylum Streptophyta; class Magnoliopsida; order Zingiberales; family Musaceae; genus Musa; species Musa beccarii. Next base: position 55,900,588 of record CM044394.1, read on the forward strand.
AAGGCAATCACATGAGTGATGATACTTTTGACTTGATATGCACTCTTTCTCTTTGCTCATTATTAGGTATTTTATTACTTTATCTTGCGTGTTACATATATTGTGATGTCGTGGGATTTATGCAATAGGAATCGGATCGTGATGAGATCATGATAATGAGACCGATTCACCTTTAAACATAGATCCTAAATAATTCTGGTCATAGGTTACTCGAGAGGGACATTGAGACAACCAGATAGACTGGTATACTGTATACCCATCCATATAATGGAGGTGGCTGGTCTCATAGCTACTCATGTGGGGATATTAAGGGTACAGTGAAGGTGCTCATTGGGGAATGAGTTCATTAATTGATCCACTTACGGAATGTTGGATAATTATTAATACCTCACGTCAGACAGCGATTCCGTACTCCCAGTAGTATATCTGGTCATTAGACTTGAGACACCAAGGATGCCCTGTATGAGTACTCCACTTTTTGATACTGGACTTATAGGTTTAGAAAGTTCCAAATATAGTACAATCGATTATTGGGAGTGGTAACCAACCTTACGAGGGCTATTGAGTGTCAATAGAGGATCATCTGCTCTCGGTATCATGAGAGAAATATCATATGTATTCTTGCTCGAACAAATCCTTAGCCAAGGTTATTCGGATTAAGAGAGAAAGAGTTCTTCGGGAGAATCTGACAAGAGCAAGACTCGAGGAGAGACCGTATGGGCCTGACAACATCATGCCCGATATAGGGTCTCTTGGATATTAGTTGGATGAGTGACTATAGATACATAGTAACTGAGGACAGATATGTCCAAAGGATTGGATTCCCCTGTATTGTCTGGGGCTACGGCGTAGTGGCCTAGTACATTCGTAGTCGATGAGTTGGGTGAATTATTATAGAGATAATAATTCACTAATTCAGAAGGAATTCTGACAAGTATGACTCACGGCTAGCTCAATATTGAGCCTAGAGGATCACACACATATGGTAGGTGTTACGACGAGTAGAGATTCGGATATGAGATATTCGTTGGAGCCCCTATCTTATTGGATATCCATAAAGCCCCTGAATTATTGGATCCTAAGATGAGATCCAATAATTGCTAATAAGAGATTATTGGGTAGAGACCCACTAATCCAAGAGGCTTGGGTAATTGGATGGAGATCCAATACCCAACAGGGCAAGATCTATTAGGGTTTACAGGGGGACTCTATAAATAGGAGGGAACCAAAACTTTATAGGTTGGGGATTCTTTTGGTAGCCACCTTCTGTTCTCCTTTCCCCAGAGAGGTGTATCATCATAGTCCCTGTCGTGTGGATACCGCTAGAGAGGAGGACGCTTGACATTCTTCATCCTTCCTACAGATATACAGGGATTCAGAGATATACGATCTCCCTAGGTATTTTCTTTTACACATGTAGTTTTTGCGGATTTATTTTTGAAGCATCGATCTTCGCATGACGACGGAACCTTTCTACAAGAAATTTATGGTTTTTTTTATTTTTTCGCTGCACATGAGATGTCACCCCATAGGATGTTCCAACATTGTGTACACCTCACATCAAATGAAACCTCATTTTCATTTCTCAATTCTACAAGTAAAATAATACATCCATTGAATTCTTTCCTAACTCATTTCTTGTCAAGGATTTGAGCATGGGGGTATCCTTGGCCCGAAATCAGAATAAGGACAACATTTATGAGTGGCCTTCAGTTCTACAAATCACCCAGCCCACTGTCTATTCTTTCGTTGTAGCTCAAATTAATGTGTGACATTGTCGTTTTGGTCATCCCTCATCCTCTATCCAGCAAAAATTATTCTCATAATTCTCTTTCTACTTTTAAAACTAATAGTATTAACATGAATTGTGATGCTTGTCTTAGCAATAAAGGTCATAGACTACCTTTTGGAACATCCTCCATATCTTGCTCTAAACCATTTGAAATTATTTATACTGATGTTTGGGGCCCTGCCCCAATCACTTCCTTTGATAAATTTCGATTTTATGTCATTTTTGTAGACTACTTTACTAAGTAGAAGTTTTAATAATATTTTTTAACTTTAAAAGTTTGGTCGAGAACTTCATTCAGTCTACAATCAAAATAGTTTACTTTGACGGTGACGGTGAATATCAAGCCCTCACATCCTGTCTCTCGGTTTGTGGTATACAACACCTTAAGTCACCCCCATATACTCCCTAACTAGTTGGTTATACTAAACGCAAACATAGACATATAGTTGAAACTAGTCTCACACTCCTCCATCAAGCCTCTATGCCAATAACTTTTTGGTCTGTAGCCTTTCAAACTGTCGTCTACCTCATCAATCATTTACTCACTCCAATCCTGCGGTACCAATCATCATTTGAAAAACTATTTCATAAATCCCCAAATCTTCAAAAACTCAAAGTATTTGATTATTTATATTATCCATGGCTACGTCTCTATACCTCGCATAAGATAACATCAACATCTAAGCCTTGCATTTTCATTGGATACTCTCTTAACTATAATGCCTTTCGATGCTACAAACCCCATAATAAAAAAATCTTTATATCATGCCATGTTAATTTTGTGGAGTCTATTTTTCCATTTCGAAATCCTAAGTCTCATGCTGTACGCTCTACTCCAACAAATATACATCATTGGAGTACATCGCTGATCCCGCCAAACGAGTCTCCCACAACACCATCTAGTCCTCCTCATGATCCATACTCTCTTCTTCTCCCGGTTCAGCAGCTCCCCACCTCCTCCATTGCTCCTCTCCTTTCTTCACAAGGTTCCCCTACTACTGAAGTAATGTCCTCGGAAACACAACCACTACTTTTACCCTCTTCTAGCATGAGCGACACTGATATACCTTCAATTTGTGTCAGTACATCTCCACTACTTATACCTACATCATAACCTATAGTCATTGGACATACAATGACAACACGCTCCAAAAGTGGTATTTTAAACCACGACAAGTCCTTGATCTACATGCTATAAAAAAAATCCTCGTTAGAGACCAACGAACCGACCACAATTACCCAAGCCCAAAAATCTTCACACTGGCGTAAAACCATGTGTGAAGAATATGATACCCTCCTCCATAATTCTACATGGACCCTTGTACCCTCTTCTCTCACACAAAATATCATCATGTGTAAGTGGGTCTTTCGAATCAAGCAGAACACAGATGGATCTGTTGCTAGTCTTAAAGCACATCTAGTGGCCAAAGGGTTTCATCAACGTCCTGGTATTAACTTCATAGAGACATTTAGTCATGTAGTTAAACCTACTACAATCAGACTTATTCTGAGTTTGACTATCTCAAAAGGTTGGTATTTACGATAACTCGATATTAACAATGTCTTTTTACAGGGGATTTTAACTGAAGATGTCTTCATATAACAACTTCCTGGCTTCATTTACCCTCAGTATCCAAGGCATGTTTGTAAACTACAAAAAGCTATTTATGGACTTCGTCAAGCTCCAAAAGCTTGGTACACCAAACTTGGCTCATTTTTTATATTTATTGGCTTCATCAACTCCAAGTCTGATACCTCGCTATTTCTCCGTCACCAAAGTGGCAATATAATATATCTTCTGATATATGTAGATGATATTATTGTCACGACCAACAATCATATGGAAATCAAGGTATTCCTCAAGTATTTGGCAGATCATTTTTTCCTCAAAGATCTAGGAACCTTAAGTTATTTTTTGGGAGTGGAAGCAACATAGACATCTTCAAGACTTTTCCTATCACAAAAATAGTATATTCAAGATTTGTTATTAAAGACAAACATGCAGAATGATAAAACAGTTACAACTCCTCTGTCTATTGATGATTCACTCAAACTATATGATGGAAGTCCTGCTATAGACCCAACTCGATACCGCCAAGTACTTAGCTCCTTACAGTACTTATCTCTCACTCGTCTAGATATCTCATTTGCAATCAATAAATTATTACAATTCATGCATCAGCCATCTACTATACATTGGTCGGCAGTAAAATAAATCTTGTGATATCTTCACGGGACCCTCAATCATGGTCTCTTTCTCCGCAAACACTCCCTCATTCATCTCCATGCCTTTGTTGATGCTGATTGGGTAGGAAATTTTGATGACAGAACATTCACGTCGGGGTATATTATCTTCCTTTAAGCTAATTTAATCAGTTGGTGTTCTAAGAAGCAAAGGACAGTTGTACAATCTACAACTGAAACTGAATACTATGCCATTGCAACCGCTACTGCAAAACTAAATTGGGTTATGAATCTACTCAAGAAACTTAACATCAACTCTACCTCTACTCTTACAATATATTGTGACAATGTCAGAGCCACTTACATATGCGCCAATCCAGTATTTCACTCACGCATGGAACATATCGCTATCGACTTTCACTTTATGCGAGAACAAGTTGTCAGACATCAACTATATGTTTCTCACGTACATACAACTGATCAGCTAGTAGACTCACTAACGAAACCGCTCGCTTGCAAACCATTTTCATCACATCGATCGAAGATCGACATCCTTGACAGGAGCACCATCTTGCGGGGGTATGATGAAAGTTAAGTTTTTCCCAACTGCATGAGGAAATCTCATAGGTCTATTAAGGAAATCTTCATCCTAATGTGTATAAATAGGCACCACTACTATCATATCAAATAGATTATTTCTTCATATTTTACTTTATCACTTATCGTATTTTATCGTTACACTAATTTACCCCCACCCACCCCCCCTCCCCCCCTAGCGTTGAACTGATCATAACAGTTGGTTTCAGAGCTCGGTATTTCTCATTTGGATTTACACCCAAAAGAAATGACTCTTTTTGGATTTTAAGAGGGTTTTTTGATCATTCATCCTCTCTTGTTTATCGGGTCGGACTATACTTATTGAAAAACTTAAATGAGAGTTTTCTTGCTTTCTTTGAATTTGAATTTATGGAATATAGTCGAATATGGCTTTAAACTTCTCTTGAAACCGATGAACGAATTGATGGATTTTAAGAAAAAATCTTTTTCTTTAAATGTAAAGACTATGAATGCCTTACTTTGTGCCTTAGATAAAACCAAATTTAATCATATTTTTACATGTGAAATGACTTTCAATATTTAGCACACACTATAAATCACACACGAAAGCACTAGTAGAGTTAATGATTCTAAGATAAACATTTTGATGCATGATTTTGAGCTTTTTCGAATGGAACCAAGCGAGACTATCGATGATATTTACACCCGTTTCACGAATGTCATCAATAGTTTGAAAACTCTTGGTAAATCTTTTTCTAATGTTGAACTTGTAAACAAGATTTTAAGATCCTTTCCAAAAAAAATGGTATCTAAAAGTAATCGCTATACAAGAAGCTAAAAATCTAAATGACCTTATTGAAGAACTCATTGGCTCGTTGATGACGTATGAAATATGTTTTTTGGAACTCGATAAATACATGAACCACCTTTCAAAAAACAAGAAGGATTTGACACTTTGAATAAGAGAATGTCATTTGATTGATGAGGACAATGTTGAGGACCTTAAACTTTTGACATTAAAACTTAAAAAGTTTATAAAATAGGAATTAAAAAAATAAAAATAAACTTGAACGAAAAAAGAGGCCAAAGAAGAAAAAAGTACTCCAGAAAGAATCAAGTGCATCCGAAGATGAAGTCGCAAATTGTACTTTGACGACCTTCAACCACAAGGTAAGCAACTTAATCAAAACCCCCTTGCTTTATAAAATTACTTGATGTGTTTCATGAGATTGCTTAATTTAGTTGTTAGAAAATTAAAAAAATATTTTAAAAAAATATAATGCTTTTTATCTTTTTTTAAAAAAAAATTAAAAAGTTGATCATATGTTTTATGATAAAGAAACAAAATTTTGATGTAATGCTTGTATACCAACCAAGACTAATCTTATGTATATCTTAAAAAATGTTAATGTTATCATGATAACTTTGAATTATTTTTTCATCTTAAACATGATGTTTAACGATTTTATATGATGCATGAGTATATGATGACTTGAACTCCTATGTTTTGAAATAATGTGTTTGTCTTAATAATCTTTATGATAAAATCAATTTTCAACATGATGCTAATATGAAAATAATCAGCTTAAATTGAAACATATAAAAAGGGGAGAAAATGTGTTATCATGATCTTTCGTTTAAAGATACCTTATGTGCTATTTTCTTGGTATTAATGGTTTTGATAAAACTTATTTTTCGGATTTATACGATGATGTATGGTTTTGAAAGAATTTGACATGACTATTGTTTATCACACTAAGCTAGAATTATATAAGAAGGAAAACATCTTGTTATAACTAACAACAATGAAAGAAAGAACATTAGAATTAAAATGATGTTGATGATGCTTTATGAAATCATACTTGATGATGAAAATATTAAACGTATGTATGATTTCGGTTTTGACTTGATGCTTGGCTCTTGTATGAAAAATGTGAACACTTCTATGTGAGACCAAATTGCATGAATTGAAGTATATAAAACGAGAAATGTTTTTTTGTAAAAAATTTTTATCTTTAAAGTTTTGATAAATTTGTCAAATTGAATGAGTTAAAAATGATGAATATCTTGACTATAAAAGTTTGTTATCATGTTTAATGTGTTATATCTTTCGACTTAAAGATCTTTATGATGGAATTTGCCTTTCACTCTTGAACATTGGTATTTATTAGGCAAAGACATGCTTATAATAAGCAAATACCATGAATAGAGATTTATAAAAATGAAATGCAATTCTCTATCTCAATCTTATCGATTTTGCAATAACAAATTCATGAATTTATGCTTATCATTTAAAAATTTCTTGAATATGATTTTGATGATGATTTCGGATTTAATGAATGCTTGATTCGTGCTTACGACTTAAGATGTATTTTAAATATGAATTCATGTGAATCTCTTAAATCATAAAATTAATCTTGATGATTTTTGAGTTGACGAATTGAATTTTTTTATCATTATTCATGACTCCTCTCTCTCAAAATCATAACCTTATTCCTTTGGAATCATGACTTATTGAGTAACGATGGTTTGAATGCATGAATCGATTTTTTTTTTATCCCTCTATTTGATACTCAAAATCTTCATTTAATCTTGTTGACTTTTTATGACTTGACATCAATAATTGAAACTAGTATGCTTAAATATATTTTTCTCCTATGTTTCAGTATTTTTTTGTATGCATCATATGATAATTGAAAGATTGATGTATATTTATTGATACAAATTTATAATTGACATAAATAGTTGATGAAAAAATCTTACAAATATTGCATTCCTCCACTTCATTTTGATAATAACAAAGGGGAAGAAAAAAATGCTAGCTTGAAGCAAAATTGCTAGCTTGGCATATCACAGAGAAAACTTGCTAGCTTGCGTATCACAAGAGAAAGTGGCAAAAGTAGCTAGCTGAAACTTGCAATCTAAAAAGAAGCAAAGAGTTGCTATCTCTAGAGAAGCAAAAAATGTAAACTTAGAAAATTTGTAATCTTGCACATGCTATGCTTTTATGCTTGTATGTTGTGATGTAAATCTAGCTTGATGTTGTAAAAACTTGCATATCATTTAAACTTGCTAGATGCCACTTCTTTTTTTTTAGTGATGACAAAGGGGGAAAAGTAGATTGATGATATCATGCACTATATTTAATATTTTATATATTTGCATGATTTTCTTAATGACATATTACTTGGATTTTTTGAAATCAAAGGGTTCTATCAATATGGCATATTGATAGAGGGAGTTTGGTTAAACTCCGGGAGTTAAGGTTAACTCCGTCATCAATTAGTTGTTATCATCAAAAAGGGAGAGATTGTTGAATCTCGAATTTTGATGATGAAATTAATTGATTGTGTTTTGGTGATCTATCTACGTTTTGAGTCACGCATGTCTACTCTCAATCAGGATAAGACAATTGACATAGGAAGAATCAACGTTGCGCCGAAGGAGAATACGTCAGGAGATTGGATATCGAGCCAAAGGTCCTGTTGACGATCGACAAAAGGCTTCGGACAAAGAAATTGGGCATCGGGCCAAGAAGAAAAGAGTTGCGCCAAGGACATCAGGGTTACAGAGTCAACGGTCGATTGGGCAACAGGTCGCAAGAGAGGATGAAACGCCAAAGTGTCAGACGAAGCGCTGATGGGCCAATAACGTGTCGGGCAACTAATTATGATTTGTATTGTAATAATTATCTAGATTAAAGTAGGATTAAGGACTAATTGAGTTAGAATTAGACCAATTGGACCTAAAACAAGACTATGTAGGGCCGGATGAAAGGCCCATATAGTGCCCGAATGCCACATTAGGCGGTGGTACCACTAGTTGGGCGATGGAACCGCTTGAAGGCTTAGTCTTCAAGACTGAGTCTGGATAGTGGTATGACCCACTGACAATATGTTTGGGCAGTGGTATCGCCCAGTGTCAAAACCCACTAGTAGTGCTACTGCTAGTACTCGAAAGACCTAGGATGGGATGATTTTTTGCTTCAAGTTTGAATTAAATTAGAGCTTATAAATATCCCTCCCACTCTTCGGTAAAATAGACAAGCACACAAACTTTGAAAAAAGCAAAACACGGTAAAAATTATTTCAAAACATCCCTCCTCTAGCCTTAGATAGATTTCAGCTTCAAGAGAGGAATGAGTGCTTGTAAGGGTTCTCTCCTAAATCCGTGAAAAGAAGAAGTGAGCTGTAAGGGCAGTTTGATCTTCACCTAGTTTAAAGAAGATCGTTAGTGAAAGCCAATGGCCTCAAGTGAAGAGGAATCGGGAGTGGACATAGGTCGGATGATCGAACCATTATAAAAATCGGGTTTGCATTTACTTATTGCATTTATCTTTCTGCAAACCATCATACTTACTCCTGCTCTACTTTCTCATCCTTGCAAATAGCTTTCAAGTTTAACACGTTTTCGAAACGGCTTTCATCGAAACGATTTTCATCATATAGGGTTTTCTGAAAATGCAGAAACTTATCGTATTTTACCGTTGCATTAATTCAAACCTCTCCCCTCCCCTCCCTCATCTTAGTGCCAAACTGATCCTAACATATGTATCATCTTTCAAGTATAAAAAAATTATTTTTTTTATTTTAAATGCAGTTGATGCTAAAAAAAAATTTCTTTTTAGTCCTAATAAAGTTAGGTTTCTTCGCAATATAAAAGAATTAAATACGGATATAACACATATTAATAAAAGGGTTATAGATTTATATATTTTATCAGCATCTAACTCTTATATTGATAAGATGAGTATAAATAATAGTGCATCAATCTGACATACCAGACTTAATCATATAATTTTTTTAAATTAAAGATTATGATATAAAAAAGTTTTCAAATTTTACTACTTTTAATAGTAATAAAGTTTGTGAATGTTGTTAACATGACAACATAAGCAACCTTTTATGTATCACTTTTAAGTTACAAATTTCTTTTAGAACTTATTCACATTAATCTAATGGACTTTGCTCAAACTCCATATTATTTAGGTTCTCGTTATATGCTTCTTTTTATTAATGATTTTATAATTTTTTCTAGGTCTACTTCGTGGGGAAAAAATCAAATATTTTTTTTAAATTTTAGGAGTTTAAATTAACAATTAAAAGTATTATTGAAAGAAAAATTGAAAGGTTATGCATCAATAACGATAATAAGTTTACTTCTAACCAATTCTTCTCATTTTGCAAAGAGCATGACATCAAGATAAAACTTACATGCGCAAATACACCATAATAAAATAATATGATAGAATGAAAGATTTGATATCTCGTAGACACTTGTAAGTGTTGGCTTCATATAAAAAATTTATCTAAAGCTTTATAAACAAAAGGTATGACATGGGTAATTTATATTATTAATCGAATTTCTCTTAGTCCAATCAATTGAAGTTTCCATATGAGCTCATATTCGGTGAAAAACCAAATATTAAATATTTTGGAGTATTTGGTTCTCCATATCATATTACGTTCACATACTAGATTACAAAAGAAGTAAGCTTAAAATTAAGGTTAAGAAACACATCTATTAGCTATAATGAAAGAAAAAAAGATTGAAAATGTATAGATCCATAAACACATAGGTATTTGATTTTGAGATATTTTGTTTGATAAAGTTTCTTCTTATTATCTTCCACAAATGGTTTCTTTTGGAAATATCAATTACAGTAGTAAAAATGATATATGTTCAAAACATGTGATTGAGTTTCCTTTAGCATATCTTTTTCCTCATTTGTATCTACAATTAGTATTTCTTAATTTCTTCATCGCCGACGGTGAAGCAAAGTGATAGGAGGAGTAATAATATTTATAAAGAGAAAATTCTAATATTAAGAAGATTAAAAAGAATAATTGTCAAACTAGCAAGATAGAGACAATGTATGCATGTCACTATTTCTTTTCTAAATCGATTGATGACCTTGAGGCTACTTATTTTGATAAAGACAAGAGTGTTAAAGAGTGAAAACATATCATGGATGAAGAAATAAAAGCTCTTCATAAAAATAAAAGTTGAGATCTTATGTCAAGCCCACAAATGGAGATCTAATTACTTGTAAATAAGTTTACAAAATGAAACATGGTCATATATCGTTATAAGGCAAGACTTTTTGTAAGAATTTTTTTTTTCAAAAAATAGAGAATATTATGAGAAAACTTTTAGTTCTACGATCAGGATAACATCTATCAATATAGTGATTACTCTAATAGTTAATTTTAAATGAAAGCTTTGGTAATTTGATATGAAGAATATCCTCCTATATGGTGAAATTGATAAGAACATTTATATAGAACAATTATGAGGGTATATTTCTATTTTCAAAGCAAATTATATTTCTAAACTCAACAAGGCCCTCTATCGGTTAAAGTAAGCTTGATATGAAAAAATTGTTCAATACTTATATTTCTATGATTTTTTTTCTTATTCAAATCTTAGTTTATTTATTAAAGAGCAAGGAAGCTTGCATATTATTGTTCTTCTGTATGTGGATGATATGATCATTATTGGTAATGAAAAAAATAAGGATTTCAAAGTCTTATAGTGATCTTTCTCTCTGATTTGAAATGAAAATCTTGGAGGAGCTTAATATTTTTTTTTGGTCTAGAGGTGATAAATATATTAAAAAATATATTTATCTCTCAAATAAGATATGCAAGGAAAATCATTGAAAACTTTAGAATTAACAAAAGTAAGAAGATTTCTACTCAATTTCATGTAAATATAAAGTTAAGTTGTAATGATGACAAGGTTCTTCTTGACCCTCAATCTCTTCATACTCTTACTGGTAGTCTCATTTACTTAGCAATTACAAGAGTATATATATCATATTTTCAACTAGTTTGGTAAGTTGCTTTATGTAATTTTCAAAAAAGTTACATCTTGATGTAGTAAAAACAAATTTAAAATATATGAATTCTACCTTTAATTTAGAATTATTCTATAAAAAGAATATATATATCTTGAATTATATAATTATATAGATATTGATTTGGGAGGTGATATGGATAATCATAAATCCACTTCTAGCTACGTCTTTTTATATGATTTTGCTTATATATTATGGTGTTGTAAAAAATAATAATTAATCTCTCTTTATACAACCAAGCAAAATACAAAACTTCGTCACTTAAGAATATGTATGGTTAAGATGTTTAATCGAAGATGTTTGCTATCAAATTAATAAACTAATTATTTTATAGTGTAATAATCAAAGTACTTTAGAATTGGTTACAAATCTAATTTGTCATGTAAGAACCTATCATATTGAAATTAAACATCATTTCATCTGAAAAAAAAAAACTTCAAGAAGTTAAGGTTATAGAGATCAAGAGCAAAAATAATATTGTAGTTATATTTATCAAATCTCTTTCTAAAGGATTGTTTAAAGATATATGAAGTAAGTCGAGATTTATCTCCAAAAGTATACTATAAGAGGGTGGGTTAAAATTTAAAAATATTATTATCTTTTATCTTATTTTTAAATAAATTAACTAAATAAATTTTAATAGATAAGATTTTTTGATTTAAATTATTATACTACACATATAAACAGATGATATCTATATATATAGATCCATCTGGGTGAAAATATTTAAATATATGGGGCTCAAATCTAAGAGTAATTTAAGATCTTTTAAATATTTTTTTGAAAATTTTAATATAATTTTTTTTTACTATTTTGGTCTCAGTTTCTTTTTGTTTGATCTTGGTCTAATAATATCTTATTACTATTATTTAAAAAAATTATATCTCCCTTTCTTCACACCCACCACTGAATCTACATCCACCTCCTCCTTTCGTAGCCCTTGCTTGCTCCCAGCTAGCTACACAACTGGTCACTTATATATAATTATATTAATTATATTACTCTCTCATACCTACTTCACGAATATATATATATATATATATATGAGAGTAATATAATTAATATAATTGTTATGACAAGTCATTAAGTTATCCATTTTAATTTATGATGAGATTGTAAAATAAGAACCATCAAGGTAGAGAAATAGATATGGGAATACATCAGAATCACTTTCATTAGGCAAACTAGCAATACATACAGCGTCGTCCTACATGGACGTAGATACATCTTTGACTGATACCAAAGCCAGATACTAGGAGATACGTGCGGTCTGATCATTGATTACCTTCATCCTTGTGATTCTTTATACATACGCTTCCCACCATATATATACACTGAAGATTTGAGACCCTCAGCCTGCCACACAAAATGTAATTTAAGCCACAACTGGCAATACAATCTAAGCCTGGAAATGTTAGACGCATTCAACAGGACAAGAAGAACAACTCAAAGAATAAAGCGGTACAGGTGAGTGTGACCCCCTAAAGCTTCTCGGTCAGCCATAACATTTGACTGCAAAAAGATAGCTTATCAAAGCCATTAAGTGATTCTTTGCATTTATATCATTATGGTTCATCCTTGAAACCTATGATTACGAGAACATCAAACCCAACTTTTAATGGATGTCAATGCAAAGGATATATATGTTAAGAATCTTAATATTTGAAGGGATATGCATGCATGTTATCTTTAATTAAAAGTTTTTTTTCTTTTTAGTATATGTTCCCTAGACGGCAAGCAACTTTCAAGCTCATGTTCTTCGTGAAGGCATAGGCTAAGAACCATGCATGGAGAATCCACGGTGCAAACAAGAACAGAGGAACGAAGCGAAGAAAAGAACCACCTCTGCTCCTGTCGCCGGTGCCGTTGCGGCGCCAGCTATTGGAGTTGGGGTAGCGGTAGATCGGTTCTGTGGTGGAATCAATGAGCTTGATGTCGTTCTCGAGTTGTTCGTAATGGCGCTTCACTTCCTCCACCGACTTCCCGCCGACGGCCCTGGCCACATTCTGCCAGCGGTCGGGGGTGTCGTCGTAGCGTGCGATAGCTATCTCGAACCGCTTGTTCTCCTCTTCCGTCCAAGGCTGCTCCAGCTTGCGCGAGGAGCTCTTTGAGCTGGACGCCATCTCTGCTGCTGTGATAGCTGCGAGGGACTCTTGACCAATACCCGTCAGTGAAGTCTTGAGTGCATGGGGTAGCAGTTGCCATGTCTGCTCCTTATAAACCGGAAAGGAAGTGGGGGTTGTGGGGCAGTGCTGGGCTATTGGAGGCTAGTTGGCGAATAGCATTTGCAAAAGGACCAAATGAAGGAGCCGGAGAGTGACGCCAAAGAACTTTAAGACGTGCGTGTGTCGGGGAGTTGGAGGATGCCCTCGGAACTTTGGTCTTCTTACGATACTTGTGATCATTACCCTTAAACAGCGGATTTCATTTCACGTACTTGCGACACTCAAAAGGGCCGAGTTCTGCGTTAAACAAACCAGTAATCTCGTCTTCTCGTTAAGTGATGCATGCAAGTGGGTTGTGAGATATACCTTAGCAGTTCGTGTCTTGGCCATTCATCATTATTGATGGTTCCCTGATAATTCGATCCAGATGGTGATACCATGCAGCACCATGTTACTTGGATCCTAGGAGCCAAACCTGTGGATCGAACGAGCGGTGGATCCACAGGGAAACATTAGCAGACACAGGAAGGAGAAGAATATTGGAGCACACGAGCAGCCTACTTTATATCTAGAATGACAAACGAGGCCCAGACTTAAAGATGGCGAATATTTAAGTTCGTGTATGAGATAGATAGATAGATCTCCAGGAATAGTAGATCCTGCCTAAAGGGATCCACTCATGCTGAAGAATACTGGACGTTCATGTCTCAGACAGTGGTAGTTCCCTGTAGATGAAGGGAAAGAACATATTGTCGTTATGCGAGAAGCAATGTTACATTCCAGATTGACGCAACTGAAACAAACAAAAAAAGGTTCTATATCCATATTCCAATCTGTAAAATCATATAGCCACGCTCTAATGCTGACGACTTTGTATGCCAGTTGAACCTCATCTATGATCACTCTCCCAGATATATATATAGATAGATATAGATATATATATATATATTTATTTATTTATATGTACATGGAACATGGGCTCTGTAATATGATGAAGAACCCTAAGGCAGCAAGAAATGAGCAGCTGCGGCTTGTTGGAGAAGTTGTTTACATCAGGAGAATGATAAGAGCAAGAGAGGAGCCATCTTTACCTAAAGCTGCGGTCCATATACAACACGACTCAGCTTTCATGGAATCGTCGCAAGGAAAGAAAGCAGCAAGTTGGTTGGGGCATGGGGAACCCTCACCAACTGGGAACCTGTTGAGTTGAGCTTCCTTTTGCCCACTTGATCTGCCAAAAAAATTCCATGACTGTGGCTAAGTTTGCAGGGAACTCTGCAAATCGGAGAAGGGACAACGGAAGAGTTCCGAGGATGCATGAGTATTGTACCCTAAAACGCATGCTTCGGTGGTACACGACTGCTGAAACTCGACTACCTAAGTCTGTCTTAACGTTCCCATCATTGGCAGCAGCTTTCCATTAACAAGGAGAGACACGATTGCCACTGGGTTCAAGTTGCGAAGAGATGCCGTTTACCAGTGGGCAAGGACAATAATTACTACAAATTCGTTAATTTATTCTTACTGTTCCTCCTCCTGATTGAGATATATTAATTACATCACTGTCAAATATATTTTAATCATACTGTTCGTTGAATTTGGACTCCTCTATATTTGTTATGTTTATTATTGCTATTCCTTGAATGGTTCAAAGTGGAAATTAAGCATCATTATGATGCGACAGCTTAAACTCTACTTATTTAGACATGTGGGACAGTTTCATGGTATATCTCCATCAATATCTCACCAAAACCCAAAAATGGAGTTGGCGCAAACATTATATCAGGCAAAACAGTTTTTGTGATCTCATTATCATGGTAATCACCTCACTTATTAACGAGGTCAATTGTAGCTATAAGGATTAAATTCGACTTGAACAGGGGAACCGACATTATATTAGTCTTCTTCCTTCCGAGAAGGTGTTTAGACGGCACTTATCTGCGTAATCATATTATTTCTTCAGCTGCTCAAATTCCAGATCGCATATGGGGACTTATAAACTCTGTTTATATTCTTTTTGGGGAGTAATGACCATAAACTTACGACCTTCTTTTGATATGGTTTTATTTGTGATTAGGGCTCAAGTAGCGGAGAGTTGCAGTAGTTGCTAAAGAGAATTATATTGAGCTTAAGTTTAAGTACAGTGAACAAGGCATCTTTATGTCTGCCTGCGATACATGTACAACACGGATTCACAGGAAGAGAAACAGAAGTCATTTGGGATCAGTGTGAGGTCTGATCTTTCTGTCTGGTTCTTCTAGCTGATGATATACGGTAGACTGCTGCCTGTAATATTCCATGCATAGGTAATGAATTCTTTATACTTCACTCCGGTTGACACTTCGGCCTGCCAAAAAAGGGGAAGAATTTTTAGATGATACAGTTCCAATTTGCTTGATGATAGCTACCAAATTCCATTCTAGACAACCAAGTTCATTAGAGGTCTTATTGTCGAAGGATAGCAACACTGGATGGGAGTGAAACGTGTTACTGAGATGCCAAAAGACATACTAAAGTTTGCTTGGAGAACAGCAGACAACATTTCCTAAAAGTGAATGCAACCTTAGGAGAACGCAGGAGAGGGAAAGGCAAGCGAGAAGGAAGAGTACCCCTGTTGCCGGCCGAGTGGTAATTGGCGCGAGGCATTTGGCCCGTCTCGATGCGAAGAATGTCCTCCACGAGCAGCTGGTAGTGCCGCTTCACTTCCTCCGCGGACTTCCCGCCGACGGCGCGCGCCACCTTGTGCCAGCGGTCGGGCGTCTCCTTGTCGTACTCCGCCAGGGCCTTCTCGAACACCTTGTTCTGCTTCGGTGTCCAGGCGGAGCTCAACGAACAGGACGCCATCCCTAAACAGAACAATAGAAGTCGGCTCTAATGTTAATGGATCACTTGTCGCCGTCTGAAAACTGTTTGCTGCTTACGGAGAGGAACTTGTCGTGGTCTGATCTTTATAAGCTGTGCTGCGGTGGGGTGTGCACAGTTGTGAATGATATTTCCATGGGGTAGGAAATCAAGGCAGAACAGGCGATCACTGGATGTGCGAAGAGAATAAGGCAGTGATTTGATGGGTGGGAGGATCACACCGGTCTCGTAAAGCCATGGAGTTATTTACAAATCTTTATCTGAGCCTTCCTCCTCACAAATCTTCCTTTTTTCTTATCCCATGCCATATGCTGAAACATCTCAGTGGACATTCGTTCTTCTACCAGCAAGAACACATCAACTCCAGAGCACGTAAAGCTATGAGCCAAAAGCATAAGAGAGAAACTTTGTTCGTGAGGGTAACAGATGTGACAGCAATATCACCAGTCTGGTGATTCCTCCGTTTGCTTTAGAGCAAGTTGCTTCGGAGAACCTCAATCTTGGGGAATTAGGATGATGTTTGATGCTTTCCCTCTGCAAGTTGATGCATGTGTGACACTATTACAGATTCAGCAGAGTAGCTCTGGAGGGTGCATTAGAGCCAAAGGAAGAGGAACTATCAGAGATTCCAAAGGCTTTCTGCCACTTGCAAAAGCATGAACCACTTGGGACATCAAAATAGAGGAAACAAATCTGCCAGTCTCCTGTGACTCAGGAGTGGAGAAGTCAAGCCCACCTTTCGTCAACTCTCACAGTCGCATCTTGTGAGTGTAACAGGACTCCACTCCACCAGGATCTTAACCTCTACTCAACCCTGCGTTGGTTCTTCAGTTCTTTACTGTGGAAGATTAAGATCCATGAAACCCACAGGTCCCCATGCAGGAATCCATACTTCTAGAAAGTGGTCCGGGAGATACTGATTCCTGCTGATAATAAGAATAATATCACTATTTTCTATGATGCCCACCTCCAGAAAGCGATGACCGGATTCCTTCCCTTTCCACGATCACAGGTTGGTCGGCATGGATTTCAGCTATGGTGCTGCTTGGTTTGCAAGTTGACTGATTCCATGGCAATCTTGGTATCGATTTCAGCGGAATACGTTCACATCACCAGATTCCAGGATTCACAGGCAGGGAAGAAAGCCAGGCGAAGCTGCTGCATCACCTCAGGGGGGTGGAAGATTAAGCGCGGGTATGATTAGTTTATGGAACCACACGAAGCTCCGGCCGTCAAAGGAATTCCTGTTGTCTGCTGAAGAAGAATTCATCCTCAAGCCCCGCGTAGACCAGCGGTGGATCAGACGACCTTTTTGAGGGAATCTAGCGGCAAAGAGACGCTCTGGAAAGAGCTAAATATTCTGCATGAAAGGCTTTCCCAGGGTCAAAGATATGCCGCTGCTCTCGAGCTTTACACCAGAGAGACTTGAAAAGTTCCATTACCAGGCCGTTCTTTCCTGGCATGATCACATTTAATAGAAAAATCAAAAGAATAAACATATGAAAGATCATCTTATTCCTGATAATGCATTTATTAACGTAAGCTGATTTGCTTTTGTTACCACCATAATGCTTCTTTTTATATATTTTGGACAGTGAAAGAAAAGCTTTCCGGCTGTTTTACTTTTGAGATTTCCGGCTTGCAAATCCATGGATTTGCCAGTGGTTGCAATCCAATTTCGCTAACGGATGTTATTGCAGCTTCGGCAGTAAAGAATGAAGCGATCCTGACAAAAATTGGTAGTGCACGCTTTCACCGGTTCCGAATCATCACTCCGTCGTTCACGTGGCAGCCAACCTGATTTAGCACCGACGTGAAGAAGCTGCCTCCGTCGACTCTCGAATCCATCGATGGTGGAGAAAACGGCAGGATGACGTCCCTGAGCGTCACCATGCCCTCGAGTCGCCCAGCATCGCCGATCAAAAAGCCGCTCTCCCTCATCGAAGCCGCCATGATCTCCATGGTTTTCTTGAGGCTGTCGGACTTCCGGAGTATTGCTGGGTTGCTCAACCGAAGAAACCTCGCGTTCTTCATCCTGAGAAGACCAGCTGGGGGAGCCTCCGTTTCTGTGCATCGATTCCTCCTCTGATCATTCGTAGCATCTCGAACCTTAATGAATTCTTCGACTGCAAACGTCCTGCAAGAGTCCTGAACTTTAATTACCAGCTTTCTTCTTCTGAGCAGTGAACAACTATTTTGTCTCAGGGGAGATCATCAACTTACTTTCTGTGGATGAACAAGGAATCGTCCTCCAAAAGGAGATAAATATCCGATCGCCTCACACATCCGACCAGCGTTCCAGACCTTCGATCGACCACCGGCACTCCATCAAGCTGCTTATCCCACAATACGTGCAAGGCATCTGCTAAACTTTGATCCGAGAAGACCGAAACGACTCCAGCTGCATTCATCAACCTACGTCAGCATCAATAAGTTAGTTCACGTTGCTTTGGGACAATGTTATGGGAGCATTGTGTTGACTACCCGTATCCTGAGAGGGATTTCTCTGCAATTTCATCAAACCATTCGAGTCCACTCGACTGAAGAAGCAACTGAATCACTGCATGCTAGAAAACAACGGATACATCTTATTTTCAGAACGCTCGTATCTGAAACATATACTCAACAAGTGTAGTGACTAACATACGATTGATTACCAGAGTAATAAACCCAACTATGCTAGAGTTGGATGACTCGATGACTGGTATGACATTTAACTTGTCATGCTTTGTGAAAAGCAGCAGCACATGAAAGAGTGTGTCATCCTCATGGGCAGGGAAGAAGGGTTCCCATAAGAATGACTTGGTCAGCTCTATGATCTGCATGAAATAGTTTTTAGGTACACACGCTGCAAACATTGGATGCTCGTTCAAACAAATATACACATTTATCGAAGACAATTGACTGTCAAGATTTGTACAAGAGAATGCTTTGATATTTTTTCCCTTAGAGAACAAAAGAATACCTTAGTCTGTCCGATCTGAGAGTTCTTCTCTAGCATATCAGAGAACCCATGGTTGCCTTCCTTCGATGCAGCTCTCACTTTGTCAATTTCCTGGTAACATATGCATGTATATGAAAGAATCCTAATATGTTCTTCCTCCTCTGTGATTTATGGACTTAAAATGACACTACGATCACTCACCTCAAGCGACCATAAAACCATACTCGAGAACTCGATGAAGCCAATATCTCGATCCACAGACTTCTTGGAGGCAGAATCTGCAGGATCAATGATCGCTGCGCCAGATACATTGTTCTCATACAGCAACCGGATTGCATGCGCCACGCAGTCGTCAAATTTTACCTCCAAAACTGTGATAACAAATTTTACCTCCAAAACTGTGATAACATTAACATACTACACTGGTGATTCCTCCAACATATTCGTCAAACAAAGCTTTAGAAAGAAAGCAGAAACCAGATCAATAGCATCAGCCATTTTGCCCGGATTAAGACAGGGATTCTTAGACACTGTCATCTTCCCTTTTCTTCAAATACTAGTGTTTCCATTAAACATGTGAAGGATGCAAGGAAGACGAAGGGCATGCAAGCGCACCTGGCACGGAAGCACGAATACCGGGGATGGCAGTGATAGGAATGTGATCGAAAAAGGACTGCAGCGCAGAGCCGGAGCCTACTTTTCGATCGCTGTCGTCGTCTCCTCTTGATCCTGAAGCCATGATCTCTCCCTTCCTTCCGACCACCGCCTAAGCGCCTCATCTTCACTTCCACAGGCCCTCGGAACCAAAACACTTCCGTGCGTGTGCGATGGTGCAGCCCGGCGCTTTCTCCGAAGCCATTAACGTGGCGGGTGGCGCAACAGCATCAGGTCCTGCACGGATGCATCTTCCAACACGTGTCACGGGCTCGCGTCTTTGGTTCGCGTTAAAGACCCAATATTGACCCATCCATTAGGATTTCCAGGACAACTAATCTCCGCCGTTGATTTGACCTCAAGATTATAACTCCTTGCTTCCTCTCTAACACAAATCGAATGATTTATTATTCTAACAAGGACTTCAGATGCGGATGAATGCAGCGGATCAATCAAAAGCCCGTCTCAACCAATGACGTGTGCCCCAGCAGATGCAGAGGCGGTGGTTGATGGGATGGGCGTCTCCTCTTGCTGGCTCAGAGGAGGAGGCCGTCGCCGCGTGGGGCCGTCCGGCTCCTGATACGAGGGCAGCTATCCTAGCGATCAAATGCGGGTCGCCCGCCGTTGTTCGTATTCCCCTTCTCTCTCTCTCTCTCTCTCTCTCTCTCTCTCTCTCTCTCTCGTTCTCGTGGAAGTTGAGAGATCAAGAAGAAGAAGAAGAAGAATGCAAGAGAAGGAAGACATTTTTGGCATCCTTCGCAGCAGGGGTAAATCCCGAGCTTATTTGTTTGATTTGGTCATCGGATCTCGCTTTTCATTTTTTTTTTCTCTTGATTTGTTCCGGAAGAGGAATCATGACATCTCGCTTTGTTCCAATCGTGTCATGATGCCAGAACCTGGGTTTTGTCAGCCCTAATCCATCCGACGCTGGCTTCGTTTTATCGACATCGCCCATTATTAGATTGATTTCGTGTTCAAACTCAAGAAAGAGAGCTTGTTTCGATGGATTTGGATGTGAATTTGTACGATTTGATTTAAGGTTTCCATCCATTCTGTCGTAGTTTGGGGATTCTGGTCCCTGAAGTGCTGAATAATGCCATAGCCATGACGGTGATTCGTGGACATGGCGATGAACTTTCTTGACGCACTTATTATTGGAGAATTTTTATGTATTACTCAAGAAATAGAATGATTTATAAGGCTAGATGTGTCTACTTCTATCATATAGCCATGATAGTTTATATCTTTTTTCCTACAGATGCATTGCATATGCTTTATTCATAGGCATGCCTTTTAATTCAGTGAGTGTGACAGCTTAATTTTGTCTCACATTAGAAGTGAGAGGATACGAGTGATCGCATCCAATATTAATGAGTCTATCATCATTAATTTTGCTTAAGCATTTTGAGTAGCCTTTTAATTAATGAGTCCCAAGTGTATTGGATAAGTACTCTTATGAGGTCACTTCAATGAAACTTGCATATTCATGCAAATATTGATGTTACTTGTGAAGCGCATTGAGTTGGTAGCTAAGAGCTTATAGTTCAATGTAGTTGTCCTTTCTTTTGTTTGTTCTTTCTATAGATGATCCCTACATTTAATTCTTACCTTACCTTTGGAATCAATGAATGTGATATCTTGATTTAGTCTCACTATATGGTTGTCTTTTCTTTTGTTTCTTCTTTCTATAGATGATCCCCACATTTAATTCTTACCTTGACTTTGGAATCAGTGAGTGTGATATCTTGATTTAATCTCGCATTGAAAGTGGAAAGATGAATATAATTATATCTAATGCTTCATCAGCCTACTACCTTAAACTTGTGATGAAGTATTTTGGATCATTGGTTTAAGTTAATGGTTGGTAAGAGCTGTGACTTCCTCATGCAAAGAATCCCACGTCAAATTTGCATTCCTTGGTGACGTGACAAATTTTTGACATTTGTTCAATTTGTCTTCATGTTAAGAAGAATGTGATTCATAAAGTACAGCCAGTGAACAAGTGTATGAGAGTAATACTTGGTGTCAGATATTTTTGCTATCCTACCGCATGCACAACCATGGATTCTACCTATAATTACTAAATGACAGTTATCTGAAAAGACAATTTGATTGGCTATATATATTATGCATGTTTTTTTTTTATTCCTCCTGATGCATTAACTTTTGTCCCTGACATGGTTCTGGTAATCTTTTCCCTGTTAACCTCCTTTCTATTGATTTTGTCTTCTTTTACTAAATTGTCCTTTGAGTCTTCAAGTCATCGTTTCTAGCTATTGTCATCATCACAATTTATTTTGCTTCTTAAGGTTCATCAGAGACCATCATGTCGGACATTGATGTTGATGGACATCTGAACCCAAAATGCGGCGACCGCCATGGTGCCATCTCAACAGGAGGTGACATCCAAACTTGTTTTTTTTTTTATAATTTCTATTACATCAAATATTTGATGTACATGACACTCACCTCGATTCGCACAACTTGCACCTTTTATTTATTCCTTTTTTCCATTCTAAGCGTTCGCTAGTGGCATTCAAAATATATGTGCATAGCTTTTAAGAATGTCTTGACGAAGATTTATCAGCTCGTGATTATGTATAATTAACTTTTTGCAGGAGGAAGCAATCAAGAAAAAATATGGAGGAATTTTACCCAGAAAAACCACTGCTCATATCCATGGTAATCGGAACCATTTCTGTTGCAAGTTTCATTATTGTTCTAAATATTCTTTCTTAAGCATGCTGAACGTTGTAAAAAGAGGAAACAAATACTGCCATAGGACCATGAATGGGCTTACTTTGATTCAGCAGACTGGGCTTTAGGTATGGTATCATTATCAGTTCATACAAAACTATTTCGAGCTAAGACGCCACGTGGCCACTTCGACTGGATTGTGAAATTACAGTAGGAGGAACTTGCTCATAAGCCCAAAGGACCCCTTTGGGGCACTCCGACCAAAGTTGCAGGTATCCACCCTTCTTGACCCTGTGTGGTCTCACACCATTCTGTTATCTGCTCCCACATTTGTGTGCCTTCCTCTCTTTGTCCGCTTTATCTTCGTTAAGTGCCATGCAAACCTGCTTTTGTTTGTAATGTGTTTACAGTGTTCCCACAGTCAAGTTTTCCATAATTGATTTCGCATCTTTTCATATTTGTTAGCCCACGCCACAGCAGCAAGTACATTTCCCGTCGCACAGCCTATGCACGGTCGGTTGTTTGCCTTCTGTCCTGAAATCCAGTTAATGTCATCTCTTTCTTTTTCAGTGCTGCTTCAGAGGATAACGAGGATGACAATGTTACCGATCAGTGATTTCATGTTGCCGATTCCCGTCGACCTTGTCTCTCGACAGCTACCTTCTTCCCCTATAAGAAAGAAGTTTGAGATCATTTTTCAGATTCCACAAATGAGGAACGAGGGTGGTTTTGTATTTGTACGAAAGGTTACCATTGTGACATACTTTTGACGTGCACAAATAGATGCTTCTTTATGGTATAATTATCATCTATTATGATGGTAGATTTTCGTTGTCCGATGTATTTAAGGTTTCAAAACTAATTTGGGTTCAATATTCGCAGGTTTCAAAACTAAGTTGGGTTTAACATTCGAACACGAGCGTTGGTGATGCACCCAGAGACTTTATATATCAATTTTTACTAACTGTTTGGAGTGAGTGGGCATTAATTTATGGAGAAATTATGCCAAATTTTTAGATATTACTCGGGATATGAAGAATTGATTGAAACGTTGAGTGTTATGGCTAACACTATCAAATGTCATGAGATGTGCGATCAAAGTGTCTGGTGATAATAGGGAATTTATCATCGTTCGATCATCCATGTGTTCGATTTTTTTTAATCATTTGTGCCTCTAATGGATGTCAGATTTCTTTTTATCATTTGTGCCTGTAATGTGTTTTGACACTCGTAGGGTGTTAAGATATAATATTCTTTTGAATGAATAATTGATTTTCATGATCGACTTCAATTCAATTGCATTGTTATATGTCCGATATAATAATTTGAAGGCCTTAGGAGATAATGGATTTATCATTACCAGATTTGGTTGTTTCAAAATATAATACATACTTCATGTCTAATTCAATTGTGATTCGAGATAAAAAAAATGTTTCCTGATCGAATTTAATCATATTCAGGCTTAATTATAATATTTTACTTCTAGTTACCCTACATACATTACTAAATTAAGGTGTTACTCTTTTTTTTTTTCTCGTGTACAGTGATTTTGACACTAGTACATGATCATAAACTCTAATTAAAAAATATATACTCATAATATGTCTAAAAGTTATGCATACATAAATGTCCACATATCATCATTCATGTTATAAGCTCGCACGTATTTATTTCTCAACTCAATCATTTGATGGGAGACTAATATCTATAACGAATAATCAATCAGTAAGTATAAGTCTTTATCTATAAGTCTTTATAGTTTTATTTAGACGATCATGTATGATGTCATATATATAACACTTTAAAATTATCAACATAAGACATTTAATGATAAATACTTTATCCTATAAAATTCTACATTGAAATAATTCAAAATATTCATAGCAAATTCATGAACTTCTATACACATTATAATATATACATATACTTCTAAACCACACGCTATAATATATATACATTTACTCTCACACCATACGTCATAATACATATATTTGTATTACATATCGTAATATATCTGTGTACTCCTACATCACACGTCACAAAAAACATATGCATTTGTTGGGAAATTAGGGCAGCATCACATGAGCATCGGAAGAACAGAAAACAAAAATCTCATATTTCTATAGAAAAATATTTCTTGTCGTCATGCGAATTAGTGTGCAAAAACCCATAAAACCAAAAAATTACGCATGTTAAGGGATGTGTGTTACTTAGAGATCGTATATCCCTGAAATCCTACTAATTTATGGGAGAGGATAAAGGAGGAAAACTGTCCTCTCTAGAGGTGATCCACACGATAAGGACTACGAAGACATTCCTCAAATCGCTAAACAATCTTCCTTTCCACGTGCACCACACGATCAATAAGGGGATGACCCCTCTTGTTGTCCACACGCCCTCTATCTAGGGCTATCGGTTGAGGAGGAGAGAGAGAGAGAGGAGTGTAGGAGGTGGCAACCAAAAAGGGCTTAGCCTATAACCCTTTGATTCCCTCCTATTTATAGAGGTCTCATATCAAGTTAACCATAATGGATCCTACAATATTTGATACTAGATCTCCATCCAACTACCCAAGCCTCTTAGATTAGTGAATTTCTACCCAATAATCTTTTATTTGCTCTTATTGGATCTCATCTATAGGATCCAATAATTCAGGGACTTACTGGATATCCAATAAGATAGGAGCTCTAGCGGATATCTTATATTTGAACCTTTACTCATCGCAACACTTACCATATGTGTGTGACCTATTGGGAAATCGTGAATCGGCATCTTATACGTAGCAAAAAATAAAAATAAGATCAGATGTTCCATAGTTAAGTACTTGGTAATTGTGAGATGATTGATGCGCGAAAAAAATTACAAATCCAAAAAATCGCACGTATCATGTTAGAAGCGTTACCTAGGGAGATCGTATATCCCTAAAATTTTCAGATCTGATGAAGAGGATGAAGGAGCACTAGCGTACTCCTCTCTAGCGGTAATCCATACAACGAATACAACAACAACGCTCCTCAGATCATCGCGGGATCTCTCTCTCCACGTGTACCACAAGACTACTAGAGCCAAGGAGGAGGAGAGGAGGCTGAGAAGAATAAGAGGGGTGACTACCAATAGCTCTAGCCTATGAACCATGAAGTTCCTCCTATTTATATAGGTGTATGAAGTTTATCCTTAATGGATCCTATTCACATTGAATCTCTATCCAATTATCTAGTTGGATCTCTATCCAATTGAATCTTATCAAATCATCCAATTGGATCTTATTCACAGGATCCAAACCAAGGGCTTCGTAGATATCTCATATCCGCACCTCTACTCGTCACAACATCCACCTAATGTGTGTGACCCTCTAGGCCCGATACCAAGCTGACCGTGAGTCGCTCCCGTCAAAACTCCTTTTGACTCAGAACTTCTTCTAATATAGTGAATTATTATCTCCATAATAATTCACTCGACTAATCGACTATGGACGTACTAGGCTACTATGTCATAGTTCCCAAACGGTACAGTGGGATCTAATCCATCGAACCTATCTGTCCTCAATTATCATGTATCTATAATCCATCATCTATTTAATATTCTAGGGACCGTATATTGAGCATGGTAATGTCAAGCCCATACGAAATTCTGTCTGAGTCTCACTCTAATCGGATTCTCCCAGAGAACTCCTTTCTCGATCCGAATAATTCTGGCCAAGGATTTTGTATGAGCGAGCACACGTGGAATATTCCTCTCATGATACCGAGAGTGAATGATCCTCTATTGACACTCAATTGCCTTCGTAAGATTTGCTACTATTCCCAAGAACCGGTTGTATCGGATCTGAAGCTTTCCAAACGTATAAGTCCAACGTCAAAAAATGGAGTACTCATACAAAGCATCTTTGGTGTCTCAAGTCTAAGGACCGACATACAACTAGGACTACGGAATCGCTGTCTGACATTAGATATCATTAACCATCCAGCATTCCATAAGCGAATCAATCAGTGAACTCATTCTCCAATGAACACTTGCACTGTACCTCTAGTGTCCTCATACAAACGACTATGAGACCAATCACCTCCATCATATAGACGAATATACAGCGCACTAATCTATCTGATTATCTCGATGTCCTTTTCGAGTAACCTATGACCATGATGATTTATGATCTGTGTTTAAAGATATATTGATCTCATTATCGTGATCTCATCACCATCTGATTCTCATTGCACAGATCCAAGGACATCATAACATTCATCCAGATAATGTGAGAAAATGTCAGTAATAATAAGCAAAGAGATAAATGCAGCATGTCATAGGTGTCCTCACTCACGTGATTGACTTGTAGAGCATCTATAACTAATATAACCCTTTATGCCCAATATCGAGCTGGTCATAAATCATACTTGTCAAAACTCCTTCTAACTCAGTGAATTATTATCTTCATAATAATTATCTTCATAATTATTATCTTCATAATAATTCACTCGACTCATCGACTACGAACATACTATGTCACTACGTCATAATCCCCAAACAATACAAGGGAATCCAATCCATTAGACATGTCTGTCCTTAATTATTATATATTTATAATCCATCATTCATCTAATATCTCAAAGACCATATACCGAGCATGGTGCAGTCAAGCTTATACAGTATCTACTCGAGTCTCACCATAATCGGATTTTCCTAAAGAATTATTTCTCTCTCAATCTGAATAACTCTAGCTAGAGATTTGCCTGAACAAGAACACATGAATATTCCTCTTATAATATCGAGAGCAGATGATCCTCTATCGACACTCAATTGCCCTCGTAAGATTGGCTATCACTCTCGATAACCGACTGTGCTAAATCGTGAAAAAGGCGAAAGAAGCGGAGGAGAAGCGGAAGAAGTGGGGGAAAAGGGGATAAATGATCGCTTCGAGAAGATCAGCATCCTTGATCGCTTCGAGGGGATCGACCTCCTTAGTTTAGCCAAAAGATTAAATAATTCTTCATTTCTTTCTTATTCATGATTGTTTAAAAGAAACAGTTACATCCTTATTTATAAAGTCCCGTTAAGAGTTTCCCCGAGGACTTTGACTCTTATTAACCAACTCCGTAACTGATTTCTAACCGACTAACAAATCTCTAGCATTAAGCAACTTCGTAACTGACTTCTAACCGAATCAGTAACTGACTCTCTACTAGACAACTCTATAACATTATCCAAAGCTAGAAAGTAAAAGATTCGTAACACTTAACCAACAAAAATATCATTAAATCTTATCTAGAGTAAACTCACTCCAGAAAGTACTCTTTTAAACATCACATACTATATCAGACGATGTTTAAGATAACACGATCAACCATAAAAACTTGTTAAATCAACAAAGTTTTTTCAAACAACTACAGTTCACTAAAGCTAATCAAATAAAGAAATTGTGCATGTGTTATTGATCCTTGGAGCAAAATGAAGGTTTTATTTGATGCAAAAAAAAAAAACCCAGTCATGTTCATAATGTCTTTAGCTGCATGTGTTATTGATCCTGCTGCTTAGTTTCTCCGTTTACCACTCCAACTGTAGAGAGGAAACATATGAGAACAGAAGAAAGACAAAGAAGATACATAAAACAAATAATAAATGCCAGGTAATAGAAATGTCAAATCCACTTTGTTTTACAAACCAATGGAAAAATTCCAGTTCTGGAGTTCTCAAGCCGAGACAAATATTTTTTTAGTTGTGGCAACTAAACCATGATATTGTGATTTGTTCTATATTCTAATATGATTTACATTGTCTATTCAAAGGATTTCAAAAGTGTTACTCGTTATAGAACATACAGAACATACGCATAAAATTTCTTGTCTCATCATTGCGGATCATGAAGAGATGAGGATATTGTGGACGATGAACAAAATACAGGTTTGACTAATGTTTGTACGTGACTTCTTTAGTTAAATTATAAATAAAATCTAAAACTGAAAACACATATACAGCTAGGTTCCGCTTTGGTCGCAAAAAGATACAGAATCAAACCAAACTGCAGCCATCATTTTTGAATTTCCACATACCAAACTGTCTTTCTAAAGGTCAAAAACAAATCCAAACAGCATTTTTTAATTTGCTTTGGTTTGGTAGTTTAGAACACGAGATGAAGAAATATGTTGTATGGAGAATGTATCTAGCAAGAAGTATTGGCAATCTTCTGTACACACTCTTCTTCAAAATGGAGATAAGAACTTCTAATATAACCTCAACTGGGTATTCCAAATTACAAAGAAAATGAAAGAGAAGCAAACAATTTTTCTTACCTAAAGCATAAGATTTGATCAAACAAATTTAGCTGGATTCCTTAAGAGACTCAAATAGCAAGAAGTTCATTCCTGCTATCTGGGACTTCTATCCCAACTCAAACGGGACACCGAACACATTGTCCATTACTCTTTTATCAGCAAAAGGAACAGCTATAATGTTTAAGTCCTTAAACAGAACATGATGATCACCCCAATAAAACAAATATGGTTATCAAGATCTCTAATAAAAAAGATAACAAGAAGATCTCCCCAACAATTGTTAGATTAATAACATTAAACTAGTGAAATCATATCGCACAAACCATATATTTCATTGTGATTTACACATTATCTTCATGAAGTTCAAAGAAAAGATGCATCATGTGGGAGATGTGTGAGAAGAAAAGTAATCAGACCATAAATGTAACAATAATCAGGCTGACTCAAAGTTAGTCTAAACTTATCAGTTTTAAAATAGAAATGTGTACAAGAACCAACAAATACATGCCACAAGCAATGACGGCAGACATCCGTTTGTATATCGAATTATTGAAAATAAGCTTGATATAACAGCAAATGTTCAGTCAATGACAGAACAAGAATGCATTCTGGCCAAAAACTATCCATGATGTAAAAAAAAAAAAAAGAACATTTCTTAAACCTTTCAGCCTACTAATCAAGTAAAAAAGAAAAAATCTCACAAGTTCAAAATTTGAAGCTAGAGAACAACAGAGTCCTCATGATCTAATTGTTATTTATGATGGAAGACGAAAAATATATATGAAGAATGCAAGTACCATTCAGACCGCAGAAGCATCAGTATCCTTCTCACCCTCTGCTGCTCCAGCTGCAGCATTGGCCTCTGCTTCTGCTGCTGCATCCATAGCATCTGCTGTGGCATCTTTCTCCGCAGGTGGCTGCACCTGCTCTTCCTCGGGCAGTGGCTCCTCCACATATTCATTCTCAAATGCATCCGCCGGCACCTCATATATCCTTACCTGAGGCTTTGCTGGGTCCTTCACAACCACATATTTGCCCTCGTTAAGCTTCATGCAAAGGTCCACGATGGATTTCACGATCCCCCACATGTTAGAGGTATTAAGGTTGATCTGAGAAGCAAAATCTTTCAGCTTGTAGCCAATGACACCCAAAATAACATGGTTGAAGTGATCCCGGGGATGGACTCTGGAGACATAGCCCAGCTTCATCAAATCAGCGCCTGCAAGAAGGGCTTGAGCTGTCCACTTGGCCAGCTTGTTGGCGTTGTTCTTGAGTTCGGTAGCAAGAACTGCTCCCCTCTGCGTCTCAAGTTTCTGCCTCCAGTCTACCCCAGAATATTTTGGATCGAACTCATTGAGGGCGTTAAGGGTCATGAAGGTTTGCTGTCCCTTTACCTCAGTCACACTGTGCACCTCACATCGTGCCACGAGATGAGTGTTCTCGTCCAGCTTCCAGCGGCGGTATCGGTAGGCAACGGAGGCGACCTCCTCGCCTTCAGAAGCAAACGGGTTGGGCTCGTCAAAGGTAACCTTGTTGCCATCGCGTACAAGAACCTGCTGGGAGAAGTTCTGGTTGATGTAAGTGGCCTCCATGGCGAGGGAGTACGCGGAGTTGATGTCCTCCTTGGCCTCGGGTAGCGGATCCTGGGAGGTTTCGTTGACGGAGAGGAGGTCGAGTTGGGACCCGTCGCGCTTGTCAAAGAAAAGCTTGTTGCCAACCCGCTGGATGACAATGTCCCAAGAGTACACGGAACGCGGGGCGCACATGAGGGCAGAGAGGATGGCGTCGGTGGCGAAAACAGTGGCCTTGTCGTCGGCGGCGAGGCGGCGGATGACGGGGTCGTCGGTGGTGGTGATCTTGAAGAAGTTGCGGGACTTGAAGCGCTCAAGGCGGCGCTCGTTCTTGGGGTTAACGCGATCGAAGTTGCGGTCATAGAATTCGAGGGCGCCACAGATGAGGAGGTCCTCCGGCGGATCCGGAACAGCGAAGGAAAGCTTGGAGAAGGTGGAGAAGGGGATCTGGTCGAGCATGGTCCATTCCGGCTGGATATCGACGGAGGACTTTTGGTTGGAGGTGTCGCGACGGGAGCCGGGAAAGCCGGGCCCACCGGCATACGCGGAGCGGCGGTTCATATGGTAGAGACGGTCGCGGCGGGCGCGCTCTTTCTCGGCCTCGCGCTTCCTGGCCTCCACCTCCTCGTCGCGACGCTGCGGCAGCTGTGGGCGCTGCTGGAAGCGCCAGCGGGGGCCGAACTTGGGGCGGGGAGGAGGCTTGCCGTCCACGAGACGGAAGGAGGAGTCATCTGCGGCGGCGCCGGAGAGGGCAGACGACTCATCGAGCGCGAAGTCGAAGACGGCGTCGCGGGTGCCACCGGCAGATCGGGAGGCGTTCGCGCTGAAGTTGGGGTTACGGCTCCAGTCGGCAACGCGGCCGAGCTTCTCGGAGCGTGAGAAAGGGGCGAAGGGGATGTTAGCCGGGTGGGCGGCGCCGTCCTGCTTGACGAGGAGAGGCCCGGCGGGCGTCTCCGGCGGACCCCAGCCGTCAGGGTTGAAGGGGACAACCCCCACGTCGAAGCCCATCAACACTATAGGGTTTGCGATGCGGTCCGCGGCGGTGAGCCGAGCAAAACAACACAAGGTTGCTTGTTTTGGTTCCCTATTTCACGTCCTTATAATGGCATCGCTTTAACGATCGGGATGAACTGTTGATCGTCATATAGGTTTGGAGTGACGTCCGTTGGTTTATGACGGCTTGATCTTAATCCAACGGGTCGGATAGCCACCCGCAAAATACAAACAGCCCATTTGGCCGGCCTACGTGCTCCTATGGGCCGGCCGAAATCAAACCAGTTCTAGGTTTGCAATCGCACATTGCATCTTTGTTTTATGACAGGCTTAACGTGTTTACCTTAATAAATGCACACATCAAGTATTCAACTTGACCTTTGTTATAGATCGCTGGTGTAGAAAATCCAGTTCTAGTATCAGCAGCAGAGCAAATTTTTGGTGGTGGTGGAAAGAGGCTGCCACCAGCTTCAGTTTTCCCGGTGTCAAGGGCCACTGCTCAAATATCTGGTGTCAAGCAACTCATCTCATTTGCCTTCTGCAGGAATCTATGATTGGAACACCATGGAAGATTTACTCGTTTAATGCTTAAAACAGGGAATTGACTGCAGAACACCGACGTTTAGCAGAGAGAATCGAGAAGATTCATACTGCAAGTTTAATCCATGATGATGTGCTAGATGACTGGGAAGCCACGAGCTAAAAATCTTACATGGTGATGGCGGAAGTATCGGAGACCACCCGTTATCAGATGTGGGTTTCCGATCATCATCAAAGATAAAACGTGCCCTTTTGTTTGTCCATGTGAGCAATCCAAGAGGCAGTTATAGGCTACTCCCTCTCTATGCGGTTGTAAAGGACCAAAATGTTATAGAATATTTTTTTATAAAATATGTGTTTATAGAGGGTTTTAGAATTTTTCCCTCTAAAAATATTTTATAGAATATTTTTTTTATCTCATTAAAAATTTTTAACATAATAACCAAGGTCAAAAGATTATTATTTTTTATTATCTTTATTATTTTTGTTTGAGACCTTAGACTATCTTGTCCGTTAGAGGGATCGAATCAAAAGATTCTCTCCGAATCTTAGCTATTTTATAGATTTTCCAAAAGAAAATGAACGCTTTCACGGTACCTACACTCGTCCATCCTACATCCACGAAGGCAATCTGGGATGTCATTGACTTCTTACCAACCATTGCAATCCATGTGAGCAATCTCAATCATCATTCTTAAAAAAAGAATGACACGTCATGTCGACAGGATTAGAATAACGATTATAGTTCATGCAATAATTATTTTTCAGAAACATAATGAGACTCGAGTGGTTGTAACAGCAGGAGATTTCATGTTTGCACAATCTTGAGAAAATCGAAATTATAAAGCTCACGAGTATGTCAGGCAGATTTCACTATGAGGTTATCAAGGATTTGGCCAGCTATGAGGTTAAGCAAGCATCAAGGCTCTTCAACAGCGACCTTATTCTTGAGCATTTGCATTTTAAGCCGCCGCAGGCCCCAAGTCTGATGCTTTATTCAGTGGAGTTAGAACTGGTCTAGGTGAAGAAATGTTTTGAGCAGGGAAGAACATCAGCATCTATTTCCAGGTAGTTGATGACAACGTGATCTTCACTCAGATCGACGGAACAGCTCAAAAAGCCTGGCATCTATCAAAAAGTAATATAACGGTGCCAAAACTAAGAGAAATTATCTAATCCTAATTCAGCCAAGAAAGTTTGTTGGACACCACGATTGAATTGACTCAAGTGTGCCGAGGGCTCAGTTAAGCCAGAGAGCTGAGATGGCCATCGCCAATCAGATATGCCTACCTGAGAGACTGAAGACTCGATATGCACGTATTCTTTGATCAATAAAACATTATTATTATTATTCAACATGCTGTTCAAAACGAGGGAGAAGGCATCAATCGAACAAGAATAGAAAACCAGTAACCCTGGAAGAACTGGGCTCCAAGACAGCTACCACTTGGAAACAAACCAATAACAAGGAAACAATCCAATGGAAGAACAATGACGACCAAATTCATATACGACCATATCGAGGTAAAAAAGAATTCATACAAAAAAGGCACGTTCAGGACAAAGATCAAGGACTTTAGTCTCAAAAATCCACATCCTCATACAACGTTATGAAACAGATCAAATTTGATTTGCTGGTAAAACAAAACAGTGGCGACTGACAACAGCATAAAAAAGGCATTTATCAAGTAACAAGCAAATTAAATTGATAATTAGATGTAGGCACGTGCATCTGCCATTAACCACAAGGTAAATGGAACTTAATGCAAACAGCATAATGCCAACAGATATAGGCAACAGGGAAAAAAAGGAAACCAAACAAGTCTTGGTAACCTCGGCAAAGTTGCCCTACAAAACTGAATCAGTATTTTTTTGAGGATTATATTCATTAAATGTAAGCGATGTGGTTTGTCCATAACTGGAAATCAGTCGTTAAATTTGCAAGACAAAACTAGCAAACTGAATTCTAAAATATGAAGTTTCCAACAGTAGTAGTGCAAACCCAAATATTGAAGCACAAGATTCTAGTTAATGAATAAAAGTACAATTAATATAGGTGTTCTAAACCAACCATACAGAAGGAAAAAAAAATTAATACAAAAGTATAAGATATTTACAGCACAGTTAAAGGAAAGACAGCTAACAGTTTGACAGCATTCACAATGTTAAATTTCTAGCAGTTGTTCTCAAAACCATCTTATAAACATACATTAGTATACAGGAAAAAGCTCAAAGTAATTACCAGAGCAGGGGCTACCAGAGTACCATGCAAACAGTTCAGCTTAACTATAGATTTTAATTAAAAAATAAAAAATCAGTTCAAACTTCACAGAAAGATACATATCTTGATTTGCAGTCCTGGATAAAAACAATAATTCAGGAAAACCTCAATGGAAGGAGCTTGTGTCATGCAATATAAAAGCTCAAACAGAGGAGATGTTCTTGGGAAGTGCTCAATGTAAAAACAAAGACAAACGAGTTATTGATGAACACCTCATTAAACCACCAAACGATCAGCTACTCTGCCTTGCTCAGCAAACATCATAATACAAATATGCACTTCACAGTACCACATTATCAAACATATTTCACATTCAAAGTTTAGTCTACATCCTTGTGCTCATAACCTCAACTTTTTCAATCATCCATTTACGAAAACTAATACACAATCCATCAAATTCAGTTTATGTAAAACATATCAAAAAGCACATGTAGAAATCTCAAACAGTTCAGTGAGTGGCTATGAAAAGCACCATTAAATGTAACATTGAAATCATGTAAGCTTCCACATCTTATGCTACTAGAGATTCAAAAATAAGCAAACACCGGATGAAGCTACATAAATAAGTTTGGCCTCGATGCCTTATATGTGGTTTTCAACTTCCTGGTTGGGGGCCTAACCTTCTTAAACACCAGAGGAAACTTGATTTTTGAGTCATGGAACTGCTTAGTACTCTCCCTCTTGCAAAGCTTAGAGGGTATTGTAGCTGTTTTAATTATTTGAATACAGTGATGCCTTACTCGATGACGAGAGGCCATCTCATTATACATCTGCTCAACAGCACCATTGAGAGTAGTATCACGGTATTCCTTGTACATGTTGTGATAGCCTGTTCTGCTCTGGTATCGTAACCAGATGCCATAATTCTTGATCTTGGTGGGTTTACGCTCAAAGATCTGAATTTGCATAGGTACGCCAGTAAAGAGTAGGAAACAATAATGATTAAATAAGTAGCCAATACTGAAAGACAAGCAACATATAAAGTCACCAAACTAAATTCCTTGTTCAAAAACCCTATAATCAAGAAATTTACTAAGGGCTTATACAAGCAGATAATTGGCGAACAACAAGGATTTGACCTAATAGCTTAATATAGCAAGCAAATTTCCAGTAATTAACAAATTTGCCTATTAGTAAGGTAGGACACATGAGACATGGAGCTACTTGACAAGGCAACATGTCATATTAAATGTAACAAATTTGGGCTTAGCTTATGCTTTCAAGCTTTTAAATCTAGATAACAAATACAATAGCAACATGAACAAACTGGCAATGTGGCATCTTCCTTATCCAAATATACAGAATACAGATACATCTGTGCTCATGCCAATCGTTCAAATAAACAAAGAGTCACTAATATCTCAAAGCAGACAAATTCTATTATCAACTATACTGACTGAAGGGCAGAAAAGACCAGTCCCCCCATAACTGACTGTCAAAGAGCCCTTTCTCTGTCCAAAGCTCTCTGCATCCATGGGAATAGACTGATCTCCAAGAGAAAGGTATTTATGTACTTATATCCTCTGATAAATCTTTACTACCTTGTAAGGCATTTTAGCTATCTGCTCACTGATTCTCGCATAATCAATCAGGAAGTAAATATTTCATCTCGCCATACCCCCAATAGTAGAAAGAAGCAGATTTCACAGAAAGGACAAAATCCCATACAAAATCACCATCGATATAAGGAGCACTAAACATTCAAGGAAAGAACTGAGAAAAAGCAAAAGAAATGAAACCTCGTTGATTGCCAACACTTGTCCATTGCTCTTCTTAACTTTCTTAAGCTTCCTCAAGAAGTACCTACATTACATGGAAGTAGCTAGAATATGAGAAAAATGCTGCTCGATAAATTGAAAAAGGCTTGGATCTACAGCAGGTATAAACTTCGTGTCCCACCAAAACTTGGATTTGGCGCGGACCTCGTTCGTCGCCCACAGTTTCATCCGGTAGATCTTCGGGTGCTCATCGGCGGCCGTAGGGAGCGCCCTCCCAACCACTTGATACTGATGGAACTGCAAACAACCATCAAATAGACGATCAAACAAAGAATCCCACTCAATTATCAGATCCACGACACTCGAAACGCCAAGAACGCAACAGGCATCGACGAGGAGGAAAAGATGAGAATCAAGCATAAAGAGACTCGGATCGAAGATAAATGAAAGCCGAACAGAGGATTCGAAGACTCACCCTAAAAGCTACCATGTCGAAGCGCCGGCGGCTGAATAGCTTTATCAACGAAAGAAAAGGCGTATTTATAGAGATCCATTAAACCCTAACGAACTGGGCGACCATTGAACCGGACGAGTTAGTTTTGGGGCTCTTATTAGGTAAACTGGGCCGGACCAACTAATTTTGGGCCTACTCGATCATAATAATCGGTGCAAACAACTCAAGAAATATACAAAATAGAAAATTAAAATAAATAAATTCAAAAGAAAATTAAAAGAAACGATTAATATAATACTTATGTGACAGATGAAAAAAATAATCGGTTGGCCAATTTATATTTAACAGCCCGACGACGTTTGAGTGATGCAGACTATGTCGACTTTGAGGTTTAGGTTTAGGAGGGTAAATACGTTAAAGCGTTACCTGTTCTCACTCAGACGAGCGAGAGACGGCCGAACGCACCGATAACGGTAGAAGCATCGGATGGGCGGCGGCGGAGCATCGGCCGAGACGGCGAACCCCAAGCCCTCTCCCCTCAACCCCAACTGGGCGCAGCTTCAGCAGAAGCTCAAGTCCCGCCGTCCCCCCAAACCCTCCCATTCCGCCGACCCCGGCGCCAGAACCCTAGTGCCATCCGTGTTGGGAAAGCGCAAGGAGAGAGCAGAGCCCGCGCCGGAGGCATCTCCATCTGCTTTTCTCTCTCCGACCTCCACTGACTCCAGGTTTTGTTCCTTCTCTCGCTGTTCGAAGAAACATGGTGGCTTTTGCTCTTGGTCTCGGAATTGTTCGTTACGTCCGCTTCCTCGAATTGCAGCTTGACGGATGCACTGGCTATGGACTGTGAGATGGTCGGCGTTAGCATCGAGGGGAGTAAGAGCGCCGTTGGAAGGGTCACGCTGGTGCTTAATCTTTAGTCTTTGCTTTCTGTCCATTTTTTTTCCTATTTTTGTTTGCTTGCTTAGATGACTCCGCCTAGAAGTTCCATGAATTTGATATTAAATAAGGAATAGTGACTTGCAGATAATGGCATCATGATGCGTTGATAAACAAAATGTAGATCAGAAATAACTAAGTAATTCTGTAGGATTTCATATCTCAAACAACAATCAAGTTCATTTGACCTGATTCTTCAAATTATTTATAACAAGACTCAATGATAGAATGACTATATATTGCTCTTTCTAGTTACAAAGATGATCTCAGGTGAGCAAGTAGGCGTAGGAGAGCTCAAACTTTTCCAATAGTCAAATTAATACCATAATACTAAACACAAGCAAGAGCTATCAAACACAAAATATATACAACAAGATCAACATTACGTTTTCCCTAGTTACTCGAGTAGGCTATATGGAATCTTGTTGAACTTTGACAAGGTCAATGTCACTGGATAATTGCCTCCCTTGGCAAATATAATCTTATTTGATCTAACTTGCATACTGGTACATTTATAAATTTACTGATAAAGATATAAGTTCGAAGGTTTAGGGAAAATTGCAGATTACCCACTTGTTTTTTAACTTTATTTGCAATCTGCTTGTTGTTTGAGAACCATCACTTGGTTCACCTGAGTCTCCATTCATTTGTTATTCAACCTTGCCATTACCCACCTCACAAAAAAGAAAAAAACAAAACAAAAGACAAACATATACTCTCCATGTTTTCTTGAAACTTTGCCATTTTAAAACAGGAGTATGTTTATCCTTTTTGTTTTTGACATACATTTAGTAACGAGACGTGTGAAAAAACAAATGAATAGGTGGACAAAGTGATACATTTCTGTGGGTAAAGTGCAGACGTACCTAAGCATAGGTGAGTAATCTATGATTTTCCAAGAAAATTTATGTCACACCAATGTACAGTTGTACACAAGTGCTGTGTTGAATATACCACTTTTTCTACATAGATTTTTTATCTGCCATTGGAGTCTCAGAATTGTATTTCTTATATAATTATTCTGCTCCATTCTGTGATAGGTGAATTCATGGGGTAATGTAGTATATGATGAATATGTTCGTCCAATAGACCATATTGTTGACTTCCGTACCAAGATCAGTGGCATCCGGCCCAGAAACATGAGAAAAGGTTTGTGTCTAACTATTATGTCTGTTTGCATTGCTGTTCTGGAGGTGGATGAAACTGTCATTCCCTAACATTATTTTTTGTTTAATTACGGAAGCAAAGGAGTTTTGGGCTGTTCAAAAACAAGTGGCTGAATTGATTAAAGGACGAATACTTGTGGGTCATGCTTTGCACAATGACCTTAAGGTTGTGAACAATGTAGACTTGTAATTGTCTGTATTAATGTCATATGGTAGAAGGTGACAATCATATATATATTTTCTTTTACAGGTGTTATTATTGAGTCACCCAAAGAAGGACATTAGGGATACCTCAGAATACGAGCCCT
Organism: Musa beccarii; assembly: GCA_024322285.1. Lineage (NCBI taxonomy): Eukaryota > Viridiplantae > Streptophyta > Magnoliopsida > Zingiberales > Musaceae > Musa > Musa beccarii. The sequence continues at coordinate 55,939,536 of CM044394.1, forward strand.
TAAGAAGGTTTGGCTTATTTTGACTTCAAACATTATCATTATGGAAAAGTACTTTGCAATTATGTTTCCAACAATCCCTTCTCTGAAAGAAGAATTATTATATTAGGGGTGGTCAAAAGAGGGCACTGAAGCATCTAGCAGCTGAAATTCTTGGTGTTAAGATCCAGGAAAATGAGCACTGTCCTGTGAGTATCGACTCTGTTGATAGTTTTTGTAGTGTTTCAGTTTTATCAAGTTGAAATGCTTTTTATTCTTCACAATCTTGGTATAGTTCTAGTACTTACATTCATCTGTTTAGTTGTTTCTAGCTCACTGTGCTTACCTCAGTGCTTGCAGTCATGCAGTGCTGCATCTCTTAGCTTGCTGCTTTCATGTATAGTTTCCTGCACCACTGCATGAGATGATTTGGAATCAGTGCTTGCAATAATTTTGATGATTTGGGTTTTTTTGTTTTTGCTGATATCAACATGCCATAGGATCACATTAGCTGTTATAATTATCTGAACATTTAGATTGGTTACCATACCTCTGATACTATGAATTGCACATTTGCGTAAAGCTAGTCACTTTAGGTGTGAATTTGTGAAACGGGAACCATTAAGCTATGAGGTTGGGAATAGATCTTCCACTCAATAATTTTAGTCGAAATGGTTTTGGATGTAAGTTTGTCTATATCCTCATACCGAAAATCAGATATAAGATTTTTTCTTTATATGTTGTACTTCCTATATTAAAAATTTAAAATATGAGTTTGTGATGTTTGTCTGATATATATGATGGCTAAAATTTCATTTGTAGTTGAAATGCGTTAAATCAAGATTCTTGTCTTGTACAACTAACATCTATGTTGTTCCCAAGCCAGATATTAATATTACAATCCAAAAAGACAAAATCAGTAATGGATCTAGTTCGTCTTATCTGATTGAGACTTGATTTTGCATCTTTTGAACCTTCATCAAAAGTTAAATCTTGTCTGAATCTGGCTCAATTTACCCCTATGAATTAGTGATCTAGCTACTTTCTTGACATTATGGTTAGCTTTGGGATCCCTCCCTGTCCTCAGATCTCAGACGTATTGTAGAATCTTGCCTCAATTGCTCCAGTTCTAGTTGACTGTACCTGGTCTTTTGCTGGGCCAAGCAAATGGTGCTTATAGATCACCATGGTGTTGAATCCTAGCTTTCTAGATGGTAGCTAGACAGTATGTCGATAATCAAACCTTGTTGACTGTTTTTAACTTTTCATAAAGCCATTGAATCTATCTATTTGCTAGATTCTTGCATTTTTTTATCTGTTATTATGAATTACCATTGTGGCTCCACTAAGAGTGCATCAACATTCTGAGGACTAGGTTATCGTCATTCCCTTATGACACTCTTGTTAAGTTGATGAACAAGCTTTGATGAGATTTCTATGTTAGCCTACGTCGCATTTATGTACCTGAAAATATGAGGCTTTTGTAGACTTTAACTAATTTGAACTTTGTGATTTTTAACTAGATTGAGGATGCCCGAGCTGCAATGTTTATCTATAACAAATACAAGAAAGCATGGGAGAAGAGCATGAAGAAAATTTTCAAGTTCAAAGAAAAGCTCCACAAACGGAAGAAGAAACAGATGGAGGCAAAAAAAGCTGATGTTCCAACAACCATTTAGTGGAAAGAGAATTTGTTTTCTGCTCATCGGTGTCTCCATACCGGGCATTGGAGCATGATCCTGAGCGCCATATAGTGCAGAATCAGTAAATGTAATTAACTAGAACTCAAACTTCAGAGTTCTGGTGACAGTCTTGGAATCAGATAAAAATGTGAATACCTGGAGATACGTGTAGGTGAATCTGAGAAGAAATAGTTCTTCAAAGTGAGCATGGATTTGTTGAGTTCGTATGGCCAGTCTTTTTTTTCACTTATTTTAAGTCGGGTGGATTATGTTTGTTGTGGTTGCCGCAGGCAACTCATCGAGTTCTTTTCATTTTATTACTTAAAATGTTATTTTGTTGAGTATGTATCATCGATCAACATCACCAACTCATCGAAATTATGTCAGGGCATCCATCATTTTTGTTGAGTCGTCAACGTGATGCATATGAAGCTGACACAGCAGCTACAAAGAAAGCAACTGAGCACCAACAGCGGCCTCTTAGATTTTATTCCTTCGAGTACTTTCCCCCAACTAACATAATTAGTTGATATCGGAATTAAAAAAAAGGTTCGATAAACAATCAAATTACCAAATTGTGTGAAAGATAATAAACTTCTGATAAAATTTGTGACTGCTTACTTACAAATAAATTTAAAAACGTAAATATTCTGTTTTAGTGATTGATCGCGTTTCGGCTGTTGTCATCATATGAAATACTACTATATTGATGTGGCATGCTTTTCTACGAGCCAAACAACGCCCGACAAGTCCTAAACATGGGTTGGTTACGCGTTATTTCGTTGAAATAGTTCTCGATAATATGTACTACACAATAGCACAAAACAAAACTTAGCCAAGACTTACCTGAGACATTGTGTTCCATTACATGATTGTTCATTGGATTTACAAGTAGTAATCAGAATTAGTCTCAGGAATAGTACAGTGGACGAAACAAGAACAGCATCAATCACTAGATCACAAAAACAGACAAGAAACCATGAGAAAAAAAGTGAAGGAAGATGTGGTGCAGGTACGTACAGTAACACCCTCTCATGGCGCAGTGAGGGAAGAGCAAGAACGAATGGTTGCAATGCATGAAACAGAACACTCTTACCACGTCCACTTCTACCTTAGAATAGATAACCGGCAATGGCCACAAGCCCTCCGCCCACAAGGAGGCTCCATCCGACACCCATCCCATGCAAGCCAGCTCCGCTGGTCCCCTCCTCCGCGGCTGCCGAGTCACCAGACGGGCTTTTCCCACCGGCATTCTCCGCCGTCGGGGGCACCGAGGCCGGCGGCTTTGGCCCGAAGAGGTCGTACGGCAGCAGCACCTGGTCCAGCGAGTACATCGCCAGCTGCTGGGAGTCGTCGAAGATTTTTTTGGCGATGCGGGTGTGGACGATTCCCGTGGAGATGTTCACCTGCATGTTGCTGTCGGTGGTGACGTTGATGGTGTACGCCCCGTGGTTGCCGGACGCCTGGGTGCGCACCGGGTTGCTCGCCGTCTCGAACATGTCCAGGCTGTAGTAGCGCGGCAGGATGTGGTAGAGCACCAGCCCCACCTGGTCCTGCTGGACGAGGGCGTTGAGGGTGCCGGACTTGAGGCTCTTGAAGGCGGCGTCGGTGGGGGCGAAGATGGTGAAGGCGTTGGCCAGGTCGTTGAGCTCGTCGTTGATCTGGATGTCTACCTGGGTTTCGCGGAGCAGGTGGATGAAGGTGTTGTAGTTGGTGCCGTTGACGAGGATGGCGGTGATGTTGAGAGGGGCGGGTGCCGGCACGGGGGCGGCTGGGTGGGCTCCGTCGAGGGGGGTGGGGAGGGCGAGCAATGCGGCTAAAGTCAGAACCATGAGAAGCGGGCAAGTGGCCATGGTGGTGGTGATGCTGATGGTGGTGGTGGAGGAAGACGTTGCTTATTTATGGCTGGAAGCAGGACGGCGGAAGGTGGTTGGAATGAGCTGGCTTTTGGAATCCAGTGGAGGAGGGAGTCCCGTGGTTCTCCAACCATTTGGATGTGCCATTTAGATGTATTGGAGGTCGAAATGGGTCCCTTTAGGGCCCCCCAATGATTCATCATGCTATTCATACAGATGGATAAGCAATAATCGGTAGGAAGAGCGTCGTTCTCATTATATTTTCATTATATATATAAGTGAAGTTAAATTTTGTATATGAAAGTTTACCATTGGTAAAATGTCATATATAAGTAAAAAAAAAATTATAGTATATGACTCGTTTATGTAGTATCAATTCTACCACAAAACTATGCTCAAATTAAATGATACAATTTATATCAAAAGGATATATATATATATATATATATATATATATATATATATATATTACCACTATACATTAAATATAAAAAAACTTATATGAGTCAAACTCTAATATGTGAGGTGTTACGATTTGGATAGGTTTACTTATCCATTAACTTCATTTATCTTAAATCACTATTCAAAATATTTAAATTAAAATTAATAACGTATTAATCTTTATAAGTGACCCTTAATCTTGTCTACTTCTGATATATAACTATAATCTGTTTAAGTGTTATAATTTTTTTTACTAACAAACTTGATGTCTTCATCAAAACCCAATATGACTCACGTCAAATCCCAGTATGATACATGTGAGACATAGCCAAATTATGACTTCATACTATGATGAGTCATCTAATTTCATCCATGAATAGTTATTTCCTACTTGAGTTTTCTTACTATACTCAAATATTACGTTGGTTCTAATACCAAATATTATTATCTATAATTGATAAGCTAATTAGCGTTAAAAGAAGGGCCTTTGCTTGAGGTTGAAGGTCGAGAAACTCAATCTTGTCCAACCAAGGTGCGTTTGATAGAAATTATTAACTTAGCAACCATACATCCCGATAGCTAAAGAGTTATGATACATATGAAATACAAATTGACGCTTTCTAACGAATTGAAAACAAGACGGATCATTCAAGAATGAAATAAGGGAAACTATTATAATCACTTATCAATAGAAAATTGATGAAATAATTAAAATAGTACTTTGAATTCCCTTAAATATCACAAACTAACAAATTTGATAAGTCAAAATGAAAAACAAAGATTTGGTTTTGAATGCCACAAGCAGAAAAGTATGATAGGTTCTAAAGTTTATGCAAGAACTTAAAAACAAAATACTCATCGAGGTTGAAGAATTATTATACTTCCTCAAATTGTCTGTCTCACAATGGGAGTCAGTCTCATTTATATAATATGAGATTAAGTACAAAGGGAATGAATGCATTAAATAATATTCATATTTCTAATTCATGATTTTTGACAAACATGGTTGAATGAACTTTTATTCTTCAATATGAGATCTTCAAATTTGTCCTTCTCTCTTCATGATCATGCTGACCATTTTATATTCTTCTTGTAACCATAGAATCTTGACTGAGTCTTGACTAGCTTAATCTTTTCAAATATTTTCCAATAAACAAGTTAAAGCTTCTTTTATTCTCTTAGTTTTAACTCTTGTCATTGATCATCCATAAATAATTAAAGGATCTTAGTTTTAACAACTTGCTCATTCATATCAGTGTCCCTCAATGATATAAAAGACATATCAGCAATGGATTACTACCAATAGTATTTAGGCATGATGAACTAGACATGCCACTAGATCGATGATGAATCAAAAAGATAAGCGTTAGTGCATTGGATGAACTAGATACTAATACTTTGGACCCTCATCGCAAGTCCTAAAATACATACTAGAGGTAGATAAATGGAAGGAAGTATATCACTAGTCAATCTTCTTCCGACATGTAACCGTCATATTAGTCCATCATGGAATGAGAGAACGAAGACCACCCTCTACCCCCCACTTAAGCAAGCGGCTAAGACAAATAATTATAAGATACATCTCTCTTGTTGCTCATGTGGATAAGAGATAAAAGGGAGATGATTAGAAACTATAACATTGTAAAATATTATATAAAATATTTTCACTTTACGAACAATTATAAAAACTTTTCTTTAACATAATAATTGATACATCTTATTATTATTATTATTTTTACCATTCACATTCACACTCATACACCAGTATTACTATTACAAGGTAACAATTTCTACCCTTATGACATGGTAACAAATGTTAAATTATACCCAGGCTAAACATCTAAAATCAATCATCAACCCAAGTCAATCAAACTAACTTTTACTTACTACGTGGACATATACTAGATTAATTGATGCAGATCGTGCAGATCAAATTTACGATAGATTCCATTCCAATAACCTACAAGAATCGTCATCCGGGTTAGGATGCCAACGAAGATGGTACTACAGTCATTTAATTTTTCCTTTTAAATTACTGGAAAAACCCCATAGATTGTACCATATTTATATTTTATGTTGAATTATGCGCTTTGGTTATTAATATCGTATATATAAATCCGCATGGTACGTTCGGTCACATGTCAGCCATCAGAATAAATTGGTTTTAAATCTATGATTTGATGGTATAAATTAGACAGAACTCGGCCGCCCCGCCCCGCCCCGCCCCACCCTTTTTATTTTTTGTTTTGATGTTTTCCTTTAAACATGGACAGATTGAACCCCGAATTAGAAGCTGATGATGTTCCTTTGTATTGGATAAAGGCTTTAAGTGGGCTGGTAATGGGCCCATTTATAGTGCAAAAGAAGGCTCCGGTAAAGAGCACGAGAAGGATCGCTAGCTGGCATATTATATATAACGGCTGTTAAAGTGACACGGGACGAATTGCCCGGTATATAATATATACCGGGAGTTATAACGTGTTACTGGCCGAGGTAACCGCTCTAAGCGTGAAAAGAACGCGACGGTAAAGTGATATTATCGTTACAAGAAGACTTGACCGTCATATTTAAAACATCACGCCGTCTTCACGGTCCCTCCACCACCTCCGTCTTCTTCCTCGCGAAGAAAAGAAGCAGCGTCGTAGTGAATACTTGGAAGAGAGAGAGAGAGAGAGAGAGAGAGAGAGAGAGCGCAGAGCGGAGGGCGAAAGAAGAAAATGATGCAGTTGCTCGGCTTCCGCGGGGGATCCGCAGCATCCTCCCCTTCATCGTCGACGGGCAAGGAGATGGAGCCGTCGCCCAGATCGGACACTCGAGGCCCTAGCTCGAGTGTTGCCGTCGCCTCGCCGGGGCCCGGACGCCCTCTCCGCCTTGTCTACTGCGATGACAAAGGCAAGTTCCGGATGGACTCGGAGGCTGTCGCCGCCCTTCAGCTCGTCAAGGGCCCTATTGGCGTTGTCTCCGTTTGCGGCCGCGCCCGCCAAGGCAAGAGCTTCATCCTCAACCAGGTGCTCCCTCTTCCCCTCCTCCTGTAGATTGTTGGCTCCTTTGGTTCTTTCCCTTGATGAATTCTTCTTTTTCTTCTTTCCTTCCTGAGTCGATTTAGATGGCTATTCGCTCAATAAACGTTGGTAACTTTGATCTATAAGTGCAAAGTTATACCGGGAGTGTTTCCTTTCGACGGGTTACAGGAGTAGTCACCTATTTATGTGTCTCATGTGCGAGCTAGGGTTTGCTAGCGAAATGAAAAACCCTAATTTAAGGGTTGAAGGGCGTTTTAAATTCTTCAAGTGTTATGCGGATTATTACGTTCAGGTCATATGAAGTCTCTATATGTGATGAACCTGAACAAATCCGATGTTATTTCAGATAGGTAGACCTACAGATAAGAAGTTACCGGGCATTATAAGAGCCAAAAAGGAGGCTTGTGAAGACTGTTCAAGGCTCTTCTGATAATCAATTGAATAAAACTGCGGGATGAAAAAGTAAGTTGACCAAGCCAAAAGTGGTTTTGTCCCTTGAAGAGCTTTTTCAGGCTGAAGACTGCCATTTGGGAAAATAGAGAATGGACTTGGGTATTCCATGTTGATATGGTATATTATTCTGTGAGCAACCATAAATTGTGCCAAAAATATAGCTAGTAAGAGCCAGCAAGCTTAGCTGGTAAGCCTGGTATGGATTTTGTCAAAAAGAAATGCTGACAGAGACTGGGATGAACATTGAAGTTTAACAATAACATTGGAAAAACAAGTGCTTGTGTTGTATGATGCCATATCTATATAGGGAGCTTCTTAACATGCAGTATAAAACTCTAAATACACATTTATATAATTTCTATGTATGAGTTGATTTAGATTATTCCTCTCTATATAGCCTAGTATTATGCTGAAATATTGGTGGAGCTTTAGATTTGTTACATGAAAAATTTGATGGCTTGTCTGTGAAGCAGAAGATAGTGTATACTTAAGTTGTTTTAGGTTTTGAGTTCTCTGGGAGAAAGCTGGAATAAGTTTCTTGGGGATCTGTCATAATCTGTGTACATATCTATTAGCTGAAAAGGCATAGCCTTTAGGCAATTAGAGGAAGGTTCCAGTGGAGGTGGATTAAAGAGACTGACTTGGTTAATGATGTTTGATTTTTTAATTCCCGTATATTGTTGTTTTCATAACTCATCTTCGTTGAAGTTTCTGATTGAATTTGCATGATTCTACATATGCAAGGTTATCAAATTTTGGATCTTTTTAACTTGCTATTACTCATTGTATCTCAACCAAAAGATGAAGAGTTGTCATTTATCTGTGATTGACATGCATATTTGATCTTGTGGACCAGCATGGTAATAATTTCAAATGAAAGTATGCAAAGATTAAATATGATGAAATTTTTAGTTTCTAGTAGTGTCTGCAATTTCGTACCATACCGGAGTTTCGATACTTCGCCGGTATGGTACAGTACTGTATACCAAATGGTACGTTTCGGTATATCGTTCGATATATATATAATTTATAAATATGATATATATATATAATTATATATATATATATATCGGTGACGTCGCTTATAAAAAAAAAGCCTTGCTTGGGCGACATCACCCGCATATTAAAAAAATAAAAAAAGCTGCGACGTCGCCTCGACAACGTAGCCCGCATATTTAAAAAACAAAATAATAATAATTTTTTATTAAAAAAAATAAAAAAATCGATACCGATCGGTAACGGGCAATCCGCGTATTGGTATCCTGTCGGATCGGTATGTACCGCCTATACCGGCCGGTACCATTCGAAATTGCATACCTTGGTTTATAGTACATGTAATAATGGTCACTGCAAAGAACAACAATTGAAGTTAGCTAATATTCATGAGGTTGTGTTATTTGCTTACGCTATAGGGAATTTGTAGGAAAATATCACCTTAACTTGGCCTTCGACTTTGGGTATAATTATGATATTACTTTCAGTTTTTCTGCTTCAACTCAGTACAGCTAGTCAGGAAGTTGTCAATATGTCTGCCCCTCCACTCAGTGAAATAGACCTTTAATGCATTATTTGATGCTTAAGGGCAGAATTCATTGGTTCCATTGCTCAAGGAAGTTTGATCTATTCTTTTTCTTGATAAACTTAGGATTCTCTTCTTGAAAAAAATTATCAATTAGAAATAATTGGAAAATGGTTAATTGTTATGCGTTCTAGTTTTGGGTGGGTGTGCTGGTTGCCTTGAGAAATCTAGGACATGGATCTGGATTCTGAAATAGAAATGTTATGCAGACCACTGAGAGATGTTTGTTATTGATTAGATTGGCTGTTCTGAAGTTAATAACTTAATATTCCTTACCTTGCAATCACACTCCAAGGACAATGGCTTTGACGAACTTTGTTTTTCCTCAGTTCTACTCTTTTGTTCATACTATCATATAAAATTCTTATTGCTTGGTGTTGTAATATGAGCCATACTCTTCATATTTTATATTAGAATGACAGGATTGTTAGTACTTTATACCTTGGATACATTCTGCAGGATATATTCAATTCATATAGTGTGCTTTGTCCAGATCTTATGTTGCTTACTTGTTTTATGCTTATAACTTAGCAGCTAAAATAATTCTATCTAATGCCTAGGCTTTTTTCTAATGCTAGTTTAGTTTTTTATAATTCATTTACATTTACAAGGCACCATGTAGGAGCAATGCATAATAAACGAATGAACTGTTTATTTTTAATTTTTTGTTGTCTTCTTGTAGTTAATTAATTCTGTTGATGTTCAAATTGATTGTGGTTAAATATATAACTTGCATTCGTTTTTGTAAAAGAACTAACTTCTCTTTCTTGTGGTAGCTTTTGGGCAGAAGTAGCGGATTTCAAGTAGCTTCGACTCATCGACCATGCACTAAAGGGCTTTGGATGTGGAGCGCACCATTAAAGCGAACTGCCCTTGATGGAACCGAGTACAATCTTTTGCTACTGGACAGTGAAGGAATTGATGCCTATGATCAGACAGTTAGATTTGCTCTTCTTCTCTTTTTCTATTGGTTATTTTTTATTCTAGTTTAACTGTTCTGAATTCCTACAAGGAATACAAAATAAAACTTGATTATAATGTCTAATTTCGACCTTAATCCACTACAATTTTTTAAAGGATCTTTGCTTGCATATACCTCTTTCTAATTGGTTAATGACATATTTGCTTCTCCAATACATGTATATACATTCTCAGAGAACTAAACTTATTTACCTTAGTTCCCTTTAATAGAAACTGTTAACCATGGTTCATTGGATTAGTTGGTTAGATCAGTATTGGCCAAAGCGTATTTCATGCTAGTCACTTTCTTGGTCTTATTGCTAGAAATTGATCAGAACTGCAGATATTAGCTGGTTGTAGGTTACTTGTTTATTTCAGAAAGAAAAAATAGAAAAGGACATCCTCTCTTCTATATCTCCACCACCTTTCTTAATGCTAGAAAGGAAATTTTAAAAGGGGCATATTGGTTATCTTGATGACAATTGATTAAAATAATAAATAGTTTATGAAAGGTAGCTAACCTCAAGGACATATCCATTACTTTCAGGTATCAGATGAAAATAGAGAGTAAGGCTTGAAATTTCTGTTGGGTATTGACTCTAGATATTGGTCTGACCAACATGATATTGCTATTGATCCATATCGAGATTCAGTATGGTTTGGTACAGATTGTTATGGATCAGACCCTGCCCAGTATCTACACTGGCATGTTTCTTATTTTTTTTTGTCTTATTATTTCTTTATTTTTTTCGAAGATCCATAATGGTTCATATATCATCTGAACCTAAGTATAGTTTCTAAAACATAAACAATGATGCTAATTATGCGTAATGTCAATATTTGAACCTGATTATGCAAATCTGATGTAGATCCAGCACAAAGGTTGATTCAGATCCAGCGTTTTATGGTTTTGGTAGATGTTGGACTTGGACTTGGACTAAGAAGCTACCCTTTTTATTTGCATCATCTTTTACCTTTTTATAAACTTGTGTTTGTATTTCTAGTGATGTCTCTTTAGTTTTTGTGGGATACCAAGTGATGATATCATATTTGATCGTCTTTTTATGTGGGATAATAGAATTTGACCTAATCCTTGCCTGCACAAATGAATGTGTCACAAGAAGTCCCATGTTGAGGGTCTATGGTCAGAGGGTCTGACCAGAGTCCTCTCACCTCGTAAGGCTTTAAAAGTAGTAGGATCATCGAAAATGTAATGGGAGGGTTTTTCCTCTGACAGCCATGTCAATATCTGATCTAAAGTTACTCTAGAGAGGGTTTTTAATTACTTAGAGAGAGGATAAATATGAAGACAAAAATAAATAGAGCTTCTTTAACTGTGAGGTCCCCTTTTATAGCTTGTCGTGGCTTGGGTTAGTGTTCCGTTGGGCAAAGAGTTGGTGAACTACAATGGGACACAACACTAGGACATGGCATATTTCCCTTGTGGCAAACTGATGACATAGTGTAAGGTTGATCCATGAATCAGCCTCAACCATGTTCATCGGATTCTGATGTGCCTGTAGTACAGTAGCTGTCACCAAGTTTCTTATATTTCAGTTGTTTATCAGATGACTTTTTTTTTTTCTTGATTTTTAATGATATTTTCATTGTCAATTATTAGTTGTTTCATGTTATTTTCCTATAGACATGGACCTTGTACAAGTAACAAATATATCAATTATTTAATTGTTCTGCTCTCATAATTTGAACATATTTGGCCTATGCTGAACCTGAGATCTGATCCAGACCCATTTCTTGTGCCTGATCTAGATCATGATTTGACCTTAATGGATACAGTTTAGGTCCAATTGCCTACTTGCCAGGATTGGGTTTAAATTTGTGGTAGCTGATTTTTTAACTGATTGATGCATGTTATGTAGCATAGAGTTACATCATAAAAAATGAAGGGTAAAAAGGTCCTCTTGTAAATTGGCCAGGAATTAACCTAGGTTTTGACTAGTATTACACATATGGATGGACTGTGACAATGAAGGCACAGGCACATATGAATCTAGTTTGTTGTTGGAATATATATGCGAATTGGTATTTTGGAGGGTTAAATATTGTAGTTATGAGCATATGTTTGGGAAAAAAAAAATTCCTATACCAGATTCTCTTTGGTGGATGCCATTTGCATTTGGAGTATCTTCTAGGGACTTGGAGAAACAAACTTGTGGCATAATCTTGATTTTATACATGTAATGTTGGTTTGACTGAAGGCATCAAATGGGAAGACCCTTACCTGTAAAGCTCATATGCATTTCTTTTCAGTTATATGTGCTTCCTCTTCCTTGTTATGTTTGCTAAAAAAATTGTTTTTTTTATATCTACTACTTGTCATATGAATTGTTTTCTCTTTGGCAGGGCTCATACAGTACAAAGATATTCTCTTTAGCTGTTCTGTTGTCAAGCTTGTTCATCTACAACCAGGTAAAAATTGTGTTGTGTTGAGCTGTTACTGATTCTTTGCAATGGAATTGAGAATTGGAAATCTTCTTAAGCTTTACATTTGGGCTTGCATAAACTTGTTGTAGTACTTAATGGCATCTTACTAATTGCTGACCAAATATATATTTTATAACACCTGTGTTTTTGTTTTTCTTTTGGTTTCTTCAGATGGGTGGTATTGATGAAGCTGCACTTGATCGTTTATCTCTCGTCACTGAAATGACTAAACATATTCGTGTTAGAGCATCTGGTGGAAGGTCCACGGTATCTGAGATTGGACAATTTTCTCCAGTATTTGTGTGGTTATTGAGGGTAATTACATCCGTAGATGGCTTTTTTTTGTTGCTATTATTTAGTTTCATCTGTCCTGCTAATTGATCATAAACAACTATTCTGCAGGACTTCTATTTAGATCTTGTAGAGGATAACAGAAAGATCACCCCTCGTGAGTATCTAGAATTAGCCTTAAGGTCTGTGCAAGGTGGTGGAAGAGATATATCAGCTAAGAATGAGGTTCATTGCAATCTCTGACATGTAATCTAATTATATTTATTCACATCATCTTGTTACATGCATTGGTAATAAGCAACTAATCATTTTGATTAATAGATTCGAGAGTCTATTCGCTCTTTATTCCCTGATAGGGAATGCTTTGCACTTGTGCGGCCACTGTACAATGAAAACGACCTTCAACGTCTTGATCAAATTCCTGTGAGTATTCCTTCCACTTTTTTTGAACAATTTCAATCTATTTAAAATTCTGATATTGTCTGTTGTGCAGTTAGATAGATTAAGACCTGAATTTAGATCAGGTTTGGATGCATTGTTGAAGTACATTTTCATGCGAACCCGTCCAAAACAAGTAGGTGCAACTGTAATGACAGGCCCCATTCTTGCTGGTATCACACAGTCATTCTTGGATGCCATTAACAGTGGCGCTGTGCCTACAATATCTTCTTCATGGCAGGTCAGTTGTTCTGAATATTTAGTGTTTTTCAATTTTCTAGTTACAATATTGCTTGAGTTTAAAAATGATGATTGCTAAAAGTCAAGTTTTTCAGGGTACTTTTGAATGTGTAAGACTATATTGACTTTTTTTTTTTTGAAGTATTGGGTTCATTGGAACAACATTAGTGTCTTTGGATTATTCCTTTGCTACAATGGCTATTTCAATATTTACCTATGAAAAAATTTTAATCGACTATACATTTTGTATTTTTAGGTGGCTTTCATTGTTATATAGTGCGATGACTTTTCCTTGGAATTTTTTGGCTCTTTAGAATCTTTGCTTCTATTGTCCTGTTTTGTCATTAGGAAAATTGATATCTCCTCCTAATCTTAGCTGATACTGTGCTAGCTGTCTTAGTTGTGAATATTATTATTTGTATCAGTCTATTGATTATTTAATGCTGTCACCTATAATGCAGACATTTAAATGTAGGGAAGGATCAGAGAATCTGACTTCTAATTATCCTTTTGTCATAAGTGCTATGAGTTTAAAATCCAGCTAATTTGATGACTTATCTGGTTCTCAAGGCATTATGTTCAGGGCAGTCCTTTATCTGCAATCTAGATGATTGGTTGATCTTCTTTAGCTGGCATTTTGGCTTTTGGCAGTATTTTTTCACCCACTCTGGGGCTTTCCAGTGTTATAATGATTAAATGTTTGATAATATAATGATAACAATGATTCAATTGATATGCTGCTTTGATAAGATGTCCGTTGACACTGTCTTTCAGAGTGTTGAAGAAGCAGAGTGTCGCAAAGCTTATGATTCTGCTGCTGAGATTTATATGTCCTCCTTTGATCGCTCAAAACCGCCAGATGAGGTATAGGTCAATATTTTTCTTAGTTGTTGTCATATACCACTTCATTTTAGTTTCAGTTGCACTGACCGATAATTACTTTAGACTGTTCTAAGAGAAACACATCAAGAAGCTGTTGAAAAGGCTCTCAATGCATTCAATTCTGGTGCTATTGGGAGTGGATTAGCACGTCAGAATTATGAGAAGCTTCTTCAGAATTTCTTTAAAAAGGCCTTTGAGGTGAGCTCCAAATTCACATTTTGGAAATTGTTGGTTCCTAAATAGATTAGACTGTGGTAACTATCACTATTATCATCCTATATTTCATTTTTATTTTCATTGTATTTCTCATCCAGAGTTTTTCTTTTTGCTAGTTCTGCAGGTTCCATGACATGTGCCTGCTTGAAATTTCCTCTTTTTTATTTGGTTTGAACTTACGACGGAGTAATATTCATAAATAGATCAAATTTTTTTTCATGAAATTATGATCTTGTACTCAAATAAACTTATTAATGGTGCTACTCTCTAGTCTGTGGGAATGGTATGTAGTTCAATTGGATTATTATGTAGCTTCACCATGTGTAGCTCATGAAGTGGCAATGCATGCAGAGTAAAAGGAAGAAATGCATCAAACAGTCATTCCCAACTGCCATCTCATTCCTTTTCTCCTATTTTTGCTGTAATTCTTCATGGTCTGATGAGCTGATGTGAAAATATAAGCACATGTTGACGTTAAACTATCCCTGCTGAATTAGTCATGCTGGATGGGATATCCTGTCAATTGATCATCACAAGGGAAATTTTGCATCCAACTGCAGCTTACATTTTTAAGCAATCTGAGCATTTAAAGTTTATTTTTATTTGTTGTTTAGTTTAGAGGTTGCAAGGATGACTTCTGCTCATGAGAATAATGCCAATCTTGGGAAGCTTTCAAGTGGATGTTTTACACAACTTTTGGGCTGTCCGATAACTGTGTAGCCTAGGATATTGCTGATTGTATCTATACTGCTTGTGCAGGACTACAAAAGAACAGCTCTTTTGGAGGCAGATTTGCATTGCTCTAAAGTAATCCAGGGCATGGAGACGAAGTTGCGAGCAGCTTGTCATGCTCCTGATGCAAAACTTGATGATGTGATTCAGGTAAGGCACTATTTGTCAGAGAACATGTATAGACTTATGATGCTGAAGCAAGGGACAACATACCAAAACCTGTAGAGTGCATGCAGCATGGCTTAAATCATTAAATGTGTTTTATCATCGGCATAATCACTATTCTTTCCGTTATCATTGCCTGTCATCACTGTGTCAGTTGTTTTGTCGGACATGTAGACCTTTTGCCCTTTTTCTATTCAGTTTTATATATGCATTTGGGTTTATCTGCTGGTACATAGGTCCTCTTTTTTGCGCCAACTATTAGTCTGGGTTATTGGTTTTTTGGGTAATGAATACTTATTGTCATGCTTGTTCAATCTCTTGATGGCTCTCACATTGATAATAGTTGAGGTCATCACTTGTGAAGTTCCATCTATGCATTTGGATTTATCTGCTGGTACACAGGTGTTCTCTTTTTTGTACCAGCTATTACTCTGGGTTATTGGCTCTGTTGTTGATGAATACTTATTGTCATGCTTGTTCAATCTTTTGATAACTCTTGCATCGATAATAGTTGAGGTCATCACTTGTGAAGTTTATGCTGGAATCTTTCACTATGTATGGTTGCCAATTCTACTGATCTGGCATCTTTCTTTTGTTATTTGTTGTAATTCTATGTTGGCTTATATGTACTTTTCTTTGAATATTGTCATTTGGCAGATATGGACATGAGACTAGGTTGCATGTAGTTTATCCATGTCCAAACATGTTTTTTACGTAAATGCAAACCATCAATAAGTCATGGCTCCATGGAGTTTTTTATTTTCTTTGTTTTTTAACTGCTTAATAACTTGTGTCATTATTTGACTAAAGGTCCATTATTGGTCTTAATTATATCAACAAACTTTGCAAAACACAAATGCTTCAGATTGCTAGTCCTATTAGTATTAGACATGTCAGCTACCTGGAAGATGCTTCTTGGAAATGTGTTGGATACTTTCACGAAATAGCAATTTTTTAAAAAATATTAAATGTTTTTAGTATTGAATCTTGAACCTCCAACAGCAAGAATTTTAGTGTGCACTCTTTCTCTCTGTCTCTTTTTTTCTGCCTTATTTTAACTATTTCTATTCTGGTGGTTTTTCAAAAATATGTTGATGCATCCATATTGTGTCATAGCCATATTCAGTATCCATGATCATGCTTCAAAGTCTTACAAAATTTTTTGATTTCCTGCAATAACATGGTCTGGATTGATGCCTTTCTTATTGCTTAACTTTCCTTTTATCTTTAAACATAATATGAGATGAGAAGCTTGAATGTCACTGCAGATCTTGGGCAGTTTGCTAGTTGGCTTCGAGTCATCTACTCATGGTCCAGGGAAGTGGAAAAAGTTGGCTGCCTTCCTGCAACAAAGGTTTGTCTTTCTCTCTGTTTCTCTTACAATTGGGTAGGTACCAAAAATCTGATTCCATCAGGCTGCTGAACCAATGTTTTCTCTTACTTTTAATTGTATGAATATCTTTTGAGGTCTGCATATAATGACCTTGACATGATTTATTATCTTCTGGTTGATCAAAGTTCCAAGATCGGTTCAGATTATTGGTGCTATATAAAAAAAAAAAAACTATGCTGTTATTGAACCTTTTTTCTTTCTGCAGTTTGCAGGGACCAATTTTGGACTTATTAAGAAGGCAATTAAATTGTGTTGAATCAGAAAGGAACTCACTGAAGTCTAGATGCAGCTTAAGTGAGGACAAACTGGATTTGCTTAAGAGGCAACTTGAGGCAAATGAAAAGCACAGATCTGAATATTTAAAACGCTATGAGGAAGCTATCAGTGACAAGGAAAAAATATCCAAAGATTACACTGGCCGGATTGCTGATCTGCAGAGCAAATATAGCAAATTAGAGGAACGCTGCTTGAGTTTGTCAAATGCTTTGGAACTTGCTAGACGTGAATCCTCTGATTGGAAAAATAAATACAACGGGAGCAGCATAGAGCTAAAGGCTGAGGAAGACAAGTTCAAAGCTCAAGTTGCAGCTTTGCAGACCAGAATAGGTGCTGCTGAAGGAAGGTTAACTGCTGTTCGTGAACAGGCAGCATCTGCTCAGGAAGAGGCATTAGAGTGGAAGCGGAAATATGCTGTTGCAGTTGGAGATGCTAAAACTGCTTTGGAGAGGGCAGCAGTTGCACAGGAACGCACAAATATGAAGGTACAAGCCAGAGAAGATACTTTAAGAGCAGAATTTGCTGAGCAACTAGCAAAGAAGGTAAACTTTCTCTTTGCTTATGTACATATATTGTCTTCCGGTAGATATATGTAACATATATCCATAAGGTTTTCATCTGGTATGTTATGTATTCACAAATACCTTTTTGTTGACTAAACAGGATGAAGAAATCAGAAACTTGACTGCGAAGATCGACCATTCTGAGAAGCAAGCAAACACTTTGGTCCTGAGAACGGAGGTATCACCTAAGAGTGCTTTGAAAAATTCTGATAGATACTTGGAACATTGTGATTGTGCTGTGCTAAAGGAAGGTCATTTTTAATTGCAGGCTGCGGAGGCAGAACTGAAAAGGCGTGAATCAGAGTCTTCAGTTTTGAAAGAAGAAATCCGACATTTACTTGAAAATTTAGAGTCTGTTAAAACCATGGCTCAGTCACATGAGAGACAAGTCAAAATTCTAGAACAAGAAAAGAACCATCTTCAGGAGAAATATCTCTCTGAATGCAAGAAATTTGATGAAACAGATAAGAGGTGCAAGGATGCTGAAAGGGATGCAAGGAAAGCAACGGAGTTGGCTGATGTAGCTCATGCAGAGGTCGTAGCAGCTCAGAAAGAAAAGAGTGAATTTCAAAGGTTGGCAATGGAAAGATTGGCACTAATTGAAAAAGCTGAGAGACAGGTTGAGAACCTGGAAAGAGACAGGAACAAGCTGATTGATGAAATTGAGGGGCTTCGTCGATCAGAAATTGATGCGATCGACAAGGCTGCGTTACTTGAGTCAAGAGTCCAAGAGCGAGAAAAAGAAATAGAGGAGATGTTGAGTCAGAACAACGAGCAGAGGTCCAACACAGTCCAGGTTCTTGAGAGTCTTCTGGCAACCGAGCGAGCAGCTCGTGCAGAGGCTAATAACAGGGCGGAGTCCTTATCCTTGCAGCTACAAGTAACTCAAGGCAAACTAGATTCTCTCCAACAGGAGTTGACATCCGTTCGGCTCAATGAAACTGCACTCGATACCAAGTTGAGGAATTCTCGGGGGAAACGCCCGAGAGTGGATGACAACATAGGTACGGAGTCGGTCCATGACATGGACATCGACGAAGAGGTTGCCAAGGGTAGAAAGCGGTCCAAGAGTACCACAAGCCCGTTCAACTATGCTCAGTCCGAAGATGGCGGTTCGGTCTTTAGAGGGGAAGAAGATAACAATCCGAGTCTGGGAAATCAAGCATCCGAGACAGAAGATTATAAGAGGTTTACGGTGGTAAAACTCAAACAAGAGCTTACCAAGCATGGATTTGGCGCGCAACTGCTGGAGCTGAGGAATCCCAACAAGAAGGATATTCTTGCATTGTACGAGAAGCATGTCATCCTCAAGTAGTAGCTGTTTTTAACACTGGATGTACCTCTAAACGTACCTAACTTAGGCAGTCTCTCGGTGGCGTGTGTGGGTGATGAATAGTCAGTTGTGTTGCTCTTTGGTTTCGGTAACGTGCATCTTAAGCTTTTATGATGCATGCATCAATTCTTTCGAGGAAGATGTGTACATTCAAATCGTGTTGCCTCCCTCGTCTTGTGTGTGTGTGTGTGTTGGTGAGTGTGTGCGCTCTGGTTTTCCATTTTACCATGCATTTGTAGTCCGTGTGAGCCATCTGTCCTATTTGGAGGCACGAGATACGCATGGATTTGTTGGAAATTAGATGTGGTCAAGTAGTAAATGATTGTCTACCATCTGCTTCTGACGCCATGAAGGAACTTATGACATCTTCTTCTTCTTTATGGGTCCACATCCCTCAGAGTTGCTCGATAGCCCTTCATTTGCTCTTCATTCTGCTTTCTTGTTTCAGATTATTCCTCCATTCATACTTCTTGCTTCTTGGCTGCTTCTTCTCGATGACGCAGACAGCGACATGTATTGTATTCTATGGCTTATGCAACCCAACAATCAAGAAGTTACAAGGATGTGTTATGGCACGACAGATGGATTCTTTTAGTAGTCTTAAATAAGCTACACATATTTTAATGATAAATCCACCCACGCAAATCATAAGATTTCAATTGTCATGCGGCTTTTTTCCTTTAATGAAATATTCGCCTATTTATTATAGGGGTTCGACATGTGGTGTGTGTCACGTTGATCGAAATATTCTTCGAGTATTTTAGTGTAGGTGGCGATCGCATCACGTATTCTGCCGAAGATAGGAGGATCAAAGGCTCCTAACGCGGACGTAAGGCAGTCGGATCGTAACCAAGTCGAACTGATCGCCTGCCACCGGCGTGGATGCTGCTGCTATGCAAAGTTCTGTGATGAAAGGAAAGGAACTACGGCATATATCTATCTTTGCATAAGATGGAGAAATCTCATACGGCATCCGTCTTCAATCATCAAATCACCGTTACGAAAGAAGAAGAAGAAGAAGAAGAAGAAGAAGAAGAAGAAGAAGAAGAAGAAGAAGAAGAAGAAGAAGACCACTGATCCTTGTTGTGAATAAAGCATGCATACGCGCCACCAACGGTTGGCCACCGTCATTTTTATTCAATGGGTTTCAGCTGAACAACTTTGCCGGATGAATCGAATCTACATAGCCCTGAATTGTTAAGTTCTGTCGTGCAAACTGTGAAGCTTCCACTCATCATCGCAGAGTGCACGGTTGAATGGATGGATCTACATGGAGTCTTCCATCCCCTAAAATTAATCGAGGACGAATCCTCGTCTACTCCACTCGTGTTCAGGAAAGGAAGGGAGGAGGAGCCCCGGTGGCATGCATGGTGGGAAAGCTTGGAAATATATGAGGCGAGTTAACTCGGTCTTGGCCACCTTGGGTGTAGGCCATCAGCGACGGCGTGTAATAGCCACCGCCGTTTCCATCCCTCGCCGCATTGCCATCGGCGTCCTCCTCGTCCTCATCCTCATCCGCCACCAGACCCTTGAGTTTGGTCTGAAATGTATCCTTCAGTGCCGAGCCACACTGCCGAGGCTGCGTCTGGAAGAAGATCTTGGACACCACCAGCTCTCCGTCCTTCTCTTCTTCGTCCAAGCCCAAGTGGTACTGATGCATTATCCAGTTTGTCTTCTCGGGCTTCCGCTGCTTGCCGTAGTTGGTGTAGAGAACGAGGATCTTCTTGTACCCCTTCAGATCACCACCTGCGAACACCGGCCTCGTCTTCCCGGTCTTATGCCACCGCGTCTCGCTTCCATGCGCGTCGGTGTGCACTTTTCGCCTCTTCCTCGTCCCCGTCGTGTATGCTCTGGAAGGGCGATGGAAGAAGTGTCGAACCAGCCCATCGCTTCGCACGCCTGCGCATCGCAGGAAGAGAAATGCCATGACACGACGATGAACAAAGCTGAGCCCGATAATTCATGCATCGAAACTTCCACTCTTGAAAATATATGTTATTTAATGGACCAGTGAGGATAAATTCCTTTTTTTAATAAATAGGGAAGACGAAATTTGAACTTTCTTACTGGCTTCAAGTGAGTGTGAAGTTACAACTAGAAAGTCAATTCAGTCTTTATGTTTTGCTTGGAGGCTTCGCTACATGAACAAAAAAAAAATCAATATGCTTCAGTATAGCATTTAAGCATTTTTTATTTTTATTTTTTAGAATACAAACTGTTTTAAAAAAAATATTGTTAACATCCTTATCAGCCTGATGTGATCTTGATTCATATGCACAGAATAATCCAAGGCAGAAAATACCTCTTCCCGAGATGAAAACACTAAACTCCTGAAGTGTTACATGTACAAAAACCGAGCTGATTTCTCCAATGCTTAAATTAGTCTAAAGATTAATTTTTGTAACCTCACAAAAATTGATCTCAGGATTAACTTGAGCAGAGAGATCAACTCGAGAAGTCTCTTCCAACTTCAGTATTTGTATAGATAACACTTCAAGAGCACTATGTTTCCATGTTGAAAGGAAGTGCATTCCATCTTGAATGACCCTGTACAAATGGATCAGGCCATATTTTTTCCTAACACAAACTATACTTGCCTTCTCTTGGTCTATACGATTGCAAGTATATATGGAGATATAAAATTTCCATATCTGTTGCCAATTTTTTGACTGAGTTGGATAACAATAACTAGAATCTGAAAACTGAGTCAAATAGAAACAAGATCTTTTCTTGCACCTTATGTGTGTGTGTGTGTGTGTGTGTGTGTGTGTGTGTGAGAGAGAGAGAGAGAGAGAGAGAGAGAGAGAGAGAGAGAGAGAGAGAGAGAGCAGATCAAGTGACTCTCAGTAGAAAATACGTATATATGGACTTGACTGACGTTTATTTTGATTCATGATGATGACAAAAATGGAATTGTATTGTTGGCTTTATTGGATAATCTAATAAAGCCAACAAAATGTATATTTGTTTCAGTCATCTACTAAAATCGATGTGATCGACCAACATAACTAACAACAGTCGTAAATTGTCAATCGAACCACAAAGATGAGTATTTCTTTGGGTAGCAAAAATCATGAAAGACTACTAATTAAAATTCTTCTTAGACGCAGGAAGTTTCAGAGCGTTCCTTCATGTGCAAAACACAAGCATAAATGACTTGTGTGCTGTGGTCGAGCAACGATGATAATTGTGAGGCGGCAATTTTATGACGCAAAACCTACGTTGATGTTAATGCATGCAACCCTACGTACATGAACACCGTTAGATTATGCTGCGAAGCCATGTATGTATGCTATTGGGCGCAAGAATCATGTCATAGATGGTCTCAAGAGACGGAGGAGGGTGATTAAAGAATGGATCCATGATTAATTACCAGGGAGCTTCTCGGGGTGTGTGTAGCAGATGCCGTCTTCTCCTTCGATCGTGGGGATGAAGTCGTCGATGAGGGGGTGCAGCCTCTGGGGATCTGACCTCGCCTTGCCTTCCAAGTGTTGGAGCAGCTCTTGGTCGGTGGGATCAAACTTGACGCCCGCAGGCAACCCGAGAAAGTCTTGCATGGAGGGAGCAGCCTGAAAATATCGATTCACAGATTTCGTGATCGTGTTAGGTCTTCCCCTACACAACAAGTTCTGGCATTTGTCTTCGACATGAGATGAAGAAGGTGACACGCAAACTTTGTTCGTCTGATCTAACCGTGCACCTGTTTCTTGGTAGAAATTGCAGAATAATCTTTAAATTGGAGAGAGAGAGAGAGAGAGAGAGAGAGAGAGAGAGAGAGAGAGAGAGAGAGAGAGAGAGAGAGAGAGAGAGAGAGAGACCTGGCGCTGATACTGAATGGGATAGCCGCAGGAGAGGCATGTCCGAATCGTGTTCTCGTGTGACTTCTTGCTGATGGAAACCATGGCAGAGAACTCGGGGATGTCTGACGCTAAGCGATGGTTGTCCTGTTCTCCATCACCTCCTCTCCTACGTTTGTCTTATCCAGATCAATACAGAGGCGCCAAGGAAGAGGAAAGAGGAGAGAGAAGAAAAGGTGGGGAAAAATGGAAAAGGAAAAGAAGAAAGAAGCTTGTCCCTCTTAAAGCTATTGGAGCTCTCCTTCCCCCCCGCCCCCCACCTCAGTCTCTCCTTGAGATCGAAGAGAAGGAATAGAATTGTCCTCGACTTTTGTTCATCACCCCAAGTGCAGCAAAGGAGAAGAGAAGACGGACCCTCCAATGGTCTCTCTGATGCTTCCTCAGGACAACAAAGGGGAAAAGGAAAAGACAAAAAAAAAAACACACAAGGCTATTTGTAGAGATGGAGGGAGAGATGCCTCAACAAGCAAGCTTAGGTTGCTTGTCCCTTAAGCTTCACCTTGCTATATATGCTTGTCGCTCGTATGTTTATCCTCAACAGGATGATAGAGAAAAGAAAATAGAGAATAATAAGGCCTACATCTCTCCAACTGCTACTCAATAAGCCTTTGGCTGAACCCCACAGAGAAGATGGCAAGACAATAGAAGGAAGAAAGTTATAGGGCCAAAGGAGGAATTGGGTTGAGTGGCGATGGGGCAACCTGATTCGCATGAGACGTCTCACCTCCCTGACTGGGATAGTTAGACAGAGAGAGCGAGAGAGAGGCGGAGGTCGATGGTGATCGTCTCCTTTTAGCTCCCAGGTCAACCTAGAGTGCCTTCCAAGCCATATACCGAGCACTTACCCGTTTGCATTATCCACTCTCTCCCTCTCTCACCATCTTCCCGATCTCCCTCTTCGTCCACAGCACGCATTGCACACTGTGCAGCATTAATGTGATGTTTCTACCGACCAAAAACTACATACACATTGCATCATATGTGCAGCACCAACGTGATTCCTCTCTCTCTCTCTCTCTCTCTCTCTCTCTCTCTCTCTCTCTCTCTCTCTTCAATAAAAACACACGTTCGCGTTTTCTGCAGTTATGCATTCGAGAGTTAATGCTGTCAACGCATGGGATCGGAAAGCCGAGGTGAATCAGAGTCGACGTGATGTCCCCGTAGATGAACACGGGATCGGGTGTGGTGAATCCTGGAGATTCTGGGGGCGTAAAGGAGGCGTGAAGGATACTTACTATTAATGTTCGAAAGCAGGAGGTGAGGTGGGTCTGCTTGTCTGCGGAGTCTCGTGGTTGCGATTGGTGGAGTGACTGTTGTGGCTTGGAGACAAAGCCATCCATCCCACCCAGCCATCCATCCTCCTGTGTTTGTTAGCCCTTGCAAAGGCAGGGCTCCAACAGATGAGGCTAATATTAGCTAGCTGCGGGCTATTTGGACCTCGGACCTTTGGAGAGTGGGGCAACACGCTTGAAGCATCAAAGCTTTCCTGGAGACAGAAGCATGCATGAACGGGGAGGGATGTCACATATCTCTCTGTCCACCTCCACATTAATGAATGCATACATATATTTGAAACCATGGCATGATTCTTGTTTACATTCGATGTAAGATTATGTGTGTTATAATTATCTTTTCTTTTGTTTCACTCAACAGCTCTGTAAATTTCAGTTTACATTAAACAATATACAAGATGCTAAAATATGAACTCCAGACTTATCAAATGTGAATAATATTCTAAGATATCTCCATAGAGACCACAAATTGCAATGCTGATATTTGATTTGATGTAATATTTATATCGTCTAAAAAAAATTGTGATTTATTTTTCTTTTATTCTAATTTAAGAAAGCCAAAATTACTGGAGGGGTGCATGACATTATTACAATCTGCTTCTTGAATTATCCATTAAAGATAATATCCATATATTATGATTCCAATCCATGTGTAAGCATCATGTATGCCTACATAGGCACGTCATCATTGTTGTAGCATCCACTTCATCATTGGACCAGATAGATGAGCTTCAACATCAAGAGACAACAGCCAAATTATGCTTTTGGAATGGGGAAGAAACCTTATCGAATCAATCCCTTTACTGTTGTTCCCTACAAGACGAAATAACAACGAAAATACAAAAACAAAAAAAAAAAGGCTCATTGCTCACGCATATCATTTCATATTTGTTGAAAGAACTCGGACAGTAATAGCTCGTGCTTCAAGTTTCTCTCGGAAATAATAAAGGAAGTGGCGGTCATTTGTGGAGCAGTAATGCTCTACAAATAAGATGAAAGAATGAAAACTCGGAGGGCAAATCAAGCATGCATAGGTGCGTGAGAGTTAAACCCACAAGGTTTCGACCGGATACTGTGAGTACTATTGTAATCGTCTAAAAAAATACTTGCCCAAAATGCCTCTTCGATTAGTGAGAAAGGAGAGAAGTCACTAGGGATCAGTTGTCCGACAGAAACCATTCAAGAGTCTCGCCCGCAAACATAGGCACTATTTCTCCAGATGTGTATGGATACGAGTCGGGTACTTTCCAGGGACTCTTCCTTAATTTGATCTTTGAAGTGTTTCTTGGGAGTCCATAGAAATCAGGGCCATTGAAGCTTGTAAACACCTCCAGTTTGTCAAGTGCACCAGCCTAATCCCCCCAAAAAAAAAAAATCAAGAGAAAATTGATGAGAACAACTTAACGAATAATAATCACAAATATGGATATGTATTCAGGTTTAGAACTGGGAATTTCCAACATTAACCTGCTCAAATACTTTGGCATAAAGGGATAACGCAACAGGAGCATTGTATATTCCTGCACATCCACAAGGACATTCTTTCTTTTGTCTCTCATGAGGAGCACTATCGGTACCAAGAAAATACCGATTGCTACCTCTTGTCACAGCTGATACTATAGCTTGTCCTACAGAAGAAGACAATAAAAGTGATTGTATCAGCATAAATTAAAACTTCAGCAAACTAATGAATTGACCAGTCAAATATCTTAATTCCTATACAAACAAGAATATGGTCAAAACCAGAAACGCGACAAACCTGAGAAGAACCACTGTGGAATAAAAGGAAATAAACCAAACGTTGATGTTATCACATTTCTAAGCACTAGAACTTTTAAATAAGCACTAGAATGACTCCTTTAAGTTATGATAGAATCTGTAAAATGAAAAATATGCTCATGTAGTAGTATATAAAAAGGAGTCACTAAGGACAACAAAGCTATGCAATAGTATCTCATTTACAAAGGTGCATATTCTTTTTTATTTCCATAATCTGAACAGAATGGTTTCATAAACAAGTTAAGACTAAAAACAAACTAAAAACATCCATATATTAATTTTGGTAAGTTGTTCCTAAGGAAGAGCATCAATATTTAGGTTGCCGGTCGTTGCATGTGATTCCTGACTTTCCACAAGTGTTATGAACAGCTGAAGTATTCCACAGTAAATGCAAGAAATAATTTTTTTTCTGTTGGCAAAAGGAGCAGCTGCACGTACTATGAATCTCTCGTTTTAGCACTGGAAGGCAGTAATTGTGAGGCTGTAGTCCACCTTGAAATAAGGAATTTCTGTTCAGAAGAAGGTGCTGTGGCGTCACAGTTGCAGCCACAGAACCTAATAACGAAAATATATCAAAATATATAATAAGTAATTTAAAGATAAAAGGAAGCTCAGTGCATGAGATTTCAACAATTTGTGGGATAAAGAGGGCCAATGCAATCTTCCTCCGCGTAGAGAATTGTTTTGTTGGTCCGAAGCCTTGACACCCATAGAGCATAAAAATACAACCACACCATAGTGCAAAGGCTCATCCTTATTGAATTATGAAAACATGAAAAAACGGAAGGAGAAGAAAAAAAAACACTCATTCTGAAACCTACCTTCATTGCATGATTCAATAAATTTAACTGCGTCCATCGTAGTAATATGTTCCATTACAACTTTCAGATGAGGAAGCTTTATTAGTAAAGGTGATAAAATAGTCTCAATGAAGACCCTTTCTCTGTCAAATATATCAATATTCGGATCCGTAACTTCCCCATGCACCTGTTATAAGTTCACAAAAAGAAATCAGCCTCATGATTACAACCTCAATAATAAGGCAACAAGTAAAAAAGAAGGGAATCTTCAGTGTACAAAATATTATTTACAGTCAATTAATAAAGAATTTTTTGATCAACTAGACATTGCCTCAGAAGAAACTTAAGTAATAATTCCTTCTAGAAAATTTCTCTAATACATGGTTGTTTTACTGAGTAAAACTCAGAGTAAGGTAAACCGATAAGAAGGATTAAACTAAAACATACCAACAGTGGCATATTATGTTTTGCCATTTCTTCTAGGACAGGGAAACACTTCCCAAAAATATCAGTGACTCCATCTTGAGAATTGGTAGTTGCTCCAGCAGGATATAATTTTACAGCAAATACCACTCCACTTTTTCCTGAAAGCTAAAATCAGCAAAAAGAAGGAACGAAGAGCTGGTAACAGGAAACTGGATCAAAGCCAAACTGTTAGTGAGCAATCAGTTCCCTTTATCACAAGGAACAACATAAAGCATATTAAGTAGCTTGAAAAAAAAAAAAGAGAGAGATAGAACATATAGTACGGAAAAAGTCCAAATGGATGTATTTTTTCTAATTCTTTCTAAAAAAAGTTTTATTGAGCGCATGTTTTCTTGAGTGGTTGAACACAAGGTAGTGTATGTGCAAAATGCAGAAGCACATGCAATCACAAGCACAGATTTAAAAAAAAAAAATCAAAGTAATTAGTATAAATAAGAAATATGGTGATGAATAAGTGTGAAAGAATGATAGGTAGAAATATATTAAAACAAAACAAAAGAATCTTACGGATTCCATTTATACTGAGTTAAGAACTTGTCTATGTGATAAAGTGTGGAAGTGAGTCAAATTTATGGTATCATGGACACGAAGATGGTAGTAGTAGTTGAAACAATACTACTAATAACAAGAAAATACAAACTAAACCATCCATGCGATCGTCTATTCTATTCTAAGTGGTTTATTTAGAGAGAGAAACCAAAAATTTGGCATCGTACCCAAAAGAGGAAGAAGAAAAAAAGGAGCTCACTGGCAAGCTTGATCTCTTCGGGGCTGGTGTTGTCTGTGAGGTAGAGGGTCATGAGGGGATCGAATCCACTGTCGGGCGGCAGAGCCTTTAAGATGGATTGGCGGTACGCCACCGCTGCAGCGGTAGTGGTGATGGGGGGCTTCAGGTTGGGCATCACGATCGCCCTTCCAAAATGCCTTGCGCTGCGTCGTCATCATCACGAATCACCCGTCAAATTTCCCCTTTCTTTGTCCGTCGTAATCGAGAAGAAGAGGAGATCGAGAAGCCTAATCACCTACCTGTGGGAGACGACGGCGTGGAGAAGGTCGCCCTCGCGCAGGTGGAGGTGCCAGTCGTCGGGCCGCGTCAATGAGAGCTCCATCCTCGACCCGGCCGATCTCACCACCAGGCGACGCCGGCTTCCCTCGTCGGAACTCGTCTGGAGAGGGATCCAAGCACGGGTAGCAACGAAACAACCGGCCTGCATCGAACTCGACCAGCATTCACAGGTAGCGAAAATGGAAGCGTAGTGATCGACCTCCTCCTTTTAATGGACCAGATCAACGGCTTCGATTAACCTAATCTCGAGAACGAAGAATCGCCGCACCGCCAACAACAACTGGACCGACTAGTGGGCCATTGATCCGAACCATGACTGATGCCGGCCCAAAATAACACTGAAATTGGGGCTTTACGGGCCGGCATAAAAGGCTCATGTAGCAACTCATGAGAAATTTTATCGATTTATTCCATAATTTTATTATTTTATCCATAATATACAATTAATATTATATTTTTTTCTAAATTTTATGATATAAATATCATAATTTCGATTAAAAAAGTATAGTATTTTATTATTAATCTAAATAATATATTTGCATATTATTTTTTTTTGAATTTATATTATAATATTATTTTAAACCGATTTAAATTAATAGGTCGAATTGGTTTGAAAATTAGTGGGTTGATTGAATCCGATTCAATTGAAAGGAAAATAGGAGAGAAAATGCCTCTCAAACTCGTTGAGAGTATTTTTATCCTGTTGAAAATAAAAATAGCACTCTGCTTTGTGGGAAAAACTCAAAATTGATAACTTTTATAGGGAATTTACCCAATATCTAATCTGCATTACATATCATTGATGTAACATAGAAGTAATTTGAAGTAACGAATTTTTGGCTTGGCACTCATGTCAACTACTAAAATATACATCAATAGTTTGATTAATTGTACCAAAAATTGAACTTCAAAAAAACAAATGTTCTGATTCAACCATCTCTTTCTCACCTCACCAACTTGAATCTGTTGTTGAATTGCTCATTCAATTAGTCAAGTCTAAGATAAAATTAATTTAAAGATAGCTTACTAGTCAGCTAAGATGATTATTGACGATGCACGAATATTTTTATAAAAAATCTAGATAGCTAATTTATTAACAAAAACCATACTGCTAACTATTTCTTTAATTGACATCTTGACATTTCCAACCTAAGCCCATGCATAATTAGACATGGATCTTTGGGTTATTTCGGCTAGAGAGAACACTAAGCCCAAGCATACATAACTGGGCATGGTGTGGATGTCTCCAGTATGACAACTTAAGATAAGCTGCAGTGTGTCAAACCCACTCTACTCAAGCCGAGACAGGACCAAGAATACTTGCAAGTGCAAATATGAAAAGGAACATTGTGGTTTTTAGTCTTGTAATTAGAGAGATTATTTTCATAGTTTTAAACAATGATCACTTAAATCTAAAAGGAATGATTTGATTATGACACCAAGGTGCAGCTTTTGAGTTGGGCATGAATAGATGTCTAAGATCCAGACATGACCTCTGCATGTAGCACAGGTCGACTCGTACATAATGAGCCTATCTACCGGCCAAATATTTATGGACAAAGATCAACCTTATTCATGGACTTTATTCTGGTAATAGCCAAAAGTGAACAGACACATGCCACTAAGTCTGCTTGGAAGAAGGGGAAAAAAGAAAACTAAAAAACAAAACAAAAATCCGAAGGGTCAACCAAAATCTCAAGACTTCCATCTTCTTCTCCTAGCTTGAGATGGATGTCTGGTGAGACACCACAATGAGATGTGAATCCCACAAACCCTGATCTTTCCTTTCTTGGATGCCATTTTCCCCGCAATCTGACATAACCACACAAGGGCAGGCAATCCAACGTGAAATGCAAAGGGAGACAGCACAATCGAGTGTTGGTTGGTGCCATCAAAGTAGGACTGCACTCTTAGCTGCTAGAGTCTGAAATCCATCCTTCCCTCTTCATTTCCAAGGTATTCTTGGACACTCGAGTGCAGCATGGAAATGAATGTGACCATGGGTAGAAGGATTCCGATTGATTTGGTCCCACAAACAAACAATCGGATGCGTCAATGGACTCCTCACTAAGAAAGCATGGGCTCTTGGCACACTGGCGATGTTGATCTAAGAAAACCCTTGGTCTTGTCCAGGCCGTCGTAATGATGCAATGAAGGGGCCCGGAACGACTTAAGTCACGGGCATTCCACAGGGCGAGAAGAGCCGGAATCGTGATTCACAAACAGATAAGAATTAGATACCCGGGCGGAAGCCATCCATTCGGGCACGGCAAAATGGCTGCAATCGTATCTTATCTAATGGAACTCCATTGCGAGCACTATGAAGGAAGGGGGGGTGAGCTTCGTAGATGCTCTCCCAGGTGCCTCGTTATCGTGAACCGATGCTGTCCCCAGGTGTGGCCGGTTTGAGTTGGTCAACGAAATAACTTTTATGATGCTTAACAACGACACATGGCTTTTTCTTCCAAGTGTCTCGACTTTGTGCCCAGTTTTACCAGTGGTTATAGTTCTGTCACTCAAGTCGAACATGTACCCAATCGACGAGTAACATCTACAAGGTTTAGGTCTCGTTTCACTAGTGGGTCGGTATCCCATATCCAGAACCCATCCAATTCGATATCAGCTTTCCAGAGAGAGATCAGTAGATATTCCCACTTCAAAAGTCTGCCTAACTGCGGGCAAGGCAGGTAAAAAAAGGAAAAATAAGTTTATTCACATAATTATCACTGTGTGCCCTAAAGACAATATCTGTGTTTATTTAAAGAAAGAGAAATAATGTGAGTGGAAAACAAAGGCCTGAGAATCCGCCAATGCAAATGAGCAAATTGGCCACAAAAAGAGAGCGCCGGGCACTCAAATCAGCAGCTCTATCGGATTCGCCCTAACGATCATGAATCGTGGCTGTAGCTAAACTACAAAATATGCCTGAGAAAGGAACGGAAGACGTGGAGAATCGATTCTCTCAAAGCTATAGCGGTGAGGAACACATGATGGTGATTGGCCATATTGACGACCTTATCACAGTAGATAGGGTATCTACAGATTTTGTTTTAGTCGTATCCAAATCTAACTATCAAACTATTGCCTTTTTCCTGCTCCATGGGAAGAATGGCTTCCTTTTTTAAAATGGGTTGGGTAAATGCAGGTAGGCACCTACAGAAAAAAAAACAAAAAAATCACCTGTTATTATCTAAAGAATAATCGATAAAAAGCATGTCTCAAATTTGAGGAGCACATATACTAATTCGACTTAAGTGGGTCAGTGGGTATTGGGAAATAAACTTTATTCCCATCCCTTATCCAAGGCTACAACAATCTCTCGATGTTGCCGACCCATCATAACAATGCTACCACGCTATCTCTTAGAATGGGGGCTCCCGTCGAAACAGGATAGGAGAAGAAGGCCTTGCGCCTGGGGGAATCCTTAGGTAGGAATCCTAAGGTTTGTGTCACTCAGATTAGGAATCCTTAGGTAGACCAGAAGTATTTAGCAGCACATCTCAAGGTATTTTGCTATAATTGGATGGTCCACCGATAACATGGTGGATCCGGTTCATCAAAACCCTATATAACATGAAAGCTACTTGGACGGATCAAATCACACGCAAGAAATTTTTTTGGGTACCGGTCAGCTCGTGCGAAAGGTGACATTATTCTTGAAATTGAGTCCGACAAAACATTAAAGAAAATAAAGCAGCATGGGAAACGGAGGGAATTTACCTGACAGGTTAGGCTTGTGAGAGTACCATGCAAGATGAGTCTTTAAAGAGGGATCTTTGCTACAGGCGTCAGACCTGAGAACGAATTTGATGCTATAAGAACTGTTGA
Organism: Musa beccarii; assembly: GCA_024322285.1. Classification (NCBI taxonomy): domain Eukaryota; kingdom Viridiplantae; phylum Streptophyta; class Magnoliopsida; order Zingiberales; family Musaceae; genus Musa; species Musa beccarii. The sequence continues at coordinate 55,971,588 of CM044394.1, forward strand.
TTAACAGTAACGTAATCCTGCCAAGAAAAAAGACTGTTGGTTAGCAGTAGTGATATTTCCACATTAGTTGCTTGTAGACATTGCCTAAACATGATGTTAACAGCAAATCACTATGTAAGCATCTTACTATATTGCAATAGAAAGATGAAGAAAAGTTCCCATTGTAGCATGTCCTTCACAACTCATGAGACTAACAATTTGCATCATTCATGAAGGAGGGTCGATAACCATGAACTGGTCCTTCAGATCAGATCAGCATAATCATGTTAATCATAATTTTGCAAGAGGACCATAGGAATCAGCAGGACTCGGAGAGGTAGAAGCCTTCCTTGCTGGACCACTTTGCACTCCCAGCCTTGCCAGTCAGATTTCACTCGGAATTTTGCGACATGGAAGAGGGACAATGATCAAAGTTCTGGCATCCTTTTACTGTCAGATGTAAAGACCAAAATGCCCAGCAGGTCCAGTTGCATAGATACCAACTAGATATTTGATTATGGCCCATAACTTCGATTGATAATCTAAGAACATAAAAGAGTGTTCTGTGATCCATCACTTCTACAAATGCATTGCACGGGTTACTTATATCATCATTCCTGATGATGCTGACAGAGGCTAGTCATGAAAATGTGAATGATAGACATGGAGTATGGTGAAGGTTTATAATCTTGTTGCAGCACAACCTGTTGCGTTAGGACGTCCCAACTGCAAGCAGCTGCAATTTCAGGAAGCACCACTTGAACAGGAGACTGAATCTGCTTCACATATCTAAACTTGGACCATGCATCTACAATTACCAATAAGGTAAATTTTGGTTAGCATCATATTTGTCTCGCATATAAAAATATATATATAGACAGACACAGTAAAATAGTACATGTTGAATGCTAATCTACATTTCTTTATAGGTTCTTCATGGCAAATGAAGAGTAGCAAAAGATCTGATGGAAAATCGGGCTGATAATAGATGGTAGTACCTTTCAATTTTTCATTTTTCACTTTGAGAGACCATGAGATGCGATGTGAGAGGAGGTAAGCCAACCATAAACTGGAAAAGATCTAAACTTGATGGCACAGAGCATCTAAAAGATTGGGAATTTGCACTAATAAGTGATGGAGGTTTAGCTAAAGGGCCATCAACCAATCAGTGGATCAGGTTCTGTGGCATTTTGAAATAGATCTTTTCTTTTAGCTTCTTGGATTCTCCAATCAAGGAGAAGACAGTATGGAAAGGAACAATTCGCATAACACAGGACTAAAGCTCCATCCAACCCTGACAATGAAAACAAATTGATGATTTTCATGTGCTTAACGTGTCGAGTGGTACTCAAGTTATATTTCTGAATGCTATGTCCCGTGGACTTATTTGATAACTTTAACATTCTCACCAACAGACTTTGTGGCCAAGATGCAACTTCCCATTCTTCCTAGGCATCAATCACCATACATGGCACCCACCAGGGGACCACAAAGTTTGGCACCCATATTGTATTCGGTATCATCCAACCTTTATCATGGACTCTCATCTTCCCAAGGACCAATCAAATGTTATATTGATTTATGATGCATTTCACAGGATCATGAGGGTTATCAGCCAGTCATGTCATTTGCCCTCAGAATGCAATGTCATTCTACTAACGAAATTCACATGATTGTGGCAAAAACTAACAGAACTTCACCAGGAAGAGAGAAAATGATGTCTTTCTGGTCTTAAGCCATCTTTTGGCTAATGACCATCCACAGGATCATATAACTAGCTCTACAGAATTTCTTGATCGCATTCACAGACCAGACATGCATTATCCCAGAAGTGGTGCCTGAACACAGACATCTAAGGGCATAATTCTGGGAACCCAAAAACAGTTACTTCACTGTTTACAGAAGGTCCTCACCCCTCAAAAGGTTGATATTCATATCCTGAAATTAGTTCCAAAGTAACCTAACAAACAGGACCTAGTTCGTATGGTTCATTTGTTTTAACTATGGCCACCTCTAACCACTATTTTATGTGGGCCTGGTAACAAATCCATCCACCATAGATGTGTAAACCACCACATACCTCGTATGTTGGCTAAAACTTCTGCTCATTGTTTCCAGAAAATTAATGTTCTGACTTCAACTCAATCTGCAGTCTTTCTGGCTCCTAATGATTATATCCAAGTAAAATCCTTTATTATGTCCTTTCTTTCTCATGAACTTTTCCTCATCCAATCCTTGCTATGCATTGACCAAGCAGCCCACTTCATCAAGGACATCGGTCAGACAGCAACCTTCACTACCCTATATATATTGGACCTCTCTCGAGTCCCATTACCACTGAATATTAGATCACAAAGGCATCATAGTGCAACCATGTTGTGCTCTTGTATGAACTGCTTACAGCACTTTGGCAATGATAGTTTCCAATTGGAAAGTGGAGGATACAGCATGCACAATGACCTTTTGCCATCACTGGGAGCAACAATAAACCATACAATCAAGCTCAGGAAGCACATTGTTTCACCATACGATCCTCGTTACAGGTATACTAACTCATCGGTCTCCCTGTGTTCTCACAATTATATTTTGAACAAACAGCATGTTTATTTTCTTCTCACCAACCACTTTTCAGGCTATGGGAGAAGTTCTTGATAGTCCTGGTACTCTACTCTGCCTGGATCTGCCCATTTGAATTTGCATTTCGGCGATACTTGCCAAGCACAATATTTCTTGTGGATAACATCATCAATAGCTTTTTTGCAATTGACATAGTACTCACCTTCTTTGTTGCTTTTGTTGACCATAAATCATATCTTCTTGTTGATGAACCAAAGAGAATAGCAGTCAGGTTAGGATTTGTGAATCTTGTACCACACAAAAACTTAAAAGCTGTTTGGGCTTAACAGAATCTGACTTCACAGGTATCTGTCCACTTGGTTCATCTTTGATGCATGTTCAACATTTCCCTTTCAAACAATCAGCTTCTTCTTCAATGGACATAGTAAAAGCCTTGGCTTCAAACTTCTCAGTGTGCTTAGACTGTGGCGTCTACATCATGTCAATTCCCTGTTTGCTAGGTCTGTATCTTCTATCGTCTCATAGTATACATTTTACCAGAACAGGAATGATTTCCTAATTTTCTTTCCACAGACTTGAGAAAGATATTCGGTTCAATTATTTCTGGACACGGTGCACAAAGCTTTTCTCTGTAAGCCCAGCATTTTATTCGTTGTTTTGCTTCAAGCAGCTGCACAAGTATTCCTACCATAACATTTTTGTACTACAGGTAACTCTTTTCGCAGTCCACTGTTCTGGATGCTTCAACTATATGATTGCTGATAGATATCCCGACCCGGAAAGAACCTGGATAGGTGCAGTGATACCAAACTTTATGGAACATAACCTGTGGGTCAGATATGTAACAGCAATATACTGGTCAATTACAACACTAACGACTACAGGTTATGGTGACTTGCATGCTGAAAACACAAGAGAAATGGTATTTGGTATTTGCTACATGCTCTTTAATCTGGGGTTGACATCTTACCTCATTGGAAATATGACGAACCTTGTTGTCCACGGGACCAGTCACACAAAAAACTTTGTATGTCCTATCTCACAAGTTCTTTAAAGATCTCTTATTTTGCTGGCAGATAAACCTCATACCTGTTTATTTTATCAGAATAAGCAGTGGAAAAAGGAAAAAATCATGGCATGCACATCATCTGGTTGTCAAAGTTCCAGATTCATAACATTTAGTATGATGTTGAATCATCTGGTTGCATGGCTTTCTCAGTTGTCTAATTGTTGTGTACAATTTCCGTCTTGCATTTTTTATTCAAATTTAAAAATATTTCTTCTTCTTAAATTTCATTTCATTAATAGAATTATCAAATGTATGATCAGAGGATCAAAAGAATATTTTATTTCATTTCTCCTAATAAAGGGTCAAGAGAATTATTGAAACAGCTGAACAACAGTACACCCAACTAATTCATCAGAGAATTTCGCCCTTTTACATTCTGTTAATGAGTGTTTATTTTGATATTCAGCGGGACACTATTCAGGCTGCTTCTGAATTTGCATCAAGAAATAAGCTACCAAAACATACGGAGGAACAGATGTTATCTCACATATGCTTAAGATTCAAGACAGAGGGACTCAAACAGCAAGAGACTCTTGATGGCCTCCCAAAGGCCATCCGTTCAAGCATAGCCGAGTACCTATTCTTTCCTATTGTCCAAAAAGTATACCTTTTCCAAGGGTTTTCCTTTAATCTTATTTTCCAGCTGGTGAGGTTTAAAATATAAATGATCAATTACAACACTAAGCAGGTCAAATGCATGCAGCATGCTGATAAGACCATTGTGCAATTAATAGGTGACAGAAATGCAAGCTGAGTATTACCCACCAAAGGAAGATGTAATACTGCAGAATGAAGCCCCAGCATATCTATATATAATAGTATCAGGAGCAGTGGTTAGTAACTTCTCTCTTTTGCCTGTGTTCTTTATTCACCCACACAGTTGTTTCCAGCAATTTCACATGTATAACTATTTTCAGTAGTCTTTTTGTTACAGGACATGCGAACATATACAGATGGGGTTGAAAAGGTAAAGGCTTTCAATATGTGCATCAATAGCACACTAGCACGTTAACCATTGATAATTGTTGTACTATCAAAATCTTCAGGTTCATGGAAGGTTGACTGCAGGGGAAATATTTGGGGAGATAGGAGTTCTATGTAACATGTCACAGCCATTCACCATAAGAACCACTGAGCTCACACAAATTCTCAGACTGAACAGGACAACACTCTTCAACATTATTCGACAAAGTAGACAGGATGCGACTATTGTCATGAGTAATCTTTTCCAGGTATTTAATTAAGATTCGACCAGTGCAATTTTTATATAGAAAATAACTTATCATTTTTGGCAAAATAGGAGCTTAAATTTCTCTATGTTTAATCTAACAGAATTTAAGCCTACATGAAAATCTATACCCCGGAATACAGCAAAATGAACCTGGTGAACTTCTTAAAAGATGGCTTGAGAGAGATCCATGGAAGAGGAATGAGAACCATGCACCAGATGGAAATAATTATCAAGTCTGCAAGCTACACACACAGGAACAGATGGATAAATGTAAAAGTCCAGGCAACGCAGAAAAAAACAAGGACAATGGCACACCCAATGAATTTCCAATTGGTCAGGTCAATCCAAAATTAGACCATGCAGATCGGCACAGTGTTTTCCATACGGTTGCACAGGATGGATACAATGTAACTGCCAAGATTCTGCTCAAACAAGAAGCAACTATAGAAAAGGTCAAAGATAACAGGTGGACCCAAAAAGGATTGGTTGAGAAACATGAAAATACAGGTAAATTTGAGTTTTCATCAAGTAATGGAAGTACAAGGAGACACACTGGAGAGCACGAAATAGAATTTGTTGAAATGAAAGCATCTGGCTATGAAAATGACTTTGAGAACCATGGCAGCAGAGAATGGAAACCCAGGTTTGGGTATCCAAATATTAATGAAATGACGATAGCTTCTTGTTCACAAAGTGGAAGCCACAACTTCGAGAACAATATCATGAGACTAACAAGCAAAAGAGTGACCATCCACATGCATTCTCAAAAGGGAAATCCAGCAAGACAGATAACTGCAAAGATGATAAACTTACCAGGAACCATGGAGGAACTCCTCAGAATTGCAAGTAAGTATTATTTGGACTGATTTACATGAAAGATATAACCATAAATAGCTGCAAATGCTAATATAAAGTATCCAAAATCAGTGTCAAGCTTAAACTGAAACACACAGATAATAAAGCATAAGAGTCCCAGTTTCAGGAAGAAACATAAACTGTGAACCAGAAAGAATTCATGTGTCATCTATTCCATTGTTGTGCAGGTGAGAAGTTTGTGGGACATCATCCTACAAAAGTGATCAACCAAGAGAATGCAGAAATTGATGACATTACCATAGTCCGTGATGGGGACCATTTGTATCTCCTGGAGATTTAAGAAAACTAGCAAGACTGTCAAAGAGGACATGGTCTGACTAGGATTCAAAGGTCAAGGAATACTTCCAACACACTTGAGCGTGTGGGTTTGAGCAATGTTTCTGAAAAATCAAAATTATGTAATGGTTTCTGACTAAATTAACTTTAGTTCTTTACTTCTACTAATTTAATGAATAGTTGCTAAGTACATGAAAGCTTGGTTCAAAAATATTCCTTGTGCCCATAAACCAATATACAAATCACAAAAAAACATTTAATAAAATTTTAAAAATAATCTGAATTAGACAAATCACTTTTGGTCTCTTATCAAAAAAGATAATTTACTAAAATTGGCATTGCAGAGAAAATGGCACAAAAAATTTCACTTTTTACTTGAAGATATTCGAGAAGGTTGATTGACCAACTTTGCATTGTAGGACAACTGGACTGGAGCTCAATCATATTACCAGGGCACACCAGGATACTCTCAACATCAATTTACTAGAAAAGCTGATAAAATGAGTGCTTCAGTACCATCAACAAAGTTAATGAGAATGCACATAACAATGCAAAAATTATTCACTAAGGAGAAATCTGTCACCATGTTTTATTGAGATGTTATATTGTGGCAAATGCCACGTGATCCCCACCAAGATCATCATGCATGCACCTGTTTGTTTACATAAAACATAAAACATAAAACATATAGATGAAGCCAACGGCGGCACCACGCATTCAATAAAGTTAATCATAAAACTTATAGTTACACACATCAATGGTACTTATACCGCCTTTAAAGAAATAATTATGATTTTGACTAAAGCATGCAGGAAAATTGATGATTGATCAGTAGAAATATGAGCATACGGTCAGATACAGATATAGATGCATCATAATATGTTCAAATACAAATGCACAATACAAACATAACAATAACATATATAATTAGCCAAGGCAGCAAAAATTTCTAAGTAAAATAGTGAGACAACAAAAAAGACTGGCATAAACATAAATGAGTTAACAAAAGAGATTAATAATGATATAGAAGATTATGAGGTATCTACAATTAAAACGAACAAAAGAAAAAGAGAGAGAAGATGAGGCTATTATTCCTACCTAAATCCGTTGCCTAATACTGTTGTCTCAAGCACATCAGACACATATTGGTCCTCCACCAATTCAAGTACAACATTCTGACCCAAAGTTTCTCGATCGACTATTTGCTTAGAATACTAATGTCCTACAGCAGCGATCGAACGATCAATAACGTAACAGAGAACCTTCAACGACACTAGTTCCAGGGCATCCGCGATAGCCAACCCTAACTCCAGACTTGCAGAGATCACCACATTTCGAGGGATTATTACGGTAATGCATCGATCCAATATCAAGAACAACTCATGAGGAGCTAAAAGACTCGGCTTAAAGAAATAAAGGAGGAAGGAAGACCAGGAAGCCACCACCTCGAGTCTTGGACGTCGGCGATCACCGCGAGTGTCGGACCGACTCCCGATGCGCTCGAATCCCGTTTATTCCTCCAATGGGCTTATCTTATTGGGTAACAACGCCATCGACCACCGGATGTTTCCCCCATTTAATGGGCCTTATGTGCCCATTAACATCTAAGGTTAATCAAATGGTTTCCACAAGTACCAAAATAGCATTACTTGTCCTTACATATTTTAATATAGCATGCATATAGGTCCACAATATTGATTATCCTAATATTTTAAGAGCTGGTATTAGTTTGATACTGAAAATATATTTTATTTTCTTACCATTATAAAAGTACTTATCCAGCCGGTCTAATAACGTGTAACAATCAGCCTCAGACATTTGATTTATCTTAGATGTCAAGTCACAAAAGGTTGGTGTCGAAAATGACTCGATTCAGCAATGGACATGAACAACTATATTATTAGATATGTCCGATGAAGATTCTCCGATATCTAAATTAATGTCCGGATGTGCAATAATTGAATGGATAATTAAATCATGGGAGCAGTTTGACGAGGGATTGCCCAAATCATCAAGCTATCGCACGTCGTGTCAATTACGCGAGTCAAGCTGGCGAGCGTCCGAATACGTGTCGTTGTTAGTCTTGCCAAAACTTGAATTTAAAATGATAAATTAAAATACATTTCAGAAATAAAAGAGGCACCATATTACTTACTGGTACAACGGCTATATCAAACATCATTGCACGCCACGGTTGCAGAACCTTTTAACGGCTACTCCACTCAACATGGCAGGCAGCGGGACCCAAGCACGTGCCTTTGCCTGCGATCGGACGCTTTCGAATCTTTCCCTTTCCCAACGGCTCCCCCTGCTTCCTTCCCCCCTTCTCTGCCTTCACCACCTCCCTCTCTCTCTTCAATGTATATATACACGCGCACACATCCTCCACCTTTTCACATTCACCGCAGCTAAAACCAGCTTCTCGAGTTCGTTTCCCTTTGAGCTACTCCCTCACCGCTTGCTACCTGTGAGAAATGGAAGCCTCCATGAGACTTTCTTTGCGGGTACCGCTGCTGCTGCTGCTGCTGCTGCTCGCATCTGTTGCAGTCCACGCGCAGGAGGCTCCGGCGCCTGCGCCGACCATGGAGAGCGGATCGGTCGCGGCAGGCCCTGGTCTCTGCGTGCTTGCTCTCTCTGCCGTGGCTTCTCTTGTCGCTGCCTTCGCGGACTGAGGGTCACTTTCTCGTGGCCCAGCATCCTATATCTCTACCTAAATCTTAAGATGATTACAATGATGTGAGCTGGTTATATGATATATTACGTCTCTGTTGCGTTGGGTGTTCGGGTGTTCATATTGTCTCCTTGTTTAAGAACGAATTGATCCTTTGATGCTATTTGTTGGGCTGTAAATGGGTGATATATATTTTATTTCTTTTTGGATCTAATTGGAGAATCACAGATCTCAGTAGCTTTAATCCGAGGTATTATATCGTGTATGGGAAAACATAATCACATTTAGTGCCAGCATTGTCCTGATCGTACTGAAGAGAAGCAGCTAAATGATGACAACTCCTTGACCATTCTTGTACAAATACCAACTTTTTTGTCATTTTGACCGGTGGTCAAAATCATCAATTAGAAGATGACATTGTGAAGGCACAAGCGCAAAACGTGGTCCTCCTAATATGCACTGGATTTGGCAGAGAAGCCATGCTTCAGTGGGCTAAATTTTGAGATGCATGCCATTTTCCTGCGACTGTTCTCTCTCACACACACACTAAATCCAAAACATCATGTGGACATGCCATTTGCTGGTATCTGCTCTCCGCAGCACTGTTATGTGGACATGATGATGACGAGACTTGCAAGCATCGGTTGGCAGCTGAGTAAAGGCTAAAACAAGTGTATTGACCAAGGTAAGAAGCAGCACACCACCTCCAACCATGTGAGAGCAGCAGGCCTGGCTTGGTGGTGATGGTGATGTCCTTCCTTCCATGTACACTAATAATTTATCCTCATCATACAGGCCATACCTTCTTTGACTTTTCCCCTCCTGATAAGAACCAAATCATGTCGTAGATCCCAATGCTTCTCGGGCATCTTTCCTCCAACTACATGCCTATATTACATGGTAAGATGAGAACAAAGAACAGTTTAGTTTTCTATAGTCTTTACTTGCCGATCATTAGATGCAAGTGAATACGAGTTTCGGATCATCTGCTCCTCCTCCTAATCTGTGAAGCTGCTCTTAGACAGTCTCAAGAAAAATTCAACAAAGTTCTGAGCCTAACAATCGAACGCTTCTCAAAATTTAGAGCACGATCTCAGCCTGTACAGAACGACGCTGGAAACAAGAAGTTGAGAGATTGCATGCCACTAATTAGCCGCACACAGATCCTTCCCCTACGTGAGCCGCACACCGTAACCCAAGAACTACAGCCGCGGAAGTCAACGGAGGCCGCGGTCAACCCTCGCCGGCGCCTCCCGTCTCAAGAGCCGCCGCCCTGCCGTCGCCCGGTCCAGGTGCTCCGCCGGTTAGTGGGGCATCCCCTACGGCGGCCGGCTCCGACGGGGACGTTCCGGAGGGCGCCCCCGGCGGTCCAGTAGCGGTGGCAGGCCTTGCAGAAGTGCCGCGGCTGGTTGACGTTGTAGTTGTTGAAGTAGCAGAACTTGGTCTTCTTGCTCTTGCACCTGGGGCATGGCAGCGCCTCCTCCGGCTCCACCGCCTCCACCACTCCGGCCGGCTCCGTCGCCTGCTGCGCCGCCTCCTCCTCCTTGCCTAGTCCGGCCCCCTTTAGGATCACCGTCCCGAAAAGTTTGAAGCTTGGTGCTTCCTCGTCTTCTGCCATGCTGAGATCGGAGAGAGACAGATGATGAGGACTCCCGATAGGTTGAGAGGGATAGGAGGCGCAAAGCGAGAGAGAGGTATATATAGGGGAGGTGGCAACAGAGGCTTCATTCTTTAGTGCTCTTTATCGTCATCTCATCCCAATGGATAGAAAGGCCAGCCAAAGAGAGCAAGAAAAGAAAGAAAAGGAAGGCTTGTCTGACGACAGAGAAAAAAGGTCTTCCATTTTGGATGTTATCCATCTCCTGGAAGAAACTTTTTTCTCATTACTTGGGTGTGAATTGTGGACTCTGCCACTTGGGAAAAGAATTCCCCGACAATGACAACATGGAAACTTTGGAATGGGGCTCTGCTTGTCATTCATTCATGCGGTGATGAAGTCTTCAGTTCATGAATCATCGCCATGTGCCTACAGCACGTTACGACGCAAGTCAACAAAGAATATGATGGCAAAGCGAAACACTCCAAATTTTGTTTTCAGCTATGGAAGTTGTTTTGGCACCGATGAAGCAATCACAACAGTCATTCAAGATGCTCAAAGCGATTGGAGATAAGAATTGTGGTGCATATATTTTGTTTATTGTTCTAATGTTGGGTTGATTGCAGGACCCCTTTGCAATAAATAGAGTAGGTGATTTTGCCTACCCTTCCTCAAAGAACAACATCAAAGTCCACATAAATTGTGCCTAATCTTCCCTGATCGCACTCAGAATATAAAGCTTATGGACTTGAGATTTTTATGGGAGTTATGGAGGACATGTGGGAATAAATGGCTTTGCTTGTACTACTGAGCAAGGAAGATGGAGAAATTTGTGGTTAGCACCAGAACTTAGATTCTTTGGCTCCAAGATTGACTTTTCTTCACCAGATGGGTCCAAAACTCAATTTTTAGTATAATTTTACATTAAATTTTGTTTTCTGACAGCATCTAATGCAACCGGATATTTTATCAGAGATAATCTAGAACTCATTTGATTGGATTCTTTGCTCACTGGAATTTGCTCTGGTCACAAGCACGATCACATCATGTTGGATTGAACGCCAGAATAAGATGAGTCTGATTCGGTCTGGAATTAGTTCAGATGAGGGAAACGGATCTGTGGAAGGAATAAAGCTGGTCTCCTCTTTCTTCGATCTTTTCCTTGCTTTTGCCTCGATCTTTTTTATCTGTACGATACTGCGCGTAATGCTGGCGATGATGGAGGGGCTGTAGAAGGTCCTGATAGCTGCGCACCACAATATGTCTAGAATTAAACGTAATTAAATTAGTCTCTTTCAATCGGTAGGACAACACTTGTTCTGTGCTTTGAGAATGATTGACTTGTTCATTTCTGGCATCCCTGTCAGCTTAGATCAAGTCCTAGCTTTCTACAACCACCATGAACATCTCTTGGCTTCTTCCCAGCTCCCTTTCTCGGTTGATGTCAGTGTCCGAGTAGATGGGAATTCTTGAATGCAGGGCTCCTCAGTGACGAACTTGAAAAGGTTGTCTTACTGCTTCAGTCAGTGTGCACTTTTCTGCAAAAGAAAATGACAAAAGCCTCTTCTCCATGAAGAGGATGTGTTTTCTTCCTTGCAGTAGGAAAAAGTTGGGAAGTAGTTAAGAGGGTGGAAAGGAAGATTGCCGGCCTCTTTTGTCTTTGAATCATTAGTCTATGCCCTGATATTATATATATGAAGGATAAACAAGCATATGTTCTTTTGTCTTTTCTAGGGTTCAGCCACCCTCATCATCCTTTTTAATTTGTGGTTGACTGACTTCAAGCACTTTTTTACGCCTGAAGAATCTATATGGTGATCTCTTTGGTGGTTTTTTGTGGGAAGGAAAGCAACGTGTAGCAAGCATTGGAAAGATGGTTGATGGCTGAAGAATGTATACATCTCATTCAGATCATATGGAGGTCAGCAGCTCATGTGGATCAATTATCATTATAAGATGAAATCATTAATGACTTGATTAATTTTGACATTAATGTTGCTGATGTCTCATGAGGCTTAAGCTGCAGATTACAAAACAATCATTCGTTCCAAATCCTTTTATCATCTTTAGTTTGGAGAACAGTCACCAACAAATATGGCATCCACCAATTCCATGGCAACCTTCTCAACAAGTGCAGACACGATGTGCTCTTCCACCTTACTGACAACGTGATATGCTTCTTCCATGCAAAGGCCATTCCTCCAACCCACGTCCCACATGGTGTTGATCAACACGTCTTTGCATCTGAGATCTCTTTCCAGCCTCACGTAGAGACTGTCGCTGGAAATAACATCATCGTCCGCCTCACTGTACTTAGCAAGTCTCCCAATTCCCTTGCTGATTTCCCCCACTATCTGATCAAGAGAAGCATGCTCTGTTCTGCTCCACCGGTGAATCAGCGACATAGGATGACGGCCAGAGAGCTCTGCGTGCTGCCTTTTGCGCTCTATCAACTCTTCTGCACAACCCAAATAGAGCTTAGCATCTTTGTCAACCTCGTCCCAGTCCAGTTTTCCGTGATTCGTAGGTGGGTGAGCGTTAAGGGTCAGCTCGTAGGCATGCAGCAGGAATGACTGGCAGCCGAGCAGTAAAGCTTCGAGGTGTTCTACTTTATCTGCTCTTTTAGTGGTGCTAATGAGTTCATTGCCGACATGCTTAGCGGCCGCTGCTTCTGCTTTGCCAGAAACCATTCCAACTTTGCTGCTCCTTGGCATGACTTCGCGAATGACTTTCTGGTCTTTCCCAGTCTTCTCTGCAAGCGAGAATGAGAGAAGAGCCTATTTAGAACTCGGATGCTTCTGTGACCACACGTCAGTTCTTAATTGATTGAAAGGATGAATGAATGCCTACCATTGTTGGAAGATTTTGGGCTCAGCTTTTGCTGTTTCGAAGGTTCGGCAGCAGGCGAGATGTTGATTGCAGATGCACCGTCATCTGTCTCGCAGGAAGGACTCATTTCCTGGCCATCTCTCTGCTTTGGAGTCTACAAAAGAGTACGGTAGGATTGCACAAATGGATATTTGTTAAACTTCTGTGTTCATAGTTCTCATCTAAATAAGCATCACAATAACTGAGTAAAATTCCTGAGATTAGTTTGGCCATCTTCTGTATCGAACGCTTTCTTTTGAGTAATCTCTACATGGCTGACCAATTCATGAGCTCGAAAGAATTTGAATGGCATGAAAGGGAATACCTTGAGCTTGGTCATCTTCCGAGCTGGTTTTGCTGCAGCTGTTCTCTTTTCTGCCGCGGCATTGGTGGAATTCCCTGATACCATTTCCCTCTGGGGTTTCATCGTACTCTTCTGCTGTGTCGCCCCTGCTTTCATGGCAATGCTCTTTGCAGAAGCTGGCCTTTTGTTGGGCTCGGTAGATGCTGCTGCAGCTTTCTTGGCCTGAGATAACGGAGCTGCTGCAGCTTTGAGGCCTTTTCTGCTTTGAGGAGTCGTTCGATCTAACAATGACTTCTGTCCCTGAAAGCTTCTCTTGTGAAGCTTCGCTTCCTTCTTCTGCTGTCCATCGCATACAGAAGCTGGCATTTTACTCTTCTTGGACGACTCTACTTTGCTCTTCTTCGAGCTCACTGCTTCCTTTCTTACCGATTCATGTGCTAGCTCTCGTCTTCTGTCGGCAATGACCTCGTCGTGCTCCACCTTGGTGGCTTGGATCGACTCGTGGCTTGACGGCGGACGAGAAGCGAGGAGCTCACGCTGCTCCCCTCTCTCGGGTAACTGCATTGCCTTGACAGCCGATGGGTCTTCTTCATCCATATGGAATCTTTTACTGTATCGTTCATCTGCCGAAGTATCGTTTGAATCCGACTGATTTCGGCAACCTATTTCTTGGCCTCTCTTCGCGAGCCGCTCGATCTTTTCTCGTTCGATGATGCTCTGTAGAGTCACTCTCTCCGGTTTCGGACTCTGCTTAGACACCAGCAACCTTCCTGCCCCAGGCATCCCAACATGAAACATTGGTCTCGGTGCATTTAGATTCTCCCTGATCTGTTCCTTTCGTGTGGTTTCGGCAGCTTCTGCAGGGACTTCTTCCAAGCCCATCAGCCTTGCAATCAGGCTCGGAGCTTTCATCTTCATTGGCTGCTCCGAGGCAGCGGTAGAATTCTTTCTTCCCCCCTCTGTCTCATGATAGGATGAACCGAGTGCACTTCTGAAATATACTCCCAATGATCGGCTGGAAGACGTCTTCTCGTCGTCGGAAGAGATTTGCAGTAGATTCTGACCATGGAGACTCTCTCTGATCACCTTCTTCATCTCCTCACCGCAACTCCTCCATGAAAGACTGCTGCAGAGCTTCTCTTCCGGCAGCCTACTGCTGTAACTGTTCACTGCGTACCTATGTGGCTTCTTTGACTCATGACCGATGTGTGCTCCCTCCATGAATTCTCTTTGGTGAGGAATCGTCGTCCTCGATTGAAGCTTCAGTGATTCCTGAGCGTCCAAAGCATCCTTCAGATGACCGTTGCTGATACATTTCGATCCTCCATCAAGATTTGCCACCCCGAACCATGTGTTGATCATGTGACTCAGCTTGCGAGCTGGTTTGGATACCTCCAACAGCTGCACGTCACTGTTCTCCCTGGAGGGGAGGCCGTTGCCTCCTCTTCTTCTTACCATCAAAAGGAGTGCAAACCAGGCCTCGACAACCTCTCCAGGGAATCCACCACCCGCAGAAGTCAATTGTTTGTTTCTGCCGACAAGAACAGGATCATTAAAACCCATAAGCTGCTTACCTTAAATTGTCTGACAACAAAATTCCACTTGTCAAGGAAGAAAACAAATGTTCCAGTTGAAGTGAAAAGCTATCTGGTTTTGGAACTCCACTAATTCTTGATCTGTACATATCATGAAAAAATGACCGGCTACAATCTATATATGCGGGCTAACACTGGCTTCAAAGAGAGAAGTGGAGAGAACAGAGCTACCTGAAACATGAGGCATATGAGCTGAGGGTGGAAGCCAAGAAGAAAAAGAAAGGTGGCTGAAACCATCAGGAGTCCCCCATGCTGCTGTGTCTCCACTCCCAGTTTGGCTCCTTGAGATCACAAACGTGTCACATTAACTCCCTCGATATCCCAGTGAAACAGCAGATTTAGGTTTTTTGCTACCTGCTGGTCTTCTCACAGCCTGAGCTCATTGAATCCCAGTAATGTTGGTGGGTCAAAGTTGGCGTAATGAGTAAGAAAGGAGAACACACAGATCTGAAGACTTTTGCTGTTCGGTAGCAGTGTTTGCCTTTTCCATCCCTACCATTTTAATACGAGAGAGTTCGTGTAGTTAATTCCATGTCATGAGCATATCGATCGCTGTGGGCTGATCTGAATCATGGATTCTTGTTGAGATGTCTTCTTCTTTTTCAAGGAAGAACGGAGGGTTTGGGCCACCAAGTTTTATTAGTGAATGTTCCCTTAAGACATCTAATTAATGCAAGAGTTCTTCCGCTGGTGTCAACAAGACTCCTCTCCCAGAGCTTCATTAAAACAGGAAAGGTTCTGCCACAAGAAACTCTTGTGGTGATGTGAAGTAATGGTTTCCATGCACTTGGGAGGAACATGGTAACTACATGGAAATACTACATGACGGAATGAAATAGGGACTTGATATCTCAGGTCGATCTCAAACATAAGTTGCCATTTGTCTTTTGTTCCTACTCATTGATTGTTTGATGGAGCAGTAGGAGATGGATAATTCTCGGCGTTCTCCTTTTTACCTGCACCTCTTTTCTTTTGCTTTTTCTCTGTTGCTGTGGTCCATGACATGTCGGAAAGCTGGTCGAGCAGCGCATCACTGCATCTGAGAAAAGATATGTAGCTGCATTGGCAGTGGTGACAGTTTTCCGGGCTGTCCCAGCTCCTTTGCTCTGTCTTCTTCCATTTGCCATCTGCGTTACTAGGCTGTCAATCTTCAAGCTCTGCAGGCCCACAAGTTGCATGCAGTGCAAGGAAAGCAGAGCTCGTTTTGCTCGAGCTAGCAATCATGAGCTTTCCTGCTGAACTATCAATACCACCATGAGAATTCATCAGCCTCCCTACACCAATCGTTTTTTTTTTTTTTTTTTTGCGCAATGGAGGATGACACTCCAAAGCTCGGGATTTGCTAATTAAACCTTTGTAACTCTCACACCACAACAATTAATTAAAGGGATTTATTTTGATATCGACGGATTAACTTGGTTTGTTTCTCGACTCGATCTATTCGTAGTCGATGAGACGAGCGACTAGTGATATAATAACGATGATCTATCACTAATTAAGCATAACAATAGTGTGCAACTACTCTCCGTTACCATTCACAAGTAAGGAAGAAAATATTCTCCACACATATATTTTTGAAGAATTTCTTCTAAATTATTCGAATTTCAAACTAACTTAAATATCAGATGAGCAGTTTCCAACATAGTTTTATAAGTTCAGTACCTTCAGAGTCAAATGAATCATATCTCATTAAGATTAATTTAGAAAATGACTGTGATTGACACCAAATCAATAACTAGCACGGATTAATAGGCATGATGTGAATGTTGGTATTCAATTTCTTACATAGTTGATTCAAACAAAGAAGCAAAGAAATTAGGTAAGACCAACCAATTAAAAAAATCTTAAATTAAGATAAATTAACAGTGTCAGGTAAAAGATGGTTGAAAACGTTGTCTTCTCCGCGAGCTTAGAAAGGGTATCTTTGTAATCGGAAGAGAAATATAGAAGTGAAAGGGGGGAAACTGCTCTCCCATCCATATTTGCAGGGCCTCTTTTGTCAGCCTCAGAATGTTGAGACCACAACACTGACCATCCACTTCATAACCTCCTTTCTATTTTATTGTCCTCCCTCGACCTTCCCTTCTCGTCCTCGACATGCACCCCACGTCCACTCCTGGGTGCATGGTGGAGGTCGCCTTCTTCCCTATCTCTTCCACTGCTTCCCAGAGACAAGGCCTCAACTTGTGTCTCCCCCTCCCTCTGTTCGTCTCCTCGTGAGAGGAGGGCTTTTCTTTGTGCAACCTTTGAAGCTACACCAACAAGTTTCAGCCTGCCTTGCCTTCCATATGTTGGCTTAGAGAGAGAGAGAGAGAGAGAGAGAGAGAGAGAGAGAGAGAGAGAGAGAGAGAGAGAAGGGGCGGAGATATATGCATCTTCCTCTGTTACTCAATCTACATCCGTGTGCATGCACAATCCGAGAGAAGACACGGTTGCTTCCCGAGTGTGTCGATCACCTTCGGTGGCAGACGTGTGATGGTCGGGTTTCTCACGAGAGGACATAGCCTTGACAAGATTGATGCATGTTAAAGCGGCGCTGGAGACCTCGAGGCGCTGAGCACAGGGCTTAATTTTGGACAATGAGGAAGGGAACCGATCTTTTAAGGAGGAGATCAAGGTGTTCTTCAGAAGCCAGGGCTCAAGAACCGCGGACAACTCTGTAGAGGGCCAGTAGATTGGTGTTGCGTTTGATCGGTCGCCGGAGGAAGGATCCCCCCAAAATCAAGGATGAGAAAGGATTGTGCAGGAAACGGTCCTCCGTCAGGTAAGGCAGATAAGGATTGGGTGTAAAAATGTAGGCTGAGAAAACAAGATCTAATTCATGAACTGGTCTCGATAGCATCCTTAATGTAATGCAATATTTGTTTTGCTGTTCTTATTTTATGGTGAAGATAACCTTTTGACTTTTCCTCATGGACTTTTTGTCAGACATGGAACTGATGAAGGAGAAGTTTGCGAAGCTTCTTCTCGGTGAGGACATGTCAGGTGGAGGAACAGGGGTTTCCTCAGCCCTTGCTCTCTCTAATGCCATCACCAATCTTGCAGGTTTTGTCTAATACGCAGTAATACATATCATTACAGCTATTCAGCTATTCTGACCACTCCTTCTCCGTCTCCCTCGCTTGCTCCGGCTTGATTCAGCTTCTGTCTTCGGAGAGCAATGGCGCTTGGAACCCATGTCAGAGGAAAGGAAGGCAAGGTGGCGAAAAGAAGTCGATTGGCTCTTATCCGTCACTGACCATATCGTGGAATTTGTTCCCTCACAGCAGGTTTCAGGAGATGGAAAGAGCATGGAGGTAACTATCGACGTCCGGAAGCCCTCCTTGACCTGAATCCAAAGATCAAACACTCACACAATCATGCTCCTCACAGATAATGATAACTCAGCAACGCAAAGATCTTCGCATGAACATTCCTGCCTTGAGGAAGCTCGACGCAATGCTCATCGTAAGCGACAAAGATGATTGCCGCACGAACATTCCGCTTCACTCTGTTCTGATACCGATCTCGACACTCCTGCAGGAGTACCTCGACAACTTCAAGCAGCAGAACGAGTACTGGTATGTGTCCAGGGATGCGGATGAGTCTGAGAAGGGGAACGTGCAGCGGACCGATGACAAGTGGTGGCTCCCTACCGTGAGAGTCCCCCCCAGTGGGTTATCAGAGGCCTCAAGAAAATGGATTCAGCATCAGAAGGAGCTGGTGAACCAAGTGCTCAAAGCAGCTATGGCTATCAATGCCAATGTTCTGATGGAAATGGAGATTCCAGAAGACTACATCGAATCCCTCCCAAAGGTGTTCGTTCACTCAGTCAATGCTTTTTGCTCCAACTCACCGCAATCATCTTCTCGGTCTCGGCCATGGACGCTGATCATGTCTCATGGCACAGAACGGAAGGTCAAGCCTCGGAGAAACCCTCTACAAGAACATCACCGACGAGGATTTCGATGCCGAAACATTCCTTGCATCCGTAGACCTGTCCACGGAGCACAAGATCCTGGACCTCAAGAACCGAATCGAAGCATCGGTCGTCATTTGGAAGAGGAAGATGAACAACAAGGACGCCAAGTCGTCGTGGGGTTCGGCTATAAGCTCGGCTATTAGCATGGAGAAACGAGAACAGTTCGAAGACAGAGCAGAGACGACCTTACTCATCCTCAAGCACAGATTCCCCGGCATTCCCCAGTCAGCACTGGACATAAGCAAGATTCAGTACAACAAGGTACGTAGAACTCCAAGAATTGGCACTCGCCCTATCCGACTTCTTCTGCTGCTGTAAACATGCGACCCTCCTTGTGCAGGACGTGGGATACTCGATCCTGGAGTGCTACTCCAGGATTCTGGAAAGTCTAGCTTTCACAGTGATGTCGCGGATAGAAGATGTTCTCCATGCAGACTCCGTTACTCGAGATCAAAGTCTTGCGGGCTCCAAGACGAGGCCTTCGGTGGCAGAATCGGAGCCAATTGCAGGAATAGCGACGCCACTCGATCCAGCAGAGGAGATCGATAAGCTTAATAACATGGAAGCCAACAATTCCATGACGCTGTCGGATTTCATGGGCTGGCAATTCGACCTCGACACCCAGACAAAGAAGGAAGACGAAGATGGAAAGCTGGTGAAACAGCCTCCAAGCATTGTGGTGGCCAACAACAAGCTTTCCAACGTAGAGAAGTTAGAGACATGGGAGGCTTGAGCTTTCAAGAAGCCCACAGAAAAGACGAGAGAGAGAGAGAGAGAGAGAGAGAGAGAGAAGAGATGCATTTTACAGAGATTTTGTACCATAAGTTTCTTGCTTTATGAAGATCGAAGAGCATTATATGGATTTTTTTTTTCCTTACTTTGACACAGCAAATTTTTGAGAAAATAAGGTTCATTCGATCAAATTAATTGTTAGGAACTGTTCATAGCTCCAGGAATTCAATTAAGAAAAGAGTCTCGAAGTATTTATTTATATGATGATGATCGAAGTGAAATGATGGAGTTCAGATTCCATTAAATTAGATCTGATCGAGGTGCCCAAAGTGAGACCAAAAGAAGCCTTCCATGCCAATCTTTGTTCACATACGAGGAGCATAAAGTTGGAATAGAGTACAAAGGAAATGATCGAGCTTCTTTGATGTTTACACCGATCGCCTTAGATCTTGCCGCGAGGCCCGGGAGTAGGGGGCAGCTGAGGGCCCTTCTTGATGGGTAGTATGTCGCCGGAGGCGGTGGATCCCAGGTAGGCTATCGCAAAGCCGCCGCCCAGCAGCAAGAACTTGAGCAACAGACCCCGCTTGGTGAAAGGAGCAACGAACGTCTCGAAGAACTTGCTCTGCAATTCCACAAGCCCATGGTCGGCATCAGCCGTAGCCGAGGGGAGGAGGTATGGGTTTGTTTGCCTACCTGGAGAGGGTTGTAGGGCGAGGGGGCGTCGGAGCCGTAGACGTCCCACTGGCCCGTGGTGTTGCCGAGGTCTTCGAGGTCGAAGTACACGCTCTTCTCCCCGTACTTGGCGACCACGGCGGCGCCAGGCCTGCTACCAACAAGCTCGGAGTTCGATCGCGTCCATTGCGTTCGACGAGAAAGGCATAGGAATTGTACCTGAGGTTGGCGCGAGAGGCGATGCGGCGGGAGGGCTTGAGTGCGAGCTTGCTGCCGTTGAAGGAGCTCCCTGCGAGGCCCTTCACGGCCACAGGTTGCACGGCCGCGACCGCGGTGAGGGAGGCCATTGCTGCGTCCTTCGCGCGGTGCTGCTGCTGAGATTCCAAGGACTGCGTTCTTTGCCTCACGTTGCTGCCGCGCGAATCTTTATCCGCTCTCCGATATCTACTCGGCTGTGGTGAGTCCAACCGCAGGTGGTGGCGCGGGTGATGAGAGAATCCAGTGAGGGAATGCCACGTGAGTCGAGTTGAGATTGGCTTATCCAAGAGATGCAGAGGAAAGAGACAAAATTATACACGTATATAAATACCTACGCATATAAACAAACGCCCATTAGGGAAATACTGGTGAAGTATGATGATGTGATCAAAAGTGACTTGGATAGTGGCCAAGAGATACGCTTTCAAGTCATGTGGATGTATATGAAAACTAAGATCACATAGTATTTTGTCAGATGGTCTAGCCAATCATAGAACGAAAAGTGAGAATTTTGAATTAAATAATAATGAGATTAATAGTAAAACAATAAAGTTTTTTATATTAAAATTAATCCAAAAAAATTTATAATATAAATAAAATATTCTCCTCTTCTTATATTTTATTTTTGATAGATGTTGAAACTCATTTTTTCTTAATGATTATGCTCCCACATTGTTAATTAAATCTAATGGGTTAATAGGTGTATCAGTAAAGCTAAATCAAAATCACTAACAAAATATAAGTTGATAACATTACACCCATCAAATCAAGATATTATAAACTTATCCACTTAAAGTCTAGGCATCATCATTAAAGTCTAACATAGTCCAGATCAAACCCATGACCCAACGATGACTCATCCACGAGTAGTTCTTTTTCACTCGAATTATCTTGTTATGGTAGCTATGATACTATGTTTAACGAGATAATTGAGATTCCTTGAAAACTATGTACTGTACATGATTTGTAATCCTATAAAATGAATTTTGGGATAGTTATTTATGCACAATATAACTTACTTGGCGAGTGAGTTAAATCGTACCAAAATTACTTTTCGCCAATTAAATTGGCTTTAGAATCTCAATTGTTACATTTCCCTAAATGTTCCGATACATTGAAATTTGAGTGACATTATAGCCGATACATGGAGTCAGACATCATCAAGTGGTGATGAACCATCCTCTACTTCAGTTGAAGCATCAAATACATCAAAAAAAAAAAAAAGAATGACTAAAGAAGACTTTGAGACCTGTAGCTAATAGCACCTGCACTAAAACAACATCTTCAGGTCTAAAAAGCAACCTGCTTGCCAAACTCTGTCATTTCAACTATGAATCATCCATCTACTATGTTCAGAGGCATGCTTTATTACCATGTATGCAGCCCCTCAGCTTCCTTATGATGTCACAAGCTTCGATTAAAAATGAGTAATATCCGGAGCCAAGATTCCAATAAGAAGGACCTGATGAACAGATAAAAAGCAAAGAGTTGATCAACTAATGAAAAGCAAATGATCAATTGATGCCAATTCTAATAGACTAAATATAAATTGCAACAAAAATGAAGAAAGAAAAAAGTTAATATATGGTTCCAGCAGCATATCAGAATATTATAGAATGAGGCAGTGACGGGTTCTGAGACTTGCTTACTTGTTCACGTATCCGATTTCTCAATCTTAGGTTTGATGTTGCCATTTCCTATGGCTGCTTGTCTGATAGGAGTATGCTTATTAGGATAAGCAGGGATTGGTTTCAACATCTGAGGCATCTCCATAACAGTTGGCATTGTAGTTCTAGCAGCGGCATTTTGAGCTGATTCCATATGATAAGGTGTTTCATACTTTGCAGACATGGATGCGTACTTCTCTTCTGCAACACGTCAGAGAAGAAAGCATCGGTTCTGAACTTGCAATGCAAAAACAAGAAATTGTATACTGCTTAGTCTAAATAATTAAGACATCATTATTCAATGGCACCTTTGGACCATCAAGAGAAAATGCTTTTCATTATAACTGAGACACTTTATTACATATTGACTTTGTATCAATTCGGGTTAGAGAAAGAGACCCTCAAAACTGCATGAAGTTGCCATTTTAGAATTTCAACTAAAGAGCAAAATGAGTCATTCCTCACAACAAGATTATCCTGCTACTAGCACTTCCCAAACATTCAAACAGGCTAACTAGGGATAATAAGAAGATCACATCTTTCTGATAACAACAGAAAAAAACACTTGGATGACAGAATCAGGTTCAGAATCTGGGCAAGATAAACAGTCAAAACAAAGATTTCACATAAAACAAATGTCCACCTTTCGTGGTCAAAAGACATTTCAAATTTCAGAAGAAACAAACATAGATGAAAGAACAAAATGATCCATGGTCATTCTGAAATGACATAATCAGCAGATTCAGTTAAATTATTTATCTCTACTACCACGGCAGAAGGAGAAAATGTTTACCTTTCATTCGTCCATAGGTAACTAGCTTGTGGAGATAGTCTCTGAACTCCATTAATACACACCTTTCTTGCTCCGCATAGACCTCTGACATGCCCTGGTCGTTGGAAGATCTTGGAGCTGTACCAGTAGCTCGAGAAGTCATAAAAATTGTGTCTTGCTCATCACACATCAGTGCCAGTGTACCAGGAGACATCGACCTTTCACCCTTCTGTCCGTCCCCAGAATCGGATCCAGACTCTTCGGTGTTAGTTTTGTCTATAGGAATTCCACTTGAATACTCATCCACTAATGCTTTCTGCATATCTGGATCTTTCTGACTCTGATCTATGTCATGATTTGGTGGTATGAGATAGCTTTCATCTTGACCTTCTTTCTCTTCTAACCTCTCCTGAACTTTTCTATCTGAAACATTTTACTTCAGAGAATAAGGATTTGACGGAATCAAGGTCAATGACCTATAAAGAACCCAAATTCATACTAAGAGCAGCAACATTTAGCAAACAAAATCAACATATGTTAGTTAGAAAAAGAAAATTTTGATCAAGTAGAAATTGGTCAACACCAATTTACCTAAAACCAAATCTTTCAACTGATGTATCTTAAATTGTAGAATTCATGAAACTCCAAAATAATTTATTATATACTATATTAAGTTCTGCACGAACGCTGATGAAACATGCATTCATTGATGTATTTTATTTCATAACCAATGTTTTTAGAAAATTATGATTCAAACCCTCATTTATCAGACAATCCCACACCTTGTATCTTCCATGCTAATTTACAAAATGTAGATATTCTCTGACTTTGATGTCCAGAAAGAGAGTAGTCAACATGCTAGAAGGCTACTCAATGAGCACATTCACCAGGCCCCAGCATTGGACTTTATTCATTACCAGATAAGATATGTTTCAATAGAACAGTAACTTTCTGACGGTTGCATTACTTGCAATTTAATAAGAACCAAACAATGGTTACTATATATTCAGACTCCAAGTGTATGATCAAAAAGTAAAAATATCAAAAGAATCAAGATAAATAGGTCAGCGAATAGAAAATGCATAGAAAGAAAGAAGCATAACAACTGTTTTTATAAAATTTCCAGAAGAAAATAAATAATCTAGTAAAGAAGTTAAGACAGAACGAAGAAATTTATTCAACAATTATGTTTCCTTTATGCAAAAAATACATAAAACATTAGAATGGCCGGGTTAGTTATGAATAATTAAATATGTGAACAATGGAAGAACAAAATTCTCCTCATGACCATCCACTTCATTCTTTTGATGTGTCATGTATCGGCAACATAACCATCACAAGCTGACACAGGATGGAGATGTCAGCATGTTTAGCTTGTCCTATACTGCAACAGTTTTGAATAATTAAATATGTGAACAATGAAAGAATCATGACTGTACACTTCTTTATTTTTTAAATGTGTCAGACATGAGTAACATAACAGTTGCAAGCCGACATAGGATGGAGGTGTTTGCATGTTTAGCTTGTTCTATTCTGCAGCAATATTACTCAAATTGATAGCCCAGAGTGTACTAGAATACTGTATGAATCAGTTATTCAAAAATGTCAATTACTATGGTTGTCATACCGGGAAATGTTTTGGCAACCTCTCCAGACACCACCACCAAAAGCTTGCACAGATCCCTAACGTGCTCAGGTTGGACTATGTCTGCTAGAAGAGACCTTCAGACGACCAACAAAAATTAAACCTTGAAGGCACAAAAAAACTACAATTCAAAAGTTCCACAAACAAGATTAATTAAATAAAGAAGAAAACTATTGGTAGATTGATTTTTACCTGTAAGTGACCTTAGTGGATGCCGCAGGAGCAGTATTAATAGCACTAGCCACAGGAATGGAAGCAAAAGAAGAGCCCGATGTCGAAGCATTAGCCTGATAAATGTAGAATAGCATTGGTAACAACAATGTTAAAAATTATTCTTCAATGTAAAGTCCAGCAAAGGTTAATCAAGCAGCCATGTGCAAGAGTGGCAATAAATCACTGTTAGTCTTTTTTCATTGCCGATAAATGCCTATCAGGAAAGCCCTTTGGACAAAGTTAACTTAGCCATCGCATGGGCAATCAATCATCCAGATTTTCAATCTATCCATGCAATGCAAAATTTGAAGTGAACAATAAATTTTTGTCTGATTATTTAGTACCAATTTCATGGAAATAACAAGTAAAATAACAAATTAATCTCTATAACATTGCAAATATCAGAAAATTACCTGTGGAGTTTGTGCAAGCCTTTGAGTGGGTTGATCCTTTACTGATGCACCAGCTAACAGCACTTGGTTTTTTCTCTTCCTTGGTGCTGAGGGAGACATGAACCCGGAGGGACCAATAGCCCCATTCAGGGCTGCATTGGTTGCCTGTTGCATGTAAAGAATGCTCCCATGATCACCACGGGAAAGAGCCTTCCTCTCTTCACTCCCTTCAAAGTTCTTACAGTCCATACATTTACAATTATCAGAGCAAAGAATGTTGGCTTGGAAGCACTCGCAGTATTTCTTGAGGCAACCAGACTTCTTACAGTGGCATCCTTTATTGTGCTTTCCCACTAAAGGAAGTTCTCCTGCCTCATCCTGGCAAATATAAACATATTAATATTAGTAATTAGCACATATATTAAAAAAAAGTTCCTTCAGGCAAAACGGACCTTTTATTTCTTATCCTGAAAGTAGCTTAAAAAGATTTTATGATAGGAGTCCTAAAACATATTTTTTATAGAACAAGATAAACAAAACTTTCATGATCACTTAATTGCCTGTTTGACTTGCAGAAGATTGAGAACTTCACAAATATGTCCTCCGATCTAATCACTTATTTCTCATCACCTATCACCACCTTGAGAACATACACAAGCCATCAATATAAAAAAAAAATAATAGTTCTTTTCTGAGAACAATTGCTAAGTTGCTCAAAACTCACAATGATCTGTTGTTATCATAGGACACAATTACTAAAATTTATCATTACATGCAGAGTATAATATAAGACCCAATCTTGTGATACAAACCAATTATTTAATTCTTCTAGGATATTAACTACATACCCTGCTATCCCGCAGTGTGTGTGGGCTACTTCCAATCTTAGGCCTGAAGGCATTAGGATTGCGCTCTAGGGTAGCTTCAACAGCCTCACGCCTGGCAGCTTCATTCTCGATATTGTTACAGCAGTTTGCACAGTTGCAGCCATCACAATAAACTCCAGATGCAAAACACTCACAGTACCTAAGCATGCAATAATGAAAAAGTTAATATAAGGACAATAAGCTAGTTTACAAGAGGACATATAAATAAAACCATAAAATCAAGCACTTAATTGCAAAACTATATTTAATACCACAAAAGACAGAATAAGCATGAACGGGACAAAAATATCCAGTAGTATTTGCATATTCACTGAAATTTTCAAGCGACTAGTGAAATAGAAACTCTAGCATAGTAGAGAAACTTAATGTCCCCATTCCATATTTGTGAAGCATTTAGCTGCAAGACTGCAGGCATAAACTTTCCTTATCTAGAGGGCACAGCAAAATTCATTTTAGATGAGCAAGTAAATAACCAATACTCCTTCTGGCATAAAACCTATAAAACAGAGGAAGCACCAAGAGATTTTCCTGCATTTTTCGTTAATTATTTTCATCAAGTGGGATTCTTGTGATGTAGCTATACTTAATTAAAAAACTAGAGATAAGGATAATGAATTTGACAGAATTATTCAAACGATTATCGAACTCTCTCTGCACATTATTCATTAGTCATCTACAACTTGCTTGGAAAACAAGTTATTCATAACCCAAGATTTAGTTTCTAAAGGTACCAGAAGGAAGAATTTTATATATGACTAATTTACCAACAAAAACTCACAAATTCACAAGCATATGAACTTCGCTTACACAATTAATTAATAATCAAGTTGCATGCCTGACTTATCAGAAATCTGTTTTCCATTAATGAATCAATAATCGTAATACGTCCAATATTTACAGTGCTAATTCTCAGTCGGAGAAATCAGACGGGGAAGGCACCATAATACATCATAGCTCATACGACTGAAGTACAACACCCTGCGACTACTACAATTAAGTGTAGCTAAAACAGCAATAAGTGCTAAGTTGTGTGAGTTCTGTGTTTGTCTAGATGGGAGGTCGAGGAATATGTGTTACATAGGTCTGCAGTTGATGAACCATATACATGAAATCACCGTGTAGCAATTACTGCACTAGTAAGGTCTGATCAGTCAGTCTATCCAATAACCATCTTAAGTGGTAGTTAACTAATGCTATGAGAAATTGTAATACTGAATATCGGTCACAAGCAAGATACCAATTGCAAATTACCGCTGCAGCATAAGTATCAAGTCAGAAATTCCATGGTTGTTTTGGCTGTAAGAAGCAGCTAGTGAACTAAGATGTCTTAGTAATCGACTACTTGAAAAAATATTCTAGAGGACAGAGATCAAAGGAGCATAACGGAGACACAGATGATAATTTCTGACAATATTTACAACAGATTTCCTTTTTTTGGGTCCTATCCTGCCAGAAGACAAGATGTTTTATGGCATTCTTGGTCATCTGTGTAATCTTTAGACTATAGATGATCTCAAAGAAGTAACTACGCTACTCAAGTGTTAACACACCATAATCTTATCATGCGAAAAATTGAAACTAAGAAGGCAACAAAAACTTTCATAACAAAAGTTAATTCCACCTACAGCTTCAAGCATTTTGAGTGTTTGCAGTTGCAGTTCTTCTTTCTTGTTGGCGTACCATCTTTTGCATCATGTAATGGTCGTGGCCTTGATTTGGGTGATGCTGGCTTCCTGGAGAGGCTAGTTGTAAGATAGTGAGCCCTTCTTTGCAACAAAAAAAATAATACACAGAGACATCAGGTAAAGATAAAAGCTTCTCCACTGCTAATCATGCCTCTGAGAATATTAATAGGTATCCCTCCCAAGACTTGCATGTCACTGAAAAAATCTGGATATACTAATGTAACTAATAGATTGCGGCATGTTCAATACAAGAATATCTCAAAATAAACTTGATGCTTGATATACCCTGGGCATTTAGCGAAATGTGTTGAAGGGACGAAAGCATACATATTAGCCACTAAAAACTATGACCAAAAAGAAGCAGAAGGTTGATAAAAAAGAGTGATCAATTTCAAAGTTCTCATCTACTGTGGAAGACAGTCTAATTCAACTGTTATCGTAAGAAATAATAGTGTACTTCTGAAAGACTCCTGTGTCCTAAATGACATATATGAAATATACGGATGAATCTTATCACTATAAATCCGTCATTATTAGCATCATTAAATACTACCCAAGATGTCCAAATCAAACAAGATTTAAGCTTGTAGTCTGAAGTAAAAGAACACTAAAATACAAAGAACAAACAAACGAACGAACGAAAACAAAAAAGGACATTTCTGAGGCATTATATTTCGAATTGCATTCCGAATTAAAAGACGAGGAATCTTAACATAAGAGCACTGCAGGGGCAGTTTTAGACAAAGCGGAGAAACTCTCATGGCCATCCTTCGCTATATAACCTTAGAAGGTAGAAACTCAAGCTTCCAAAACCTAACCTAAGATTTAGAAGAGTTGCGCAAATCCATAGTGATTTCAAAAAGCGCGTTAGATATTAACTCACGCAGACACAGAATTTGAAGGAACAGAGGGGCGCAAGGGATCCGGCGTGGGCCACGGCGGCCGTTGCTGCTGCTGCTGCCGCTGCTGCTGCTGCTGCTGCCGCTGCTGCTGCTGCTGCTGCTGCTGCTGCTGCTGCAGTTGCTGCGGTGGATCAAGGGCCACCGGTACGGCCGCCGAAGGCGGGGCACCACAACAAGCCGCGGCCGTGAAATCCAGCTGGCGGACGAGCTTTCTTGGAGGGAAATCAGTCGACGCCGACGCAACAGGTTGAACACTTTGCTCCATCGGAGCCGTCAATCGCCGATTCAAGGACCAATTCGAGAAAACTGCCGAAGGTCCCCTTCAGAATTCCGGTCCTCCTTAAAAATCTGAACCCGCACAGATGCCCAACGGCTGGAGATCACTTGGATCGAGCGCTGGAAATCCCGGAGATCGCCGGAGGTGGAGACCAAGGAGGGTCCCGTGGAGCCTCGGGAGATCTCCGGCGTCGGAGAGGGAATTAAACGGCAGAGATCCGCCGAGAGGAGCAGCGACGGGTGGTGGAGGACGGGGGATAAAGGTCGATTTTTTATTCGGGTGCGGGAAATCTTTGGAGCACAAAGGAGAGGAGAAGGGGGAGGAAGAAGCGAATTGCTTTCTCTCTCTCTCTCTCTCCCTCTCTACTTTTAAATCGAATTCTAATATTTCGACGGACGGATTTAGTTCCAATAGACGATCGGACGGTCATTTTCTCGAGAAGAGATCGTGCGGTTAAAATTCATAGGTTCGAGATGTCGGGCCGTCCGATCCAAGAAAAGGAAGATTTTTATTATAGGAAAATTTGTGGATGTACGTCACAATACGGTGATATGATCCTGAAATAGATTTCCGGGTAATTTACTCAACAAAACCACATATATTTAGATTTTATCCTATTTCTCAAATTTTACAATTCATCTTTCATTATATTGGACTAAATTTTTTTAAAAAAAATGGAAAAAAATAATAATAAAAACTTTTATGTTTTTGCATTTGTAAAAGTTTGAGGTGAGTTGGGACAAATTTTATCAAAATGATGTAACATATTGAACTATAAAAATCCCTAAAATCAGTAAAGTGCTTATTTGTATCATATTTTCATTTGATGGTTAAAATGTAAGATGTGTTACATATAATGTTACACCCATAAATAAACAGCTACATTCGATTGCGTTATTAGGAATAACGTAATTTATTTTGAATTTGATTATATATGGAGTGTAGGACAAATCTTTTTCAAGAGTAGTAATATAAAGTTTGTTTAACTCATCTGAATCTCTTAATATATCATACAAATACGATGTACATGATGATGTCATTAGATTTTCTATTTTTTTATATTATTTATGAGTTTTGACTCAATTTAATAATTAAGTTAACACAACTCATTAATAAATATGACACTATAAAGTTTGTGTGACTTACTTCATTATTTTAATAAATATAACCTAAATAGTAATTTCATTTTTTTTATTTTTAAATAAATAAATATATTGAATAATTTCACACTCAAAACTTGTGTTGATTACCTACCATATAGATATAGCATATGTATTTGGACCCAATTAGTATCACGATTTTTATATTTAAAAATTTATATTAAGATTATTATGTTAAGTCTCAAATTTTGATCATAAAATTAATTGATAGTGTTTTATTGTCTAATTGCGTTTTGAGTGACGCAGGTCTACTATCGATCAGAATTAGACAGTTGACATTGGATGAATCAGCATTGCGTCGGAAGAACTCACGTCAGGAGATTGGACGTCGAGCTGGAGGTTCGATCGATAATCGGTAGAAGGATTCGGGCAAAAATATCGGGCATTGGGCTAGGAAGAGTGGTGTTGCGCCAAGGATATCGGGATTGTGGAGGTCAATTACCGATTTGACAGTAGGTCGCAAGAGAGGACGATGCGCCAAAGAACCAAACGAAGCACCAACTAATGACGTGTCAGGCAACACGAGGTTGATTCATGTAACTGACTAGATCAAAATAGAGTTAAGGTTTATGTGTGTAGGATTAACTATGATAACTATGAAGATATAAAACAAAATAAAGTATTGGAGTCCAGTACGATGGAATTGTTGGGAGTTCAAGAGTTCGATGGAAGTCTGAAGATTCGTTAGGAGTGCTACCAGAATTGACCAAGAATAAGTAGGGAGCTTGTTGAAAGGTTTTTGGAAGTTCGCTGGAAAGATTCTTCAAAAGTTCATGGAGCTCGTCGAGAAAGATCGAAGCTTACCAAAGAAACTCGTCGGAACTCTCCAAGATCATTGTGGAGTCCAGGAGCTTATCGAGAGTCCGTAGAATGGTGTCCGAGGGTTCGTCAGAAGACCGCCGGAAGCTTACTGGAGGATGACTTGATGTGCCGGACTTTGTATTAACTTAGAAAATATCTTAAATTTAGTAATTAGCATATAATTAGAGTTAGGATTAAGTGTTAATACTATAACCCTGATAGGGGCCAACTGAGCCCAGTAATGGACTGGTTTAAGCCGGGTTTAAGGTCCAACCATAAGTGTTGGACCCTATTTAGCGATGGCACCATTAGACGGGGCAGTGGCACCGCCCCAGGTCCAGCTCCCCAGGATGTACTGGGTGGTGGTACTGTCCAGTGTTTGAGCATCTGGGCGGTGGTATTGCCTAGTACATTGACCGTGGTAGTGTGTTAGGCGGTAATACTGCTACCATCGCCTAGTGTCAAGGTCAAACTGGCAGTGGTACCACCAGTGACAAGCGATGGTGCTGCCAATGACAAACAACGGTATCGCCAGTACCCGATAAACTCGGAATGAGGAGGTTTTTGACTCTAAGTTTAAATCAGATTGGAGTCTATAAATACTACTCTCATCCCTAGGTTGAAGACACAAGCATAGAGATTTTGAAAGGAACAAAACACTATAAAAATCATTCTAGACATCTCTCATCTAGTTTTCATTTGTATACCACCGAAAGAGAGGAGTGAAGTGCTTATAAGGGTTACCTCTTAAGCTCGTCAAAAGGAGAGAG
The DNA here is from genome assembly GCA_024322285.1 of Musa beccarii. Taxonomy (NCBI): domain Eukaryota; kingdom Viridiplantae; phylum Streptophyta; class Magnoliopsida; order Zingiberales; family Musaceae; genus Musa; species Musa beccarii. The sequence goes on from CM044394.1 coordinate 56,003,425, forward strand.
CATTGTAAGGGAATTGGTCTTCGCCCATTGGAAGGAAGACAACTATTAGAGAAGCCGATGATGGCCTTAAGAAAAGAGGAATCGAGAGTCAACGTAGGTCATATGACCGAACCACTATAAAAATTGGGTTTGCATTTACTTATTATTTTTTATATTTCAGCAAATCTTATTTACTTGCTACTCTACTTCCCCATCTCCTTCTTAGGAATCATTTTAAGTCTAAACATAATTAAAACCAAATTTCATCGAAACGAAATTTTCAATGGAGGTTTTTCGAAATCATTTTAAATCATCAAAATTATCGTATTTAACCGTTGTACTAATTCACCCCCCTCACCCCTTCTTAGTGTCATCCTAGATCCCAACAATTTAAATAGTAAAACAAATGATCATATACCCTAATATCATCGGATATATCAACGGAAAATATAATATTTGGCACTATAAGTTGGATCAACACGAAATTGATTGACAAAAAGATAATTTTAATATTTTTTTAAATTAAAACATCTTAATTGATTGTAAAATTAAACATAAACTTATAATTAGGGTTTTATAAGTGAAGCCAAGTGAGCGCTTCTCTTTTATCTCTCCATGCCCCGAACTCGTATCTATTTTCAAAACACCCCTCTCACCCATGCAGCAAAATTAAAACCAGTAGAGAGAGAGAGAGAGAGAGAGAGAGAGAGAGAGAGAGAGAGAGAGAGAGGGGTATACCAATAATCACTATGAAATTTTCTAAGGTTTTCTTCACCCTTCTCAGCACCTTCAATCCCTTCTTTCGGGCATCCTCCTCGGTGCAATTGGCCATGGTCATGTTGCCACTGGTACCATTCTCTCGAGCGCAACCATCAACAGCCGTATCATCTTTCGTTTGACAAGGCGATGACTATCAAAACTCAGATTCAGAGAGGGTCATCACAAACGATAAGGATGCCGATGTCCACGATCGCATGTCGATTGTAATACTCATCGTTGCATTGTAGTGTATCATCTCGCAGAGGCTATTGCTTCAGCACGACAAGGGCAGCAAGAGGAGATGGGAAAGATGAGACTCAGTGTTGCATATCGATGATGAGTCATTGAGTTGGACATGGGAAAACAAGATCAGGATAAAGAAAATGTCAAATCCTCTGATGTTTTGATTTTAATTTTATAATTATAAGTTTTCGATCAATTTTATGGTCAACTAAGATGTTTTAATTTTGATAAAATAAAAAATAGAAAGAATATTGAAATTATTATTTTTTTACTTATCATATTCTCATAAATTTAATATTTGGTGTTAAGTGTTGTGTTTTCGGATCCTGTTTCACTTTTATAATGATAAAGATACGGATGTAAATTTTTTATAAAAAATCCTAATACTAATAGAATAGGTAATTAATAGGTAATTAATCCTAATACTAATAAAAATCCTAAGCACAATAGTTAATAGGTAATTAGCCACTCAAAACCTATTACTATTAATTTTTATTTTTGATAAACTAGATGTTTAGATTTAAAAAAAATAAAAAAGGCATATTAATATTTATTTAATAACAAATGACAGTTACAAAGTTCTTAATAGAACGTCATGAGATTGATTATATGGAATATTAATTTACATGGATAAATATGCTAGCATAAATTTATAGGGAAAATACGAAAATATTGTCATATAAAATGTACATATACACTAATATTTAATAAATGTGTGTGTGTGTATATATATATATATATATATATATCTCCGATTCTTCTTTCTCCCCAATTCCCTTTACAGGCCTCCTCCCTCATCGACATCTGCGCACAGCGCAGCGCCGCGCCGCCTCCTCGATCCATCGCCGCCTTCCTCCAAGCCCCTCGCTTCTTGGAGGTCACCGCCATGGCCTCCGCCGACGCGCCGCCGAAGCCACCTCCACCGTCCACCGCCGAACCCGACAATGACGACGACGATTACCAGGATTACGTCCCCGTCAAGAAGCGCCGAGCCATGGAGGCCCAGAAGATCCTCCAGCGCAAGGGCCGCCCCGCGTCCGCTGGGGACTCCGACGCCGCCAACCGCCCGCAGGCCCTCGCGGAGGCCAAGCCAAGCCTCCTCGTCAAGGCCTCCCAGCTGAAGCGCGATCTCCCGGAGATCAGCCCCACCGAGCAGCTCGTCCAGCAGGAAAAGGAGATGATCGAACACCTATCCGACCGCAAGACCCTCATGTCCGTCCGCGAGCTGGCGAAGGGCATCACCTACACCGATCCCATCCCCACCGGGTGGAAGCCGCCGCTCGCCATACGCCGCATGCCCGCTCGCCACGCCGATGCCATCCGCCGCCAGTGGCACATCCTCGTCGAGGGCGAGAACGTGCCTCCCCCCGTCAAGAACTTCCGCGACATGCGCCTCCCCGAGCCCATCCTCAAGAAATTGAAAGAGAAGAGAATCATCCAGCCGACGCCAATCCAGGTGCAGGGACTGCCAGTGATCCTAGCGGGGCGGGATATGATCGGAATCGCGTTCACTGGCTCAGGAAAGACGCTGGTTTTTGTTCTCCCGTTGATTATGACGGCATTGCAGGAGGAGGTCATGATGCCGATCGTCCCTGGAGAGGGCCCATTTGGGCTTGTGGTATGCCCGTCGAGGGAGCTCGCGCGGCAGACGTATGAGGTCGTGGAGCAGTTCCTTGTCCCGCTGCGGGATCATGGGTATCCGGAGCTGAGGCCGCTGCTATGTATTGGCGGGGTCGATATGAGGTCGCAGCTGGAAGTGGTGAAGAAAGGGGTACATATTGTTGTGGCTACTCCAGGGAGATTGAAAGATTTGCTTGCAAAGAAGAAGATGAATCTTGATAATTGCAGGTATTGTTGCATCATAATTAGCAAACTGCTTTATGGATATAAGCCATGTTAGGCTTAAGTTCTGAGTTCCACATTGAAAACATCTATAGAAAGTGGGATGCCTTAAGAATATTTGTCTTCATATATGTTTTGAATTTCTGAATTATTCTTATGCTACTGCTTTGTTGTTACTGATTAACTGTACCTACAGTATTATTCTAACCAAGAGTTCTTGAATGATATTCTTTCATGCTCTATGATCCTCCTGCACTGGACTTCCTCATGACATTGTTGTCAGGTTTTCTCTGAATGGTAGCATTTTATTCCAGTTTTGAGTTTGGTTGGATTAATTCTTTACCATGTAAGTTCGAGCAATATTTGGTCAGCCATGAAATTTGCCTTTCATTTTAATTTCATTGACTTGTATCATTGACTAGAACTTATGATGTATTTTCTTCGTATTTAGATTCTTCAGTTGGAAAAACTATTATCACCACTCTTTAGACACCCTCATACTCGATAGGAAAGTTGTGAAGTGTGGCACACCATTATTTTTGCTGATTCCTCGGACATCATCTTCTAGCTTTTCATTAAACTATTTTTTTTTGTACATGGGTGGAAATGATCAAATAGAGAGCTTCATGAACTGACTTTGAGTCAACATAAACCAAATTATGATTCTGGAATCAGATGACAACGTAAACATCTGACCTATTCATTGGCAGATAACAAATAATGATTAGTCTACGAACGAACTTTGTGAAGCTGGTGTTAATAACAGTCTGATTAGAACTTTAAATTACTGTTAGCTATGCTCTAGAATCATATACAATTAGCTTATTGTGGAATCATAAGATTATTGATTTCCCATATCATAATGCTAAGAAGTTATTCCACATACTGTCACTTGCAGCCTTTATTACCTTTGAATACAAACACTATCTACAGGCAAGGAAAAAGACCTCTCTCTTAAAATATACTTCTTGATTGTATTGTCAATGGTCAGATCTGAATCTTTTTCAGTTTTCTCATCAACGCCCTTTGCTTCTTTCTTGGGGTTGGCTATATGGATTGTTTCATGTTACTGATATTTGTTAATGGAAATTGTTACTAGTCAAACTATTACCCGGCAAAATTCCAGTAGTAATCTTTAATCACCGGGCCAGCCTAACCATGTGGACAAAAATGAAGTCTTTTATCCTCATCTCTCAGAACAATACAAGAACTATTTACTTGTGAAGCTTTGGAAGATTGAAGAGCTAGTTTTGTAATTTTCCAAAGCTTGTTAAGAATAAGTGATTTCTAAAATCAATATTTTTATTTAATAAGTAGTTTTTTTTTTTACTTTTTAAACTTTCTTGGATCAATTTACTGAATAATTTGGAAGCTAACATCCCTAAGTTGTAGAAGTGTGTGAATCAAGGCAATCATTTCAGTAGAACATGGTATAATTAATGATAGTTTCAGCAAAATATGGATTGTTCCTTCTACCTGCACTAGAAAATTTGTTTGTGGTTAATAAATATTTTTAGATCCTTATATCATTTATGCAAAGACAGCACAGATTCTCATATATATTATCAGAACAATTGCACCAACCACCCCCTCTCCCCTCCTCTTTTTCTAATATCTGACCTTTTTGTTTGGGTTGAAGTATAGGAAGACTGAGCCATCTTCCTATTTCATTTATATGATCTCACATTTTTGCTACAGGTACTTGACACTGGATGAGGCTGATAGGCTGGTGGACTTGGGCTTTGAGGATGACATACGGGAGGTTTTTGACCATTTCAAAGCCCAAAGACAAACCCTACTCTTCTCTGCTACCATGCCAAAAAAGATCCAAAACTTTGCAAAAAGTGCTCTGGTGAAACCTGTGACAGTCAATGTGGGAAGAGCCGGAGCAGCAAACCTTGATGTCATTCAAGAGGTTGAGTACGTGAAACAAGAGGCTAAAATTGTATATCTTCTTGAATGCCTCCAAAAGACACCTCCTCCTGTCTTGATTTTCTGTGAGAATAAAGCAGATGTGGATGACATTCATGAGTATCTGCTTCTCAAGGGAGTTGAGGCCGTTGCCATTCATGGTGGCAAGGACCAGGAAGAAAGAGAATATGCCATTGCATCCTTCAAATCTGGCAAGAAGGATGTATTGGTTGCTACCGATGTTGCTTCCAAGGGTCTTGATTTTCCTGACATCCAGCATGTGATCAACTACGATATGCCTGCTGAAATTGAGAATTACGTCCATCGGATCGGCCGAACCGGAAGGTGTGGCAAAACAGGAATAGCAACAACATTCATAAACAAGAACCAAACGGAGACGACACTCCTTGACTTGAAGCACCTCTTGCAAGAAGCAAAACAAAGAATCCCGCCAGTATTGGCAGAGCTTAATGACCCAATGGAAGATGGTGATGCTCTTACTGATGCTAGTGGAGTAAAAGGTTGTGCATACTGTGGTGGGCTTGGTCATCGTATCCGAGACTGCCCAAAACTGGAACATCAGAAATCTATGGCTATTGCTGGTTCTAAAAGGGACTACTTTGGTTCAGGAGGCTATCGGGGCGAAATATGATCCTGCTTCTTGTATCTGTATATACTGGGAACTGTTGCGGCATTTCCATTGGTGACCAAGTTCTTACCATGTCTAGATGTCTGTAAACCAGAAAACATTTCTGTAATCAGAGATTACAATCCACCTTCAAATTCACAGCGCCCAACATTTTTCGGTTGGATGGTGGAGAACTCCTTTGCCGTAGAGCAACATATCAGCTGCCAATTTTGTATGGGGTTTAGAAGTCGTCTTGAAACACATCATAATGTGAAAACATCAACGTGAATGCAGCCGAGTGATGCATTGCTTGTAATATCAGTGAGACATCAGTTTAACTATGGAAGTCAGTTAAATGCTCATCATCTTCAGGTTGCTTCTTCGTTGTTATCCGTGTGCCTGACGTTTCTGTTGGTGGTTTGTCGTTATTTCTCTTTGTTGATGATGTTGCTACTGGTTGGAAATTGACTGTTGATTGTCTTTTGGGTTTAAACCCTTATGGACTAATTTAATGGATTTGCTTGTACATATGCTGTAAAATCTAATTTTATCGACCGTATGTTATATATATATATATATATATATATATATATATATATATATATATATATATATATATATATATAATAATAATTATAATATTATTATTATTATTATTATTTTTTTTATTTGGTTAACCTTCTCTTCTTCTTTTTTTTCTTCTCCCGTGTGTCTGCAGTAGTAACAATAAGGGGAGCATACGAGAAGTTATTTGATTTTTAATTCCTAATATACAAAAATATGGGAGAAAAATAAAAGACTATTTTGGCAATAAGGTATTTAGATCCTTCTTGATGCAGTTCAATTTGATGTAGTTGACATGATAAATTCAACGAGTGCAACCAATTAAACTTTATTTTCATAAATATGTGATCATAGTGCCCCGCTATTATTTAAGGTCGGTTACAGGATCTTTATATACCTATTTTAAAATTTCAATTAAATAAACTGCTCTTAAAAATTTCTATTACTGCTAACTAGTCTTTCTATATCTCATTTATTTCTCATTAAAAATTCTAATAAATTCAAAACCTACTAACAATAACATTTATGCCTCATTCAAACAATTTTCATACCTCAATCGCAAAATTATTTCTTATGATATATACTTTAAAGTAACTTCGTATATCCACCTCAATATTTTTATCTTAACCATCCTAACTATTCCACACAGTAGGCTGTGCTCGTCCCGTGGCACGCAGCGGTGCAAGCGTGTGCCGATCGCTCCACGGTCGCCGTGGCCACCGGTGAGCAAAGTCGCCACCTTTAAGCACGAGATCCTCCGCATGATCAAAGGTACGCAACTCTTTTATCTCTTCAGGCTTTCCCCGGTCGCTCTCTTCCTCGTCTCCGCTCCCGCTTCATCGACTTGCGCATCTGAGGTGTTTCTGCTAGCTAGGGCTATATCTCCACTGCACTTTATAGTACGTGATGGTCCAATCTGCATCAAGAGAAAGGTCATGGTGGCTCGCCTGTACTTACTGATCTCCAAGTATGTGTGTTTTCTTGTACACTATCTCGTGCAGATGTTGTGTGATCTTGATGGCTCCGGTGCAAGGATGATGGTTCCTTCTCTACAACATCCATCTCCTTCGTGCTCTTAATCTGTTGCAGTGGGAAGTCCGAGATACCTCGATCTGGAATCCCTCAGGTTATGGGTGAGGAAGCTGATGACTCCGACGACAAGGCTGACGAGGAGTTGCTAGCATCGACAGCTCAGAACAGCAGAAGGTGGCTGCTCCACCGTCATGCATGTACTATCTGTCTCGACCAACCGGAGCCATTTTTTTAAGGGAGAACACAGCAGAATCCACTCATGAAAGCTGAAGTGATCGGGTCTCCAATCTGTAGCTAAAGGAAGAAGAAAGAAACCAGCGCAGCTGAATGGGAGCACATGGGCTACATCAACACTACTGTCATACTCCCATTCTCGCATGCTTTGGCATAAAGCTCTGCAGGAGAATAACACCACATTTCTGGATGATTTGGGTGCTACCCGCAGATGGTTACTTTGGAGTCCCATCGTCGCTGAGCTGTTTGTATCCACTTTTCTTCTCCCTGAGAAGGTAAATGGCTCCCTTTCAGTTTTATCACCACTTCGATGCTATCTTCGTACCTCAGACCACTGTGAAGCTAAATAATGAGACGAAGAAGATGACTTCGCAGTATATGGACCTACGAATGCCCAAAGTAATTTAGGGAAGAAATAGGAACACCCTTCAGAGACTCAGATCCATGCAACAAAGGGAAAAAGAAAGCAGAGCTGCATCAGCCACTCACTCGAGACCATAACCTTTTTCATTGGGCCCCACAAGAGGAGCCAAACAAGAATCCAACACCAACCTCCCATGGATTTGGTTCCTTTCTACCGCGCCATCAATGTCCGGTGGTACATTCGCCTGCTCGAAACATCAAACTATCATATGTCCCAGTCGCACCACCAACGACAGCAAACCTCAACCGGGGTTCGGGGTAGGGTTAGGGTTAGGGACACACGCAAGCGCATATGATGGGTGCGGATGACATGTCGCGTATAGACTATTTTAATCCGATGGAGGTGTACTATATCTCCTGCTTTTGTCGTTCATAGATTCCCTCTCTCCCGCATGGAAAACCCTAGGCCAAAAAAGCTTGGGTTTCCGGATCGAACCCTCGCTGATCTCTCCCGTCTCTCTTGCCCCGAGCTAGCGTTCGGTTTGGCTGAAGATTGAAAGCTGAATCGCAGCGGAAGAAGCAAGAGAGTTCGCGTTCGGGTTCCTCATAGAGGGCACTCATTGTTTGCCCAGGTTCGAGTTCAAGTTCAAGTTCAGATTTTTTTTCTCCCTTTCTTGTTCACCTCTCGTCTATTGCTTAACTTTGTTCCGAAATTTTGTTTGTGATCGATGGGTGTTGGCCTCTGGGATTGTTTCTTGTTAGGTCCACTGTTTATAGTACGATTAGGGATGTGGTCTAGAAAATGGGCGTGAAGGAGTCTTCTTTTCTCATGTGGATTGCAGCTCGTTGTTGGGCCGTAGGATCTCTTGGCCTGTCCGTTCATTTCCGGAGGTGGGTGGTCGGCAAAGCATGGGTTGGATGAGGTGTATTATGTTGTGTATTTCTTGCCGCTTTTATCATTTTATGTAGGAAACTTTGATTTTTATAGAGCGTGTTTACTGCAGCTTGTACTCGTCTTGCTTTGCATGATTATCTTCCTGTTCTGGCTTGAATTGATGTGCCTGCTATTTAGCTTAGGTTATGGTTTTATATATTATGGGAAGTTGGATAAAGCCTCTGTTAGCCCTACTCCCCCTAAAGGAAGCATCATTGTTTGTCCTAAGTCTAAAGTAACAGTTTATTTACTGATTTTGGCTCATTATTTTATGATTAGTTTTGAACAGGCAGAGGTTGCTTGATGTCATGACCTTAAATTTCTTCATAAATGGAACTTAAAAATATTGTTTATCTTATTTCTCATGTTGCAAGTTTGATATTCTTGTGGTAATTAAAACGCTATCTTTTCTTAAGTGCATGTGACCTGTTCAGTTTTGTTGAACTGGTCAAACAGTTCCACTTCTCTGATGAAGATGCAAAATTAATGCCAGAGTAAGTCTGATTTGATTATAAAAAAAATTTAAATATCTTGTGATTAATGACTTGTTTTTTGTGTAATCGGGGACTGCTTTAAGTTAGTCAGTACGTTCAGTAATATACACATTGTTTGTTTTCACTTTCATGTCGGCAATGTACTATTCTGTAAGCATAAGTTTTCCTTCTCCTTCCATGAGTTTGTTGTGATACGCGGTGTGGCCATAGTCCATCAGAGTTCTTTTTGGAATGTTGTTCTCATGCTTTTGTTTCCTCATTTCAGTTTATTCTGTTGTATTATTGCAGAAATCTGCAATATCATGAATCAAAGCAATTATCATTGATCTTATATAATTTAGGCATGACTAAATCTTGACTATTTTAGAGTTAGAATCTTCATTGAGAATTTTTAATTGTTTATAATGATATACAGTTTTGTACTATGTAAATGACAAATCAGCTGATTAATTTAAGCAACTTTTGTAAACAAGTGGATTATACTTTCATAAATCCTTATTTACCGTATTCATCCTCAGTATGTTTTTAACAAGCTGTTGTAATGTGAATACCTTGGAAAAGGAACAATCAATTTTGACCAGCTATTTTTCTGATGCATGATAATATACATGTACATGGGACCGGATCTTCTATTATATCTCATCGATATTTAAAATATTTTGTAGCGTTTACACTAAATAAGTCTCATGTGACTGCTGCTTGGAATTATGGTAGCGTAAGATACATTCTTAATTCACACATATACAGCAAGAAGCAGGTCTAGTCTAAACTTATACAACCTGCTGGAGATGATTTTGAACATTATTTCAAGCTATGGAAGTAGCAGTAAAGGAGCTCAACGCTGAAGGAAAGGAATCTGCTCTTGTAACTCATGGCAAGCACGACGGAGATGAGTGCAACCATTTTACCATCCGGTATTCCCACTATTCACCTGTTTTTAACTGTTTAATCTACTTCCTCAAGAATTAGCATGCAAAACTCTTTTAAAACTGGACATTACGAATGAAATTCTGTATTGCTGCTAACATATTTGCTTTAATGACTTTATTCTGGTTTAATTACAATTTCGTTAATGTTAAAACTGTGATTGAATAACAAAACAGAGTAGCTTACGTATTGAGTGCAAGCAACATAAATCAACTTGTTGATAACATATTGCTTGCCGTAGTACTTAATAATTGAGGCATTTACTTTCAAGCAGTGGTTACGTTGCTGGTGTTCGGAAGAGAGATGCAAAGATTTGCTGGCCGTTATATATGGCTGGGAATGAAAGTTCAGATGCACTTTCAAGCATGCTGCCTCCGCTACATGTTTCTAAGTTCAAGCGATGGAGTTGCCTGAACTGTCTTCATGCAATTTACGCTTCTGCTGATGTAACAGGAAGTGCAAACTTTACGAATGTATGTAATGAAGATATGAAGACAAACAACTCCATATTTCTTTTTGATCTCAATGCAAAAAGGTTGTTTTTTTCTGGTCCTAAACAGTCTTTTGAAACCGTCATACTTGAGGAGAGACCAGTTTCGGACTGTATTATCAAAGTCAGTCATGGTGAACAGAGCCCAGTGCCATATCATGGCAACAAAAATAATGAGTCCAAAACAGATGACGCAGCAAAAGAAGGTACCTGGTTTGTGACTGTGTCATACATATTTCATTAATTCTCATGAATCATCATGGTCATTTCCTCCTCTTAACAGGATACCAAGTATTCACATATAGAAATTTTAGAACGGAAGAAAAAGAAAATCATTCATGCAAGTCTATCACTGCTGTGGCTGAAGGTGAAGAATTTCAAGCAGGACAAAGCCAAAAAAGAAGCACGTCAAATGAGGAAAACAATTTTAAGGCAGCTCTTCTTTTTGATGATGCTTCTCCCAACGTTGGTGCTGAACCAAATGGAGGTATGAGGTTTGGACTTTTCGATGCAACTATAATTTTCAGAGGCACTGATCTTGCAGCATGTGAAAACAAAAATGATGAAGGGATTACTGCACAAGGCAACATAAATATAGTGCCTGATGGCATGACGAAAGAAAGTAGAAAGTTAGTTGGGGTTGATCTCTGCATCCCAGAAGACGATGTTCTAACTAGTACTGCTGCTAATCTCCCTAATTATGATTTAATGATGTTAGACCAGAACAATGATGAAGCATCATATGGTAATAAGAATTTATCAGATGGCATGTATTTTAGTCGAAACCAGAAATGTGCGTCTAGCAGTTCACATAGAAAAGTGAACCAAAAAAGGGTTCATAAGCTACGTTTGCTGGAGGACATTATGAAAAATGAAGAGTTACACATATCAAAAAAGATACATACTTTTAAAAGAGGTGCAGATACATGTGAAAAGAACCACAAAAGATCAGATGAATGGAAATGTGAGATCCATCCTGGAGATTATAAAAAAGGCAATTTCTTCAGCCAGAATTGTAAAGTGATACCAGCGAAACCTATTGATGCTACAGAAGCTATTCATAGCAAAGATGAGGAAATTTCTCTAATGCATTGGCTAAAGAAGGTTTCTAAGAAAATTGTCACTGATGATTCTCAAAGAAAGAAAAACATTGTTGCAAAAGGATATGCTGAAATCAAGAGCGTAGAGAATAAGGTTGTTACATCTCCCAGGACACATAAAAAGAAGGATGCTGATCCTCTTTCAAAAGGTTATAGAGCGAGTAAATATAATAAAAGTTGTACTGTTGAGAAGAAAAGTAAGTTTACTCGACTAAAAACAAGTGCCCATTGCCTCATGCCCCAACAAGAAAATTTGATATCTAAAGATGCATCGGTGAAACACGGACCTCCTGAAAATGTTTATCCTCAACTGAGAAACATAACTTCTGAAGATATTTTGCTTCCTTGCCTTGAAAATCTAGAGAGGAGTTGTGAGCAGAAGTCTGAATTCAATAGAAGGAAAAGGAAGGCATTTCAAGTTAAGGACAGAAATCCTTCCCAAGTAAACTGGTCAAAGGTATGCAAAGTCTATCCTTCTAAATATAGAAAGCAGACCGCTCATTTACTTTTATTTTTTAGCTCCTTTTCCATATGGTTTGCTACTGACAAGAACAGAATCCTCTTTTAGTGATAAACATTCTGTTTCTGTTCATTCTCTTTTTTAGATTTTAGTTAAAGGTCTCGCATCCTTGTATTCAAGCATGGTATAGCTTAGAATCTTATAGTTCATTCTGTTGCAGTCGAATAATTGTTATGAAGAAATCATATATGTGAATGCTGTGCATTGTTAACTAGGTCATATTATATTTTTTGTTCTTCGGTGTTGAGTTTCATGTGAGTTAGTAGAAATTTTTATTAACTATAGCATGTTATATTAGAATGAATAACCAGGAAAGTAAAATTTTAGATCTGTTATCGACAGAACAATCTCTGTATTTGCTTATTCTTCTTGGGAAAGCTGATACTCCTTTAGGTTCTTATATTCTGCTGGTTACAATATTTTCAACATAGTTTCTCGTTGTGTCTCAGTGGTATATCATTTTTTATTGATAAGTTCTCAGTGAAACAAATATTGTGACACATGATAAATAATCTTCTCTTTTCGTCACACATGTGCATGCCTGTTTTCAAATGCAGAAACAAGTGATAAAGAAACAAAGAAACATGATGACACATGAAAAGAAAACTCTAGATGACATTCCAATGGATATTGTTGAACTCTTAGCTAAAAACCAGCATGAAAGAAGTATGATGAATGCTGAGGTTTCTAACATGAACAAACATGAGTTGTCAATGATGAATGGAGAGTTGAGACATGGAATTTATTCAAATGTAACTGGACATCGTGGAAGCAAGTTTCCGAAGGCAATATATCAGAGACAGGCCAATGATACAGTACTTTGTATTTCTACTGCTCCTCATGGCAACCAGAATGACGTGCATGGATCAGAAGCCTGCAAAGCTGTCGAGTTCCAGAAACATGCCCTTATTGATCTGAATCAACAAGGTGCAGATTTTCTGGCAATTCCACAATATGATGGATCCCAACCCTGTACAACTCACCATTCTGCTGTTGATTCTAAGAAAACCAGTTCTTTTCAAATTTCTTGGGATAGAATGAGGATGCAAGATTCAGGATTATATCAAAAGAATCAGGGAGTTTCAGCTCAGAGATCACGTGGAGGCATCCATGATATGTCGTCACCATCATTAAATGGCAGAATATTTGGAGTCGATAAAAGGAACATTGATACTTGTCACAATCACAGGAAAATGGTTCCTTTTGATTCATTTCTTGATACAACTCAGAAGATCATTCCTCGAAAGACTGGTTATCAGGAACCAGTGAATTTAACCAGCTCCAATCTCACATATGGGGAAGGAAAATCTGAGCAAACAGCAAATGGAATAGCTCTACCAGCCAGATCATATCTCATGGACCGAGCAAGCAGGGGCCATCCAGGAGGAGCAGGGCCGGTAGATATGCATAACAGTGAAACAGTATCGGCGTTGCATTTGCTTAGGCTAGTTGATCAGGCAGCTCAGTCAGGTACATCATGGGATATAAATTGTACAGGAATTACCCAAGACTCCCGCTTAAATTATAATCGTCAATCCAGTGAGATGCATGGTGCAGAAGTTGGAGTTAGAAATAAAAAGACCCAGGAAATTCCATCCACCACTGGATACTGTGCTCATGATCAATTTCCTCGAATAGGTGCTCTTGGGTCTTTGCTGCAAAACGAAAACATGACTCTTTCATACAAGCCTCCGGCACCATTGGGTTCTAAAGCTGTGTGTTCTGCTGAACTGCCATCTTTCTGCATCTATGACGTGGACAAAATCGATGCTCCTTCAGCCAGTGGTACAAAATACAGAGACAACAAAAACCCTCCATCTGTGACTGCAAATACCAAGCAGATTGTTTCGGCTGATCAGGTTGGAAGCAACAAAAAGGATGAACAAGTCGGACCTTTGAGTTATGATCCCATGACTATAACCTGCGTTATCAATCGAAATCCTGCTGACTTCAGCCAACCCGATGAGGACAATATTTACATGCGATGAAATGACTGAGCTCTAAAATATCAAACTCATCGTGACGGGAAGAAGTGGCGGGTGCTGAAGATGCTACTACGTTAAAGCTTTCTCCCTCGAGAAAAGGTGACGATCGATGGATGACACGCCCTACCAGCTTATATCTTTCTGCGATAGCTCTTCTGTGGCCTATTCTTGTACGCATTTATATACTTACATATGAGCTATAATTTGGGTTTGCTGATGTCTGCCTCCAGCAATGTCTCAAAGGTTGCATTAAAGCGTGCAGTGATGATGATGATCCATTATCTTAACACGAGCTTAAGCATCTAGAAACAGTAGTTATCATATCTAATCAAATCATAAATAGATTTTATAGTATATATAGCTCACCATGTGCCAGAGCGTGATACCCTGGCGGGCCCCACCACGAGTATTGCGGAGGGCGGATAAATAAATATCCCGAACCCTGTCGGGACGCAGGCGGTTGAGCCTCGGGTTCCGCAACAATTAAAGCATTCATCGGACGGCTGGCATCGCGATGCTGAAGGCGATCACGAGCCACCGAACCCGGGGATGGATGGATCAGGGAGCGTCGAGGCCATTTCCTCTTCGAACCCTCCGAACCTACCTACCTTTGCCTTCCGATCACCACGTCGCCACCGAAAGCGTCCGAAGTCGATGACAGCGACACCAGATAGAAATCGAAGCACCAATACTTCTCCTCTCTTTCTTGATTCTTTTCGTTCTCTTTTCTCTTGGATTTACCGCGGTGGGATCCAGTGACGGAGCTATTCTGGCGGTGGTTAGTCAATGAGCGCGAGAGTCGTTGGGAGACGATTACTGCTGCTGTTGGGGCTACATTATGAGCGCATTCAAAGTTTCCTACTGTCTCTCCCCTCTTTTTCACGAACTCCTCTTTATCTCTTCAAGATCCTCCCCGTTATCGCTACTCCAATCTCGCCTTTTCTCAGGTGAACGCTCTCTTTCACCTTTTTTTTTTTCTTCTTGATCTGTTCCCAGGTTTCTTGATCCGTGAGTAGGGTTTGATGTAACCGGGTTTCTTATTTCTTGCGCTATGATGGGCTGGTTTCTCGTATTATTTGTGAGCCTTGATATGTTGATCGGAGGGTTTCATCATTTTCTTGTTTCTTGCGTGATAATGGGTTGCCTTTTTGGATTATGTGAGAGCCTTGATATTTTGTAGGAGAGGCTCATCATTATCCAATCGTTGCGGCTGACGATTTACAAAGCATGTCTTGGAATTTCATGACCATACATTCGAATCTGCAGCATAGATTCAAAAATAAATGAATATTTTCTTGAAACTTGAAAAGGAGAACGGAAAAATCCTAAAATGATCCACGATATGCTTGTTTTCAAAGTGATAATATGCAAGAAATTGAGAGTTGGCCTTCAACAATAGCTTCTTTCTTGTAGGCTTATAGTCAACCTGAGCACTTCATCATCAAAATCAGATGGACCTTTGACCTCTTCAATTGTTTCACTGAACGAATCAGAAATTCTTTGGTCGTTTGTCTTCTGCTCTAGACAGCTTATAGATGAACAGTTCCACATTTACGCCCTCTATCAGCAGGTTAAACAGGTTCAAAATAGCTTATTATTGTGTCATCTCATTTAAAGCTTTTGAAGTCTCTTCAACTGGTAGCGCATTGTGTAGCTTAATATTAAGAACTAGAAGTATCTGCATAATTAGGTTGAGTCCTCTCCTTCCTACCTTACATGGAAGTTGGTATTTATGCTACAAAACTTTTGTTTTGTGAATTGATCACTAATAACAGTGGTGTCATCATAAAATCTCCTCTTAAAGTTATATAACCTGAAATGTAATCCTAGTTTTTGCTATATAGCTCATAATACCAGATCATCATCTGGTACATTCATGGAAGTTGTTAAGGCAGCACTCAGCCATGTCTATGCAACTCAAGAACGTGCTGCTATAAGGGCTGAACAAAAAAGCTATGGTTATGCTCAAATCGTCGCTTCAGCTGTGAACATCTCAAACTTGTTGCATGATGCAGATGTTAAAACTGTACGTATGATTTTTATGAATTGTGGTTATGCTTTCTTGTCTAATGTATTACATAGTACATTTTAATTACAAATAGACCTTATAAAATTTACCTTTCCAACTTGAAAATATATGATAACAACCTGTGGAAATCATTGGTATAATACATGTATTTTTTTCGTGCATATGCTTTCTTGTGCCATGCAATTTATGTTTTGAAGGTTCACATTATGTGTAGACATGCACAAGTATACAATGTTATTCCATGGAAGTGCTATATTCTATGAATGTGGCTTTGTGAATCAGTGTTATGCTGATGTAACTAAATTAGCCAATTGTGGCTGTCGACCATTTGCAAGGATTGCTGACATCTCGACATTGTTGCGTGCTCGCTGGATCCAAAGCATAAGGGAACAGAAAAACTTACCATTCTCTTTCTACCCATTTTCTTCACTTTTCCAATATCTTTTACATCTTTTATCATTTGCTGCTACTATATGGCTAAGTGTCTCTTGCCACTTCCTTGAAACTTCCATAGCCATTTAGCATGTACTTTGTCTTGGAATGTTTTTAAGATCTTTGTTGACATATGAAAGCTCTTGCACCATCACTTATTTGCACATAGATTGCCATTCTGTGGCACAGGGGCATGCAAATACCATCTTGCAGCATAGTACTGTAATGATGAAGTAGGAATTAGGTTACAGCTGCTGTTCTATTTTCATATTTGCTAGTTACTACCTCTGGCAATTCTTGATCTGAGGAAGAGATATAGGAGCCAAATAGGTACATATTTGGATCAAATCCGGATCTTTGATAAGAAATAGCAGAGGGAGAGAGGACAGGAAGAAACAAGGAAACAGTTGGTAAGGTCAGAGAATCAAAATAATACACATATTTTTTAATTTATTAAAATTCATTGTCAATCTGTAGTATTTGCTGAATTTTTATGTCGTCTAATATGCCTACTTTTACCACCCATTAACATGTTTCTTATGTATTTAAGATACTTGACACACTCCTAGAATTCCTTTATATTTTCCTAATCATACATAAAATGTGAAGGTGATGCTTGAACTACCTCGCAAGTGCGTGATGTAAAAAATGAATTTTGCACTAAATAAAACTACTTTATTAACATTAAAATATGTCATCTAAGTTGAATAATTTATTAAGCTTAAAAACCTGTATATTAGAAAGATCAGAGCACAAGGCTCTTATATCATTTGAAATGCAATTATACATTATCTTTGCTGAAGTAGTTTCCTTGAGTGACACAGGTGAAGGAAGGGTGCACAGCTTCAGGTTCTGCTGAGGTCGTCAATGGATCAAGATACCTTCATGGTGCTCGGGTAGGGATTGTGGCTAAACCGTCTGCTGAATTTGTTGCGGCAATCCTTGGTACATGGCTTCGTGGAGGAGTGGCAGTTCCTCTCGCTATAAGCTATCCAGAATCAGAGCTTTTGCATGTGATGAATGATTCAGTATGTACTGTACATCTTCTCTTTATGTATGTTTACCTGAAATTACTACTAGAGCTGTGATATATGGGTTGGCCAAAAGTAATTGGGAAGCAAGTTTCACTGTACCATAGCATATCGCTCGGTACGGGTGGTACATATCAATTTGACAGGGGACTGGCATGGGTGGTACATCAGCATGTTCCCATATACCATGTATTTGTACGTTTGGTATGGCTTGGTATAGCTCAGTATGTATTGTACCGACAGCTGGTCAATATGTTGATATGGACCGATGAGGCGAACTATGCTGGGAAGAGTTACAATAAAAATAAGTTTATGTTTAATAAGCCATTCGATTGTTCTTCACTATCTTGGTTTAGAGACGGTGCAGTTATTCATTTAAGAGGAGAAGAACTTGTATCAATTATTTACCCTTTTGGTACCAATATTTGGTTTTTTTGTGATTATTTGAAATTTGGCAAATGATTTTGTGGAGTGCTCTGCTGTCGGGATGAATTCAAATCATTATATTTGCCTTATCCTCAAAATTACATATTAGCATAAAATTTGTAAAATGAAGTTGTCCATTCTTATGAATTTTTGTTGGATTTCTGATTTCATAATTTGAGGTTCGATATTCTGTAGTAATCTTGAATGCGTATTATTTCAATCATCAAATTGATGTTGATATTTCAAAGGCTCTCCATGCAATTCTATTTTGGTGATTTCTGATTCCATAATTTGAGGTTCAACATTCTGTAATAATCTTGAATGTGTATTATTTCAATCATCAAATTGATGTTGATATTTCAAAGGCTGTCCATGCAATTCTATTTTGGTGAATGATCAAGATCACCATTATACATAGTTGGCCATTGATAACACTAGTTCTTTTTAAATTCTTTTTACATAGTGTCTTTTCACAAATTTATCAATATTGACCTTTATAATGTTGTTACCAATACTCCTTTTAGGTTCAAATAATTTTCCTCGTATATATATTGAGTTTCTTTGATGTTCTTCAACAATAAAACAGTAAATGTGATTTTCGATTGGCAAGCTATGGTGATAAGACAATGCTGCACCTAAAGTGGCCCACTTTGCCCTAAAAAGTGAAGTGATCCAGAATCTTTTAGAAATTATTTAACTTATACACATATCTGTCTGTTGCCAATTTACTATTTATTGTGTGGTTAAGCTTTATATTATTATCTTCACTTCCCCTTCCCTCTCGCTTTCTCCTCTTGTGCTCCAGGTTGATATTGCTGATTCTACAGAAAAAAAAATGACTAACATTTTCTTGTTTGTAGGATGTATCCATGATACTGAGCACTCCAGAGCATCAAGAAACCATGGAGAATGTGGCTGCTAAATGCTCTGCTAAAGTTTCACTAATTCCAACAGTCACCAGTATGCCATCAAACAATATGTTCAGTGAACATTTAGGAGAAGAAGCTATTGATTTGGTCGCTGAGTTGATAAGAGAAATTGAGGATTCAAGCATAATTAAAGGTAATTCATGTCTCCCCATACGTTTAGCTTTTACTGTCGTTCTGTCACGGACTTAGCTGGTTTTGCTTAAGTCGTGCGGCACCATTGCGAATCACCACAATGGTCAGCCTTCCCAAAATCTCCTACGATCCCTTAGGAGCTATAAAAGAGAAGATGAGACAGAGAACACGCTTCACGTGAGATCCACAAGCCACCTTTTTAGCAAACACTTTATAGCCAATGCAAATTCAACCATTAATATCACAAGCTCAGAACGGTTGCACAACAAAAGTATAAAATTGGTCCACTACAGACCGAATTCTAGTACAAGTATTCACTCGACGTAAACTTTATGTACAAGCATACAATGACTGCCAAACTCACTCAAATGGGGCATCTAGCCTTTGGCAAGCCTTTTACAAGCTATAACAAACCAAAAGGGACACGGACAAGCATGAGCATTACACCGAACAAGTCGTTTACAATTTGTTCGTGACATTCTCCCCCACTTATTCCTTTGACGTCCTCGTCGAAGCCTTTGCTGATGCTTCATCTTCTTCTCTTTGCTGGATCTTCGATCTCCTGCTCCTGTTGCGATGCACCCCTTGGCTTCCAATTGTTCTCCGCTTGTTGTTGTTGAGTCGTCGAATTTTAATCCACCATGCTACTTCAACTCGCCAATGGCTCTGACTCTGGTGTGGGGTTGGCAGAGTTGTGCTGATCCTCGCTGGTTCTTACGGATTCATCTGATGAAGGAAAAAGACCCTCTTTGATATGCGCCAGTCTTCAAACTCTTCTTGTCTCTTGAACTGGATAGATGCTTGTTGGAGCTTTAACGAGCATCGCCTCACAACCTTTAAAGTTCTCAGGTCCTTCCTCTGCAAAATTTGCCCATCGAATCTTCTTCCACTTAGTTGTCTTGTTCAAGTAGGTTCGCATCATTTCCGCTTTCGATTGACATTCAGTTGAGAAATGAAGCGGACAATCTACTCTCGAGACTTGATCACCGTTAGTGAGGACTTGACAATTGTTGTCTTCCATTAGTCTCTTGAAGGGTCTTCAAATTTACGCAGAGCTCTGCTAGATAAACTAAGAGAGTGGGTATTTTCGGTTTCGCCCATTCTCTTGGGAGTTGAGAAGGCAAAGGTTACTTGACTTCTCCCGCCTTCTCGAGGTTGTACTTCGTGCGTCGAGCTAGTTACTAGACTTCGCCTGCTCTTAGCTCACACTTCCGAAGCACTTGAAATGTTTGCACTATTTGCGTTGAGTCAGCTACTATGATTCACCTTCTCATTGCCATTGAACTTTTGGAATGCAAGAAGTTATCACTCCAACTTGGAGTAAGTCCTCGATAGATTTGGTCGCCTTTGTGATTGTACCGCCTTCTCCATCATTTCTGTCGCCGACTCCTCTGAGTAGCAAAGGTACAAAGACCATGCACTACCGCTCCGATCCTTGGTCATGCACTCTTGATCGACCAAGTCCTTCACTCGCGGCTATCTTGATGGAAAGTCTGCCTGACACCTGGTCTTACGAAGTTCTTCAAGCTTACGCGCCTTGCCTTGCCTTGGTACATGGAGTTTACCAAAGCATTCTCCTCCTCGGCACCATATCACGACCACACTCTCCTCTACATGATAGCAAGGATCGATGACTCCGGAAGTCCCGCCTGCGGGGTACCATGGCCTTTGCATTGCCTACGGCACTACTATCAGTTGTCTCGCAGATCTGCGTCCCTTCTTCACATCGGTAGATCGCCTCTGTGACGCTGCGGCACTCCTCCGAGTCCACCTTCAATCTAACAGGATGATTGATCTTGGGTAATGAGTTCCTTTGGACTCGTCATTGCTTCCTCTCTATTTCGACCACCGCCGACACCTCTGTGTTCTCTAAGCAGTTCCACTTGGTCGCTGGAAAGACAGACTGCAACTCCTATGTATGGCCACCGTCATTCATGTTGTAGGGTTTTCACCGCTTCTGTTCTCCTTAGCTTCATTGGTCGCAATGTTCGCTTACTCGGCCTTGTCTTCTGACTTGTCGGGCTCCCTTAAGCGAATATAAGCTCTGAAACAATCCAACTCTTCAGTCGCTTCGTTCATACCTCTGCATAATCTAGTCCCCCCATGGGACTCCCTGGTACTTGCATCTGAACTTCTTCCTCGATAGTGCGCAGCCCCCATAAGCTGATGTCCAAGGCTTCCATTCAATGCAACATTCAATGCATTCAAGGTGTACCATGGCATTCACTGCTTGAATCCATAGCTCTTCTTGCCGTCGTGTTATTCACCGAAGTGGAGCTCCCAGTTGCGCTCCTGGTCATACTTCCAGATGACCATGTCCCTTACGGGACACACTGTGTGTCGCCTTGCCACGAACCATTCCACCACGATCCGTTGCATCATGTCGCCTCCTGGTGACATCTCCTTACATTCTGATCCCTGTGGTATGAACTCGAACTGCGATATCTCCATGTGTGGACTCCGCCAACACATCGCAGGGCCTCTGCCACCTTCGATTTTGTTCGCTCCTTTGGCAATCGACCTTCATCCACCCACTCTTGGGTCACACTCGGACGAAGCCTAGCTCTAGGACAGTCCATCGCCTAGCAGCTCCTCTGAAGTCCCCTGACTTCGTAGAAATTAGTGCACCATTGTCTGGATCCTGGGCCTCTACCCCTACCAGCACGATCTCCGCTGTGCACCGCTTTCCTCGTGATAACTCGAATGGCAACACTGTGGCATATTCTTCAAGAGTAATTGCCTCTGCATCCTCTTGCCCCGTGTCAAGGCCTTTTGACACCAACTTTGCCTCTGCAAACTGCGTCGCCTTAGAATCTCCACCAAATGCTTTATCGAGATAAGGTGCATGTGCCTCAAAGTTTCATTTGTCTTTGGCACCATGCAAGATGAGTCTGCTCCATCTGAATATGAAACCCATGGAACGACATGATCCGGTTCCTGCCTCTGCAAAAGTCCATGTCCTTGACCTCTGTCTAAGAAAAGCTCTAAGCCTCCGCTCCATGGTCCATCTTCTAAGCCAACTCCCTTCAAGCGGCTTGAGTACCTCACCAAGTTACCCCCAAGTTACTCTGCTCCTCGATTGGCATTGGATTAATGGTGGCCCTCACGCCCACCATTCCACGGGTCAGCCCTCTGTTGAGTCCGATGTCACTATCGGCTCCAAGTGTGCCTTCACTTCGTGTTGCCTTAGGTTGCTCCCCCCACTTGATCTCGCTATGCGTCTGCCTACGCATCACCACTTGCGAGATCATGTGACGACTTCTCGCCACTCACTCGATCCATCGAGCTTTGTCTTGAGGTACTCCTCAACTAGTGCGGTTCATTGCACATGATTCTCCCACTGGAGAACCAGGGCTTGTCCCTCCTGGATATCAGCCCCATTGGAGCAACTTCTCTTTTCACATCCTTCCCTCTGGAAGTTTTGGAGACCACCATCCCCTTGGACTACTCCGCCTTTCTTTGAACAAATCGCGCCCAGTACGCGCTTTGCAAATGCACTTGCTAGATTGTGACACTTCACCAATACAGCTCGTACTGCACCCCTCTGGGTCTAGCAACATGCTGAACCTGATGCACACTTTAGCCTCTTACGAAAGTATCCTGCTCAAGCCGAAGAGAAAGTTTCAATGCTCCATGGCGTTGGCCTTCAGCCGCCTTGGGATGGCTACGGACAGTCCATCGTCCGCATGCAAGCCCTTGCATGAGTATCGAATTCTTTAAGTTTACAACTCCCTCACCTCTGTGAGCTTTACACAACTCTTTCAATCATTGAACAACTCAATCCACTTTGCACGGTCTCATCCTTTGCCAAGCACCCCGCTTGCCTCGAGCACCATCAAGTTTGGGTGCCAACGTCGAGCCACTGCTCGAACTCAACCATCCCAACCTTTGTACGCTACACAATTCTTCTTAGCTTGTTGTCCTCGTGGTGCCTCTTGCGCGAAGGGTTGGCCATTCTCCTGAATGCAATTCTCGGATGCCCGCTACTCTGAGCAACTCCTTCCCCTACAACTCCAAGTCCGTTTCTCAAACGGTCGCGCATGTTGGCTGCCCTCAACGCAGCCCCACTAGGTCCCCCACGTTTGCATGCTAAGTGTTTCTAAGTAGGCTTGTCTCGCTCTGATACCAAATGTCACGGACTTAGCTGGTTTTGCCTAAGCCGTGCGGCACCATTGCGAATCACCACAATGGTTAGCCTCCCCAAAATCTCCTATGATCCCTTAGGAGCTATAAAAGAGAAGATGGGACAGAGAACTCGCTTCACGCGGGATCCACAAGCCACCCTTTTAGCAAACACTTTATAGCCAATGCAAATTCAACCATTAATATCACAAGCTTAGAACGGTTGCACAACAAAGGTATAAAATTGGTCCACTACAGACCGAATTCTAGTACAAGTATTCACTCGACGCAAACTTTATGTACAAGCATACAATGGCTGCCAAACTCACTCAAATGGGGCATCTAGCCTTTGGCAAGCCCTTTACAAGCTATAACAAACCAAAAGGGACACGGACAAGCATGAGCATTACTCAAAAGGCTTGGTGAACTGTCACAGACAAATTGTAAACGGCTTGTTCGGTGTAATGCTCATGCTTGTCCGTGTCCCTTTTGGTTTGTTATAGCTTGTAAAGGGCTTGCCAAAGGCTAGATGCCCCATTTGAGTGAGATTTGTCTGTGACAGTTCACCAAGCCTTTTGAGTAATAAGCCTTTCTTATGTTTTTGTGCTGAATCTAAGTTGGATTTTATTTCCACAGCGATGTGCTAATAAAAAAGTAGATTGGAAATTTCACTCTTGCAAGGCGATTGGACTTTATTGTATATAACTTTGGGGATATGTTCCTAAATCATCTGATCTTCTAGTTTACCATGCAATTTTGTTCCTATACTACCTTCTTTCGGTGTTCAATGTGACACTATCTAGGTTGCATTTGTCAGAAAATATTTTATGATGTCCACCTCTGTCTATCATTGGTCATTTTTGCATAAGTGGTATGTTGATTCCCGTACTTGGTTTGTGCTTTTACTAGTAATTGGTTGGTTCTGTGCTTTTAATAGTTATCAGCTATCAATTCAGGTTCTTGACTTGTTATGTAGGAGATTATCCTGCTCTGATTCTTTACACGAGTGGTACAACGGGTAAACCTAAAGGTGTTGTCCACACACACGAGAGCATAATTGCTCAGGTAAACATGTTGCTTCTCCATCTGTTAATTGATTCTTGGAAAGTTAGGTCGATCTGCTTCTGCATTCAACTTTAGCTCTAAAGATGTGATGAAGACTATGGAAAATTATAACTTTGGTTTAGTCATCAATAAAAAAATAGACTATATTGTAGTTGAAGGGATTAATTTAAGGTCCTATCTAATGGCATCAGTACAAAATACAAGTACCTAAGACTTACAAATGGTTATATTTTTGATATGTCATTTGAGATCTCATGTCATTTTTCTGCTTCCAAGATACACTTGCTGAGACAATTATGTTGTCACTTACTTTTGCAGGTGCTAAAGTTCATTCTGGTCAACACTTTGTTACCTTGTTTCTCTGTAGTCCCTTTTTTCTTTTTAGAATTTGTTGAATCCCAACTTCCAAAGAGATACACTATCTATAAGCTCTTTCACTACAATGATATAGCAACAGGACAAATTTATGGTAACTTGTTTTAGTTCCTGAAATATCCTGGGAATCCATTGTCCAAATGCCTATGTTCTTTTGGAAAAAGCAACAAAGATTAATCACATATTGTACCTATTACTTGTAAATAAGTGCAGCTTCTATTGTTTCCTACAGGCTCCATAGATGTGTTAACATAATTTATGGGTACCTATATTTAACATCAATTACGCAACATTTTAACACTTCTAGTATTCATGTTGTTCAATACTTTGTAGCGGGTACTTTTAAGTTGTACCTTACTTGCTCTGTGATTTCCTTTCATGCTATTGTTATAGATCTCTTGATCTTCAAGTTTTTCTTAAGATATGAGGCATGCTAGTTTAAGAAGTCACTTATAGCTATGTCTAGTTGCAAATTGTTGATGATTTTAGCCTTATAGCAAATAATACATGTGGCTACTCATCCTTTATTTGTATTTCTTGCCAGATGAAATTGACTGTTACCTGTCTGAAATGTGGCACTACTTAAGCTATTCTTTTGGCTTGTTTCAGGTCCAAATTCTATCTGAGGCTTGGGAATATACAAATAATGATCAGTTTCTGCATTGTCTACCCTTACACCATATCCAAAATTCATGGGCTTTTCTGCTGAATAAACAATCATGCGATTAACTTGTTTTGTATGCTTTTTCTAATCGTAGCTTATAAATCTCTTTTTAATGCATGTGCATTAATAAGACTTGTTAAATATGTAGATCTGACAAATAGTTTATGTTCATTTTTTTTAATAACACTTCATTTGGTTCCTTAACCTTTAGTTTACATGTTCATGGTCTCTTCAATGCTTTATTTGCACCTCTATATGCGGGATCAGTGGTAGGTATTGAAATCTATTATTTGTCGGTTCAGTTTGTATCTTAATTTTGCACTTTGTTGTGTTAGGTTGGAGGTTATGATGTTTTTTCGTTAGCTTGAATAATTTTGTCCATGAAGCCCTGATGATAGTTGTCTTATGTCTTTAGCACACTACAATCAGCATATGAATATAATGATTGATACCGGTGGGATTCTTTTGTAGTATAATTTTTCATCAAGGTTCAACTTCAAGAGTGCATGATCTTGTAATTTCGTCATCATTAATGCTTATGTATCATTTTTCTAATTACAGGTTGAGTTCATGCCAAAATTTAGTGTACGAGGTGTGTGGCAGAGATGGCGTGATTCATACCCTAGAGATGGAAACAAGGCAGCTGATGCGATTACCTTATTTACAGGAGTAACTTCATGCAACTTATGTTTTGTAGATGATGATTAATGGGATTGTACCTTTTTATCAATCGACATATGCTTGAACTGTCATAACAAAAAAGAAGACGAAGTTAAAACCATTAGATGGTCTTATATTTTGAAGAGCAAAAGTTGCTAGAACTTAGCGTAAAGCAACTTTAAGATGCAATAATCGTTCAAATTTATGAACCTACTGCCTTTTGAGGCAGTGCACTCATGGGTCTGGTATACCATCATTTATAGTATCTTTCTGCAATGCATGCTAGAATAATGAACTTGTTTAGTGAAAACTTAAAATAATGTTTTTGTTGAGTCATACGAGAATAGCTGACCACTGTCTTCTCTTTATAGAAATGTTTTCATAAAAACCATTTGTTGTGAGCTTGCCTTGGAAAGACAAGAAGTTCCTTTTGTGATTATTTTGCAAAATTTTATTCGCTGATAAAAATCTTAGGGAGAGTTGCAGAATAATTTGTGATGCTAAGATTCCCCATTTGCCAGAGAATCTAATGCATTTTGTATTATGTGACTAACCCACAAACAACTTGAGACATTCAATTATTGATTTGAGCCTATTCTGGAGATCATGAGTCATTGCTTTGTACTGGATCTCTGGGTCAGACGAACATAGATTTGATTTTAGATTTATGCTTACCGAATATTGTCACCAAATATTCTTTTCTGCTTTTGCTTCTCGATAGTGATTGTTGTGCAGTGACAAGCAAATATGCTTTTATTATTCTTAGTCCACTTTTTCAAATAAAGACTAACTTTTAGATTTTTATGTATCCTAAAAACAAGAATGGCAAAAGGAAAAGGTGGTATTTATATCCTATGAGCATAACAATTAATTATTATTTTTACATCAAAAGTTTTCAATGGAAAGACCTTTCAGAGCATTTCAATGTGTAATGGAGATAGCATAGTTTTTTTTTTCAAATAATTCACAGCCCTTGACATTAAATAAATTCTTTTGACATTTATTTAGTTCAACATGTGAATTCACAGTATATGGATGTTACTGTTGAATTTAGCTACATGTCATTTGTTTATCATGTTGAGAACATTGAAGATTTTCAGGTTCCAACTATGTATACTAGACTGCTGCAAGGATATCAAACTATGGATTCTGATCTACAAAAGGCCTGTGCATCTGCAGCAAATCAATTGCGTCTCATGGTAGTTGCCTTTATTGGTTTTTCATTTGTAATGTGTGAATGAAACTTCTGAACTTGGTAGTTGGTAATGGATATATGCTTTAGTTTATGCCCTTGATAATCCAAGCTAAGCTTAACCCTTTGGAGAGGGTTTCATGTATATATTCTCATACTTCAATGTGATAAGATAAGAGTTGCATCTCTAGTAGTTCTCGGCAAAGAAGCATGGACATGTGTGTTCAACATGTGTCGAACACACAGACACTCGTGTTGGACGCTCATGTGTGGCGATGCGCTCGCATAGCCCTCACATGAGGGTTGTATGTTTCACAAGAAAAGAAATATGGAGATCGTCGCAAGGAAACATATATCAATTATATCTGGAGATTGTTAAATATTTATTTGATGTACTCAACCTTTATTTTGGATACTTAAATGTATATGATTTTAATTGTTTTAACCTGTATGACGATATTTATTTGTTCACATTGCTAGATTTATAAAATTTAAGTATAAATACTATGAAACTTATGTTAATAGAATATTATATATACATATTAAAAAATACATGTGCCTTTGCCATATCTGTGTCCTAATTATTTTAAAAATGGCGTGTCACCATGTCCGTGTCGTGCGGTGTTCGTGTCCCATGTCTATCTCCGTGCTTCTTAGGTTCTCAGCATATTAGGGCTCCATAAGTAGAATAATATATGACTTGTTTATATCTCTGAGAAGTCGCAATGGTGCCTTAAATTTAAATGATGCTTTAATAGCATCTTTATTTATTGGCTCTACTGATCAAGATTTATTCCTCTTAAGTTTGAAAAAAACTTTCAATATATTGTTAGCTTCATCCTTAGCATCTGTGTTGTGCTGAGTCAACAAAGCTTTGAAAACAGGGACTAGCTTGTAACCTTGAAAATCGACATATATTTACCTTACTTTGCTCATTTGCTAGCAAAAGCAGTATTACCATAAGTACCAAAGCTCACCTTTCCATGTCGTATTCTGTTGACTTTCAATGTTACTTTTTTTATGGGTTTGCATAATCCATCGTTTGACATATATGGCCAGGATACACTAAATTGTTTGAAATTTCAACTTGAAAAAAAGCCAAAAATAATTGTCTGTGCAAATTAGACTGTTAAGGGGCAAGCACTTACCTTTTGACATTCATACAAAAGTTGGGAAACTTGTATGGCCAGTCAATCCTTATTGGTCTGATACAAATATTTATAGTTGAGCTTGAATATAACACAACAAGTCAATCTTCATATAACTTTCTTGATACCTTAAGCTAGAAAGGACAAAAGACATTCTTGGAGGGCCTGATGGCATAAAAGGAAGCTTGCTCATTAGGAAGATCAAGTCATGAACACGAGTGATACTGATCCAGAGTTGCTGAGGCTTGGAATACTATTTGGTTTGGACAACAATGAAATAGAATAAATCTGGGAATACTGTTGGTTTGGAATACTATAAGTAGTAGTTCTTAATTATTATAGGCATTGCAATATTTTTTTCTCATAAAATATTTATTGTTATTATGTTCAAACTTCAAAATCATGTTTACTACAAAAAGGGATACAGGCCCTGAAGTTTTCAATCGATAACTATTATCATTTACTTGATTTCCTTCCTAGATGTGTGGGTCTTCAGCTCTTCCATTTCCCGTTATGAAACAATGGGAAGAGGTAACAGGTCATCGCCTTTTAGAACGTTATGGCATGACTGAGGTTAGTGTCATTCCTATTCACACCCTATCTCCTTTCCACCCTCTTTTCACTGTCTTATTCTCTGGTAGCTGTCCAGACTCTTTGGGAGATCATTTTAATTCATATTGCTCGCCTTAGCCTGATCGAAACCTCAAAGTTGCATATTTATGTTTCTGGCTGACTTGCATAGTTCTCTATAGTTTGTGATGGCAATATCCAATCCCTTGCATGGTGTACGAAAAGGAGGCACTGTCGGGAAACCTCTTCCTAGAGTAGAGGTATGTTGAGTAATATGTTCTCTTGTTTCATTTGACTTGGTTTCTGGCCTATTGTTGCTATGAAGATCATGCATTTCTTTTAAAATTTGCTTAAGTTAGTTTTTAATTTTTTTTAGTTCAACAGTAATTGAAATTATTATGCTAGTCTCAGTGGTATTTGATGTGTAAAATATTAGAGTTCCAGTGAACATCCTAAAACTTTATAAGAGTTGCTCAAAGCTAGAAACCTACCAGTGGTAGAGGTTAATAATCATTCTATTGTTTATGGGCAATTTAAGTCTAACTTTACCTTAGTTTCTTTGGACAATTTTCAGATTTGTCTTTGCAATATAGCTTTCCAACTTGTTCTTTACTTGTGGCCTCTCAGAATCTGAAAGTACTGGTTCTTACATAAATGATTTTGTTGATTAATTAGCTAACCTAGTGGCTAATAGCCTAGTTATGATGAATATATATTTTTATCTAAATATTTTTCTTAGAAAGGATGTGTACAGTCTACAATGTTTCCAGAACATTTATTCGTGATATGGCTTCATCCGGTTAGGTGAAGATTCTTGCAGAAGTTGGTAGTGAAGTTGGCACAAGGGGAGTGGGAGAGCTCTGTGTTAGAAGTCCCTCTCTGTTCAAGGAATATTGGAAACTGCCTAAGGTATGATCTAATGAGAGTTTTTCCTTTTGACCGAAGGAATTCAAGTGTTGGTTTCTTCCATTTGGAAAAACTTGTTTCCACCATAATGGTTTGCTACTATATTCTTTTGCTTCTGGATCTGAAAAGTGGGCAGATGGAACTAAAATGGAAAATCCAAAAATTCTTTTTTTTAATTGTTATATGATGTCACCATTAGTAATTAACACCCATGAGTTTTTACCTTTCCACAAACTTGTCCCATAATTCTTCTCCCCGAACAATTCTGTTGTGCTGCTTAAAGTTTTCACTGTGAAGATTTATCTCTTTTAAAAACAGATACTTGATGCTTGTATAATATCATGTGATCTGTCTGTTCCCATTAATCGTAGCTTGAGAATAACGTTGATAGTTATTTGATGTTCTTATTTCCTGACTTAAGAGAAAATACAATCATCAAATCACCATTGAAGAGATCCCCATAATTATGTTATTTGATGTTTGGTCTTTAATTGATAGATATACTATAAGCTAAGCTGGAAGACTCGGTAGATTCTAAAATTGTAGGTTGAGACTGCTTCAATTTGTAAATATTGATCATGTTAGCTTATAGGAATTTGGAACAGAGCAAAGAGTAGCTTCTGGATGATAGTTTGTTATATCGTATACCTGTTAAATTGAGACTAATTTTTCTCTTTGGTTCTTTTTTTTGAATTTAGGTAACAGAGGAATCCTTTACTGATGATGGATTCTTCAAGACTGGAGATACGGTCACAACGGATGAAGATGGATACTACATAATTTTGGGGCGTAAGAGGCTACTGTTTTCATGCATTATGTTTAAGTATTAGTAATTTGCTTACTTTTTGTCAAATATTTTGCTTATCATAAGTAGTTCGAGAATATTAAAAAAAAATCATCAATTTATTCTTCTGGTATTTCTTCCAGTAATAATAATATTGACTATTGAAGAGGAGAATCAGCAGTATGCTGTGTAGGTTGTATGCCAAATTGCCAACCAATAAAGAACATACATTTTATTATTCGTTTTGTGTGTTTTGAGAAGTCATGTTTTGCAGCTATGCTTCACATGCATCATATGCTTAAAAGCCTAATCGGTATGTAAGAGGAGCATATATGCAACTCTCTTTTGCATATCAAAATTGACTTGTTTTCTGGATATGGATTTCCTGTAAAAGCAAAGGTTGATCTAAGTAATTTTTTTGGGGAGAAAAAAATCATTAAACTATGCCTTATCAGACACTAACTGACACTATTAGGTGATCGTCTTCTTGATTTAGAAAATGGATAGGACCTAGTATGCAGTAGGAAGCTCTACATCAAATGTTCAGAGAATAATTTAGTGCTTACATAATGCAACCAAATGTCCAAAGTGAACTGGGTCCATGACTTAAAAACCCAAGTTTATACTTAATTGCCTGCTGTATGTTGCATTAGTGAATCTACAGTTATCCTTTCATGCTTTGACTTGCATTAGAGTTCCATAAAAAAATTACTAGACATGACAGCTCATAATATGACCATGATAACTGTTGCCTTCTAGACCTGTTTCCATTAGTTATTAGTGATTGATTTGTAACCATCCATATTTCATGTGTGCTGAATCTACAGAAGAAGAGATGTTTATTTTCATCAAGCACTGTCAGCTTTGTAGACCGATAACGTGTATCAGTGTCTGAAATGTATTAGTTCGAAGATGCCCAACCACTACCTCTTTTTTTTTGAAGTGTCGATAAATGAGATAAATTAGAGTAGAGTAATTTTAAATAAATTATGACTGCAAAATTTAATTTGCATATGAGTTCGTCTTGTCATCTTGCATGTTCTTTAGATGTTTATCTGTTATGTGATGGTTATAATTGCTGTTATGAAACTACTTATTTTGCCTCCATTCCAATGACATGTAAATTTGATGGAAGTGAAGAGCCATGACATTAAAAAAACTGGTTCCATAAATACTATTTAGGGCCTATATTTCTAAAGATGATGGCATCGACCTTACTCTTTGCAGGAACTAATGCTGATATTATGAAAGTTGGTGGTTATAAGCTGTCAGCACTAGAAATTGAAGCAATACTTTTAGAGGCAAGGAAATCTTATATCTCTCGGACATCTATAGTTTTCTTAAGCAATTCAGTATCAATTGTTTTAATTATTTATATCTGTTCATGAGCATATTATTTATAACTGTTGCCTTCTAGTCTATGTAGCTTATATGGCTTGGTATAACAGCTGAAGTTGGTCTTCTGTGTTCTCATTCAGCACAAGGCAGTGTCAGAATGTTGCATTCTGGGCTTACCGGATGAGGATTATGGGGAAATTGTATGTGCTATAATTGCGCCTCATGCAGATGCAAGAAGTAGTGCAGAGCAAGAACAAAAGCCAGCAATAACCCTAGAAGATCTACGGAGTTGGTCCACGGATAAACTAGCTCCATATAAGGTTCTTTACTATCATTACTAGCATATTACTTCAGCTTTGTATTTGCTTTTTACTATAGTCTAAAGAGTACCTACCTGCTGTAAGCACATTTTGTTTTGGCACAGATATGTTATTTATCATTCTTTTATTCATTTTCTTATATGTTAACTACAGCCTACTTTGAAAATCTTTTAAAAGCTTTGTTCTGTGAGCTTAAAAACATCTTCTCTATCTTGGTTCTAGTTATATATAGTTACTGATTTAATCTGCTACATATTTTGCTACATATATTTTGGGGAGATTATATTGCACCCCCCTAGGGTTGCGGACTTCATCAAGAATTTTTTTTTTTGCATAACTTTAACCTGGAAATGCAATTCAACATACTTCTAGGCCTTGTTTCTTTTGGAACCCCTGGTTCTGATATTACAAAAGGATAAAGCAAAGGACAAGTTTGATGGTTGGGGATGCTAACTGGTCCTACCTCATCCAAATTCCTTTAGGTCATCAAAATTGTACCACTTCCCAATTCCTCTAGGAAATCAAGCATTCCCTGTCCCTCAAATGGGGATGCGATACAAGCGTTTCTTACCCCCTTTGACTCTTATAGCACCATCAGGCAAGCATGCTGCATGCCGGGGTGCGGAAGAGAAGAGGAAGGCCTGCCACTATTACTTCACTGCTGCTGCTGTTGCTACACCGGCACCACCCTTGTTTACATTATTATTAACGGTCAAATTTGTGAACAAACTGATTTTAGTATTTATAAGCATATAGTTTACATTTTGTTTTTTAAAATTTAATGTATTTAGCTACTTGTCTCTTTGTAATTAATTTTTATTTATATTCTGTATACTTTATATATTTATATTTTCTTAATGAATTTTATATATTATATCTATGGCCATACAACACTACCAAGTATGATCATATGTTACATGTCATATCTCTCTCAAGTCCACACATTTGTTACTTTCTATTCTTACTGTAACATTTTTGAACTAAAGGTCTCTGAGGAGACCTCCCAATGGGCTAGTGTATTTTATGCACCTTTAGTTACTGTAGGGTAAGCGTCTAGTGCACATGGTTATGTAATACTTATGTGGAAGGGGTAAAATTTAGTAAAAAAACATTTTAAACAAAAGGACAAGATAATTTTTTGAGTTTCATTGTGGACATTTGTTGTTATGATCCACATGGATTTTCATTTGGAATTGTTCAGACCTGGACCCATTGTTCTTGATGTACCTCTTGACACCAAATTTTTGTTGGCTATTGACCACTTATTGACAAATATCACTCTTATTTGGATTAAACGGTCCAGTGTATAATAGTTTGAGGATAGAATATAAGCTCATTTGTTCTTAAACAGACGCAATCCATATCTCATGATATTTGCTTACATTTATTCAGATCCCGACAAAGTTGTTTCTGTGGGATTCTCTTCCTCGAAATGCCATGGGAAAGGTTAGATGTGCTTTTCAATGTATTTATTTTTCTCTTTTAGTGAATTTTTCTGTAGTCAAACTCTGTTGCATTTTACTTTCCAGGTGAACAAGAAGGAGATCAAAAAATTACTGGAACGACAACCATAATTTAAGTTACAAATTAACAGTCTAGCATTTATGGCTGATGAAAAGTCGCTTATGCAGTCGATGAGGCATCCTAGCAGCCCCATTAGGTTAGCAAGATCATTTTCTTCAATGAAATCTTCTTTCCCATCGAGGCACAATTTGGATCGTGGCACTTTTATCTCTATTTATTACGGTGGCTTTAAATGTACCCGTCAGTCATTGGATTATGTGACAAGTGGTAAATGTCGTCTCCAATTAACAAACTTTCAGTATGATGCAACTGTAGCGAGCCTTGCAATGGTTGATTTGAATGGGGATGTAAAAGTTCAGGACAATTGTCTGACTATAGCATCTGATTGCCATTGGTGATCAAGGTTAAATTTCTTTATTGACAGAAAATGTTGAATGATCTTGTCCTGCTTTTGTCCATGTTTAATAAAAATTTGAGATTCTTGATCAACGTTGTCGCTGATCTTTTAAGCATACTAAAAGATTGCATATCAACAGGAATCCTGTGAGATGTCAGGAACACAGGACCTCATGTTACTCGAGTAAGTCTTGGTAGATGAGAATGCAAGCATTTGAGGCCTCACAACATACTATACCATTGTGGAAGGATATTATATCCGGAACTGAGGCTTCGGTATTGATCATTACTTGCAAGCTGAGAGGATATTTATGGTTAGCGTTGGACTGTTATCGAGATACTGAAACTTCTCGACCTCCAACACGAAGCCCTTATTATTATTATTATTATTTTTATTCTTCTCCTGTTCATTGATTCGGGTGACTGCTAAAAGAATAGCCTAAATTTTTAGGAATGACTCTAACAGGAAAGGAAGGACAAAGTGGGTTTGATGCAATGTGCGGGTTGTGCCGGAATATAAGATTCAGGGGGCAGCTACAGGAGTTGGTTCAGGTGGGTGAGCCACAAGCACACACTTGGTGTCAGCTTCACTCACCCATTCCTTTGCACTAGTGTGGTGGATCTGTTGGTGGAGAAAGTTTCTCCATTTTTCTGTGTCACCGGAAAGAACATTCCTGGTTTGCAAACAATCTAGTCACCCATATTTGTATGCATAAACATATAGATGCTTGGATGGCGGTACAATGTGATCGCAGCTACCACAGAGTTTGCCTGCTACTTCCAGCGCTGGCCTTCTCCCCGATGAAGCGATCGAAGGAGACACCAAATGGAGGAACCTTTGTCGCGTCATTGTTATTCTTATTTGCCTTGGATTCCTCTGTTGCTGTACACCCTATTTCTTTCGGAATGGTCCACCGAGAGTGACATTATGCTGGTGTTGTCTCCGCTTGGGATGTGGACTTGCAACTTGGCGGTACGACTCTTGCAGAAGCAAGCTGCAGCCATGGTGAATCAGTGGAAGAAGAGCCGTTCCGGCAGAAGGCGGTCTCCTTAATCTGGGCCAGCCCCCACTCAGGTGTTTGACTCGAATAGATCGAGGACGCCAACTCCACCGGTCCAAGTCATCGGTTTTCGGGAGCAGCATCAACCGCCGTTTCCACCACTTGTTCTTGTCCGCTCGCCGCAGAGAAAGCATGTGGGCAGTGACCGCCAACGACAGCGGATGGGCGATACTGACACCGACACGACTATATCCATATTACTTACCTTCTCATTTGTTGGTTTCTTTCGCTTCAAGTCATGTTGCTTTCAGGCCGGTGTTGCTTTCTGCGGCTTCGCCTGGTGGACTTGGACACTTGGCAATCGCAGCATCAAACGAGCCTTCATATGGTAGGAGGGAGATCGAAGGAAGGAGGGATCTCTGAACACGTCCATGATCATCAACCGTTTCTCCCACTAATCATTCAACTTTTCTTGGCTAGTACTGAGATCATGATCGTGGTGGATAAAAGAAGACATTGTTGGAAAAATCCATCTGCCAGGGTCAAAATGCGGTCAATGGCAAGCGGTCAACTCGGGCGATGTGCACGGATCCATGTCTCTGCCGGATCATGATTCCTCCTCGCTCGTCCCCTGCCCACCACCGACTCGCCTAGCGTCGCTACGAGCGGGAGGGCGAGCGACTGTGGAGGCTTCCAAAGCACGACGATGCGGATGATGCAGGCGTGCGACTCGTGCGACGGTGGCGGTGGTGATGGTGTTGGAGTCGCACTGGTCCATTTGCACCATCCTGTCGTTTGGTACTTGTCATCATTGTGGCCAACATGGCATAGCTCGATCCAAGCGCCAGCGCTGCCCACCCAACTGAGACTGTCCTCGTCCGGCGACAGCAAGGAGGCCAAGAGGAGACGAGCTCTGATGTGATGTCTCGCTGGTGGAGCAACAGCCGTCGGCACCAGAGGTCTCTGCTTCCGAGTCTTTTTAGAGTCAAACAACACTAGAGACACTGCAGTCATCGGTTCCCCTTTCTTTTTTCCCTGGATTTCAGAAAATTTTCCTGGCGAGTTGAAGGAAAGTTTATTTTATTTTTTATCTTCTTCATAGTTTTTGTATTGCTTTAAGACTCGGTTCTTCAAGAATATAGCATGCCATTGCCGTTCCTAATTTTGTATACCCATACACTATATTGTGCGGGTAAACCGCGTATCTATCAAAGATCCTGAGAGATTCGATTCGAAACGGGAAAAACTATATTACAAGGGAGATGTCTGAATTCTTGTCGGGTACTTGAGAATCCCTGTCGGCAGGTGGTTGAAGCCAATTATTTCCAACGTTCAGCTATTTAACCGCACCAATACCACTTGTTTCCGGATAGCCGTTTCTTCTTCCATTTCTCTCCGCGAATCGATCCTAAATCTGGAAGTCTGATGACACCGCCGCCATCGGAGCAGGACTACATTCGCCTCTCCGACGAGCTCTCCTCCGCCGGGGCGCTCGACCTGACGGACACCGAGCTGCGGCTGGGGCCACCGGGGTCGGAGTCCCCCGAGAGGGTCGATGTAAGAGGCGGGGTCGACGGCGGCCTGAGGCTGAGGCTCCCCGAGGGCTTCGTCTCCGGCACGAAGAGGGCGTTCTCGGACGCCATCGACGGGGCGGAGCTCCCCGGGATGGATGGATCCGAGGTGCCACCCGAGGGAGGCGAGGCTTCCTTCTCGGAGAGAAGGGAGAACAGCGGTGGAAAGAAGGGGGATGGCGATGGAGAGGCAAAGCCGGCGGCACCTTCGGCGGCGAAGTAAGTCTGTTTCTCGTTGCGGTCGTCCGTTTGGTGGATCGACGCGATGAAGCAATCAAATGGTTGTGTGTGGCAGGGCACAAGTCGTTGGGTGGCCACCTATCCGGAGCTACAGAAGGAATACAATGGCCTCAAACCCATGGAGGAACAAAGAGGAGGAGACCGAAGGGAGGCCAGGAGCGGAGTGCCTCTACGTCAAGGTCAGCATGGATGGAGCTCCCTATCTCAGAAAAGTCGACCTCAAGACGTACTCCACCTACGCGGACCTCTCTCTGGCACTCGAGAAGATGTTTACTTGCTTTACCCTCGGTGAGTGAGCACTGCCATCTTTTTTAGTTGCTCGATCCCACCATCAAATCGATGTCGTCGAAGCGCTGGAACCAAATGGCATTCAGATATCTGATGCGACGGGAGGTTTCACCGATGGCTTCACCTGTGGCTTTTGAGTCAGGTCAGGGTGGCAGAGAGGGGACGAAGACCGACGGTGGCGGAGCGATGGACCTTCTTCGAGGGTCCGAGCATGTTCTTACCTACGAGGACAAGGATGGTGACTGGATGCTTGTTGGTGATGTTCCCTGGAAGTAAGCGAAACAAATGTTCAACAGATCTATCAACTGTGCCAGCGTTCATGTCCCTTTCCACACGGGATCTCACATTCTTCCTATACGACTCAATTGACATGTTCTAATCTGACGACCGATTGCGTGTGTTTGTCATGGCAGCATGTTTACTGATTCCTGTAGGAGATTGAGGATCATGAGGGGTTCAGACGCAATCGGGATGGGTAAGAATGGCCATCTATCCTTCCTCTCTGGATAATACTTCCGAGAGAAATGATGTTAAATAGAGCACAGAATCTCTACCTTGTTATTCCGAACATATGATCTTAAATCTTGCTGTGCTTGATGATACTGGGTAAACCTTGTTGCAGCACCAAGGGCGATGGAGAAGTCCAAGAGCCGGAACCAGTAGAGGCTTACCCTTACAGCAGACCAAATGGCTACAAGATGGTCTTTCATTTCCTGAAAGGAGATGAAAGCTTTGGTGTCCTTGGGATTGTTCTTTCCCTGGACCTTCTGTATCTGGTGAAAGCTCAAACTTCTGGCATCAATGATTTCAGTGGACCTCATGTTTCAAAGGGAGAACTCCCACAACACTTTGCTATGCTGACTACTACTGGCTTTGGGATCAAATTTGTGTTCCAATAAATTATTAGATGTGATTGCTGAGGTTTACTTGTTCCATGTGCAGTTCAGAACATGAGGAATAGCATAAAAATTAAAGATCAACCAGACAAAAGACGGGCATTGAGCACGGTGAGGTCAGGAATCTTTCATAAGGGCAGCGATTCCCCACTAAGTTCTGTTTACCATCTGGGAACAAGGGGACAACCAACCACTAACTTGTATAGATTATGCTTAGGCTGAGAACAAAAATGAAGAGGCTACAAATTATTGTGTGAGTGGGAGAGAGAAAACTAGATCTTGAAAGATTCAAAATACTTAAAGAGTCCTCATCTAAGAAGTGGCACAAGGACATAATGCAAGAAGTGGCAAGTGAATGGTTTAATGGAAATCCTCATCTGTGTTTGGAGCTTGAAATTTCCACAAATCCATCTATTTTTTGTGTTTGGTCCAGACAATTTTATGATATATAGGTCTAATTATAAATTAGACCATATAATTAGCTATATTTAGTGTTTCGATCTCTAATCTTTAAAAAGTTACATTGAGAATCCTATAATTACAAATGTAAAAATATTTAATCTCGTTTTTCCTCACGTCGTCGATTCTACTAACGAAAAAGTACCACACGTGCAGTTACATACATAAAATATCGCTAAAAAAGGGATAAAAATATAATTTACTCTTTTACGAAAGCTTCATTATCTTGCTTTGCTTCTTTTCCCTCTAGCGTCTTTCCTCGGCCCTCTCCAACGTTGAGGTTGCCCCCATCGTGCAATGTCAACTCCTGGCCCTCTCAAAGAAGGAAGAGCTCTAGCGACTTTTGAGTTTGATGTCGAGATCAATGTTGCCATTGCCAATCCCCACCTCCATCGCGCCTACGTCGCTCTGAGAGCATGAAAGAAGGCCATGTACTTCGACCCCCCACAACTTCGCTAGCAACTAGGTCAACCCTGACATGTGCGATTATCATGGCATTTTTCGCACCGCGACACCCTGACAACCCCTCAATCAACATCGTCATCGGTGTCGACCTTAATGTCGTTGATATCGTCGGGTACCCTCCCGTGGAGCTCAGCCTCTTGATCGACACTGCCCTCCTCTACATCAACTCCAATCACTTCTACGATATCATCCCTCAAAACATCTTCAGTCTCAAACTCCTCCACGAGCTCAACGCTAGCAACGTCCACTTCGTCGCCCCGTTCCAGGACGTTGCCCTTCGCTTGTCTTTGCTTAAGTACCTCAACCATTGGTTCAATGACTTCAAGGGAGTGCTACCGTCGGCGCCCTTCGACAACGAGCTCAACGCCATATTCTTGAATGATAATTGTTTCAACTCTCATATGCCCGACAACTTCGACAACTCCAAAGCCTCCGTTGCTGTCATTGCCAACAACAAGATCTATGACTGCCTTCCGAGTAGTATCGACAAGATGGTGACCATCCTCAACGAGCTCGTTTTGATAAATAAGCTTTCGAGATTTAATCGAAGTTTTCTCCTCACGGTAGGTCATCCGGGAGGATGGCGGAGTTGAAAGGAAGGACAAAGCCGTGATTATGGCATCATTTTAACAGCACGTGCGAATTGGGAATTTCCAAGACCCTTCTTCTGGCATTTCTAAGTTGGAGGAACACAACCCCCCCCATGTCTTAGACAGCTAATTGGGAACCCCAATTCAAGAAATCCCTACACTAAAGCAGCTAATTGAAGGTATAACCTCTGCAGGATCCCTAATTTGAGAGAACAAAGGTAAATTGGAGAAGGCCTAAATGTCAGCATTTATGCATCTTACGGCAACAAGAACTGCATTTTGTTCATCGGTAGCATGCAAGGAACCTAATCCGGCGATGTAATGTGATTCAGTCGAAAACAAAAGCAACGAAATCAAGAAAGTGAACCCTACCATACCAAGAAACCAATCCTCGTCGAGAAAATTAAGAAACGATTCGAGCAGATTAATCCATCAATCTCCAGATCTAATGCAAATCCAAACACCCAAGACGATCAGAGCCGTACCGAAGAAGGTGAGACCAACGCGCATCTCCTCGCCGAGGATCATCGCCGCCACGGCCGTGGCGGCGAACGTGGTGGCGTTGGTCACCGGCACGGCGACGGAAATGGGGGCGCCGCCCAGCATGTGGAAGAAAGCGGCGGAGGCGGACAGGTTGATCAGGAAAGGGACGGAGTACTGCCACGTCAGGAGGAGGTCGATCCACCTGAGCACGTGGCCGAGGAGGCGGCCGCGGGGCCGGTGGCCCGGCTTGCGAGACCGGAGCTGGAGCTTCCGGTCCCAGACGAGAGCACCGCGGCGCATAACGGCGTTGGTAGCACCCCACACGATCCCGACGGCGATCATCTTCTCCACGTCCCCGGCCATCCTTTTCCGCCCCTCCCACCACCACCACTCACCTCCGACGACAATCGGTCGAACGACGCTGACGCTCTTCTTTGGCTCATCTTGAGCCCTTGATATTGACTGAGCTCCCCGCGCGCATCTTAAAACAAAGATCCGAAAGAGTTCAACGGTGGATATGGAAACAATCCGAAAGAGAGCACTAAAAATAAAAGTGGCCCCACATCACTATTTCATTAAGATTTCGGATAAGAAATTAAAGAAAATTCATATATATTTTATTCTTTGTACCGAATTATTTTTAAAAAATATTCTTAAAGTGTATATATATATATATATGTATACACACACACACATATATATATATATATATATATATATATATATATATATATATATATATATATAAAATCTTGTTGCATTTCACCATAGCATGTGATTGCAAGAGTGGCTGTAGATCACACGGTGAGACTGATCATGCTAAACCTACTCCTTCCTGCTTCTCCTTCACTGAGATTAAAGAAAGATGGTGTACCGATAAGATTCCTTGAGAGAGGAACAACATGAAGGGAGAAAGATATTTATTTTAATGCATGAATATACTCTGAAGAGTATAATGAGTTTCTATGGTAGATAAAACAAAGGCCAATAACATTCAAAGTTCGCTGCATACATCGTCTTTCATTTGTTGCCGGTGGATCAGACAACACACACAAGCAGCAATAGCCAATGGCAACGTGTTTATTCTATCGCCATGTTTCTGCTATAGATTCATGTTTGTTCTATTAGGCAACTTTTAACTCTTCTAAAAACAGAATATGACCGATATCTGCAGTTTCCGAATCACTTGCATTATGCATCAGAAGATGAGCTTTCTCATGCATTGTTTTGTTGAATCACTGGAAGTTTGTTGCCTGTACTTCAATTTAGTGAGTAAACAGAACAATGGAAATACTTCCAACTCGATACCCACATAGTTAAGCTAGAAGCTTTGCCAGTTCGTCTACTCCCAAGCTCCCATGTGGAACCACATCAGGAAGGATGTCTTGAAGATTGTCCCTTCTCCTACTTCGGGAGTTCTTCTTACCACTAATTCTTGTATTAGAATCAGAGATGACTTCAACCTCTTTATCTTGTTCCTCACTTTTGTCACTATTTTCTTGCTCAGTAGTTTGGACACAAACTTTCTTAATTCTATGCTGGAAGATCGGCCCAGGTGGAGCTGTCTTGGCAAGAGCCACTGCCCTTTCATAGACAATATTCGCATCCAAACAAGAATCATCCAAGATTACCGCAGTGCCACTGTCAACTGCCTGTCTCAGAAGAAGCATTACTCCCTCCAAACATACCCCACTAGGCAAACAATCGCTTTCTTCCATTTCCAACCCAACACTCTCTCCAGCAGCATTATCAAGTCTGGTGTAGCTGTCCATGTCATCATGCCTGGTTGGACCCACATGAACTGCACCGTGTTCAGTTTTTTCTCCTAGATAAGATAAATGCTTATTTTCATCCTGAAACAACTCCTTCGAGCTATAATCAGCATCTGAAGAAGAGATGTCATGGCAAATTGCAATTGAAGCATCCTGGTCAATTACTGCTGAAGAATTAGAGGTCTGGTGGACAACATCATTTCGGCGGTTAGCAGTTTCTCTTGATAATTGGTCAATCTCTTCGGATCTGGACATACACTCAGTTTCTACTTCTCTTGGATGTTCATCGAAAGCCACATCCTTGGTAGACAGACTGATGCTGGGTTCCTTGTTGGGGCTTGTTCCAACCACTTGGTCCATTATGTCCTGATCAGTCGATGGCGTATTGTTTGACCTGGAAGGAGCAGCTGTTGGATCAGTGGTGATGTGCTCTGCAGCTTCATTGCTATTGTCTTCTAGTGGCAGAAGAGTTGATTTCCAATCTTTCCCTCTCCACATAAGTATATGCTCATATTCAAAAGAGAGCAGAACACATGGGACTAGATCCTATAAAATCAAGTCAAAAGATTAAAAGGTCTCACCAACAAATGAATGTGGAAAGATATAAAAGCTGGTAAAATCAACCAACCTTAAGTTTGGCACCAATTTTCCTGCAATCATGTGGGTTCATATCCTTACAATTAATACGGACAAGCTCACATGCTTCAAAGGCTTCTCGGACTTGCTTAACCAGCTTACAATACACACCATTTTTTCCTGTTTCAGGATGGAAGAACAATTACCTCCTCTCCACTGATCCATGGCTATAGCAAATCGATCTCAGGATAATACTAAACTATGTCAATCAAGACCTTCAAATTAATTTAAAACTAAAGGTATCATCTTAGGCACAAAACTTGAAACAGAATAATCAATAAAAAAGTAACTAGTTCATAGCAAGCAGAGATGGACGTATAGACAATAGCAGGAAATTAAAAAAAAAACTATTACCGAGTTTACATATAGGAGGCAGCTGGCGCCCCCTCTTACGCATTTCTGTTGCTTCTTCCAAAGTTAAACCATCTGGTACACGTTGCACCAATCGTGGATATACAGGTGTGATAGGTTTCCAAAGCATAAGAGGATATCTGGGACGAGTCCTATAATTGTAATTTCGACCGCGAAACAGAAAGATAACTCCCCCTTTACTGTATATAATCTTCCCTCCAGTTTTCTCCTACCAGCACAAGTTAACAACCAATTTTTTTAAAAAATAGGAAATTAATCAGGACAAGAAAATTGCAGCCTGTTAGATTTAATTACAAACAAAACCTGTGGCAGTGACATGCTAAGAGAGTTGATTCAATGCATTATTCAAAAGTTGGTAGAATAACTAAGTGCAGTTAAACAGTGAGACAATTCTATACATACCAGATATTACTGTATACTCAGCTTGATTTGGATTGTGCCACTTATAGTTTCAATACCACACCAAAAAAAAAATGCATTTTTCAACTAAATCAGATATTAGCCTTAGAGTTAAACTGTTGGTTACCAGTTATGGCACATACTGTTACAAATATGGAGTGCATGTTTGGATGTTTATCCAGGACATCCTTTTCTAGTCACGAGTTTTTGAATGTTTGGCTACATAAAGGAACTTGAAAGAAATCCCAATGACACTATTGTTTTTCATCATATTGGAACTTTCTAATTAGAATTTTTTAATTCCATGCTGTACGTCTCGTCTTATTTTGAAAAACATTCTTCTAAAAGACAAATACCAATAAGAACAATCTGAACTTCAAAAAATAAAATATATTTTAAAATATAAAGCAATATACCATGGTTTGCCTTAATGATCTATATTAGTGTACCGACTGGCCGTCGGTACGATATATACCAAATCGTATTGATGTACTGACACATGGTATGATATGATATACCAACAAATCGATATATACCGTCCATACCAATCTCCTGTTAGACCGGTATGTACTGCCCCACATGGTTCGATGAACCTTGCAATATACAATCACGACGTTGAATCTAAAATGATCTAACTGC
Source organism: Musa beccarii (assembly GCA_024322285.1). Classification (NCBI taxonomy): domain Eukaryota; kingdom Viridiplantae; phylum Streptophyta; class Magnoliopsida; order Zingiberales; family Musaceae; genus Musa; species Musa beccarii. The sequence goes on from CM044394.1 coordinate 56,047,284, forward strand.
ATCTCATATTTATAATGACCTCCAGATAGATGCTTTTATTTTTCAAACATGTACAGAAAAAAAACAAGAAAAGTAATTGCAATGAAAGAGACAAACAATAGATGCCAAAGAGTCATCATAGACTACTGAAATGCAGGATTCCAGTATGCATGTGATATCGGTCGGTGCTAGCAAGAGCAGGCAGATCACAATGCTTGTTATCTATATTTCAAGTTCATGCCATTGTCAGTCAGCATCAGCCCTATCCTAGAATCAATCTTCAATATAGCAGAGATCACTGAAATGCAAGATCAAAACATAATATGCTCAAAAAGGAAGTTAAAGGAGGACATAATGAATTATATTTTAAGTGCAGACCTCCAATTGCTGACGAACATTATCCATATCAACAGTGCAAACTCCTTTACATTTTATCTTGCACACCCTCCTCCTCTTCCAGTGAGCATGGATATTGTCCAACATGTTATGTGTCAAACCATCTCTACCTGCAAATAATTAACATTATATTTCACAAAGCAGGTGCTACTGATACAAGAAATAGTATTAACCTTGAGAAGTTACCACAGTTTGAGATTTGATGAGAAGATATGACCATTCTGAATACTTTACTAGCCAGGATATATCATTGAAACAAGATTCTAGCACCAAAAACTATACCAGCTGACACCTTGGATTAAAGAACAACAACAGGTTCCTCAAAGTTTATTCCACCAAGAAAACAAAAGACCAGCACCACCTTTCACATAGTTTATTCCGTTAAAGAAAATTTTGAGTTGTATTTTGTTTCAATCACTGGTCTTCAAAAGAAAACCAAAGATGCAATATTTATAATAAAATAGCATGTCTCTTTGAATTCTCCCATAATCAAGAACTTACTGTCAGGTTTAAAAGTTTCAGTGACTGATTTATAGTTGAGCTAAAAAGGTGAAATTTATCAGTATAGAACATATCCTACCTGTGTATTTAAGTGGTAGCTGGGATTTTAATGATCAACAAAGTGAACAAACTATGATAGAGTCTATATCTTATCCAAACACTATGATTACTTGTAGTCCTATTCACTTATTCCATGTCAGAATCTATTTACAAAAGTTATTACCACTAGTCCACTACCAACAGCAACTTGATTTTAATAATGGCTTTTCCTCTTTCCTTCCTAATAGTTCATAATTCTGTAACCAAAAGAAGAATTCAAATCATCCATTAACCAAAAACAGAAGACAAGTTTGAGAACTCAAATTAAACAATTATCAACTTGCACATGAGGACAGAAAAAGTATGAGTATGACAAGTCATCTGCAAAAATGCAGCTATTTTGAATTTTTCACCTCCTTACACTTGCTTTCAAGAAACTAAAAATCATAGTTGTTTATATGAACCAAAAAAATCTAATACTTTGTGACTGCAAGAGCTCATATACGTGTTTATTTGACATATAGCATCAAATATTTCTTCCATTATTGGTGAATCATGTGGTACCTAACAATAGTAGAAAAGTTTCTTGACAATGGCAATGCTATTACAAAATCCATTACAATTACTCCACGCTGTGAACGCAAAAATTGAATGTCAAAAGTGTTGTACCAAAGACTTCCCATTCTTCAAATTTGTTCTCCATGTTGTCTAGACCCTGTTATTGGATTTTTTTCATCCAAGATTATGATTATAAGAAAGAAAAAAAATCCTTGAAACGTACCCATATTTAGTTGTCTTTTAGTCCTCAGACACCCCTTGATAAGCTCCTTGATCTCCTCCGCCGTCAGCGGTTCTCCCAGTATCTCTTCCCTTGATGCAGCACGGTACTTCGGCTCAGACCCGGTCAAGAAAGGTCCAGGCGCCTGTATCGACTTCACCCCCTTCTTTCCCGGGGGCGGAAGCTGGAAAGAGTCGAACTCTGGCAGCTTCTTCTTGCTCGGTGGGAGCGGAGCCCGCCCAGTCCACGGCCTAGGCATGGTGGTCGGCCCGAACGGCAAGAACGGCGACTCCCGAAGGCCCAAAGGTTTCACTTTTGGAGTCTCAGTATAACTATACTGAAACTCGAAGGGCGCACCTTTGATCCGATATGCAATCCCATTCTCCCCCACGGTGATCCCCGACTCCTCATCCGGCATCGGAGGGATTCTCGCCCTCGCGACACGGCGGAAAGCGGGATGGGAAGGGGAGGGAGGGGCCTTATGGTCGAGCGGGGGCTTGGAGTACTTGGAGGCTTTGCCAGGGATGGAGGGCCGCGAAGGGGCGGAAGGGGTGCCGCGAGACCTGAAATCTGAGGAGGGAGGAGGGGATTCAATGGCGGCACGATTGTCCTCGGAGTCCGCATCCTCGGCGATCCTGAGGGCGGACTGGTGGCGACGGTGGCGGCGGATGTCGTCCTCGATCTCCTTCTGCTGGCGGCGGCGGCGGAGGAAGGGCTCAGCGTTGGCGTTGTTCCACCGGGAGAAGCGGAGCTCGGTGGAGGACGCCGGGCGGCGTGAGGGGGTGAGGTTGGGGGAGAAGAGGGGGATGGGAGCGGCGAGCCTGAACGCCATGGCTGGATGTGAGGCGAAGGGCTATCCGCCGCTAGCTTCCTTCTTAGCGGATCACCGCTACAAGTTACCGGGTCCGAATCCGGTTTAAGCTACCAGAGACCGGATCCAGACCCGGTCTTGGCTTCAACAATAGATAACTAATGCGATAATAGCTTGCTCGAGTAAATCTAAAAGCAAAAAGGCCTCAAAGTAAAAGGATCCGTTGACATAATGGATTAATCACCCGAAAACAACCACATAATTATATTTGCATCCATCAAAAGTCAAAGCTCAACAGTCGTAGCATTTCTGAGATCATTAATCTTCCTGGAACAAGATCACAAATTCTTTATCCGGGCAATCCGAAAACACTTTTTACTCCAAGAAACAAAAGAACAAGCCGCACAAATTTTATGGAAACAAGATGCAAGGTGAAACAGAGATCATGACTTCTGCTGTAAATTGTATTAGGTAAAAATGTCGAACAAGAGTACCCATATTTTCTATACAAGCAATAATTGAACAGAATGGAATTCCAACAAGGAATCCATTTGGTAAATCTAACTATGAACTTAATAAGGTATGCTCAATCCTACATCGATCCACCTTCCAGAACTGTCGATAGAAGAACAATTTAAGTTGGGGCAAAAAGCTTGAAGTTGGCACCTGGTTCCGCAACAAATGGGTTGAAGAAACATGGCATCAAAACCGCCCTCTGTCTCCCTTCCAATTTCTTAGCTGCAATCAACTTGTATAAAGAATCATGTGAACTAGGAACAACGAACACTGGAGACTTTTCACATTTCCATGCTGAAATCATCCAAGCCTGGGGGAGACATTGGTGGCAACGCACTCTCAACACCACCAACAATCTCCATGATCTTCCGTGCAGTTGCTTGAGATTTAATCTTCTTGCCTCCTATCCTTCCTCTCTTAGATATACTGTCAGTCGGATCTAGAATCACCGAAGATCTATTTTGAAGATTCTCGATAGGTGAAGTAGATTTCTGTTTGGATGATGCTTGAGCAGATGCAATGGCAGAGCTAAAAACACCAGATTCCCTCAGACTTTGGACAATAGCCTGCAGATTTGCAAAACAAACTATCATTAAGCAGGCAACAATACTCAGATGCATTATAAGCATCATAAAGGACACAAAAAATTGTCAAAAGTACCATTGGGGCATATATGCGTGCCAAGATGCCCTTCCTGAGAAGCATAAGATTTACCTGTTTATCACTCCATACAACATGTTCATTGTACCTATAGGAAATGAAAATCTTGAACACTTCAATAAACAAAAAGATGTTTCCAGCTAATAAATCACAGGTGGCTTGATGTTATTCTGGACTTGACACGCAAAAAGTAAAAGAGAAAACATATTACTAGCAAATAGTTTATAAAGTAGCACACCAAGAAGAATGGTAAAACCCTTAAGAAACTAACCACAATCATCCAAATTACACTTCGCAATACCTGTACCTCCAGGAACTTGGAGGCAAACAAATTGAAGAAGGTTCTCTGACTCAATAATTCAACAACCTTGAATCAACCTGATCAAAACCTAGTCCTATGAGTGATACTGCTGTATGCAGAGAGACGACAAATGCAAACAAAATTTTCTCTTTAATACCCAGCCACTTGCTGCTGTATGCAGTTAAGACTTTTGGTGTGTGCTTGCATGGTGTAATCACAAGGGAGTCATTCATGTATGATGATAACAATATTCTTAATTCAAATATTTGCTATTATTATTGCCATGGCAATCTGAACTCAAGTGACATGCATATGTTGTCAACTCACAAATTTCTAATGTCAGTGGCACGAGCTAACATACATTGCACCATTAGGTTACTAGCATGGAACATGAGATCCACTGAGGCCTCACGAGGGCATATGTATCAACAAGTAAAATCATGATAAGAAGTTCAGATCCCAAATAGATGATGAGATATGCTTTCCTGCATATCAACCATTGCTGCCACCATGGCTACCATGTTCCCAATCAAACCAGTGGCAATGGAACTTGTGCTCAAAATCTTAAAGATAGCTTAGTTCTGCCATTCAATTACCAACCATGTAAATTTACATCCTTAAAACTGACTACATTTCAGATCAATAAAATATGAACTAGTGAACATGTCTTGTCGAGTAGATCTAAGATTCTCAAGTAGTCACAGGATGGGAATACAAGCACATACTAGCAATCATCATAGGTTCGTACCACGAGTAAGGATACATATCTCTGGAAAAGTACAAACATTTAAAACAGATCTACTGCTCTAAGTAGTGAGTGACCAAACCCATCATGCTTCTTGGTGAAGACAAGCAAATCTCTGATCTAAAGGATCACTCCCCATGGTCATACATAGACAAACTTTCAGCCCTCTGAGCTTGCTTCCCAACTCAGAAATCATTTATTTTTGCAAGTAAAATGGGAAGATTCAGACTATATTTTGGCATTAACTCTAACAGTTGGTCAGTTTCTAGATTGTACTCAAGTCAGCTATATGTAAATAGCTAAATGCATGTTGTACAAACAAATAAGGTGATTGAATAGTTTCTGTTAGCTCCATAAAAAGAGTAAGCAAAACAAGAATTCTTGTTAGCTTAGGTGCAAAATATTATGTTCGAAGTATCTTCCCATGAGATAGGTGCATTTCAGGTAGGAAAAAATATTATGTTCGAAGTATCTTCCCATGAGATATGTGCAAAGTTGTCACAGACTCACAGGATGCAAAATAGTTTGACAACTTATGCTCTATTATAAGTAATACCAAGAATTTAGCAATCCCCAGTAAAATGTTTGTCTCCAAAGATCCTTTTTGAAACAAACTGAACCTAAAGAAGTTCAGAAAATTACCAGCGTAACATTTCTTCTTCGGTTGCAGTTGATGCAATAATAAAAGCCTGTCATGAGAATATGGAATTTGCCATTTAGCCATACAAAAGTGTAGCAACTTATAAACAAATAACCAAAATGACCTTGTTTACATATGTAATGGGCCAAGGGCGAAGATGCTACATTTCACCTCCAAAGTTGTTTTCACAGTTATGACATTCTTTGAAAACCTTTTCCGTACCAATTTATTTGCAGATAAAATCAATACTAGCTAGCAAATAAATAATATCTACTGCCAAAAGTAGAGTCATTTTATAGCACATAAAGATCAAATACACTTCTGTGTGATATATTTAGTGATTGTTTCTACTTAAGCTCATGCCATTACTAGTGCTGCATACAAGCATGAAATACTTACATGCATGGTCTGAGAGCAATTATGCTTATACTGAGCTAGGGACAGGAAGAACCACACAATTCATACAAATAGAATACATTTCTAATTTATGTAGGTAATATATGACTTATGGGCGGAACAATCAAAAGATAAATTAAAATAAACTCAAGCCATAATTGAGAGTTACCAATATGTCAATGGAACTAGAGTGGCAATGGTCAAGGCTACCTTTGAGAAGACTGTGATGTAATGGTAAAGTAAGCTGTACAGGTAAAGCACTCACAGCTCTGTCAAAATCCAACATGAAGCATCTCTTGACGTCCTCCTTTGTTGGTTTGCAGCCACACCGGTCACGTCGAGATGTCAAATCTGAGAACTTTGTATATGTGTAATGCAGGACGGCAGCCTCTTCAAACTTGATCTCACTATAAAAAAGGGGTTGTTTTAAAAGGGAAACTGCTTAAATTTCCCAAGAGATGAAATCTTCAAATAAAAATGTAATTCTTGTCACTGCAAGGCCAGCAGGGTATGACTCAAGTTGAGCATCACTGTGTGAACCAAACTTCGTAGTTTGAAAAGGTCAGAACGGACTGAAAATATATTGAAGCAAGCATCTTACTGTGGGGCCTTCATGTAGTTATGCCATCTATGTGCACCATTAGGGCGAAGATGATTCTGAATCCGTGCAGCTGATTTTCCATTTCCGTAAGTAAGAAAGTAATTTGGGTTACCGTGTGATGCCTCTTTATACAAACCAAAATATGTTTCTTTTGGTAGATGATCATAATTCTTCTTGAACATAGACACCTATGCAGAAAAATAGAACACAGAATGAGATGGCAACATGCCTGATAGTTTTAAGTTTCGATGGCAAGGATTATACAAAATGAGCATTCTAGCACCTTTCTAAGATAAATTTGTGAAATAATTGCATTATTTGCAGCATAATGCTATTGTATTGAGAAAGGTTTAGATGAAGATCCAATGCAGATCCTGAATACAAAGTGCCAGATAAATTGTATTGGGCAAAGAAAGGGTAAAGACATGATGTAAGAAGTGAAATGAAAAAAAGGGTTACCCTGGGGATGAACCATAGGGACCTGGTATATAAAAATAGGGAAGGATTTTAAATAAGATCATATCAGTTCATTTCTCTTTAGGAGTAATGGCCACAAATTGTTTACATGGCTACAACCAAAGAGTAACATCATGATAAATATATTAGATATGAAGGAAGAAGGGAGCACGATCTACCTCACTGAAAGGATCTTTGATGTCATCCCGCTCGATGGTACTTTCCTGGAACAGACATTATCAGAGATACAATAGATCACCATCATTTATTATAAAATAGCTATCCACTTACATAATTTGGAAAGACAACCATGTCCACGTTGGCAGGAACATCAGAAAGCAAACTAGTTAAAGAGTATTCTTGGGCACCAGCTGGATGCAGTAACTCGTCAGTATCGAGATGTATGATCCAATCCATGCCAGTATTCTTTACACAGAAGAAAAGGATGTTAACTACTGGAGGAGACGAGTTAATTATTCTTAAAGTTTATAAGTGCTGTAGCAAGCCTATAATAAAAAACAACTTAATGTGTTAAAAATTTAAAGTTAAAACAAATGCACGCAAAAAAATGTCAACTGGGTTACTGCCTTCCACAGCAAACATGCTTAACATCAAAATAACAACAGAATCGAACATACTTGTGCCATCACTATCGCCATCTCCATATTAAGTGATTGCTTGACAAAGAGTTCATAATTGCAAGGCTTGTAGAAGAAGGCTGCCAACCAAGTCTCGTTCCAGATACGGCTGCAGAATAGATGGAAAATGAAACTCAGCCATTGTTTTAAAACTCAATGCAAAACAATGTGCAACAAATATTTTCACAAGTTTCTAAAGCTTGAAAAAGAATTCATGCTGCTATGAACTTTTACACATGGTAGATGCTTTACAACCAACGGTTTCAACTTCAGAGGATGAAGTTATTAGTGATGACTGATGACAAAGAAAGAAATGAGAAAATATCTCCAGGTAGAAAAGAAATAGGTCACCAGAAAGGAAAAAATCTCCAATCCACAAAGGAAAAATGCTTAGGGTAAATTTTATGGTCAAGTGAGTCGGCACAACAAATGACTATTGCTGTAAGGTAAAACTCTTTTAATTGAATATCACTAAGTTTTCTTTTGAGATGTTACTAAGTTCAAATATCAAGTCTCTACATAACATTTTATGCCTGTGAAGATAATTTGTCATTTGCGCCATAAAAAAGACAGTAAATCTCATTTGAATATGAGCAAAATAGTGATTAAGATAAGAAAGCAAAAATTCTTATATACTGGCAAGTTTTCATATTTTATATATTTATATATATATATATATATATATATATATATATATATAACAGGTGTTTATTATGCTCTTTAAATAGCACATCCATACCGGTAAAAACCTATATAACAATAGACAATATCAAGGCATTTTGGTGAGGCATTAAACTCAGGCTTGATAGTTATCAATTGAGCAGAAACTGATTTCAGTGGATTGTGGTACTGGATATTAGACAAAAATGCCTCAAATGCTTAACACAAAAACATAATCTCCTCTTACTTTTTCTCCATGCTATAATAAGTTCTTGCAATTGTTTGATACCTTTTTGAGAATAAAGAGCCAAAGAAGGGGTAATAAAACCAACCTCCTTGCCTGTTTTTCCTCGAGTTCTCTAGTTCTGTATATCAGTTTTACCCCCTGTCAATTCAAGAACTCAACAACGAGAATCACAGCATATCGAATAAATTAAAGTAAGAGGAGGCCCTTGGGATTCATGCGAATCTTCCCATAATATCAGTAACTAGAAAGAAAGATTAACTTACGGGTATGGCTTCAAGGACAGCAGAAAGATGAGGTTTTGCAGCCTTTCCTTCAACAAACAGGAAAAACTGTGATACACCGAGGACCTTGTGATAAAACAACCAGGGTATGATCTGCTCTAAACCGGCCGAAGTGCTTGTTGTTATACATATCTGTGAATCATATACAGATTCCCACAATTAGAGGCACGAACAGCTTGACTCGAGCACAGTAAAATCCTTCCGGTCTGGAGCCGACGATTTGGCCGAAAATGCAACAGAACGCGGATAAACAAATTAACAAGATTAACCGAAACATGAACGAGCAATCGTTTGACGGAGATCCTTTCCCTCAGAGTTATGAAGGCAAAACAGGACGACGATTCGTGAATCTATCCACACACACAGCAAATCCATCTCACCAAGTCAAGCATGATCCCAAAGCCATTCAGAAGCGCTAGAGATCTCACCTTTGGCTTCAGATCCTTGCCCAAATTAAAATTCCAACCGCGGTAGTAAGGGAAAGACGGCGACGAGCTCCGGTCGAGGATGTCCGCGCAATCCGGGGCGGACGAGCCAAGGTGGCTGTTGTTGTTTCTGTCCATCACGGGGAACCTGTGGGCGTCGGCGGCGGGCCACCGCGAGGTCAGATCGTCGATGCCGCCGCGCCACTGGAGGACGAACGCGAAGGAGGCGAGCGCCAAGGGAAGCACCGTGAGGAGGAGGAGGACTCGCGAGGTGAAGCTCTGGTGCGGGGCGGGGGACGCCGCCGGCGGCCGGCGGAGCGCGCCGTGGCCCGCCATTGGATCGATTGAATTGACGAGGCGCAAATGCGGGCGAACAAAGAAGCCAATGAATAAAATTAAAAAAAAACACTAATAAATAGTGACTAAATTAAAAGTATTTCTTTAGGGAGAGTGCAAGAGAATCGGTTTGTGGTGATCCGCCGGAATATTTGTAGTACTAACAGAAACCACACGGGAAGTGTGTCTTCCCAAGTAGAAGGTAAAAGTCGATTAGAAAACCTTCAAAATGTGGTTTTTATTGGACTGTGTGTATAAGATAACAGAGAAAGGACTAAGTAAGTTTTGGGCCACCAAAAAATTGATTTGGTTCTAATCACATAAGCTTTAGCCTTATATAAGTTAATAATTTTTAGATTTATAACCTTTTATTTCACACTGTGCAATGATATTCTTTAAACAACATATGGATAATTAATCTTTTTTACATTGACTTATCCAATGCAATCAATATCTAATTTATAATATTTCTTGATCATGTCAAAAAAAAAATTATTTGAAGAAAACACATTCATGTCCAAAAATTGATATGGAAAAAAAAGAAAAAAAAAGAGACAAATCTCTGGCAGTATTCTCTTTCTTCTATGGAAGGGAAGGGAAGGGATGCCTTTTAAGCTACTGCTGCTGCTCTGTTTTCCCGCACGGCAGAGTCACAGAGGAAGTTGCTCATCGAATTCTGATGAGGCGAGAGGAAGCAATTCCACTCGCATGATCCATCCGACACAATCAAACTGAGCAGTTGTCGGACTCGTTTCGACGTCCAAGAACCGAACGCTGCTCGCAAAGCATGCGGCAAGCACCACAAAGTCAACGGCAGCTCTGGATTCGAGTGTTCTCCGCAGCACTCTCTCAAAATCAAGGGGGACGAATCGCCTCTATCTATCTATCGACTCAGCGTCATATTTCTATCTATGCCAACAATTTGCGATCTAGAAGAGGATTTGAGTGTCGTGATGAAGAAGAAGCAGGCTCAGGCCATTTAATTGCCAGGAGAACATTTAATGCATCATAAAAACTACTCATGTCGAACGATAAACACATCACCATGTTAGCATCGACAAGTCTAGGCATGAATGAACTGAAGAAACAAGCAAGTTTAGTTTCTTGGCGTAGAACTATAACTAGCATTTTGATTACTATACTTTAAGAAATTATACTTATGTTTTTATAATTGTAAAAGTGAAATGTTTAGATATATTTATCATAATGTCATCGATTTTATTAATAAAATATAAAAATAAAAAATAAAAAGATAATTTTAACGTTTTAATTGGTGGTGGCTAGTGACAAATGATGACGTCGTTAGGGATCGCCGATGACTATTGTGGATGAAAATAATGATGACGAAAGATGAGGATCACTCTACGTCTGTATCGATGTCGATACAGTTACCGGGCGACCATTTTACTGCTTTACATTTATGTCGACGTCAATACAATTGTTTAACGATGACTAATAAGTAAATAAATAAATGAATGTATGTAATCTTATAAAAAATTTTGTATCACTCAAATATATAATAAATAAAAAAATAATTATATAAATAAATATAAAATATTTTTTAAAAAATAAAATAGATAAAAAAATTTCTTATAAAAAAATATAAATCATATTTATTTATCGATAAATTATTTTGATAATATTATAATTTTAGATAAAATCATATGATATTTTCAAAAAATTTAAAATTTATATTAGCATCACCAAGAAATACTAATGAGGTAACATCAACATTTGAGTATTTTTAGTATCGCATCTAAATCAATTGCGATTTGAAAAATATGTATTCACTTTCAATAAATGTTAAAATATAAAAAAGGATAAATTTCTCATAAAACATTCAATGAACCTTTGAAATATATTTTTCATTTGTTGTTTACCAAATACTCCGAGCATTACATAAGTACATATTAACTCAAATCCTTTTCTTCTGCTATATATTAAAAATATTAATATAAATATGTTCCCAGACATAACCTAAGGATAAAAAAAGAAAAAACAACAAATAGCTTTGACTTAAAAAAAAAATGGATAACAAGTATCTTTGAAAAAAATACTATAAGAAATTTATGCCAAACTTTGTAAGAAAACACACTGTAAAGATTATGATCGAGATCAATCTCTCATAGCACGGCAAGAAAATTACGATCTATGTTGCAAATCAAGAACGCAATATGGTTGTGATTCAAGACCAACAATGTAACATATGCAAAAAGTAAAGAAACAATTTCTTATCAGATGGTCAAAAGTAAGACCTTAATTAATTAAATAAAACACCAAAATATTAAAAGAAACAATGATAATGATACTGATAAGAGACCACTCGATTCTCGAACAAGAACCCAAGATCCTAATAATAAACTAATCCACGCTAAAAGCTAAAAGCAAAGACGAGGAGAGGAGGAAACACATAAAATGTGAAGGAGAAGAGTTTTCTTTTTGGGAACGGACCTAATAAGTGGCAGAGAGCGGAGTCGTATACGACGAGGCAAAGCGAAGGGGAGAAGCTGCGGGGAAATAATTAGATGCAATCGGGATTCTAATATATAGTCGAACCGTTCATAAAATAGCTTGATACGATTCGCGGTGGGAGGGAAAACAGTTAGATATGGTCGAGATTGAAGCTAATTACATGTTACATTATCCTAAGTAATTATCTTCTTTAGTATCTTGATTTTTACAGTATAAAAATTATCTTGATATTTTTATAATTATAAAATTAAAATATCTATGTCCATTTATCATAATGTTATTGATTTTACTAACAGAAACATGAAAATAAATAATAAAAATAAATTTAAACATTTTAATTGATGATGATTGATGATGTCGATGCTAGCAGACGATGATACTACTAGGGGCCATCGGCAACTGTTGTGGATGAGAAGAACGACGACTTGAGATGAGGTTGACTTTGCATTTACGTCAACATTGATGTGGTTACCAAGTAATCTTTTTTATATCATTATACATCTGTATTGATGTCGATATAGTTGTCAAGTAACCCTTAACTCTTATTGTTACTCTCATAATCTACAATAACTTTCCATGATCCCTAACGATGTCGTCATTTGTCATCACTCACTCGAACATTAAAATTATCTTTTTATTTTTTTTAGTAAAACCAATATTATTAGGGTAAAATCGATATAGATGTTTCTGTTTTGTAATCATACAGATATCAATATAATTAAGTTTTTAAAATATAAAAGATCGAATTACTAAAGCTAACTAACTAAAGATGTAATCAATAGCTTGATTGGATTGTGATGAGATGATCAAATTTTGAACTGTAAAGAAAACGGGGAAATGCATTTAGATTCTCAATTATCAGTGCTTTTAATGTATTATTTTAAAATTAATAATATTAAAAATTAAAAAAGCCAACTTCGATCCTTTTTATGTGTTATTAATATTTTTAATTAAAAATATTTTAAAATTATGTTAATTAATTGAATTATTTATACAGGTTTTTACTGGATATATATGAAATCTGTATGTTAAACTCAATATTGGATTTGGAGTGATATTTACAATTTTCTCCCGAATCGATGCGTTCATCCCCAAGCGGCCGCCTCGATGCCACCGGAGTGGTGGTGGACTTGACTTGTTGCGTCTTCACCTAAGGAAACGAACGCACGGGGAAAGGGGGAGCTGATAGACTCGCAGCCTGACCGAGGCGAGAGTGAGAGAAAATGGAAGGGGGAAGCGTTGGGTCCGCTCCTGCGCCGCCGCCGCTGCACCCTGCGGTAGCCCCTCTCTCGTATCTTCTGGGTAGGTGGAGAGGGCAAGGCGAGGGCGGATTTCCCACCATCAATTCCTTCGCCTACGGCGAGGAACTCATCTTCTCCCATTCCGGAAAGGTAACTTCTCTCCTGTCTCTCTGTGTGTTGCTCGTTCTTAACATGATCTCTGTCGAACAGCCTGTGATAGCGTACAGCCAGAAGACATGGAAGCTGGCGTCGGGCGAGCCCATGCACGCGGAGAGCGGCTACTGGCGCCCCAAGCCGGACGGCTCCATCGAAGTCGTCATCGCTCAAAGCACCGGCCTTGCCGAAGTCCAGGTACTCGATTTGGTCTCTTATGTTCCCTGCTTCCGTCGAGTTCAGGAGATCGAGGAGGAACATTGACTCTCTGGTTGCTTACGATACTGTTGATCTTAGATGTAAAGGTTACCAAACGATTTGTTAGCATCTACGAATTCTCCCAGTCGAGTGTGTCAAATCAGATCTGTAAAGCTGGAGGATGGTAATCTCCACAATATGTTGTGATGAAAATGAATCAAAAAGGAGCTGATAAAGTGCATGTTTAGCATACTATGAAGAAAATGAGGAATTTCGAGTATAAATTAAGAGGAGAAGGAAAAAGGAAATTAGTAACTGAGGCTCGAATGGATGTTGGCAAAGTTGGAAGACTTCTTATAGGGTATGCTCCATTGCTGCTAGATTTAATTTGCGAGGTTTGTGTGACATTGCAGGCAAATGCTAAGATCTGACCATTGCCTGATGAAATCTACTTATTAATAGTTCTCTCATGGCTAGCTCTTGTTGCTCGTGGAACTTGGCATATCTTGATACAAATCTTTGGCCTACTCGAGAAGCTTCATTGACAGGGAAAAATCTGGGAGTTCTTTTCTTATGTGTGTGCATGCACCTCATGAGATCTCAATGCTGACAAAAGATCCATGTATCGACCCCATTTGTTGTTGATCCTTTTTCTAGCAATCATATTGCACATTTAATTAACGCATAAAACACTTATTTGTATGATGATGATTGTTCTTTTGTTAACAATATATGACAATGTCAGTTTTCTTATTGGCATCTCGTGTGTGTGTGTTGTGATTTTGCAGAAGGGTACTTATGATGCCGAAAATAAGATTGTGACACTTCAAAGTGAACTTGTCGGGAATGCATCAAAGGTATTCTGCGACAGTCAATTACATAATCATTTATTGGTCAGCAAATAACTATTACAATCTATATTTGTCCATTTGCATTCTCCTCGAACTATGCTCTACTGGAAGTAGTTGTATTAAGTAGGTATACATAATTCTTTGTGCGGTAAGTGTTTTCCTTATATTCTGTGTTGAAATGCTACCCATAGGTTACAAAGGGAAAAGTTAGCTGCAAACAGTATCCGATAAATTTACAGTAGAAAACCAGATCAGACAAAAATCTAGAAGCATTCATGAAGTTCCCTTTGGGACACTCCTTCAGTCAATTACAATTTAGCGAGGCCACATTCTTGATGAGAGTATAGATCTCCTCCAAATTGTGAATTCCATTCCATATTTTATTTTCATTATAAACCTTCTCTGAGATGCCCCGTAGCAGCAGCTATGCTCCACTTGATGAGAGAATACTGGGGTCTAAAGTATGTTATTTTGGTCCTTTGACTTCTATTCTTCATGCGATCATGGTAAAAAAACCTTTGTCATGCAGGTGAAGGAGATAACAAGGGTTTTCAAGGTGGTTAATGGTGAGCTTTCATATGTTGTTCAGATGGCCACAGTGATCACGAGTCTTCAGCCACATTTAAAAGCCTTGCTCAAGAAGGTCTGATTTCCGTGATCAACCAATCATGAGCGAAATAAAATCAAAGCTCTGATACAGCCTTTTTACTTCATGTCGTGTGAATTTAGACATCAGCATTAGAAGACCGCATCGTGATGTCGTTGAACCTTGTAGAATCATTTTCATTGCAATCACAATAAGTGACTGCAGAAACAGACTCTTCTTTCTTTTCAATGTAATCCAGTCTGGATTTTTGGCCTTGCTCCATGGTCTAGTTTGATGATTAATTATAACATGCTGTGTTGAGCTGCCGGCAATAAATAAAACACGAAAAAAGGGGTCTGGCCATGGAATAATGACAATGGTCTAATATATACTGGAATGTGTTTAATCTCTGCCTTGATTGTAGAGATTGTGTGGCATTCCAATGTCTGAGGTCACCCAAGTCATCTTCCATGTTCCTGTTGTGTACATGCTTGTGGATTTCTCACAGCCAGGAAAAGGTTAAGGAGCAGAAAGCTTAGAGCTTGAGCATGCAACCGATAAGTGGACCTGACAACCACAGCAAAGCCAGCATCTGCTTGATTGATATAGGATGGAACATTGCAAGCTGATAGCAAACTAGGAAAGCAGGACTCGTGGTAATCCTTCAGGTAGCTTAACTTCCCAATTTACAATGTGTTTCTTACCTTTCAAACTTGCAGTGTTGGCAATAGATGCATGTCAGAAAATTCTATATCTAATCGGTAAAGCAGGCATTAACCCCAGAAAAGATGGAACCTTCTTATTTGCTCAATTCATGGCAGCTCAAGTATCCTTACGAATGTATCTCACACCTTTGACAACATTCCCTCTGCAGTTCGTAATTAAAACATACAATTACAGAAGAGCATCAAAGTATAAGATGGGTAAGACATCATATGCAGCATCATAAACAGTTTCATGGGAACAAGTTGCACATTATGGTCACGCTTTCAGCTACAGAGATTGGGCATGCAAACTCCAGCATCATTGTTCTGCTGCTCCTTCCATATCCGACCGGTGACCCTCAGCTTCAGCTCTTTCCTCTCTCCACCAGAGAAGAAGAGTGCCATGTTTCTCTGTATGATGAGCCCATCGTGACTATCACGGACTTTGCGATGACTGTCACGGATGCTCCGAGGTGTGCCTTCCCATATTAGCTTCCTTCCATTGGCCCCAACTTCAAGACTGTAGCTGAAATTTCTGGCTTCATTCTCATCACCCATGAAGCGCAGAAATGCCATGTACACAGGAGCCATCCCTAGCTGGAAGGCCTCAAAGTGCAAGCAGAAGTACTGCCCAAAGCAGTTAAAGACCTGAACAGCCAAAGGTATGCAAATGAATGACTATATGTATGTATACGAGGGAGGACATATTCCCACAAACACATGATGCATATCACTAATTATGGAATGAGATCTCAGGTAAAATTTAAGTAGAGGCCATATCCATCAATGCGGTTGTTTTGACAGCCATGAATCTTTTTCACTATTCTCAGGAAGGAGTACGACTTCCCAATCTAACTGAGTCCATTCGACTTCCCAATCTAACTGAGTCCAATTCCTAGTTGATGAATGCTGAATTTCACATTAGATAACAGAAATGAAACGTGGAGAAAGATCAAAGAACTGCAGAATATTTCTATGAAAATGTGCAGTTTGAACAGTAAGGGAAGTATATGTGCTTACAGTGAGCATCCATGTGGCGTTTTCAACTTCTCGTGGGTTGGATTTAACATATCGATGATTGAACGTGCAGCCAGTGTGCATGTCAACTTTGTGGTCATCCCTTAAATGTGTAACCAGGAAAGGAATATCACCCACAACCGAGCATTCAGATCCGGCATATGGGCAACTATATGGTCTATAGTTGCACTGAGATTCATGCTTCAATTTGCTGTAGTATGGAAAGATTTCAGGGCATCCAAGCGAGTAATATTTGCAGGGAAGCTCAAGCGATTCGGCCACCTTTTCCAGTGCTAGACATCTGATATCTCCAAGCTCTTGTCGACATGTAGGGCATCGGTTGTGGACCCTCGTTTTGCATGTTGAACAGAGTGTATGCCCATTTTGGCACTGCAAAAATAAGCTACTTTTGAGACACAATCTTGTTGAAGATACGAAGGACAAACTGTTTTTTGTAAGTGATAATGCTCTGCTTACTGGAATCATGGAATCATTAAATAACCAGCAAATACGTTATAAAAAATTTGCTAAAATCATGATGATGCTACACTAAGAATCTAAAAGCATGTTCTTCTTCTGGATCTGTAATGAGAAATCTTGAATTAACTGTAGCCAATACATTAACATGGAAGTGCCATAAGATTGTGAAACAGGAATGCCAAAAAGAATTGTAGGACAAGGAAAATGCCTAGAACAGATAAATTTATCCCATAGGATGCTCAGTGCCATATAACGGATTTCACATTCATCAACTTATTCTGCCAATGCCCATAAAGTCAATATTGGTTTGCTTTGTCTGACCACTATATATATTTATACACACACACACACACACATATAAGGAGAGAGAGAGAGAGAGAGAGAGAGAGAGAGAGAGAGAGAGAGAGAGAGAGAGAGAGAGAGAGAGAGAGAGTAAATTGGAAAAATAATAAAAGACATTTTTGAAACTTATTTCAAAAAGCAAGTGTCTAGGATATGCAATACTAGAGTTTCAAAACTGAATCATAGCTACTTTATCCTCTTTATGCAATAATTTTTTTTATCAGCATTTCAATAAGTTCTGTCAACTAATTGTGCTCTTATGGAAAAATAGCTGCCTAAATTGGTATAAATAGCCATTCATGATGATTATCTACATCAGCCAATCCTATGCATCTTGTTGAATTTTCAAGGCACCAATTCTGACCACCATGCCAGTCACTCTAGCTTAATCATAATACCTTTTGACTACAAAGCACTCTTTGGCTGTGTGACAAATTCATTATCTCTTCTCAAACGACATTATGTTTCTTTTCCTATAAAAAATAATTTGATATATCACTAATTCATAGTCAACAAATTTTCAAAAGTAGTTGAATATTGAACCATCATTGCACATGCCACATTGCTAGTGCCTAATTAGAATAATGACTAGATGTTGATGGGCATCCTATTTGATAAGATGGACTATGTCTCTTTGATAGATGATAAGCGTGTTTAGTCCCACATTGGTTTATTAGTTGGGGAATCAAAGCTCTCTAAGTGCGAAAGTCACTCTAAACCTCTACCCTTAAAGGGCATTGACAATCACATTTAGTGACATCATGAATTGGTAAAACCATTTGGACCCACCTAGAGATGCAGCCCTCATGCTCGGACCGGTGAAGACAAATGATCAATAGATAAGAGAGATCCTTGCCATAATCACAAGTACATGTTGAAGCTCAGCAGAAAGAACAATGCTCACTCATAAAATTTGGAAAATGAATGGCTTTGAAGACCAACAATGAGACAGAAAGTTATTTGGACATTTGAATTGCCAATGAAGATGTCCCATCCTTATAAACGAGACATTCGGTCAACAAAGACATGTTTCAATATGCACATACTAGATTCAAAAGCCTCATAACTTTTCAAGCAACTGCAATGTATACCAAGTTAGGTAACTACAGGGAATGAATCTAAAAAATTCTATAAAGCAAATATCATAATTACAAAAAAAAAAAAATTCCCAAAAAGTTACATTCCAAGTATTAGGAAAATAAGAGCCACATATTCAAGACAGCATTTAGCTGCAGAGTTGAGACAAGAAAGTTATACAACTGTCTATTAAAGAGAAAAATAATCAATAAAGTTAATAAAAGAAGAACCCCTACCAAGCCACAGATTTAGCAAGAGAAATGGGACATTTAACTGACAAATGTCAAAGTAAATATGAATTTCTTCCATTAAATTGAAAATTGACAAAGATATGCAGCTAACTATTCCCGGAACATGCAACAATGTATTAGTTCACAAGAATCGGAAAGTTCTTTAGAGCTTTGCCATCAAGCGATTATTATAAAGGCCTCATAATGACAAGAGGCAAAGGCCAGAATAAAAGGGACAAAGACACAGTAATGTCAGATCAACTTTATTCAGATGGAGACTCGTCATATTCTTTTCTGGACTTCTTCAGGGGCTATGCCAAAGTGACAATAACAAGCCTAAATCAACTAATCAGCCAATCGGAATTAGAATTCCAGGGCCTCAAACTTCAACAAAGACTCGTGCATAAGATGAACCAATTCAACTAATGATGATGGATTACATATTAGTTTCAAGACCACAACCAAATTACAGGATATGAACAACAATTTCTTTTATCGACCTCAAAGTAATAGAAATTCCAAATCACAATTCCACGGCATCGAAGAGAACCAAGACTCGGATCATCGAAATCTTTCGACAAATACATATAAGCGATTATCCACTGTCTAAAAAGAACAAATCATCCGTATAAGCACGAGGAGTCAAATTATGAATTTTTACTGTAGAATCGCTCGCTGTGTCACCGGAATGACGAAAGAGATGAAAAACTACAAATGAAAAGCCCATTAAAACGACAGATTTGCCCCAATTGCTTCGCCCAAAATACAATAGCCAACAAGATTGCAACTCTAACCAAAATCCAGATATTAAATGTCATAATAAGCTAAGAAAATCGAAAGTCGCCTACAAATTAAGTGATAATAAGGAAAGTGATCAACCTGATGAATGGGGGGGTACATAGAGTTGGTGCAGACGGGGCACTCGAGCAGCTCGTGGACGCTGGTGGAGGGGACGATCCCGGCGGGAGGCGCAGCGCCTCCGTGGGACTTCGCGGAGTGGTGGGGAAGGGAGGTCGCCTCCTCATCTATCCCGTCGATCGACGACACGCATTCGATGCTATCCGACTCCATGCATCCGGCGGCGAGGTATTCCGGTCCTCGCACCTCACCTGTCCGCTCTTCGTTCTCGAGCTGGAAAGGGGGAAAACCAAAAGAAAAGGAGCGGCGTGCACGGAATAAAGGGGCGAGAGAGAGAGAGAGAGAGAGAGAGAGAGAGCAACCGGAGCGAGACGGGAAGAGAGAGAGAGAGAGAGAGAGAGAGAGAGAGAGAGAGAGACGAGGAGGAGGAGGAGGTGGAAGAGGTGCCTTTCTTGGTCTTTGGTCCGGATTACCAGGCGTGACGGAGATCACCGTTGTTTTCTAGAGCAATCAATACCTTTCGGAACCTTCTAGAACCACCCGGTCACTTACCTGCCTTGTTACTGGACAAAGCACACGGGACCCGCATGACCCGTCACAATTACACGAATAAGCCCGTAGAAATTACGAACAGTGTCCCGCCAGTTATCCTTGGTCCGGATACCTGCGGTGACGGGATCACCGGTTTAACTAGAAAACAACCTTAACAACGCGTTTGTGCGTCACGCGATCTCACTACCTTCCGTGTAATTGGAAATATCCATAGGGACCCATGTTGTCCCAATCCACGCCATCAATTATTCTCGTTAAAGAACAATAGATAGTTGGATAAGGTGGGAGAGACAACGAAACCTTTTCCTTTCTCTCGTGTTTTGGGCATATATACAAATACACCCGTTGTATAAGCCTTCTTCTATATATATATATATATATATAT
Source organism: Musa beccarii (assembly GCA_024322285.1). Taxonomy (NCBI): domain Eukaryota; kingdom Viridiplantae; phylum Streptophyta; class Magnoliopsida; order Zingiberales; family Musaceae; genus Musa; species Musa beccarii. Next base: position 56,067,836 of record CM044394.1, read on the forward strand.
ATATCGAACAAGTGAACTTAGACATGAGTACGGATATACGATGAGTACATAATTAGAGGATACATTATACGACAGACTTTGACCCGTACTTTGTCGTTGCAAACAAGGAAGCAGACGTAAGCAAAAATGACATAAGAAGACATAAATATATTATATATTTCCAATAATAGAAATGACGATCAAGTCAACTTTAGAAAGGGAAGTCGTCTGGGTTCTACGAAGTACCTCTCAGTGAGAGCCTTAGACGATTATAGATGGAGTGGTTGATAGTCGTTGAAGGATAATTGATTTATCACATAGAACCACCATGTGCTTAGACAACATTGTTTAACCATGTTTCACAACCTAAATCCCGGGCATCTAACTTGCCCAATCTGCAACCTGGAAACAAGTTTATGGACGGCCACATCATAAACACATCTCACATGGATAAAACCACACTAAATATTGAATGTCCTGAAACAAGAATCCAAAAGAACAAGTAAATAGCACTGTATGATTCAATTAGTAAAAACCCTGAGTCTCCACAATGACTTGAATGACAAACATGTAGCTTGGTTCACTGAAACAGCTTGGAGAAATGGTTTGCCATCTAGTTTATACAAACTGATCATCTCGCACAGGGATAAAGAAGTGCAAGAGTACTCGAGAACTCAGAACGGGAAACAAAACAGCAAGTTATTCAGGGACTAACATTAGTTTCACTGACTACTAGCTTAAGGAATCCATGGGCAAAAATCAAAACTGACATTGAAGAACTCATTATCCAACAGCCAACAGGTGTCTCAGACATAGTAGCCAGTGAAGGTGAATCCTCTTCCAACTATCTCACCAACACAGAACCATGCATACAACTCGAGCCCAAATAATGCTGCAATGCCAGCATCCTCAATTTTGAGATCCTCTCTGTTTCTCCATATGTGCTTCATACCACCATCAAGCTCTTTCCAAAATGATTCATAACGACCAGGGATGCTGTAACTGAAAGATGTCAGTACCAGCACATATTTGACACTTTGTCCATCTTGTAGGATAACATCTAAAAAGATGGTTTACATGATATGCATTGTTGAAAAAGGACTGTCTCAAACAAAACAAGCATAATCAACTTCGACTTTACAGCTTTGAATGACAGCAGAGCAACCGACCATGATCACAACCTCTCCTGTGGAACACACCATCCCACGAATTAAGGGGGAAGCACTTGGCTTTGGGCATGCTAATTTGGACTTTGGATAAGGCAGCCTAACTGGAAGGTAACAGTATACACACATTGCTTATTAGTGGCAGGCTTCTTGTTGTTCTTGAATATGAATTTGCCAAGAATCTGAAGTCAATTAAAAAAATTTGTGTTTGGTTCTTAGTTACAGTAATCAGGGGTTGTTATCCCATCACGGCTAGCTTATTTTAATTTTTCATTTTTCTTCGATTGCTTACTAATCAGACAAACTTACCTGGTGTAAGGATTAATTCTAGAGAACCCTATCAAATGGGCTTTCTTAAACCTGGTTGGTTGAATAAAAGACACTTTGACCAGATTATTTTGACCCTCCCCAACTCTTTAGACTACATTTCATTAGTGGCTAAAACTTACAGGTAAAATCATCCTAGCCCTGCTATCTAACTTTAACCCTATTTTTTGCCTGGTTGCTAAATGAAAACTATCTGGGTCAACAAAATGTGTGTTTGGCAAGTTAAACCAATAACCACAACTTAAAAGGCTTAATTCATCCCAAGTTATCTGGGTTGACAGGATAAAATTTGACCTTCCTTAACCCTATTGTTGTGGCAGGTTAAACCACTAATCACCAGTTAACCCTTTTAACTCTAAACCACAAGCAAGCAATTTCCTCACAAAAGCTGTCACTTTGGAAAATTTTCATAACCCACAACATAAACCTAAGCAAGGATAACACAGTTAGCTTACTAGTTTTATAGTACCTAAAATTAGTAGAGTAATATACAGATTATACAAGGTAAACAAGATTTTTAACAAACTTCAGGCACAACAAGCTGCATCAGGGGAACAAGGAAACTCCTTGGATATCTCATCAAGGAAATAAGTCACCGATCTGAAATATGAATTCCACCACTAAATCCAGAGAAAGATCCTACCACATGCTATGTTCAGAGAAACAGAAACTTATTGTTGACAAGGCAAGTGACTTCGGCAGAAAAACCAAGCCAACGCTGTTAGTCATTGGGTATTCAGTTTTTTATGCTTGAAATAGATTTATTCTATACATAAGTATCGTACAGTCTTACACTTCAGCTCCTGGAATAACCTACATCCATCTTGTCTAAGAATAGTTACGGCCAACACCAACCTTCAGTACATTTATCCGAAAATAAGATAGAAATTATCCCCAAACTTGTCATTTTGCTTAGGATGACTTTAAAACGCAGCAAAAAAAACATAGGGTGGATGTTAAGCCAAACCTTGCAAGCCGTGTGTAAAAGAGCTGTTTTGAGAGCTCTTGGCACTTCTCGACGGTTGGTGGTTGAACAATATGTTGCTTGTTCTTCTCCAAAAGCTCCTTATAGTATGCGCACCCGTGCTTAGCCACAAACTCCGAGGCTTGGACAGCCTTAGATCGAAGCTGATGCAGTTTCGACGCCATCCACCAAAACAAGTCCACGCCACAAAATAAAAATCTGTTTTCTTCAGCCAGCCATTTCAAGAACGATATGAATGACGTATATTAATCATGGTAAAATTAATCATGGCAGGTGATGGGGATCGAAAGACCCAGAGGCACATTAACGTGTAAGCTCAAATATATATTTTCAGATCGATACCAAAAGAATCCAGAAAAAAAGAAAGAAAACAAAAGTAAAATCTAATGGAATCGATCGAGACCCCTACAATTAGAATGAAAATTGGAAGGACAAATGGGAAAAATATCAGGCATGAAGAATCCCTGGGTCCGACTACACAATCAGGTACAAAGATATCAGTAAAACAGTCCCAGTTAGAGATCGAAAGCTTTCCCAACAACAAATGAAGCACAAAGATGGGACTCACCTCTCGATCGACCGGTGAAGAGATCGGACACTGGAGAGGCGACAAAGTACGAGAACTAGGGCGGAAGCATGGTAGTGGCGTCCGCTATTAATGTTGGCTCCGATGAGCGTGATTTCGTAAATTAATGCACACGTTAAGGCTTTGTGTGACACATTAGTATCCTTCTGTAAGAATCCCCAAAGTCCTTTCCCTATCTTCATCTCCACCCGTGAGCTAATTCATACGAAATTTCCTCCCCTGCGGGACCCGCAAGCTTGTTTGGGGTAAGCTGGGCGAGTAATTATCGGCTCGAGTGAAAAAAAGAAACCTTTATTTCGCAACCTCGAGTGTTGGTATGGACACTGCCACGGCGCACGTTAGCAGCCTGTGCGTAGGCCACGTTCTCGCAACCGCCACGGCGCACGTTAGAAGCTCGCGCGGGCGGGTTCTAAGAACCTTTCGGAGCCGTGACAAAAACCCTAATCCGAACTCCAAAAATTCCCCCCTCCCCAAAACGATCGACAAAGTTAGGGCTAGGGTTTGCATCATCCTTAATTCCTGAAATCTGTTGGCCTTATGGATTCGATCATCGTTGAATCGCCAACAGCAGCTGAGTCGTCTCTCCACTTCGGTCCTCTCGCCGGCTCCGGCTTCTACTCCATGCTTAAAGAATCCGTCGACAGGTTCCTGGTTGAAGTCCAGAGGGAGACCTGCGACTTCGCTGCCTTCCGTTCGATCTTCTTCCGCTTGCTTCAGTCCAGCGTCGATCCCCCTCTGGAGGTCATCTGGTTCTACTCCGCCCTTGGCTACCACGAGGCGATCAGGCTAAAAAAAGACGCCCTCGATCGAGTATCCGCTGTGAGAGACCTTCTCCAGCTGCTCTCGGCTTGCTCTGCTTCGTGTGATGGCCCAAAGTCCGTGGCTTTGCTCGCTCCCGTTGTTTCAGAGCTGTATCATTGTGTAAAAGAGGAAAAGAAGATGTCCGGAAAGGTGGCGAAGAAGTTGAGGAAGGAGATAGGCGGTTTGGCGGAGGCTCTTGTCAGCTATATTAGCCTTTGTAGTGGACAGAGTTCTGACGGGAAAGAGCTTTCTTATGGCTACTTGCAACCTTGTTTTGTTGATGTTATACGAGTGTGGACGGTGCAGCATTTTGGGAGAGGAGATGGTTTGAGTGTTCTGTTTCCTTTGGTTACTGATGAAATTCGTGTCCGCTTCGAGCAAGAAAGGTGTGGGATTGATTATTTGGCTGGTGTTGTGGTTGTGGAGGCTTTATTGCTTAGTTTGAGCTTGAAGGTTCAAGTGGATGGGTCACCAAGGCTGGACTTACAGAAGGAGCTTAGACTCTGGGCCATCAGTTCGATATCTGTGTTTCAGAATTGTGTTTCGTTTGGTAGGGCTTCCTTACCTATGACTGAATTCACAGAGCTGTACTAATTGTATAACCTTAGATTTTTGAGCGGAATTATCAATGCCATTAGCAATTTGGATAGTTGCATATTCTATCAAGATATGCTAACTGTGCATTTTAATTTCTGATTATTTGTTAATGCAGTTCTTATTTATCACCGATTGCATTTTTCTGCTTCTGTTGATTGTACAAGTAAATTGTTATAAGATGTAGGTGTTTGGCACATATATGCATGTGTACATGTATAAACGGCTGTGCATGCTCTTGGCCATTATATAGAGACCTTGTGACTTTTCTCTAATGAGTAGCTTTGCCAATTTTTTGCTATATCAGCTAACTATGTAGAGATTGCCTATCTTCACTGTGCAATTTGGTTCTGACATCTGAGTGTTCATGAACAGACTTATTACTGAGGCTGCTGTTGAACCTACCGATGCCAGTTATGACCATTTTGGTGAGTATGTTAATCAGAGACTTGTACATTGAGTTGCAATGATATAATCAGCATTAGTTGATTTACTCAAGCAGCTGCTTACCAACATAAATGCATCTGATAGTTCTATTCTGCTTCATGAATGTGCTAAGGATTGTGGACAACTTCAGGTATTATTTGAAAGAATCATTAGTGATTGATTCATGTGTATATAGATCAGCCACATGAGACAGATTGATCAAGTGAACCTGTTTTGTAAAGTCACTAACTTTTTCTCCTAACCTCACCATGAAGCCAATGCTCACCTTCTGGATTCTATTAGATAATTGGTGAACTGGTTATAAATAATCATGTTAGTGGTGCAAAAGTATCTGATTGTTGAATTCTATGGATGTGCTTTAGAAATAATTAAGAGGGCTGGGTCCTCGGTCGCACTCTTTGTTATGTAAAAAATCTAGAAATATGTTCTATATCTACTTTTGAAGTTGCTGCAGCTCTTATATGATTATGTGAGCAGGAGAATTTTGCCTTGCTTGTTCATTTTTTCCTCTTGAATATAGCAGCAGTACATATTCTTGGATCATGCATGAGTTCTGATTTGTATTTTCTATTTTAGTAGGTTCAGTTTTCCTTTTCTAAATGTAGACAATATCCCTGATATTAACCTTTTTTGGCTCAGAGCTCCACCGAGGAAAGCTGGCTAACAAATATACTTTACGATGCTGTTATTTTAGCGGATTATTCTTTCTTAAACCCTGGAGTTGAAGTAGAACATTTTAGTGATTACATGATGAACCTTGTTTTGAGAAGATTGATTTTTACTCATGAAGCCATCCGAATCGTCAGGTGAGGGCAGTACTTTAATGAGATCAAGGATATGAGAGTACCACAGTGCTGAAATTCATTATGATAATAGGGATAAAGGAGATCAGAGCAAAGCGATATCCTATACAAATGCATTTTCAGCATCGTGTGTTCCCAGTAGCTTAATTAAGTGGGCTACTTGTCAGGTTGGCTTGGGGAAACTTAATAGACCAAATGCTACCACACCTCAAGCTCTTCTAAGTACGTACCTAGAATATGCATATTCTTACTTGAGACTGACAGTAATGAATGGTCTTTTATTCCTTATGAAATCATTCGTTCATCATGCAGCTATCTCTTACTTGCAGAGTGGCTTGTGGTTCTTGAAGAACAGGGATTGAAACTTTTTGATGATAACATTTCAGAACTGCATAGCAAGTTGACTATCAAGGAATATGATGGCATGCTCGAAACCGCAAAGTTTGATTCAGGCAGCAACAGCACAGATGGAGATATTTTCTTTTTTGATAACACAGGGAACGTTGATGAGAATGCTGCAGATGATGATCGAGACATGGAAATCACGGATTCTGCCTTTCTCTCTGCTGCTCGGTCTATGAAATCTGAGGCAAGCAAAGGGAGGAGGAAAAGGAAAGAATGGGGTTTTGAAGGAAATGAATCGCAAGTGAAGTTTGTCAAGTGTAGGATCCATGACAACTCAGTCGAAGAGCATTCGAACACTCGGGCAGTAGATCGTATGAGCAGTGAGAGTGAGACGGAGAATCCACCTTCTCCAGATGAGATGGAAGAATGAGACGGAAAGAGCTGAGATTTGAGCAGCAGCGTTGGTTCCATACTTTTGTTAGATGTGTCATTTCGCCGAAACATGTAAGAGGGCTGAGAGCATTGCTTATGGCCTTTTGCTTAGTGCGCTTGTTGATTAGCGGCACAGCCTTCTTTAAGGCGATACTTTTCATAGTTATTGAGAGCTCGTAGGAGACAATGCAGCCTGTTTTGTATATGGCTTATGTTTCGAATGATTTCTCATCTCACTTTCGAAAAGACTTGAACGAGAATCATCAGCAGTCATGTTTCCATTCTTTGACGTGTGTCATACATATGTGATCTCTCTGTGCAAGTAACAGAACCAGATCGATAGATTTCATGGGTGGGTAGCCCTATCTCATCGATCAGGAGAGGAAAACGTGGCATGTTGGCATTGGTGGAGCCAGTTAACTGGCATCCTACTTTAGATTTTTGATGAAGTGGCAAATAAAATCCAGGAAGCAGATATCTGAAGGTTCTGAGACTGACAACTCAGCATCCAACTTAAGCGAAGGCAAACCATCAACCAATAGGAACAGCTTACAACGATTCATGGTGTGATAAGGAGCATGACGACGCTCTATAAGGCGCAGCCGCTCCGCCCCACTCTGCCACACCAGCAGCAGGCAAGCAACCTCGGTCATCCTCCACCCCCAGAACCTACTAGCTCCAGCAATGGCTGCCACGATGGCCCTCTCCTCCCCATCTCTCGCCGGGAAGGCGGTAAAGCTCGCCCCCTCGGCCTCCGACGTCCTGGGGGAGGGCAGGGTGACCATGCGCAAGAGCACCGCGAAGGCCAAGCCCGCGGCGGCCTCCGGCAGCCCCTGGTACGGCCCCGACCGCGTCAAGTACCTGGGCCCCTTCTCCGGCGAGCCCCCGTCCTACCTCACCGGCGAGTTCCCCGGCGACTACGGGTGGGACACCGCCGGGCTGTCGGCCGACCCGGAGACCTTCGCCAAGAACCGGGAGCTGGAGGTGATCCACTGCAGGTGGGCCATGCTGGGCGCCCTGGGCTGCGTCTTCCCGGAGCTGCTGGCGCGCAACGGGGTCAAGTTCGGGGAGGCGGTGTGGTTCAAGGCGGGCAGCCAAATCTTCAGCGAGGGCGGGCTGGACTACCTGGGCAACCCCAGCTTGATCCACGCCCAGAGCATTCTGGCCATCTGGGCCTGCCAGGTCATACTGATGGGCGCCGTCGAGGGGTACCGCATCGCCGGCGGGCCGCTGGGAGAGGTGACGGACCCGCTGTACCCCGGCGGCAGCTTCGACCCGCTCGGCCTGGCCGACGACCCGGAGGCGTTCGCGGAGCTGAAGGTGAAGGAGATCAAGAACGGGAGGCTGGCCATGTTCTCCATGTTCGGCTTCTTCGTGCAGGCCATCGTCACCGGGAAGGGTCCCTTGGAGAACCTGGCCGACCACCTGGCGGACCCCGTGAACAACAACGCATGGGCCTACGCCACCAACTTCGTCCCGGGCAAGTGAGCAACCATAGTGTCGGTTTGTCACCACCACCATCACCATCACCATCATCTCGTTAGGCTTCTCATGATTTGAGATGTCTTGTATCCCATGTACTACTCTACCCTACTCAACAGTTTGTTCTTTCGTTGGTCCTCCATCGGTTCCACTGCTCATTAGCTGTGTTAGTGTAAACAACTTTTTACCGTGACCCAGGGTGGTACGTTGGAGGCTTCGGGAATCCGGGGTCGTCTCGGTAAGGTTCGGGCGCGTCAAGGGCTCCTGCTCTAACTGGATCTCGATCAGGTCATGCGGGTCGAGGTCACCGGGAACAGTACCTGCACAAAGGCGGGCCGGAGGATACTCCGCCCGACCCCTCCGACGCTCAAGTCAGATTCCCACTCGAGGGCTCCGCCCATCGGTCGGGCGACCTTTTTCCGGGTTCAAGAGTTCAATCCCCGTTCAGAGAAGACTTCCTCCCCTTTACCTTACTCTTCGGTTGCTTAAATACGTCGAGCCATGGCGTTCTTCTGGTTGCGTCTGGGGGTGGTATACGGACAGCCTGCAGTGGCAGTCGCCGTGGTCAACTCAGCACGGTCGTGAGGCAGCACAGAGGAGAAGTGACGTCGGGTGGTCAATCGTGGGGGTAACTGACCGCAGGAGGGGCGCCGACGTCATCGGGACGCAATGCACAGGATCCAGTGTCGCGTCGCATTTAATACCCCTATCACTACCCCCCTCGAAAAAAAAGCCACTCCTGCGGGACTGACTCGGTTGCACATGGGCGGCCGGCAGGGACCTTGGTCGGAGCCATTCAGTATAAGGGGTCGAGATACTGCTCAAGATCCAGAAAACCAATGGTCGAGATACCGCTCGAGACCATATACGCCGAACTGCCGTTCGGGATGAGGGATCGAGATACTGCTCAAGACCCAGAAAACCAATGGTCGAGATACCGCTCGAGACCATATACGCCGAACTGCCATTCGGGATGAGGGGCCGAGATAGTGCTCAAGACCCAGAAAACCCATGGTCGAGATACCGCTCGAGACCATATACGCCGAACTGCCATTCGGGATGAGGGGCCGAGATAGTACTCAAGACCCAGAAAATCGATGGTCGAGATACCGCTCGAGACCATATGCGCCGAACTGCCGTTCGGGATGAGGGACCGAGATAGTGCTCAAGACCCAGAAAACCGATGGTCGAGATACCACTCGAGACCATATGCGACGAACTGCCGTTCGGGATGAGGGGCCGAGATAGTGCTCAAGACCCAGAAAATCGATGGTCGAGATACCGCTCGAGACCATATACGCCGAACTGCCGTTTGGGATGAGGGGTCGAGATAGTGCTCAAGACCCAAAAATCGATGGTCGAGATACCGCCGAGACCATATACGCCAAATCGCCGTTTGGGATGAGGGGTCGAGATAGTGCTCAAGACCCAGAAAACCGATGGTCGAGATACCGCTCGAGACCATATACGCCGAACTGCCGTTCGGGATGAGGGATCGAGATACTGCTCAAGACCCAGAAAACCAATGGTCGAGATACCGCTCGAGACCATATACGCCGAACTGCCATTCGGGATGAGGGGCCGAGATAGTGCTCAAGACCCAGAAAACCCATGGTCGAGATACCGCTCGAGACCATATACGCCGAACTGCCATTCGGGATGAGGGGCCGAGATAGTACTCAAGACCCAGAAAATCGATGGTCGAGATACCGCTCGAGACCATATGCGCCGAACTGCCGTTCGGGATGAGGGACCGAGATAGTGCTCAAGACCCAGAAAACCGATGGTCGAGATACCACTCGAGACCATATGCGACGAACTGCCGTTCGGGATGAGGGGCCGAGATAGTGCTCAAGACCCAGAAAATCGATGGTCGAGATACCGCTCGAGACCATATACGCCGAACTGCCGTTTGGGATGAGGGGTCGAGATAGTGCTCAAGACCCAAAAAATCGATGGTCGAGATACCGCTCGAGACCATATACGCCAAACTGCCGTTTGGGATGAGGGGTCGAGATAGTGCTCAAGACCCAGAAAACCGATGGTCGAGATACCGCTCGAGACCATATGCGCCGAACTGCCGTTCGGGATGAGGGGCCGAGATAGTGCTCAAGACCCAGAAAACCGATGGTCGAGATACCGCTCGAGACCATATACGTTGAACTGCCATTCGGGATGAGGGGCCGAGATAGTGCTCAAGACCCAGAAAACCCATGGTCGAGATACCGCTCGAGACCATATACGCCGAACTGCCGTTCGGGATGAGGGGCCGAGATAGTGCTCAAGACCCAGAAAACCCATGGTCGAGATACCGCTCGAGACCATATACGCCGAACTGCCGTTCGGGATGAGGGGTCGAGATACTGCTCAAGACCCAGAAAACCAATGGTCGAGATACCGCTCGAGACCATATACGCCGAACTGCCGTTCGGGATGAGGGGCCGAGATAGTGCTCAAGACCCAGAAAACCCATGGTCGAGATACCGCCGAGACCATATCGCGCCGAACTACCGATTCGGGATGAGGGGCCGAGATGGTGCTCAAGACCGGAAAACCGATGGTCGAGATACCGCCGAGACCATATGCGCGAACTGTTCGGGATGAGGGGCCGAGATAGTGCTCAAGACCCGAAGAAAACCCATGGTCGAGATACCGCCGAGACCATATGCGTCGAATCGCTAGTTTGGGATGAGGGGCCGAGATAGTGCTCAAGACCCAAAACCGATGGTCGAGATACCGCTCGAGACCATATGCGCCGAACTGCCGTTCGGGATGAGGGGCCGAGATAGTGCTCAAGACCTAGAAAACCGATGGTCGAGATACCGCTCGAGACCATATGCGCCGAACTGTCGTTCGGGATGAGGGGCCGAGATAGTGCTCAAGATCTGTAAAACCGATGGTCGAGATACCGCCGAGACCATATACGCCGAACTGCCGTTCGGGATGAGGGGTCAAGATACTGCTCAAGACCCAGAAAACCCATAGTCGAATCTGATACCGCCGAGACCATATCGCCGAATCGCGCGTTCGGGATGAGGGGCCGAGATAGTGCTCAAGACCCAGTAAAACCGATGGTCGAGATACCGCCGAGACCATATGCGCCGAATCGCTGCTAGTTCGGGATGAGGGGCCGAGATAGTGCTCAAGACCCGAAAACCCATGGTCGAGATACCGCCGAGACCATATACGCCGAACTGCTGTTCGGGATGAGGGGCCGAGATAGTGCTCAAGACCCAGAAAATCGATGGTCGATATACCGCTCGAGACCATATACGCCGAACCGCCGTTCGGGATGAGGGGTCGAGATAGTGCTCAAGACCCAGAAAACCGATGGTCGAAATACCGCTCGAGACCATATACGCCGAACTGCCGTTCGGGATGAGAGGTCGAGATACTGCTCAAGACCCAGAAAACCCATGGTCGAGATACCGCTCGAGACCATATGCGCCGAACTGCCGTTCGGGATGAGGGGTCGAGATAGTGCTCAAAACCCAAAAAACCGATGGTTGAGATACCGCTCGAGACCATATACGCCGAATTGCCGTTCGGGATGAGGGGTCGAGATACTGCTCAAGACCCAGAAAACCCATGGTCGAGATACCGCTCGAGACCATATGCGCCGAATTGTCGTTCGGGATGAGGGGCCGAGATAGTGCTCAAGACCTAGAAAATCGATGGTCGATTCGGAAACCATGCACATAAGTACGGTTGCGGGAATCGGGGAGTCATTGGCGTGCCGGACAAGTCACTCGTCTGGATGACGACACGTCACATCCCCATTAATACCTCTCCGTTGTTTGGACTGCTCGATGCGATGCGGTTGGGCGGGATGCGCGGCGTCACGCTGCTGCCCACCTCGGAAGACGAAAGGGCGACGCCTTCCTTCCTACAAATAGCGCATGTCATGACACCCCGTACTTTTCTATCAGCGGAGTTTTTCTATCCTGAGTCCTGCCGTTTTCTTCCATCAAGCTTTTTCCTTGGTCTCGGAGTCTCTTACCGTCTTCCCGTCGACCCCAATCTCCGTAGGTCAGTGCAAAGATGTCTTCTTCTACTTCTTCCTCTTCTACTTCTTCTTCTTCTCCCTCTGTGACCACTCGTGTTATCACTTCCCCGCCATCTCCACCCTCTAACCATTCCTCTGATGGGGAAGCGACGCGTGCGCTGGAGGCCATAATGTGGCCACACGACTAAGACTCTACCCTAGATGGGTCTTCTGTAGGGATCCTCCGGAAGCGCTATAGAATCCCAGGAGAATACATCCTTACTGCCCCTGAAGCGGGGCAGCGGGCCTTCGACCCGATTCCCAAGGGCTTCGCCCTGACTCTCGATGCCTTGGAGGCTGGTCTGCGTTTTCCCCTACACCCTATTATCACATCCTGTATATCTCTGTGGCGAGTCTCGCCGTCGCAGATCACTCCCAACTCTTGGCGATATTTAGTGGCCTTCCTGGGGGAATGCCACTACGCCGGTATCACCCCGACCCTCAACCTCTTCCTTTCCTGTTTTCGCCTCTCTAAGGGGTCGGGGGGATATTTCCTCGCAGCCCAGGCGGGGTTCCGCGTTAGCGGCGCTCCTACCAATAATAAGGGTTGGAAGAGGTGCTTCTTCTTCGTTCGGTGGGAGAAAGACTGAGACTTCGGGGTTCGATTGTCCTCAAGGGTCATTGATAATACAGCCCCGAAGCTTAACGCCGAAGAGCGGGCACACCTGGAGAGGCTGAGGGCAATCCTTCCCTCTTCTCAAGCCATCCGCAATATGTCGGAGCGATGGCTCGCGGAAGCGGGGCTTAGCCCGTGCTCTCGGGGTATGTTGCCGTCGTTCAGCCCCTTCGAGGCTATGGCCTTTCTCTTATTCTGACCGGTTTTTTATTTCTTGCAGAAATGGTGAACTTGAAGTCCTTCCATGGTGGGAGCACCCCAGCCGGCTCGTCTCTGGGGGTTCCGGCGGGGTCTAAGCGGGCGGGGGAGGACACCCCGCTTCATCCCGACATAGCCCGGGACCTATACACGCTCCCCTTGGAGGTTCTGATCGCCAAGTCGACGAAAGCGGCACTGTGGGTAAGCACCATCTCCAATGTCTTCTTCCAGACTTCTTCTTCCGCAGTTGCTCATTGCTTTTTATATGCAGAATATCCACTATTCCATGGCCTTGATCGACCGGGCTCATGATGCCGGTCTACTTATAGGCGGCTTGGGCGAGCGCATCCTCGCCTTGCATCGCCAGCTGGAGGAACCTCGTGCCGGCAATGGCCCGGAGGCGGTTGCCGCGGCCGAGAAGCGGGCAACCGATTCGGAGGCGGAGGTGGCCCGACTGACCGCCGAGCTCATGGCCTCATCCGCAACGGAGGCCAACCTACAGAAGTTGCTGCGGACTGAGAGGCTGGAGAACCGGCTCTGCAGAACCGAGGCCTCCAACTTGGCTGCCCTCGTCCTCATGTATTGCTCCTTTCCCTCTCCAGGGACCTATTTTGTATCCGAGAGCTTTTATTAATGAATTTCCGATTTTCATAAGTTGACTTTCTGACTTGTATCCAACGCTCCATACTTCTGCTTGGTCCTCTTATTTATCGCAAAAGATCGAGAACTCTAGACGAAGTACCTCTTAAGGTTTTGAATGTTCCAAGTCCTCGGTACTTGGCGTCCCGACATTGTTGCGAGTCGGAACGTACCTGGTCGGACGACTTTAACGACGCGATATGGGCCTTCCCATTTAGGTGTAAGTTTGCCCCCCGCCCGAAGGGGGTTACTCACCTCCATCTTGCGCAACGCCAGATCTCCCACTCCGAGAGGTCGAGGGAGAACCTTTTTGTTGTAACCTCTGGCAACACTCCGGCCGTAGGCTAAGGCTCTTAGGTGCGCATCGGCCTTACGTTCCTCGAGTAGGTCCAGACTGGCCCGAATTCCCTGGGTCGACGTCAGCTCCTCATAGGCTTCTACCCGGGGAGTCGGAATTACCAACTCAGCAGGCAAAACTGCTTCCATGCCGAACGCCAGACTGTACGGGGATTCACCCGTGGCTGTTTTTGGGGTGGTCTGCAAGGACCACAGGATGCTTGGCAGCTCGTCGACCCAGCTTCATCGGGCTCTCAGAGTTCTCTTCTTGAGCCCATCTAGGATAGACCGATTGGTCACCTCGGCGAGTCCGTTGGTCTGAGGGTGTGCTAAACCTCAACTGGATCTGATGCTTCGCGCAGAACTCCCTGAACCGAGTGCTGGCAAACTGAGTACCGTTATCAGTGATGATAACGTTGGGAAGGCCGAATCGGGTCACAATATTCCTCCACACGAACTGCTCGACTCGTCCGGCCGTAATAGTCGCCAGCGGCTCGGCTTCCACCAACTTGGTGAAGTAGTCAATTCCCACGATGATATATCTTCGTTGACCCGTCGCCGGGGGGAATGGCCCCAAAAGTTCCATTCCCCATTGTGCAAAAGGCCAAGTGCCGTCCATGGAAGTGAGTGGAACCGCGTGACACTGCGGGGCTCGGGCATGGCACTGGCATGCATCGCACCGCCGTACGTAAGCCCTAGCATCTCGGTGTAACGTGGGCCAGTAGTAACCTTGGCGCAGTATCTTGAAAGCCAAAGCCTGACCACCCATATGCTCCCCGCAGGTCCCGCCATGGACCTCGACGAGGATTATTTCCGCCTCGTCGGGATCCAAGCATCGTAAAAGTGGGCGAGAGAATGACCTTTTGTAAAGCTGATCGCCAATTTCGCAATACCACGCCTGCGTCCGGCGGAGGCGTCGCGCCTTGTCGTCATCCGCGGGAAAGATGCCCACGCGCTTGTACCTCCGCATCTTCTGTACCCACGTGAGCGGAGGGGTTGGGATTCCGGGCCCCCCTACCTCTGTGGTAGCCACCGTCCGGCGCTCGAGCTCCTCGACTTCGAGGCACTTCCCGAGGCTGGCTCCCGAGGCTAACTTGGCCAGCTGGTCCGCCCGCTCGTTTTGGGACCTGGAGATTCGAGATAAGGTGAAACGGGAGAAGTTAGCGGCCTGGGCCTTTACCTCCCTTAGGTATTTCAACATGGTGGGGTCTCGCGTGCGATATTCTCCGCCGACTTATTCGGCGACCAGCTGGGAGTCCGTAAGGACGTGGACCGCTCTCAGCTGCATGTCGGCTGCCAGACGTAGGCCCGCCAAGAGGGCTTCGTATTCCGCCTCATTGTTGGTGGCCTCGAAGCCGAAGCGGAAAGAGCGCTCAAAAGTGCATCCCTCGGGGTCCTCGAGGATAAGTCCAGCTCCGGCTCCACTCGAGCCGGACGACCCGTCAACATGCAGGACCCAGTCCGGGCACTCTTTTTCCGCGCCTTCCGTTTCCGGCCGGGTTAGCTCCGATACGAAGTCGGCCAGAGCCTGTGCTTTAATGACCGTCCTTGGTTTGTAGTGGAGGTCAAATTCGGATAGCTCCACCGACCATTTTAGAAGTCGCCCTGCCACATCGAATTTAGAGAGAACTTGACGCAGCGGTTGATCAGTCATTACCTCGATTGTGTGGGCCTGGAAATAGGGGCGCAGCTTCCGAGCCGTTAGGATGAGCGCTAACGCCAACCTTTCAATTGAGGGGTAGCGCTATTCCGGCCCGCGTAGGACATGACTGATGTAATAGACCGGGTGCTGGTTCTCTGTGGCCTCTTTTACCAGCACAGAGCTTGCCGTGTGTCCAAACGTGGCCAAGTAGAGGCGGAGTGTTTCCGGGGCAGACACCAAGGCTAGGCGGGGGAGAGCGGATAGGTGCTGCTTTAGGCGCACGAAGGCCTCCTCGCATTCCGTCGTCCATTGGAAGTTCCGGGGCTCCTTCAGTGCTCGGAAGAAGGGAAGACACTTATCTCCTGATCGGGACAAAAATCGGGACAAAGCCGCTATCCTCCCGTTAAGGCACTGAAGCTCCTTTACCGTCCCGGGGGATCTCATGTCGACGAGTGCTTGGATCTTTTCCGGGTTAGCATCGATTCCCCTCTCATGTATGATGAACCCCAGGAATTTTCCCGATGCGACGCCGAAAACGCACTTAGCCGAATTAAGGCGCATCCCGTATCTTCTTAATGTATCGAAGGTCTCCCTCAAGTCGTTAAGGTGGGCGGTTCCCGTTTGGCTTTTTACAATCATGTCGTCGACGTAAACTTCCATGTTTCGCCCTATCTGGTGGGCGAATATCTTGTTCACCGTCCTTTGGTAAGTGGCTCTCGCGTTTTTCAATCCGAACGGCATGACCTTATAAAAATAAGCTCCTCGGGGGGTATGGAAAGCTGTGTGATGCTGATCTACGGGCGCCATCCGAATCTGATTATAACCGGAGAAGGCATCCATGAAGGAGAAGCGGGCGTGCCACGCGGTTGAGTCGATCAGCTGGTCAATCCTGGGCAAGGGGAAGTAATCCTTTGGGCAAGCACAATTTAGATCGGTGTAGTCGACACACATTCTCCAGCTCCCATTAGACTTTTTTATGAGAAGTACATTGGACAACCATTGGGGGTACCTGACTTCCTCAATGAAGCCGGACGCCAGGAGCTTATCCACCTCTATTTGCACAGCCTGTTGGCGCTCAGGAGCCTGGGTCCGAGGTCTTTGCTTCACTGGGCGAGCGGTCGGGGAAATGCTCAGATGGTGCTGAGAAACTTCTGGGTTGATCCCCGGGAGGTCGGCCGCGGTCCAAGCAAATACATCGGCATTCTCTTGGAGGAGGCTGATGAGCTGAGCCCGCTCCTGTTCGGCTAGATCCGACCCGATCCCGACCGTCTGGTCGGGGCAATCATCTCACAACGGAATATCGACTGTCGGGTTCGCTGGCTCGGGATGCTGGGTCAGGTGTCTTGGCCCGTGCGGGTCTTCCAGGGGCTGCTTCGGCCTCTTTCTCTTACCCAGGGAGATTGCCGTCAAATAGCACCGTCTGGATTCATGAGGGTCTCCCCGGACTTCCCCGACTCCGGCGTTGGTAGGGAACTACAAGGTCCGATGGTATGTGGAGACAACCACCCTTAACTTGTTGAGGGTGGGCCGGCCTAGGATAGCATTATATGCGGTGGGGAGATCGACCACCAAAAAGGTCGCCCACACTGTTTTGGTCTTTGGAGAGTCACCGAGAGTTAAGGGCAGGGTGACCACGCCTCACGGCGAGACCGAGTCGCCAGTGAATCCGGTGAGCGCCGAGGGCTGGGGCTTCAGGGCCTCCTTCGGTAAAGGATGTCGGCCGAGCTGCCTGTGTCGACCATGATCCTTCTGACTCACGCATTAGCTATTCGGGCTGATACCACCAGCGCGTCATCGTGCTCCGGACGCCCCGAGCCTTCCGAGGGGAAAGTGATTTGTGGCTCGGAAGGGGAATGGTGCTCCTCGGTTGCGGCAGCACGGGCGTAAGCTTTCCGTCCCGAGGCACTATTCCCACCGGAGGCGGGTCCCCCAATAATTACATCAATGTGTCGCTCGACCGGACCTTCGGGGCGCAAGGAGGGTTCCCGCAGGCGTTGGAGGTATTGATCTAAGTGTCCCCTCCGGATCAGCTCCTCAATTTGCCGCTTCAACTCATAACACAGCTCTGTGTCGTGCCCATTCTGCCGATGGAAGCGGCAGTATTGGGTACGATCGATCACCTCTCGCCGCATCCTCATCGAGCGGGGAGGCCTGAGCATCCCACTTTCCTTTATCTGGAGAAATATCCGCGTGCGAGATGCATTTAAGAGGGGCGATGGGAGCTCGGGCGTGGAGCGGTCGGGATGTCCTGCCTGGCGTCCCCGCCGCGGAGACTGTCGTCTTGTTGTCGCTCCCGCTCGGGCTGGTGTCGGATTCCCCCTTGGCCGCTCTTCCTTTCTCCCCGACATCCAAGTTTTGGCCGCCACATAATGGTTTGCCCGCTGAAACATTTCTGCGATGGATGCGGGGGGTCGTTCCACCAAGGACCAACAAAATCTCGAGGGTCGCAGCCCTGTCATGAACCCTCGACGCTAGCCGAGGATGAGCGTCGAGATAATTTTCACCTCGTGGTGAACCGTCGCGACGAAGTGAGAGAGGGGCTCGTCCTCCTTCGTTTCAATCCTAGGAGGAGCGCGACCGATGGCTTTCGGACGCGCGCTAACGCCAGGAAGTGTAACTCGAAGTCTGGCATTGCTCAAAGACGTTATCGCCCCGCTTTTAAATCTTGTAGAGTGAAAGGGGCTCCTTTTAACGTGGTGGGGAACGCTCGGCACATCAAAGCGTCCGAGGTTCC
The DNA here is from genome assembly GCA_024322285.1 of Musa beccarii. Lineage (NCBI taxonomy): Eukaryota > Viridiplantae > Streptophyta > Magnoliopsida > Zingiberales > Musaceae > Musa > Musa beccarii. The sequence continues at coordinate 56,085,993 of CM044394.1, forward strand.
ATATAGGCCATCTGAGCTCTAAAGGCGGCGACATGATCCGCCGGATCACTGGCCCCGTCGTAAAGATCGATGGAGGGGAGGCGGAAATTCAGAGGCACCGGGTACTCTTGTATGTCGCTGGTGAATGGTGACTCCCAGCGAGGGTCCGCCCTCTGCTCCTCCTTCGACTTTCGGACGTCCCTTTACACCTCCTCCAGGCGTTGGGAAATAGAGCGGACCTGCGCTTGGAGTAAATCCATCGAATCCGAGGATATGGCCTCGGGCTCGAGGGGAACACCCGGGTTTTCGAGAACCCGGGCTCCGTCCAGGACCTGGCGGGATGCGGGGGAGGACGGTGCCGTGGGGGGCACCTCTCGAGCTCGGGGGGAGGGATCGGGTCCTCGGAGATTCGGTCCTCCTGTCCCTAGAGGAAGATGAAGGACGACGGCCTGGACGACGCTCGTTAGAGTTCGGACCTACTGGGATAGGTCTCGAAAGGCCTCTGCAGTAACCTGGGGTGGGAGCGAAGAAGCCCCGTCGGGCGGATGAAATCCAGGGTCGTTGAACAGATTCCAGTAGCGTTCCGTAGTCGAAGCGGGATCGTCCCTCCAGGCTCCGGCAGAAAGGGGGGCTTCTGCTGACGTCCCCCCTGGATGCGGCCTTTCGTCCATGTGTTATCTGGGGCGTAGCAGATGCTCTCTCGACGGGCCCTCCTTCTAGCGCCAATCTGTTAGTGCAAACAACTTTTTACCGTGACCCGGGGTGGTACGTTGGAGGCTTCGGGAATCCGGGGTCGTCTCGGTAAGGTTCGGGCGCGTCAAGGGCTCCTGCTCCAGCTGGATCTCGATCAGGTCATGCGGGTCGAGGTCACCGGGAACGGTACCTGCACAAAGGCGGGCCGGAGGATACTCCGCCCGACCCCTCCGACGCTCAAGTCAGATTTCCACTCGAGGGCTCCGCCCATCGGTCGGGCGACCTTTTTCCGGGTTCAAGAGTTCAATCCCCGTTCAGAGAAGACTTCCTCCCCTTTACCTTACTCTTCGGTTACTTAAATACGTCGAGCCATGGCGTTCTTCTGGTTGCGTCTGGGGGTGGTATACGGACCTGGCTTCGCAGGCCGGTGCCGTGGTCAACTCAGCACGGTCGTGAGACAACGCAGAGGAGAAGTGACGTCGGGTGGTCAATCGTAGGGGTAATTGACCGCAAGAGGGGCGCCGACGTCATCGGGACGCAATGTATAAGATCCAGTGTCGCGTCGCATTTAATACCCCTATCAAGCTGCAATCGCTGAGATCGAGGGTAATTTTGATGTTATTCACCGTCCGCCAGCCATTGTCCTCTCTATCAGCCATTGTCCGTGAAGTTGCGAATCAGCTCACAAACAGAACTCTCTCTCTCTCTCTCTCTCTCTCTCTCTCTACGGAAACCCCTGTTTTGTCTTCAAGGAATCAGTGGGCAGCCCACCTAATCTATCTATATATATATAATTCAACCGAGACAAATTGACTAAAGGAACAGCACCCGTAAAAGATAAGAATAAACGGACGCCGCAAGGAAAAAGAGGGAATCCCACGCGCTCAACATAGAACACAGCAGAAGACGCTACCATAATCAGCAGAGAAGTGCAGATCCACGAGCGGCAATACAAGAGCACAGCCACTGCTCATCTTGTGGCTTAGATCCCCTAGATGACCCGAGGCTGACAAAACATCGTCTTCTATGAGCAACATAATTGTTTGTTGATTCAGCGGTTCAGTGTCATCTTCGATGGAAGAAAGGGAGACGCTGGCTGTACGTGCGTCTCGAAACCCACCAAAAGGAACGCCACAGTGGCGTGCGAGATCCATCATAGATAATGTGGATGAGACTGACCGCCACGCAGACCGGCGTTGACTTATGATTGCGCAGCTTACGTCACCGTGGCCGTCATATGAGTCCTGGTCACAGCTTCACACGAATACGATCGTACGGACGAAGACACGCTGTTGCACGCATTTGATATCTATTTCTCTAGTCAACATACGTATTGGATTCGCTCCTGGTGTTTCGTCATCATCCATTCCTCGCTCATTGTCTCTCCGCCTCTTCACCACTCCATCCCCCCAAAAGATTAAATAAATCAGACCAATAAAAAGAGGCTCCCCGAGAAGGAGATAAGGGAGGGAGAGAGCAGGTGGGAGATGTCGACGGAGAAGACGAACCAGAACGGCCTGGCCGCCTCGGCCTCGGCCCCGGCGGCAGCTGCGAGGCACGCGATCCCGACGTACCCGCCGCCGGAGTCGGAGTCGGAGGAGTCGTGGGTGTGGGCGCAGATCAAGGCGGAGGCCCACCGGGACGCGGAGTCGGAGCCGGCGCTGGCGAGCTTCCTCTACGCCACGGTGCTCTCCCACAACTCCCTGGCCTTCTCCCTCGCCTTCCACCTCGCCAACAAACTCTGCTCCTCCACTCTCCTCTCCACCCTCCTCTACGACCTCTTCCTCCAGTCCTTCTCCTCCAAGCCCTCCCTCATCTCCGCCGTCGTCGCCGACCTCCTCGCTGCCCGCCACCGCGACCCCGCCTGCGTCTCCTTCTCCCACTGCCTCCTCAACTACAAGGGCTTCCTCGCCGTCCAGGCCCACCGCGTGTCCCACCTCCTCTGGGCCCAGCACCGCCGCCCCCTCGCCCTCGCCCTCCAGTCCCGCATCGCCGACGTTTTCGCCGTCGACATCCACCCCGCCGCCCGCATCGGCAAGGGCATCCTCCTCGACCACGCCACCGGCGTCGTCGTCGGCGAGACCGCCGTGATCGGCAGCAACGTCTCCATCCTCCACCACGCCACCCTCGGCGGCACCGGCAAGGCCGTCGGCGACCGCCACCCTAAGATCGGCGACGGCGTCCTCATCGGAGCCGGCGCTACCATCCTCGGCAACATCCGGATAGGGGAGGGGGCCAAGATCGGTGCCGGGTCCGTCGTCCTCATCGACGTGCCCCCGAGGACCACGGCCGTCGGGAACCCTGCCCGGCTCGTCGGGGGGAAGGACAAGCCCGCGAGGCACGACGACGTGCCAAGCGAATCCATGGATCACACTTCCTTCATCCAGGAGTGGTCCGACTACATCATCTGACCTCCTTCTGCCCCGACTCCCATCGCAGATACGGCTTTCGTCCACTGTTCGTGTCCGTACTGCCACTGCTGTTTGTTCGTATTGCTTGTTTGGAGATGTATGCTGTGAGAATCCTCCAGGTATCAGCTACTGCTATATTTCTATCTTTTGACTGATCCTTCGTCAAGAAGCTGTGTGTGTTTTCGGATGGATGACATCCGGCGATCTTCTTCTTCTTGGTTGTTGCTTATGGTGTTTTTTTTTTTTTTTGACTGATTTGGCCAGTGTCTATAATAATGCATTATGCTATGTTCATTGCATCCTTATTAATGTACACCAAGTTTTAGTTTAATATTCTACAATGTTTCATCTTCTAGATGTAATTTCTAACCTGCTCCATTCATTTCAAAATTGCTTTGTTCATGTCGCCAAAATTCTGTTTGTTCTCTTTCCCCTCTTCTGCTTGTATGACATATTCGTGTCACATAGAACGGATATAAAATAAAAAAAAATGTTAAAAATGATTCCAACATATTAACATTATAAAGGAAGTTTAGAGAAGAATTTAGCTCCTTCCTTATATTAGAAAAAAAAATATAATATTTGAAAGATATTATTTTTTATCAAATTTATTTATTTATTTTTTTCTTTTGACTTGGTCAATTCTTTTATAAAAGTTTTCTTCATATTCTATATTAATCCCTTTAAATTAAGAAAAACTCATCCTCGAGTTTAGATATTATATATTCTCAAAAACACTTATATATAAGCCTAAAAATCCTTGACATCCCCAATCATATAAGTATTATCATTCATTTTCTTTAAGACCTCATAGGAATTATATTCTTACACCTTAATTTGTTGCAAGTGTGAAAAATTCAGCTTTTAACACGTACATCATAACAGCTAATTCTTTATACCTGATATTAGTATCTTTCAACTTTTTTTTCACTTCAGCTTGAATGGATTATATTTGCTTTGTTAGTTACTACACTCATTCCAAGTGTCTTTGGTAGACGAATTAAATCCAGCTTCGATACTTTCTTTGCATTGTTATAGACAAATTTAGCTTGTGACTATGCAAAATCTCATTGTCTTTATTTGTTACTGTAAATATAATAAATTAAGTTTTTCAGAGTTCTATTAGTTACTTTTGTTTGACCATCAATTTGTGGATGAGTTATGCTACTAAACTTCAAACTTACGTCAAATCTTTTTCACAATGTCAGCCAAAAATAAGATAAAAATTTAAAATCTCTATAAGAAGTGATAAATTTTGGTACCCCATATAAGTGTATGATTTTTTTAAAGAATAGCTCGACGATATATACCGCATCTGAAGTGTTTTGACATGATATAAACTGAACCATCTGGGAGAGTCAATCCACAACCACAAATACATAATTAACTCTCCTCTGAGTTCTTAGCAATCCCAATACAAAGTTCATGAATAAATCCTTCCAAAAGCCTTCTAAAACTAGTAATGACATATATACACTAGTGATTTACGACTGACTTTTTAAAGTTTGACAAGTTGGATATTTTCTTACAAAATTGCTAATATCCCTTTTTAATTGTGGCTAAAAATATCTCTCCTCGACGCTTGTTATTATTTTGTCTCTCTCGAAATGTTCACTGAGTTTTTTTCTCGTAAGGATATCATCGAAATACACAACCTATTGCCTTTGAATAAGTAACCATCATAGATATGAAAATCACCCGTAGATTATTTTGTTAATTGCATCTCTCAAACACCTCTGAAGTCCTCATCTTCAATATACGAATCCTTTAGGCATTTAAATCCTACAACTTTATTACTTAGAGATACTAGTAAGGTTGCCCTTCTACTCAAAGCATCAGCAAAACAATTGGAAGTATTAGACTTGTGTTTGATTATGTAAGCAAATTACTTAGCAAACTCATATTATATGCTTCTTATTTAAGTAATTTTGGTTCTTAAAATACTTTAGGGTTTTGTGGTCTGAATATATTATAAACTCACGGGGATTAAGTAACATTCTCAATTTTGTAAAGCTTGTATGACAGCATACTATTCTTGTTCATAAGTAGACCACTTTTGGTGTGCTTTACTCAGTTTCTCATTGAAAAATACAATTGGCCTTCCTTCCTGTAAAAGCACTGCTCCAATCCCAATTCTACTTGTATCACATTCTATTTCTAAAGGTTTTTCAATGTTTGGTAATGCAAACATTGGTACAGTAGTCAATTTTTCTTTAATCTCAATAAAATTTTTCTTAGTAGCCTAAGTCCATAGAAACTTCTCATTCTTTAAACAGTCAATTATAGGAGCGATAATACTACCAAAGTTTCTAATGAATCTCTTATAAAAAATAGCAAAACTCTAATAAGTTACATCTAGCTGAAAGGCATAAAAACTTATCAGTATACTTAGTTATAGATCAAATGCATTGAATACAGTTTTGGTATTGTTGAAACAATAATTGTTCATAGTACGGGAGTAGGAATCTTCCTTTGAGAAGTTATTTATACTTTACCATATTTGTACTGGTGTCTTTATTTATTTTCTTCTATTATTATGTAATATATCCCATCAAGCCACTGCATTTCCTTTCAACTTGTATGCAACAAACTTAACTTGTTCATGATTAGGGACATCCATCACCTCGAGGAAGTTCTCTGTTTTATAACTTGAATCAAGAAAAACTTCAATGCTAAGGTAGGTATTAAAACTAGCGAGGTCTATTTTGAAATGATAACCTTCAAATAGCCTATTTTGTTTGGGTGGTACTTGATATCTTTCGTATCTTTCACTATCATTTTTTGAGTCATCATTATATACCGTTGGTTGTCGGATCATACCACATCAATTGAAGTACCAAGGTTGAGCTGTACCTGTACCTCTTCTTTGGTTCTTTGATAGTTCATAATTCCTTCTTCTTTATGTGACTTATTTTCATAAGCCGATTGCCTACATTGAATTATAGGCCTGAGTTGATTATTAGGCTAACCATTAGCATCGACTCTGGCATGATTGATCCTATCATCATCATGAACTTTCTTAGTACCTAAACTCAAGTTAGTGTATATGTCATGAGTCTATCGAAGTTCTCGAGTCATTCTCACCTATAGGACGGTAATTCCTCGATCATTATTGTTGAAGTTATTGTCATTACTTTTATCACAAAGATTATTAGTTTTCAAATTATCGTTACCATCATCACCAATAATGTTGTTATTGTCGCTATTATTATTTGTAAACCACATCGTAATACGTTATAGGGTTGTATTTAGTGAAGTAAGTTTCTAATACATCATATCCACTATCAATAACTTAAGTGTAGAGCATATTTTTAAATTTCCTGATCACTAATCTCTTATGCTACCACCAAAAGCGAGACTTTAATACTAATCGACGTTAGTATTAAATTTAAGAGACAAAATTGAGTCCAGCAATCTAACTCGTGTTAGAAAAGAATTTTCCAATACTTAAAGATTTTTTATTAAATTTATTTAACTTCTTTTCTTGGAATTGACTTTGACCAATTCTTTGATAAAAATCTTCGCCTTCTTCCACGTTACCATGTCGCCAATTCTTTAACAAAATGATTCTTAAAATGATGGAACAGCCAAATCGACACAAACAGTGGGATGTTTGTATTTTTAAGCACATACAAATCCAAGTGAGTCTGTCTATATTTGGACCAGGAAAAGCACAAAACAGCATCAATTATTTTGCGGATGAATGCATTTGATGTCAATTATCTTGCCGATGGACCGTCGGTCACGGACATGGCTGCAACGCGTTCCATTTCCAGCGCACTGTTCTGGCTCACGTCACTCGCTTCTGCGTATAGGTTCTCGGTCCTGCTATCGTAAGGGTTCTCCAGCTGCAAGCTCTCCTTCAGCTGCGCCACCACCTCCGCCATGTCTGGCCGCTGGTGGGCGACCGGCGATGCGCACCTCAGCGCCACATCGGCACACTTCCACATAGAGTTCACGTCCGACTCCCCTTGCAGCCTGCCGTCCACCACGTCCTCGATGTTTCCTCTGGCCAGCCTTTGGCGCACCCAGTGAGCTATGTGTGCATTCCCCGCAGCTGTTATCACCGGAGGCTGCCCCGTGAGCAGCTCCAGAAGCACCACCCCGAAGCTATACACGTCGCTCTTCTCGCTGATCTGGTTGGTGGCGTAGTACCTGAACAAGTGACATCACAGCGCGCGTTCAGGTCTATCCTTCCCCTGTACCAACAAGTGACAAGAGCGGCGTACTCTGGATCAAGGTAGCCTGGGGTTCCCATCACCGCAGTGGATATGAGGGTGTTGTTGATCCCACTTTGGAAAGCCTTCGACAACCCGAAGTCCGCAATCTTGGCCTCCAGGCTTTCGCTCAGAAGGATGTTCCCCGTCTTCACGTCTCTGTGAACCAGCGGTGGCTTGCATCCCTTGTGCAAATACTCCAGTCCTGGATGAACTCCGGTGAAACCAACGGACATAGACAGTGAGAAAGACGAACAAAGAAGAGGCCGACGGCACCGAGAAGTACATCTTACTGCCAGACCTTGTGCGGCTTGCACTGCAATCTGGAGACGCTGTCGCCAGCTTAAAGCTCTGCCGACGCCTGCTCTGCCTGTAGCACACACATCATGCAACAAACACATCAGTAGTCCAAACAGGAAAACACCGGTGCAGATTCATGCACTGCAGGATGCTCCGAGTTGAATTGGGAATGTGCTGCAGCAGAGTCACGCAGTATTACGACAAAGATGGAACGAGGAGCCTAAATTTAAGACAAGCCCGAGAACCAGCATGGAAAAATTATGGCACTGCGATATTGGAGATTCTAATGTCAGTCGAAAGACCTCGGGCAATCGATCACGGATCACGAGTTACAGGCAGAGCATCATGGCAGAGTTCAGTGTGAGGACAAGATTAGAAGATGGAACGAAGCAGGGGGGGAGCGGCGAACCTCGCAAGTGGTCTTGTAGAGTTCCTCGAGCCATGAACTCGTAGACAAGTGCCAGATAGGGTTCGTCCTTGCAGTAGCCAACCATGGAAACTAAATTCCGATGATGAACCCTTGTCAAGTGCTGGGCCTGAGGACAGACACGAAGAACAACATCAGCCTTCAAATCAACAAACACAACATTCACTGCCATCTGAACGTAATGAACAAAGGTAATGCCTAATTTCTATTTATTACCTCAGCAAGAAACTCTTTAGTCCCTTGGGACGATGACTGCGATCGCATCTTGACGGCTACTTGAGTGCCATCTTCCATACACCCATAGTAGACCGTCCCAAATCCTCCTTTGCCTATGACTCTCTCAAAGTTATTGGTTATACTCTTCAATTCCATGTACGTGAATTGGCGATTCTCGAACTGCAATAGACCATCCTGACGGTCCTTCACTCGTTTGAGAGTCTCTTCATTCTGCGGCTCCACGGAGTTACCTTTACCTGAGCCTTTGACGTTAAAGCACGATACCGTCAAACGCAAATCACATATTAGAAAGTGTATGTTGGCAAGATTGCAAGAGATTCAACCCAAGAAAGCTTACTTGGTGGCTTTCTCAGCCTCCAGATGATGGACGCCACCACGAGCAGTAGCAGCAGAGGAGATAGACAAATTATCACAATGACTGGCGTCGACAACTTCTTCTTTGTTGTTGGTGTTGTTTCACATGAACTTCCATTTCCACAAAGTAACGGATTGCTTTCGATTCTATCATTGTACAGATCAACACTCTGTTAGCGAAGCAATCTCAAACAAGAGGATTCTTAGAGAAAGAAAAAGTTGGGAATCTGGAGAACAAATCAGTCATGGGTCTTACTTCCTACGAGAATCTACAAGCAACCTGATCTTTTAAACAGAGAACCAACCTTAGTGTAAGTTCTCCGTTCCGTGCTTTTGTAAGAAGAGGAGAAGGAATGGATCCATCCAAGTTGTTGTTCGTCAAGTCTCTGCAAGCCAACGCATGATGATAGTTCACCAATTCTCTATTCATTTATGAATAAAATGCAAGGTTAACGCCAACACTTACAGGATCTTGAGGGAAGGCAATTGTGCTAGAATAACAGGTATTGTTCCTGTTAGGTTGTTGTGAGACAAGTCCCTGAAAAATGCCATCCATCCCAAACTATCATATGATTGAGGACCAAATTGACAGCAAAAGGTCGCAGAATCATATCACAAAATGTTCATAGAACAGAGACTTGAATGTGATGTTTCATTCTCATTAGGATGAATTCAGCAGCACTTACAGGATCTGGATGGCCGTGAGGCTGGCAAAGGAGGTGGCTATGCCACCGGTCAACCCGCTGGATGATAGATTCCTGAAGCATATTTAAACAAAGTCATGTGATCTGTCATCTAATTATGGCGCAGTTCCTTCTGGGGAAGACTCACAATGTAGTGATTCTTGGTGGATTGGAGAGGCTGGAGCTACAGTTTAGCCCATCCCAAGCAAAAGCCTTCGGGGAACAAGGATCGCCCATCCAGTTTCTCTTGATCTTATACCCTGCCTTTACTGCCATCATGGCATCAACTGGCATCGCAAACAAGTTAAAATGAAATCAATCAACAGCACAGTCGTTGCCAAAATACTGCTCAGGACGTGCACGTCATACCGTCTCCGGCGTCCGATGGCACGTTCACATCGCTCATCCTGGAGTAAATCTCCATGGCGTTGAGGATAGGCGGGAGGGTGGAGTTGTCCAGAGCCTGAATGGTGACGTTGTACTGCTGATCCCTCCCGATGGGTTCGGTGCTGTAGATGGTGTCGGAGTAGAGGTACTCCGGGGCGAAAGGCTTGGCGTACCAGAGATGCCCGTTGAGGTAGACGTAGAATTGGCGGGACATGTTGCCGGTGAGGGTCAGGAACTCGGAGAAGTACATGACCGCGTAGTACTCGTTGATGACCCCGGGTTCCGGTTCCCATGACAACATCAGCTTGGTGGAGTTCACGGGGATCACCGCCGTCTGCATGACGGCGGAAGGGGCTTCGAATTTGTCGTTGATGATGTTCTCCACGGTGGAGTTGGTGGATATCTCCGCCCAGAAGGGGCTGTTGATGAAGGGATCCCAGAAGCGATCATGAGGGTCGTCGGGATACCTGATGATGACCATGACGATGACGACAAGAATAGCAACGCATCCATCAATCCTTGGACACCGAAACATGATCCGCTTACCTGATGAACGTATCAGTTGGTCCCATGTTGAGGCGCAGGGTGAGAACCAGAGTGCGAGAGGCGTTGACGGCGGGGTAAAGGATCTCCTTCAGTGGCCTCACGTCCAGCCCCGAAATGAATGGAGTTCCATGGCCCGTGTTCACCAGGCATACCGATAAGGAGTCGGATGCGGCTACGGTGATCACGTCGGTTCGGTATCCACTGCCCGGATCTGTGATGTTGATCGTCTTCCAAAGATTGACTCCCAGGTAGAGGTCGAAGAGACGGGATTGGCTGCCCAAACCATCGTAATTTCCATAAAAGAACGTTGCCCTTATCAGATACTTCGAGTTGGGAATGACGGAGTTGATGGTGTAGCAATTGCGAGTCCCGTTCGGAAAGCTTCTGACGTTGAGGTATCTCCTCCCCACGAAGTTTGTAACGTATGCTGCTGAGATATTTTGGTTTACGCCGGCGTCTATGTACGGGGTATCGGAGACGTATGGTATATTGGTGGTTGGATCGACGTAGGTAGAACCGGCAGCAATTCCACAGTCGATGCTTATAAAACCTGCAGATATTTGGACATTTCACCCAAAAAAACCCACTAGAAATTAAGAAAAAGATCATTCTTGAAGTCCCTTTTTATGATAATACAGAAACCAACTCGACTGCCATTTGGTGTCTGATTACAAGCAGACAGAAACCTGCACGGCTTTCTTACCAAGCGTGTCCGTCGACTGGCAATGAACTCGGACGGCGGCCATGGCGAAGCCCAGAATGACCATGCACCAAACAGCTGCCATCTTCGCCGAGCTGAAGAGGCACGCCATTGCCACTTCTTCCCTTCGAATAGTAGCTCTTGCGGCCGCTCCACGAAGAGGATGGAGGGACGTCTTCTCCCCCATCGAGTATAAATTGTTTGCAGAGCGGGCTCGTGAGAACGAAGCTATTTCGTAGTCACGCGAAGGCCGCGTCACGTTGACTCCACTTATCGTCTCCTTCTCGATCCAGCGTACACCTTCTCCTATGAACCCGCACCTAACACGCGATGCAGTGAAATAGGATCCACTTTTCCAACGCTGCTTATCGGGGGCCAGAATGCAGAGCATGGCTGTGGCGTCTTGCATGGTTCTCACGGGCATGCAGTCAACGGCTAGTGAGAGAGAGAGAGAGAGAGAGAGAGAGAGAGAGAGAGAGAGAGAGGTTCGCGGGCCACGATTGCAGCACATCGATGACTTTGACTTTGACAAATGCCACCGCATCCGTTGACTGACGCGAAACAAAACGAAATTATGAGCCTGACGGTATCTTTCTCTGGATAAGAGACAACAACGACGCTTCCTTCGTCATCGTCGTCGTCGCCGACGCCGACGCCGACGCCGAAAATTTTGAATTCAGTACAAAACGAGAGTAATGGGTTACAGAGTTGTGTGTGCAAAGGGGGATGTCTTTGTGCTTCCAGTCAACGAGATATTGCAAGCAGTGCATCGATGGAGACTCATGACACCGGGTGTGGAATTTCCACCGGAGTGAGTTCAGTTCAATAATAGAATTGTGACCTTGAGGTCATAATGGAAACTGGCAGCAGAAGCTTATGGTGACGCGTCTCGAGCGATACGGCAGATGGAACATCTCATTCGTTAGGTAGCGATGGCGACGTATGATCAAAGAAATCCTAGAAATTGCGTGGGCTTGGTGGCATCAGAAGTCAATTTCTGTGTACCGCTACTAAAACAGTGGCTGTAAGGAAAAGACAGGAGCAGAAACTACAGATTCGAGCAGAAAAGAGACGAATAGTATATATCCATCCATTAAACGGGACAAATCAAACAAAACAAAATTCTTTCTATCGGATGGCAATGTATGATTGGTAGCCAAAAACAGCATCGACACTAATTTCTCGCTCATAATACCTCTAAAATGGTAGACAATTTGTATAGAAGTCATCAACCTTTATATCTCGAGAGAAAATGGATTTGACTCCACGCTTAATTCTCAACTACAGAAATTATGGCACCCGGCAAAGTCGTCTTCGTGAGCGAAGCCCATACAGGCCTGCTAAAGTGACCATGCCAAGTGGCACCGAGATCACATCACAGACAGGCAAAACGTGGACCCCACGGAGATCACGTGGAACCTCCGCTTCCTGCTACGTGGCACCCCTGCTGTTGGCCCACGACACGATCTTGACAGCGTCACCAGCAGTGTCCAGGATCAAGAAACGGACGGTTCTTGATCGAAGTCCTGGTTTGGGAGGTCCATTCAGATGTCTCGTACATGTTTCTTACGTATCGTGCTCCACGTAATCTACACCGTCGATCCGCCTCGCTCGTCATAATTGTTATCGTCATTGTTTCGAGGATGTGCGTTAATTCAAATGTTCCAATGAATGAGGCTTAGTTATGGATGGGAGGGTACAGCGTTTTTTACGGCCTCCCATTGGTGTATGGCCTTTTCTCGTCGTCTCCCCCCCCCCCCTTTGTCGAAGACTATCGCAAAATTGGCGGAATCCATGATCGAGATCGAAATCCCCTTCGTCCAAGCTCCCGATCGAGGTGCTTTTTGCTTGAATCGGTTGATCCTTCTGTTCTAATGCAGTGATCCTCTCGCCATAGCATCATCGAATAAGGTTTTCCTCCGATTGTCGTGAGTTTCGAACGAGTAGGAGTTCCTGAGTCCCTTGGAGAGGATTGGTTTTCTGATAACTGAGGAGGGATTCCAGTTTGGGTGGCCGATTGATCATGAGAATTGAGGAGCCGAATGAAGGGGGATCCGAGGATTCTGACGGCGGAAAACTCGTGAGGGTTAGGGCGAAGAGAGCGTTGGTGGGAGCGGGAGCTCGTGTTCTTTTCTATCCCACCTTGATGTACAATGTCCTTCGCAACAAGATTCAGGCTGAGTTCCGATGGTGGGATGAGGTCGATCAGGTAGCTTCTGTTTCCCTCAAATTATATGGCATCTTGCTTTGATGTATGGCATTTGCACGCATTTGGGAATCATGAATTCGAATTTCTGGTTTATGCTGGGATGCCTTATGATTTTTGGGTTCTCAATACTGCTTTGATTATTGAACTTCACTTAGTTGAAGGCTCTTGATATGGTGATCATTTTGCACTCTTTATGACTTTGCTCTTTCGAGCTTTCAGTTTATACTATTGGGTGCCGTGCCATTTCGGAAAGATGTCCCTCGCTTGCAGCAGCTTGGAGTTCGAGGAGTCATTACTCTGAACGAACCATATGAGACTTTGGTCCCATCGAGCTTATACAAGGTAAACCTTGCCTTTTTATCATCCTTATACGGGGAAAAATTTGTGCTTGTATAATCCATTGATAACAAGTTTGCCTAACACAGTTCCTTTTGAGGTTCATTTTCTGATTCAATATTTTCTGTTTGTTTTTTCCCATATGGTGTGTATATACCTTACTAGTTACCTAGTAAGTTCTGACACCATTCAGGTCAAGCCACAATAATCAACGGTCATTTTTACAAATATCATTGGGGTAGGAATTTGGTTAATATATGTTGTTGCGAAAAATATAGAACTCTGCTTTGATAAACTATATTAGAATAACTATGATACCTAGATCCTAATTGTCAAAGTTAAATATTTTGTCCATGATTTGCAATTGATGGTCGTACCAAAAGTTTCCAAGATAGGCATGTTTTGCAACAAATTTTTGATCTACAAGCACATAATGAGAAACTTGCTAGACTTATTTGGGAAATTCAATGAGATTAATCAAATCTTGGCACGATTTCACTATATCTCATTGTGCATAAACTTTTTTTTGTGTAATGCAGTAGGTTTCTGAGAAAAGTTCTTTGGGCCATTGTCAAAGTAAAGACTTCTATATTTTTTAATTTGAAGTGATGGACTTCTTGTGATTCTTCATTTCTTTCATTCAGGTTCATGGGATTGATCACCTAGTGGTTCCTACAACAGATTACCTTTTTGCTCCTTCACTTGTGGACATATGCCAAGCTGTTGACTTCATCCACGGTAAGGATTTTTCTGTTCCTTATCTCTGTAATGATAGTAAATACAATTTTTGTTCATTGCAAAATTGCACCTACCGGTAGTCATGTATCTGAAACCTTAAAATTGATCTACCACATAATAGAAAGAAAAAAAAAAGGATGCTTCGCCCCTTAAATATGTTGAATTTGACTTACATATGGAAGTAGCTAAAACAAAAGGATATTTAAATATTAAGGACCTTTTCCTAACAGCTAAAAGAGGGTTTGCTCTTGCCAGTGGAGTTTCCAACTGATGGCTTTTAGCTCTTGCCAGTGGAGTTATTCAACTTATGGAATGCTGAATTTATGCTAGAGAATCAAAATTGTGGACCCAAGAATTTACAATAAAATAACCTTATGAAATATGACAGGACAACTTTAATTGTACTGCATGGTCAAAATTATCTTCCTAGATTGTTACCATCTAAATATTTCTTGGTGGCAAGTTGGTAGAAAAAAATTACTAATTTCTATTTAGGAATCTGTAAACTTATATGCCTGCTTATCATTCTGATTGTTTTATGAAAGTTCTGTAAGTCAGATAGGCTGCATTTTATGGCGTATTTATGTCTTCTTGCAGGATGTATCACGATAGCGTACTTGTTTTCTTTCTTCAAAACACAAATTGTGTCACCACTTAATCATGCTCGATGTTCCTAAATACTGTCATGCTATAACTTTGGATTATGCATCTCTTCTTCCTTTCTGTTAAAAATTAGCAAAATCTTCCTTCTACCTTTTTAGGGAATGCATCCCATGGGAGGACTACCTACGTTCATTGTAAAGCAGGAAGGGGACGTAGCACCACCATTGTCCTGTGCTATTTGGTAGTTACGATTCTTTGAGGATTTTTCCTTTTTGCGAACCATGTATGCTCTAGAGGACAGTTAACTTATGTAGCTCAACTAGTATAAAATAACAAAGGTTTTACCACCAGGCACAAATTTGCTGATATATGTCATTACCCTAAATTTGCAGATTGAATACAAGAATATGACACCTGTAGCTGCTCTTGAATATGTGCGTTCTAGAAGGCCCCGGGTCCTATTGGCTCCATCACAGTGGCAGGTATGAATGTTAGTATACCTTCATAGATAATATAAATGAATGTGGTCTATTAAAAGATTAAAATGGTGCCCAAAATGAAGTGCATGGATGGTTTATTGCAAAGATTAAAGTGGATATTTTACTCCAGAGTATAGGCTTTTCTGTTTTTGAAACTTTGTGGTTTATTTAGAAGGTAACATACTGCAGATAGCTTCTTCCCTTTTGATTTCTTGCCTCACTTTTGTGCACATGAATTTAAAACTAGGCTGTTCAAGAGTATAGCAAGCGCAAGTTAGAATTTCCTGCAATCCGATGTCCAAAGCCAACATATTCACTCACAGGAGATGAAGTCCTTGTAACCTCACATGATTTAGAAGGTTATAGTGCTGAGGATGATAAAGATCAGAGGATGTCATCATGTAAGGCTCCTCAAACCAGAACTCTTCTTGGAGAGGATGAAGTTATGATAACTGATGCAGACCTACAAGGCTATGAAGCCTTTAGGGATGCTTGTGATGAAAAGAGAGTCTTATCAAATCAGAATATCCGAACACCATTGATGATGAGGAAGCTTTCTTGCTTCTTTCCCTTTCTGAAGTTTTCTGGTGGTAAACAGCCAATTGCCAGCGTGCTTCCTGCAGTTCATGCTTGCTAGTTTGTCATCCCAAATCCTGTTTGGGTTTCAGTGTTTGTGTGGAATGAATAAATATAGCATGATTCAGCAGAACGAAACTATCCGGTGGTCGGTGAACTGGGTTCGGATTGCATGCCAAGGAGAGTAAGAGGCAACCAGTTTGATACACATTTTTGGTTGCTTAGATTTTGGCTAAAGTCGATTGATGTAAATTTTTCTATTGTTTGTTGTGGTGGTTTTGTAGCGTCAAGTTTGTCGCAAAGAGAGATGACTAGTATAATGAATGGATTTTTGAACCCTACAACTTACACCTTGTGGCAACAAAAATTACGGCAAAACATGATTTTGTTTTCTGATATGTATGGTCAAATACAACTGCGAGCAGTACTCGTGGTTATGTGTGGCTGTTCCTTGAGAGAGTTTGTATCACCGGTCAACGCATCGGTTCCATTCTATAACCTATTTGGCTTTTACCAAGGTGCAAGTAGCTCGATAAGGAATTCATGGCCACCATATCAGGTGCTGAACAGCTGCAGCATAGTATAATGTCATTCACAGAGAAAAGAAGGATAAAAAAAAGATTCTAACCTATTGCAATGGATGCAGTGAAAGTGTAGTGGGTTCAGAGTAGGTTTGGTCTTGTCAGGGAGAGGGAGAGAGAGAGAGTTCTTTGATCTCGTTACCAGACAAGTCTTCCACTGTATACCACAACTGTCACGAAATGGGACATTAATACTGCAGCAGTAGAACCACTGCGGTGCAAGGGAAAAAGGCATCCCCGGCTCCACAGGAAGGAGAAAAGTCATGTAGTCCCCCAACCATCGTGCCCGAGCCACCTGCAATCCATTACATTATAAATGCCCGGGGACAGCGACCACCTACTGCTACACTCTTGAATCTGAAATGAGGACCCATCACATGCTTCGTACCCCAAGAGACCATCCCCTGCTCCTTCAATAATCCGCTCTTTTGTCGCTAATCACGTTGCTCAGACCATCTAAAGCTGCCGGGCACTTCACCAAAGGCTTCAACGCTGGAGGATGTACTGAAAGCGAAAGGCTTTTAGCAGAAAGCACCCATCGATGCATTAATTACTGCTCTGAATGCAGAGATTGGGAGGCATGATGGCGATGGCAACAACGCCGTACTGGTTACTGTAGCTTCCATGATTACGGCCTTCCATCATGGCAGCAGTCACGCAGACACGCAACACACCCGCCATGCCCACATCCCCTGCTCCCCACCGGAAAGATCACGCGACTTGGAGCCGGAGATGGGCCCAGCTTCCTTTGTCTTCCTGCGCCACCTCTTCCTGTTTCCCAGTGTTTCCTTGGACAGTGCTTTAGGATTCGCGCTTCAGTATCCAAGGGCCAGAACACGGCAGGAAGAGAGGTAGAGTTCAACGCGACAGACGCCGGTGCTCTTGCGGGTGGAGTCCAAACTTTTCTCCTTCGGATTCTCCTGCCTTCCTCTGTCCTCCCCCTTGTTCGTTAACAGCTTCCTCGGAGCATGTAGTGGATTCCCCATCATCTGCTTCACCACGCTGCTTACTGTTCTCATAGCATTTCAATTGCAACTGGATTGACCACATTACCCTTGCCTCTCTCTCCCTCTCTCTCGTTTTTGTACAGATCGTGTATATTAATATTTCCTATAATCATTATTATTATTGCCAATAAAGCTCCACCATTAATGTCAACTTAGGAATAGAGTAAACAGATCAGGGGCATTATTGTCTTTCTGTATCCCTAGTAATACCCACCCTTTTTCGCACTTTGTCATTGCACTCTGTTACAAAAGCTTGCACACACTCTCTTTGCTTTGCAGGGGAAACATGGAGGTAACCGGAAACACTGCAAGTCCCCCGACGCTTCCTCTTAGCTTTCTCGTGTACTCCATCCACATTATTTTCCTCCATGTAACTAACCCTCCTTTGCCCTTTTCCTGCAACTCCGATTGCATCTGAGCTCCGTTCCTCATCTTCTTCTTCTCCAACCCCCCAAATCTTTCTCATGAGTTCGATCCGTTCCCTCTTCTGATAAAGATCAGAATCGTTAATTTTCTTTACTTCTTCCAATCTGCGTTCGTTTTCTGTTTGGCTTAATGGAGATCCTCCAACTTGCGCTCGCCATGTCGATCCTATTGTTCGATGCCGTTTCTCCGGCATCCTCGTCGGCACCGCTCAATTGCTCCGACACTGCCCGCGTCTGCACCTCCTTCCTGGCCTTTAAGGCGGATCGGAGCGGTGCCACCCTCCGCCGAATCCAGAGCATGTTCGACGTCTTCCCCCTGGACGTCACCGCTGACGAGGAGGGCAGCCCCGGGTATGTCTTCGTCCGCAAGAACTGCTCCTGCCTCTCCGACAACAAATACCTCACCAACACCACCTTCACGGTGCCGGAGGCGGCGAGCTCCGTGTACCCCGTGGTCGTCGACGCGTACCAGGGGCTCGCTTTCCTGCCCAACATGACACGGCGGCCTGCCCGGGCCCGGGCCATCGTCTCCCTGCACCTCCTCTGTGGGTGCTCCAGCGGCCTGTGGAATTACCTGATGAGCTACGTGATGGAGGAAGGCGATTCGGTCGAGTCGCTGTCGAGTAGGTTCGGGGTGAGCATGGACAGTATCGAGACAGTCAATGGGATGTCCGGTCCAGATGAGGTTGTCGTCGGTGACGTTTATTACATCCCGCTGAATTCCGGTGAGCTGCCTTCCGATCTCAACATTTTTTCTGTCCTTCTTACCGTGGATGATCATCCTCTAATTCCTAAAGAGTTGTGTGCGGTGGATCTTAGTATGTAGTTGAGTAAGAGCAGTTTCTCATCAATTCCGCTTCAATATGTCTTAGCTGATGAATCTTTCCATTTTGTCTAAATATGACATTCACCTTGCTTATTCCTTCATGTTGGGAGGGAGAGAAGAACCGAAAAGCAAAAAGAGAACCCAGAAATTAACAAATAAAAGAATTTATCAGATATCGATGCATGATTTCGGCAATTACAAGACGCTCGAGTGTACTCAAGCACAATTCCATTGTATACCCCTTCCACATAAACCCTGAAGAATTTATATCTATCTTTCACCCTTTCTAAAAATCCTAGAGAGCACTTTCTCTAGATATTCTAAAGAGAAACCTAGGAGCATCAAAAGCCTATTCCTCACATCTTGCTTTTCCTCTATCAAAACTCAGATATACATGAGATATCTATAAAAGAACCAAATATTGATAATTAGGGTTTTCTTCTTTCACAAAAAACTTCTCACATAAAGGTTCCTTATCCTCCTAGGATACTGGTTCTATGAATCCCAAAATATTTATCAATCCATACACTTCAGCATACTGACACCCATGAACGTGAACTGTATGCTAATGCACAAAGATTAGTCATCTTCAGCTTGTAATAAAGATCTTTATGCCTCTTTGCATGCGCAAATTATTTAAAATTTTTCAGCATACAAGAGGTAGCTCAACTTGTATTTACAATGTTCTTTTTTTATCCTTAGATGCTCCTTAAGTCTTTGCATCTTTTGCCACTGTAGTTCCCGGTCTACCTTATGCTATGGATACTGGGATCTCTCCTTCTCCCACTCCTGCTCCTTCACCAACTCCGATTGCATTTTCAGGTATGCTATTCTAAATCTTAGATTCAATGTCACCTTCTTTCAGACTTATGCACAATTGCTAATTGGATGAGATATGCATAAACACATTATCCTACAAGATTCCCAGAATTCCAAATTATTTAACGCCTTTTTCTTTTTTCCCCTTGATTGTCAATTATATCCAGTTTCTTTTTTGCTTCTTTGGAAACTAAATGGAATCATGATTAACAAATAAATTCTCAAAAAGTAAAATCTTAACTAGATTTTTAGTAATTTCTGTGCCCTTATTCCTGCTATTTTGTTTATTCAGAAATGAATAATATTCAAAACTCTGATAGGTATTCCTGAGCTAAAAGCAATGTTTTTGCAGACGACTCCATGCATCGTTCTGCTAGATTCCCTTATGGGTGGGTTTTTGGGAGTATGGGTGTTTCTCTTGCTCTGATAACAGTGGCACTACTTTCTTTCATTTCTTTGAAGTCCTTTAATTCAAGGAGCCAAACAAAAGATCCTAATGGACCAGTGTCCCATAAGTTTCAGATTCTTCGGAACACTAGTTTTTGTCATGCTTCAGGAAGGTATCTCTGCTGCAAATATGGGAATCTGAAGTCATCAACAGGGGATGCAGGAAATCACCGCATCAATGATCCTAAAGGTCAGTTTGAGTGCACATCTGGGATAAACTTTCTTTCAGCATTTACTTCATCAAATAGTTTCCTCATGAAAAAGAATCTGTACTGGTCAGGGAGATGATTCTCCAAAGACCTGTCATGCTATTTGATAGTTGTGGAATGGGTTTGATATGCTTTTGCTCTGTAGTATCTTGTTATAGGAAAATATGATAACAAAATATTTGTAATTAAAAGGCTACAACTTTATTTATCTTGTTTTTCTTAATTTTCCTATAGAATAACATTATATGTGCGAAGCACAGAAGCAAACAAGGGCAGAATTCTATAATGGTTGTAGGCCTCCCTAAATTCTCAAATTCATATCAAACCTTTTGACTTATTGGTTATACTTACCATGAAAGCCACCACCATTGGCATGCATCAAGCAGTAGCAACCTCCCATTAAAGTAGCTTCATTTTTTGTAATGGTTCTGCCCGAGGAAATCATATGCTTCCTTTTGAAAATTTTCATTGGAATACTACTTTCCAATAAGTTATGCTTGCATATTCCTTTTTCAGTTCTATCTTTTTCTGAAAAGACCGTAAAAAAAAAAAATTATACTCACAGAATAGACAAAAAAAATATGAATTTTTTGTATTTGGTTTTACAAGCTGTCACAAATCAACCCTGCAAACATGTGGCCTATGCCCTCAAAAAGTAGTACTCCCAAAATTTTTCAGATGAGTAGTGAGACATATAGTAATTGAAGCCTGCTCCAAAATCTATGTGGGACTATTCAGATTGGAGATAACATAATCTTTCTCCCTATATAATCCCTGACATCCTTGTTAAGCTGGATCCCCAAGTGATATAATGTGGAATTCGAAGTTGCGACTACTTGCTATCACTATAGCCAATGCATACCCCTGCCCGTGGCTTAGAACTTAGTTCAATAAATGCACAGTAGGTTCCAACATGACCCACACACAATGAGTGATTGTTGCCCGATATCATAATTGTCATTATTTTTGTCCCAGATCGCATGGGTTATGCTTTCTTTAAAGAATATTCACAAGATGTGGAGACGTTGTAATTCATATACCAATGAGAGCTTGGTCCAGTCATTCTGGACTAATCAGAGTGTTATACAAGTATTGATTTATTCTTACTCTATATAAGATATTTGTTAATATTTCAGCAAAGCACATATTACTATCATAATGAAAATTGGCATTCGGTGATTTATGCATAACCATTTTCATCCTAGCGTACCCCATGCAATACATATTGGCTTCAAAACTAAAAGAAGTTACATTATTATGGTGATATCAGATACATGATTGTGGATGCTATTAACATGAACATGAAACACTCCTCTGTGATTTAGAGCTGGACTTCAGAGGTGCAAATCATGTGAAATACATGGACTTTCCTAAGTTGGGCAGTAATACAAATCGTAGGTGATAGGATGGCTAGGAAAGAATTCTGGCTAGATTGAAGCCGAAGATAAAAGCCTGGATCTGTAACTAGCAAAATACTACTACTTTACCAATTTGGAAGGAGAACAATAAAATGAACAAGATGAGCAAGATACAGGAGACTGTTCAAGGATTAGGTTCACATCTGCATGACAGCTTAAAAGTGGTTTGTTATGAGCTTCCTGCCTTGCAAGGGGCCTAAATCTACCATTGGTTATGTGATTATACCACAGATTGATTCTTTCACCTTAATCTCTTTTTCCTCTCAAGTCTAATTATCATAATATCAGAGTCAGTTTCCATAATTTTTGACAGATACTGCAGCTGATTTGTTTGACATGGAGAAGCCTATTGTTTTCAAGTACGAAGAAATACTTTCTTCAACTGATAACTTTTCTGATTCAAATCTACTGGGCCACGGTAAATATGGTTCTGTATACTATGGGGTCCTTCGAGACCAGGTTTGTAGGGTTATTGGCTTTTATATTACAAAATTCTGAATTCTCAGTGATGACTATCTTTTTAACATTAATATGATGTTTAGGAGGTTGCAATAAAAAGAATGACTGCAATGAAAACTAAAGAATTTATGGCGGAGATGAAAGTACTATGCAAGGTTCATCATGCTAGTTTGGTAAAATTGCTAAAGCTTATAGTATTTGCTGCTTCAACAAAAAAACCAGTGGCCTAGACATTTTAACCTTTTCTTTTCATTTTACTTCAATTTTGTCAAGGTAGAATTGATTGGCTATGCTGCAAGTGATGATGAGCTTTTCCTCATCTATGAGTATGCTGAGAAGGGTTCGCTCAAGAGTCATCTGCATGATCCACAAAATAAGGGTATGATTTCTTTCTGTGAAGTCCTTTGGTCCACAGAAGGCTAACATGGCTTTGTGAATTAGTGTACATAAATGAAACTTATGCTTTCGTGACATGAAAGCTTAGATGTTGTGCTTGTTATGCTGTATTTGGTTCAAGCATGTTAGAACTTCTAGAAAAGAATCTCCTGCAATTAGTTTGGTAACTGGCATCCTCTGTGGCAGTTTTGATGATAAAACAATTTCAATAAACAAAAGGAGAATTTGGTTTATAATTTTTCTTACGAAGGTTTGTTAGGTCTAAGCCAGAATGCTTTTCAGTGAAAATGCAAATCAACTTTGCACTTGGTGGCAAATTGATATTTTGTATAGTCGAAGGCACAAATAATCTGAATCATGAACAAAACCAAACAAGACAAGGTTGCATCTTAACATCTTAAAGGCAATTATCCTGTGCTTATTCATACTGTGATTTCTTCAAATGCTTTCCTCACAAATCTCATTCTGTTTTGTCTTTTTATTTGAATCGATTTTATCTATCTTTTGCCCCCTGTTTTCTGTCTTAACTCTCTGAATCAGAGTTGCAATTCTCCAACTTTCTACTCATTCCATAATTCTTCATCTTATGAATCATTCATGACAGATATTTTCTATAGACTTTATAGAAAAGACTTATGTGAGTTTAATTCTGAGGGAATGAAAAAGAAGGCAGAGGCCCAGAATCTGGATTAACAGTATTTTGGATCTTCTTCCTCATCTGATTATACCCAGACCAAACAAATTATTATATGTATGTGTCCCCTTAGATTGTTAATGTGATAGAACTTGGGACTCATTGTAATATGTTATGGAAAATAAATGATTGCTTACATTATTAACTGTTATAAGGAGCTTCAGTTTTAGAAGAGATTTACCACGATGGTACAAGCTCCCAAGGGTTTCAGACACCGTCATTCTTCCAACTTGAATCAGTCTCTAATATATCATGCCAAGCTGTTATAATCTTGCAAACCATATATGCAATCCACTCTTCAGTGTTAGCACCAACAGTTAGATCTCACATAATCTTGTTTGTGCTCAACCTTCTGTCAGTTATTATTTAATGCAAGCCTTGGCAATAAGTGTTCCATCTGTCTTATGACTTCATGTAAGATGTGTACTCCATATGTTTGAATTGCCAACATTATGATAACCTGTGCTTATAGCTGCTACTTTTAGGTTGGTATGTGTGAATCCAGAGTGTGTTTTGTCTGTTCTTTTTCTCTTAAACCATTATGATGGTTTGCAAGCATTACAATTTGATGCTGCATAGCACTGAGTGCTAATATATGCTAAGCAACACACTCAATGAGGCATCATCATCAGCAGTTCTGGACCATAAGTGCTTGCTTTTGGAGATGGGTCTAACTGAGCCTTGAAAGCGGATGAGTGAAATAATCATTAGCTCACAAGTGTCTTGGCCACGAGTGATTATGACTTTTTGTCATTCAATTGTATTTATTACAGTGAATCACCAAAATTGATTTTGATTGCATAAGTTAGTGACATAAAGAGCAATCGAGATTTGCTATTTTCTTATATTTGTGTTTGAGCCTGGCTAACATCCTCCATCATCTCTGATATCATGTATACTTTATGTAATTTATTTGTTCTGTCACTTGTGTAATAAATTCTGCTTTGCCACTTGACCAACTGCCCATGTAAAAGTGCATCACATGCTTCTTATTTCATCTTCAGGACAGGCATCACTATCTTGGATATCTAGAGTTCAAATTGCACTTGATACTGCTAGAGGACTAGAATACATTCATGAACATACCAAAGACCAATATGTTCATCGAGACATAAAGACAAGCAATATCTTGCTTAATAGTTCTTTCCGAGCAAAGGTTTTTCCAGACCTAACTGTAGTGTTCAAGATGCATTGTTATGATCAATAGATGCTCATACGACTAACTCTTTCTATATATAGATATCAGACTTTGGGCTTGCAAAACTTGTTGCGAAGACAGGAGATGGAGATGTTTCTACCACTAAGGTTGTTGGAACTATTGGGTATCTGGCTCCAGAGTAAGTAGATCTGGAGATATTGGTTCACTGTCACCTTGAGAATAGCTTTCCAATATTCACTTTCTGTTATGATTCCTGTAGATACTTACATGATGGCCTGGCCACAACAAAAAGCGACGTTTATGCATTTGGGGTTGTCCTTTTTGAGCTAATATCAGGCAAAGAGGCAATAACAAGGACGGAAGGAATGGTTTTGTCTAATTCTGAGAGACGATCTTTGGCATCAGTTGTGAGCTCACTTTCTTGAATTCCTATTGACGATGGATATTATAGTGCTTCCAAAATTGAAACTTGTAGAATTACCTTACATTGAGATTTCTTTATCTTTTTATCTGACACAAGTTTCTTGATTATCTAAAACAATGAAATAGATAATTTCAACTTCAAATCTTAAATAATTAGCTTATTTTTCTTGTGAGAACATCTAGCTTTCACTTTGCAAACCTAGAGAATAGGTGCATTATCAGTCAGACATGCTGCATGTATGTTATATAGCAATCCAGAAGCTTATGCTAAGAATAAAAGCAAGACGAGAAAAAGAATTGCTAATGCTTTATATGGAATCTTATATGGGTTATGCAAGCTTAAATGTGTTTTCAGGAAATGTTCAGGATTTACTTTCTGGATGAAATTGCCAACTTGGGCTGAATGTCTTGTAAACATAGCTACAATAAGAAACCATCAACTGGTTATTCTTTTAAGCTGTGCAATTGTAAATTTTGATTAGAGGACATATTATTTAATTCCAAGTAGCAGATCTATTGACAAAGGCACTTATTAGAAAATCAACAAAATATAGTTTAACCTAACTGTGATGTTTGATCTTGAGATCTGTATTTAGTTCTAAACTTTTTACCTTTCATTGAATATTGTCCAATTCAACTGACTCCTACTTCAAAAGTGACATCAATACATAGCCCTAACTTCCAATTTGCAGCTTCTGTTACATTATTGGGCTTCCAAAAAGAGTTTTACCTGCATTTACTGAGCCTACCTAGTTTCGTAGTGCTTTTTATAGACATTGATTGTACTAGCAGTTATATAGCTTTATGCATTTCTCACCTTTTGAGTGCTGAAAACTTCCAGATGTTAGCTGCTCTAAGAAGCTCTACGAATTCAGTAATCATGGGGAGCCTGAGAGACTACGTTGACCCTAGTTTGATGAATCTCTATCCCCATGATTGTGTCTACAAGGTGAGTGCTTTCTGCTGATTTGGATGGTTAATGTCGGTTTTCTTTTCTTCGTACCTAATTTTTGGAGAGCATATCTCAGCACACATTCATAAATGATGCTTCACATAATTCAATTAAACAAATGTAGATGACACGGTTCACTCTGACTCGGTTGAAGAGTTTTTGATAATTCATGTCTTTTGCTTTGCAAATATTTGCTGAAGATTCCTTTGCCTTTTCTTGTGGGTAAGTGGAAGAAGCATCCTCCCATTGCATAGATATGTTGCTCTGCTGTCGTTATGTGAAGCGAAAAAAAAAAAAAAGTCTCATTATATTAGTTTGGATATAACATGCTTTGTACAACTGATATATAATTGTAACACTCATTGAACTAGTGGTTACATCAACCTTTGGTGTTCTTTATCAGATAAAAAGTGTCCTTCTCTTAGTTTGGATATTACACACTTTGTGCTTCATTTCCAAATATCGTGCCAGCCAGGAAATTTATCATTCTTGCTCCTTGTTTCTTGATTTCATGCTAGCATGTGACAAATCTTAGTATTTCACCACCAGGTTGATGCACTAAATATGAAGTCCATCCCTTTTATGATTCACCCCATCTAGGATAGAATCACTATCCCAGTAACCAACACTAAATAGCATGACCTAACTGGGAATGCCCTTGGAAATTTGATTTTGGTTGATCGTTATATGTTGTAACGATCAGTGAGCTTCACACTTGTACCAAGGAGTTTTTTCCCGTGATCTTATTTACTGTTTAGGCGAAGGTAAATTCTGACTTTTAACTATTCCTTGTCACGTAATAAGATGGCCATGTTGGCGAAGCACTGTGTGGACGATGATCCTATACTACGACCCGACATGAAGCAAGTGGTGATCTCTTTGTCCCAGATTCTGCTATCGTCCATCGAGTGGGAGGCAACATTGGCAGGGAACAGCCAAGTCTTTAGCGGCCTTGTACAGGGAAGATAACCAATCGGTCAACCCTTGTTGCAGCTCCATGCTTGGGGTTTCCTGCTGTCCCGCGTCCTGCAAGCATCGACCGAAGTGTACATGGTGACTATGTTATGTTGTGAGTTGAAAAATTTTGTTAGCTATATTCGTTTGAGGCGTGTCTATGAGAGGGGATGTATTTAAATTAAATGCGCTGTGTCACAGCGCGTACTACTTCAGCAGAAGTGTTACTTTGAGATAGATTTAGATTTTAGTTGTAATTGGATATTCTTTCATTTTGGGGGAGTTGTGTTGATGCATGTCCAGTTTCCAATCTATCTCTGATTGGGCTCTATGTTTGGATCCAAGTCGGGATCTGGGCAATGCGAGATCCGCCTCTCCTCTCCTTTTCTTTGGATTGTGGTTGATGCCAGGCTTCCCAGCATCACCGACATGGACGTTGCCATGGCGGGATCGTCATTGATGCCAGGCTTCGCACCACCGCTGTTGTGACATGGACGTTGCCATGGCAGCTCGCCACCCTCCGATGTGCTGTTGTCCCGCGATGTCGCATCACCGGTTTCAGCCTTGTTCGGTCTCAAATCGGCAACTGTAGTTTGTCTTTATCACTTTGCTCGCAAGTCCCATCACATCTTCGGGAGGGCCCATCGCATGTGTAATTTCATGCTCTAATGCGCATGATTCATTGTAACATAACCTTCTCCTTGCATCTTACGTTCCATAATCAGATGTATCATATGACAACACTTTGACGTGCCTCATTCCACTTGAGACACTCTAACCAAATAAAACACGCGACACTGGAAATGGTTTTCATAACCAACACATCTCTCCGAACTCAACCTATCCTAACCAAAAAAAAGCTTGTGATGCGCCCAACTCAGCCTTTCCTTTCACGACCAACGCATTCTAATCGGACAAAGCATGCGACATGCTATGCATGACCTTGGTGTCCAAAGCATGCGACATGCTATGCATGCGAGGCATTTCCAACCTTCAACACAGCCACTTCAAGCAAAAGATCCTACGACGCTCTTTAATCGGTTTCTAATACAAGATATAATTGTCAAGTTCATGAGATGAGATGTACATTGAACTCTGGCACAAGCACATCTTCTAAAAGCC
Organism: Musa beccarii; assembly: GCA_024322285.1. Classification (NCBI taxonomy): domain Eukaryota; kingdom Viridiplantae; phylum Streptophyta; class Magnoliopsida; order Zingiberales; family Musaceae; genus Musa; species Musa beccarii. The sequence goes on from CM044394.1 coordinate 56,113,759, forward strand.
CAATAACAGATCTTCTATCAACGCACAAGGCCAGTCAACAAAACTGGCCACATCAACATGAGCTAAACAGAATAATTTTCTCCGAAATATATATATATATATTTTTACAGGTTCCTTCTATTCTATAAATAAAGAAGCATCTCAGGTATATGGTTCGAGATCGGAAATTCTCGTCAAGAACACTCGCTAGTTTTGCAAGAAACACTTTTGATTCAAGAATCTTGAGAGAATCATCCCGATACAACAGTCACTTTCAACTCGACATGAATCGACCACTAATATGCATATTAACAACCACCAAATCAGCTAGGGCTGTTCTCAATCTAGCTGACAAAGTGATCATGTTGTAGCATCAGCTCTGGTGACCCCACTAGTTAATCTATCAGGTAAAAGGCATTCACCAAGTAAATAATTCTCATAACTTGACCAACGTGAAATTCTTCACACAACAAACAACAGCATTTCATCATACCAACTTTAGATCACTACAACTTGTATAGATAGCTTAAGACCCATACCTTCTGGAGCTCTTTCATGGCACGCACACATAGCTCAGGCATCACCGTAGTGCAAGCCACACGCACTGAAGCTCTCCAAATCTAACACCATGATCTCATCAATCAATTGCACTTCCCATACACTTCTGGCCGAGTAACCAGTACCGGCTAGATTGGCTGCAGCATGATGCTTTCTTTGCCCAGGCGCAACATTTAAATCCTTGCAACGAACTCGGCTGCTTCAAACTCCAGAAAACTTGATGCTGGATAGCAAATTATTGCAGTATAATCTAAAAATAATAATAATATTGTCGACTATAGCAGACCCCGATTCTGGACAACGATATATGAACTTTTGAGTCAAGTTTGAGGAATAAAATGGACTTTCCTCACATCCGAAACTGCAATGGCCAATCAGAGGTCCATGCCATATCCTGAATCCATGCAGCACCTGCGTAGAAGCTAGCAAGGGTGTTGGAGAACAACGTAGAAGTTGGTATCGCTGAAGAAAGAAGCCAATTTTCTGCCTTTCTTCAAAAGGTTACCTCCATTGTTAGAAGAAAAGGTCGCAGAATCTATATAATTCTGTTTGCCCCAACCTCAGACTGGATTCTACAGCTGCATGGCGCCCAACTGCAGCAGGAAACAAGCCATGGATGTAATCTTTCAACTACTTCTGTAGTTTCTTTTGTGTTGGACATTAGGGTAGATCACAGCTGAAGCCATGTTCGATCGAACAATGCATCAGTGGATACTAGTACCAGCCTTGGTTGACACTCGGTATATCTCTCTTGGATGCATAAACGACAGCATCGAAGGCACAAGCATTGCAGTCTACCAAAACCCTTGTGCCTTCTCACTGTCTAGGCCTACGCCTGCTCCTGGACTTCAAGTCTACTACCACTACAGATATGTTGTCGGAACTGTTTTTCTGGTAAGCCAGCACGGTAAGATGATCAGCGACAGCCTGTGCAGGTGACACTCCATCTACTAGTCCATTCCGCCGCTGCCGCCTAAAATGACGACAAGCCATGTCCCCAACCTCTTCAATGGACATAACATCCCATAATCCATCGCTAGCCAAAATCAAGCAGTCATCATCCTCGCTTCGAGACATAAAACTGATCTCGGGTACAGGAATAACCCAAGGTCTCATATATCGATCACCTGAAAATTAGCATCTTAGAAATTATTTGGTAATGAAGCAATATTTCTGACTCAAGTTATACCGATCGATCCAACTGTAAAGGACAGTCCAGTTTTGGCTATAGGTTGGACATGTCAAAAAAATGACTCCAACCAGCCAGTTCTCTGTGAAACAAATTGACCAGTCCAATCTAGACCAGACTGATTTAAGATACACCAAAACTCTTCTTTGTCCTGGTTGTGACAATGAGAGCATTTTCTCTATTTGAGTGCTAGCAATAAATGAAGCAAAAAGGCTTTGAGAACCTTGGAATCAAGCCATAACATTTCCTAAATTTTTTAGCATCCTTATGTTTTTATAATTTATATATTTTGTTAAACACATGGTTCAATTGATTGACCCATTAGCACAACAACAGATCCAGTGACTCAAGGCTTGGTTGGGCAGTTGCCGATCCAAATATCATAATTATGATCACATTAGGAACTTTCATAAGCGGAAACTTCACAAGTTGAGTACTACATTCACTAGCATAAGTGTTTGCAATGTCTAGCTTTTAAGTATTTCATAACCCAAAATAAGTAGGACAGAGACTAAGCAGGCAGTAACTACTTCAAGTGAGTTTGATATTTATCTCCTGAACTTAAAAAGATGCAACAAGAAACGTCTGCAATATTTCCTGATAAAGAAAAAAACCTGAAAAAATTTAGTATAAAGCAGATCGAAATTGATTTAGTAACAAACAATATTAGTAATAGATAAGGTCAAGAAAGAAAACCTATAGATCGGGACACTGCAAGAACACCAGAAATTCTACACCCTTGCCAGTTTATGACTCTTCCACCTAGGCTCTCAATGCGCATGAGTTCATCCTCTCTGTCAGGCTGTAAAGAACCACTATTAGAAGTAGATGTAAAACTCAAAGAAATATGAAAAAAATTATCCTTGCAAAAATATAGAATCATATGATGAATTATAACAAAAAAAAAAGCAATAATGAACATTTCCAGAGCCCTGCTATATGACAGCTGGTAGAACGGAAGTCCACAAAAAATATATCTCCACAACAAGCCATGATTTTTAATTTTAAGTTCAGCTAGACATAGTACCAGATGGGTAGCTGGATTGCAGGAACAATTTGCCAAGGGACAGTACTTCCAATGGCAATTTCATGGTCGAAAAACAATTGCTACATTGCTACATCTAATTACAGCCTTCAACCACCCATCCAGCCCCCTCCCAACAAGGAAAGCATAAAAAAGGGCGCTATTAATCCCTACACCATAACAAGATAGATGCTGGCCCCAAATAAGAACTGATCACTAACAATGCATCAAGGAACAAAGGATGCGGTTGTAAGCCCCCATGATACATCAATAACAACAAAAGGAAAGTTGACATACAAGGTAGCACTTAATGCCTTCTGCTTCACAGAGATTTTTCAGATATCACAAAGTTGTTCATAAAGCAGTCACCTGCTGAGTTCCACAGCCATGGGCATCATGCCTTACATTAGCTTATTGCAAATCAAGAGAATATATTAGCATTTCAAACTGAATCAAGCTCACACTTTTAAATTCTGAAAAAAAAATCATTAATCCTCAATCTGCTTAGTTATGGTAATAAGTTAAAGAGGCATAAAAACAATCAAGAAGCATTTTTGTTGTCACAATTCAATTTAGCTTGCAAGTCAAGAATCTGCTAATTTGAAAAATTGTTCTATGGAGGGGAACATGTGCAGTTATTCTACCTTCAATACAACAAGTGGTAAAGCAGATAAATTTGTAACCTGTAATTTTCAGTGAGCATTCAGCAAAGAATATAACACTGAGTTGCTATAGAATAGGAACACCTTTAAACAACACTAGGAAATTGCTTCCTACTTAACAAAAAATTTAATTCTTACATTAACTCAAACAAAGAAGATTTGTATAGAAGAGTAGAAGGATAATAGTAAGACCTTATGATCAATGGTTAACTGGATTCTTTGATTCCCACGACAGAGAAGTGCCCTTGAGTCACCACAATTAGAAGAGATGATTTGACAACCTGATATTACTACAACAACAGCAGTCGACCCAATTATATCTGGGGCTACAGCTTCATCAATGACCTCATTATCAACCCTCTTGAAGCCATCATGGAATGCTATCTCCCACCTCCTTTTCCAGCACTCTGGATTCTGTATCCTATCCCACTCCTCTGCCACCACCTCATGAACTCTTTTTGCACAGTAATCAGCCACCTGAATATAAAAAGGAATATGAAGTGGAGCAACAACGTCTTTTTTCTTTCAAGGAATTCAGATTACCAGAGACCACAATATCACTTCTCAGAGAAAAAATAGCCATAACAAAAGAAGTGTTTATTGTTCAGGATGTCACTATTCCATGATCTACAACTTGAATGTCAAACTTAATCATATACCTAACAAATATATTTTTTTCAGATCAAATGGAACACAGAGAAAGGAGCTCTATGTATAGAGAAACTTTGTATCTGCTCATGCTGTAATGATCAACTAACAGGAAAATAAATAGAAAAACCATGCCTTTACACCTGTTTTTGTTATAAGTATCTCAAATCATGAAAATGACAAGATTTTGATATAAGTACATAAAAAAATATTTGAAGCACAGGAAACTACATCAAAGGCAGCCAAATAGAGTTGATCCCCAGTGAAAGCATAATTTGTTAGTAACAAACAAAGCAGTCAAGTGTTGAATGCTTAAGTAACTTCTTTCAATAGAGGTAGCATTTTTTGCTAAATTGGGTAAAAAAGCACAATACTTGTGATCTTAAATTTTCATTATAGCTAACAGAAAAAAGAGGTTTTATGTACTGAGCAAAAGTAACCTTACAATAGGTATTACAGTGACCCTTTCAAATAGAGGTTCCAATCTTACTTTATTTGCAGGTAGCCTTCTGCTATTTTTATAAGCTACAAAACAATGACACAACCTTGCCAATGACCCCAACCTCCATGAAGATGGTAAAGATTATAGGAAGACAATGACATATGTTCTGGACAACAATGCTTATAACATAATAGAAATGGGTTTACCTTCCAAGTTATTATTATTATTATTATTATTATTATTATTATTATTATTATTATTATTAATGATCCTATAAGAAGAGATTCTGTCCTTATCATTGGCAAAACTGCATTCCCAAGGACTACAACATCAGCTAAGATGGCAAAGACTAGGAATATGGCAGCAAATGTTTATTGATGAATGGGACAATGCTTCCAACACAGTGGTAGCAGCAGGCTCAAGTAGTTTGTGGCAGAATGGCTCCAGAGTAGGACTCTGTATGGTTATGTTTGCATTGAGAATAACAAAATTATCGCATTTGCATACCTATACAGCTCCCCTCATCAGCAGACAAACATTAGAAAGATGCCTCATGCCTCATGACAATAACAGTTTTCAAAGTTAAGCACATACATTCTTTGAATAAAATGTACCCTCCGATTAAACATGGAAGCAAATGAGAATTAACTGAAACGACACATTGGAACATTTGTCCAAAGGGAGTCTGAATAATCAAAATATTGTGATTCTTTCAAGGTAGCTAACACAATCTTAAGGTACAAAATCTAACAGATACATATTCACCTAAAGATAAGAAAATGTCCGCTATCCAAACAATATGCAGCAATGTGGTGCATCAAAGTGGGCACAAGAAGGCAGTAATGCAAGAATGTGACGCGTAGAAATCAGACAACCAAATATGATTGATTCCTAGAGTTCGCAAATCCGACCGTCCAATGGGCGTAGCTCGATCAGACGGCTTCAGAAAAAGGGGATCAGATTCATGGAGAGAACCAACCCCGATGGTCCACGTTTCAGCACGCACAGACTCCGCGGGGTACTCTGGATGTACAGAGACGGAGGTCAACGTACCTGCGCGCCCCCGTGGCCGTCGTACACACCGAAGAACCGCACGTGCGAGACCTCGCCCGATCCCGGCGGCGCCGCGCACCCACCGACCCGCTCGCACGTGAGGGCCATGAACGCCGGCGCCACCGCGACGGCGTCCTCCATCTCCTTGCGCCGCCCCACCGTCGACGCCGCCCCCCACGACACCGCCGCTGCCCCTCCCTTCCGCCACAAGCACCTGCCCCTCGCCTCCGCCGGCTGCACCACGAGGCTCGTCGGAGCCGGGATCTCAGCGGAGGATGATGCGCCGGTGGCGGGGTCCTCGTCCACCGCGCGGCGAGGGTGGATCCCCGGGGGATCGGATTCCATCGCCGAAGGGAAGGGGGCAGACGAGAAAACTCGGGGGAGGGTAAGATGGGAATAAAAGGTGTAGAGCAGCCAATGGCATGACGACACGCAGTGAGATAAAGGCCTCCCCCAATCGATGAAGCAATTGAATGACGCGCCACCTTATCGCAGCGTCGCTCCCGCCCCTGAGCGACACGTCACGAGTGGCAGACTGCGGCGGGGCTCCGCTCGCTTTCGGTGCGAGTAATTCTGGAGCCAAGCCGATTCGAGAATACTTCTGTTACGTGATCGTAGCCTACCCGCTTTTTTTGTCCCATTCCGAGACCACGCTGTGGGCCCACAGGTGCGCCATGCTTTGCGGGTGCGCCGCGGGTTAAAGTGTGCAAGTACTTGTTAGATAAGGACGGGACAGGTGGCGAGCCGAGGTGCGAGAACTATATATGTTGAGGCAGGAAGAGAGGAGGTGAGTTTTTATCTCGGCGTGAAAGGCATCAGAGGTCAACATGTTTGACGAAATAATCATATTATGTGCTCAAAAATGCTATTTTGTTTTGGACGGCTAAAGATGATGATAGCGAATAGAAATGAAAGGATGATACAGGAAGAGAAGTATATTGGTCTTCAAATATAATAAAGCAAAAGTATATTGCATCCCTGCTTGATACGTTGAGAGCTGCGCAAGCGTAACACTGCAATCTACAGCGCCTACCCCAATTTACTAAACGGCAACTGGATTCCGTGACCCGCGTATGGCTTCTTGATCGATCGAAGACAGCAGCGGTGAACAGGGACGTCGGAATCGTGATTTCGGAGAAGTAAACAGTGAATAGGAGTCTCTCTCGGTCTTTGTTTGGGAGCAGAGCGTCCGCCATTGGGAACAGGGTTCTGGCGTTGCGGAATGACCCCACGGGACCTCAAAAGTCGTGCTCCCATGTCTCTTTTCCCCGCCCTGGTTTCTCCGCCCCTCTGCACTCCCCACAAGTCCTCCTTAGGTCCACACAGTTCCCACACAAGCTGTCTCTCCGCTCCTCCCGGAGGCTTCGTCGGTCGGCGGTAGCGAGCTGAGAATGCCGCCAAAGAGCCAAAAGGCGAAGAAGAAGTGCTTGCCGACGAGGAAGCCCCATTTCTTCAAAGTCCTTCTGGGTGACTTCGCACAGCGGCTGGCAAGCCCTCTCTCGACCTTTCCGTCTCTTCTTCTTCTTCTTCTTCTTTCTTCTTCTTCTTCTACCTTCGTCTAGACCTTCCTAACTGGCCAACTGGGATGAGATTCTCCTTAAGTTTCAAGGTAAAGAGGCAACGTCTTCGGTAATGAACACATCTTTGACGATCATGTTCTGGATCTATCACAGTAACTACTACATATTTCTTAAGCGTTGCTTGATACAGCGAGTTGGCTTGCCATCGTCGACTCAGATTTGTTGCTGCACACAGAAGCTGAGAAGCATTTCCTCAGCTTCAGTTGCTCATGTGAAGCTCTCTGGAATCCATTTGTGCTTCAGACTGACTGCCCTGACTGACAAATTGGAAGCAAGTCGCAGAAAGATTCTGCGATGCTGTCGTCGTTTTGTTCCATTAGATGCATGCATGCTTACATAACTAAATCATTAACATACCGATGAATGTTCTTGACGTAAGCTAAGCCGAAAACGAAGCTGATGAAGACACCAATCGTATTAAAAGTATGAGGATTAGCAACAATCGTATTACTCTATGGTTACTTCTTCTACCATTGTGTTATGGAAGGTCTGATGTTTAGTCGACGTAGCGATCTTGCAGTGTATAATCCATTTGTCATTGCTTTCAAAACTGCAGAGGATTCCACCAAAGTTCTTGAAACATATTTCTAGCGTAGGATCCAAGAAAGCCATCCTGCAGGGCCCCAGTGGAAGCAAATGGCATGTGGAACTAGGCAAAGACACGAGGGACACATTCCTGACGACCGGATGGCCCAAGTTCGTGAAGGACCACTCCCTCAGAGAATACGAATTCCTCGTTTTCCAGTATGACGGAGACATGCGCTTCACGGTCTTAATCTTCGACACGAGTGCGTGCGAGAGAGAAGATGTTTTTGCGGTCAGACCACGGAGAAAGCCCCGTCAATGTGAAGGGAAAAGGAAGCGCGGTAGGCCACCGAAGCATTCGCCGGAAGTCGGCTGCATCGTCAAGAGCGAAGCTATCGAACATGGCATGGGCTTGGAGCTTCTGAAAGATGATGTCCAGCAACCTAATTTATTACAGATTCAACCCTTTCAACGTAAGTGCAAGTATTGCATCCTTTTTCGATCGATTCATTGCATACGCCACTGCATGTCAAGATTAATGAGCTCTCCAATTATGTTACTTTCACTTTGCAAATCGAAATGCTGTAATTTGTGTTGATCAGAGGCAGAAAGTGGCCTGCCATCTCCTGCTCCTGCCTGTGATGTCAAGGTTAAAAGAGAAGAGTCTGAGCTTCTGATTAATATTCTTCGCAACACAACTAAACACAGCAAAGGTGGTCGTATCTCCATGAGAAGGCCTCTGACTGAAAAAGAAAGGTTGAGAGCAGAGGAAGCTGCCAATTCCTTCTCCTCGGCATTTCCTTACATCGTTATGCGGATGGCACCATCGCAAGTTTACAGACCGTACATGGTGAGTTAACCATATAGGTGTGTTGATATTTGTTTGTCTGTTTGAGATCTATTCTACACGACATTGTCTCTGCTCTCATTGGCCATGGAAGTAGACTAAACACTATCATCAACAAAGAGCAGCATGATGGCCAAACGTATTCAAAACCAACTAGTAATATGTTCCCTTAGTGTTACCTTCTTACACCTGAAACAAGTGCATATCTAGCTAGAGTTATTTGTGTTGTTTGCCTTGCTCTTGTTATTGAAGAACATGAGTTACATAACGCAGGGCTTAGGCCTGTGTTTTACCATGTCAATCTTTTCTTTCCGGTCGATCTTTGATTCAGAATTGATTGCAGAGGATTCCTAAGTGGTTCTCGCGGGAGCATCTCCCACCGAAAAGATCAAATCTGGTGCTCCGCGACCCGAGTGGTAAGTCCTGGATTGTGACCTACATTCCAAGCTTGAGGTGCCAAATATCTAGAGGATGGTCCATGTTTGCACGCACCAACAAACTGGAGGAAGGAGACTACTGTGTATTAGAGCTCATCGGACCGATCGAGCTCCGAGTTCACATCTTCAGGGCAGTGGAGGTGGAGGAGACTCTGCAGATAGCTATGACTCCAACAATGTAGGAACGAACGTATCAGCCTTGTGTAAGTCATGACATTTTGCCCTTCCATGTTTTCGGAGGAACTACACAGATTGGAAGCAGGGAAGACATGATTAAGATGTGAACTATCAAGTCTGATTCAGTTAGTCTGACATGCTTGTAGATAATCCAATCAAGCTGGAACTACTCAAACAGCCCGCTATGATCAATTGAAGTATATCGTGGTTTTTGTATTTGTCTCTGTTATGTTGATTCAAGTTGAACATATATGTCTGCATGTATATATGCATAATAGAATGACACAGCACAGGGAGTTCAAGAGCAATAACAATCCAGGAAACAGTCCTGGTCTTTGGTGTCAACCACTGTCATGGAAATGCAGACACCAGATGGGAGTCTCCGGTGGAAAAGATTTCTTCATGATAAAGATCTGATACCTCCACCTATACGCATACTAAAACATGGGAGTACCTTGAGATATTATGTCTGCAAATATTTGGATGTAATCCATTCATAACAAGATTATTCTGGTCATGCAAAAAAGTTCAAACAAAAAGTATCAGACAGCAAGAAAATGGGGAAAACGAACTCCCAAAACAACAATAAACGATATTTAATTGTCTGAAACAAAACATGGAAAAGATGAGCTACATATGTACAATCATACTCTCTTTTTTTTTAACCGTTCATGTGAACCATCAAGCACTCAATAATTCAACCAGTTCTCCTTTCTTGAGCTTGGAATACCCTTTGACCCCTCGATACCTTGCAAGATCCCTCAATTCTGAAAGTTTCAAGCAACCCAAATCTTTGGTAGAAGATGATTCTATAGTTTCTCCAGCTGTTTCATCAGAACCAGAAGGATCCAACTGATCATCTGATGATAACTCATCTGGACCATCCAACACAACAGGCTCCGCAGCTGCTGCTGGCACAGACTCATAGACGCCAGTCTTCTTCCTTCTCCCTCGTGACTTGGATGGAGCAGAGTTGATATCCTCCTCTGCTGCAAGCACAGGTTGGAACTCCATTCTAGGAACAGGAGATTTTCTTCTAAAATTTGAGGCAGGCCTAGCAGAAGGAAGAGGGCCTCGTTCACCAGACTCCTCTGACTTGCTATCACCATTGCCAAAGAGATTTATATTCTGCTCATCCTCAAATGTGTTGCTTCTTTCTACTTGGTCAACAGAAAATTCCTCTTCTGGACTAGTTGCCTTCTTCTGATCCCCTGAATGCCTCCTTAATAATTTGAGAAGCGAATCAACAGTTCCCTTCTTGCTTTGACCCTGTCGTGCAGCTTCAATCTTCTTCTCTTCCTTGATTGCAGCCCGCTCTCGTAGTTGTGCTTGAACTTTCCGGAACAGCTCAACTATTTCTCTCTCTCTTTGTCCTGAAGTTGCAGTAGCCTGATATCTAGTATTAGTACTTAGAGAAAGCAATGACCCATTTTTGGGGGACATAAAATCCATTTCTTCAGTGTTGTCAGACTGCTCAGACTCTTGGTATTGCTTCTTCTTGCCCCTTGAAGACCCCTTCGGTTGTCTAGAGAAATCAGGATTTCTCTTATAATTGTTGTAGCTAGCACTGCAAGTCACAGATGTCCTTGTTGAACTAAAGGAAGGGATGGCTTTGGTACCACCGAACAGATGTTGGTCTCTATGACATGAATATGATGACAGAATAGCTCTTCTGGGTATCCCAGGAAGCAGAAAGGATTTTCCATCTGGCGGCACATAACCTGCAAATCAAGAAACCCTCTTGACATTTTTTATCCCATATTTAAAACTCGTAACCAAATGGCTGATGGCTTTAGATTCTTTAAAAGCAAGTTAGCTTGTGCTGGATTTTACTGCATATCAGGACAGAAAAAGTGTCATATAACTGATGGTTTGTAACTAAAGGAAGGATAGGTTCCACAATTATTTCACACTAAGTGAGCTTTAAGACTGGCAGACTTGCAACTGCATAGTTGAGCACGTAAACTATCTTCGTCCATGGTCTAAACTCTAAACTAAAATAATTGCCTTTATAGCAAACTCAAAGTAAAAAAAACATGCAACAGGTGGGTTACTTGTCAAAAAAGGGTCTGCATCTAGCATTTTAACAACAGCGCCACTAATGCTTTCTTGATCATAACATCATGATAATAGTGTCCTACTATTGTTACAGATTTAAGATATCAACCAAAGATGAAAATAGACCCTTATGACACAACAATCCAATAAAAAAGGAGGTTCTTTTTTGGGAGCATTGGTTCTCAAATAGGACCCATTAGGCTACATTATGTCTGGATCCTACTAATGGATGTTTATCCTAGAAGGAGAAGGCTTAAGATTCAAGAACACAGCACCAAAGATCATGCATATAGAAAACAAGTCATGCATGTTGCAATTAAAAAATACCATATCCTGAACCTCTAGTGCTTTCTAGTAACCAGTCCAACCAGATAATGTCATACAAAGCCCGCATCACTAGTACAAACTATCACGACCTAGGCCCGATAGGCTAACTGACCTATCAACTTCGTTTGACCCAAACCACTGATCAAATACAAAGCTGAAGTTGATAGTAGTATAGTCATTGAATCCTTATAAGTCAATCTTAGTCTTGTTTACTTCCGATGTAAGACTAATCGGGGTGTTATAATTTCTCTTACGGGCGTAGCCCAATGATGGCTACATGTCGTGACGAGTCTTCTGACTCCATTTACGAGTAGCACTTTCCTATCCAAGCTTCTTCACCATGCTCAAATACTAAGTCGGCTCTAATACCAAATGTTACGGCCTGAGCATGATAAACTAATTGGCCAATCAATTTTGTTTGGCTAAAACCACGAGCCAAAATATTTAAGATGAAGTTGACGATAATATACTCATCAAACCTTTATAAGTCATTTTTACTTTTGGTCATTTCCAATGTGAGACTACTTGGAGTGTTACATAAACAATCCAAAATATAATCAATTACTATCCCAAACTAACATGAACCAAGGAGCTTTGGATTTCCACTGATTAGATTATATTTATCATATGTTTGATACTTGTGGGTTCGATTTTGGTTGTACAAAAATATTATAAGAGTGCTAAGATATCTGAATAATGAAACCTGAAAGAATCAAACCATCCAAAGTTTTAATTTTGATCGGAAAGGCCTGAGGAAGATAGCGAACGTTAAACCATACCGATGGTCATCATTCCTTCCTTCCGAACAGTTAACCAGCGGCCAAGCTCTGGAACCAGACCCTGGGATTGGTCGTCGACGTGTTGCTTTCTTCTCCAGTTGAAGTCCTACGAAATAAGACAAGATCAGAAACATGAGAGAGAGACAGAGAATCGAGGGCAAGACCGCGAAGGATTTAGACAGCGAAGGAAGCTCGACGGTTACGGGTGCAGAGGAGGGTGACGAAGGTGGGTCGAGAAAAAGGGAGAGTATAGCGGAGGACCGGGACGTCCTTGTCGCACTCGGCTACGCCGGCGGCGGCGGCGGAGGAGACTAGGGTTTCGGAGGCGGGATTCGGTGTGGCTTCCAGAGGGGGAAGAAGCGCGAAGGATCGCGATAAGGGCAGTCGTTCTTTCTTATGCGGGGCTGGGCCGGGGCCCACTACTGGCTGAAACTTCGTGTCACACTTTAGTATGGCCCACTACTGAACCGATGATGTCTATCTGTGCATGGAATCATTAACATTTTCTTCCAACATATTGCGACTTTTTTTTCGCTATAGTACAACAATACCATATTCTACCCTATATTTCAACGATATAGGAACTCCACAGAGACTCCAGCCAATTAGAACCCTTTACATAAAAGAGAGATGGGGGATGGTATGATCTCTAGGATTTACGCCATGCCGCTCGCCATTACTGCAGCTTAAGAGCACGAGTTGTGCTACTTGCTTGGAACCCAGCACCCGTGCAGCCCATAGGGAAGTCCGTAGGGGAACTTGGCTCGTGCGATCTCCTCGAAGGTGACCCCGTCCAAAACCAGTGCGTACCCTTCTCCGTTTTTGTCACTCACTATCGAGATCACCACGCCTGGAGAGATCCGAAAGCTGTGAGCTTGGATTTCATCTACTCGAATAACAAAGCGACTGGTGGGGCAGCAAACAAAGGAACTTGGAGCTTACCGTCATCCTCCTCGGTGGCCCCTGGCCTTGCCACGAAGAATGGCTCTGAAGGCACTGCACCTTCCTCGTACCAGTTCTTCGCCTTCTTCGCCACCAAATCGATCTGTCGTAATATTTTGGAGAAAGAAGAAGAAAAACCTCGCCATTAGCCACGGAAAACTTTGCACGAAAGCAGCTCCACCGCAAAGCACGATGAATATGAACCTTGGTGAGGGTGTTGGGGAAGTTGCAGGGGCGTTTGGCCCCGCAGGCGTAGGCGTATCTGTACTTCTTGCCCAGGTTGGCCGGGTTGATGCTGCACATGTCCATTCCTCTGCCATGCTCCTCTGGGTCCAGTGCTGCATGCAGCTCCCCCCTCGGACGCCCGTCCAAAGGAATCCTAAACCTGCCTACCCTGATCGATACAAACAACATCAACCATTGTTTAAGGTACCTCATGAGCTCACCGATGACTTCATCAAGTGTGCTAAGTAGTACAACATTGTGTGCGGCTGTACATGATGATTATTATTATCATCAATATTATTGTATGTGGGAGTTGCATGTAAGTAAGCACCAGGGGGGAATATGCCCTTGTTCATCAAAATAAAAGAATGGGATGATGAGATCAGGAATACTACCTGGCATCCGGCAATGCATCAAGACCGGCAAATGATCTCAGATTTTGGAGGCGAAGCAAATCCAGGATGCTGGTGTCAGCGTTATGCTCGCAGCAATCGGCTACGATTCCGGTGATCCTTCCGTCCTCGTCTACCTCCTCGTATGCATTGATGAAATGGAAGGTCACGAACGGAGGGACCTCAACACTGGCCACCTGAGCGTTGCAATCGCATCTTTAGAATAAGAGAAGGGAGAAGTGAAGTGCTGAAGAAACCGTGGAGATCAGGCAGCACTTACGATCTTTCCGGTGGCTCTGGACATGACGTGCATGTAGCTCCCGGACTCGGGATGCCACTCGAACTTGTACAGCGGGGTTGGCTCAGCCCTCAGCAGGTTGTGGACGCAGTACCTCAGCGGCATCTCCGGCACCACCACGTACCGGTCCGTCACCGCGAACGAGTGCACCCACCCCGGCGCCGCGCCCCCGCGGCAGTTCACCCTCCCCATCACCCTCCGCTCGTTGCTGCCGGGCTTCATCGTCACCACCAAGTACCCCGGCCTCACCAGGTCCGGCAACAGCGTCAAAAACTCGGACTCCGTCACGATCGGATGCGCCGAGTGTATCAGCCCGCCCAGGTTGTCTTCGTACACGAATTTTCCTATGGTCTCGAGCGTGTCGGGGTCGATCTGGATGGAGCCCTTGATGGTCTCCGTGAGGCACAGAACGCGGCCGTCGCCGAGCCTCACGACTCCGGTGTTGGAGTTGTCGGTGAGCGACGCGCCGGAGAAGAGGCTGGCGACCTCGCCCACGTACGCCAGGAAGCTGGCCGGCTTGGGGGCCTCAGAGAATTCACGGTAGCAGAGCCGCCGGTTCTTCATGGCGGCCTTGTACGCCTCGGACTCGACCTGGCGGTGCGAGGCCATGACGCGGCCCTGCTCGAAGTAGACACGGACGAGGGTGGCGTAGCCATCGAACAGGTGGCGGAAGTTGTAGTCATCGATGTGCCACAGGCCCGGGCCGTTCCTCAGGTATGTACCGCTCTGGAGGGCGTAGTTTTACCAATTAATACCAGTATCGGTTTCCAGAAATAATACCATGAAAAGTCCTCTCGGCCGCAATATTCTAATACAAATCTAAGTACACGACATATAATTATCAACACATATAACTTATATTTACATCTTGTTATTAGGGAAATCTTCTTATGTAAAAAGTTCATAGTGCATGGATACTTGTCACGCAAATTAATTCCAAGAGTGATCATGCATGCTAGTACTATACCAGCCAGCGAGGGACGTCTCCCTCTACGACCAGCTTCCCTTCCCACCGCTCTTGCCGGATGCTAGTCCAGGCGGAGAGCTTCCCGCCGCAGTCGACGGGCCCAGTCTCGGCCGGTCCGACGGAGACCGTGGGTCGTGGTTCGACCCCGACGCTGGCCTTGGCAGACTCCCAAGCTCGTCGTCGTCGACGACATATCGTATCAAACGAATCAAAGCTGGGCCGACCGGACCTAGACGAGGACGACATATGGAACCTGCAGTTTGGAGGGGACGCCGTGGATTGAAGTGAAGAAAGGAACAAGGTGGAAGTCATGGCTGTGCGGGAAAGTGATGTAGGAGGCAAGTACAAGGAATATCTGCTTTGCTGCCTCACAAGGGGGCTTGGGAACTCGGTTATTTATAGATAGAGTTCTTGGCGTCATGGGGGGCAGGAATCTCCATGGATGAATTCTCGAGGGCTAAAGGACGAGACGACAAATCTAATTGAGTGGAA
This sequence comes from Musa beccarii, assembly GCA_024322285.1. Classification (NCBI taxonomy): domain Eukaryota; kingdom Viridiplantae; phylum Streptophyta; class Magnoliopsida; order Zingiberales; family Musaceae; genus Musa; species Musa beccarii. Next base: position 56,129,360 of record CM044394.1, read on the forward strand.
ACAAGCGAAGGTCGATGCTACCCACCAGTGAAGGTCGACAAATCTAATTGGGACCAATAAAGTCTCCACAAATGGTGTGGTTGTCACAATGTATTGGCACCCGCTGATTCTGTACTACTTTTCAGGTCAAAGATTCTACACCATGGGCTTTGAGAAACATTTTGAAGGCTCGTAGTGTGTCAAGGTCATCAAATGGAGGAATCTTACCAGGCAGCATAGACTTGCACAAAACAGAGCTTGGGAGGAATCGGAAATCTCTTTCTGTCATCAAATTGATGAATCTTACCAGGCAGCACAGACTTGCACAAAACTTGACGCCTCCATAATAAAATCAAGTAAATATTCTTCTGTAATCCAACCACATGCACCGAATTAACGGCAACCGTCAATGAGAGATGGGAGGAATCTGTGTTGGATTCCTTGGCGTCCAAAGTGGGGGAAGGTGCGCGAAGAAGATTTCTTTGTTGCAATGATGCTGCTTTGCATCTGCTACACATAGTTTCCGTTAGTTTAATTGATTCGTAAGACAACAAAGAAACCCATTGGTTGGTTGAGCATCACTCAGTTTTTGATGCCTCGTCGAAGTATTCTATTCATGTAGAGAGCAGGGCAGGGAAGAACAAAAGGAAGCAGGAAACACATTTGTTGGTAGTGCTCCAAGCACTGGAATATGTTCCCAACTCTGGAATGTGCTCCGGTAGATCTGTTTACGCTTCATATAAGCATCCAAGACGTAACCACAGTATGTCGCAAGGTACAAGATGCCCAGCAGCTGGATGGATCCCACTCTGTTTAAACAACGGTGGTGCGTTCACGCAAACGACAGCCTCTGAGGAAGCTTAACACTGACAATTCATCCGGAAGCATCTGTGGCATTCTCAAGTGGTTTGGTTACTGACAAACATGGCAAGTTAATTATCTGTTGCGTTGAGTGGACATGTAAGGCTGTAGCTCTTTGCTACTCTGCTGCGGGAAAGCAACTCAGCTAAAAGCTTTCACCAATTCCATATATATGCAAGCTGAAACTTCTGTCAGAGTCATACGTTTGCGCTGACTTGCCTCTCCAATTGGAGATCGTCTTGAAACCGGCTTCGACAGTAGAACGAGCATGGTTGGTGTGGCTCAAAAGCTTTCACAGCAAAGGGCAAGAATGGAGCGTCGCTCCACTTGCTCGTGATGTCAATTTGTGCTCTCGTTCCGCATGGCAAGGCCTGGCAAATTCTCCACTAGCCGAATGAAGAACAGGCAACTCCCATTGTTAGAGCTAGCCTCACAAAATTACCACACGGTAATTTAGCAACGCAACAAAGACAATAAACAAAAAGAATAAAAGAAACAGAAAAACCGAATTTACGTGGTTCGGTCAATTGACCTACGTCCACGGACGAAAGGAGGAACAAATCTTTATAAAAGAGACAATTACAAATGCCTTAGGAAATTATTCCTAGGCCATAAAACACCTTCAACTACTAAACAAGAAAAGCCCAAAAGTTTAATATGGACTTAATGAAATTAAATCCAAAGCGGCTTTTCTTGTGGTGCCTGTGGTGTATCTGGTGCATCTGTCTTCGAAGCTTAGACCCCTTTTTATAGCATCAATAGGGGATAAGAATTCTGGTTTTCCCGATGTGGAACTAAAGGACTTGCCAAACTAACAAATCTCCACCTTGGCATGTCCTAACAAAATTTGCTCCACCTTCTTCATAAAAGCCCCAACGGGCAATCATCATCAATGAATACCAATCAAGTCCAAGCCTTTGCTTGAACTTGTATACTGGAAGAGACTTCGTAAGCATATCAGCTGGATTGTCCTTCGTATGAATTTTACGAACAAGGACCTTTCCCTCGGTAATGGTATCCGAATAAAATGAAACTTCACATCGATGTGTTTCGTTCTCTCATGATACATCGGTCTTTAGTCAAATGAATAGCACTTTGATTGTCACAATAAATTGTAGTAACACCTTGATCGACATAATTCACTAAACAAACCTCTTAACCATAAAACTTCTTTGATCGCGCCTCATTCTTGCCATATATTTCGCCTCGTAGTAGATAAAGCCACGACATGTTGTAAAAAGCTTTCCAACTAAGCGCACAACCGCCAACGCAAAATACATAGCTGTCGAGATCTTCGTTTATCAAGATCTGCGGCATAATCAGTCGACGAAACCAATCAAAGTGTTAGAATTTTTCCAAACTCCAAACAAGCATCCAAGTCCCTTGCAAGTATCGAGAATCCACTTCACACTGCCAATGTGTTTTACTGGACAAGACATATATCTACTAACCACACTAACGCTTGTGAAATATCTCGGACGAGTACATACCATTGCATACATAATCTGCCGATAGCTTTGGAATATGGAACTTTACCATATATTCTTCCTCTTCAATTGATTTTGGTGATGAGCGTGAGATAGCCGAAAATGGCTAGCAAGAGGAGTACTCACTCGGCTTGGCGTTTTCATGCCAAACCTCTCCAAGACCTTTTGAGGTAATTTTTCTAGGTCGAAATAATTTTCCAACTCCTCGATCTCTTTTGATCTCCATACCAAGAATCTTATTAGTTTGCTCCCAAATCTTTCATTTCAAATTCACTATTCAGATTGCATTTTCAAAGTGTGAATTTCGACAAATTCTTAAATTGCAATAAGTATGTCATCAACATAAAGTAACAAATACACAAAAGAGCCATCATTTAACTTAGGAAGTAGACACAACTATCATACATGCTCCTTGTGTAACCATGACCCAAATAAATGAATCAAACCTCTTATACCACTGTCTTGAGACTGCTTCAATCCATACAAGGATTTCTTTAATAAGCAAACATGGTCTTCCTTACATCAACTTCAAATCCATGAGGTTGCTCCATGTAAATTTGCTCTTCAAGTTCACCATGTAAGAAAGCTGTCTTGACATCAAGTTGCTCTAATTCCAAATTATACATGGCAACTAAAGCAAGCAAAACACGAATAGAGCTATGTTTAACAATAGGTGAAAATCGTCATTAAAATCAATACCATGTACGACTATAGCCCTTTGCAACCAATCGTGCTTTGTACCTTGCATCTTCAACCCTGGAATACCTTCCTTCCTTTTGAAGACCCATTTGCATCCAATAATTTTCTTACCAGAAGGCGGCTTCACAAGGTCCCAAGTTTTATTCTGATGGAGAGATTCAATTTCTTCATTCATCGCAATCAACCACTTAGCGGAATCATCACAAGAAATTGCATCTGAGTAGGTAGTAGGCTCAACAACTCCACCTATTTCTTCTGCAATGAGACAAAGCATATGCAACCAAATTTGCATATCTTTGTGGTGGTCGAATATTTCTCGTGGTCTATCCTTGGCTATGGAATATTGCTCTTCCTCTGGATTATCTTCGTCAGTAGACTCGGGACCATCTGGCATTCTTTGAGTAGAAGAGTTTGGTGAAGAGATTGAGAACTACCAATCTCAAGCTCCACCGCTTACGCACACTATCATTTGTACAACTAGTAGATTCCTCTTTAGAAGATAACATAGATAATTCATCAAAAGTAACATCTCTCTGATTATAAATTTTGGGGATTTGGGATCGAGGACACCATAATCTGTATCCTTTCACCCGGAAGCATACCCAAGGAAAATGCACTTTTTAGCTCGAGGTTCTAATTTTCCTTCATTTACATGCATGTATCTTTGGACACCCAAAATTTTAAAATCGAATAATCGCAGGAGTATCGACCAAACTTCCTTTGGAGTTTTAAAATTAAGTCTTCTGCGAGAAGAGCACGGTTGACAACGTATCCGCCATATTAATCGCCTCGCCCAAAAGTCTTTTGTCAACCCTGCATTTGAGATCATACACCTTGCTCTTTCTAAGAGTGTTACGTTCATACGTTCGCCACACCGTTTCTTTGAGGTGTCATCCTAAAGGCGATGCCGAACAATTCCTTCATTTTTGCAGAATTCATCAAAGTCACCTTCACAAAATTTCATGCCATTATCTGCTTGAAGCCGCTTAATCTGTTTACTGTTTGCTTCTCAATCAAAGCCTTCCATTATTTAAAGGTTAGAAAAATATCATTTTTATGCTTCAGAAAATAAACCCAAACTTTTTGGAATAATCATCAATGAAAGTCAACATATACCTGGCACCACCTTTAGATCGAACACGAAATTTGGACCCCAAAGGTCTGAATGAATATAGTCAAGAGTACCTTTTGTTTTGTGAATGCTGGAGAATTGAAGTGACTTTTCGCTTCCCAAAAATACAATGTTCACAAAAATCTAGTGGCCCAGTACTCTGTCCACAAAGAAGACATCCTTTGCTCAATATACTCAAACCTTTTTCGCTCATATGACCCAAACGCATATGCCATAATTTGGTGATGTCGAATCGACAATGATGATGACGAGGCTGAATCGATCTGTGTGATGAGTTCCCGCAAAATATACAAGCTACGGACCTACAAGCTTTCATAACAACAAGGGTATTTCTAGAAACTTTCATAACTTCACCTTCAGCTGTGTATTTACACCCAAGAGCCTCTAGGGTGTCTAAAGAGATGAGATTCTTTTTTAAATCAGGAACATGTCTAACATTAGTCAGCGTCCTCACAATACCATAATGCATTTTAATTCGGATTGTGCCTTTACCAATAACATCACATGCGGCATTATTGCCCATCAAAACAATTCCACCATTACAAGATTCATATGTGGAAAACAAATCCCTATTGGGACACATGTGATAAGAACAACCTGAATCTAAAATCCATTCATTTTAGACCTTGTCCTGTCATCAGTAGCAAAGAAAATATTTCCAAAATTCTCATCAGCTACAACACTAGCTTCAGCGGACTCGGTAGTTTTCTCAACAATTTTTTCCTTTTGCTTTAATTTATTTTTCAATTTAAAGCAATCAGCCTTAATGTGCCCCATTTTATGACAATATCTGCATTCCAAATTTCTATATGTGGATTTAGATCTAGATTTAGATCTACTCTTTGTCAAATTCTCTTTTATCAGTTCTACCCACGACAACGGACCTCGGCTGATTTCCTCTATTCTCCCCAGTGATATCCCTATCAATCTGCTCCTTAGATTTTAATGCAGATTTAATTTCATGATATGAAATTGTTTCTTTTCCATAAATCATTGTATCACGGAAAAACTTAAAAGATTGGGGGAGAGAACACAAAAGTAACAGGGCCTTATCCTCATCATCAATCTTTGCATCTATATTCTCCAAATCCATAACTAAGGAATCAAATCTATCAAGATGTGAGATTATAGATGTACCTTCAATCATCAAGCATATACAAACTCGCTTCAAGTAGAGACGGTTTCTCCTTTTGTCCTCTTCATATACAAGGCTTTAAGCTTGTCCCACATGCTCTTAGCCGTAGTCTCGTAGCTACCTCCGTAAAACCTCATCGAGAAAGATTTAGAATAATACTAGATCGGGCCTTCTTATCCATACCTGCAAAATCTTCCTCTCGACATACCATCCGGAATTTTTCGGCTCCTCAGAAGTGCCAAATCAACTCCGTCTTGAACCGAATGGCCTCCATCTTGAGTTGCCACATCGCGAAGTTGACATTTCGTCGAATTTCTCGACAACAATCTTTGTTAATGTCATTGTTGCCAAAAGATCTCAAAACCAGGCTTTGATACGCAGTTTGTTAGAGCTAGCCTTAGGAAATTATCACACGGTAATTTGGCAACGCAACAAAGACAATAAACAAAAGAATAAAAGAAACAGGAAGCCCGAATTTACGTGGTTCGGTCAATTAACCTACGTCCACGGATGAAAGGAGGAGCAAATCTTTATAAAAGAGACAATTACAAATGCCTTAGGAAATTATTCCTAGGCCATAAAATACCTTCAACTACTAAACAAGAAAAATCTAAAAGTTTAATATGAACTTAATGAAATTAAATCCAAAGCGACTTTTCTTGTGGTGCCTGTGGTGTATCTGGTGCATCTGTCTTCGAAGCTTAGACCCCTTTTTATAGCATCAATAGGGGATAAGAATTCTGGTTTTCCCGATGTGGGACTAAAGGATTTGCCAAACTAACACCCATTACTCTGTAACTGGAGAACCAATCGGATTGCGGTGGTGGAGCAGTAGCTTGCACCAGAACAAAGAGGTATGCCATGGGGTGGCTGACACATCCCCCACAGCGGAGCATCTTCCCAAATGGAGAAGGTAAGCTTTGTCAAATGGCAGTGGGGTGGCGACATTAGATCCCAACCAACACGTGTAGGATCTGTGCGTAACCATTTCGACCCACCCCGACCAGGAGAATCTAAGTGTTCAATGCAAGAATCATTTGCTCCATATCAAGTTGAGAAGATTGTCGACATATATGCAATCCAATCATTTATCTTCGAAAGAAAACATTGCAGCTTAATCGTTTCATCTTAAACGTGAGTATTGGCTCCATAGTAATCTAGATGACGGTGACAGAGGCAAAACTTGAGATCCATCTGTTGTCGGCATCGAGATCCGAGAAAGGACTCTGTTCCATTCTTCCCATTTCCACCATCCGAAGGTGAGTGAAACGGGAGAACACACTATCTTCTGTTTTCTCCGAACTCGAGAACATGTTTTCTACTCGTAGATTGCAGGATCACCGAGCAGACTTGCTTCATTTGGCAGCCATCATGTGGAGGAAGAAGGATCACGAGGCTGATGCATGAAGTTTAATGGATCATTATGAGGGAGCAAAATTGGGTGGAGAAGGAGGGTTGCCACCAATTCTACAACGTAGAATTGAATGCACTGCTTCGAATCATTATTGGATCCGAACGAAGATGTTGTTTGGGGTTCGATCCAATTCATCGGTTCACAAGTCGGATCCCGGTCAAGTCAGAACAAGTCAAACGATATAGAAATCCTTGGGACAATAGGATCACCAACAACCCAATCTGTTTACATCAAGATACTACTATGTTCATTGGCAATTCCAACACTGTTCTTCGGATGAAGAAACACACGGTGAACAAGTAGAGATAAAGGTTGACGTCGTACGTTGAACAATATCATTGAACCAAGCGAATACGATCAAAAATGCTCGGTGAGAAGCATATACATTTGCCTTCTTTAAACAGGCAAAAAAGATCAGACGAGCTCTTACGAGGAAGACGACAGCAGCTGATGTCGCCATTGTGACTGTAAAAGGCTGGATGGAAAAAGACATTGTATGATGAGATAAGGAACTGCAGTGAACTCTCCCTGTCTCACAAGGAAGACCAGCAGTTATGGAAGTCCCAACGGGAATGACTGCAATGATGCGAGAGATAAAAGTAGAGGGGAATACAATTTTTACATGTCCAACTAGTGGAATGCATCTGCAATAATTGTTGGACCTTTCAAACTTGAACAGAATGCCAGTCGTAGAATGATTGCCGCCGTCTGCTCCCTCGAGTTGGTTCCTCTTGAACTGGGCCATGAGCTACGTCTTGATGAGAGTCTCTTAGGTGACGATCATGAGATGCTCTTGCAGCGTTTTCGGGCCAACAGCAACACTGAGTTCCTTCTCTCTTTTCTGGTGAGCTGTGCAGTGCTTGGAAGGAGAAGGACATGAAGAAGAAGACATGAAGGACATTTACTTGATGCCCCAAAAGAGAGAGCTCCCGAGGCAGTGGAGATGCTGCATTCAGGCAAGAACTAATGGTCCTCTTCTCCCTCCGTCCTTGGCGGCGTGTACACCCACAAGTCCCACGAGTCATGGAAGACGAATTCGCCTGCCAGATGAGCAGAGCCAAACAAGTCCTGTCCCAGCCGCGGGAGTTCCACTATTTCCTCAAGCTCATCCTCCTCCACCACCAAAGCGGCCGCGGCTGCGCCCGGCATGTCCATGGCCGCAGCCCGAGCGGCAGCCTCGCGCACGTCGCGCGGGGAGAGGGAGGCCGGGCGGGGCAGCGAGCCGGCGAGCTCGGGGAAGTTGAGCACGGCGGCAGCGGCGGGAGCGCCCTTGACGCTGAGGACAGCGGCGTCGTGGGCGCGGGCGGCCATCTCGGGCGTGGCGAAGGTCCCCAACCATATGCGCGACTTCTTGCGGGGCTCCCGGATCTCGGATACCCACTTCCCCCACGCCCGCATCCGCACCCCGCGGTACACCGGGTGCTTCCGAATGTCCCGCGCCCGCTTGTGCTCCACTGCAGCCCCCGCTCCGCTCGACGACGCCATGGACGGTCTCCTCGACGAGGAGGAGGACATCGGTGCGGCGTTCGTGCTAATTTTGGACTCGACAGAAGTCCATTTCACATGGTCGGTCATTGCATCCAAACAGCTTCGAAATCCCAAAACTACAACTATCTTCTCTGTGCTAGATGCTAGTAGACTGGACTCCGAGAGTGATTGACACCTGGAGACCGAAGGAGGAAGAGCAGAAGAGGAAACTACTAAAAATGGATGCACAACAACTTCATGTTATATATATTACATGGACGTCTTTATGATCCAAATGCGTTCCCCTCGATATATATACATGGAGGGAGAGAGAGAGAGAGAGAGAGAGAGAGAGGGGTGGGTAGGGAGCATTAGTGGATGGAGGAAGGAGAGATCAAGAGATGGGGCATGACAACCGTGTTGACAGCCGGAGGACACAGGGGAGAAGTGCATGGGGTCCGCTCGAGCATTGCTCTCCTTGTCTTTTGGTACAATAATAATACCACACTGGGACGTGTACCAGCCTTCCGTTTAAAGGGTGCCTTACCCTTTCTCTGCATTTCCACCTCTGCTTGCCCCCCTGTCTTCGTCTTAGGGGCAAAAGATAATAGCACACTTATATGGGACGGATGCTACTGTACGATCATACAATTTTCATTATTAATAATCACAAGAGACTTGAAATCGACTTGAATTTAGCAGAGAAAAGTTGAAGAAATACTTAATTTCCATGGAGGAATGGTCAACGAGGTCCTTCGCTCAGGCCGCTGGGACTTGAGCTACATTACTTGGATGGATTACAGGAAGAAGAAGAAGAAGAAGAAAAGAGAGAAGCGCGGCGTCGATGCAATAAATCATGCTGTCCTCTCTGTCCGCCTATCCGTGCACTCTTTTTTCTTTGCAACGCTGTACTGCGGCTATTTCGTGGCCTCCGTTTGGTGCCTCATCAACCCACTGTGCTCTTCAAAAGATGATGAGAGAGAGAGAGAGAGAGATGTGAAGTGTCGTCAATTCCATCACCTTGGTACTCTTCGCTGCCAGCCACACAAATCACCTCCGCAGTGGCTTCAATTCGCAACACGACGAAACGGGGCAGACCAGCTGTGGAGGGTACGGTGTACGACCTGGTGGTCGTCGTCTCCATGTGGAAATTTGTCGAACATGACCTCCCCATCCCCTCCATCTTCACCAGCACTGCTCTTAAACGATGGACATGGTCTGGTCTCTGAGGGTGATTTAGGTTAAACGAGAGAACAATCGTCCTTGGTCCTCGGCCGATCGACATGGTTCCATCAGCTTAATACGAAGCATATGACATTGACATGGAGTCGGCAGAGGAGACACGCGCCGCAGGAACAGGATTCAAAAGGGAGGCTTGTGACCCACGCGGACGGCTTGAGGGGCCGTCTGCTATTGCTTCGGACCATTGAAGACATGGTGCTGAAATCACTCCACGCATAAGCGATGCGCGACGGCGACTGGTGGACTTCGAGCGCTTTGGCTTAGCGTAGATCTCTGCGAGCTCCCTGCATGCATGCATGCATGCAGCCTTTAGGTGCAATGGATGGAGCTGCTGGGACGAATGATCGGTTCTCTCACCATCATTTGTGAGTGCCGCTGCGTCCACCAACAATTGGGAACCCGGTGTGATTTATATAAGCTTGTGTTAGCTCGGTTCATCCATGCTAATTCCAAGTCTTAGTTCAATCGCAGTCGAGATATGATTCGTTTGAAGATAAAATTATGTCGGAGTCATTCTCGATAAGTGTCTCTTAGATGCTTAAATTAGTTTAGCATTTAGATAAATCAAAAATAATTCTTAGAAAATGTGCTAAAGAGCCTTTTTTTTTATAATAGCTCTTAAGACAATTACTCCGACGATAATTGTGCTGTATTATGATCAAAACATCGTGATGCATCGAATCTCGAATGTGATACTGGTTTCGACTTAATCACATGATGTCAGAGATTTGGTCCACGAGACATGTTGCATCACCATGTGTTGATTACAGGGCACTGAATTGTGCATATAAACCACATAAGGTGGCCACAAGCATCCAAGGTGTCGGCCACGTATCAATCGGGACACCGAAGTGTCAGCCAGATCATCCCAATATCGCCTTGCATACCGACAAGAGAGTCTCTTGGATTCCCTTCTGTCATCAGTCAGTGAGTCGATGCACATCCGTTTCCATGACCACGAAAGGAAAACAGCTGCTACAGTCCGAAAAGAAAGAAGTAAAAGAAACAAAACCACAACCATTCGCCCAGATGAATACACCCTCCTCCAGAAACTTTCAAGTCCCAGTCATCACGACACAAAACATCGCCCTCGCAATGCGTAGATGAACGCCAGAAACAAGACGAGGAGATGAGAGGTGGACGGAGGAGTTCATGACTGAGACTCTTTTGGACGGTTCTTTCTGTGGGTTTTGTGCCGCAATCGATGAAGGGACCAACACTTCGATGGTCCCTTCGAATGAACGCTTACCAGTAACAATAGACGCGATGGCGGGCATGGCGAATTTGGTGGCGACGTTCTAAACCGACGCCTATCGATTGTAATCGACGTCTCGACGATCTATGATCGACACCTCAATAACACGAGAGTGTCAACTCATAACATACGATCGATGTTTGATTTGCAACATTTGGATGTCGACTCTCGATGTGTGGAATCTGAAACGAGTCTATAATTTATGGATTTAATGCACCTTGCACAACAAATCGTAAATCCATAACTATAGCTTTGATTTTTTCTATAGCTCTGAATTCTCAAGTATGCAACCACTGCAGAACAACATCACTCCACACCATATAAGATTGCTTTTTGTCTATTTCAAGCTAAATCTAAAGTCTTCTGAATCATTTGCTAACCTAAGCAGTGAAGGGCTTTGTCGGGCAAACCTGATCCAATTTTGCAAGTCTTAGATGAGTAGATTCGGGACTCCATCCATTTTTATCATGACATTCTAAAAAAAAACGATTACGATTGTCTCCGAGTCATTCTCGAATCAGAATATGTTGTAATACGATGTATATCATGTAAAGAGAACCGAAAAGCTAAGAGGGAATTACTCCTACATTTTTTCATTCGAGATGTACAAAGATATGTAAGATCTAAACATGCAAATACAAACAAAATTGATATCCATACACAACCTCTTGTGTGAACGTGATTACTTAATATTCTCATATGAAAATGATGTAATGTGCTCGAAATAAGCATAATAAAATAAGGTTTTGGATGACAAGGATTCATAAATCTCGCATCAATACGAGTCTCGTATGGAACGATGTTAAGGCTTAAAGCATGTTTTATTGGGCATGCCCTCACTATGCATGGAGTGAGGGCAATCGTCCGGTGAATTGGATTGCCAATTTTACTAGGAATTAGAGTTTTGATTTGTGATTGGCAATAGTTTTAGCCTCTTGATTTAGATTTGTTGGTTCACGGTGAGGCGAACGGGAAAGGTTGCATCAGGCATTTTGATTTATAAATTTTCTTTCTTTAGATAAAAATAAAACCGTATGCCATTTTGCTCATCATCCATTAATTTGTTAGTGTTTGATAAGAAGTAAACTCAAATAGTGATTCGATTTTTGTATCAGAAATCATTGACGATGACAGAGTTGAATTGGGCTCGCCAAAGATCCGTGTTCTTCAAACATAACAAGAAATGGATCCCTCTATGCTTTATTTTATTTTGTCATAAGAAAGAACTATGCTTGTGTCTGAGAAGTGAGGAGATCTTGAGAGCACATCGTCGCAAGTTCTATTCGTCAATAGGTATTGGCATTAATGATTTGGTTATTTAGGTATTAAATATGGGCTAATTACATATTATCTTTTATATTTGAATCCTATTAGTATCGTCTTTGTACTTCAAAATTTATATTCTGAAAGTGAAATAAATGATCTTATTTGTCCTAATATTTTTTCAATAAAATAAAAATTATCGTTTTTGATCATGAAAGAGATTGATAAAAATATAATTTAACATATTTTTTGTTTTCAATTGAAATTATCTAAAAACGAAAGGAATATTGAAATTATCTTTTTGCTTATTATTTTTAATAGTTATATTTTCATTAATGTAGCTGACAACATTAGGACAAACAATATTATTTATTTTATTTTTAAAACTATAGATATTTAAATATAAAAATTTTAAATATATGAATGCTAATAAGATTCGAGTACATGAGATAATATCTCATAATATGTAATTAGTCATACTACATAATCAAATCAATTGTAATTACCCATAATCTAATTTTAGTAGATAATGAAGTGACCTGGAGGATTCTTATGAATTTATGATCAATCCAAATTCAGACTTAAATACTTAATCCTTTTATCCAAATTGTTATATCCAACTTAAATCCGATGGTTGGCATTATTAACTTTCCTAAAGTTCGAGTATACTATCTATGAAGTGTTGCGTTGTATTGCCATTCATAACCAGCTCAAATGGACATGCAATTTTGTACCCAAACTCAGAATGGTGCCGTCGCTCATGCGGACTCAATTTTAGAAATCTACCCCTAAACGGACTAATTTTGAGCTACAGCAACATTTGAGCTTGCAAGGACGGGACGACATCATTTCGAGCACACCAGGAAAGCATGGAATGGAACCGAGAGAGAGAGAGAGAGAGAGAGGTACGTAAACCAAGTACGGAATGTGTGACGGGGTTTTTGGCTCGCGGCTGCCGTCTCGGGCGGATCGAATGCGAGTGTTTCCGTCCTCCTCTTTGCTGCCATTAATTGAATACCATCCGTTCTCCGAATTATGTGCCCTCGTTTTCTCTCTGTAGCCATGGAAACAAACAAAAAACACAAATCTACCAATTTATTTTCCTTTTTATTTCTCCAACAAGTTCCTGTTGTTGCGTGCGTGCGATCTACATTGTTCTTTCCTTCTTTGGTTTCTTCTCGGCTTACTCTATTTCAGGTGGTGTTCTCGTTGTGTTCGGTTGCCTTGGGACTTGGGATTCTTGACAGCCCTCCACGCTTCTTTGATGACCACCTTTCTTTATCCTTCCCCTTACGATATAAAGCTGATCAATGGCGATCACTCTTCTCCGTGAAAGATCGCTGATTTACCAGCCTTAGAACGCACCTTCTTCCCTCTACTTTGTGTGGTTGCGTTTGCATCCTGTAACCACGGGATCTGAGGTGCAGGAGAAGAGGCCGCAGATGTCATGGAGCTGAGAGCCAAGGCGCCTCCTCTTGTTCCCCTTGCCATGGAGAAGAGATGGATGTGGCCCTTGCTGCTGTGCTCGATCGTCGTCATCGTCCTCGCGGTCACCTCCTCCAACATGAGCATCATCTCCTCCTTCCAGTCCATGTTCTTGATCTTCCCCACCGTGCCGTCCGCGAACAGGACCGGCCCCGCCTTCGTCGAGTCGCAGTTAGCGTCCACCCCGCACCCGCCTGTACGTTCCCGGATTCCCCGGCTGGCCTATTTGATCTCCGGATCCAAGGGCGACTTGGACCGGCTGTGGCGCACGCTGCGGGCGCTGTATCATCCTCGCAATATCTACGTCGTCCACCTGGACTTGGAGTCACCGGCGAGCGAGAGACTGGAGCTGGCTTTGCGCGTCGCCAACGATACCGTGTTCGCCACCGTCGGCAACGTGCACGTCATCGAGAAGGCTAACATGGTTACTTATCGAGGACCGACGATGGTGGCCAGCACACTTCACGCCTGTGCTATACTTCTCAAGGAGAGCAAGGAGTGGGACTGGTTCATCAATCTCAGTGCCTCGGATTACCCTCTCGTCACGCAAGATGGTGAGCCAGCCCCGCTCATGCTCTTTCGTGATCTCTCTCATCTCTGTTCCTCACTGTTTCTTGATTCTGACTGCAGACATCCTGCATGTTTTCTCGTCGCTGCCGAGGAACATAAGCTTTGTGGAGCACACGAGCAGATTGGGCTGGAAAGAGTTAGTAGCAGCATCGCCAAATCTTTTGGGTCAAACCATGTCTCTGTCTTCTCCTAATTCTGAAGATTGCGTTTACAGGGGCCAGAGAGCAAGACCATTGATGGTAGATCCTGGGCTGTACATGACTCGCAAGACCGATGTGTTTTGGGTGACTCAGAAAAGAGAGGTACCGACTGCATTCAAGCTGTTCACAGGTACGCCTCCCGCCACAGCTTTGAATCGGCCGATAGATGTCCGAGTTCATCTTTTTGGTTCTCCCGACAGGCTCCGCATGGGTGGCTCTGACTCGAGAGTTCGCGGAGTTCTGCGTGTGGGGATGGGACAACCTGCCGAGAATTCTCCTCATGTACTACACCAACTTCATCTCCTCCCCCGAAGGCTACTTCCAGACGGTGATCTGCAACGCACCCGAGTTCTCGGTCACCGTCGCCAACCACGACCTGCACTACATCTCGTGGGATGTGCCCCCGAAGCAGCACCCTCACACCCTCTCCGTGGACGACTTGCCCAAAATGATCGGCAGCAACGCCCCCTTCGCCCGCAAGTTCAAACGGGACGACCCGGTGCTGGACCAGATCGACGCGGAGCTTCTCGGCAGGGCTCAAGGAAGCTTCGTCCCCGGAGGATGGTGTGCAGGCGCACCCCTGTGCACGGAGATCGGAGATCCCACGCGACTCCAGCCCGGGCCCGGGGCCGAGCGGCTCGCTTCCCTCATGGACGTGATCGTCCGATCGAAGAAGTTTACTCAGAACCAGTGTAGATAGGACATTTTTTCGTCTTCGGGCGAATTCAGGTCGCGACGTGATGCGCCGCCATCGGGATGGCACGCTGTGTAGCTAAAATAAACGCGAGAGGAGAGAGGGCAATCCATTGGCCACACTGCCTGTAAGCCTAATTAACTTCGTGATTGTCTAACCCATGTGATATCACCACCGTAAACACATGATCAATTGGCGTGCATCAAATGGCATTGACTAATCCGATCGGTGGCCCATTAAAGAGCCCATTGCATCGATGGCCCATTATACGTTTCTCGATTCTCGAGATATAGGTTAATCAGAGCCGTCCGTGAGGTGGGCCCATGCCATCCGGCGTCCGATGATGCGATCTGGTCCGGTACGAGTGGCTCGAGAACGAAACCGTCGATCACCGGGCCGAGTGCTAATGTTGCCGCCGGCGCTCGGATCCCTCGCCCGGCCAGTCTCAGCAAGGGAAGCAGGCTTTGGCCGGCGGTGAGATCGGGCGGGTCGAGGATGAAGCTCTCGTCGACGGGGTCCGGCGACTGGCACCTCCACACCACCTTCTTCTGAACAGATTCCAGCGTCGCGATTACTGCTTTCCATTACTATCAGGCGAGGCTCATATCAGTACGTGCAACTTCATCTTTTGCCAAGGGAAAAAAATTTGCATCTTGCTTTTACTGCTGTGTGCTTTGACTGTTTACAAAGACTCGAGTGGAAGCTCAAGAATAGCATTCAACAGCTGCCAACCTAAGCATTAACATATGGATGGTTTTATTTGTGAAACCATTCGGTTCAAATTAGTGAAATAAGAGATACTAATGCATAGCTTTGTTGTGCTTGGTGACTCCTTTTCGTATACCACTACATAAGCACATTTTTCATTTTGCAGATTGTATCACAACTTTAAAGAATCATTCCAGCGCTAGGGAATGTGATAACATTGATTTATTTCCTTTTATTCTATCGTGGTTCTTCTTGAGTTTCTCCAGTTTTGACCATATCCTAGATTGTCATTTACAAATATTGCATTGGTTTTACCTAAATGAGAACTAGGAAAACAGTCGGTGCAAAGAGACTTGTCTTTTCGATAATAACAATACGAGTTACTATGCGATCAAGCATTTCCTTCATCTTAGCATCAAAGCACGTCGATGATAACAAACGAGGATGCAGAGCAAATTTGACTATTGATTTGTTTGTTTTCTTTTCAAAATGAAATGGACTCATGTGGTTTGTCAAGAAAGACAATGCCCCAATCAATCAGAAAGCTAGAAGATCGCAAACCTGTCATAAAGAAATTGACAGTCACATTTCAGCGCCACCTTCGATTGCATCTCCGAAGATGCCTTTTCCATCGGCAGGGAATCATCTTCCAAATCCGAAGCAGCTTCAGCGCCGGCGAGAATTGCACTCACAGTGCCCGGGCGATGTTCTTGAACTCGTTCAAACAAGATTGCAAGATCTTTTGGCGCTTGTTGAGTGACTGCCTCTCGCCTTGAAGGACATCGATCGCACCCGGCGCCGCAAACATGTCCATGAACTTCTCGTCGTTCACAGCGAACAGCTGAAGGCCAAGCGCAACGAACAGCCTCTCTCGACTGCACCATTCCAAAGTAATGTTAGGATAAGTCGCATGATATATCAAAACAGCAGCGGAATGCTTCATCACATGGATGATGAAAGGAGAGTGAAAAGGAAATATATATTCATGAGATCGATAAGGAGAATAGGCATGAATACCCACCAGGGAGTCAAGAAGCCAGCACTCAAGGCTGATGGAATGTTTCTCTCGATGAGGACCTGACGTATCCTGGCAAAATGTTGAGCTGAGATAGAACAGATCTCAGCATATGATGATCCTGTTCTCGAGCCCTTATTGCCTGCACCAAACAAAATGCTAGTGTTTTGGTTCCTGTTAGCTTCCAAATTTCTTCCAGAAGTTATAATTCTCGCTTGTCGTTTTCTTCCTCCGATATCCATCAAGTTCACGGTATCCTTCTTGACCCCGTAAACATCTTGTGGCTGATCAGGTGAAGGCGTCTCAGGAACTGTCATTTGACTTTCCTTAAGAGCATCCTTTGCTTCAGTTGGTTTACCAGGTGTTGAATGTTGTTGATCCTTGGGTGGTATGTTCTCTTGATCTGCGACCATTTCATCCTTTGCATCTGACAGATCCAGAACAAATGAGGTGGCAGAGAGCTGGTTAAATCTGCCAGCATCGCCTACAAGATCATTTTCATAGCACACTTGGGAGTATGGGCTGGTCACTGAACTGAGATGATGTTGCACTATTTGCTTGCATTGCTTGGAGAGATCCTGGATGAAGTTGTTGTAAGAACGCCTTAGAGCAGCATGAAATCCGATATACCCATCCATATCACCAGTTTTCCTCCAATCTGAACCAACATAGACATCAGTAGCATACCAATTTAGCAGGAATAAACCAGTCCAACGAAAGAACAGAGCATAGATGATCCAAACATAAAGACAGATGTCTCATACTGCAAGCTTTTCGAGCATGTAAATTTGGAACATACAGTCAGAGTCATGGCTTCGATTGCGCTCCAAAGCCAAGTCAAAGAGGCTCTTCAAAACAAAAGAGAGTCGTTCGCACGCAGCATCAAGAAGAGGAGCAAGCCATGCTCGTGCTGCTGCGCGCGCTATTTCAGCAGCTGCCTCGGTTAAGCCTCCACCCCCTCCTCTGCCGGCATGAGCGAGCAGTATATTTGCGACCTGCCGCAATGATGCAAGCCTGTAATGAGCTTCTCGGAGCGGAAATCAGCAAATAAAATCCAATTCACCTTTTCTCTAGAAACCAGGGGGCACTCGATGGAGTATGTAGCACATTGGAATTCATGCATTGCTCTCTCAAATGCTGCTCCACCGTAGAGTTTAAGGGTGTGATTGGGAGGCTTCACGGCCACGGTGACTCCCGGCCAGCTGCCAATGCCACTATCTGACTGCTCTTCGTCAGTGGTTTTACCCCACTCTTCAGGAGCAGGATCTGATGCTCCATCAATTAGTGCCACCTACAGACCATACAAGTGTACTTGAGACTCGAAAGCAATACGACAAGAAACAAAGAACAAGCAAAAATGAAGGTTCAGATGCATGGATACCATATGACTGCAAATAGAGGCTACATGCAACATGGCTGAACTCCGAAGATGGCAAACGTCAGAGGTTGCCTGTAACTTGGATTCCACCCGAGCTAATTCGATGGAGACTTCATTACAACGCTGTTCTAACAGGGCAAGTGTTGCAGGAGCTGCTTCCTTGTATCTCCTTTGAAGCTCAGATTCCAAGTATTGTCTGAGACAGCTAAATCCAACGTATGGTCCATACTTTTCCTCATCGAATCCTCCATTGACACTATCACGCAAATGACGCAGTACTTCTGCGTCTACCTGAGAAATCTGCCTGCGAAATTCCTCGTTTGTGACGCTGCCACGGTCCTTGGGCAGTGCCACAAAATATGGGCGAATGTTCTCACCAAGATAACCATTGGCGCTCAAATAGTTGTCCACCTCCCACCGTTCAGTAAATTCCTGCACAGATATGATAGTTTAGTACGTAAAATTAGCTGATGCCGCTCTTGCAGACAAGCGCATAGCGGATACCTTCAACCGGTTATCGAACTTGGAGACGACTATAATTGTCCGTTTGAAAGTGGGATCAATCTCACGAATTGCATCTAACCAAAGCGAAGAACACCATTCCACACTGCTCTGCTGGAGGAACAAGAGAAGGCGATGAGGAGGGCTCGCAAGTGACTTAACCATTGACAAAATCTCGGTTGGCGTACTCTCTGGCTCGCCTTTCTTTGCCTGTGAAGACAGAAGTAGAAGACAATCAGTAAATTTACATGAGAAGAAGCGAACTAAGTTTAGCTAAGAGTGCAACACCTTAAGAACAAAGCCAGGGGTGTCAATGATGGTGAGATTAGGGCAATGGGCATATTCGGCTCTCATCACGATTGGCTTAGAGGAAACGGAAGCTTGGAGCTTTCTCAGATGCGCCTCTGTTCGTGATCTTATAAGATCAGCGATCGCAGAAGCCAAAACAATTGGACCCCCGTACTCCTCCGAATCCTCTTCCTGCGATCACGTCAGTCGAAGGATGAATCTACCATTTCATACACAATAAAGCTGAAATTTTGACACAGAAAAGAAACCGATGTCTCGTCAAAACCCCTAATTTATAGAAGTCGATCGAAAAATCGAGAGGAGAAGGGACAAAGCCCCAGAGAGTGACATAAAGATTTGGGTAGATGACCTGGAATCTGCACCGGGGTTCGAGGGCTGAGGGATCGTGAACCATCTGGAGCACGAGAGGCCTCCGCGTGCCCATCTCGACCTCCCGCACGTTGAACCGGAAGCCGAGGAGGGCTTCGAGGAGCGAGCTTTTGCCATCAGATTGGCCGCCAAGGGCCACGATCTCCGGAATGGGGAGCCTCTCGCCGAAGGCGACGGCGGCCGCCTGGAGGCGGTTGTAGGCCTCGAAGCGGGACTTGAAATCCGAGACAGCGGAGACGGAGGACTCCAACTGGTTGGGCGGCGGAACTCTCCGGGAGGCGGAGGAATGGTTCTTAGGGTTGGGGGTTTTCATAGGGGTAGAGCTCTGGAAAGCGTTGGCTGCCATCACCGAGACAAAGAGGGATTTGGAAATTTGAAAGGCGGGGGGGGGTAGCCGTTTGTGCATTTAAGATTCGAGAAACCGGTAATAGCCGGTCACCGAGGCAGCATCGTTTCCATGATGAGATTGGGCTTTCAGAGGCCCAATTAATGCCTTGTTAGGACAAAACTGTAATTCCCTCTCCATTGGTTGAGGAGGAGATGGAGATGGAGGGGCGGTGAAGGAGACGAAACAGGGGAGCTCGGAAGGAGCAGAAAGGAGACGACGGCGAAGAGATGGGTGGCCTGTACCTCACAGCCATGACCATCACTACTAGCTTCTGGCGGTTCATGCAGTTCCCTTGCTCTTTCCTGGATCATCTCTCAGGAATCCGGTCATCCGGAGGATCGAGTTCCTGACATGGCAAAGCTCCCGTCCCTTGAGCGTCCTACCGTCGCCGACGCACACCGAGAAGGTCGTCTTCCTCCGGGCCACGATGATGTGCGGTGGAACTCTGTGGTCACCGCTGCCATCATCATCACCATCACCGCTGCTACTGTTGGCGTCATCTCTACCGTCACCGATGGTACGATGAGCAGCTCGAGGTCTTGAAGGGATCTCGACCGGGCTGGACGCCTTCTGTCGTGCTCCCCGCCTGGCATGCCGCTGCTCAGAGAGCTCATCTGCTCCACGTGCATCGTCGGGCCACAATACATCAGCTTCCTCGAACTCCTCCATCAGCCTCCTCTGGGTTAGGAGGCGGGCAATCTTGCACGGAGGAGGTGAGTGATCGAAGGCGCTATAAAGAAGGAAAAGCCAGCAAACTTGCACCCGAACGTGATCGTTTGGTTCTTTGAATCTAGACTAGGTTGGTAGCTCACAGTCGATTCGTTCGTATGTTGGCATCCATGGTGAGGGTGAGCTTCAAATGGCGTTATGATGTGAGGTGTCTTCCTCTGTCTCAAGCAATTTGGAGCAAATGAATCGAAGAAGAAATGGATGTTGCGACGTGAACGTCCATGTTTGTACGCATACGGAGAACCATGTATCTGGACTACCTCCTGCATGCACCAAAAGTCTGCCATGCCACAACCTTACAAGGAAAGAGACCTTCGTTCCAAACCACCGAGCTGTGGAGAAAGGGAATGAACTCGTTACGTCAAGCACTTGAGCTCTGGATGATGGATCGCCCTCCCTCCATTTGGACGGCCTGTGTTCTTCCTCGAGACGATTGCACTGTGCACTGTCCTTTTGCTTCTTCTTGTCGTCGAGGAACGATAGAGTGAGATGGACATGATACTCCACCAAATTGGATGTCTTCATCTCTCGATGTCAACTGTTCCAATCATCTTATTGACAAGTTCGTCTCGTCTCGTGTTTGTTCGTTTCCCGCGAGCCTGCCAGCTTTTTGTGGAGAGAGAGATGTTTGGCATCAGCTGATGATGAATCGAGGAGACATGCAATGGATCAGCAGATCGCGCGCCATTCTGCACTGCAAGCATAATGAGATGTTAGTGTCATTTAGCGCCGGGCATTCGACATTGACGATAATTCATCATCCTCGTCAACCACAATGGATCCCACTCGGAAAACTTCTTTGGTTTTACGTCATAATGAGCCTTCTGGTGCTCCTTGAAACTGAACCTCGCAGTACCCACTTCATGATCTGATTTGATGCACAATCATCCAAGCATCCGGCGAAGACGCCGCAGCGGTCATGCCATCGCAACGCGGGATGGAAAACAGGATAAAGAGAGCAGATGGGAGAGGAAAGAAACAAAGGGCAAAGAGATAGAGAGATGGAGGAGTGAAGGGGATACCGGAGTTTGGTGGCGCACAGGAAAGAGGAAGCGAAGGCAGTGGCGGTGGTGCGTGGCCGCGGTAATATGTGACGAGCTAAAGTTGTGGGGAAATTTTGGGTATTTTTTTCGTAAAGATGTATGAGCTCGTATGCTTCTTCTTTTTCTTTTTTTTTTTTGCTGAATAAATTTTATTTTCTTAGAAATGTGTTTGGGATGGACAAGAAGCAAAAGTCAACCTTAATTTTTTACTTCAGATATGCATGGTGTGGATGAGTCTCTTTTGGAAAGAAAAAAAAAAAATCAAAAGTCAACTTTAGTTTCAGCATTTGGATGATAGCCTTTATCATTTAGGAATGTGTCAGGAATATGAATAAGAGTAACCTTTTTTTTGGTATAATTCAAAAGCCAACCTTAATTTTACCTACCTTTTGGGGTGTAAATCGAAAGTCAACCCTAAATTTTAGGGAAGAGAACCTGTTTTGGGTATTAACCAAGGTCAACCTTCATGGTTTCTAAAAGCAGATACAAGTAACTTCACAACAAATTACCAGAGTTAAATTTTTATACTGCTTTCATTCAGTTTTTTTTTTTTTTTTTTTTTTTTTTTTTTTGTGCAGGGAAAGATTAAAAGAAAAATAACTTTAGACAATAAATCTGGAAACACTAGTACACGATACTCCAGTAACATTTTTAAGATATTACCACAGTCCACATATGGCAGCTACTTGGCTTCCATGATAAACCAGTAACCAAAGCAGCCAGCACTGGGGAGTTCATATGAAATTAAAACTCATGATACCATCCCAGTATATGCACATGGACATAAAACCAGAGAACCCAGATGAGGATATAACAAGTTCAATTCCTGTGACCACCATGTCAAAAAATGTAAGCGGTATGTGTTCCATATGGTTTCCCAAAGGGCAGGGCAATTTATAACTTCTGTATCATTTCACTGCAAGGCACCCTATGGTCAAACCAGCATCCTCGGATCTAACTCTCATTGGAACATCCAACAATGTCACAAGTTTGTAGTGGATGAACGGGACGAATGCCTGCTGGTACTTTCTTTCTTCCACATTGCCTTGAAATTCGAGAAACATTTTAATTGCACCATCTGGTAAAGAAGAACAAAATGAACGAACCAAATCTTTAGTTGAAGCTGTCAGAGAAACTATGTGGTGCAGAATTGTCAAACGAGAGGAATCCGAATCTCATCCAGAATAAAAGAAAACGTAATCCAATCGTTTATGTTCCACAGATGCTTATATATGTAATAGAAGCAGGGATTCAGTGAATCGACTTAAGCCAGCTATAATGGACTTCTACACGGTTCTGGTTTGGGTAGTGATCCTGACAAAAGCCAAGTGTTCTTTGGTGGCCGTACTAAAGTTCAGAGAGAAGAGATACTTGAAATTTACAATTCAGTGAAAGCTACCAGTTAAATACTTTGGATTCCCACTGCTTTCATTGAAACTAAAACCCTAAAATTGAAGCATTCTTGATCAGAGCAACAGCCAAAGTAATGGGTCTAGGACTCTGTAAAGTGTCTTAAATACACAGGTATTATGGACAAATATAAGAGGACAGAAAATAGCTTCTTGAGATGTTTGAATTTACTGAAATCTAAACAAGAATAGCACTTTCGGCATCGAAAAAAGCATGAAGCTGTATTGGAGGAGGAAATCCAGAGGTATGGTGGGATAGTATGTAATGGTACCCTCAAAAGGTCCATGTTTGTGTTCTTGATAGTGCACTATTTTTTTTCAAGCACCGAAATGTTTGGCTGGATACAGTTTCTGAATGCGTAAGACATCATGAATGCTTTCATTCACTCATGCAAAAGACTGCTATTACTGAATTCTTTCTTCAATCAGATGTGCTAATAGAAATTGCTTGCTGCATGGAACTTTTTAGTTAAAGATAGTTTTTCCAAGCTTAAATTTTTTTTTTCTAATTGCTACGTGTTCAATCTTCCAAAATTTGCTTCATCTAGCATTTTAGAGATGAAGAATATCATGATATCATGCTCTTCGTGCTTCCAGGAGATTACCATGGTCTCAACATATTGCTACTTAGGTCTGAAACTAGAAAGTGCACCATGAAGTAAACACATATGTCAAATCAAACTTTCACCAAAACAAAATTTCTAGATAGAACTGATTTAAATTCTCCAGGTATTTTGGTACGTATTTTTTATTTAAAACTGTGATTATAAAGAGCAAGTATTTTGGTAGCTTACAGCAGACTGGCACAATCAGTAGAACAGATATGGAGGTCACAGAGAAACTAATAATTGCTTTCTGTGAGCCAAGTAATAAGATGACCAGAAAGAAAAAAATGCATCATGAGGTAGAAGTTTAAGAAACTTACCCTCCATTGTCGTTTTCTAACAATATAATTTTGAATATTTAACAATTGATCAATTATGTCTTTAAATGATGGTCTGTCAGCAGGGTTTTCACTCCAGCATTCCTCAATCAACCTGTAAGTGGAAAAATCATGTGTTTGATCCAGTCAATCTTCTATGGTAATAAAGCAATATAAGAACTTAATTCTTTCGCATGCACACAAACAGACTCACTCACACAGACACAGTCATATGGACTTCTCATTGTGGCCGCTAATAAGAAGTAGTTGTGTCAATCTCAATGTTGCTTCATAAAGATGATTCCTAAAAAGCAAAGTTGTGTTTGGTTTTCCACATGAAAATATGGAGAGCACTTTCTGAAGCATAGCTCAACTTATCATATACCCCAACCTAACGTGTTAAATGGAGCATATCAATGGTTTTACCACCCAAAAGAAAAACAAAGGCAGCCAGCACCAGAAAATCTATGCCATAAAAAATAGTTCATTGACCATTGCATGATTATGAGACAAATCAATGATAGTCCACAATAAAGTAGATCAACTAAAAAAATATAAATTGAGAACAAGACCTACTCTTTTAATCCATGCAAGTACAATTTTGGTGGAGCACCGAAAGGTGGTCTCTGCTTAGACACATACGCATTTGGAACTTCATTATCTTGTTTATAACAAAAAGGAGGGCATCCTTCAATCATCTATAAAAAGACCAATGATAGAGTCAAACACGTTAATGCACTTTTGACAAAACGTTGGATTTAGCCGCAAATACCTAGTAAGGCAAAAGACAACCATCATTTCAAATACTTAAAAAGCACATAAAAGTTTATCGTATTTACATAAGTGATGAATCTCAACTTCATAAAACTAGAAACTTGGTTCTAGTGTCAACTATAGGTTAGCAAATCTCAACCAGTATGTTGAGTAGTGTACGTTCAGTCACTACTGAAGCCGGCAACAGCATTAAGCTGGAACACAAGTCAGGTGCAGCAGTAATAATAACAAAATTTAGGAAGCTTGCAGTCTGAATTCGAAGAAACACGTTTCACCAACAATAACAGTCCCTAGTTTCTCAAGCTTCAATGGTTCTTTCATGGTACACATCAAGAAACCAACCAACATGTCTATAATGGACAAGAATGTACATATAAAAGAACAGATGCCAGATATATAGTGGTAAAGAATGTAAAAAATTCCTTATTATATGTTGAAATTAATCATGCTTCAGAGTTCAAAGCAGTAATAGTAATTTAGAAAGCCATCTCCTAGGAAGTGTCATGATTAGTATACTTTGACCACAACACATTATTTATGCATATGAACAAAGTTAAGCACACAAACATTTTTCTCAGTTTAGTCATAATTGCTTCATAATAGATTCACCTTTAAATTATTATCCAAAATAAGTTGTTGAAATTAAACTGAACATGTAAGCACCACCTTTACCTCTTGTAGAATCAAAGCAAATGAAAACACATCCACTTTGGTATTATACTCCTCATTGCAGAAAACTTCCGGAGCCACATACCTGCCTGTATATAGTAAATCAAACATAAAAAGTGACATATTAAGAGTAAAAAGATTAAATGGAACAACCAGGTTGTGATTGACTAATAAAAACTGCAAAAAGAAATATTGCTACACTCACAAGCAGTGCCTAGATGTGTTAATGATCTTTCTTCTCTAACAGTCTTTGCCACTTTTAACAACTTGCTCACTCCAAAGTCTGCAACCTTCAAATTCCCAGAATAATCCCGCAAGATATTTCTATTATCTCACAACAGAGAAAGCATAAAAGATTATTCTGGCAAATATTAAGATAATCATAATTCAGATGAGAGTGTAAATTGAAAAAAGCATCTAAACACTTACGAAGGCTCAAGATCAAGGTGAATTATGGCTTCTGGTTTATGCTCATGTAAGTAATTCATCCCTCTGGCATTTGTTCATGTAAGAGATTAGATTATGCTCAACTAACTGAAGATGAAGAGTTGACTTAAAATGAGAAAAAGAAATAAAAATTTTAGTATCTCCATTTATATTCCTCAAAAATACATACAGAAATGATAAGCACATGAAATCATGAACCAACCTAGCAATATCAAGTGCCAATCGCACTGCCGATGATGGCTTTAGAGCTCCTTTACGTTTCAGATAGGCACGTAGGTCACCCTGCAATATGAAGGAGAACTAATTAATCTGAATGACAACTTCAGCCAAATGATGGAATCATGGAAGTAAACTTTTCCATTTGTGGGAAAGTGTTGAACATTCACTTCAATGCAATTAGGTAGTTTGAAAGAACCCATTGTACGGACGGCTCTTTTCTTTTTTAACATGGGGTTGACAACATGCGCATATCCATTCTGGTAAACAGCATAAGACAGATTCTTTCTTGTATATACCTGCTAATATTTAGTTGGCATCAAAACAGAGTATTTTTGTGAAAAATTAATTGGCATTACAACAGACCTTTTTTTCATGAAAAAATGGTTAATGTACATGAAGAAGAGGGATGTAGGAGGATTTCTGAAGCATTAAATTATTTGTTTTCCTTCCATCTTCATGCATGCTAAGCCTCTCTTTTCTAATTTTTCTCAAGTCTCTCCATTATCCTTATTCCTAGCTCATATATATGTACATCAAATAAAAACAGCTGACTGTATACTTGACCAACTAACAAGTATGCATTCATAGGAATCCATCAGCATGAAGATTTATGAAACGGTTGATTTAGACTATGCTATGATGCAAATTCCAGAGTTTGATGGACAAGAAGTTAAAAATAATACCGTGATAAAAAAAAAGAGACCTCCAAATGAATATGTTCAATTTCTATCTAGATTACAGTAAGAAGAACAACCTTTGGTAAATATTCTGTAACAATCATCATTGGACTGCTTTGAGTAACAGCACCCAAAAATTGAACAACATTTGGATGTCGTATTTGCTGAAGCAATGCAAGCTCATCTCTGAATGCCCTTCTGCAAAACACATAAAGAAACTCTAAATGACAAACATATAATGAACACAAACATAAATGCAACATAACCACAAAAGTACATATAAAAATTTACAGTAGATTTGACCCAACCCACAATTTATTCTCATCGACCAGGACATCTTCACCATACTTTTTAACAGCAACTCGAATTCCACGCCATGTTGCTAATCTAAATGTTCCCTAATAAATGATATTGGTAAAATGAAGAGAAAATAAGCCATACTGTACAGAAAAGTTTGCAGAGATCATGAAATTGAAAATAATAAAATAAGGGAAACACTCTTTAGCAGGCATATTCAGATATGAAGAACTGAAAAAATGATAGCTCCAAGCAAAATGTAAGTGTTCTTCATACTTAATATAAAACTAATTTAGTGAGAGCTGTTTCAGTTATATTAGCCCAGCTTACATGTAATTAAAAAATCTGTCATGAAATTATGCCAGTCACAAATATGTTAAAATGGCATAGCAATAGAGCTATAAGGTCCCAATTATCAAGGTTCAGCTATATGGTTCTTCTCCCAGCATTGTGCTCTGTTAAGTGAAATATCACTACCCAAACTAAAAACCAATAAATCTCTTCTTGTTATCCTAAAGAAGTTTTCTAAAGTCTTCCCCTACCTATCATAGCACCACCGACCAAAATGGCTTGACACCTTTAATCGGTGCATCGATAGATGCTGAAAAGCAATATTTAAATTCAAGTGACAAATTCCTTTTGGCCAGCATCCAGCTAGAGTTTGAACATTGACATTTACATAATGTAAACAAAGTATATCTATCACATAACGTACAAAGATATGATAGAATAAATGACTGCTTGGAGGCTGCAACTGTTTAGGATAAGCTGAAGACCGCTAAAGTTATTTTAACATATGTAAAGGAGACAATGAAGTGCACCCAGAAGAAGGCCAGAGAATCATTACACAGGTAGGCCATGAGGAGGTAGGATGACAATAATAATCTTGCACAGGGAGTCAAGGAAAGAAAAGGTATGATGCCCCTTAAACTGAAAATTTGAACATAAATAACCTAGATGACAAAAGAAATTCGTTTTGAAAACCCTAAATTGGAAGATTATGTCCAATTTGCAATAATTACAGTTTATTCATTGATATGCCATATATAAAACATAAAATATGTGTTCAGGGATAATGGAGGGGAAAATTATTCTAAGGTCAGAAATTTAAAACCACCAAATAGATGCTTAGACCAATGAAGTGAACATAACAAATTGAAAACAACAGATAGTAGGATTCTGGTTAAGACCACATTATCTTAGCCATAGATAGGAAAGAGAATATATACCTTGCTTATATCAACACTGTTAGTGAAATCAAGTTCACTGGGGTCAATCTCATATTCAGGGACTTCACGGGCATTCTTGACATGCATAGGAATAATCTACATAAGGTATAAACAACAAGGGATGATAACATATAAGTTAATTAAAAGAAAAGTGCATCGCCTGATATCTACCTTTTCTTCAAACCAGAAAGACTAAAAAGTTTCGCAATTGACATACCGATAGCTTGGCACCATGCTTCTCCAAAAGATCAATCACTTCATGGTTATTATAATGTATTGCGTCTGCAAGTGGCTGTTAGCAGGAGAAAGAATGAGGCGATCTTACTTTTTAAAAAAACAAAACATTAAGATTCTAACATGTAAATTGTACATGGCTAATCATCACCCATAGTAATGACTTGAACAGAGTATTAATTGAAACCATCAACATATAATAAAGTTACTCTGGTCATGATTTGAATTTGGCCAAAATGGACCAGTTTCAGCCAAAACACTCAATGGTTCTCATATTGGTTTGATGCTCCAATAACTTTTATACAGCCAAATTCAGTTGGTTTTACATAGCTTCCACAGAAAACAAGTGATTTCAGCCAAAACCAACTAAGGTTGGGGTAATTAGGGTCTCTTGACAGAACTTACTAATATGTTAGCACTTCAATTCAAGCTTTTGGATCTTCTAACAGAACTTCATAATACACTAGTACTTGGAGCTTTTGGTGGATTATTTGCTAAAAGTCATGATGGTTTCTTCTTACCAGAATATCATTTGCAAACATCTGGTCAAATCTAACTAGCTAAGTTGGATTTTAGGTTATGCCAAAAGAATTGACTTAACGATTTCTCGAGATTTCAATGATAATCCAAACTAATTAAAAATAATTATTAAAAAAGCATGTGAATCAAAAGTTTACAGCAACTTCATGCATCTAGTTGATTAGGAATGTTTATAACTCCATTTTCGTTTAGTTTCAGATCTTTGCAGAACTTGAAATTGTAAACAATGAATGGTCGTTAACTTGAAAGGCATATTTTGTATGCTCACGTTATTCAGATCAACTCTACTAGTCTAACACAAAGATGTCTGATGTGGGCAACTAAACATTATAATTGGAATATGTTCTAGAATCAAACAACAAAAAGAATTGCCAACATGATACACATTATTTTTAAAATTGTCCCACCTTTTCCTATTTTTTCAGACCAAAACTTTAAATCTCAAACAGAACTGCCACAAGACAGAAATTGGCAAAACCAAAAAGTAATATATAGGCCTGACAAGACCATAGCTGAAGTTCAAGTTTAAAACCTTAATGTTTATGCGACAAGTTGTGTTTTAATGATTATATTATTGCTCTCCAGAACCTCAAATCGGCATCTAGAAGTTCAATCTTCGGCACAAAGAAAGTGACATTTCAATGATTCAGAAACAAATTATTTACCATGAGTTCTTCTCTCTACATTAAACCACATCCTATCTGACAATTAAAGAACAACATGAATAAATAGCTTCTAAGTCTAACATTTAACTTGTCAGGATTAAAAATTCAAAAGGAAGCTAAGAGATTAAAGGGGATTCAGAACATAAATGCAGCAAAGAACGGCACCGAGGATTCCTTCCTGGTCAAGGCTGCCCAATATACTTCAGGCACCATGAATCCAGAATGGCCAGTGATATTGTTAGCATGTACAATCCATTAGGCACAGCATGATTCAGAATCAAAATTCAAAATTCCAGCAAGAACGAAGACTACCATGTGTTTTTAAGTCCTCAAGAAGTCCAACAAAAAAGTCGCGCGCATGAAGAAATCCAAAAAGCCAACTAAAGAAAAACGAAAGAAAGAATCGTCGATATCACGACGCACCGTGCTGCCCCAGCGGTCCTCCGGGCCCACCTGCGCCCCCCTGTCGAGCAGCAAGCGAACGACGTCGGCGAAGCCCTGACAAGCGGCGACGTGCAGAGCGGTGCGACCGTCGATGTCCCTGAAGTTGACGTCCACGCCGGAGGCCAGGACCTCCTCGATCCCCTCCAGGTCGCCCTCGCTGGCGAGGTACATGAGGCGGATGTCGGCGTCCACGTCATCGGGGGACCGGAAACCATCGCCGTTGCGACTCTCGTCGCCGCAGTCGCGATCGGGGGCGAGGGAGGATTGCCTGCCGAGGGTGAATCTTCCGGTGGACTTGGACTCCATCGCCCCTAGGGAGGTCTTCGGGGCGACGTCGGTGGGTCGGCAAGAAGGAGGAGGAGAAGGGGAACACAGGGAGAGCTGCGATGAAGCGTCTATGGTGGCGACGTTCGTCCGGGAGGCGTGTGCGCTTTTATGAAGAGGAAACAGCGCGGTTGGGGCTGGACATGACCGCGCTGTTGAGGCTCGTACTAATGTTCATTTATCCCCTCATATCACCCCATGCCGGTTTCGTGTCTCCGAGGAATGTGGAAGACGAAATCATATATAATGCATAATATATATATATATATAATTATTTATTTATCTGTTGGAGCAAGAAATCGGAGGTCTAAAGTTGGGCAGGGCAACGCAGGCATTTGGATAACTGAAGGCGGAACGACAACTTGCCAGACGCTCACCCACTGGCGTTATTGTGGGGCCCACGGTCACCCACTGTTGTTTCGTCCGGGCCAAAACAACATGGGACCCTCGTGGCTTTTTTTTGCGTGTGACATCGTCGTCGTATGAAACAGTAATGTAATATCACAAAAAGAAAAATCGCATTATATATATATATATATGGATGATGTTTATTGGATCTGATCACTAAGAAATATTGTGCATCGATCTCAACGAGATTAGACTTTGACTGAGGAAAAAAAAATGTTTCTCGAACATGGAATCATATATTCAAATATTACTCAATGTAAAGATGATCATATCTGTCGGGAAACGACTTGGCCTCCAGTCATGTTTTTATCTCGACGTGATCCACTTGGGGATCTTACGCATGAATACGTGGTTATCAACGCAATCTCTACTTGGGCATGATTCAAAGTGCCACCACATTAATACCGATGCATAACTATATTAATCATAATGTAGAATACTTCCGTAGCATGTGAAGTCTCGTAATTCTCATGTAAATTAAATTCTCATTTATATATTCATTTACTAAAAAATCATTAAATAAGGCGTCAAGTAGCCCTAGCCGATTCGAAATGTAAGGGAACCTGTCCGCAAAATAAAATTGAACCATATAATCAAATCTTTCAATTTAAGTATAATTTTTTTCTTATGAATAAATTTTAAAAAATAATTATTCAACGTTCTAAGTTGGATGATGTTATTTTTTTAATCAATAAATTAAATACAACTAAAAAAGAAGTAAATATAAAAAAATTATAATTATCTTATGTGAAAGGTTCATGGAGAGGGATTCCTCTTCTTTAGGTTTCTTTGTTTTTATCAAAAAATATTTTTTTTATTTTTTTCAAATATTTAAATATTTATTTTTAGATTAAAATATGTTATAATTATTCATGCTATATATAGTTTCTAAAATTCTTTTCTATTCCTTTAGGTGTTTAAAATTTTGTTTTTTTAGATTAAAATATATCATAATTATTCATGCTATATGTAGTTTTTGAATTTCTTTCTTCTATTCAATCAAATATTTAAAATTTTATTTTTTGCATTAAAACATGTTATAATTATTCATATTATATATAAATTCTAAAATTTTTATTATGCATGATGCTAGTTGTAATATTTGATTTTTATTAGATTTATATAATAGTTGATTGAAAATATTATTTCGTTCCTTATGTAATTTTATCTTTTTTAGTCTACTGCTATTTATTATGTTTTTGTAACTCAATGCTATTGATTAGATAATTTAATTATAATCTCATGATGTCATAATTCAAAATTAAAAGAATTGATTTGGATTTGAGTTTAAAAATATATTTATTACAAAAATTTGTCCTAAAATAATTTATTTTAACAATTTTCTTATAGTGTTAGAATATGATATAATTTCAGGAGTTGTGGTATCAGCTTATTTAGTCTAACAGAACTTGTCTTCTCATATATATTAATATTACTGTTAGAGAACATAAATTAGAGAACCACAAAAGCCTCATGTTATATGCATGCCTTTGGAGTTTTTTTTTCTTTTGATAATAAGGTATCATGTTCCATTTTTCTTGAATCTAAGGAATTAGAGAGTATAGTCTTCTTGTGATTCCTTAATCATTTTTTGTATAGTATTCTCTTGAATAAATTAGTCTCTTTATGATATTGGAATAAGTTAATTTCCAACAAGTCCAACCTCCTCTCTCGCTTCACCCGGAACGAGTTCAACCTCGAGTCCAAATCCACCATCGGCGTCGAGTTCGCCACCCGCAGCATCACCGTCGACGGCAAGATTCTCAAGGCCCAGATATGGGACACCGCCGGCCAAGAGAGGTGCTTACTCTTCCCGGATATCCCTTTCCTGGTCATTTCTTCTCTTGCATTTAGATTTCCCTTTGAAGTTAATCTATGACAGGGATGCCGATTTCTTCCACTGATTCTGGTGGTATATTATATTACAGTGCGTAAGGATCGGATTTGTCCGAACTTGAATCCGTTCCTCAGCGATTTTTGTAGTTTGATAATGATTTGGTGTCCCAATATCCAATTTTTCTTGAGTTCGAAAATCAATTTTTGTCGAATAAAAATAAAACGATCACATTCAATTTGCATAAATTTTCGACAGTGGTTTGCTTTATGCTACTGGCTTTAACATCTTGGCCAGAAAAAAGGAGAGTCATCAAATAAGAGAAGAACCTAAATACTATTAAATTCTGACCATTTGTTATGTCTTAAAACCCAAGATACTAAATACAAATTTGATGCAACTCCCTCAGCAACCTTATGAGTCAATTCAGTCGACTTCGTTACTATTTAACTTGATCCATTTTCATTAGGTCAGTCCGTGAAGACAACAACCATGGTTGAGATCAAGCCATGCCCAATCATTCCTGATTACATGACTTGTCCAGCCGTGCTAGATAGCATTCGTGATAAAGGAAGGGCTTGCTTGGATGCTCTTAGGTCTGTTTCTTTGGCGTGATCCTTGAAAAATCCTCTTTAAAGAATTGAATAAAATGAATACTCTGAGACGATAAAGCATTTTATTGCCTTACTTTTACCTAAAATTGTCAAGATAGCCAGTGTGTTGTCTTTGATCCTGAAAGCATGAAGTCGGGTATGCATGAGTTTTGTACTCCTTATGAGAGCCCCAAAGAAGAGGATATGACGTTTCTTCTCGGGGTCCTGAATTGGAGGAGAATTAATTTAATTGCAAACTGACTAGATGACACTGTTCTTAAATTCCTTTGTAGTTTCATCCTCTAAAGCGGCCTACAAGAATCCAATAGCATTCTTTAAGAGAGAGAGAGAGAGAGAGAGAGAGAGAGAGAGAGAGAGAGAGAAGGGAAAATTGAAGAGGGAGTTGATAGTTGAGAGTAACAAATAGTGAGAAATGATCAAAGGAGGACAAGTTAGAGAACAGTCAGAGAGAGAGAGAGAGAGAGAGAGAGAGAGAGGAGAGAGACTGACTTGATGGGACTGATGCCAAACGTCACAACAGATTAGGTGTTTAAGAGAGATAATGGAAAGGGATGAGTGGGAGAGAGGTGCTGCCAAGCAGCAGGCTTACTGATCACATGTAGATGGGAGGGGGAGTAGAAGAAAAAGGGATAAAGAAACATTAGAAATATTGGCATAGTGGTAAATGAGGATATGAATGTGCCTTGGGTGCTCAAATGAGGAATGAGAAAGAGACTTAGGTAACATAAATGGAAAGCAAGGCTAGAGTGTTGGGTAGTTTTGTTAGTTATTTTTAGATTTCACCCCTCGTGTGCTTCAGGTTTCGCAACATTGATATCGTCCTTCCATTATGCCTTCTCAGAAGGTTCCTATCAGATATTTAATCAGGATCTAACTCCAATTATTCCAACTAAAACTGTTCTACTGATAACTAGCCACATCTACAGAGACTTCCTTTATTATCGATCAAATCATATAATTGCGGGAGTAAGTTTTATATAATACTTTTCAGCAAGATTAGGAAACTTTAGTGTGACTAGCAACTATTGGATACTGATGGTATTTGTGTGGTTCATTTGGGGGAACAATAAGAGATTAGTTGTACAAGAATATTCTTAGTTCAAGTTTAGTGCCATTCTGAATTTATCATTGGTTCTTAGTTCACCAGTTACTACTACCAACAAAGCTACTCTCTTTAGCATAATATGGGGAGCATAATTCGATATACATCCTGTTAGAAGTTGTATGCTTTCATATTACATGGTGCACTGTTGGCAGTTGTGTGCTTTCATATCACAGAGGTTGACCTGAGTGTTGCAAACCTTGGATAAGTTTCTTTTGCTTATGCCAGCAGTTGATCTTTATCGATTTTGCATCTCCTAGCAGGACTTCTTTTTTTGGATCATGAAATAGTCACTTGGGAGGTTAAACAGGGGTGAAGTCAGAACTTCAGGGGGGCAGAAGCATACAAGGGAAAAAACAAAGAAATCTGCTACTTTTGTATAGAAATGAAAGATTTCTTAGTGATAATTTTTGGAAGTTAACCAAAAAAATTTTAGTTAAAACTAGTTGGGCTAGGGATTTATAAACAATTAATTGATTTCAAACAAAAGATGATATGGTTGATTCAATAATTTGAGTAATTCATATTTACATGTGGTTGGAAATTTTGAGAATGCAAACGTAAAGTAATGTGCTTCCAAGAAAAGAGCTCCAAACTAAACAAAGTTAAGTGGTGCACCATGATTTATCAAATATCATTATGGATATGCAAAAATGAGTTGACAATGAAATCTAATCTTAATATTCTTACATGAGAGTTTGACAAACTCATCACTCTTGACGGAGAACAGATTTGTTCAGCATGTTCAACCTTTGGTTTCTTGCTCATAGACCATGAACATGTAAGCTACTAAACATAAAAACTGTCATAATATGGACATGCAAAAATATTCTATACGGGTGTTATAACCATGGATCTTAAAATTGTCAGATCTGGCACAAGCTGAAAACCATATCCAGTGCTAATTAGTGCATTTCTGGCTGAAAACATGTTTGGTATGCATCACCTAACCTGGCCTACGATTGCAGGTATCGTGCCATAACAAGTGCTTACTACCGGGGTAGCGGTGGGTGCATTGCCGGTGTATGATGTTACTAGACATACTACATTTGAGAGTGTTTCACGGTGGCTGAGGGAGTTGAGGGACCATACAGATCCTAACATAATTGTCATGCTCATCGGCAACAAGTCAGACCTCCGTCACCCTGTTGCTGTTCCTACTGAAGATGGCAAGGCTTATGCTGAGAAGGAATCTTTATATTTTATGGAAACATCTGCATTAGAAGCAACAAATGTGGACAATGCATTTGCAGAGGTCTTGACTCAGAATTACCATATTGTCAGCAGGAAGGCAGTGGAGGCCCGTGATGATGCAGCATCTTCTACACCACCTGGTACAGGTGAAAGAATAAACATGAAAGATGATGAGTCCAAGACGAGGAAACTTAGCTGTGGTTCAACTTAGGTAATACTAATGATACCCAAAGGTTACCGTCTCTTTGCGATGCATGTTTTAGGTTTTTTCTGTAGTATTTGAGTTCACTCATTTTCTTTCGATATCAACAGTTATGGATCTGAACTTCAAACTGAGGCTGTGTTCTTAACCCGTGCTACTGCTAATCTGCAAGTATAATCCATTATTCCAATTGTTGAGACAAAGGATTTACTATGGCGTAAATTAGGATCGACCAAATTAGCAAACAACTTAGAAGAATACAATGTTGTGCAGGTTAGAACTTTAAAGAGTTTGAGAACCTGTTGTTTGTTGATCCTTTCAAGTCCATCCTTGTGGCACATAGGCTGCTGCCCAATGCCCAACCACAAGAAGCATTGACAAGAGATGGGCTTATATGTTAGCCTTAAAGACAATTAGTGCTAGATAGATCAATCTTATTGGTTACAGTATGATCCAAGCACACAGAGGGGCAACTCCATATTTTCTCATGGTATTGGAAGAGTGTAAACAAATGGGAAATTTTGTGAGACTGTCAGATTTCGTATATAAATTTTTCCTAAATCCATCTTTTTCTTTTGTCCTCAAAAGATGGGTCCACTCATTGTGCAGAAGCTTCATTCCTAAACCCAACCTGATCCGGAGGTGATCACAGCGGACAAATCCAACCAAGCTCACTCACGAGATTCCGGGAATCTGAATCTGTCCTCTCGGCAACAAATAACACTGCACTGGAGGCCCTCAATAGCAAGAAGCCATCTTCAATGTACGCTCATCAATGACACCTTCGTTTGGAAGGCAGAGCACCATCATTTGGTGGTTAGACAGTGATAACACTATCACCTAATTGTGACCTGTGTAGTAAAGAAGCAAACATCATCGAGCATGGAAATGACAGGAAGGCAAGGGCACTGTCATTTATGATAAACAACTTAGAAGGACAAGTCCAGCTAAAAAGATGCCACCTTTTGCCTGTAAATCCAAACAAAAAATCTCGAGTCAACAAAGCACTGTCCTCTCATTACCTCCACTCGTATCATTATTTTACCAACATTCCATCAGCTACCAGTGTTAATTTATCCGCAAACCAGAAACAAGCTGAGAAAGAGAGAAGATAATTGTGTTTCACTTTGGTAACATGAGCTCAGTGCTGACTCAGGAGAATAGTGCTACAATGATTTCTTCATATGCGAGATGAGATTG
The DNA here is from genome assembly GCA_024322285.1 of Musa beccarii. NCBI lineage: Eukaryota > Viridiplantae > Streptophyta > Magnoliopsida > Zingiberales > Musaceae > Musa > Musa beccarii. Next base: position 56,166,087 of record CM044394.1, read on the forward strand.
AATAGTAGTAGTAGTAGTAGTAGTAGTAGTAGTAAAGAATTTTTGCTCATAGAGTTGTTTGATTTCAGGTGCTTCAGCTACAAATCCTGGGGAAACTACGACCTACAAAAGCTCTTGTTTCTTCGGGAGAATGATGCTACAGTGATTCGTGAATGAGACGAGACTGAAGAGTTGCTGAGAAATAAATAGAGGGAAAAAAAAGAATTTTTTGCTCTTGGATTGAAACTAAGTTCGCTTTCGAGGTGCGTCAGCTACAAACCTTGGAGAAGCAAACAAGGAAGATGACCAAGAAAACAAAGCAGGAGAGCCCAATGGCCACCCCAAGCACCAGCTTACTCGGCCCGTGGTGACTCGCGCCGTTGCTCCCTGCGTCTCTACTCCCTTCGTCGCTGCTGTCGTCGGAGTAATCCGACGAGTCCGCCCGAGTGGAGCGGTCCGCGGGTGGCGACACTGGCAGCCCGTACCTGTCGCAGGGAGCGATCCCGAGCTTGAGGCTGGAAGAAAGCTGAGTGTGGTTGTAGCAGAGGTTGTTGTTGCCGCCCACCTTGAAGACCTCAAACCGTCGTAGGAAGGACGCATTGAAGGGGAACACTCCCTGGAAGTTGTTGTTCTCCAAGTTTAGGAGCTTTAGCCCTTTCATCTCGGCTAGGAACTTTGGGATGCTTCCGTTGAACTGATTCGAGCTCAAGTCGAGGTGGACGAGTGCTGAAAGCTGCGATATCGAGTCGGGGATTGGGCCGGAGAGCGAATTGCGAGCGAAAGATGCGTGTTTGAGGGCGGCGAGGTCGCCGATGGTGTCGGGGAGGGATCCGGTGAGGGCATTGGAGCTGAGATCGAGGGTCTGGATGAAGCCGAGCACGGAGATGGAGCTCGGGATGCGGCCATTGAGGAGGTTGGAGGAGAGGTTGAGGTGGCCGAGGCCGAGGGCGTTCCAGTGGTGGGGAACGACGCCAGAGAGGTTGGTGGCGGAGATGGTGGCAGAGCGGAGGTGGTGCATCTGGGAGAGGATGACAGCTGGGCCGCTAGCGGAGACGGGGACGCCGACGACGGAGAGGTCAGTTAGGTTCTGAAAGCGGGAGAGCCAGACGCCGGTGAGGTGGCGGAGGGAGGCGTCGCAAGAGAAGGAGCGGAGGGAGGCGGTCAGGGGTCCGGGGAGATGCCTGGGAACGGGGATGGGGCAGCGGAGGAAGGCGAGAGAGCGGAGCGTTGACAGGGCGCGGAGGGCGGTGGTGGGAATGTCGAGGTCCGGGGAGCAGTTGGCGAGGCGGAGGGAAACGAGGTGGCGGAAGGGGGCATCGTTGTCGCAGGCGGTGGCGTTGCCATGGGGGGCGGGGTCGGCGCAGGGGTCGGCGGCTGTGGGGAATCCCATGGACTGGAGCGCCGTGAGCTGCCGGGGGTCGAGGGTGGAGCCTTGAGCGGCGGAGGGAGGGCGGGAGGGCGCATTCGACGCCGGGGAGGAAGGCGCGGGGGAGGCTTTCGGCGATGGGGACGGAGGGACGGCGGCGCCGCCGCCGCCGATCCATGTGTCGAAAGGGAGTAGAGCGAGTAGTATGAGAAGCGCGGTTGGGCGAGGCTCCATTTGAGATCGGAGCGAAAAGGACGAGCGAGGGAGTGTTGCAGTGGGTGTATAGTCGTGAGCGAAGGGTGGCGGGTTTTAGCAAAGAAAATATAGAGGCGTTCTTCCAATAAGATGATAGAAAAATGCAACAAAAAAAAAATAGAGATTATATTTCAATCATGTTGGTTAATATCGATCTTAATTTTTAAAAATAATTAATCTGAATTTTTATTGAACGTTAGTAAGCTTATAATATGTGGATTCTCTCGTCACGGATGTGACGAGACCCGCGTCTATTTGACCGAACGCATATGTTACCCGTCACGGATGTGACGCGTGGGGCCCGCATCTATTTCGCAACCCAGTCAGTAAAAAGGGTTCCTACAATCCCAACCCGTACGTCTGTGTCGGACTCGTGAGCCTTTGGCGTCGGGCGGAGGCCGGGACCCAACCGGTAGAAGACGTCATATCGGATCGACAAGGAGAAAGAGAAAATATGGGGGGCACAAACACTAAGGAGAGAGAAAGATTTGACTAGCTGCCAATAGAAACCTCTAATTGATTTCAAAGGATTGAGGAATTGGCTGCAGCCCTTTTTGGCAAAATATATGTTCAATATTTGAACATATATTTAAATGCCATCCGACACACTAACCACACCTAAAACAAATTACGCTGGACGAGTCACTGAACAATGATAAACAACTTTGTCCTCTCTTCAAGGCAGGCAAAATTTTCCATTAAGGTTATGGATCCATATCCACCTCCACCTCCGCTCGCCACTCGGATCTTGTTGGGTTTCCATTTGGGCCCAATATGGGCCTCGCTGATCATGGGCTACGTGTAAGCGGATCTTGCGAGAAATTGGACCCGCCATCGCACCGAGTATAACTACTGACCGGTCGAGACGGTGATCTCGTCACAGACGCGGCTGTTCCCCGATCGAAGCTAGGGTTATAGGCGAAGGAAAAGGGCGAGAGGAACCATGACTTCCAGGGCTTCGCTCAAAGGGAAAGGGAAGGCCGGGAAGGGGTCCAAGGGTTCGGAGGAGGGGTCGTCGGCGGCCAAGTGCGTGAAGGAGTGGAGCACTTGGGCGATGAAGAAGGCCAAGGTGATCACCCACTACGGCTTCATCCCCCTCATCATCGTCATCGGTATGAACTCCGAGCCCAAACCCCAGCTCTATCAGCTCCTCAGCCCCGTCTGATGTCTCTCCCCGGCAAGTTTTGCACATCGGGTGGACTCCTTGATTGGAACTTGCAGTGCTTCGTTTCATGGCCTTGCTTGGAATTGGTTTTATCTTCACTATCTCTCTGAGACATGATAATCGATTTATAGCTTATATGTAGGCTTACCACATAGTCCATCCGTTTCTACTAATGTGGTATATTGGAGCTTTTGGGCTTGATTTGTTGGTACAATCTTCTGTGCTTCTCCATTAGGAGATGCGTTTAACTTATGAACTTGTGCCTTCTTTTCAATATTGTTGATTCGTAGATCTGGTCCGTCTTGAAGTCTACTGCCCAAAGTTTATCTAGGATTTTCCTGAACTGCGCTTTTGAGACGAACCCGTGAATTGGATGACGTTTGATTTGCCAATTAGGTAGTCGGTACTTGAGTGCTGTCACATAGAAAGAATCTTAGTATAGTGCAATGAGTTCTTGAGTGTCTTCAAGACTCTGAGTTGCTCAAAAGACGCTCACAACATTTGGATGTGATTGTTAAATGGTATAGGTTATTATTGTGGCACATGAGTGGCCATGAGTTGGGTATGATTAAATTTTTGTTTGATAGAGCATGGAGAAGTGATGGGAGGAAGGTCTTAAAATTTCATCTTGGAAGAACTGATGCCTTGTGATTGAGCGTGTATACGATCAAAATACTTTATTATGAATATGTGCTTGTTTTGCAACTTATAAACTCAAACGTAGATGCATATGTGGATATACAAATATTGTCGGGATATGTCACCCTCTTGGTTTGCATTAGAAACGGTTGAAGTAAAGGATCCATCAAAGAAAATTTTTGATGATGACATCCTAACCGTAGTATAATTTTCTTTAGCATCTCTTCCTGCTTAGAAGAAATATTGAAGGGAAAAGGAAGAGAAAGCTTGTTACTTTAATGTCAGTGGAAAAATCAAGGCTGTTTTGTTAGAAGTTATGAGGTTCCTTATCAAAGTATTCCTATCGATCGGAGGATTAGCTGGTTGATTACTAGTGAGAATTTTAGGATTCTAGTGAAGCTCAAGCAAAGTGGATTGACATTCTGTTTGCTACTGGTTTAGATTTCCAGATGTCAAGAGAGTTACCGGATGGGTGCTTGGTAGGTCTACAAGGTCGTACAATCTGTGATGATTAAACTGGTGCAAAACAAAAAGACTTGAATGCTTGAAAGGGCTTGTTTAGAATAACATGTTGGGTTTGTGGATTTCCTTGGCCTCCTTTATTTGACTGTATTGGGTAGTTTTGTTTTCAGGTCATTCCTGCATGTTCACGTTATTGGTATGTGGTGTGTTCTGTTGGGGGTAGGATCATATAAAAGAGCTACCAATTCTAGAATACAAATTTCTTTGGGCATCATTCCTTGTATCTTTTGAGTCTATCATTTTTAGGATCACATGATAATATTTGTCATTAAGAGAACAGCAGGAAATATTGATAGGCATGGATAGTTTTGGCGTTGAGATTCCAAAAGCCTTACTGTTATGTTACCTTGATTCTCCTGACATATCTACCAATGTTGTTGGATGTGAAAAAAGAAATTAGGCTTCTGGACATTTGACAGATTTGGATTTCAGGATCGATTCTTCTCTATTGGGGGTGGTGTTGACTTCTGATGCTTTTTCCAATCTCTTAATGGTGAGCTGATGGCACACCCCACGCTGTTGTCCGAAGAAGAAGAAGAAGAAGAAGCAACTCCATGGAGAGGGGAAAAGCCAATCGCCGGAAGGCGGAGGGCATGTTGGCATTCAAGACGGGAACTATGGAAACGGTCGGAGAGTGCCGCACAGCAGCGTGCTCATCAAAAAGTAAGGATTAGGCTATTTCATCGTACTATTGAATAGTGGTAAGCTCACCGAGGAGTCGCCAGACCTATGCATATGGTCTCGCGAAAAAGGGACGCGTACTCGCTCGGGTGGTTCCGCTGACCCCGGTGAGAGTAAGACAGCGGAGAATGGGCACTTCGGGGCTCAAAAAAAAAATTTTCGGAGGCACGTCATTGGCTGACATTTATGTATGCGGACCTCGACACATCGTATGACGGACAAAAAAAAGGAAAAAATTAGGGGGTTGAATGAACTGAAGGCATCATCCGCATTACAGAAAGAAAGAAAGAGAGACCAAATGTTCTTCCATAGCGAGGGAATACAAGTGAGGCAGGGAAATCTGAAGAGATTGCATCAAGGATTTGATTTCCGAGATGATTCCCCAAGGAATCTTCTGATAACCGTTCACATAATGAATTCGTAGTATACGATTTAGCCATGGCGTAAGAATGGATTTTGTCCATTTCATTTCATCTAATAGGATTTAATTCGCTTTAACTGATCAATAGGAAAAAGAAAATGCTGCACACCCACACCAATTAGTGGATGCTTCGATTATATTTGATAATCTGCATTGAAGGCGATGGTGGTAGGCCACACGCTTCCCCTTCGACAACCAGGAGGGAAAACAGGGAAGAAAGCTGAGGCAAGTCTTTGATCTGCTGTTAACGAGTCCTCGGTGATTGATCCGATAGGCGGGTCTGTGTAAGGTGATCACTTGTGAAGCCTCAAATAAAAATTTGACGAGTGTAACAGAAAGTGCCCGAAGGCAATTAATGATGTCTCTATGAAATAATTACATATTATTTCAGGATAATTATGTATTTAACATTCTGATCTTTAAACTTAAAAAATTTATATTAAAATCTATATAATTATGAAAGTAAAACAACTAGCTTCATTTATCCTAATGATAAAATGATAGATGAAAAAATAATTTTAACTTTCCAATTACGTTTTCGGTGGTAGCAGACAACGATACCACTAGGGGTTGTGGGTGATTGTTGTTGATGAAAATGTAGAACGACGATTAGAGATGAAGTAAAAGAAGAGAAGTAAGGACAACATAAATATCGACGCTCTACATTTATGTTGACATCACTTGGTAATTGTATCGCAATGTAGATGCAAAGTGATGTCAACATATATATAAAGTGACATCAATGCAAATACAGAATAACATCACTATGCATTTATATCGACATTGATACGGATATTAAGTGGTTCTTTCGTTGACTTATCACTCAAATGTAATGATGCAAAACGACATCACCCTTCCATGCATCATTGTTAATGCCAATGCAAACATAGAGAGATGATATTTTTGCATTTGTATTTACATCAACGATGATACAAATACCGAGCGACGCTTTCGTCGCTCTACATCTACATTGTACTGACGCAATTATTGAATATCAACATATGCATCATTCTTTTTCTCCTCTCTCGTTCCCTCTCCTTTCGTTACTACTCTCCCTCATCATCCATAACAACCACCTACAGCCCCCAACATCATCGTCTATCACTACTAAAAACGTAATTAAGACATTATAATTATCTTTTTACTCATCATTTTTATATTATCATCAATAAAACCAACAATATTAGGATAAATAAAATTAGATATTTTATTTTTATAACTATTTAATTTTTAAATATAAAGACCGATATATTAAAAAAATTAATTACAAAAAATAATATATAATTAATCCCTTTTTTAACCATCACATTCACATGCTGCTCCAGCTGTGAACAGCTCTCGCATGTTACCCGCAAGTAGCAGAGCAATTCGAAGTCAAGGAATCTTCAACCAGGCTGACAACATGTTAATAGTCATAGAATGATCTCTCTCTCTCTCTCTCTCTCTCTCTCTCTCTCTCTCTGCATATATATGTCCACATGAAAACCACCAACTGTTACAATACGTTTCACAAACACCAAATGCCCCAAATCACCAGAACTTGTTAAGGATGACATGCAGGAAATAAGACTGCGAATGGCTACACTTGTTACAGGAATAAGCAGTACACATTTAATGTTCCATTGGGTTTCAGATGGACTAGAAATATGAGAGCCAGAGGCTGGGGAAAGAAAGAAACATTGGGTATGCATGTAAGAGGAAGAAAGTTGGGGTGGGGTACATATATACAAATTTGTGATGTGATGTCAAAAGCCACTAGAATCAAGTTAAAAAAAACAGTTGACGTATGTACCAAATTGCTGGTTAGGATACAGCCTTTGGACTCATGATAAACAGCAACCTGCACGAGAAAGGGAAATATCAAAATGGTGGCAGAACTTGCTCAGATGTAAACAAGGCAGTGGAAATTACAAATCACAATAATTACTTAAAACTCCTATCCTACCAAATTCCGTGGTTGCTGATATTGAAGTTGTATTTGAACAGACTCTGGAAATGCTAAGAGTTACAGTTCAAGTGACTGATGGAAGTGCTTAGTCTAAGCTATCCTATTAAGCCAGCGGGAATCCCATACTTGTACGAAGGGATGACAGATTAGTGACAACCAGGAAACAATGCTAAGAAAAATAACCTTACCATTTCTCTTTTGGCACAAGGCATTAGGACCTGGATAGAAAACTGGATAAGAAGCGATAAAATTGCTGTACTTTTGCATCATGTACTTGTGAAGGTTGCGCTTCATCACCAAAGACGGTCCCTCCACATGAATATCGCCTTTTCTTTCTCACCCGGAACAAGAAATCTTCAGTGTCTAGCACATAAGACACCTGAGAAGAAAACAATAAAAATTATGCAAGATATACACAACTTACAAATCCAGAATTGAGCAAGGACTGGGACTTCTGGTAGAACTTTCAATCAAGCACCTTAGAAGAACTGCAAGATATCTTGCATTCTAAACCATTGATAACTTGAAACCCATTCATTGCCTTGCAAGTAGCAGAGTACTCATCAGCACCTCCATATTTGCGTTTATTCCTACCGATCGTCAGCCATTAAAAACATTGAGTTCTGGAAGAACATATAATAAACCACCATGATCCTTACCTTCCAAGGAAGACGCCCTGTACTCCTTTCCTATCTGAGACACTCGACAAAAGATCATTGTATAGATATGCCGAAAAGTTCGGATCCATCGAGATAGCAGTGACTTCGGGCTTTTCATGTCCATATTCCATGAGCTGAATTGATAGCCGGGTCACATGTGAAGACTCTGAAACCTGAAAAAGCCAAAATATTTGAGAACAGATAAACTATTTCAAATATCCATATTTCGTAAGTGTTTAATTACGGATATTACCCTAAACAGGGCGGAATGATGGGAAAAAGGTCCATGTAGCAGACCCCAATTAGTTGGGACATTTATGACCTATTGCTGCATGCTTTGTAAGTGCTAATCTATTGCTGCTCAGATATTTGAAACAGGACTTCCCTATTACATTTTTCTAATCACATACCCCTTTTGGCCTGCTAAAGCAGGATCAATATATGGAATACTACAAAAAGTAGCTTCTAGTACTCACTCTTAGCAGCAATCCCTTGGCAATCAATTGTCCGATGGTGAATCCACATCAGAAAGACATGAATGATGCAAGTGGAAATTTATTTCCCTAAACATGCAAGGGAGGAGGAAAGAAGATTGAGAAACTCACACATTCAAATCTGTATATGCTCTCATCATGTAAAAGCACTCGAGCATTCTCGTGATAAACTATATCAAAGGATCCGCCAGCTCGCCTTGATTTTTCATAAGAGTAGAGTTGGAGAATCTTGTTATCCATCTCATTTGAGGCTATTGCTTGAAGCTAAAAAAATTATAGGTAAGTGCATGCTTACAGAAATAGGAGGATACAATTCTTCATGAACCATCTAATAGTTTATGTCCATAACTACCTGTTTAACAACTTTATAGATTAGCTTGTCCAATGTAAATAGTACGTAGGACTGAGTTCCAATTATAGCACGGCAATCATCTTCAAACTTCATATTGTCAGCAGAACCATCAAGTAGATTGTATAAAGCACTCATAAACCTGCAAAGTCATATTAGAGATTTTAACGCATGGGAACACACAAAAAGGGCGATAAAAGGTGGGAGACATAATTGTCATTAAATGGTACTTGGCATATAAATCAGGAGGGCTTGCATCTTTGAAGCTTCTCTGTTTCTTTTCGGCAGCTAATGAATTTGTCTTGGCTGAGAGTATCCTTTCATACAAAACCTGCAAAGAATATAACAAAGCTATAAACTAATTTTTTAAATAAGGTCCAAAATTAACCAAATGGGAAAAAAAACAACTGACCTGATGGAGCTGTAACAGCACATAAAAGGAATCATTTCCATAAAAGACACGGGAAGAACTATCTCTTTTATCATGTAATGCTGCAGGCACATGCCTTGCCAGAGGTTTCACTGTGTGAAGAAAACGTTCTGAGAAAGGTAATGACATAATTTCCCCTTCAGCGTCCTGCATATCAGTCATTCCTTCAGCCTCACCCTCACTTTCGGCCTTTGCATCCTGATCATCATGCACAACATCATCTTCTTCCTCCTCGTGAACATCATGGGAGCATTCCTCTCCATTACCAGATTCACTGACAGAAACATCCTCACCAGCCTCCGATGCATTTTCACTCACCTCTGTAGACCGTTGAGCACTTTCTTCACCCTCATCATCAGCATCAGCATCATTCTCTCCTGCAGCCTCACCACAGGAAACCTCAACTTCTCCAGGTTTGATTTGGTACTGTGTGCTGGCACAATTATCCTTCCCTTTAGAAGCTATAGTTATAGCAGCATCTTCAAAACCCACAAAATTATCCTCTTCAGCATCTCCATTAGGCGACAATTCACCTTCTTCTCTTTCAACCTTGAGGTTGTTAACGCAAGTGGAACCTTCATTAGGTTTGTCACCTTTGTTGCATTCAGCAGTGCCACCACAATTCACCGATATAATTGACCTTCCAGTTTGTCCAACCTGGATAGACATATCAAGTTTTAGATGAGATTGTCAATTCTAAGATAAAACATAAAAATTTTCTTAAAGGGCACACAGCAATTGGGTTCGTGAATGTATACATACATACACACACACACACATACATACATACATACATACATACATACATACATATATATATATATATATATATATATATATATATATATACATATACATACATACATATACATACATATATATACATACATATATATATATATATATATATATATATATATATAGCCTTTGAACCTGTAGCCCTTGAACATTAATCATAAGCCATGTACCTGAGATGGAAAACTCAAAACAAAACTTGCAAATTTATACCTCTAAATAAGCTCGAGGTTCAACCAGCATCTCTGTTCCACAGTGGCTGGTCTGTAAAGATGCAACACCAACCCCTTCCAAAGAGAATAAAAGAAGTAAGCTAAATGGGAAACAAAATGGATATGAGTGTAAATTAAATTTTAAAAAAACTGTAGCCCTTGAACCTGATACAGTCTCCAGGTTTGTTCTACTGTGACTTTCTTCAGCTCTGCCAACAACAGAAGTGTAATCTGACAAATGTTCTGCAGACACATTTTGCACAGTTATTCCAGAGCTTTCATCAGCCTTGGGAGCACTACCCTGTACTCTTCTCTGAAGTGGATTGTTACAAAGATTTCCAACACGATGAGTGACTCGACCCACATCATGAAAACAATTCCCAGCAACTGTTGTGTCTCCATTTGCTAACTTGGTCCTGCATGAAGCCACTTGTTCAGATAGAATATTCTCACCACCATTACTTTGCTTGGTAGCACCTGTGCCATCAGCATCAGGACTCCCATTGCTTTTGACCAAACCTGCAATACTGGATTTGCCAGAATGACTATTAGGTTTTACGTCTCGCATGCCTTCTGCACCTCGGTTTTGAGGTTGAAAACCCATTAGGGGCTCCAGAAATGTAGTCCATAACTTCATGACTTTGTCCAACTGATCCAAAGACGTGCAAACTTCTCCACATGAATATCTAATGATCTGATATAGATCCTCATGGATATCTAGATCTACATACTCAAATTCCATATTGGGAACTATAGGCTGCCTATTTTTGGCTGCAATGGAAAGAACAATGTCATCTTCCTTCTTCATCTTGTCATTAATTTCTTTAATCTCAGCCAGCAAAGCTGCTCAGAAAACATACGCAACATATCATACAGGGCTACATCAACAGAATGAATAATAAAACCCAAATTCAGAACTTATCACCTTAAAAAAAAACCTATTTTTTTATATTATACCAGAAAAGTTATTAAAAGATAACATACATACCTTTTGTGCTCAAGCTCTTTGCATCCTGTTGCTTGAAATAGAAACTACGATGGTCAAGTGATTTGTGATAGTTCTTAGCATATATTTCTGCCCAAACTTTACTAAAATCTGAACGGCACCTAGTCCATTCCTCTTGCTTTTGCTTCAGACGGGTTAGTATGACTGGCAATGAAAGACTAGAATTCTTGTGAAGTACATCCATGACATCAAGACCATGGTCTCCATATAATCGTTCAATGCATCTCAAATTCAAAGCTATTTGAGGAGAGAAACAAAGAAGAAAATCCAAAACAAAGTGATTAAAAGCAGACAATTCAGAACAACATAACTATATGCTGAAAGAAATGTAATACACTCGACAAGAAATATACTAACAAGAAAGTTTGTCTTCAATGTGAATTGGATTCTCTGATTTTACTGGGTCTTGCATCATCTCTATCAATTCCTCCACTCGTTTAGTTGTCACATTCACTGATTCCAACAACATATCCAGCTCAAATCTGAAAACATCTCATGGAGAAAATGGAAGTCAATGATAGGTAACGTAGTCGTCAAGTATCACAAGACTGGTATGAAGTAAACCAGCTGAAATAAAGAACAATATACAGTAAAATAGCAAATCATCAACTAACATTTAGTAAAGCATTCTTGTCATGAATGACTGAACACTTGTCTATCTATGTTTGGCTGTGAAAGAAGGGACAATAGATTTGAAGTGTCTAAGCTAGTACCTATCATCTTCGCATCTAAATAAGCTTTCTTCATATTGGTTTTTGCGCATGTGCTTAAAAGAGTAGTCCTCACTTCCTGAAGTCACTGATACCCATACATCATTTAATACTGATTCTCCAAGTTCAGTCCTTTGGCTAGCAGGAGATATTGAGTACTGACAAGCAACAATAAAAACAATGAACATGAAAAGTGAAGACAAGTGAAACATATAAAATTGCAAAAAAAAAAAAAGGGCAGCAATTACATTTTTTGGCAGAAGACAGTAACTTGGGCTACAACGTTGACAATTTGAAAGGTCAAGCTCTGAAATAGGTTTCCATAAATTATATTTTTCTTTGTTTGAAATTAAAGGAGCCTTGTGAGCGGCACCTTTATCACCTCTTTCTCTTTCAAAGTTTCTCTCTCTTTCATGATCTTTCTCCCACTCATTTATTTCATGGTCCCTTTCTCTGTCTCTATCCTCTATCTTAATCGGCGTAGCCATGTGTCCTTCATTGCACAGGAATTCTGTTAGTATTATAAGTAACAACATACTATTTAATGAACTGAACAGAAATCATATATTTAAAATTCTTGAACTTCTTAAGTAGACAGAGAACAGCTTTCTTCTCCAGAAAAAAGAAGTCAACCAACTTTAACTACAAACATAAGGGAGAAATAAGTTCTGCAGACATACTTTTGTTGATTACACCTTTGAGAAATCCATCTGCAGAAAAGGTTTCATTTAGAACACTATGAAGGCCTACAATGACTAACAATATCTTAAAAAAACATGTAAAAAATAGATGGACTCCCAACAACAGGAAGATGTATAAGCCCACCTATATTCTCACAATGGGCCAAAAATTCATTAAAACCTTCCATGAGATCTGGATACTTTCCAAGGATGTCACTTACCTGTAACAGAAGGCATAAAATTTCAGAAGCAATAAAAAACCCTCCCTTTTCAAGTGCCAAGGGTCTATGATAAAGAAGTTAACACAGAAAGGCATAGTTTAAGCAGAACTTTTTAGAGCATTAAATATTAATGGCAATCATCATCAGTTTCTCTCATTTTAAAAACAAAAACTATCAGGTGCAGCTACAATTATTGCATTTCACAGAGAAAAGAAATCGAGTCTTATGTATGCATATTTTAATGTCTGTGTATATATAACACTTGTTAAAGTTTGTGTACAACACTATGCATATATGCAATCCATTAATAAAATGACAGAACTAACAGAAGCTTCGTTCATGATTTTTAATATACCCTGTTATCAAAATTTTGAGAATTGTAACTGATTATAACATCTCATGATATCTCAAAAATATAAAATTTTTACAACTGATTATAACAACTGATTACAACTGATTATAAAATTTTAAGAATTTTAAGTATACACAATTGATTTTTACACAAAAATGTATCTCAAAAAGTTTAGTCGCATGCAAAAACAGAATGTAGGTATGAAAGAGTTACTAGCTTCACAGCCAGAGATATATACAATTAGAGATAAAATGATCAAAGAACCAATAGAAACTTGACTATATCTCTACAGATACATGGAGCTTATCGTAAATACAAAAAGTAGGCCAAAAGTATCTTTCATGAAAAAGAAATTGCATCTGATTCACCCACCATTATCAAAATCTCACAAATATCAAGTAAATGATGCATTGAATTATAAGCAGTTAGACAAGCCTTGTGTTGTTAGGTCAGGTATGTACTAATTTAACCACTAGATTGTATCATCTCATTTCATGTAGCAGCTTAAGAAAATACTTCTAAATTTCCACTGAACATATGCAATAGCTCATCCCAGAATAAGACCATCATTTGTGATCAATCTTTTTAACATAATACAACCTAAAGTATCTTCTGTACAGCTAATCATAATGTGCTTCGAATATAAGGCTTCAACATACATTTCTGCTAGGCATGCCAACAGGGTCCGCGTCATCTGTCTAATTTTTCCTACTTCAGTATTGCTCCACTTGCAACCTTGAGTCCAATAAGGGTGTTGTAAGATAGTTCAGCAGACTGTTCTACTTGGAACACCACAAATGTTCATGGGCATATTTACATATTTCCTATGGTCATTCAACATACTATCTCTGAAAAATATTCTGGTGTAGTCTCCTCGAGATCGGTAATCACATTTTGTAATACATGCACAGCATTGAGAAAGTGCATACACTGGCCCTATTAGAAAACAGTTGCTTGAATGGTTGCTAATAAAATTAATTTTATGGTTTTGTTTGTTTCACATCTTAATCATCATTTTCATGGTGATAAATTTTAGGCGTTTGTTTGTTTGTTTCACATCTTAATCATCACTTCTATGGTGATTAAGCATGTTTCAAGCAGAAAGGAACTCCCTGTAACAAAGGCACATCAACCACTGGGCCATGAGCCACACATATTGCCCACCATGGAATGACTCTATACAGTTCTGGCTCTTGACAAGGGTGTTAATTTTTTTCATGGGGGTGATTGTGATACCCACTAATCCACATTGAGAGTTGATAATGAGTTGGAGTTTGTAAGCCTATCAGGACAAGTTGTGAGAACTTTCCTTGCACTAATCAAGGAATGGCAATAGTAGGCCCGAAAATCTTATTTTGGGAAGAAAATGGCATGTTGATGTGCAATATGTGGATTCTATTTCCTATGGTAAATACAATGTCCTTTGACTTTTCTCCAGCTAACACAGATAATCTACAATCTCTAAGAAATCATGATTCATTCATTCAAATGAAAACACTTTATAAGCTCATTTCATAGTAGACCCTGTGGTACATATTTCTCAGCCATCACATATCTTTATGCACTATTATGTCAAACTTAGGTAGCAGATTTAATACATTAGATACAGAGTCATTTAAGACATCAAGTTATTTAAAATTGAAGGTGAAAAATATAAAGGAGTAAAAACATAAAGATACTTCAAGAGATCAATTATCGCAATTTTCGCAAGTAGCAATTGTTGGGCTTTCAGTTTAAAGTAAGAAGTTACAAGACAAGCACAGTCACCATAGTTATGGATGCCTCGAGAATCAAAAGCGTACCAGATTCTTTAGTTCTGTTCTGTTTATTATTTCTTTGCTGTATATGTGAAGGCATTGCAAAAATTCCTGGTATGTATCACGATGCAACTTCGCCTTGACTTTCTCACAAAAGTTAAATTCTCGGGTATATACGCCTGTCACATTGAAATTGACAGAAGATAAGGTATTACAAGAACAAAACATTTGTCTTAGAGAATCATTAATTGCTTGTATGAGCCTTTAAATAGACAACCAAAATGTGCCCAGCTAATGATAAAGCTAACCAAGTAATTTTAACAAGCAAAAAGTAAATATTTTTACACTGGAGGATCTAACTGCATGAACACTGCAACTTCATTAGACAACCTTCCGGCCTCTCTCCCAATGTAGATATCTATTACTAGAATCAATTTCATGGGAGTTCGGTGAAGTGTATATTTACACTTCATCAAGCCCACAGCAAGCACTTCATCAATTTCATGAGACTTCAAGAAAAATTAGTTCTCCACAGCAAGCACTAATCAAAAAGTGAGCCCACAGAGAAGCATCAAAAAGTGATGAGAATTGATGAGATGATATAGAATCCATAGTAACAGTAAATAACTGTAGCAGAGACGGAAACATACAATGCTCAGGGTTAAATTATAATGCAGCATCCACCAATAAGTGAACACAGAAACATAACCTTTTTTTTTTTTTGAGTAAATACATCACACTTGTAAACAATATGGTATGATATTAATACCACAACCAGAGATGCATTCAAAACAGACATCTAAAACAAACAACAAATGGCAGAAGACTCACTCTTCAAAGCATTTTTATCATCAAATTGTGAAGCTGAAATGCTATTCATGGCAATATTACCGCCTTGATGCATCGGCTCGGCAATAGGGTCATCCACCCTTCTAGATGGAAGTTTACGCCTACACTGTTCGTTGTCCAAATCTCCACTATCATGCTCCAATTCCTTTTCATCACGTTCATGATATCTTTTGTCCCTATCTTCTTTCCTATCCTTTTCCTTCTCTGCACGCCTTCTCTGACTATCATGCTCCATATCAAGAGAATCGATGCCAAAGTCATGGTTGGCATGTGATGGATAAGCTTTCTCTCTCTATAGAACCAAAAAGCAAGAATCATATTATTTCAAAACACAAAGATCATATATTGAATTTTAAATTGTCTTATTAACATATGCACAAAAAAAAAAAGAAGCACAAAACATCCGGGTTGAAACATGAACCATAAAAACTCTATAGAGAAGTAGGGTATGACATCCTCCTTCAGTAGACCAGAAGTGAATGCATTTTCAACACTCAATGGTCAAAAGTATCTCTGTTTAATAGATTGTCTTTAATTGCAACCAGTAAATTGTGACAAAAAAAAGTGTACCTTATCTTCCCTTGCTGAAGGCATCACAGGGCTCCTCTCATCTTGGTGTGCAAAGGATCGATCAGGATATCCAAGATGTGGAGCACATGTTGCAGAGGCATCAGGCAAAAAGTGTGTGAATTCCTCAAGCAAATCTTGATGATTCTTAAAGAGGGCTGCTACCTATAAACATATACGATCAGGTGGTTCAAATCATGCATACTTGTTAGCAAAAACCACAGCACAGAAATTGGGAGCAAAATACCTCTTCGTAGACCTCACGGATTGACTTATTCTCCCTTCGATACATATTCAGAATATCTAAGAATGACTTGTAAACATGTTCATCATTCTGAAAACGACTCTGCATCAGAAAATACATATCACATGAGTAGCTATTGAGGTGCTAGCAAAACAATTCTAGGACTAAGATAACTTTTTGCTGCATGTATACCTTGATTTTGTTAACAAAAACGATTGCTTCCTCAAATTCAACTGGTTTCTTTTCTTCCGGTAGCTTAATCTCATATCCCTTTGGCAAGAAGGTGTTAAAGCCTAGGATTAGATCCCGGTGCCCCTTAAATAATTCCTTCACCCTCATGATAACCCCATTCGTGTCAATCCTGCAAGGTGTTCACAACAAAATAGACAGACAAACAGAACAAAGAAGCATTAAACACAAGTCTAACGGGAAACAGAAGAAAGGAAAAGTTGGAAAAATAATGATAGAGATGAAATTGAGCTGAACCTCTGGCTCTTGAAGTCCTTCATGACCTCAAGGAATTCATCATATTTCTCCCTTTTGTCATGAAATATATCCTTCACAGCCTTCAAATAGGCTAGGGCATCATTAGTTGTCAGCTTGGAAGTACTACCAGCTGCTGCTGCCGGTGCCATATGGGTTTGCCAAGACCTGTACAAAAGGCACCAGGATTCATTAATCACAACAGATCCAAGCACGTATCAAAATTTTCCTAATAAAGGATGAGAATGACCAAAACTAGCAAGAAAGATCGATGGGGAAGGATCAATTTTTCGTCCCTCCTCCAAATTCTGCTCACATGAAATTTTATTTTATGTTTACCTCTTATATCTCAGACACGAAGGGCCACAAAAATCAAGTACTGCACAAATCGAAATAATCGGAGAAAAAAATCGCATTCATCAGTAACAATACCGCCCATCAAGCCGGCAACACCACCCAAACAAACCAGAGTGTAGTCCGCTCCTTTAAAGAAAGAAAAATCTCGAAAAGCGAATCGACAAACGAACGAACTGATACGATGGACCGACGAGGAAGAAGAAGGAACCCACGGATCCGCTCGAGGAACGTTGGGCCACTTGAGCTGAGAACCCATCAAAGCCTCCTTCCGTGCCCCTTCCGACCATCCATTAAACAACCAAGGTCAGCTTTTAACCCTCACCAAAATCCTCTCTTTCCCCTATTTACACCGACAAGCTGCGAATCAAACCCCGAATCGAGGCAAGTCCTCGATATTTCTCCTCTCTGTACCTCCTTTCTCGACTCAAATTCCGATCAAACTCATACGAAAGAGGCAATTCTCCGGGAACAAGGTGAAGAAAGCTCGCGGTAGAAAAGAAGGCGGCGCTGACGAGATAGGAAAGGGAGAGTAGTGCGAGCTCTTCTTTGCCCCTTTCCACGGATTAAAGGAGCAGGAGGAGGCGGACGCGAGCGGGACAGAGAAGAGAAAGCTGAACTAAAATCATACAACAGCGACGAGGCGAGCGCTCCGTTATATATATCCGTGAAGTTACCGAAACAACCTCGGTCCGGAGACGACCATTTCACCCGAAGGCCGACGATGAGCCCGTCTTCCCCGCCCGATCAAGTGGCTTGCAGCGATCGGACGGCAGAGATGTGATGTTCTCTAGGGTGGGCGGGGTGGTGTCACCGCCAGGTGCGATGAGGTGACGTACCCCTCCGGTTCTGGGTGCGGTGCGGTGCGGAGCCAAATGTGGGCAGTGTCTGAGGTCTTTTAGCCCGCATCGATGCATGCTGATCAGTGCGTTAGGGACTCCGTGACAATATAATGCTGGCTAGGTTTGAAAGTAACGAATTAAATCATTGAATTTGCAATGTTATGTATCGAGATACTTCATATCAATTCTTATTCTCGTTCTTCTACGCAAATAAATGTTGTGTGCATCACAATTATATCAATCCAAATAATTTTCGGACGTCAAGGAACAAACATGGCAAAAGAGAGTGAATCATTTTGATTCGTTTCCTTCTCATATCAGTTTGAACTCCGAATCGAATGCCCAAATTATTAACTCAGATATGCCACAGATTTTAATAGTGTCATAGGTGCAATAAGGCAAAAGGGGTACAAAGGGTCGATGCATACCGCACGCATCTACATGCATCCTAAATGTATCATTTCTTATGGTTATAGCCACAGCATCAGCCGCTACTCTGGAGATGCTCTTCCCTGCAACTTCAATTAAACCATATCCTAAACTCTTTGACATCACAGTTTCATGTACACCAATGGGTTGAAGCATTTGCAAGCTGCTCATGTTTAAGGAACCTCTCCCAGCACAAAGATAGTTTGGAAGTATGGAATAATGCGACCTTGATTGATAGCTTCTAAAGTTCAAAGTCACAAGCAGCAGCATATCAGCCGAAATTCTTCTTTAATTGAATTTTGAACATCTGCAAATTTCTCACCAAAGAAGTCAACGTTCGGTCTTTGAGAAACTGGTTCGGCCAAAAAAAGGAAGAAAAAGAAAAAGCTTTTATTACCAGGACAAAGTCAACTGTACATGCACCATAAGCACCAGTTGGAAAGGCTAGGTTCCGAAAGCTCGTCGAAAGACATATCTCAGAGGTTGCTCAAACATTAAGAACAAACTCAAAAGAAATACAGCCATGAGCAAAAGCGACATTCCGAATGAGTTGTGCTTGTTAATCCTTCTTTCTCGGACATGAGGTTTGAAGCGCATTAGCTCCTTGCACAGATCATCATGATCCTGAAAGAGAAATAGCAACTTGGAAACCACAGAGAAAAATGCGATTAAGTCTTCAGGGAGGAAGAAAAATTAGCAATTAACAATGCGTCTAATGTCACGATACTCTTACATTATGGTAAGTTTCTGGGGGTGTCTGCTCCTTCTGGCTGAGAATGTCAAACAATGACAGGTATAACTGGTAGTCACGAGCCTGAAAAGGCAAGACCTACTGATCATAAACGATGGAATGAAGTGGCATTTTGCTGAACCATTTGAAGTATGGTTGTACTTTAATATGCTATCACTTTCTAGATCCCCTTGGAATTTCTTGTACATATAAATATCAAGGCTTCGACCAAAGCTAGTAATATTCCCACTCCAATAGGATTAGACTTTTATTCAAGCCATAAATTGTCCGTTTAAAAAATATCAATTTATTTATGCCATTAAATTTATATTGGTTAGAGATACAGTAGGTATGTCCAGTTAAGATGTCCGGAAATGACAGCCTACTGTTCCCACTCCTCACTGTGATCTGACTGACAAAAAGAATCTAGATCAAAGAATCTTTTGAAGTGGTCTCTCTTTTCAACTTCAGATTCTAGGAATTCTTATCTTATGCACAACAAGAAACTCTCTATGAAACTGTCACAGTCATGAAGACCATGATACATAATAATCTTTATTCACTTCCTTTTTCAAAATTTATATGGTAACTGTAATGCAGAAATACCTTCTTGAACTTTATTCTGAAAGGTTTCCATTGTGACTAAAAATTTATCAACCCAAACCAAAACGTGACACAACACAATACCAAACACTCACTTTTCAGTCCATAATGTGCTTCAGGATTTTGCAACATCACTCAAATTCTTCTAAATGTTAAACAGAAACAAAAATCAAACAATAAGCAACTAAAATAGACCATCTAAATTATCTGTTGAAACATAAGATTCATGTGAGCAGATTAAAAAATTTATGTATGCCATGGAATTATTGCTGGTCCTGATCTTCTAGATGAACTAAAATCATTGGTACTATAGAACTAGCACTTACACAATTAGTAGTGCTGAATGAGCTTGTGGAACCAGAAAGATCATTAGGTTACAGTAATCCTTACAAAGAATTTCTTTCTAGCATGATGGGTCCATTAATTATCAAAGATGGCTTTTTTTGTGATCAAAAGTGCCTAATGCAACATTGTTTATATTTTGTGTGCTTGAAAGAAGTGCCTAATGCAATGTGCTTTGTGTTAATATCATGAAGACAGAATAAAACTTCTTTTTTTTTTTTTTTTTGACTCACCTTTACTTTCTTCACAAAGTCGAGAGATTCTTCAAACGTAACAGGGTTCCATCTTGACAGGAAGGAATTGAAGTCAAACATCAGATTTGGATTTCTTGTGAACACAATGTTCATCCCGGACTTCTAAATGGTGCAAACAGCATCAAATTTGACAGTTCAGAATAGATGCGGATAACTTAAAGTGTACAAACTAACTAAAAATGATGATATTGGCAGCAAAAGCAGAAATGGCATCGATTACTATAATCTAATTATTAATCGAGTGAACAAATGTAGCAAGCCAAATCACTTGTGGTCAAATAGGCTAGAAGTAACATCCATATTTGATCTTCGTTTTATTCAAAGATAACAAATGAGTGAGCGAACTACATTCCATCAGAAGAAGACCAAAACGTTTTGCATCCTGTGGCCAAATCGGGGCTTTCTCCCGGAGGAATTTTGATAATTTTGATCTTCGATCAAAAATTAAAAAGTGACAGCTCCTCCCTTCAATCAGAAGAAATAGCCTTGAGTCCTCTCCTACCATAAAAATCAAATATTTCTTTTCTTAAAATAAAATATAAACTGTATATGTATTCCTAAAAAATGGAAGAAAAAAAATAAAAGAGGGAACAGAACAAGCCCCGAGTTCTACGACAAAAAGAAATCGATGTTTAAGTCAAATGGGATGAAAACTAGATAAGAACAACAATCATTGCAGAAAAAGAACACCAAAAATGCAACATTTATGGCCAGAAATGATGTTAAAAAAAACACAAAAATTAAAGGTATTCCTCCAAAAGAAAAGAAAAGCTCATCATTCTCAATTAAACTGCCAGAAATTTGAGCACGATTGGGGAGGGTAGGGGGGGGAGGGTATAGAACTTACAAAAGCAGATGATTGAAGAGGTGGGTGGGGAGAACCCCGGCCAAATGGGTAGCGGAAGGGTGGGAGGAGACGACCGGGGCAAGACTTTGGTTGTCAGAGTCTAGTCACCGCCGTGTAGTTACCGCAAGCCAAGCGACGGCCGGGAATCGTGGGCTTTTTTTGCAGCCGGACGGCGGTGGAGCCCAATCGAGAAAACAAAATAGAGGTGATGGGCCCACATAGCTGGCAACAGAGAGGAGTTTGGACCTTTCTCCACGTTGTATAATTGCAGCGGGGGTTGGCTTCTCTTTTTATTTTTCTTTTTTCCTTAATAAACTCATTTTTTGCTTATCAAATTAATAAATAGAATAATATCAAATTGGAATTTTCTTTTTTCCTTTTTCGTTATATTTATATCTTGTAAAGTATAGAATTATATGTTTAGTCATTTAAAAACGGATTTTGTTTTGTTCACTTCTCTTTCTCTCGAGAAATAACAAGACGAGAAATTGAAAAGAAAATTATATAGTCAATCTCAAATAATTAAAATCTATTATAATTTTATTTGGTTTGCACCAAATTAGCACAAATCATGAGTTTGTTTGGTATTAAAAACTCCATGTGATATGGCCCGAACCATAACAACTATATGTTTTCTTCTAATGCAGATGACAATACAAACGAAGTTGCTAAGGGACTAAGCTACTTTGAATACAAGCAATAGATGGTGGCTTAATCTTGACCAAGTTTACAATATAAAATAAATAAATAGATGTGCAAAATCCTAAACGGAAATAAACTAATAAATGATAGAAGTCACCGACCACCTAATTTTGCGTTATTTTTTATTCTGGAAAGGTGGCATCATATGGCTCGTTCTTATGG
Source organism: Musa beccarii (assembly GCA_024322285.1). NCBI lineage: Eukaryota > Viridiplantae > Streptophyta > Magnoliopsida > Zingiberales > Musaceae > Musa > Musa beccarii. The sequence continues at coordinate 56,188,136 of CM044394.1, forward strand.
GTTGTAGTTCTGCTGTCATGGTGAACGGCCAGTTTGTCTTCCGATCGGTTCTAAGCAAACCAATCAGAATTGGTTCGGACTTACTTATCCTACATGTTCAAAATCGATTATAATTAATTAATTTATAAATTTGATTTGATTCAATTAAAAGGAGCTGAAATTTTGATCCAATTAGACTGATAAAATAATATTTATGAATTTAACATTAGAATTTTAGAGTTTTTGGGGTTTCTGGCCAGTATGATTAACTAGTTTGAATCAATCAAGAGCTTAAAATAATGAAGTTGGTCGTATTAATATTTGCTAAAATTAAAATTGATTCGTTTCGTCCCGAGTTGGTCAATTAAATCGAAAAAAAAAAATCAAATCATGATCTCTTGGTCTTCAAAATCAATTTGTTGACAAACTCGTGCAGATGATTCAATTTTCAATTAAGATAGACAGCATTTAACATATAACATGTTAGATATCAATTCAATATAAAAATCTATAGTTATTAATCATGTGTCACACTCTTTCAATTGTTATCATGAGATTATTTTCTTAAAATTTTAATACATATATTATTGCTGGAACGAATTGATAGCTATCGATGGTATGTTCCCACTGAATACGGTACTGCTGGGTGATGATGGATAAGCCAACCATTGATCGTGGTGTTGTGTGTATGATGTACCCAATTCAAGTTAGAAAATACGATCATTCATCTCAAGGTTACACGAGATTGGAAGCATCGTCGATGGTGTATGTAACTCATAAATCAAATTCTGCTTTAAAAAGAATTTGTTCGGCCAAAATAATCCTAATTAAGTTGTTCTGATCTCTCGGATTACATGCCCACTTATGTTGTTGCAATGTCCCAAGTTACGGCCTCGGAGAATAGCCAGCCATTTCTTTTCTCATGACAAATCCAACACACCTTTATAATGAATAAACATCGTTGGCATAAAAATGATGGAAATAACTCTTCCAACAACCAAAAATAATAATATACTCCAAAAAACAAAGTCGCATCGTATGTCGAATCACCAGCCTCAGTAGTAAGTCCATGACAGCACCAGAATCGCAAGTACGGTTCTCGCCCACCATCCCAGCTCAGATATGACACTGCTCCTATTCTGCATTCACCGGAGTAATATAGACGTGAATAAAATCTTATTATCACTAAGGAGGAAAAGACATTTTATACATAGTAAGGATAGATAATGAAGATGAGTTTTGATCTCAATCACCAAGTCATCCGGTTGTGGCGCTGGGCTGGGAACGGCCTCGTCTGGGGGTGTTGGTACAGCCGGTGCCGGCGGGCTGTGCAATGCAGGAGCGGGTGCTGGTGCATGCTTCTTCTTATGCCTCCTCCTCCTCCTCCGGTGTTTCTTCTTACTCTTTGCAGGAGCAGGTGCAGGGCCGAGCTCGGGCGGTGCCGACACTGGGACGAGCACAGCTGGAGCCGGGGCTGGCACTTGTGGCGCTGGCGGTAGAACTGGTGGCAGAGTCGGTGACGGCGATGTTGGCGGCGGTGAAGTAGGTGGTGGCGGTAAAGGTGGCAATGCCGGGGGAGGCGTCAGCGGTGGAGGTGTGGCTGGTGGTACAGATGGTGGTGGTGGCAGCACCGGTGGGCTGGGTGAAGAAGCCGGAGGTACTGCCGGGCTTGTTTGGCTGGACGTGGGTGGCGACGTGACCGGAGCTGTAGCAGCGGCGGGTGGTGGTTGTTGAGATGGTGCAGTAGCCGGTGCTTGGGCTCCGGCGATGCCGATTCCAATGCATGCAAGCGACAGGAAACAAAGAGTAGTGCACCACACGGACTCCATCGATAGATGAGGGTCGAGGTGGGTGTGTGTGTGAGGGATGCACGACCATCTGGTGCTGCATATAAAGAGATCTGACAGCAGCTTGAGGGTTTGCAGGGGGAAGGAAGGAAGGAAGGTGGTTGGGTCAGTGGAGGAAATAAAAGGACAGCAGAACAACTTCATGGAATGATTTGGGTTGGAGACAACACATCATTACCTCCGATCTGGTTTGAGAGCCAGAAGCTGGTTAGAACACTTCGAATTTGCTCATCATGTATTAATACCACAAACATAGCATCAACCAGTTGGGCCTTTCAGGAGTTACTGGTACTTGTTGATGGATCTTTTTAGGGCTGGAAGATCATATGTCAGCATCTGAAGGAAGATGCTTACCACCAACAGGTTTGCTGGTTTCTGAAGAAACCTTCACTCCAAATCTTTCACCACCTAACCTTCCCAAGAGATACAAAGAGTAACCAAGCTGATTGATGAATTAAAATTATATAACTTAATATAACAAAATGTAAGGGCATTGATATGGTATTTGGACAACTACAAAGATCATCATTATTATATTATTATACTTGCTCCAACTATACTCCACTGTGCATGTCATGCATCCTAGTAAAATAGACCTTCAAAACTCCTATTTGCTTATGAACATTTCTTTTATTTTTCCCCTTGAAAAAACAAACATTACAATTGTAAAACAATAAAATTTTATTATTTGTGGTCATTGGTCATATTTCCAAGATGGTATCAGATGCGATATTTGTATCTTCTTTTTCAATGTAATCGAAAATATTTTATATTTCGATCATTCAATATCTCGATCGTCCATGTTTTATGGTATAAAATTTCTAGCCTCTTTTCGAATTTAATTATCCGCTTCGAACTCCCTTTTAAAGTATTCCTAGAACTAATTCCTCTTTTTGTCTTTGGTTGTTAATAACCGTTTTTTTCTCAAAAAAAAAAAAAGTGATTCATCCGTCCTAACATAGTTGACCATCAAATGCATGGATTGGTGAGGAAACCTCAACTTCTTATGAAACATTTTCTAGCCAAAACCAAGTTTCTATACAACATAAACAACAACTGGAATATGGAACATAGTCTTGAGGAAGTAGGGAGGAGTTGAAAGAATCGTCTTCAAAGTTTCCTATGATCCATCAAAGAAGCCATTAGGTTTTAGGAACACCGGGAAAAGTTCCCAATGATGATACATTGCTAGTTGATGCGACAGTGTTATGTGTACAGTGCAAGAGCGGTTCAAAATCATGTTTCCGAAATGCGAGAAAAATAAATGAAAATTTGGATCCGATCCTGTTTGAATTTAATGGGCACAAATATAAGTTTGACCAAAAGTCAACTGCTGTTCTTGGCTCCAATTGGATCACAGATCTGATTGACGGCTCCAATTGGACTGGCTATACTCCGAACTGAATTCTTGGCTCCCAAATGCCAACCGCTGAAACAATCTGATATCTGCCGTCTGTCCCACGTTGAACACCTCGCTTTGACCCGGCTTGACACCGTTGTGGAGGTCAACGTCGCTCAGACTATCAAGAACTCTGACCACCTGCAACCAAGAACACATAAGCGTGGCCACACCAGAAATCAAGAACTAGCAAGGATGTGATGATCGGTGATACCTTTCCCATTCGAGGCCTCATTGCTGCGGAATGACGGGTACATGCAGCAGCTGCTTCGATCATCCGAAACATTTCGGTGTCGTCGTAGGCGTCTTCCAACCCCGGATCGGGTAGTTCTCCAAACTCTCCAGTTTCGATGGCGTGGGCTAGCAATGGTCGAGCCTGGAAGACCGCAGTTGCAGTTGACATCTGAAGAGGTCTAATAGCAACATATTGATTGTATCTTGCTTACCCACTCAACGAGGCTTTCGTCGCCCAAAGGACGAGTGCCATCAACAGGCTTTCTTCCGGTGATGAGTTCCAGAAGCACGACTCCAAAGGAAAACACATCAGATCTCTCGGTCAGCTTGCCACTGGATGCATATTCGGGGGCTAAATATCTGGAAACACCAAACTCTATCATCAGATTGTTTAACATGCTGGGCTGTGTGCATGCATGCATGTGTTTCACGTACCCAAAAGTCCCCATTACACGTGTGGTCACATGTGTGCAGGCATCCATGGCCAACCTTGCAAGCCCAAAGTCAGAAACCTGGGAAATGAATCAACACAAGTTACTAACACAACCAAAATAAACACTAACACAACTCCTGTGTTGAGGATAACCTGAGCTTCAAACTTGTTATCCAGTAGAATGTTCGAAGTCTTTATATCTCTGTGAATAATCCTTGGATGACCTGGACAAAACCCCAACAAGATGAAGAGAGGAACAGTCAAAATAGACGTGAGAACCAAGTGTTAGTGAGGAATTCATACAATCCTCATGCAGGTAAGCTATGCCACGAGCTGCACCAGCTGCGACTTTAACCCTCGTTGCCCAATCCATGGCCGGCCTTCCTTCCCCTGCAGCTGCTAATAAGCTATTTTTGACATCAATGACATAAATAAGTAAAAGGAAACCTTACCATGAAGATGAGATTCGAGTGTTCCATTGGGGACGTAGTCATACACGAGCAGTCTGTGGTTGTCCGAGATGCAGTATCCAACGAGCGAGACCAAATGGCGATGGTGGACACGGCTGATGATCTCAACTTCGGCCTTGAATTCGCGCTCTCCCTGTCCACTGCCCACCTTCAATTGCTTCACGGCCACTTCTCTTCCGTCGGACAAGCACCCTTTGTAGACACAACCAAACCCTCCTTCCCCCAAAATATTCTGAGGTGAGAGGCCATTGGTTATCTCGTACAACTCTTCGTAGGAAAACCACGACGTTGCGCTACCTATCGTGCTGGCTACCATCGACTCGGATGCCAGACTTACAGACTTGTGGTGGTGGTGGTTGTTGACAAGAGGAGCCGATGGAGACCTCTGATAGGACGACTCTGATAAGTAGAACAATGTAAAGCACGTCAACTATGGCCAAAGTGTTGTCTGCTAGTGTTGATGGGAATTACCTGACATTACTGAGGACTGGTATGGTGAAGACATGGCAAAGCCTGATTCATAGTTAGCAGGTGGCTTCCTTCGCTTCCTCCTTACGATCCACGTAATGGCTCCTACCAGGCCAAGTAACACAACAGCAGATACCAGCGCAACGGCGACAGCAGGTCCAGCCTTCATGCCGCCATCTCCTGAGGATTGGCCACTCTTCTGTCCCACATCTGAAGTAGGAATTCCCGACTCGTTGGAACTTGGGCTGATCGGATCGGCTGGAGCTCGATGTGAGGCAGAGGGAGATGGTGAAGGAGGAGAAGGGGGTTTGGGTGGAGCAGGAGGTGTACCGCCCGTAGAATTACTGGGAGCAGGGGCAGGAGGTGATTGGCTGCCAGGCGGCGGGGGAGAAATAGTAGGCGGCGGTGTAGCCGATGGTGGAGGCGGTGGTGAGTTAGTGGGCGGTGGTGTAGCAGATGGTGGTGGAGGAGGAGCAGCAGCAGGAGGAGGGGAAGCAGAAGGTGGTGGAGGCGGAGTAGAAGCCGGTGGAGGAGACAATGCCGGCGGTGGAGGAGAAACAGATGGTGGTGGAGGGCCCGGTGGCGGCGGAGAAGTGACAACAGGTGGAGGAGGAACATCCGCAGGGGGTGGAGGTGTTGGCGGTGGTGATGATGCTGGTGGTGGAGAGGGAGGAGTAGGTGGAGGGGCATTGGGAGCAGGGGGTGGTGAGTTGGAGGCGGGAGGCGGGGAGAGGGAAGAAGGTGGAGGCGGGGAGAGGGAAGAAGGTGGAGGCGGGGAGGTTGAAGGTGGTGTCGCCGACGGAGAGGGTGGAGGGGAGGACATGCCTTTGTATTTCTCAAGACAAACAAATCTTCTTTCCGCCGCCGGAAGAGGAGGAGGAGGAGGAGAGCGTCAGACTAGTTTGAGCTCCTCCCCTTGCATTAACATGCTCCAAGATTGCAATGCCAAAACCCCAGTGGTAAATTTAGCACACATCCACAGGCAAATCCATCCAGAACTCACGACTTTCTCTGCACAAGAGTTGAAAGATCCCACCTTTCTCAAAATCAAAATTTGCCCGACACAAGGACCGACCAAGAGCCACCAAGAGCGTTCCCGATCCCCAAAGCGCCAAGCTCCACAGTCCAAAACGAGCACTGCATTCCGCAGCGAATGCCCAACCCCAAAAACACGACCTTTTTTCCGAACAAGCTCCGCCGAGTCCCACCTTACCTTTATCAAAAGATTCCACACCGGAAGGGCGAACCATGAGGAGGAACACAACTCGCACAAAGTCTCGGCCGACCTCCGAAGCCTGCCAGCTCAAGTCGAGCACGTCACCAATAACAAATCTCCCATGAAACTAAAGAATGCGTCGAGCTGTAAACAGAGCAGACCGCACCTTTTCTCCGCAGACGTGCCGACAACTCAGTCTTCAACCCCTCTTGCGTGTGTGTGTGTATAGAAATATACAGAGAGAGAGAGAGAGAGAGAGAGAGAGAATGAAGACTTTGTTTGTACACACTATCTTCTCCGAAATAGCCTGGAAGAAGTTAGTGACCTTCCTCCAAAGGAAGAGAAATCCTAATTAATGTGGTTTATACCCACAATATTTTCTATTTAGCACAGTAGTCCTTTTATTAAGGCAACATAAATGTGGTTGGAGTTGTAATGACTAAAAGGTTGGCAAATCAAAATATCATCATTATTTTAACTGTGCTACTTTGTCAACCTAACATGCAAATTCCAACAACTCACTCAGTGGACCCGTTAAACATGGAACTCGAACATGCATCACCGGGTGTCGTCAATGCAGAGCATTCAGGCTTTGACCTTAACGATTTATATTGCACCCAGGTTGTGCTAAGTTACATTCAATAAAATGATTCATACAGTTCCTTATAATAATCACAGAACGATTTATAATGAGTAAAAAGCTGAACAGGTTATCGGACGTGAACATGATTCAATCTATTAAACCAAATCGAGTGCAATATCATGTGAAAGAGATCATACTTCACTGGTTTATCGTTCCATAGAAAATGCTTCCGTAATCTCCTCACGTTCGTCTGCATCCTCACGTATCTCCTGCCACTAATTCCCAGTAGAATCTCCTTCAAACTTGGTATATCCTTCTCTGCTACCACGACCGAGAATGCACTCCAGTCGAGCACTTCTTGGAATGGGAGCACGAAATTATCTGCTATGATCACCGGAACACAGTCGTAATAGATGGCCTCCACAATCCTTGGGCTATTCACTTCATACCCCATGGGGCAGATGCAGAACTTGCTCGATTTCATGTGTTCGATGTATGACATTTTGGCTGCGATCTCATCCGGCAGCACTTCGTATATCCTCATGTTTCTGTCTCTGCGTCTCCAGTGCCGAAGAAGGATGGGCCTGACTCGGCCGTGCATTTGTCCGGCAAAGAAGGCCAGAATAGATCTCCTGGAAGCAGGTCTTCCTCCTATGGCCTTCCGAGGACTGTTGGGTGTTCTTACATATGTCTCTGCAAGGGAGACATCTTTTCCACGGACGAAAACTCCTTCAGAAACATCTGCGTTGCATACCACTTTGATCGTGTTCTTCCGCAGCTCCTCATGCAGGTTGGTCGTGTAAGTTGCCTGGACGAGAAGAAGTGATAGTCGTGATACGAATAGTAATCGAAAGATTGGCAAGAGCTTACCCAATCATGGCAAGCAACCAAAAAATGATCTGCTCCTCTTGTCCTGTTCCAGAAAGGATACTTAGCGGAGATGGAGTTGACATAGTCCCTCAGAAAGATTGATAGTGGCTTCATGCTGCGCGAACCAGCAACATAAAGTTGGGTTCTCAGTTGCCGCGAACTATATGGTAGGTAGAACAAGTGGGCTTTGTTAGGATCTTTCACGACAAACTGTGTGTTTTCCTCCATTAATTTCATAAACCATCCTTCGGAAGCGTAAATGCCATCAAGCTGTGGTGTATGGCAGAGTGGTTTGGGTCCATCCTCATAGATGTAGACCTTCAGAATTCTTTCCATCATCTTATAGCTCCTGAAAGCATTTGATTCTTTGAACTCTTAGGTTTTTTGTGACCTCTAAGAACTGAATCGGACAAGGCATGTGGGACTACACTAAACATATGAATCAGAAACTAGAACAGTCAAGAAGAGAATTCTCGATATAACGAATGATCAGATATAAGAACTCTTCCTCACCTCTTGAAAACTGAAACATTCAGGAACAATGGAGCATAAAGATCCGGGTCGTGCAGAACAACAGGTGCACCAGCGATCGCCTTCTTTGCGTGTATAAGCTGCAGATCCGTCTGCATTAGCATGATAGGCGCTCAAAAAGTCAAGTGGGGTTCAATCTTACCACCGAAAGAACTCTTTTTTGGATCGTAAATGAAGGAAATGCAAGCTTACGCGTCTACCTCTCGCCAGTGAGTTGGGACCTCTGCCACTCCTGTAGCATTCACTTCTGCCGCATTAGAAACTCCAGTCGAAGGCGTCTTAGTGGCAAAGGCCGCCTTGGTGATGTTCTTCGAAGTGGAAACAGACTGTGCACACCAACGCAAGAAACCAAACTCTCAATCTCCGACTCCATTACTACTGCACTGTAATACAAACAAAAAGCATCAGCGTTTGTAGGATTCACCATGGCATCATCACCGACTCGAGGACGAGGAACTGGTGCAACGGAAGGAGGCGTCACGGTCGAAACAGGGAGAAAACCAGGGCTTGGAATGAAACCGGGCTACAGATCATGAACAGGAAGTCAGCGGCCTGCTGGTCAACGCTTCAACGTTTGATTAAAAAGCCATGCAAGACAGACGTTTTGCTTTACCCACCCCATCGGGCACCAAAGGCGGCGCCTTTGGAACATATGCACCCTCGGCCGGAGAAGGAGAAGGCGCAATGAGAGACGGTGATGCGGTTGAAACAGGGACTTCGGTTGGGGGCGGAGTAGAAGCAGGTTTCAGAAGGGCAGATGAAAGAGAAGCGGAAAGAGGGCGGCCAAGCAGCGGACGAGTGTGAGGGTGAGTAGGACAAGGCGACGGTAGAAGAACGAATTCCTCGGGGGAAGAATTGGAGAGAGGAGGAACCAAGAACCAGGCGGAGACGCGGAGGGTGGAGGAGAAGGACGCGTAGAGCGCCGCCGTCGACGCGACGAGGGCGACGAGAAGTAATAGACTCCTCCAACCTCCGGCGCCGGCACCGCCCCCCGATCCAACGCCGCGGGCCACTGCCTTCTCATAGTCGATCATGGCCATGGGCCGGAGATGTTTGGTTCGTGTCGTCCGCCGGCGCCAGAGATGGAAGGCAGACATCAACGACATGGGCTTGCGATGGACAGTGAACCCAAAAAAAAAAAAGGCAAGAAGGCGGGGGAAAATTGGCGACGCGAGGGCGACAAATCCGCTGTGTAGTCGTAATTAGGAGCGTAAAATGACGTTATTATCCCTGATCGTTATCGCTACAGTCCAATTTAAATTTACAGGTGACGGAGTAATCGGTAATTGTGACTTTGTTGGTAGTTGTTGCCTCCATGGGTTTCATTTGATGGTAAGAAATCTCAAGATATGGTTACTAATTAGAACAGTATCTCCGCTTCCCAATTTATATTATGTTTTACATAAATACAAGTAAAAAGCCCAAAATCTCAATGCATATTTGGATTAATTCTCAATATTATGGGAAAAAAAGAAAAATCAAACACTGGATTCATCACGGAATAAAGAGTTGAACCATGAAAGGAGGCAAAGAACTGAATGCTCTCATCGTTTCCTTGATTCCACGGTTCTTCGAAATGCATCTTTATTCCTGTTCTCTTCACAATCTTCTGTTTCCTCCTTCCGATCCTTCAAAAAAGTCAAAGAGCTCAGCGACTGTCCGTCTCTACACCCTTCCCTCCGTAGATTTTTATATTTGTCAAACCCTTTTAAGAAGGCCAGGAAGGCCTCATGTTCCCAGCCAGCGCTGTGCCCCTCCTCCTCAGGTTAGCAGCCGTTGCGATCACCGGAACGGTGGCACTCGTCGCCCTCAGGAGCGTCCACCGGGAGGAGTCCGTCGCTGCGCTCCGCCGTGACATTCGCGACGCCCTCCGCCTCCTCGATGAACCTCCCGCGGTCCTGGTCACGGGGTTCAGGGCCCACGGGAAGAGCGCCCTCATCAACACCGCGTGCCGTGCCCTCGCCGCTGAGGCCGGGCCGGTGCTCCTCCGGACTGAGACGGCCCCGCGGGGCCCTGGAGGCGCTACACTCGCCCGCCATGTCGTCCGTGCTGCGGTGGCGAGGGGCAGCAGCGAGGAGGAGGAGGAGGAGGAGGAGGGAGGGGGGTTGGAGAAAGAGGAGGAGGAGGATGCGGTGGTGGAGATGGTGGACGCCCCGGCCCTGCCGGAGCCGGGAATTCTAACGAGGTCGGACGTGGAAGCCGCCGTCTGTGGCAGCCCTGGCAACCCTCCGCCGGACTGCGTGATCCTGGTACTCCGCTGCGGCGGACCGTCGAAGGGAAGTCGCGTGGCGGTCAAAAAGCTGGCCGACATCGCTACTGTGGTCCGTGAAAGAGGTACATCATTGCACCCCTAAGATGAATCGTTCGGTTCCCACGTCGCGGCTCCCTTCACTTTCTCTCCCGACATGGATCTCCTTCTTGGCATGTATAGCTCAGTGGCACCTCTACGCAGGCCTACGGCTGTTGTCTAACATAACACACGGCTGTTGTTGCTCGTAGGCTTGCAATTTGTGGTCGCGCTGACCCACAAGAAGCACATAAAGAGTATGAGGCAAGCCGAGGAGCTCCGAAGGGAGATCGCCCTCCGAGCCCGAACAGACTGCGTCTACTTCATAGAAAACTACGCCGCCGGCAACATGCTCCATCTCCGGCGTCCCTGGACGTCAAAGAACAACTTCGAGACGCATTTCACGGTGCTAACCATGATGAGGCAGTGCATCGAGTTCACCAAGTTGCACCGCACCAATTTGGCGCGGAAAGCCAATGACAACGCCAGCAGCGGTAGGCTACCATAGGGGAACATGGAAACTTATGTTCTATCAAAAGGTTATCCCGATGTATTTTTTCTCCTGTGAGACGATGTCTCGTAATATGATATACATATACTAATGTAGGAAGGTAAGAGTTGACTGTGGTCATTCGTGAGCGTGTACAATTCAAGGCATCTTTTCTTATGCCACGAAAAGTGTGAAGAATGGGAGAGATCTCGTTTAAGTATAATTATTTTTTTAAAATAATAATAAGGAGGTATTATTAGTTCAACATCAAACTAAGAAAATTAATAAGAAATCAAGACAAAAGTTTATATATATATATATATATTGAACTTAAAAAAAATAATTATAATATCTTGAACTATTCTTTGACTTGAGCTTGGTAAGCCTGAACACTTTAGATTTAATGGATTTATACATCTAGATATCATATATTTATAAATATAAAATAATAATTTAAATCAAGAGATCCTTTATCAAAAGCTCTATCTAATCAATTTATTTAAAAGATAAATAATAATAATCTTGAAAATAAAATCATATATAATTAATTTATTTTAAAAATGTAAAAACTAAGAATTTTAGAATCCTCCAAATGATAATATTTTAAATCTTAACACTCTCCTTTGAAAATACACTGTTGGAGATAAATCATAACTTACTTCAAGGATATTCAAATGATATTTTGAAAATAGATTTCATAAAAATATTTATGAGATGATCTTTGCTCTTAATCTTCTTGATGAAATGATATTCAATTTTAATATACTTAATTATTGCATGATAAAATAAATTTATAATCAATTTTAAGATACTTTGATTATCACATTATAAAATAGTTAATTCATTAATTTGACAAAAAAACATCATCAATCAATGTTTTAATCATATACATTCTTGAGCAATAAATAAGGAAGGCTTCTATTCGATTGTAGAAAGAGAGATTTATTTCTTACTACACCATGAGATATAAATAAAATCATACAAAAAATATAATTATAAAAGTGGATTTATGATTATGCAAATCAGCATCTACATAATTATGCAATTTAAAATGTATGTAATTCTTATAAAATAGTCTTGATGAAATTTATATATTTTAAATTTCTCTTTATTACATCAAGACATGATTTACTTAAAAATCACATAAAATAATTTATAAAAAACATTAAAAATACACATAAAAAAAGATAAATAATTATGCAGCTGACGGTGACCATATAAGTGCGTCATCATCTCTCATACCGACCATTAACCGGTGACATTAACCGCTAGCAAATCAATCATAGAATTAAATGTGAAGGCGGGGCCCAGGTCGCTGGCTGCCAACCTCTCGACTCCGGGAGCAGGCGGTGCCTTCCCTACCTTCGCCTTCCTTTGTTCCCATCACCTCCCCCTCCTACTTCCCTCTACGTCGACGGCCAAACCACCCACTCCTCTGCTTTCCATGCTTCCTTCCTTGGGAGTAAAGAATCAAAAGCAATCGACCAACAACACATTGGGGAAGAGCCTGCACCCAATCCAATCCACCCAGGTTTCAATTGGCTTAGGTGGAGGACAATTGATTCGATTTATTGTTCCATCATCACTTCACCACTCTCCAATCATCCCTCTACACACACACGCACTCATTTACATACATCTGATTCTTGATCCCATCCGTACGTGCTGCGACAGTCTTGTATCAACATATTTAGTGGCAAGATTGATAGGACGGACCATCTTTAGGATTGCGACACATGGTGGTCCGCCCACCTTACCTTTCTTACACCCTAATCTGAGCCTGCTCGATCACAATGACGGGATAATACCATCCTCCCTTCATCGTTGTACATGTCCGCTTGGATCACCAACCAATCACCATCTCCAGCTTTTCCCTTTGTCTTATCCGAGTAGGGGGCGCGTCCAACTGAGATACCGATCCCGGCCGTCCGTAGATCCAACGGGCGATGCGCTGCTGGATGGGCAAATCCGGCACGTTAAGGAGGGGAAGAGCTCCCCCGGGGAATCGGCCTGGGCGGGAGAGGAGTCGCCTTCTCTCTCTCCCTCTCCCAACCTCCTCCTTTTGCTTCCCTATCCCGTCGCCTCCCGTCCCACCTAATCCCCCATCTTTTCACGATGCGTCCCAGTCTTATATAGCGCAATCTTTTCGGTGAAATGGGAGAGCTCAACGACGACCCTCGCTCCGAAAAGGTGGACAAGATGGAGGGATTTTAGGTATGGAATGCGTTCTCTATGTCCGGCGATCTTGAATCATATCGAGGACGAGACTTCTCGTATAGCCGGTGCAAATTACAATGTGTCGATTTATTCGTGTATTTATGTTTTGGTTTTGGTGTCGAGCGATCGAATCTGAGGTGATCTATATGTCATCCCGTGATATGCGTGGAGAATTCCTCGAATTCTCGTTCGTGAATCTCAAATGCGTGTCGATCATCTAATTGTTTTTCTTTTAAGGATGGATGGTTGCTGTTTCGTATGTTTTACGTTCTTCCATTTGTTCATTCATTTGAAAGATCACATCTTTATTTGATCCTGGTTACTTTCGTTCTTTATTTGATCCGTTCTACAACATGATGATTCAATTTGTTGTTTAAGATAAATCCTTATTAGATTTGATTTCATGACCGTATGTATTGCGAGCTCTTCTTTCCCTTGTTGAAAGATTTTTCCCTTTCGCATGCTAGCGAATAGTTTGCAGGGTTGCCGTTGTTGATCTTGGGTTCCGCCTGCTATTCTGACGACGCCGACATGCCGGGAATCGTAATGGATGGAGTCGGCATGAGCGCGACGCCAAATGGATTGTTGGATTCTTCAGATATCAAAGAGAACCTGACCACATCAAGATCACCGATTTCTCCAAGCCTGAAGAGTGCGCCGAGTGAGGCTCTGGAACTTGTTCTTGACGGTTGCAAGGACCTCTCGATCGAGCAGCTGTATCATAACGTGTGTGAGATGGAGAGCTCCGGCAACGAATCACTGTCTCAGCAGAGCTTTGGTTCGGACGGTGAGGAGTCAAGAATCGACTCAGAGCTGTGTCATCTGGCAGGTGGGGAAGGGGACTCTGCGAAATCAATAAACCAGCGAGAGGAAAATGGGATGGCCGCACAGAAACACGAGAATACTCCAAAGACCCAGTCCCCTAATATCTCATCGAAGAAGTCGAGAAGGCCTCCTGGATTGCGACTGAAGTCTGATACCTCCATGAATTCCAGCACTAGGGCCAAAAGCTCCCCTGAGAAAGACGATAAAAGTGTGGCGAAGCTTGGCTCTGCAGTGGGGCGTCCGAAGAAACAGAACAAGTACCCTCGAGGAGAGCCAAATTGGGAGAACGGAACCCAGGATCCATCGGAAGCAGGGCTGGAGAACCCAGACCTGGGGCCTTTCCTTCTTAAGCATGCGAGGGATTTGATTGCTTCCAACAATGCAAAAAGAGCTCTCAAGTACGCCCTCCGAGCAGCCAATTCATTCGAGAAATGCGCCGGCGGGATGCCCAGCTTGGACTTGGTCATGAGCTTGCACGTCGTAGCTGCGATCTACTGCAACTTAGCACAGTATGCGGAGGCTGTCCCCGTTCTTCACCGCTCGATTGAGATTCCAGCCCTTGAGGAAGGCCTAGAGCATGCACTTGCCAAGTTTTCTGGTTTTATGCTGCTGGGTGACACATACGCCATGCTGGGGCACCTGGGGAGTTCTCTGCAGTGCTACACGGAAGGATTGGCGATTCAGAGTCGTGCACTGGGTGATATGGATCCACGAGTCGGTGAAACTTGCCGCTACGTCGCCGAAGCTCATGTCCAAGCCCTCCAGTTTGATGAGGCCGAGAGGTTGTGCCGGAAGGCTCTTGACATACACGGAGAGAAGGGCGAAACTGCGTCTTTGGAAGAAGCAGCAGATAGGAGGCTCATGGCTCTCATTTGTGATGCCAAGGGAGATCACGAAGCCGCCCTGGAGCATCTAGTCTCGGTGAGCATGGCTTTGGTGGCCAATGGCCAGGAAACAGAGGTGGCTTCCGTTGACTGCAGCATCGGAGACATCTATCTCACGTTGGGACGATACGAGGAGGCGGTGTTTGCATACCACAAGGCTCTGACCGTGTTTAAGGCCACCAAAGGGGAGAACCATCCGACGGTCGCGTCCGTCTTTGTCCGTCTTGCTGATTTATACAACAGGATCGGAAAGTTCAGGGAATCGAAGTCCCACTGCGAAAACGCTCTTCGAATCTATGGCAAGCCAATCCCCGGTGTATCCCCAGAGGAAGTCGCCGCCGGTCTGACCAATGTCTCTTCCATATTCGAGTCGATGAACGAGCATGAGCAGGCACTGAAGCTACTACAGAAGGCCTCGAAGATGTACAATAACTCTCCTGGCCATCAAAACACCATCGCGGGCATCGAGGCACAGATGGGGGTGCTACACTACATCAGAGGCGACTACGACGAGTCCTATATTTCCTTCAAGAATGCCATCACCAAGCTGCGGGCATGCGGGGAGAAGAAGTCGGCTTTCTTTGGAGTTGCGTTGAACCAGATGGGCCTCGTTTGCGTTCAGAGGTTCGCAATCATCGAGGCCGCGGAGCTGTTCGAGGAAGCCAGGAGCATCCTGGAACAAGAGTATGGACCATTTCATCCGGACACATTAGGTGTGTACAGCAATCTCGCCGGAACTTACGATGCCATGGGAAGGTATGCACCCAGAAACGACTATGTGCCTTCTTGTCTATTTTGCAATCTCATGCCTGCTCCCCGGATCCAGGTTGGACGAAGCCATTGAGATCCTGGAGTACGTTGTTGGGATAAGGGAGGAAAACTTGGGAACAGCCAACCCAGAGGTAGACGATGAGAAGAGGAGGTTAGCCGAGTTGCTGAAGGAGGCTGGCAGAGTGAGGAACAGGAAACCCAGGTCTCTGGAAACTCTGCTCGACAAGAATCCGCATGCTATGAACAAAAACACTGTTACTGCAGTGGTATGAGCGCCGTAGTGAGGCGTGAAGCACTCGTATTATTATTATTATGCACAAATGTCGAATGCTTTGTTGTCGTTCCTTGTGCTGCGATTCCAGGGACGAGGGGTTAATGATGTGATGATTTGGTTGTACATGGGTTCTCTTTCAGTGTAAGAAGTTGAATAAGTGATTGCATGCGCTACGAACACCTGCGATGGAAGGCGATGCAAAGCATACAAAGAAAAAAGTCATGTCAACTGCAATTCTTCTGACAAGTGCAAAGTGTTGGGAAGGATTAATAGGTTACGAGGTTAATGAGATATCGATCGAGTCGAATAAAAAAAATGAATGATAAGATGTAAAATAAATATATGTAATTTAACATGATTCAGATTATGATACAAATGTCGAAAAAAAAAGAAGAAAGAATCTCAATATGATGACGATCTTCCCTCGAGAAAACTCGAAGAAAACTTGCCCAAATCTAATAAAAGACAGAAAATTATAGAATTACTCTGGTTGACCAATCAACTTTCTCTTCTTCCTCTTCTCCACGGCCGCAGCAACGAGCGCAGTAATTGGCCGGTGACGAAGATCGGCGACCGAACGTCGGAGACAAGGACGAGAAGCTTTGGTCGATTTGGTCGCGCACGCTATTGCCTGCGGCCGGCGTCGCCGCCCGCGTGCCTGCTGCCCTCGCGCACCACCACACGCGAGTCGTGTTTCACCGCTGTCGCCCACGCTGTTGATCGCAGCCAGCGTCGAAGTCTTCATTGCTGCCTCCCCGTGGGCCCTCACCACCTGCTGTAGTCGCAGTCGCCGGGATCACCGCAGAAGTTGATCAGAGTGCCATGGCAACCTTCTTCATGTGCATATCTAATCAAGCACTTCAAGAGGTTGCCGCAGAACACATTGAAGCAAAAGGCCAAGACGTGAGGGGTGTGGAAGACACAGTGAAGGTTCGAGAAAACAGAGGGAAGACGTGAGGGTAAGGGAGGAGGAAGAAGAGAGAAAGAGGAAAGAGCCCGAATTCGGCCAAACCTCTTCTCCAGCGAGAAGCCCCGTCGCCGGTCGGTTACTGTGCTCGTTGTAGCAACCGCGGAGAAGAGGAATAAGAGAAAATTGACTGGTCAACCCTGATAGACTCTGATCAACTTTGGTCGACCAAGGTAATTTTATAATTTTTATATTTTATAAGTCATTTAGGTTTTCTTTGAGGGAGACCATCACGGGACGTACCAATGACAATTACATCGTAATCCGAACCATGCTATCGCTTGCATTTATTGCATGTTTTGCTCTCATTCAATTTTTTTCGCAGACTCATCTTAATCTCATGATACTTAACCTACCGATCACTTTCCAACCAAACAAATCCCAACATCAACGGAAGCTATTGGCTGCAAACGGACTCACATAAAATCCGTTTGTTCAGTATTTTTCTGGCGTTAGATTTTTTTTTGACTGACTCGATCTTTATATCGTGACCCTGTTAATCATTTTTCAACAAAAAAAAAAAATCATTTTTCAACTGGCTCAAGTCCGCCATCCTCACCAACGTTGACCCTAGCCAGGTCCGCTACCTGGGTGTCGGGAACGAGGTCCTCCGCAAGGACACTTTGTACATCCCCGACCTCGTGCCCGCCATGCGCAACCTTCAGAAGGCCTTGCAGAATCTGGGCCACGAGAAACAAGATCAAGCTCTCGGCCCCTCAGGCAGCCTCGTCCATTCTCGGCGTCACCTTCCCTCCCTCTGTCGGCAAGTTCGATATGCACCTTCTCCCCGTCATGAAGCAGTTGTTGCAGTTCTTGTCGGAGACCGAGTCGCCGCTTACGGTGAACATGAACCCGTTCGACACCTACGTCGACAACCCTCTCAAGGTGGCGCTCAACTACGTGCTCTTCGGCATGAACAAGGCGTTGTTCCATGACGACAGCAAGGCGTATTCCAACCTGTTCGACGCCACCGTGGATGCGCTGGTTGTTATGGGTATTGAATGCGACGCGACGCCCGCTCCTGCGGACCCTGTCTTTACAACATCATAGCCCTTCGCTTCCCGGGCCGTGGCTCGAAGCCGTGAGCGAGCCCGACCCCAAGCGGTGTGGGTATTGAATGCGACGTGACGCCACCTTTGGGGATTCACCTCGATGACGCGTCGCAGCCACCTCTTTCTTGCCTTCCGGGCAAAGGTCGAACCTCAGACGTCACCTTCCTCTCGCCAACCCTCGGTCCGCGCCAGGGTCAATCACGGCCTCGACTGCAGAGTCAGGTCCGTACTCCGCCCTCAGACGCAACCGGAGACCCATCACTCTCCCGATCTATATAAGCCAGGGAGGAAGGCGAACAAGGAGGAGGCTGGCAATCCTAGACTTCCGTTATTCTCTCTCTAATTCTTTACTTATCTTCCATCATCGACTTGGGCTCGGAGGGGTCGGGCGGAGTACCATCCGACCCGCCTTCGTGCAGGGACAGGACGAGGCGACATATGGATTCCCTTGACCAAGGACGTCGGTGGAAAGCCGCGGTCTCAACTGGCCCGAATCCAACCGCGACGACCTCGGAACCTCGGAGCTACAACCGCCCATTCCCGTTATCCACGGTAAAAGTTGT
Organism: Musa beccarii; assembly: GCA_024322285.1. Taxonomy (NCBI): domain Eukaryota; kingdom Viridiplantae; phylum Streptophyta; class Magnoliopsida; order Zingiberales; family Musaceae; genus Musa; species Musa beccarii. The sequence continues at coordinate 56,206,496 of CM044394.1, forward strand.
TTACCATAGCGATTGGCGCTAGAAGGAGGGCCAAATGTCGAGACCTTGGTCGATACGAGCACTGGCCGAGAAATCCGCCTGGGCGGGCCTTGTCGAGGCCTCCTCCCCACGAATCGGGGACGAGGACCCTATGTCAACCTCGAGCGATATTGGCGCCTGTTTAATGATCCAGACTCCCCAGAATGTCTCCGCCCCTTTCCTCCGCCACCGCAGAAGCCTTCCGGGACCTCGCAAGATCGTCCATACGCTATCAAACTTGGTGCAAGCCGTCATTCCCCTCCTTCCCGAATGACGGAGTCTCGGAGAACCCAGGGCCCGAACCATCCTCAGATCCGCGGGCGCCTTTGCGCGTCCACCCTCGCCGACGCACTTCGATCACGGAAGGAGTCCGGATCGCCGAAAACTCAGCTATCCCTCTCGAGCCCGAGGCGGCATCCTCAGATCGACGGGCTTGTTCCGAGCTCACCGCTCCGCCTATCAACGCCTCGGAAAACAGAGGGACCTCCAAAAGTCTAAAGAAGAATTATCTACAAAAACAGTTTATTGAGAGTCCCCGTTTGTGAGTGATATCGGGATTAACCGGTGCCTCAAACTTCCGCCTCCTTCCGTCGATCTCTCACGATGAAGACCGGCGGATCACGTGGCTATTCGACCCGAGATGGCTCTATATGGGACCTCGGATGCCTTGATGTGCCGAGCATTCCCCACCACATTGAAAGGTCCCGCGCAGCAAGATTTTGAAGCAGTGGACGATTGCCTCTTTGAAGAACTCGTCGAGACTTCGAGCTGCAATTTTGAGCGCTCACACGCCCAAAGCCGCCCATCGCCCTCCTCCTAGGGTTGAATCAAAAGGAGGACGAACCACTATCCCATTTCGTCGCGTCGGTTCACCACGGAGATGGAGGGAGTTATCGACGCTCACCCTACAAGACTGATGCAGCATTCATGATGGGGCTACGATCCTCGAGATTTTGCTGGTCCCTAGTGGAACGACCTGAACTATGGAAATGCTTCAACGCAAATCAATACGTCTCTACCAAGCCTGGATGGCGGTAGAAGGGAAGAACAACAAAGAGTACGTCAGGAATCCCTCGGCGGAGCGCGTCAACAAAGAGTTGCCCCCACACCAGACGCAAGGTGGATCACCCGACATCCCGTGACGGGCTCCCGCCCCTTAAATGCATCTCGGACCCGATATTCCTCCGATCAAAGAGAAGGGGATGCTTAGGCCTCCCGCCCTATGTCAAACCCGCGAATGTTGGCCGACCATACCGCTCTCACGCCACTTCCATCGCCAATCGGACACGATCGAGGAATGTTACGAGTTGAAGCGGCAAATCGAGGATCGATACGTAGGGGCCATTTGGGCCGCTACCTCCAACGGGAAAGGAATCATCCCTACAACAGCTATGGCACATTGACGAATCATTGGGGGACCGGCCATCGGATCGGGAACAAAGACCTAGAAGGAAGGCCTATGCCCGATCCGTTCGAACGAGAGGTTCTGCAACACGCCCTTGAAGCAAATAATTCCCACGGAGGACGGGACAACCGGACATGACGACGATTGTAATTCGGCTAGGGTAGCCAACGCCAGTGAGAAGGATCATGATCGAAACGGGCGAACTCGACATCCTTATTTCCGCTTTCTGGGATTACCTCGATGATGCCCTAAAGCCAAAATAAACGGGCGCCACCGGGTTCATGGGCGAATTCTTTCCTACCACCTTACCCATAACGATCGGGGGATTCACCAAGGTCGAAGACGGTGATGCGACTTTCCTGGTGGTCGACCTCCCTCGAATAGCCATCCTAGGCCAGCCCACCCTCAACAAAATAAGAGCCGTCATCTCCCTTACCATCGAACCACAAGTTCCCACCAGATCGGGTCGGGAGGTCCGGGAGATCCTCGAGTCCAGACAATGCTACCCGACGTTGATCTGTGAGCAAGAAAAAGGAAACCGAGGGGTCCCCGACGATCCTCGAATCCAAACATCCTCTATTCGAACCGACAAAACCAGCGGTTGAAGTCCCTCTCATCGTTATTCTCTTCCTATTTTTAACAGAACTAGTACTCATCGGCCTCCTTCAGGAAAATGCATGCATCTTTGTGATGCTTGACATGCCTGTGTGGGTCGATCCTAAGGTAAAAGATCATGACTACCGGTGAAGCAAATCCTCCGATATCTTGCTCTAAACCATTCGGGAAGAATTACTCTAGCCACGGATTTCATCGAAGAAGTCAAATACCCAACCCCAAATGTAGTTTTAGTAAAAAGCATAATGGAATTTGGAGGATGTGTGTCGACTACATCGATCTCAATCGTGCCTGCCCAAAAGACTGTTACCCCCTGCCAAGGATCGATCAACTGGTCGACTCAACCGCTGGGCACGCCCGGTTTTCATTTATGGATGCCTTCTCCGGCTACAACCAGATCCGAATGGCACCCGAGGATCAGAGCACACAAATTTTCCTCACTAGCCAGGGGGCGTATTTTTACAAGGTCATGCCATTTGGGCTGAAGAATGCCGGGGCCACTTACCAAAGGACTATAAGCAAAATGTTCGCCCATCAGATAGGGCGGAACATGGAAGTATACGTCGATGATATGATCGTGAAAAGCCAGATAGGATCAAACCACCTCGCTGACCTGGGGGAAACTTTTGCTACTCTGAGAAGGTACGGGATGCGCCTTAACCTGGCCAAATGTGTTTTTGGCGTGACATCGGGCAGATTCCTCGGATTCATTATACATGAGAGAGGGATCGACGCAAACCCGGAAAAAATCCAAACAATTGTCAACATGCGAGCCCCCGACATATCAAGGAACTCCAAAGTGCCTTAACGGAAGAATTGCAGCCTCGCCTCGATTCTTGTCCCGATCGGAGACAAAAGCCTTCCCTTCTTCCGAGCCTTGAAGGATCAGAAGAACTTCGGGTGGAAAAGTGCGAGGAGGCCTTCGCACATAAAGCATCACTTGTCTAGCTGCCTCGCCTTGCCTCTGCCTCGCCCGGGTGCTCTATCTCTACCTGGCGGCTTCCCAACATGTGGTGAGCTCGGTCTTGATCAAGGAAACCTCGAGGAACAACTCCCGGTCTACTACGCCGCCCACGCCCCACGAGGACGGAGAGCGCTATCCCCATCGAAGCTATCGCTCGTCCTCGCGCCAGGAAGCTGCGCCCTTACTTCCAGGCTCACGCAATTGAGGTAATGACCGACCAACCACTTCGCCAGGTTTTATCTAAATTTCACGTCTCCTCAGTGGTCGGTGGAGTGTCCGACCGACCTACGTTACAAGCCGAGGACAGCTATCAAAGCACAAAGCATGACTTCATATCGGAGTTAGCCCAACCGAAACACCCATGGAGCAAAGGATTGGGTCCTCGAGTCGACGGATCGTCCGGCTCAAGGGTCCGAGCCGGACTTATATTGGAGGCTCCCAACGGACACACTTTCAACGCTCCCTCCGCTTCAACTTTGAGGCCACTAACAACGTGGCGGAATACGAGGCGCTCTATTGCTTCTCCCTCCTGGCTCTTTAAATGCGCTTGGGAGCTATCCACCTCCTACCGACTCACAACTCCTGCCGAGCAACTTAGTGGAGAATATCGAGCTCGGGATCCAACAATGTCAAGATACTTGACGGAGGTAAGGGTCCAAACCGCTAATTTCTCCCGCTTTACCCTATCCAAAATCCCCGTGTCGAATGGCCGAGCGGATGCGCCCACTACCTAGCCGCTGGAAGTGACTTGGGAAACACCCGAGGTCGAGGAGCTCCCCACCTAAGCGACGCGGAGACGATAACGGAACACGTTTCCGGCCACGTGGACGAGGAGATGTTGAAATACAAACGCCAAGGCGTCCTTCCTACCGATGACATGCTATCGCCAACAAGCCCTCTTCGCGAGATCGGAAATCAACTCTACAGAAGGTCATTCTCTCGCCCCTCGTTACGATGCTTGATCCCGACGAGAAGGTAATCTCGCCGAGGTCCATGACGGATCTGCGGGGAGCATGGGCGGTCGGGCCTTAGCATTCAAAGTACTACGGCAAGGCTACTATTGGCCCACGCTATACCGAGACGCCAAGGCCTATGTGCGGCGATGCGACGCGTGCGGGCCATATCCCGAAACCCCAACACATCACGGCCCCGCCACATCCTTGGATTGTGCCGGCCCTTCGCCAATGGGGAATGGACCTCCTCGGACCATTCCCGGCTCCCGAAAGCAACAAGATATATTCTCGTAGGAGTCGACTACTTCACCAAGTGGGTGGAGGCCGAGCCATGGCGACCACCACGGCACGAGTTGTTCGTGTGGAGGAATATCATAACCCTGTTCGGCCTCCCAGGTAATTGTCACGCACAACGGCCCCGATTCGCCAATTGCCCGCATTTAAATTCTGCGCGCTCATAAGATACAAACTAAGGTTGGTTTCGTCGCTCACCTAGATGGACTAACGGTCTCGCCGAGGTGACTAACCTGGATCGATACTTGACGGGTTGAAGAAAAGAACCAAAGCCCGATCATTGGGTCGACGAGCTCATCCGAGCATCCTATGGTCCCTACGAACTACCCCAAAAAAGCTATTTATGGAATCTCCTGAGCCTCGACCTTTGGCACGGAGGCGGTCCTCCCACCGAGATGATCGTCCCAACTGGTGGAAGCCTTTGAAGCAACAACCCGGCCGAAGGAGTTCGGGCCGAGCTAGATTTACTAGAAGAACGAGGGCCGAGGCTCACCTAAAAGCTCTATCTTATAATCAGTATCGCCCGAAACTACAACAAGAGAGTTCGTCCTCGGTCCCTCAGGTTGGGAGACTTGGTATTACGTAAAGTGAAATAAGCGACCCGATCCACTCGAGAGGTAAACTCTCGCCCAAGTGGGAAGGACCTTATCGTGTTGTTAAGGTCATCCGACCAGGGCACATTCCGACTTACGACCATGTCGGGTTACTGTCGAGGGCCTGGAGTTGAAGCCAATCTTAAGAAATACTTCGTGTAAAAGACCCTCCTAATGAAATTGAGACTAGTTGGAAAAACAAACATTTGATTAACTAAAGTTTCAATACAAAATACATCCTCGAAAGAGGAAAAATGCACTTAGTCAAAATGAAGTAGATACAAAAGGTAGCCCTAGGAGACCCCATCTCTAAACTATCATCGAAGGGGATCTCCTCGGGCATATTCACCTCCAAGTCCTCGGGACGAGAGGTAAAGGGGTTCTCTCGACTATGGAACCCGGGGCATGCTCAAAGCGAGCCAGGCCACCTTGTATCCATATTCATAAGATACCCGCCCGTCCGATCCAAACCAAGGAGAAACCCTTCAGATTTTTGTATTGTTCGATAGCGCCGCAATCCCTTAGGCGCGCTCTTCGGCTAAAAGCCCCGAGGAAGCCTTGGCCGGCCTCTCTCGAAGCCACTTTGCAGCTAAATCAAGCCTCCGAATTTTCGGAGGCGGTTATCCGATCTCTCCTTCCGCAGTTGTCGGAGGACCCGCAGCCTCGAAGTTCGGTGTTGAGGCGGGCCACCTCCACATCCAAGTCGGACGCCTCACTTAACTCCATCGCCTTTGTTGTCCACGCTTCCTTGGCGGCGCAATTTTGATGCCGAGAACGATGATTCGACCGGGTATATTGTCTTCCGGCCGATTGGAGCTAAGCGCAATAAAGGTTCTGCATGGAATAGCTTGGTAAGATAACGACGATGAATATATATAAACACTAGGGAGGAGATGCGTGCCCACGCCACAAACTTAGCCGACTTCGCGCGCACGAGCCTCGAGGGGAGCGTATACAAATCTCGAGCTATGTCGGGTGAAGCGCTCCCGGAGGTAGAGACCATGGGTCCCCAGCAGCCCATATTTTGTACGTCTCCCCCACCGAAGCGACCAAAGGGTCGCTCGCCTCCTAGCGGGATCTCCCCATCACTCGAGTCGGAAGGGCTCCTACTTATGTGGAATCCAGCATAGATCCCTTATACCGGCGCGCATGAAACACATCGCTGGCTAGGATCGACAACCCTTCAGACGGGCTGCTCGACGATCGGTTTCCTCCCGGTCAAGTCCACGGATAGGAGGCCGGTCCCTCGGAGCCCTGTCATGCTAACCCTGGTTTTCTTCTTCGGATTACTCCCACGAAACCATTGTCGGGAATCCTATCGCTTGGGTGTGGGAGACGGGCGTGAGATCCAAGGTGTGGCATCGGCTTGAGCGCCCGCAAGTTCACCATCCCTGTGAGAAGTGAGGAAACATGCGGGATTAGAAGAATATTGAAGCGACGCAACAAAAAAGGCGGACCTACCCGAGAACTATGAGAGCCCGCTTCGACCACCATTTCTCCGACATATGGCGGATGGCTTGAGAGCTGGGAGAATATCCTCACCTCTCCCGAGATTGGCATTCTCGGCGTTCAATTGCGGGACCGGGATTGTCGATGGCCTCTCGCAAACCACCGGGATAAAACCCCAATCCGCTTCACTACGGATGTAGAAGAAGCGTGTTTTCCACCCTTTATTATTTGTGGGAGCCCATCTTATCGGAATCTTTGGCGATTAAGAAGTATCCGCCCACCCTTAAGAAGACGGAAACACGAGAGAAAAAGGTTTCGGTCGACGCCCGCGTGCATAGTGGCACTCCCGTAAACGCCATGAGATAACGCCGAAGTAGGCATCACTTGCGACGGCGAGATTCGCCCAGGAAAGGCAAGAGACAATGATGTAGAGGAAAGCGAAGCCAGCCTCGAGAGCATCGCGAGTAATGCTGCCTCCCGGGAACGGGATCATAAGCCCGTTGCCCCGCCCGGCGCTATTAGGATGAACTCCTCCGAATTCTATACCGGGAGGATGCCTAGAGAAGAATCAATCAGTAGAGTCTTCGTCGGCGGCCACATTAGGGCCTTCTGCACGCGACGCCTCCTCTCGGATGAAGCGATTCGAAAGGGAGGAGGTGAAGGATTAAACACAGTAGAAGTGGGAGGCATGGGAAGGGAAGAGGTAGAGGGGGGCGGGAGGAGAAGTTAAGACCACGGAGAGGAAGGGTTCAAGCGAGCAAAGGATGAAGGAGGGAAGAAGAAGGAGGGTGAGGCTCGAGGAGGAATCCCAAGGGGGAAAAGCTATAGGAACCAAGACTTGCCCCATTTAAAGAGGGACGAGCTCCGCCTTCTCCAGCGAATGAATGCGCCTGTCGCCACCCCGGTTACTGCATCGGGCAACCGCGGAGACACGACATTAATGGCGAGATGACTTGCAAGCCACCCATACCCTGATAGACTCGGCGACAACTTTCGATTCGACCACGATAGCAGATAGTTTTGAAATAACTTTTATGACCTCCTCGCCCAAGTCATTGCGGCGCACTTAACGGTCTTTCGGTCTTGAGCGGCTGCTCGAGACCTGTCTCACGGGTCTTCCAATCGACCATTACATCCCGAATCCGGTTCGCCATGGTCTGATCGCTTGCATTCTATTGCGGCGGTTTTGCTATTGAGCATTCGACCATCTATGTATCCCGAACGCGATTCGCTCATCTTGGTCTTGAGCGTCGATCGACCGATTCTTCCCGGCCTCGGTCTTTCGATATCAGCTTTCCAACCATCTATGTATCCCAACGGCGGTTCGACTCAATGGGTCTTGAGCAACGCCGAATTCTATCGGCGGCGGCTTCGGTGCAAGCGCTCGACCATCTATGTATCCCAAAAACGGTTCGGTTCATTGGGTTTGAGTTCGCCGATTTTTCTGGCGTTCGGTTTTTTCGATATCGAGCGACTCGATCATTATATCGTGACCGGCGGTTCGCTCATCGGGTCTTTTGCCGACCAACCCTAAGCTCGGTCTTTCGTATTGAGCTCAAGTCGACCATCTATGTATCCCGAATGGCGGTTCGCTCAGGTCTGGGTCTTGAGCGGCCGCTCGACCGATTCGTCGGCGGCAGCTCGGTCTTCTCGATATTGAGCGGTTGCTCGACCATCTATGTATCCGAACGGCGGTTCGCTCATCGGGTCTTGAGCGGTTGCTCGACCGATTCATCCGGCGGCGGCTCGATCTTCGATACAGCGGTTTGCCGACCAAGCGGTTCGCTCACTAGGTCTTGAGCGGTGCTCGACCCATTCTATCGGCGGCGGCACGATCTTCTCGGTATTTAGCGGTGCTCGCCGATTATCTATGTATCCCGAACGAGTTCGCTCGGGTCTTGAGCGCTACTCGACCGGTCGTCCCGGCGGCGGCTCGGTCTTCGATATTAAGCGGCCGCTCGACCATCTATGTAGCCCGAACGGCGTTCGCTCATCGGTGTCTTGAGCCCGCTCGACACCTACGCGGCGGCAACGGTCTTCTCGGTATTGAGGTGGCGCTCGACCGTCCATGCATCCCGAACGCGATTCGGCTCGGGTCTGGCGGCCGCTCGACAAGGCGTTGTATCCGGCGAGCGCTCTTCTTCGGATTAAGCGGTATTCGACCATCTATGTATTGGTGATTCGACCCTCCGTATCACGCAGAAGGGGCTTTTTTTCGCGGGGGGCAATGTTATGGTTATTGAATGCGACGCGACGCCCACTCCTGCGGACCCTGTCTTTACAACATCATAGCCCCTTCTGCTTCCCGCTGTGGCCAAGCTGTGGCTGAGCCCGACCCCCAGGCGTAGCGGCTGTGGGTATTGAATGCGACGTGACGCCAGCCTTGGGGGATTCCACCTCGATGACGTCGCAGCCACCCCTCTTTGCCGCTGTGGCAAAGGTCGAACCTCAGACGTCACCTTCCTCGCCAACCTCGGTCGCGCCAGGGTCAATCACGGCCTCAGCCTGCAGAGTCAGGTCCGTACTCCGCCCTCAGACGCAACCGGAGACCCATCACTCTCCCGATCTATATAAGCCAGGGAGGAAGGCGAACAAGGAGGAGGCTGGCAATCCTAGACTTCCGTTATTCTCTCTCTAATTCTTTACTTATCTTCCATCGGGAAGAGCTGACTTGGGCATCGGAGGGGTCGGGCGGAGTACCATCCGACCCGCCTTCGTGCAGGGACAGGACGAGGCGACATACGGATTCCCTCGACCAAGGACGTCGGTGGAAAGCTGCGGTCTCAACTGGCCCGAATCCAACCGCGACGACCTCGGAACCTCGGAGCTACAACCGCCCATTCCCCGGTCACGGTAAAAAGTTGTTTACCATAACACTGGTGGCGGCAAATACAGAAGCTGTTAAACTGAATTGTAAAGATAAAAGTATATTGAATATGACTCAACAGAGTCTTATTTATACACATAAGAAGAAAGAAGAAGAGAAGATTTTCCTCAACAACCAGGAGGATTTTCCTCAACAAACTAGCGGGATTTCCTCATATAGTTAAGGAAATCTTATCCGCTATCATGCCCCCGCAAGATGGTACTCCTATCAAGGATACCAATCTTGGATCGATGGAATGAAAATAGTTTACGGGCAAGAGGCTTCGTGAGTGAGTCCGCTAGTTGATCAGCTGTATGTACGTGAGAGACACGTAGTTGATGTCGGACAACTTGATCTCGCACGAAGTGAAAGTCGATGGCGATGTGTTTCATGCGTGAGTGGAATCTTTGGATTGGCACACAAGTAGGTAGCTCCAATATTATCACAATATATTGTAGGAGGAATGGGAGAGGCGACGTTGAGTTCCTTAAGGAGATTTGTGACCCAATTGAGTTCAGTAGTAGCTGTAGCAATAGCACGGTATTCAGCTTCAGTCGTAGACCGTGCGACTGTCTTTTGCTTCTTAGAACTCCAACTGATAGGATTAGCTCCAAGGAAAACAATATACCCTGACGTAGAAGTTCTATCATCAAAGTTCCCGCCCAATCAAAGCATCAACAAAGGCATGGAGATTAAGTGGGGTGTGTTTTTGGAGAAATAGGCCATGATGAAGGGTTCCTTTAAGATATCGTAGAATTCGTTTTGTGCAGACCAATGTGTAGTAGATGGCTGGTGCATGAATTGAGACAACTTATTAACTGCAAATGAGATATCTGGACGGGTGAGAGCCAAGTACTGTAAAGAGCCAAGTACTTGTCGATATTGAGTAGCATCCGAAGCAGGACTTCCATCACATAATTTGAATGATGCACTAGTTGAGAGAGGAGTTGTAACTTCTTTTGCATCCTGCATGTTTGTTTTGGATAATAGGTCTTGAATATACTTTCTTTGTGATAGGAGAAGACCTGAAGATGTAAATGTTGCTTCAACTCTAAGAAAGTAACTTAAGGGTCTAAGATCCTTGAGGGAGAATCGATCAGCCAATTGTGTTATGAATATGTGAATCTCTAAGGAATCATTGCCTGTAATAATAATATCATCCACATATACGAGAAGATATATTGTGTGTCTTTGTTGTCGAAAAAATAACGAGGTATCAGACTTGGAGTTGATGAATCCAACTGATGTCAAAAATGAACCAAGTTCAGTATACCAGGCTCTTGGAGCTTGACGAAGTCCATAAATAGCTTTGTGTAGTTTGCACACATGTCTTGGATATTGATGATGAATGAAGCTGATGAAGCCATTTGATGAGACGATGGCGTCAATCAGTTGGGAAATTTGTCGGATGTAGCTATTGCCGCTGTCAACCCGCCAGATTAGTTCTGCGGCGAGCGGTGCAGGGAAGCAAGTGACACTAAGGAACGAGTGCGTTCGGTGGAGGTTGGCAGTAGAGGAGAGAGTGGTCTCGGTAGAGAATAGCGCCGAGAGTGGTCTCGGTAGAGAGAATAGCGCCGAGATCGAGAGCAGTGGTGCTGTCCTATTTCTGTCACACACCGCACTCGGCCGTGGGGGTTTGAGGAAGCGACGTCGATGGTCACTAGTATGTGGCGGCAGAGAGAGGCGATCGACCGGGAGGGCGTAGCAAAGCGACGGGACCTCGCAGCCTTGATAGCTGGGTGGATGCCACGCGAAGGTGCAAAGTGGCTTTGGAAGGAAGGAGAGCTCGCCGGTCCTTGCCGATTGGTCCCGCCATCGCTAGGCCTGGACGCAACTCTGCGTTATCGGCGAGCGGTAGAGGGTAGCTTTCACCCGTGGAAGCAGAGGAAGCGAGGGAGAGACCGACTGGCGCGATCAAGGTGGTGGTCCGAGGATGGCAGCGGAGGATAGCTTTCGCCGAACTTGCAAGACACCGATTGCTGTCGTCGGACAGCGAGAAGAAGGAAAAAAAAAATGAGAGAGCTTGTTCTTAGACAAGCGGCTCTGATACCATGTTAAACTGAATTGTAAAGATAAAAGTATATTGAATATGACTCAACAGAGTCTTATTTATACACATAAGAAGAGAGAAGAAGAGAAGATTTTCCTCAACAACCAGGAGGATTTTCCTCAACAAACTAGCGGGATTTCCTCATATAGTTAAGGAAATCTTATCCGCTATCAGAAGCAGGGGTTTCCCAAGATGCCGGTGATGGTGACGGCCACGGGATGGCCGACCAAGGGGAACACCGCTGCGAAGCCGGAAAAGGCAGCGGCTTACGCCCAAGGAATCATCAACAGGGTGGTGAACGGGGTCGACACCCCGATGAGGCCACATGACACGGTGGCGTTCTGTCCAATCTGTTCGACCAGAACAAGGAGGAGGGCAAAGAGTACGAGAAGCATTTCGGCATCTTCAAGATCAACTTCGTGCCGCAGAATGAGATGGGTTTGGCCTCTCGATGACATGGTTCTGCCGCGCTGGTGTCTGGGTCGCAGGGGATCTCATCTCCTACATCTCTCCTCATTTAGTTTTGGTTCTCAGTTCGTCGGTCTGAGTTCCCTCCACTGTTGGTGACTCCTCTCTCACCTGGGATGGGAGCAGCTCTGTTGAGGTGAGCTACAACTAGCAGTGTAACTCATGGAATGGAATGACAGTGAAGAGTCTTTTCGGTTTGTCTTCTTCCTTCCTTAGGACTACCTCCGCTACGATTTAACTCACCCATCAAGTAAATTGCATCGTGCATGAAGCACCACCCCAAAATCCATCTTACAAAATTATAATCATTTATAATATATGATCCTCGAGGAATGTATATTACCAAAAAAAATCATCAAACTGACCATCAAGCCATCTAACATTTTGTAACATTTAACATTTAATGTATATGTATATATGTATAAGGTCTGATGGGAGAGGAAGACCCTCCCATGCATAAGTATGAATTAAGAAAGCGCCAACTGTTCATTTGTATGTCGGATAAGAAATTAAACGACATCGTCTGACATGATGGTCAACTCTCTCAGATAAAATATCGTGAGACAAAGACTCGATCATCTGTAGTCTTTGGCACTTGATAGGGTGGGGGTTTGACCTGATCCGTTTATTATGTTTTGTGGGTGGATCCCAACCAACAACTTCACCTTCAACATTCCTTTTCAGGTACATTAATCATTATCCGAGTTAAATATTAATTCGAAGTTAATAATTCTTTTATTTTCATCAAGAAAAAGTCAATGGCTAATTTGTCATCACGTGCTTCCGAGCGATCCCAATACCTATAAAACTACGTCGAATATTTTTGCTAGTATCTCTCTAAAGTTGAGTTAGTCATTGATTTAAAACATTCTATTAAATTATTGATCGAAAAAGATGTGTCTCTAAGAACGTACATGAAGAATTTTTTTTGTAGTATGACTCGATATCGTTAGTTTTACAGTAGATTTAAATAAAAAAAAAGATAATATGTTGAATAGGAATATTATAACATAATATTCCCCTCCTCTTTTCGTTAATCATTGTTCACTTGGCCATCTATGTATGTACGCATACACACATTATTCATTTGTTTTACGTTCCTCTTCTAGCTGTTGGTAGAACTGTCGGAAGTCAATGCGATGAATTCACTCACCGATCTATTCTTGGTCATTCGAAAACAAAAGGGGAGCGAATTAAGAGCAGATCGTTCGTCAGTCAACCCTATCATTTGTTTAACGTAATCATCACCAATGCAAGATTCATAAGACGACAAATAGTGCAAATCACCGGTCCACTGCTTGATTTTTTGGGGTGGCATTCTTTTTTTTTTAAGGTAGATATGCTGATTTCTGCAGAATTATTCACAAAATGAAACAAGCTTACCTCCAAAGAAGATTGACAAAAAGAATTGTTATTATGTATTATTATTATTTTGTTAACTTCTTTCTCTCGATCTTCTCGAAGATGTAAGCCAAGTCAGAACGCAATGGGGAAGTTGGCTTCTAAGCAACTCGAATTTTGACCACCGGAATTTAAAGGCCAAGTCAAAAACGCAACAGTCAACACGCCTCGAGTGTGGCTAGACGCATACACTACGTGGCTGTTATCTATTTGATGCATAACGGTGTCCCGTGTTTTCGCTGAATAGAGCGGTTTCTTTCCCTTTTCTATCCTGCTTCCGCCTTTTCTGAAAGAACGCCGCCGGATAGGTCCCTCGTATCGTCGTGCTTGTCTGCTCTTTCTCCGATCTGCTTTGTAGTATCCTCTCTCTCTCTCTCTCTCCATACAGCTAACCTCCTCTTTCCCCTCTTCTCTTCCCTTTCTTTGTCCTCCGAAACAATCCCCTCTTTCCTTCCTTCCTCCCGCTTCCTCCGTCTCTTCGCGAAACCCCGTGACCTTCGGTCGAGTTTTTTGTTACCTTTTTCTCCTCGCCATCTCGAGACAGTTCGTGGATACTGATCCAATCTCCAAAAGAAGCTCTTTTGAGCGCGGAGGCCCTTCGGTCATGAAGGGGTAGCGAAACTCCGGCTCGAAAGAACTGATTCGGCAGGTCTTAGTTCTGGTTGTGCTACTACTTCGCTAGGAATATTGATAGCAAAGATTCGATCTTTGTTTGATGGGATGGAGGAGATTTTGCGTTGCGCCACGTGAAGAAGTCTCGATCTTGTGAAGATCTTATTTGGTCCGATATCTTTTGGTGAATTTATATGTTATAATAGTTCATCATATTTAAAGTCCTATTTTATTTGGCTTATTTTCTTTTGCGAGTTAAATATGGTATTTTTTGAAAATTATTCGCCCATGTAATTTGGTTAATCGTGTCTTGTTTTGCTATAAGTTTGCACGATGAAGAAAATTGTGACATCTTGACTTGGGTTATTCCATTTGAGATGGGTAGCTGCTATTTTCCTCTCTTGTTAAAATTGGATATCAACCTTAGTAAGGTGGTCAGGTTGTTCCCAAATTGATATATATGGTTAGGTTTACGAGAGATATTAACTTGGGAAAATTACAAGCAAGAACTTTAAATGCTGGATTTATTTTTGCTTATATTGACGGATGAAGACTCTTCTAGTATTACTGGATAGCATCAAGCAGCAAAATGATAGCTAGTCACTCTTTGCATCATGAGGCGGATAGGGGTGTAGACATGACATCTACCTTTTGGAACAACAAAGAGAGAAAGGAGTCTGTGTTTCTAGGAGTTACTGTTATTCGTTATACTATTAAATCTGGCTAACATGCTTGATATTGTTTTGTTGCCCGCTGGTGTCATACCTGCCTTGGAAAATTAATTTTTTTTTTCAAAAACCTTGTTCTACTTAAGTTCCTTTTCTCCCTTCTATCAGAAATCTTATTTTGAGGGGATTTTTAAATTATTTAAAAGTTTTTTTAAATATATCAACACCAATTGCTTGTGCAGTTTCCTTTTCGGTTGGCGTTTTATTTTAAACAACTATCCAATTGTAAGTGAAGGTATCAGTGCAAAAGGGAAAAGCTTGGTCATATACTATTCTTTTTCCTACATTCACACATTTGTTAATTGGCGTGTGACATATTCAATTTCTTGATATGATGTTCCTAATTTCACTGTGATTTTTGAATTTATATTTTGATTAATCTGGGCTGCTCTACTTTTTGAGGAATCAAGTTGCCATACTTTTTGATTGTGTTTCGTAATGAGAAATTCAATTAAATGGAGATTTATTTATTTATTATTTGAGGTTGTTCTGTTTCTTCTCAGCTTTATTTATTTATTTCTTGTAAGAAACTATCATAAATAATGGCTGGAGGATGTGCATGCCACTGAATTATGTTTACTTATCTTAAGGTACTTTGTCATCCTTCAGAATCAATGTTCCAAGTATCACTTGGTGTCTAATGGATTACTAATAAGCCTATTTGAAGATTGTTTTGGGTTTTTAAAATACAGACAGTGGTTGTGTTATTTTTGTATGTTAATTGATCATGAAGGGGCTTATCATTTATTAATTTCTTTTATTGATTGATATCAGGTTCTTTTTGGATGGGGAGTGATGTTACCCGAGCTGTGAAAGAGCTACAAGGTCATTGTGATGTCAAGGTATATAATTTCACATTGTTGTAAACCTGGATGTTAAGCTCTTAAACTATTAAGTAGCAGTCTTGTCCTCTGAATGCTCGACAATGCCCTGGATTAACTTTATTGAGCGTACATGCTGTGTGAACTTTAACATTGGAATATGTTAGTGTTACCTTTGACAAGCACTTAATTTGAATTATCAGAATCATTTATATAAGCTGATGTGATGACATTTTGTCGTATTCAATATACATTGTATTGTAGCTATATTGGAGTCTCTGTTGGAGTGGTATAATAAAAATATAATGAAATGGTAGATTAGGTAATTATTTGCCACTTGTGACAGTTTATGGCTCTCAACAAGACTTGAGCAATCCTAATCTTATTGAAATTTTGTTAAGGAAATTTGCAGTCGTTAGGATGTTGTCTGCTCTCATGCTGTTTTTACTACTTAGAGAACCCAGAATATCTGAAATACTAAATCCTGTAATTTGTACTTTTTTGTATTCATATATTACTCTTCCATTTTTTATCCAGGCCAACAGTTCAATATGTTTGGAGCTTACGAAGATATTGAACAGGATCAGTCTGATTCTACCTGCAATAGAATCATCTCGACCAGGAAGTACTTGTGGGATAGCAGAGCTATGCTCTTTAAACAATTCAATTGACAAAGCAAAGCTACTTCTTCAGCACCGTGCTGAATCCAGCAAGCTTTATTTGGTACTTCTAGAGTTTTGCTGATATTCTATGGGGAACTTACTTCTTACAAACTTTGGATTATGGTTCTAAAACTAGTTATCTCAAATTTTCTTTTAAAACCCACACAGGAAGCTTTTGAAGTATGTTATGCACTTTACAACTTGAAACTAATTCCCCGGTATAATTAGTGATATAAGCATAAACATAATGTCATGCTTCATCCTATCAACTTGAGACTCATGAAGCATGAATCTTTACAGAGAATATAAACAGGGTTGAATTTTGATATATCTTATCTGTGTCATTGTATTTCCATGACAAAAAATTGGTTTCTGTTTTGATGGTAGAAAATACATGGTTTTAACCAGATTCTGATGTAATAACTACCAGTTGCATGAAATCCCAAATGTGTTCTATGAGAACAAGTTTGTATTTGTGACAAAATCCTTTAGTTGTTTGTAATTCTAAATTAGCATTTTATTTATAGGAAGAAAGAAGATAAAAAACATCATGAAAACTAGAGACAAGGATATAATACGAGTAATTTCATCTGTATGCTCCTTACGGTGTCGAGCAGTGTGCATATTTATCTAGCTTCTTTCCTGGTTGCAGTGTTAGGGATAAATCAAGGTTGATGTAGTTGCTTGGCATGCAGAACGTCATGCTAGAATTGGAAGAAGTTGCAAATTTTGTTTCATACTATGTTAATTAAAGGCAGTAGGTTCCATGAACAGTAGTTTATTTATTTGTTTATATTAAGCTTTTGAGATTCGGTTATGCTGTTTGAATATTCTTGTTCTACTTTAATTCTTCTTTTTGGTTCTAATTTTGGTGCCTTGTACATTCTTAATATTTTCTTGTACCTCGTTCACGAAGCTTGGACATACCGTTTCCACCATTTAAGGGGAAAAATTACAATTTCAATAGTACATCATCAATATTATAAATTATAAAGTTGAGGTTTTTTATTATTAATTAATCAGCATTTAAGAGGTTATTTTCCCAAGTGTCCAAAACAAGTATCCCAAAATTGTGTAAAATTTCCATTTATATATCATAATCGAGTACCCACTCTGTAGAAGGTGCACCTTCAATTTGCCTACTTGAAAGACCAAAAGTGATGCCGAGCCCACCTAAGTCTGGTTCCATCTAACCTGTTACTGTTTTGTCATCCATTGTTCTAGGCGAAAGATAACTATGCCATCACAGTGTAGTGATGGTTTGTGGGGAAAAAAGGTAACTGACAACTTGAATTAGAAAAGGATCTTGCTTTGCCTAATTTGTACATTTCTCCATTCTAAGTACTCATTTGCCCATGGAAGTGCCTGCATATAACTAGGGTTTATGTTATCTTTTTTTTTTTACCACGGACTAACGAGTAACGACAGTAGGGAAAGATGACTTGTTGGATGGAACCACATTCAGGTAGATTGAGTCACTTATGGTCTTTTAAGTGGGTAAAGTAAAATTCAACCTCTCTCAGGTGGGTAATCCATAATTTTCCCTATCTTGATAAAAGGATACTTGAATAAACAATTGTATCTGAGGTCTACTCATTAGTGGCTATGTTGATGTTGACGAAAACATCATTTTGGAAGGATCCTTGTACCATGCTACTGAAGTAGTAGACTCGATCAACTTAATCAAGTGGTATGATATCACTTTTCCAATTTTGTCCAATTTCTGATAAATAAGTTATTATCAAGCAGAATGCAGCCATCTGACTTGGAATATGTCTTTTCGGTCATGTGAATAAATAGTGGTTCATCTATGCCACTATTTTTTTGCTTTTGGCAGCAGAATTAGAATAATTTCTCTTTTCATTTTATAGAAATGACTCACTTTGTCTTCAACAAAAATACTGTATTATTTAGGAACTTTTTTTTTTTTTCTGTTTTCTTGATAAAGCACATGTAGGAGTAATCATATTCTTTAAGATGGCTTGAGAAATTTTGACTTGGAAAGGAGAATTTAAGATATTTTAACTTGTTGAATTTGCCTAATGAAAATAGGTGTCTTTATTTTTTGTTATCTAAGATATGTATAACCTTACCAAAGGCAACAAACCACATATTAACCCAAGATAATGATCTCATATGAGATGGAAAAGAAGCCTTGAACCGAGATGCACCTAATTTCACAGACACTTGAAGGGAGAAGAGGAATCAATGAACATGTAGCTGAACACAACCACTTGGGAGCAATACTATCAGGGTTGTACATAAAAGAAACAAAATTTCCCTTTTTTTCCCCAAAAGAAAGTAAATTATAGTACTTCAAAAGATGGTTACAACCCGTACCAATTCTATCAAAATCCAGCTGCGAGCCAAAACCATCCAGCCAGTGACCGTCCTAGATTTTCCCTTTTGGTTTGAGGCTGTTTATGCCACACTGATCTACAAGTAGATGTAAATTTATGCTGATGATAGATATTCTAACTAGAACTTATTATTGGTGCTATTCTTAGCTTTATATTGACATTCATTTTATTATTCTATAGCTCTATTAACTGTAATTTTGCACTCATATCTGTGCCTCATAACTTTTCCATTGGTTTAATTTGTCCGTCCATAAAAAAAAGAGCTACTTGCTTCCTCGTTTTTTAATTTCTGTAAATTCGCAGGCAATAACAGGAGAAGCAACTTTATCCAGATGTGAAAGGATCAGGGTCTCATTAATTAATAGTTTATGTCAAATTCAAGATATGGTCCCACCGCTTTTAGCGTGTAAGGTTCGTCAGGCTTGCAGTTTAACTCCTTAGGCTTTTCATTTTATTACAATGTAATTATGCTGGTGGTCTATTTTATATTGAACTATTTTGAATAAACATTGTCATGTCGAGCAAGAGTTTGTCCTGGAGTTTTCATAAGATTATAGTTTGACTGCTAAGAAGTCTTAAAAATTTTAAGTCCTTAGTCAAAGTCATGACACATCTGCAAGCCCTGACATGACCAGACCTATCTATTTTTATCTTTTTCTAGCAGACCTTTTTAAACTATTATATAGTGATTAAGAATTCTTCCTTTTAACAATCACCATTTTGGGGTTTCTAAGCTTTGTTCTGCAGAATAGTAACCTAAGATAAAAATGAATGAGTCGACTCGTCGTCTTTGTGAACCATGGGGTCAACAACAGTACAAAATGTGCATTTGAAGGAAGTGCAGGTTCTGTGCATGCTACTTTATGACAACTTTTGCTAACAGGATACTGTTTTCTAGGGTGAGAAGGACCTCATACATAAACAAGGTCTGAAACCTGCATTTCTTATTATGCTTTGTTGTGCCTTCTAGACTATCTAACACTGTGTCATACTTATTGAGTCTTAAAACATTTACTTTTGAATATTTACCGAAGCTTAATCATGTACATTTGGACTGTTGAGCTAATTACTCTGCTTGTACAAAGTAGACTGGTGTTTGTTGATTTTCAGCATATCTTATAATAATGATTTGTAGATTAAAACTGGTTAACATCTTTGCATTATTTGATATCAAATAAAATAATCATATTTTATTTGACTGCACTAGGTGTGTTTTTTAAACGAGACTTAGATTTTGATTCTGGAATCTCATTTGTCTTACTTTGAGTATCAGTATTTATACTATTTTGAATGATTCTGATTGAAATGTCTTACACCCAAATCTAAAATGGAATTGCAAAAGCTAATAGTTTGAAGATTAGAAAATGTGAATTATTATTTTGAGTGGCTATGATAGTCTCTGATTTCATGTGGTAGCATCCAACATGCTAGAAGATATAAGTAGTTTTGTGTCCTTTCCACCATTACATGGTTTCAAGAAACCATCGGATGTGATGCTTTGCCGTTTGCCATTCTTCTTAAAATAGGCAAATCAGCCATAAAAAAGTATATTGAATGTTTTCCATCTCACTATGTATTGTAAAACAAGATCTTGTGTTTTCCTGATCTAAACTGAAGTTAAAGTTTTGTATAAGGTGTTTGATCAGTAGAAGCAGATGCCAAGGATGAAACTGAGCTGGGGAGGAACTGGATTTGACAATACAAGTAGAAATTCTAGTCAAAACTTTCATAAAAGATTGCTTGATTTGAAGAATGACAAATTCTCATAGTGCATAGAAATAAATCATTGTTCTCAAATGATGTGAGCTCATCTAAAGGGTCTTCTGGATAAGCAAATTCTTTTTGGTTATTGGCTTAACTGTCTTTCACTAAGAAGCATATTCCTTTTCACTTATTATTCTAATTTTAAATGCAGAAAACTGATACTTTAGAGGAAGGATGCTAAATATTATGTAGGAAGGTGCTTTTTATTAATCAAAGAAGATAAGTCTTGGTGCTCGGCGCTTGTATATTACTAGGAACTATTTTCTCTTTTGTTGCTACTTGAACATTTGTTACTGAGAAGTCCTTTGTTTTATTGATGGTATGGTTGTTTGAACTTATTTTCCTAGTTGACAGGTTGAGGGCTTGAGGTTTAAGGATTATAAATCTCTAATCATGTAGTCGTTGGTGGTGCAGTTATACAAATGTGATAGTGTACTGGGTTCTAAAATCAGACTCGTATAATAACATTGCAGTGAAAAATGGAAGTGACTGAATTTCTAACATCTGCGTTGGTTAACCAGACCTTTTAGTTTAGAGAAGCATAAGATGGCAGTAGACCATTTGATATAGCATTATGTATCTTTAGCACATTGAATTGTATTCTGTTACTTCTTAGACTCAGTATCAACCGTACAGTATATTAGTATCTTGCAGTCTATATGTTGCTCAGAAGTTTGTCTTTTTATGACTTCTGGGAAGAAGAATTTTCTTCTTTATGTGCTTATAACCATGATTAGCATCAGTTCATCTAGTTTTGAAAAATCTGTCAGTGTGCTGATAGCTTTATATCACCAATATAGATTGCTGAAGTTCTCGACTACCTTAGAGTCACAAAGTTTAAAGTGGATTCTCCAGAAGAGGAGGCTGGCAGAGCTTTGCTAGATCTGCTTCGTCGGACGGACTCCAGTGAAGACGTAGAGTTTAAGGCTTTTCATATTGCTGCTTCAAGGTTAAAGCTGACATCTTCTAAGGCCATTTTAATAGAGAGGAGATCCTTGAATAAACTACTAGATAAATTGAATGGATCTGATAAAAAAAAGGAGAAGATCCTGCATTATTTTATGTACCTCCTGAAGAAGCATGGTAAGAATGTTAGGCAGGATGGTAGTGAGTTTAAGGAGAATGGCAAAGCAGGTAGTCAGAATATTATAATAGATATAAACTGTGCCCGAAGTACTAGTAGTTCTTCAAACAATGATGAGCCAAGTATTCGAGGTGAGGCTCCAATTGATATATGTCAAGCTGCTGTACCTCCTGAGGAATTTTGTTGTCCTATTTCATCCAGACTGATGTATGATCCTGTCGTTATAGCCTCTGGACAAACATATGAAAGAAAGTACATAGAAAAATGGTTTGATGAGGGACATGATACATGTCCAAAGACTCGAAGAAAGCTGGTAAACCTTGCTGTGGTTCCAAATTCTTGCATGAAGGATCTTATTGCCAACTGGTGTAGGAGACATGGCATCAATGTTCCGGAACGATGCTCTGATAGCAGTACTGCAGATTTTTGCGGCTGGGAACCTTCACATAGTTACTCCATATCAAGTTTGAAAAATGTTTCTGCAGCTCTTTTAGATGGAAGTGTCGGGCATTATTTTCTTCAAAACGATCACAGCAATGTATCAGTTCTCTCATCTGATGCTAGCTACTGTTCAGATTCATCCCAAATTATTGGCACCAAGACCACACAGGATAACCAGACTCATTTGTTTTCGTGGAGTGATGATTATCAACAGTATCAGTCATTCTCCAATTTCAATCATGAAATGTTTCTGAGATTCTTTTATAGACTCTTGGAACTTCCAATTGATGTCCAAGACAAAGCAGTAAAAAAAGTGAAATTCCTTCTGGAAAGCGACGAGGAGATTTATTGTGCTATGCTCTCTAATGGTTTTGCAGAAGCACTAATTAGCTTTCTGAAGAATGCACGTGAAGAGGCCAATGTACGAGCAATTAGAGCTGGAAGTCAGCTATTTCTTGCTTTCCTGAATGAGAACTGGTGATTTCCTTTCTGTTGTACTCATTCTCATTTATCTTAAAAGTTTGTCTCCTGTTTTTGTTGTCACCGTCCCTTATTCTACATTTTGTCCTGTTTGTTTTAATGTACGGTATCACTGAAATCATTTTCATGCTTGCCCAGGGTTAAAGTCTCATCCTTGACTGAGGATGCATTGCAGTTATTGCTATCTTTTCTTGATTCTGATATCAGGATGGAAGTTTTAATGCTGATGCAGAAACTGGCTCAGAATCCAAGCTGTAGATCCAGCATTATGGCACCTGGTGTTGTGGCTCCAATTATAAAATCTTTAGATTCAGAAGACACCGAGTTACTTGAACTATCTCTGAAAATTCTTCTTGATTTATCAGCTGATGAGGATGTAAAATCTTCTATTCTATCCTCTGGATGCATAACAACTCTCGCTTCATTTCTGACGGATGGAAGACTAGCACATCTTTGCTTAAAGATCATCCAGAACATAAGTCGCCATGAAGAGGGCGCAACGACGGTAGCCAAAGCCAAAGGCTGTCTTGCTGCGATTGTAGAGCTGCTTGATACCGGCAGCAAAGAAGAACAAGAGCATGCAGTGGATATCCTCTATGCCATATGTTCAGAGAGTTACGAAAATTGTCTGCTGGTCATGGACGAGGGGGTGATTCCAGCTCTTGTTGATATTAATGTTAATGGGAATATCAAGAGCCAGGAGATTGCTACAAGGCTGCTCCATCATCTGAGAGATGTCAGGCGTAGCGATCGTTTTGTCAATTCATATATCAAGCCTGAATCCATATCTGAACCAACAGTGAAGCTTGCCCAACATTCTGCGGACAGAGTGCCGCATTCTAGATCTCTTGGTATACTTGGGAAGAAACTAAGATTCTTCTCAAAATCACGGTCCTCGACTCCTTGTTAATAAGCTCTTGGCACGACTGTTCTTATATATATATATATATGTATAGTCATTTAGCTTAACTAGCCAATAAATTTTCTGTAAAGCTGATGCAATTTTGGGGGAACATTTGGGTGGGATGCTCTTCTCGGCCGCATTTCTCTTTGTTCATTCTTGAATGTATTGACAAATAGATGTGGTGTTTGGAAATGTCTCTTTTCATTCTGTTGGTGCCAGTTTTGTCAATCTTGCCTTTTTGACTTGACAAAGAACTCATCCCGTGTCGAGGAGACGAATGATTCATGTTTATCGGAACCGGATTTCCATGGCATCCACCCATCTCGTGGCTCTTCTCTTTGCTCCACTCTAATGACTTCCTTGAAGCTATTTTGAGCGAGATAAGCATGCCATGAGATTATGGCTGTGTCCAGTAATTCTGCGTGGAGATTGTCCAAGAACAACTCGATCGGTTGTCTCCTTGCCATCGTCGACTTCCTCCACTTTCCCTTCAAGAGTCTTATCAAATCAGTACAAAACATAAGCTTGTTTCTTCATCCCCTTCTTCCCCCCTTGCAAGGCCTCAGTCACCACCAGTCCATTCTTTTCCTCCGTTTTCCTCTCTTGCACATGCTCGACTCTCTCGTTCATTCCCCGGACACTGCATCTATCTTGTTCATCGCAGCGGTCACCTTCCTCGACTGCGGAAAACCCCACCACAAATCATTTCATGCCAACTCACGTGATCGATCCAACCTCCTTCGGTAACCATCGTCTTCCCTTCAGCAAAAAACTCCATGTTCCTTTCATGTACTTGCTTTACAGTTGTGAGAGACTTCCAGAAAAGAAGGGGTCTGATAACACCCTATCAGATGAGGTTTCGATGTCGACCGCTTGCTTTACTCCACCCATCAACAACGAGAGAGAGAGAGAGAGAGAGAGAGAGAGAGAGAGAGAGAGAGAGATTAATCACGCTCATGCTACCACACAAAATGGATCCACAAAGAGCATTCTTGTCTGTAAGGAATCAATGGAGCTAAGCTCTCGTCTCAGAGCATTTGTGATAACCGAAAGTTTCATCTGCATCATACTGTTAAGCTGGTCGTATGCTTCTGTCATACTCACGGAGAGCATGCTATGAACAGATCCTTTAATCTTTCAGTCGCTCTCCACATTTCAGAGAGATCCAATCGTGAAAAGCTGCCATGATGTGGTTATATCTCAGTATCAGCAGGATGGCCTCCATGCCCGCAAAGGTACGGGGACAAAGCCACATGGAAAGGTAGCAGACGAGGACTTCGCCACGACCCAGACGAGGACTTCGCCACGCCACATACCTCCTCTCCTCCATCATTCATTCTCATGCTAATTCAACTGCCAGCCAAAGGATTCATCGGAAGAAGAGATGGTTGCGCACTCAACCCTATCCTGAGAGGATGAATCCCCGCTTTATCTACTACTAATCCTCTGTCATAGTACGTAGATGGCACGAATGATTTGAGTGCCAACAGAACCTCCTCGGAGCCCATCATATCAGTGGTTTTGTCATCCGAACGATCACAGTTTAGTTGATATTTCTGATACTTCTTCCTTCGAGTCATTCGTTGTCTTTATCTCGTTTGCGTCTTTCATGGCATCAAAGCAATGAATCAGACTAAGCAAGACAGGATTAAACGTCGAGTTTAGTTCTATCTACTCGTAAAGATCTCTCTCTCTCTCTCTCTCTCTCTCTCTCTCTCTCTCTGAGCAGCTCTGTTTGGTTCATCTCATACGGCCGCACACCAACTGGCTGGAAAGAGGCTGTGGATCGAATCTGAGAAGAAGAGGGACAAGTTGAGCATCGTATGGTGGAAACGAGTTCTATGTGCCTCCATCCAACGCCTCATAAACTACTGTAGCTCAACCCTCCGAGCGAGTAAAATACCTGTGCTTGTGCTGGGATCTTCCTGGACACGAAAACCAATCATGCTCCATGGTACACTCCGTTGCAGATTAGGCAACAGTAAGGTTACTGATGCGTCGCTTACTCCGTGGTCCTTGATGATCTAACCTAATCTGGCTTTACTCATCACTGCTCCCATGCATTTTGGATCCAACAGTGTCTGGGATCTCATGCTGGATTCTTCGATTAATCGTTTCCATGGGATTTACCCTTCAATTTCCATCATCTCTCAAGGTTTCCAATGCTGGCAGTTAGTAGTGTCACTCACAACAAAGAACACGGTCTGCCTTGGGTGTCACTCTCAAATCTTCGTCGTCTCCTGCACCAACTTTGTGTCATTCCTGATTGATCCCTTCTCGGATGCCATGAGTGCATTGCATCTGTTCCTTTCTATTTATTACAGCCGAATAAGATGATGAATGGCCAGGGGAGATGTATAGAGGAGACAATAGCATTCTGGTTGTGGGGATACTGATCATTTCGATTCCTCTGATGATGTCGAGCGGTGAGAATGGTAGAAAGTTAACAACGGTAGACCATTTTGATAAATGCCATGCCCATCTCTGTGTTAAGGTCTCTCTCGACACCTGTAGGATTATAGAAGATCCATAGATAAGAGAAGACCATGCAGTGCCCAACAGCTCCTCCTTCCTCTAATGAGCTCTCCGCCGGTTTGCAGCACCAGCAACGGCAGCAACCACCACCGTCGGCTCACGACTTCACCAAAACTATCGTTCTGGCGTCGACGCCGTTTGGCATGGTTCCTGATGGGTGGACTGGTGTTGCTGATGGTGCCCAAATCCAGTACCCTGTTTTCGGTGCTGCGAACGTTGGACAGGAATACGCCAGTGCCAATTCTTTCGAGAATAGCACGAAGAAGAGAAAAGCTCCTAAATCCAAGGTAAACATTGATCCCTTTTAGCTTCTACTGATGGATATAACAGTAATGCTTTGTTGAGCACGACTCACGATGAGCTGATTCGTCTTCCTAGCAGCAGGAAAGTCGCAGCAGTGGCGCGGAGGAAGAAGGAACAGCCAGAGGAGGTGCAGCATCCAATAATAAGAAGAAAGCGTCAGGATCAGACGCTACGAAGGAGACCGATTGCATCCATGTAAGAGCTCGCCGGGGACAAGCCACCGATAGCCATAGCTTAGCCGAAAGAGTGCGTCACTTCCAAGTAGCCATGATTTCTTCTTGTGTGTCTCTGTCTCTCTCGGTTGATGGATCGACGGTGTAGGTGAGACGGGAGAGGATCAGCGAAAGGATGAAGCACTTGCAGGAGTTGGTGCCTGGATGCAGTAAGATCATGGGGAAAGCCAGCACGCTTGATGAGATCATAAACTATGTGCAGTCTCTCCAAAGACAAGTCGAGGTTCTACTCAACCCCTCCACCCTTTGTAGATCTTCCGATGACATTAACTCTTTTAACGGAGAGAATGAGGAATTGCTTCTGTTTTCTTTGATTGCTGCCGGTAGTTCCTGTCTACGAAGCTCGCTGCTGCAGAGCCCAGAATGCACCTCGGTAGCAGCTACTTCTTCGACAGAGAAGAGGTAAGCTCTCTCTAATTATGATGCTGCTGCACGCGTCCCTCACTCACTCTTCCAAGCCATGGAATGCGTCGTTACTGCAGCAGTTAAATGCATGCTGCAATTCCAGTAGTGTTCCGGCAATGGGGGTGTCATCAGATCAACTCAAGCTCTCCGGCCTTCAGTTGGCCTCCCTGCAACAGGATGCCTTGGCTGCATGCCTCGATGTAATGGATTCTAGACCATGTTCTTATGTTCCGCAATGCAAACATGTACTGGCGTGATGTTTCAGGTTCACGGATGCTCCACTCGGGACGCCGGTTTGCACAGCCTCTATGATGGGGAAATCCAGCAATGGAGTCATCTTTGTCCTGGCAATCATTGCAAGGTAAATTAATAATACTTTGATCGCTGTTTGCAACCAGGCAGAAACAGCACCTTTTGCTTTGTGGGAAGTCTCGTACCCCACAG
The DNA here is from genome assembly GCA_024322285.1 of Musa beccarii. Lineage (NCBI taxonomy): Eukaryota > Viridiplantae > Streptophyta > Magnoliopsida > Zingiberales > Musaceae > Musa > Musa beccarii. The sequence goes on from CM044394.1 coordinate 56,233,348, forward strand.
TCTAATGATAGAGATGCGATTACAGTTGGATTTGATGTTCTCGGATGTTGGAGGTACCAATTGCCGAGGTCCGTGACTTATCGCAGTGGATGGGTTCAAGACTGGTGCTGGTAACAAGTCCTCCGGTATTGCCCCTACTGTTTTGTCGTTGAGGAGTACTGGGAATGCTCGTCTCCTAAGGATCCATTGTAGTTCTCGTAAACAAGAGAAGACATTTGATATATATATATATATATATATATATATATATATATATATATATATATATATATATATATATATATATATATACACATGTGTGTACAATATTGCTTTTTTTTATTATTATTATGTTAAGTTGTTCCGAGAATGAGTTTATTTTAAAAAAAATAAAATATATTTTCATTATAGTAAATGATGCACATGACGCTTACATGTGAATTAGAATATGAGGCCTATCATTTATATAATAATGTATTAATCAACCTAGATATGAGACCTACAAATAAGCTTATGCGGGAGCAATAAATATTAGAAAAATATATACAAAGAGAGAGAGAGAAGAGAGAGAGAGAGAGAGAGAGAGAGAGAGAGTCTGCAATAATCTCGAGGAGAGTCCAAATCAAGAATATATCATTTTTATTTTTTTGAAAAAAAAACTTTGATCCATCAAGAACAGATAACAAAATTACAACATATGAAGCTGTGAGAAAAAGTAAGGTTGTGACAGAACTTTTGGAAAATTGCACATATGTGCTTGTGTAGAGGTTTTGTTATACTCATGTAGCACACTTAGAATGTACTATAGTTGTCCATGTTGCTGTTGCTGATCTTTGACGGCTTGTTCCGCATCGATTTTCCTAAGGGTTGAAGAACTTATCTTGGTTCCTGTTGATTCCTCTGGCAATAAATCCACCACTTCAATCTGCATTCACGATACGATGAGAATCAGGTGATAGATCCTCTACAACATCAAACTTATCATTTATGGTTGACTCATGAGGAAATAACAGTAGGTAGTGCTAGATTTTAAATGCTCACATACCTGTAATTGTGATAAGCCTCTCTCAGCCCTCTTCCTGTTAACAGCAATGCCTCCCGGCAATGTTTCCTTGCTGTTGGACAAACAAAGTTTTAGATGTGGCTTCTCCTGATTGAATTTGGCACTTTTTTTTTTTTTATCACAAGTTTGAATTTTCTTAAAGTTAAATCAATATAAATTAAAAGATAGGTATGAGACCTCACAACAATAGCATCCAAATCTTTATCTATAATTGACGGACCATATGGATCTGTGATTGGTTCAACTTGCACCATCAGCTCCGGCTTAATTGACTGAAGAATGTTTGGGAAAAAAAAGAGAAAATAATTATAACATATGAATCAGCAATGGCGCAGAATCAATTAACATTTGTCAGATAAATGAGCAAAGTTACATGAATTCTTATTACAAGTTGTGTTTTTACAGAAAAAAAAGGAAAATTGTGTGATCAAAGCCTCTGGATATTGTTGTGTAAACATCAGATTTTAACTGCTCAAGGAAGGACCCAATGATCACAATTTTCTTCATGAGGCTGCCAGTCATCACTGTAAGAAAACCAGAGGAAGCCCCAGACGAAAATTCATTTCAGATAGGTTCAAATGTACAGTAGGAAAAATGAAGAAAGATAAACGTAAATAAAATAATAAGGAGATTAAACAAGAAAGCCTTTTTCAAAAGTGAGATCAAGTTAAACAGGACAAGAAAGACATCAGAAGATGTTCTATAAAGAAGAAAGACCAGAAGAAAATGAGAACTGAAAAAAAAAAAAAAACATTAGAAGAGGTTCTATAAAGAAGACTTAAAGAAAGTCCAATCAGCGTGCAAAAGAAAATATCAAAGCATCAATCTCCTCACCCATTGGATTTATGCTTGTGAAAATCCTATAGTTTCTGTCGAACCAAACAGACAAACATTATGTGCATTATTTGAGTACTCCTTCCAATATCTATAGACGGAGGCATGCCGGGCACTTCAGCACTACAAAGATAAAAACAGTTATAACATCTAGAGTTGAACTCAATAGAAGAATGAGAGAGATGCTACAAGGTCAAGTTAAAAAGACAAAAAAGAAGTGCAATGGGCAAGAAGGGCTTAAGAATATTCTCAATAACATACTTGGGAGAATTCAAAGGACTGTTTTTCAATGACTCATCGCCTTAAACAGGTAAGCTTGTAAGAGAAAAAAAGTGAAACCTAAACAATCACTATGAGCGGTCCTGGTATACGTGAATCCTGAAGAATCACTAAGAGCAATCCCGGCCATGCCTGGGTTATTATTAAAGCCTTGGCTCTAAATTGATTACTCTGGCCTACAAAGGAGAAAAGAATTTTCCTAGGATATCATACTTTATCTTCGCTAAGGTACTTTGCATAACAAATAATGGAAGACAGATAAAAAGCAATTTACAACAGCGGACCAATACACCATATATGTAACTCAGAACAGGATTTATGCAGTTTTAATCAGATCTGTCCTATCAGTAGATCAGAGATTGCAATTATTTAACTGCACATAACTGTTTGGATTGGCCAATATGAGGCTCTAATTTATGTTAGATTTGACCAGATCCATCAACTCCAAGAATCATCGCTAGTCACTTTGCCTGATTGCATAACTACTGATATAAACCTACAAACCAGCATAAACTAATAATCTTCAGGAGCCAGCATGAAGGACTTGCTGCACTTACAAATAGTCACTACAAAAATTGTTTCCTTGAACTACAATTGATAAGAGAAAGGAGCTATATTCAATAGAAATGAGTTCTCTATATAAAATGACATTAAAAAATTACAACAATGGGAAAGTGAAATGCGAATTCAGATAAATTTCTGCAGCTCATAAATTATGCTTCCTTGGCTACTAAAATGTAAACTAGATCAGGGCCATAATGAGTGGAAACTAACAAGATTCATACAGCAATGAAGGAAGCTGTGATGCAACGATCAAAAGGTTACCTTAATGAAGTCCTTCACACTTTGCATGCGCTTTTCAAGTGGTTCTATTAGGAAAGCATACTGCAATTTCATGGAGCAAGGAACAAGAGTTTAGATATTAAAGACCAATAGCAAAAGAAAACTATTTGTGGAACTGTATCTGCTAAAATGGATCAAACAACAATGATATACAGAACCAAAATGAAGAAATTATTCTGCACAAAAACTTGTAGCAACAGCAAACAGTAGAATAATCGAAAAGAGACTCCAAGGCCATGACTGACAATGAAAATCTCCCCAAAGTGACTGACCTGATGCTAAATTTTGGTAACACTGCAGTGCAACAAACTACATCTAAGCCTAAAATTATAACTACGTTCAAGCAAAGGAATGCACATGGTTTTACTTAGCGTCAGCGGCTAAAAATAACAATACTGTCCCACTGATCCAAACGGGGAGTCCTATCAAAGACAATTAATTAAATGGAAGACTCTCACTTGATAGCTTGTCAAATGACAAACCAAAATGGCTGGCATAAGAATACATTAATAGAGTATGAATGAGAAAGTTTGTTTCAGAATTATTGTTGCACAATAAGTTTTTTCTCTTCGATTATTGATAAAGAAAATAAATTGTGAATAATGCCAAGAGTAACAGCAACAACGGAGACGATAAGTAGGAAGAAGAGAGAGGAGGAGGAACCTCTTTCTTGCTCAACATAGGTCCATCGCAAACCCCTACGACGATCCGCTCCTTCGCAAGCTCCGCGGACGCCTACAAGCGAGCAAGAAAATTAAAGGAAACAAAATCTCGAGCCTTTGAGAACAGCGCCATTTGCAAACCGATCACAAGGTAGACAATACGCGTACCAGACCCTGTAACAGCTATTACGAATCCCCAAAAAGCCAGAAACAAAGAACAGTGACCGAAGAGAGAGAGAGAGAGAGAGAGAGAGAGAGAGAGAGAGAGAGAGAGAGAAGGGACCTTGAGAAACAAGTGATGGCCTTGGTGCAGTCTGTCAAAGGTGCCTCCGATCACAACAGCCGCGTACGAATTCGGAGGAGGAGAGGGATTAGGATCTACCGATGACACGCAGTCCGATCTGTCTCTCTCCCTCGCCGCCGAGGGAGGAGAGGCCGCCTTCAGATCATCCATCCAAAGGACAAAGACACAATTGCAATAGAGAGAGAGAGGATCAAGGAGGACGAGTAGGCGAGTAGGACAGAGGAGGCGACGGGCAGAGTCGAGACGAAAGGTTGGTGGCAACTGTCTTAAGCAGACGAGGTGGTGTCGGATCTAAATCTACCTCCGACTTGTGGGAACTGCGATATATATATATATATATATATATATATATATATATATATATATATATAAGAGGATGAATCATTGGATAAAAACTTATTTTTTTTCTTTTTTTTAGAAACAACTTCCATTTTTAAAATAGGTGAATTGGTAAAAAAAATTCTTACCTTTTAAAATTTCACACCAAGTGCTCATATTTTAAAAAATTTTGAAGTAACACTCTTTTTCGAAAATAATTATTTTACCTCTTCATTGACTACCTCCTCTACCTAGCTTAGCTTGTCGACCATAGCCTCCATTGTAACTTTTATCAGAACCCAACAACTTAAGATGACGATGCTCGTTCGATATCGATGGGAGCAGGTGACACCACACATGGTGAAGGGAGTAGGGGTGACCAACTCTCACGTAAGGGCTATGGCAGATGGGGTAACCCCATGCTCGGTGGAGAGAGGTGTTCAACCCTTGTGCAAGGGTTATAAGTGGAGGGGGTTGATCCTACGTGATGAAAGGGGGTTACGAACAATAACAAGTCTAATGAAGAAAGGGTAAAATGATTTTTTCATATGTTCATGACCATTATTTCAAAAAATTTTAAAGTAAAGACGCTTGCAAGAAAGTTTGAAAAGTAGAATTCTCTTTGAGAATTCATATTTTTAAAATTTTCAAACAACTCATCTTTTTACCTAATACCTAAAATATTATTTCTTATGGCTCGGTCAATTGGGTGAATCGATTTAGTTATAATATTTTTATATATTTTTAATAATATTATAAAAATATTATCATATAGTACAAAAATATTATAACATAATATTTTTATTTTTAGTGATATAAAAATACTATAACATGGTATTTTTTGCACTATATTATAGTAGTTTTTATGTTATTGAAAATATTATAATATAGTGTAAAAGTATTATAATTGGATTAGTTCACCCTAGTGTCACGGATAAAAATATAAATAGGGTGTTCGATGTAATATTTATTATGTTCATATTTTGCACATGTCGAGCTTATAATTATTTCAAGCTGGTTGGTTTTATGATTATTTCAGTTGGTTTTTAGTTGGTTTTATGATTATTTCAAGCTTATAAATACAGGTTATGTGCAGTCATCATATAAAGGTAAAATTATCTAGAAATAAACTATCCAAGCAATAATTTTATAAGTTTTCTAGCTTCATAGAGTGATGTAGAGTATCAGCTAACATAGCACCTAAAAGCTACCTAAGTGACACATGATTGGATAGGCCTTTGAGATAATGACTAGGCCTAGTTTGTTGTCTTATTCTGTAGTAATGTCATGTGAGCTCATGTGAGAGTTTTGGTCATGACGGATCACTTTGGACATTTTATTACGTGATCATTCAAAGCCTGCATTGTCTATGTAATTTATATTATATATCAAGTATTTGGTAAAATGATTACTTATGAAATCCTAAGTTAAACGCTTCCTTTAGCCCATCTTCTCTTTTGTAGGTTGTTAAGGGACCAAAAAAGGTTTTGGGGATGATGACCTTTTGCAAACAAACATGTAAAGGTTCTGCATGACTTAAGCAAAGTTAACTTAATCCATGACAGATGATATAAGAGTAGGATAAGCATACTTAGAAACACTTAACATATAAACATGGGAGACCTAGCGGGACTATGTTGAGGGTAGCCAAGACACATAATTGTTTGCAGGAAATGAGTATCGAGACATAGGGAAAGGAGTCACTCAAAGAAGTAGACATCTGAGATTGTCATACAGAAGAATGACCAACCCTTCACGTGAGAGGCACCACGAGGACAAGTGAGATGAAAATAACACGTATTGAACAAATGTTAGGATGATTGAGTTCAAGCTACGACTCGATGTTAGCAGCCAAACTTGACAGTGTTTAAAGCAAGCAGGGCACTTGGCAAAGGATAAAATCGTCCAGGAGGGATGGGTTACTCGGTGATTGAAATAGTTATGCAAAGCTCACAAAGGTAAGAAAAATTACTAACTAAAAGAATTCAATACTTATACAAGGGCTTGTATGCAGACAATAGATTATCTATGGTCATCCCAAGACAATAAAAACTTAACATCATAAAACATTAAAACTTTCTCTTCATCATGAAAAGAATATGTCTATAGGGGGCTGAAGTGTATAGCAAGTTCAGTATGTTATTAGACCTTGAGGGGTGTAGCGGGAGCTGTATTGGCGAAGAGTCACAATCTAGTAAATGCATTCATAGGGGTAAAATAGTATACAAATTATTCAGTAAGACAAAGTAGTACAAGAGGATAATAGTCTCCAAAACTGCACATGTTGTGAAGGATGCGAAGAGAAAAATTACTTCAATAGAATAAATATCTAGAGGGGATACATCTCGATTCTCTAGAGAGAGAATCATATGCAATAGACTGCACATGTTGAAGAGAGATACCTCAAGATAACAACTCTACAAAGCTCAACGGACTGAGCTAGCAAGGAGAAGTCATCGCATGAACTCACACAAAGTAATACATTGATAGACACATAATATGATCAAGTGAGAGAGTAACCCAACACAACACCAAATGAAACCACACTTGGAGTCGATATAGAGATCAAACTAAATAAAAGATTGGCTTATGGAATGGTGGGCTCGAGAGCCACCATCAGCTCAATGCAAATCGAAGAGTAGAACAACTTAGATGAAACTTGGTGAAATGCTCAAGCTACATAAAGAGAGTCAACATAGAAGACGAAACATGGAGTAGAGGTACAAAGCTTCCTTAGATAGAGGTTAAGGACATGAACTCTTGTAGAGGCAAGAGCAAGATCATGTTATTCTATAGATCATATGTTCTAATAAAGCATACTTATATTGCATGGTGCCAAAGTCGAAAGGAGCTTTGAAGCATATGTAACTTGTCTTGGCAAAGTATTTGATGGAGGAACTAAGATGACTCAACCTACAGAGGAAAAGTTAATATCAAAAGGCTTTAGCATGGGGTAAGAGAACACATTTGGGTACTCTTAAAGAAATGCTACAATGCTGTCATTCGAGTTATTGTGAAAGAAGTGTCGTGTAACGAAGATTGTGTTAGGGGTAGAGATGTAAGATATACACAATAGCACACTAATTTCAATGAAGTTGGTGGACTTTGAGAGTTGCTTAGCAATAGACTGTTTTAGATCTGTGCTTCGTCTGGGTGTGACTCGAGAGTGGGTGAACAAAGATCGATTATCAAAAGAGTGAATATAATCAAAAGTGGCAAAGCCATTATAATATGTTGGCAAAGGCCACATATGGAGAGACTGTAGTACGAGTCCATCCTACAAAGATTAGAGTGCAATGAAGATGTTACTTGGAGGTGACATAGTGTAGTAGATTGTGGTGGAACAGTTCGAGATAAGGTGACATACACTAGATAAGTCTCGTGAGAGACTTTATCATACGGAGTTATGAACGGGAGCTACTGAGAGCTCCACTTCAGTGAATAGCATGATGACAAGAAAAACTATAGATTCAAGGAATGAATATCATAATATCATAGAGGCGGGGCTTTTATGCATGTATTGAATTTTGTATCGAATGGAAACTATAGTCATCAGTATATGAGGGCTATGTACCACCGAGAAAAAAAAATTGAATGCAAATACCAATGAGCCTCATGGGAGGGACTTAATTATAAAGTGGTATGATCGGAGTTGTTTAAGAGTTGGACTTCAAAGTTTTCACTTAAGGGAACTTGATAAGTTAGAGGATAAATTGCCGAATAAGCGAACATTGCTACTAAAGACATAAAAGAGAACATAATCGATGCAAACCCTGCAACATGATGACAGAGGCTATGCATTAGATTTGTAGTCTATTTTTCCATCAACTAAGGGGAATTGCTAAAAGAACATAAAGGTGTTGAAGCAAGTGGTTGAAAAAGATGAGAAAATAATAATAAGTCTAGAACACTTAGCTATCCAAAATAAGTGTCGATTAGAATAGAGACAGACTCAGAGGAGTATCATAGTGCCATAGAGGTAGATCTACCGATTACAAAGAAGGAGACACAAATGCAAGGTGATAGATAGTAGGGCCATGGGCATGACAACGCCATGGTACCATAAAGATAAGACTTTTATGGAGTCATCAATCCCTTACTCTCATAGAGAAAGTGTATTATCACGAGAAGGGGCTAGGGAGGTAGAGAATATAGAGACAAAATCCAAATACTAAGACAAGGTTGAAGGGCAGAGACCAGAGAACTTCATAAGACTAGTGTTGATGAGCTTCTCATCAAAATAACTAAAGGTGGGGGATTTCAGGTTGATGTAGGAATGCTCAACTAAGGAATAAAATAGGTAGTATGTGGTGTTATACCTTTTATACTTAAGTGAGCAGGTGAAAGAAATGATAGAGAATATAGTATAAATTGAGAGCCGACCAAAACCATTGAAGACTAGCTTTAAGTTAGGGTAAAATTTTACTCTTTTTGAGTAAAATTTCTTGCATTTCAAAAGTTCAATGTCAATGAGAAAGTGAATCATGATAACTAACTCAATGCAAAGAGTACAAATACTTCAAATACTTCATAAGTGTGAGCAAAAGGCAAGCGTAGGCTGGTAACTAGCTTGATGTATGGAGTATAACCCTCGAGGAGATGGACGAAGTCTAGTAATCTTTGCCTTCTCAACTCTTAAGAGAATAGATAAAATTGAGTACCCCAGTTCTTTTATTTATTTAGTAGAGAAGCCCTATGTATGTTTAAAGACCGTTCGAAGAAAGTAAAATATAATAGTTGTTAAATCCTCACCAATGGTGATCAAATTTCTCAAGAGTAAGCTATCCGCTATATTTTATAACAGAATATTAATTAAAAGCGAAAGTCATATAGACCAACTTGGAGGTGATAACTAAATAAAAGAAAATAGTTGGATAAATTTTGTAGAGGAAAGACTTTAAAAACTTTGAAGTCTGCAATGTCATATTCGTTAAAGCTCCAATAGGCATTCACCTAGTTTAAGCGACGTGAGACGATCGCGAAATTAACGTATAATAAGGAATGTCGTTTCTTTTATCTTAAAGATTCATAAGAACTAACAAAGATTAATACAACTTAACAAACTCAACACCAGAGTTAAAGTCATTGTCGATTTAATGCAACATGTTGGATTAAAGTTTAACTACTTAATAACAATAATGATAGAGAGCAATTGGGGGCGAAGAGGTATATTGTAATTGAAGATTCAATAAAGATAAGAAGATGTAGCACCCGTAAAAGCTTCGATGAGGTTGTCGAACGAATAAATAAGAGAGAATATCACAGATAGAACTGTAAATAAGATATTCGATGCAATGCTTATGTATGTTCATGTCTTTTGATTTTGTTCATGCTTTGAACAGCATGTAGAGGACTTGTAGTAGGTTTGACAGCCTCATTTGGGTTGGCTTTCATAGTCGTTTCAAGCTTGTAAATATAGGTTATGTGTAGTCATCGTATAGAGGCAAAACTGCTTAGAAACATCATCCAGGTAGTCATTTTGGGGGTTTTAAAGTTCCATAGAATAATATAGATTATCAGCCAATATAACACTCAAGAGTTATTTGGGTAGCATATGATTGAATGAGCTTTTGAGGTATTGTGTAAGACTGGTTCGTTGTCATGTTCTGCACGATATCATGTGAGCATTTGTGAGGACTTTTGATTGTGACGGACCACAATAGACCTTTTATCATGCAACTATTCAAATATTATGAAGTTTATGTTTATAATTTATATTAACTATCAAGTGTAATTTATATTTACATTAATTTCAAATATTACTTATGAAATCCCGGGTTAAATGTTTCACCTAACTCGTCTTCTCTTTTGTAGATTCTTAATGGATCGTAAGAGATTTCAGGAAGACAGATCCTTTATGGACGAACACGCAAGGGTGCTCATAACTTAGATAAAACCAACTAAGTCAATGATATTAGAGACTAATATATATAAAAAAAAGAAAAAATGATGAAAAAAATAATAAGTTGATGGGAGTATTTAAGGTATTAAGGAAAAGATTGTTGTTTAGAGATTCTAAAAATAACAAAGGAAAAAAAACTAAAAAAAGGTTTTTTAAAGAGTTTACTCTATAATATATATATATATATATATGAATTAACCATGTAATTATAAAAATAAAAAGGAGAGTTTTTTTTTATCAAAATCAAAGGGTTATATATATAGGGATTAATATCCATGTAATTAAAAAATAAAATAAATAAACAAAGGAGAGTTTTTGGCGTCAAAATGAAAGGGTAAGGCGATGCGTCCGAGGTATATCATTTATTATGTTCCCGACCGACATCACAGTATTGCAACAAATGCAAGCGTCCGAGGATGGTGCGTCCCACCTCTCACGTGTAACAATACAAGAGCAGGTGAGTGAGGGCCTTTCACTTGCAACGGACCGCCGACTCCGCACCCCTGCCATTTCTCCCCTTCCTCATCTCTCGAATCGGTCGGAAGAGGCAATCCGATCTCGAGAGTTCGCCTTCTCTTCCTTCTCCTTTGCATCTTTCTTACATCACACACACCCGTTCCCAAACCCCGGAAAGAAACAAGGGTGAGATATCGGTCGCGACATGGAGAAGATCTTGCATGTCTTCTGCATTGGGACTGCGGATACGAAACTGGAGGAGCTCCGTTTCCTCGCGGACGTTCTGCGATCCCGTCTCGCCACCTTCTCCAACGATTCACCGACTTTCAAGGTACTCGGATACGTGGATCTTCCTGCTTTGCGCCCGTTACCTTCTGTTTCTTGATCGTTCTTGACCTCCTGGTTCAAGGTTCTCCGATCTGCGATGAGTGTGCGTCTTTCTGGTCTTGGGAGCTGGGAGTCGTCCGTATTTAGAATCTTGATCTCGCTCATCGATTTTGGTACAATACTATCGTAGCAATGAGCTGATTCTAGTGCTTGACTTTATTGCAAGAAAATCTTGGATATGGTAGCCTGGCGCTCCTCTTTCTTGGGAAATTGTTCGGGGGTTTGACGTGCATGTCTTTGAAGCGGACAATCCTAATTGTGATCTTGCTTATTGATTTTTTTTTTCGGTACGGTCGTATCGAATGATGCGATTACAGTGGTTGACTTTCTTGAGAGAAAATTGGTGATATGGAAGCTGGCGCTCCAATTTCTTGGAAGTTGTCCGATCGGGTACCTGGGTTTGACGAATAAGACATCTGTTCTCCTTAATTTAACATCTGAATCTGATATTGGTAACGCACGTATTTTGATGGTTGATACCATTATCCACACGTTTCAGTCTTCTTGACGTGGGAAACTTTGGCCCATATGGTCACTTGGACTCGAAGTTTCCATGTTGTTGAGTTAATTATACCTTAGTGAGCCATGAGCATCAGTTTCTTAGATCACATAGCTGAACTTGTATTTGTCATGCACGAGTTCTTGATAATACACTTCGAGGTAATCTTGGTGCGGTCAGTTACAGATGCTCGATCCAGTGAGAATTTTGTTGGATACCCACTTGTTTAGGGTACTGCAGGGAACACTTGAAAAACAATGCAGTCCAAATAGATAACATAGACTGTAATTTAGACAGAGTAATTTGGGTTATAAAAAATTTGATGTCCAAGGTCCAGCAGATAATATGGCGATTGTTACATAATTCACTGGTAAATCTAACGAAGAGAGACAAAATTAGAGCACAATTATTACTTCAAAGTAAAATTGCTTGTGAGTTTTGCAAAATGGCAGCAGCACTATGTCATACCAGTGGATCTCATATTGAACAGCGCATAACCGGTGAATGATGATTACCAATTTTCATTCATTTTATCAATAATCTGATTATTGATATCAATATATGCCATTGTCATAGGTCTCAGATCTAGTACTTGCCGGATGATCCAAATGACTAGAAATTTCTTTGGGAAAGGAGACCTCTGCTTATGGGAATTCATTTTATTTGCTGGTATCATGTTCCGGTCCTATGGGAACTCAACTTCTTTGACTTGCTTGGTTTTAATATTCCTATATAAGTATGGTTCTATTGACCTAGGGACATCAAGATTAAACATATAAATGCACAGTTAAAATATGAGCAGTGTGAAGCTAAGAATGAAATTATTTGTCACTTAATGGTAGTTGTCCTTAGAATCTTGATCAACCATGGGTTTTTTGGTGCTAGCATTATATCATAACGGTGGGTCTCATATTGAACAGCACATAACTGGTGAATGATGATTCCCGGTTTTCATTCATTTTATTAGTTTTAAAGCTCATAACCTGATTGTGGATATCAAAATATGCCATTGTCATAAGTCTTAGATCTAGTACTTGCTGGACAATGCAAACGACTAGAGATTTTCCATGGGAAAGGAGACCTCTGCTTATGGGAATTCATTTTATTTGCTGGTATCATGTTCCGGTCCTATGGGATTCTTTGACTTCCTTGGTTTTAATATTCCTATGTAGGTATGGTTCTATTGGCCTAGGGACATCAAGATTAAACATATAAATGCACAGTTAAAATATGAGCAGTCTGAAGCTAATAATGAAATGATCTGTCACTTAAGAGTAGTTGTCCTTATAATCTTGATCAGCGATGGGTATTTTGGTGCTAGGAATGGAATGGTATGCCTCAAAGCAAGAAGCATATTTTTGTGAACATGGATATTGTTGGCAGCTTCAGTAACATGACTGCTTTCATCTGCACTAATAGCTCAAATGCTGTGATATTAAACTGGCTTTTTTATGATAATGTAGCTCATAAAATAGTTATGACGCAAACCATTAACAGAGATAAAGATGCTTTGTAAACGAAGAAAACACTGTATTTATTAGCCTGTCACTAGGAATATTCACCATTTGGCTCTTTTCAATAGGTTTGTTTTTGTTGTACATATTCTTTTGACTGTATGTGTGAAACAGGCAATGATCCATTGTAGTCAATTTTCTCAGTGATTTATTATTCTACTAAATGTTCATTTTTGTTTCATGGAATGGCAGATACAGGCTAGTCTGGTCGATGTTTCCACCAGTAACAAGAAAATAGAATGCCTGGAAGACATTCCTTTTATCTCTAGAGATGCTATCCTTTCTTGCTACATGGGTGTTGAAGAACACCCATCCTATAAACTCCCTGATGACAGGGGTAAAGCAATTGCAGTTATGGGTAATGCTCTAGGATGTTTTCTTCAAAAAGCTTATGAAGATGGCAACCTTGTTGGAGCTATAGGCCTTGGAGGCAGTGGTGGAACTTCATTAATCGCTCCTGCATTGAGATCTCTCCCTCTAGGAGTGCCTAAGATCATAGTATCAACTGTGGCTAGTGGTCAAACAGAGCCTTACATTGGAACATCCGATTTGATTTTATTTCCATCTGTTGTTGACATATGTGGTATCAACAGTGTTAGCAGGGTTGTGTTATCTAACGCTGGGGCAGCTGCTGCTGGGATGATCATTGGAAAATTTTTGACCTCTGACATGTCCAGTCAAATGGCTAAGAAACCAACTATTGGCATGACTATGTTTGGAGTTACAACTCCATGTGTAAATTATGCGAAAGAAAGACTGGTGAAGGAAGGCTTTGAGACACTTGTATTTCATGCAACAGGCATTGGGGGCAAAGCTATGGAGGATCTTGTAAGAGCAGGTTTAATACAGGTACCTTTCCTTCAACACCAAATTTAGAATTTAAGAGAAGGGTTTAAAGGATAATGCTTTCTAGGAACATTTACAATAAATTTTATATGATATCAAATATCAGAGATTTCTTGTTTTCCACATAATTCAGAACATTACATCACTTTTTTGCTTTGCTACATACCCAATACTTGGTACATATTTGCTAACTCTCAATCAACTTACATCTCAATTCAAAATATGCCCATGAGCTATATTTACTTGTCAAAGTTGGAAGAAATTCATCAATTTATCTATTCTTTTTTGAAAATTCTGGTTTGCTTAACTTGGTTTCTCTTGGATGGATGTAGGGTGTCTTGGACATCACAACAACAGAAGTTGCTGATTATGTAGTTGGGGGAGTTATGGCCTGTGATAACACAAGATTTGATGCCATTATGGAGAAAAATGTTCCTTTAGTTCTCAGTGTAGGGGCCTTGGATATGGTTAACTTTGGTGCTAAACATACAGTACCTTCTTTATTTCAGCACAGAAATATTTATGTACATAACGACCAGGTTAGTTCTCAGTGATTAATCATGTTTATCACCTTAGCCACTCTTTGGTACCCAGGCTTCTTAAATGCTTGATTTGCACAAGTTTCATTCTTTAACATCTGACAGTGCAGATGAAAAGAGACTTCAGGGGGTTTCTTTTTTTAATCTGAAATCATCCGAGAACGATATTTTTCTATGTCAATATTCTTTATAAGATGAATTGTCAAAATAACTGATCGTCTATTTTCGCCATTCAAGCATTGCATGAGAGGAAAGGACAGATAAAGGCTTTCTTTTTCTTTCATTGAGGAACGTCTTATGATAACTGGGATGTTTGTTTGTGTGTGAGATTTTATAAAAAAAGAAACAGAGAATAATATAATGAGTAAATTATGTTTGAAGTATTGAAAGGTTATCTTATTGTAAACATATATTTTTTGAAATATTGAACATTTATCTTATTGAAACAAGTGTTTATTCCCTCTCCAGGTTTTTAATAAACAATGCTCATATAATAACAGACTAAACTGGTGTTAATGATATATTATTTTTGTTGATTGGTTTCGTATTTTTTTTAACCTCTCTCCTTCCTGAACCTGAAGTCATGATGAATAGAGTAGAACAATTATGTTAAAAATTCAGTAACCTTGATGATTGTTGCTTGTGGTCATTCTCAACAAATTCCTTTACTGTTATCAAGGATTTTAAATCGTGAATTCTTATTTAGACAAGTGGTTGAAATGTCAACAACTTGCAGGTTTCATTAATGCGAACAACCATGGATGAGAACAAGAAATTTGCTAAATTTATAGCTGAGAAAATGAACAAGTCATCATCAAGCATCCGTATTTGCTTGCCACAGAAGGGAGTGTCTGCTCTAGATGCACCTGGGAAGCCATTTTATGATCCAGAGGCCACATCTGTTCTGATAAATGAATTAGATAAACTTATTGAGAAAAATGAAGATCGACAGGTACTACTGACTTGTAGATAATTTTAAAGTTCACTCACTGAATTATCACTTTTTGAATAACTTTTATGATAAATTATCAGAAATATGAAACTGCTTACTTTCTTCTAGGTGATGACATTCCCAAACCATATTAATGATCCTGAATTTGCAGAAGCATTGGTTGACTCATTTCTTGAGATATTTAAGTTCTCTAGAAGTGGAACTCCTCAACAAACTGTTAGGACACCAGAAATCCAAAGTTTGGTACATGATATATTAAAAGGGAATTATTCAGATGGCACAGCCATTTGGCGGGCTCCAATTGATTTTCCGGATGCAAAACCAGGTTTTGCACTCTTTCTGTCAAATCAATAATACTGTCTGTTTTGCCTCAGTTTTGAACCTTGTTAGTATGCTAGAGTATTTTGCTACACAGTTTTGAACCTGGGATCAGCAATATTCTTAAAGAAGTTTGCTCAATAATTAATCACATTAGTCTTATTATTGTTCATTCAGTGATCTTCAAAATATGGTTTCCTTCTGTAACATGCCTTTTGTGTATATTAGCAATAATCTATTGTCATTAATATTGCAGCAACGTTGCAAAGAACACATAAAATACTGGACCATTTGAGGCAGCAGATAAATAAAGGTGTACCCATTATAGGGGCAGGTGCAGGGACAGGTATATCTGCAAAGTTTGAAGAAGCGGGTGGTGTTGATTTGATAATCCTGTACAACTCGGGTAGATTTCGGATGGCGGGAAGGGGGTCATTGGCTGGATTGCTGCCATTTGCAGATGCAAATGCAGTTGTTCTTGACATGGCCAATGAAGTACTTCCAGTGAGTTCTCTAGTACTTTGAGAAAGTTAAATAACACAGTTCACGGCTTCTGCATGTTTAATGTATTTAGTGCATCATTAGATCTGTTTAGTAGATTGTAGTTTGGTCATGACTTGATAAGCAAAAAAAGAAGAGTTAGGTTTTCTGTGGAAAAAAGGTGCTGTTGATTTTCGTAGTCATCCTGTCCCAATGTCATGACTGTTAGCATATGTAGGTGGTGAAAAGAGTACCAGTTCTTGCTGGAGTGTGTGCTACTGATCCATTTCGCAGAATGGATTATTTCATAAAGCAAGTGGAAGCAACTGGATTTTGTGGGGTTCAGAATTTTCCAACAGTTGGACTCTTTGATGGTAACTTCCGCCAAAACTTGGAAGAGACGGGAATGGGCTATGGGTATGTCTGTAGATGCTTTGCAATTAGTTAACTTCTTCTATTCATGTTGTTTGACTAGTTTTAGTAGCCAGTCCTAGGAGATCACATATCTCACCAATTCTGTCTTGGAAGACATGATTTTGCCTATAATTAGCTTCTCCTGAACAGTTTTCAATTAATAACAGCAGATATATTGAAAGACGGATCACATCTTTTTTCTTGTTTCCGTTGGTTATATAATATTGCTAATGGTATCACCCTATTGTTTCTCTAGCATGAACCAACGTGTTGCTTTGCCAGGTTGGAGGTTGAGATGATTCATAAAGCTCATAAACTAGGATTATTAACAACTCCATATGCTTTCAATGAAGATGAAGCCATTGCTATGACTAAAGCTGGTGCCAGTATCGTAGTGGCACATATGGGTCTAACAACATCAGGATCTATTGGTGCAAAGACAGCAGTAACCCTGGATGACAGCGTTGGCTGTGTTCAAGCGATTGCAGATGCAGCACTTGGAATTAATCCTGAAGTTATCGTTCTCTGCCATGGAGGTACATTTGCATGAAATTATAAAAAAAAAAATCCATTATAGCAACATATAACTGTTTACTTTTGCAAATTATATGTTGTGGGAATTAGTTCTCTTCCAAAAATAGTAAACCTTCCATCTTTACCCAAACCTTTCTCAAAATCTCCCTTGAGAAACAAATTCTGTTAACTTTGCTGACTTCCATTTAGTAGCGTCATATTGATGGATGGGCATTGGTGTTTGGTCTATTCTTAAGTGCACAGGCATCATAGCATGTATATTGTTTGCACAAAGACTATTTTAGATGGTAACATGTATATGGATGAGCCTTAATTTTTGATAGAATTCCTATAAATTGTGTAGGTATTATCTTATATGGGACACTTTAAGCTGTTGTAGGAGATATAATAGGTATTTTTGCATGAACAATAAACCAGAAAGAGTATCTTTTAAATAGACATTGGAAAATGTCTTGGCCCTCGCGATCATTAGATGAAGGAAAAGAAAAAGGTTTGTCCAATAATGCCCTCGCGATCATGGAGTATTTAGACCTCAACCTTTGTTTATTACTAGACAAGATGATTAAAAATAGAGTCGCATACTACTAGAGTACAAAAAAATAAAAAGAAGTCATAATGTTACAAATGCAGTGAGAGAGAGGGGGACATCACCCTTCACAAATGCTCAAAGATGGAAAAGGATTGGATTCCACTGCTCGTTGCTGTTCTTGTAGGGTTGTTTTGTTGTCGCAAGAAGTACTACTATTACATTACACGATTGTAAAATTTTGTACCACAAATGAGCTTTCTAAGAAAAGTGTTTATGCAGGTCCTATTTCAGGTCCTCGAGAAGCTGAGTACATTCTTAAGAGTACCAAGGGAGTACATGGGTTTTATGGTGCATCGAGCTTGGAAAGGCTTCCCGTTGAACTGGCAATTACAAACACTGTAAAGGAATACAAAAGCATTTCCATAAAGAGAGATTAAAAATCCATCCAAGCTTTCTCGAACGTGAATACTTGCAAGAAGCATCCTAGAAGTACTTTTGTATTCGAGCAGCACATTGTAAGTAGTGTTTTTGCATTTTTAAAGTTTGAAAAACTTCCAAAATTTGCCTGTTGCTTTTAAAAATTTGCATATTACGTCGATACGTGGTTGAAAATAGTTTAAGAAATTCTAAAATTAAAACTCATGAAGTGTTTTTATATGAGAGCCACCACCAACACATGCCCTATGCATTTTAGATTTTCCACATGCTGCTGCAAAACAGAGGCAGCTTGGAATCAACAGCCGACAGATGAGCCAGCTTCATTTCCATTCTTGCTAACATATATCTAAGAACAACGGGGAACGGTACGTCAACTAAGTTCTGCATGAAGCCACCAAACGAGGCTTACAGATAATATGAATTAGGCATGAAACAAAACAAGAAATCCGCAGCTCCCACAATCCCGAAAAATAAATAAATAATAGAAGACGAGCATCACCATTGACTTGGCTTAAACTTCCTTTCTGTCTTCTTCCCCTTTTTTTACCTTTCTAACTTCTACCGGCGACAAGATGTCTCACTTCATTGCAAGTATTTCCAAATCTTCATGATAGAATGCTTAGTTGATGTTTGCTACGAACAAAAATTAACTCTCCTGGGATTCTCAGGTCCCTCGTCCGATAGGACCATCACAACTTCCCAATAGAAGCATATTGATGCATATCCTTCAATCACTACTTACTCTTCTTATTGTAGTCTTATCATACATTCATTCTCCACCTTGCTTTGCCATTGCTATCACATTCATAGTTTTGCTGGGCTTTCTATTGACTAAAATCTCAGCTGGTAAAGTTTTGGGGGCCTGATGCCATTTTTCTCTTTCTTGATTCAAGAAGGTGGATGACATTTAGATAACATCCTCTGAGCACCTCTCACACAATCTTAGATTGCATCTAGTACCAACACATGTCCATATCTATTCCAATAACATGTCCATATCATGAACCAATTGATTCCCGTTGCAAAGATTTTTAATATAATCTCTTCCTATAATCCTTATTTCCATCTCTTAATATCATCAACCAATTGATTTCTGTTGCAAAAAATTTAAGCATAATCTCTTCGTATAAAATGATTGCCACTGATCAAATGGTCACTCCTTCCTATTGAACAATACCCCTAATATCTGTCCAACTCTATGCCAAATGTAAATAAAGATACACCAGAATAAAGATCTGAAATCATCAACTAAGATTTGAGATTAGCTTGAAGAAAAAATAATAGCTTGTATCCTGAAGTTCTCTCCCCATTGATTGGGTAGCGTGCACTTTTATTTGGCATTAAAAAAAAAGAAAATAGGATAAAGACAAGAAGAGTCTATAAAACAGTATCAATCTGAAAATAGAGAATTTCCACCTTATCAGAAAACTTTGTTAGATATCAACCATGCAGGCTATGCTAACCTGCATCAACACCCTGTTTGCTATCTGACCTAATATAAAAGTATATCTTTAGCTTGTGCAGTTCACTGAAAACGTTAACCAGCTTGGCCTATTAATTTGTTCAGCTAAGAAAGATTTGTTCATAAACCAGGTAATATAGTAGCAAAACTTGAACTTATTTTGTATTTCCCCGATCCAAAAACTCCATTCCTTCTACTTCTAATGTATTTAATAAATTCAGAATGTTCATATCAATCGAGGCCCTATATAATATTATTAACATGCAACTAGTTCAACATGTTGCTTATACTTCAGCGCAAAACATATATGTGCATACAATATAAGCATGATTTTTCACATATAATTTGTATGGAGTTGAGGATTTTGAGTACATACTTAGGCTAACAAGATGACATTACTAAACAAATGATCCAAAAAGATCTAACAAGAAAAACAACAACAGCAACAGCAATAAGCCATAGATCCAACTATTTTCAAGCAGGTACAATATCCTTTCCTGCCTTGACCACTACTTTAATAGCCAAACTAAACAACATAAATCCTCTTTTACTGATATAACATGCCGGTATGAACCTGTAATCTGCCATGCATTGATTGAGGAAAGAGGGAGACAGAAAAAGATAAAGAAAAGCAGAGAAAATGTGTGTTTCTGTATGTTGGGATTGCTTCTTATTTGATTGCCCCATGTGATTGATTCCCCCAGATTATGGCTTGATTTCATGAACTGCTGGGCCATTCCAATTTTTTAAATCGGTCTGATACGTTCTATAGTGCTTCAAAGTTGCAATGATAGGTTTGTTAAGTCTTGAAAGAAATAGACCAAAATTCAATATTTCTCATAGAAATAGATTGAGATTTAATAAGTTTAGACACCACACTCAAAAAGAAGGTAATTTCACTTGAAACCATGCAAAATATCATGTGCACAAATCTCTGGATAACGCAAGCCATAGCTATCCTCATCTTATCTCTAATAAGAATTATTGAAAAATGTTCACAAATGCAAGCTTCTTTATTGTTTTTTTCTTTTTTAGTAAACACATCGATTACAAAATTTCTTGTTTGAACAGCATTAACTTCTTCAATATGTTGTTTCTTGGAGTTTCAATATTTAGATCCATAAAATATAGCACACTTTCCAACTATCTTATAAGAGTCATGGATTAAAATACCGCGCTTACCAATTGATTCAATCAATGCAGGCCACTATGTACCAGTTCGATTGCCAACCAGGACAAGGGACAGGCGATTTTGCACAGTTCAATATGGTAGAGGAGGATGCACCTCCTAGTAGCTGCCATAGCTATCTTGTTTCGTTTACTACTCTATTTCTCTCTTTCTATCTGCCTCTCCTCTTCCGCCTCCTCCTCGCGGTGTCGCTGCCACCTATCCTTTCCTCCCCCCTCCCCCCCCCCAACCCCAATCTTCTCTCTCATGCGCCTCATACTGACAAACACCAAATGTTAGTGTGTGATGCTGCACCAGTACTATACTGGTCCGGTTGCCCACCAGTATCAGTACATGATTGAGAATTTGCTTATTAATGAGAAAACCTTAATCTGGTCAAATCAGATGGTAGACGTGATGGACAATGGCAGAAGAATGATATCCTAAAGGAATCAGATTATTGGAAACAAGATCAACAAACGGAATACTTAATGAACCATAATAAATAATGGGAATACAATAAAAAGAAATCCGAGTCAACATCTGAATTTAAGACTAACCCCGATCACGAGATTCCATGTTGCTATGCTAAGAAACGTAAAGAACCAAGAACCATAAGATTGATGTAACACCAAGAACAATAAAATTTAGGTATGATGCGCCCGGGTATTTAGCATCAATGAAATTTCGGTGCCATACAAGAGCAGCACTCATGCTTCACAAGAATGTTGATCGATACACGGTGGGTTTCTTGGAAAGAAGCTTCTGCGAAGCCAGAAATGGAAAGCGATCATGACGGAATTGCAAGAAAATGGCGTCTGGAAAGGAATTCTCTATGAACTAAAGAAAAGGAAGGAAAGGAATGAAAGAGTTCCTTTACAACAACAACAAAAAAAAAACCGCCATATCGTACATAAAATTAAAAGCAGAATCCAAGAATCACCCAAAATCTCAAACAAAGCAGAGCAAAAAAAAAAAAAAAAAAAAAGGGAAACTGGATCAAGATTTTAATGACGATAATCAAGACAGTTCGTTACGTAGGATTAAACCCTAAAAATCTGCAAAGAGGTTCCAAATATCAATTAAGACAGGAAAACGCATGATCGATCTTTGACAATACATTTGTTCGATTGATTGTTATGTTTTAATTTTGTTCTTGACAGGTCTATCTAGTTATCAAATCAGATTTCGTAAACGAGGAGACAGAAGCTAAAGAGGTCGTACAAATCTGAGATCCTACGCAAGATGAGAGGCGGGAGACAACCGTTGAGGCGGGACTTGGGGATTCCGATCGCCGTGCCACGACTGAGACGCACGATCTCCTTTGATTTGGCATACCTTGTGGAAGAGATGAGAGGAGGAAGACAACCCTTGGGGCGGGACTAGGGGATTCCGATCGCCATACGAGAGAGAGAGAGAGAGAACCGACGCCGGCCAAGAATCGGTTCTGGAGAGACGGAGACCCATGCAATTACCCAAACACCCCTAGCCATGGTAGTATATAGTGTCCACAAGGGGCTGGATTTCCCAATTTGGCCATTCATCCATCGTGCAGGGCTTTAACATTTTAAGCGCGCGGTATACAGTACAAATGTCGAATGGAAACACGTACATCAAGATCTGTCTCACCGGGCTACCACGTGCGTGATTGGATCCGGAATCGGCCTGTCACAGGGGTCCCGCACGGGGCAGATCAAAAGAATTCTTGTAAAAAACCAAAAGAATTTTTTATTAGGCCTTCCCATAGGAAACTAATCAAAAGAATTCTTATAAAAATGCTGGTAGATATGTTCTTCTCTGGTTGGTTGTGCCAACAGTCAAATCTGATGCGGCTCCGACACGAACGTGCCCCCCCTCCTTCCACCGCTGGTCTAACGCATGCAACAATCTAGTGAAGCCCATTTTAGGCTCCGTGGACCTGTCGATCCAACCCCAACATCTAGTAATTGTTAAAGAAAGTGTTCTTTAAAATGAGGTGCACACAATAGTTTGCAAAGATCATGATAGCCGATAACAATAACTAGAAAGCTCATATAAAAATATCTTGAGGGCATTATTCATTTGCTTCTCAGACTGTCCATATTCATTCTCAAGTAAAGTAAAATTCGCTGTTTTTGTCAGCAGCTGGTATTATCCCGTCAATTCACATCAAGATCATGTTTCATCATAGCAGCAGAAAGAACAAGTTCGCTGTGGAAAGAGACTATGATAGCCAATAACCATACCTAGAAAGCTTACATAGAAAGGTCAAAGGTTTTATTTACTTTCTGGGACTGTCCGTCTTCTTCATTGTCAAAAAAGTTGTTTCACTGTCTTTGTCAGCGGCTGGTATATTTCCATTGATCAGCACCCAAATCATGTTTCGTTAAGCAGCAAAAACAACAAATTTGATGTTGTGAAAGCCTTCTGTGTGCTCTCTTGGTTCAAAAGCAAAATTTCTTTTTCTGCACAAGTGTAAACGAGAAGTTTGGTCATCTGGTCAAACAATAACATAATCAAAACTAAAGAAATAAATCATCTTGACTAACCCGCATCTTAGCCTCCTCTTGACGGTCAATATATGCAAGAAGTTCATCCTGCCTCATAAGAGCCTCATGCAAAGCCTACAACCAACATAAAAAACCATTTCATTGATGCATGAAAGGAGATGCATTACTAGACATAGATAAACTAAAAAATATGACAGACGCTGCAAAGATAAAGGTTAAGTATAATTGCATGACTGCAAGTATTTTGGCAAAACAAGCAGGTACACTCACCAAGATATATTGGCAATGGGGACCTCTAATTTATGAATAGAAAGATTTAGGACAGGTGGCGAACAATTAAATTTTATGAAAGAATTCATATGTTAACAAAACAATGTTTTCGCTTAACATAATACCTCCATTTAACTGCCGCTTCCTAAAGCATACTCATTTGAATTATAAAAAATAAAGATTTGTAGAATAGATAGATAGGACACAAAGCACACCTTTTTGGTAACAATAAGCTCAGCCTCCAATGCATCCACACGGCAAACAGCTGCATTGAGCAATTCATCTTTCTCTGAAGGCATTTCAGATGGTTTTGCTTGAAGTATGTTCACCTTTTCTTCCAGCTCTCCCAACCTTCTTAGAAGGCACGAGAGAAGGTCAGCCTCGGTAAATGCAGGAGCAGGTGAAGGATGACGGCATTCCTCCTTGACCATGAGGTCCACAGAAAACATAGGATCATGTTGATCTCTTTCAGAGACTTTATTCTGTAGTAGCCTCTTTGACACACAACTGCTGACCGAACAAACCAGCGTAAAGAGGTACACGATGATGGTCGCAAGGAATTGGATTATTTGAGCCCGAACTCCTTGAGGAGATTTATGTGTCTCAGAATTAGAGCATTGTCCTGCAATGAAGTTAAAAATGATCCAATTTTTATTAGACAACAATGATTTAATTTGTTAACAGGGTCAAAGACTCAAAAGTACATAACATCCCAAATGCAGCAAAAGTACATGTTTCAAGGAATTAATGTCTTTCAATTGCTAAAATATTTTGCTTAAGAGGATTCAAAAATAGCCCAACATAATTGCTATCGGATAAACCTACGTATCTCCGAGGTACTTCTTCAATAAACAAATATAAGCGTAAATCTGAACTTTACCAAGTCAATGCAGATAGCATGAAATTGCAAGATTTTGGACTTTCGTACTAGATGTTTAGAAGATCTCTAGAACATGGGAGAAAACCAAAAAATGCTTGGACCTCGGAGTTTGGTGATCAAACAAGTAACCTAACTAGAACTGGTGGAATGTGGTAGGTCTGTTTGTTCTGAACCAATTTCTTGGAACCATGATCGTGAATAGGGCATGCTTGCTGAGTGGCAATCAACACGTGTTGGATAATAGAGCCATTTGAAAAATCATATTCCTAATAGCTCCAAACTATTGGTAATGCAAAAAGAGTTACTTAAATAAAGCAAACATGCTAACAAAGAATAGATATTCATCAAATTATTCATTTCCCTTCCCTTTTATTTAGAAATTATAACTGGTAGAAAATGGAAATAAACTTCGCTTGCATAACTACTATATCAAAAACATTAGACTCATGGACCTTTGGAAGCATATAGCCTTTTATTAGAGACGTCTTTCTTCCATCCGCCATCCACAGCCTTGTCTACCATGGGAACATATTCATCATACTCTGGAAAACCAGAAGAAAAACTAGCTGCCTTAACCATTTTTGCCTGCAGGAAGACAAGCGAGGATATGAAAAGATGTTAATATTGACTTTTTATAACCTCAATCAACATTCATATCTAACATGCATAGATATTAATATTCATAAAATATTATCGCAAAATGACAAACTTTGGAGGCAAGTTCCATGTAATAAATTATAATTAAAATTCATATCATTTATGCTTATTGTGATAACTTGATCTAGAAATCTGAGAGATCCTTTTTTTCAGAATTTCAGCCAGATGCATAAGGACCCCTTTTTCATTTTTGCAAAAACACAATAATTAAAACAAATTAAATTAAATTTCTTTTATGAAGTAGTAATCATGATGGCTTTAGATCAAGAGATGCATGTTGTTAGATTTGTTAGATATGATAAATTAGTGTCATATGTTATGTATGAATCATTAGTTACTTAATTCGATTACTTAGAAACCCGTACTTCAAAACAATGATGGCAATGCAAACTCCTAAAATGACTTCAATGCTGCAAGAGATAACATTGTCATTTCATTGAAAAGATAAAAAAATAAAACAGGTATACTTGAACAGTGAAAACCATATCTAAATTCTGCTTTGAGTTGTCTCGTTAGGAATCAGACAGTCAAAGGATGACAATGCATCAAAAGGGCGATCAACTTTCTATCCTAGGATGGTACAGAAGAAACAATTTTGGTTGAAGAAAAGACCAAATGAATTGTTCTTGATTAGTCATTAATTATATATTTATATTAAAAGACCAATATGTGATCAAAAATTTCCATTTATCTTGGTCATTGGATATAGACTTACAATGGAAAAACTAAACCAGTGCTCTTCTTTTAGATTCTCTCTATCATGGGTCACGATAAGTCCCGTCACCAAGATGATTGAACCAAAACTCATATTTGTTATTTTATACCAAGACATAAGCATATCAAATAAATGTGTCAAAAGATGAATTTTGATGTGATCTATTCTGAGGTCAATTATCAAAATGCCAAGTAACATATAATTTTCGAGGGATTGTCAGATACAAATAATGTGTGAGGAGGGTGGTACAGGAACTACAATAAGTATATCGAAAGATCCTTTGGGACCATATAAAAATCAAAAAATTATTCTATATTTGCTGCTATTGACAATGGATGTAAATGTTACAAAGACAAAGGTTAAGATCGTAACTAAAATACGGCCAAAAGACCCCAACTGGAAGAAAAACAAAAAAAGAATGAATTTTATCATAAAAGAAAATTCATTAAAAAATTAAGCAGGTTACAATACAAAGTGGGCCAAATGTAAGAGGATGAGCAGTGCCATAAGCATGCTAGAGAAATTTGCAACAGAAAAACTTGAACTTCAGCATAATTTTCATAGAGACAGGAAATGAAAACCAATCATATACCTACAACACAACCAGAAGACACAAGCTTACCTCTTCATGTACTGGGGTCAAGCGAGGATGTGATATATGATTCCTCACTGGTCTAGGAGAAGTGATGTCTTCAGCTTCTGATCCAGACTCAGCAGTAGATGTATCGCTACCCCTTATCTGTTTCAGCAATAGAGAACTCAGTACTCTACAAAGTGGATTTTAGTCTAAGAACTGAGATCAAATGAGAAGACTCAACTCAGTACTCTACAAAATGGACTTTAGTCTAAGAACTGAGATAAAATAAGAAGACTCACTGTTGGGTACTGTGGCTTAGCATAAGCAATAATCTTCTTTTCACCATTTGAAACGGTTACAATCTGCCGGGCACATTGTGCTTCACCATTGAGGACCATCTGTTTGACAACAAGAACCATGATAAACACTACATAAGAAAATGAAAGAAAAAGGTTGAAAAAAGTGAGACATTAAACAGAAACCTTCAGTATATTTGGGTCCTTCCATGGACCCTTTTCAGATCTTAGGCAGCCTCCTTGTTCTGCACAGGTACAACAGCCACCAAGGAACTCTGGCAACTCACTGGAGATAATCCAAAGTGATATATTAGAATAGTAAATACCTGTCTCTCTAGTTGTTAAATATCATATGCAATAAGCCAGATTCAAAAATTCTGTTTCCTTGGAGGTTAAATCTAATATAAAATAATAGCAAAGCACATACCTGGGTTCAATTATTTCTAACAACTTATTCTGATACTTTCCTCCAAGAACCTGATAGCAATTGGAAAAACAATTTTAGTATGCATCTTCTCATGTCAGGGTAAAGATCCATTTCAACAAAGTAGGAGAAGAAACACACATGAATTTTGGAAGTAGTCTTTGGATCAAGAAAGGATTTTACAGTGTTCCACAGTAACCTGAATCCCGGGCCAGCATTGACAATAAACATTCGGTGCAAGGTCTACAGTCATTATTTCACCAGATGGGAACATTGTAGTCAGAGGAACATTACTCCAAAAACACAAAAGACACTCAAAGTGAAGCAAAGGAGTATCTTGTCTACCTCAGGGTAATTGTCATTGTCAATCTTCTGTAATCGCTGAATTAGTTCTCTGGCAGTCTTGCTGAAGTTCTTCAAACTCTACAAATCACACCAATCATGGCAAGAATAAGATTGATGTGTCAGACCATTAGATGGTCTAACCAAATAATAGTGATGGTTTTTCCATGATACTGAGTCTGTGACAACATACCACGCCTTGAACATCAAGGATAGTTGTACTTGAATCAATGTGCTTCTTTGCAGCAATTGAACAAGCTGGGAATTTAATTAAAAAGCTCCTCTCAAACTCCTTCACATGATACCTTAAATAACGCTCCATAGTTGTCACCTGCATTAGTTTGCTGGGATCAACTTTTCCAAGCCTTTCAATATAAACAGGTCTTCCCTCCTTGTCTACCCCATGATAACCATGAGGATAGTATTGCAGAACTTCATTTATCTCAGAATACTCAAAGTCCTGATGAAAGATCAAATCCAGTTAGATATTTAAGGTCAACACAATGTGAATAAAAGATGATCTTATGATGTATAAGATAGGGGGAAAAGGATGTCCAATATCAGCAAGTAGAATTCTGCAGTTCATAGTTTACAAGGAGGTTTCTTTCGTGGTTTCAAATATTGATCTGGTATCAGTTGGTATTACTTTTTAACATTTTTCAGGGTGGGGGTAAGGGTTTCTATACCACACAATATCTGATTATCAGTAGTGTAGCAGTCCAGCAGATTACTAATATAATAATGGACCAAATCTTTAATTTTTAATTTCTTTTCTATCCAGCATAAATCCCATAATCATTTACAGGAATCACTCACATAGAGATTAAGATATTGAAAGTTTAGCCACAGATATAGCAACCTACAGTATATTGAAAATAATACATAAAAGGTTTCCATGTTTCCGTTGAATTATCAGCAATTTCTGCGAGGTCCTTTATGTTAGAGTTGGCAGTAATAGGAAAAAAAAAGTCTTGCGTAATGTATCACATTGGATATAATATTCACCGAATTGAAGAACACATCAAAACTTATATATAAGTCAGTTCTCAAAATATTAAAATTCAGTTAAGATGTGCCTAAAATCAGTGTTCATGCAATAGGTTCAACAGAAGTATTCTATTTGTCCACTAAATAATTGAAATTTGGTTTCTGAGATTCAACAGTCAATAACCTCTATGATAGTGTCAGCGCCATAATCCTTTCTCCACTGAAGCATTTCAGCCCACATATGCTTTGCTTTCTCAACATCAAATTTCCTTGCCTTAAGAAACCTACAAGTAAACAAGTTTTCAAGATATTAAGCAGGAAAAGTTAGCTGCAAAGCAAGTAGTAAAAAATGAATTCATAAAGAAAAGTCACATTAGAATAAGCCACTGACCAAGCGACAACAATTCAGGCAACTTACTGAAAAAAACAACAAAAGATTAGAAGCATTTTCATGCTAGAAGGGAAATTTTAATCCCTATAACTAAGAAACAGAAAGGCTAACTACGAATTACTGGAAGGATATATGGAGAAGCAAAACTTAAAAACCTAGTCAAGCTAAAAATATCAAACCACACATCAACCTCCAAACTCCAAAGTGCTAAGCAGACAATAACAACAACAAGCCAAAAAAATCCAACTATTTAGGATCGACTACATGGATTTGATCCCACCATTGAGCTATATACAAAACAATGTCTCTATTCTCTAGTATATCTAAAAACAATCAAACCTCTTTATATTGTTTCTAGTGAAAAACCTTTTTACGACTTCCTATACCTCTTTGTCCTAATCGATCGAGGTCATATAACCACAGCATCTATAGTCTCCTTTGAACATACATATCATCTTCGACAATTCTTGGTCATTATAATTTATATCCTCTACTGAGGCTGCATCTAATTTTTCACAAATAAAAACAGATCTTTTTCTATCTTTTTTAGTAATTCTGCACATCCATCACAATATTTTTCATCTGAATTACACATTTTTTGGACATAAATGTTTTTTATTCTTCAAACTAGGATCCATAAAGCATGACTAAGCCTATAACTAACTTATAGAGCATAGTTGATTTAGTTCCTCCATTCTGGACTAACAATGTTCAAAAATGAGGAACTAAATCAACTAATTCTTTTAGTGCTAAAAGAATATAGCATCTCCAAGAAGGACAAACTAAAAGGAAAATCACATAATAATATTTGGTTATCTTGAAAACAGACAAATAAAAACACCAATTCAAGTTGATTTAAAATAAAGGGGCAAGAAAAGAAAGATAATTTGTTGGATACAAATAACAACACCACAGCCTATGTATCTAGCCTACACTGATTGATTGCAAGAATCAAGAGAAAGAAAAGGTGGCATCGGCGAATATAAAATGGATTAGTATATCTATTCAAAAATTATAAAATAAATCCTCTAGATATTTCACAAAAACATATATAAGTATATAAAGCAAAAATGCTAGTAGACGACATAGCTTACCTCAGCATCATATGATAATCATCATGCTTTGCAGGCAACAATTCATCTAAAATTAGAGATTGACGGAATGCATCAACAGCCTCCAACTCCTCAATATTTCTTATATCCTCAATGGAAACAGAAATGACTCGGCTATCACTCTTCCTCCTGTTCTTTTTCTTTAAAGAATGCCTAAATCTAGTAGATGCATT
Organism: Musa beccarii; assembly: GCA_024322285.1. NCBI lineage: Eukaryota > Viridiplantae > Streptophyta > Magnoliopsida > Zingiberales > Musaceae > Musa > Musa beccarii. The sequence goes on from CM044394.1 coordinate 56,263,381, forward strand.
TATAGCTTTTTTCTTCAAGGACCCAATTCGTGTCCTTCTCTCATCTTCTGAATTTTCAATATCTGATCTCCGTTCCTTTCGTTCATCATGGCTTGAAAAACCCTCAAAACCTTTGACAAGTCCAAGAAGTCATATGTTATTCATTAATGAAGAATGATATGTTATGGAGTATGCATAACACAAGAAAAAAGCTCTGTTGCCAAATGGATTAGTATGTCACTTAATAAAAGGAAATAAAAGCAGCGAGAAAGATGTTAAAGCTTTCAGAGTAAAAAGATCTAAAATATTTAGTAAGAACTTGCCAAATAAATGACTTACAAATTTCCACATCACTACTAAATTACTCTGAATCAAAATTTTAAAAAAAATGCTAGCATCCAATAATCTGGGTTTTGAAATACTGGATAAGAAAAAACTAAAGCCGGATAAGCCAATATTCAATTCAAAATTTTGGTTAAAGCCCTGATCCTGAGGAGGAAGAGACAAGTTTATGTCTGGTAAAATTTTTTGGAGGAACAAATCATCCCCAATATTTTTTAGCAGTGATGTGGTCTTTCAGATATGATGTGTGAGATCCACACTCATCAATTCTGTAAGAGAAGCCACCTAGCAGCATCCCAATGTTTATTGGCCTGCCTCAACTTTGCAAAATGAAGAATAAGTTAAATGGATAACTTCAAATGCATGAACATATTTTATCAAACCTGGCTGCCTATCTTTGAACGTTGCGACACCTTATGATTCATGAAGAGAATGCAATATTAATCATCGATTAGAAAGCAATGAAGTATTTAACCTTCATTCAATTTCCTTGTTTGCTGCATTCTAGCTCGGATGTGAATAGAAGCTAACAAGATATAGGTAAGAAAATCAGAATTATATTCAAACGGCTAGCCCCAAGATGATTTAGCAGGAGAAAAGCACATCGTGCTCTGTAAATCAATATGCAAAAAAGGAAAAAGAAAAAACAAATGCAGAAAGTTAATCGCTCAACTTTGTCTCGGTTGGAGAGACTGCAAAAATGGATCAGAGTATCAATACATAATCTGCAAGGTCAACAATTAGAAATCTTGGATTGTATCGATAAGAAATCGACTGCAGAAAAGTAAAGAATGTGCATTTTGAACTTCGACAATGATTAAGTTCCTATTCTTAACAATCCCCGATCAGGACTAGCTGGGAGTGAAAAGTAGGTACAATTTTGCAAAGAAATGATGGCATTGCTGCAGGGAGACAAACATAACACGATTGTGAGGAAGTAGAAATCCAACGACAAATTCAATCAGCAACTTTCACTTGTAACTGAAACTAGTATCTAAAAATATTCAAGAATTCCTTTTGCTTAGATATTATGCAAAATGATTGCATATCAGACTGGTTTGAAACGAAAAATCTAAAGACCACACTTCCAAACCAGCCATTGTGATCAGACACGACGAAGAGGAGAAGGCAACTCACAAGGCCTAGCGAACCGATCCAGTGGCCCCGACATATCACACGGCAAACAAACCAGCGCGATGAAGATATCACTGGGAGGAGGAGGAAGCCGAGACCCTAATCACTCCGGCAAAGAAGATACACTAGTGTCAGAAAACCACTGAACACCCTACAATGGCCGGATCTTCCCAAGAACCCAACCGGAACTGGATCGCAGAACCACGAAGCGATCGGGCGCCTTGAGATGCATCCAGATACCGTCAGCGATCGACGGATTTAGGCGAGAGATCGATCCTGGAGGTGGAAGCGGAGGAGCCGAGACAGCTGAGGTCGAGCCAAGTGGGGGTATGAGCGTGGAGAAAAAGGAAGATGAAGGAGGAGAAGATAGAGAGAGGAATCGCCGATTCCTCGGCGGAGAAATCGGAGCGTTTTAGAGAGAGCGGAACGGCATGGTGGAAGCAGTCCCCAGTTGGTGGGCCCAATTGCCAGGAGAATGTCACGTGGTGGGGCCCTCCGCGGAGAATAGTTCCCTCGTAGAACGCGCCGGTGCAGAGACGTCAGATGCTGCGTTCCTCTTGGGTGGGATTATAATAATATTAATCATTATTATTGTATTTACTATTAGAGCGATGCAATGCAAACGCCGACTTCTCACCGTCGCTCTTACGCGCTCCACGTACGGTGGGATAAATCTTGCGGCCAGAAACGAAGGCCGCGGATGCGCGACCCCGTCGCGGGAGCGAAGAATCCTATGTTTGACGTGGGGCCCAAATTGTTGACCGTTTGTAAATGCCACGCATAAAATACAAAAAGAAATACGAGCAGCCTTTGCTGAAGGGAGCTGCGAGTCCAGTCCTCCCGGTGGCATTGACCACCACGACCTTTACGAGGTCTCACGACAATTAATCTGATTCGTTGTAGGAGTAAGCCGAACGCCATCGGCGGATGGGGGACTTGATAAGAGATGGCAACCTGGCAAAGTTCGGTTGTGGAACTTGGAATCACATATCGTCAGATCGTTATGCGTGTCTCATGCCAAGTACGTCGAAAACATTCTCCACCTTCTTTGGGAAACCTGTGCGTTGTAGTTCACGACGAGCCTCGAGTCATTCGGCCTCGACGTGTTCTTCGGGGCACGTAGGAGAAAAACGCAGGACCGGACTGCACAGTCTTTTAAGTTGCGCTTCCTTTGCCATAGTATATGGTGGAGTCCGTCGACAACGCAGACCTATCTTATCTTATCAGTAGGTATGTATAAGGCTTTTCCCGAAACCTATGCTGATGCATCTACTCGCAATGCTCAGTCTTCTTCTTCTTCTTCTTTCTCTATCTGTAGCTCATTTTGGCCAAATGGCATGGGGTTTGCTAAAGCAGCGTGGACCTGTACCTGTTGATCAGAAAACATATAAAGAAAGTTGATTCCTGTCAGCGAGCACCAGGAATATCAGCCCGGATCTGCGCCAGGAAAGCCTGGAAACGATGCTCTTGTTAAATCGAGCCACAACGTACGGTCTCATTGCAAAAAGCATGAGCATTCATGGATGATTACTTTATTCTCCTCTGCCGTGAAGCGATTGCCCTCAAGAATAGTGTTGCTCACATCTCGTTGTTAGAGTACTGTAATCATTCTTAAATTTGAAGATAACATCGGTTCTGTAGGATCAGAGTGCACTCTGCTCTTTCTTTTCTGTGGTTTTCAGCATGCAAGTACTTCCCAGCCCGCTTTGTTGGGTGGGTCATGCTTGCTGGAAGACTTGTTCTTCGATTGTTAGTTTCTTTCTTTATTTTTTTTGGTTTTTTGTCCAAGTTTTGACGTGCATATGTTTGGATGCTGTGCTGTTAGTACTAAAAAAGAAAGGGAGCAACAGTCGTACGATTTAAACTAGGAGAGTGTGAGAGCCTCATGCGATGAAGATATGGATTTTTATGTATGGTTTGGTAGAGAACCCTTTAAAAGGTGTAAAAATATCGATAACTTTAATCGGATGAAAAACTCAGCCACTCGCACAAATCTCTTTCCTTTGCATCTGAAACTTTAGATTCAAAGGAGCACAAGAATCTTGGGCAACGAACAATTGCTTTAAAAACAGATGAAAAATGCTGCTAGTTGCACAACTCCATTTCCTTTGCAATTATACATTAGTTTCAGCAGTTGTTTACTACATCAGCTGGATCCAGTTCTTAATAAAGTTCGGGTCTCAAATAAAGTTCTTCAATAAAATGAGGCAAATACGCTGACAAAGCATTCGAGCAGTTAACGATGTATTGTCACAATTCACCTCTTAGGGCTCCTTGGGTACTGAGTCCCAAGATTCCAGTATGTTCCGCAACCCCAACCTGTAAGTTGGGTACATAAGACTGACACCGAGTTCCTTCTTTAGTCGAGCATTTGACACACGCTTCTCACATCCTGCACGACTCTTATGGGGTTTCATATCATTGTTATCCAACTTGCACACTGTTCCTGTCCATCTTTCCTCAAGGAGACTCTGCGCAAAAGCAAATACTTCTTGTCGTGGTGCTGGATCATCATCTACGACATTATATATTCTCCTGAAGCAAACATTGATGTTGCTATTAGACACTGCACAACATGTTCAAATCAAGCAACGTAACCATATATCATCCAAAATCAAGTGAAAAGTATATCCACTCAAAAAAGGTACATCCAGGACATTTTGATTAATTCTTCCTGAACGAAATCCAGATATGTGAAAGAACTAAAGTAGTATTTGATGTGCCACATGAATAAATGTGCTGAATCAAGCCATAGATGTATTTTAATTCATGTTCTTAGTCTTTAAATAGTTTGCTACAGCAAATAAAGAATGAAGACAAAGAATGTAATCAAACTGCTTCACCTATGTCCGTGGCTTAAATAGCCATCCAAGTAGCTGGATTACTAGTTTTCCCACAGACAAAGGCTTGATCTCCAAGTAAAGCATATTGCGTGCATGTATCACTTGCCTAAGTGGGGGACAAATGTTACATTCTTAGAGTCTAAGAGGCACATGAAAACACTGCTTGGATGTCATGATGACATGTAAAAAGCATATAGTAAGATGAAGGACCAAGTTATCTGGGCTCTCAACTGTAAATTCTTTTTCCTATTTTATAACCTCTCCATGCTACAATTCCTAGTCAGTCTGTTTATAATAGGTTATTCCCTAGATAAGGCAATCAAATTCACCAGAGAAAGAAAGGGGGGTAAATAAAAGAACTGTGAAAAATCAATGGAAGTTACTTCTGTATCAGTCCCTCCCTATAACAATGAATGCTATAATCAATGATGAGATTGGAAACTGACAAGATACAGTAATAGTTTTATGTACTATTTGCATAGATAGAAAAAGAAAAGCAAAATCCCGGCTGTTCACATAGAAGCACCAAAATATCCAAAGACACATGCTCCAATATAATTGAAAGAGGGAAAAAAAAAGTTTATCATGTTGAAAAGTGGAACACACCCTGAAGAGAGAATTTCCATACTGGCCTTTATTGCTTGGTATACGTCAGCAACATGAATTCGTGATGTAAAGAGCCTAGATTCCCTCTTCTTCTGTGCTTTTGACAAACTTTGTCCTTTAATGATGGTGTCCAAAGCACTGGAATAATCATGATTAGTCAGAAAATCATGGAACTAGAATCCATATATATATATATATAATATATATATATATATATATATATATATATATATATATATATATATATATCTGACTATGCTAGGCATCCTGCGAGGAAACCACATCTCGGAATAATTAACATAAAAGGACCAATGAATACTTCAACCTGAGAGTCAAATTTCAAGTTCACCTAAAAGCCCTTGAAGTCTCTCACCTATGCTGATAGATGTAACAAGTGCAGAATTACACAAACTGAACACAAACCTTCTTCCAGGGCCATATATCCCTCCTAGTCGAAACATATTAACGACCACCCCAAGCTCATGGCCCAGATCCAGCCATCCTTTCTCTGCTGCAAGCCTTGACTTAGCAGACTCTGTTTTAGGATTTGGAGGGCAGCTGCAAAAAAAAATAACTTATTTAAGATAGTCTTTTGAAACTAATTTTCTAAAAGCAAAGCAAAAACATCAATAAAAACTAGCTGCTCACTCTTCGTCAACCCAGGCACCTCCACAATCTCCATAAACACCTGCAACAACACACAAATTAACTACATAGTGACAAAAGCTTGCTTGATGATAGCATAGCGAATTTTCATCCATGTAAACAGAGAAGGGGCAAGTTGCATTATGTTGCAAAGGACAATCCCATGGAGATGAATGATGTTGATGACCCTACGTTGAAATATACTTGATTGACATCATTCAACCTGCTTACATACTGAATTGTACCCTAGATTTTCATTAAGTCCTTAGTGAATGCTCATGATTATTATTTTTGGAATAGTCGGATGCAACATTCTGTCCAGCTTCTCTGCAGGATTTTATAATCAAGAAGACAGATTATTTCAATGCATATAAACCAGCTAGTCAAAGTTTCCTTGTTAACTACCTGGGACTTGCTCTTAGCAATAGACTGGTGTTAACCAATGTCATATATATCACCATATAATATAGTGATGTTTTACTTCAGGATGAACATGAATTAAAGGCTGATAACAAATTTCATGCAAAATGCAGTCTTAAAGATTTGGACTGCAAGAATGAGTGATCCGTGATTCTACATGTAACAATTAGTAGACAAGTCTGATAGTGAAAAAAAAAAGCAAGAAATATTATCTTGCATCAAGGGACCATCAAAACTGTCATTGCCTGTAAAACTTGGAAGAATCTTTAAGAATTATCTGTTTCCTGACATCATAAAGGATGCCAAATGGTTGGAAGGTGCTGGCTGCTGCTTCTTAGAATTAAATATGGGCAAATGCAAAACACCTACGCATTCAGCAATTTATCCCATCATGCTGAGACCTGAAAAGCATCTTATCTAAGTGAATTTGAAGACACTCAGTATTGCATCAAGTAATTCATTTACCATTATATGCTATGAAAGGTAATAAGTCAGCACATGACAATTCCCCACTGCATGTTTCAAGGAGGATCAGATACAGCAACTCCTTGACCCTAACTTGGCAAAGAGGCCTTCTGTAGTTCAGAGCTATGTCATTCAAGTTACAGTCAATACTTGCACCCATATTTGACCAATCAAAGCAACTCAAATTATTATTATTTTTACTGAGTTTCTCTAATTAGATTTTTTTTAAAGGATAATTTTTCCCAAAAGAAATACATTTTAAAAAAATTCTTTATTTTTTCAAAAGATAAAAAAAGTTTGTTAAATTCACTGAACTAGCCTTTTCAAGCTTATATGCATACCCTGATCTTCTGCAAAGTAAGAAGCCTGATACTAACTAAACAATTGAGATAACCTTTTTCGCTTTTGTTTTCTTTTTCTTTTTAAGTTGATCAGCAAAATTCTATGATCAGCCCCTAGTCCTTTCTGCAATGCAGATTAGCAAGACAAATTAATACTTGATTAGCAAGACAATTTAATACTTAGTTTCCCATATGTGATGCATATACCATCCAGTCTAATAACATATTCAAATTATACTTGACACCCACCAAATATTTTGAAGATAATTACCTTAGGTTGCTTAAACAGCACAAACTGGACATACTCTTCTGAATTTTGTTATATATAAGGTATCCAGTGTATAGAGCTGATAAGGAGGGTCCTAAAGCCTTCTCATGCCGATAGCATTCCACTATCAAACCAGAGTAGTGCATATAGAGCAGATACTTGCTTAACCAATGTATTCCAGCCATGACATACAAAACTCCAGTATATTTATGATATTTCTTTCATGTGGTAGAATTAAACCATGATAAAGAAAAAGGTCACCTAACAACAATCATAAGTCATACTGCATAAGAAAAAGAGCTTTAAAAATATCAAATCCAAAAAAACAACATTAAGTTGTAAATAATAAAACACACTTGTTGACGACAAGTACCCTAGCCACTGCAAATTTCCATCTCCTATTGTAGCTTGCAATTCCCCATGAAGACACAACAACTGCATTTAAAATTATAGACATATATGCCTGGCTGGTAACCACTGAAATGTTAAAATCAGAAAACAACATAATCGACAGTAGATACGAAAGAACAGATATCAACAAGATGATAATCAACTTACAGGATCACCAATGCCTACAATAGGAGGAATAGAGACCAGGAGATGGGTTGCACGTTGCAAGCTGTGGAGGCTTCTCAGCCTATATTGTCAGATACAGAGCTAATGGACGTCAAGAACGTGGAAAAAACATAAACAAGCTAGATATTTCTGCAGCAATTTTAAAGTGAAAAGGATACCATCTGATCTTAGCAATCATGGTAACATGGTTAACAAAGAACATGCAACATACAACAATCTATTGAATGTGAATCCATAAACACATATATAATTGGTCGGCCTGCTAATTCAAATAGACTATCTTTGCATAAATTGCATTGTCATGCTATTTGAAGGAAAGATATCTTCCTCAAAGCTTAACTGCTCTGTTTGAAATAACATCACCACCGATTCAAGCCAGAACCTAACAATCAACAAATTCACTAAAATTGAAAATTGAAAGTAAGATAAATAAAATGAGAACTAAGCAAAATAGAAAAATAGAGAAAAAGAATGGACGAGGGTTATAAGAACAGCATCCACTAATAATTTCCATCGTAACTGTCTCGTAAGCTCCAGAGAGATATCCCAAATGCTTCAATCGATCTAGCAAGATTTACAAATTCATGCTAATAATCTTGATCAAACACCCTTTTCTTTGTTGAATAGACCAGCAAAAGAGTAAATTGGGCACCATTACGATTGTCCTGAAATTGTTTCAACGTGACAAAACACGTACTGGTCGCTAACCGCATCAAAAACAAAGGCCTCCATTCCAATCTTCTCGAGCTCTGTCTTCATGGGAGCACTGGTGCAGGTGCCGGAAACATGCCTGAAATGATCCAACTGTGTCTTGTTAAATTACAAATCGAAAACACCCCATCAAACAAAAGAACCAACTTGGTTGCTCGCGGCTACTAATTTCACATCGAAAGGAGGATAGGCGAGGCTAAAGGATAAAAAATAGTACTCCGATTCGAAGATCTAAATATCGGGAAGGCACTACCCGAAGGAGACAAACCCAGCGGCCGCCGCGGAGCCCAACAATCGGAAGCAACAAATAGAAAAATCTGGACTTGAGAGACGAAAAAGATACGATTCGCAAGGAAGGAAATCGATCAAATCATACCATCCTTGACTTATGAATCGATCGGACACGTATCGGCCGACGAATCCTGTTCCAAAGACGAACAATCGACTGCCTCCCCCACCAGATTCGGACCTCGCCACCGCCACGGCCATCGGCGCGTAAAACAGGCGGTGCGACCTTTCCGGAGGAGAACGCACGGCCACTGTCCCCGCCCGAGAAAGTCGGCAAGAGGACCCAAAAATCGCCGCCTCCATCCCGGTCCCGGAAACACTTCCACGGTGGCGTATGTCAAGGGGTTCTTCGTCGCCGCAGTGCTCTGTTGGCCCCCCTTAGGGCACCTTATTCTTTTGAAAAATGAAAAACACTATATTATTCCATCGGAACAATTATTACATCACTCCAGAAAAAGTCAACCCGTTAGATCGAGTTTCCATCGGCAAATCTCCGACGCAAAAGTTTGCCATTTTTCGGGATGTAAGTCCAACGACAATATATAATTAATTATGTCAAAAATGTCTGAACCTCGACGCAACACAGAGCGTCCTTCCCATCCTTCAATAACATTTAAATGATGATTTCGAGGGTCCTGTTGATTTATGAAGATTAGTACCCTCGAATGGCCAATAATCGATGTTTCATTCGTTGAAGAATCAACGAGTCAGCATCAAGATTACGAGCAGGACATGAAGAACGAAAGCAATGCGTTGTGTTTGATAACTCGCAGAAGGTGAGGCAGACAGTTCCAAAAGGAAGAACATTGATACTCCACATGGTCGTCCATCCATATCAATCCCTACGAGAGTCTACCATTACATCTTAATTTTTCAGGCACCAGGACATAGAAAACGATACATCGGAAGTGAAATTAATTCTCGTGGAAGGGTCGAAGAAGCGTTATCTATCCAGTTGAAGGTTGAGACAAAACAAAAGAGAATCGTAGAATCCTTGGAGACACATCCAGTCCACAGCTTCCATGATCTGCAAAATACAGTGGAGAGTGGTACTCAGAGGATGACATGGGAAATTGGCCATTGAGTCATCATCGCCAAACCGTCCCATCAACGGCCAGCCACCGAGAAGTGAGATCTCATTTTTCGTGGAGGATTCTGAGCACATGCTTAGTCCAATCTTTTCGTCGGACTCTTCCAAAGATGCTGCAGATCTAAGGAGCTGCCGACCAATGGAGATGAGGTGGGCTCGATCAGCAGCTGATTCACTGGGGTAAGGGTCAATCTTTGACAGTTCATATCAATAATAGAATCTTTCGGTGTCATCTTCGATGTTTATCTAGGCTGCTATTATTAGAAACCAAGCACGTAATAGGAACCACATCAGCTGGTCGATCTGATTACGAACTATTCAAGCGAACTAATCCAGAAACAGCCGTTGCCTGCTAAAAAAGACCAAACGCCATGCAGAACTATAATAGATCATGAATCCGCTCCCTACCGCCATCGAATCTGTGGGTTGGGTTTGAGATCGTTTCTGTGGTGTTCCCCATGGCAAAGATTTTTAGAACGACTGTTCGGTAAAGTTGCACGATGATTGTCAAAGTATCTTTCCTCCTTTTTAGCTTGCAAATGGACCATGCACTTCATGTTGTTCCAAGCCAAGCTCAGATGTAGTGCTGATAGACCAACAAGCTAAAGCTACTGATATCGAACAGTGCCAGTCATTTTACTTTGTATACCATCCCCCGGTTGAAATCGTCACCGGATACGAACTACTTTTCCCCACCTCGAGAAGATAGGGCGGGAAAGGAAGAGAGAGAGAGAGAGAGAGAGAGGGGGGGCGGAAAGGAAAACCTTATCATAGGGTTCTTAACATCCTCGCCATGGCCTCTCCAGTCACATCCGACGCACGTACTTGTGAACTGTTCAAAGCTTCTGTGCCGCAGCTTTCTGTCCCATCCTCCAAAATTCCAAACTGGTGGGGGACTGCTCCCACTTCACTGGCGCCCCTCCCTTTTGAAACCCTCATCTATGGCTGCCGTTCTGTTAAGCAACTAAAACTCCCAGCAGTCGTCAACTTCGTGAATCCACAAAGCTAGTTTGACCTTGAACACAACTTTGGACTTCGTAGGATAATTACTACCAGAGTTTCTTCTTCTTCTTCTTCTTCTTCTTCTTCTTCTTCTTCTTCTTCTTCTTCTTCTTCTTTTTTTCTAATTCCTCTAATGAGATCTTATTTTTATGTTTATCATTTATGCCTCATGAGCTACCTGCCCAATCGAATATGTCCATCATGGTATCAGAGGCCGTGTCCCCTCTCTCCTCGTCTGGTTTTGCATCCATGTGTCCTTTGGAGAAGATGAGGCTCATCGGGTCAGTCTCCAGCTCCGCCAAGTCCGCGAAGAAGTCGTCGGGCTGGTCCGCTTCCGGGATCATCGGCTTGTAGCTTCGGTGCATATTCTGGTTGAAGTCGTCGTCTTCAGTTGGCTTATCCATCTCTTCTTCTTCTTCTTGTTCTTGTTCTAGATCTGGATCAGCGTTCGAGGTTGTTGCCTCCCTGCGCTCTTCCTTGGGAGCCGTGGGCGACTTCAGAACATCGTCGCCGGGGATCTTTAAGGCGTTCTTGAATGGATGAGATCTCGTGGATCCTGCAAGCGCATTGCGTTGCGTAGGCCACGGATGGTTGTGCTCCGACGTGTATGTGATGACCAACATATTAGGATCGGTTCGGCTGCGCTCCACTTGCTTCCTTGCCGAGCATCCCTTGGAACTGCTACATCTGTAATAGCCCCTGATGTCCATGAAATCTCCATCAGCTTTCGGAAACCAAACATACAGGAAAATCTTGAACCGAGAAAGAAGCCATGGCACGGATGATTGCAAGAAGAGACTGTACCATGAACGAAAACACAACCTTTTCCTTTTCCCGGGAGAAAAAAAAAAAGCTTGTTTGATATGATCCAAACAAAACAATATAAAATAAGAAAACAGAGGAAGCGGCATAAAATTTCACTCACACAAGCTGGAAATAGAGATAAAGAAGAAAATTCTATACTTGACGTGCCCTGACAAGTCAAACGATGCTCGCAGTTAAAGCTAACATGGTTGTCAAGAGGTGATTTTCTCATTTAATGTAGCTCCAGATCTTGAAGTAGTAATATGGTCACCACTATTTTATTAGGTTTACGCATCATCCATGAGAGGAGTGATAGAGGCACGCACTTCATGTTCCTCATGCGAAATTGTGAGAGTAAAGAAAAACTGATACACAAGCAGTAGTTCCTTGTTCTTTTTTTTTTTATGATTTGATCTTTGCATTGGCAACTGATGTGCATCCACTAATCAAAAAAAGAAGGGAACAAGAGAAAACTAGATATGGCTCCCTGAAGACTTGGAATCGGAATCCTGATGATGGGGAAATTTACCTTGGATACGGAGAACCTTTGATCGGCTTCTGGCCATACTTCCTCCAAGCCCACAGATCAGATGGAACAACCTCACCGCTGGGTCTGCTGCTGGCCGCCGCCGGAGCCGGTATGCATACCACCTTCTTTGCCTGGCTTTTTCTGTCAAAAGTCCACTTAGAACTTTGAGATCTTTCAACCCCATAGATGGGCAAAAAAAAAAAAAAAAAAAAAAAAAAAAAAAAATTACAGAGAGAGAAGAAGAACAAAAGAATTCCCAATATTCTAGAAGTCTTGGTTGATTCAAGCGGAGGCTTGTGGTTGCTACTACCAATCATAAACTCGGTTCTGGGAATCCGTGGGTCTGTCTTTTTGAGCTCTTTTTAGCTAAGGCCTGTACTACTTGAGGAACCAACTCTATGGCTGCCGGGTTTCACCAAGGAGAAAAAAGATGCTTCCACTTTTGATGGCCCGAATCCTTAGAGAGTTCCATCAATTCCTTCCGATGCATTCCCATCAAAAGCAACTGCCTTCTACGGGACACTTAACTTCCGCCTAGATTCAGTATCATTAAAACTATTCTAGCTAGATCGTCTCGATGGATCGTCCCAAGACAACTCACAGTAGGACAAGCTCAGGGGGGAAACAAGAAAAAGGAATCTCTTTAGATGCTAGGAAGGCTAGGGATTTTTCACAAGATGATCGAGAAAATCTAATAGATTAGGTACTAAGATTTTTTCCACAAATGATCCGTCGATCTCGAACCTTCGTTTGACCCCTGGAGTCTGAGGGCACAAGATCTGCACTCCACCACTATGATCCACCGGTCCGGCTGCGGAGCTGCTGCTCACATTCATCAGCTTCGTCGTCATCATCTCCCTGGCCACTGCAGGCGACGGCTTTATCAGCCTCGGTGAGAGCGGGAAAGGCCTGCGGCTACCACCAGGCGAGATCTGAAGAACCCTCGAGAAGTTGTTACAAGGCCTGTCGATCTCCTGCTCGCCTGATTGTAACTCGGGAGATACGAGAGACCTCCCTCCCCCGCCATGGTCGCCGCTGCTCTCTATGTCGGCCTTGGCCGGTGCTACCATCGCTTCCGCGCCATAGAAGAACTCCACGCCGGTGTACTGATCTGGCAGAGGGTCACGGAGGTTAAGGAGATACTCACCCGCGTTGTTGGTAGGGGTTTCGGTTCTCTCAAGAAAGACCACAGACTGTGAAGGAAGGTGACACCGAGAGACCACAGGATCAAAGTTGGCGTGTGGTGGTCCGCTACGGCCGCCTGCAGCTCGGACTATGTCGGCGAGGTCCCCTCGGTCATTCTCCATCCTTTGCGAGAAATAGTCACACACATCCCTTGCTCGTTAGCCGCAGACACATCTGGATAGAGGAAATCAGAGGTACTTGGGCCTGATGGTGTTGCACCAGCTGCCTGCTCTCGTCTTCTTGCTTCTGCTGAAGCATGGGAGAGAGATCAGTCGGGAGGAGGACCGAAAAACGAGCCTTCACCAAGAGAAAGAGAAAGAAACTGAAGGCGCTTCTTTAAACTTAAGAAAAGGCGTAGGAGACAATGAGAGGGAGATGGAGAGATAATCATATATATTATAGCCAGAAGAAGCTGACTTTTTCATGACAAGGGCTTCTCTACACGCAACAAGAGAGCCAGAGAGAGAGAGAGAGAGTGTGTGTGTGTGGGGGGAGAATATATTGGAAGAAGACGGTGGGTTAATCATGCTTCTGATCTTGAGGTCTTAAAATCTATTCAGTGGGTGGTCTTAAAATCTATGCAGGACTGAGTAGCAGCTGTGAATTTCTTTTAGTGATAGAGAAATCAAAAGAATATATATATATATCAAATTAAATAAAAAGATGAATTTCTTTTATTGATTGAGGTAATCTTTAGCCAATATTTGTAATCTTCAGTCAAGAAGAATTTATTGTGCACATGGAATATTTTTAAACTATAATAAAAGTTTTGATTTTAAATTTTTTGTTTCCCCCGAGAGGGAGAGGGCATCTTCATGCATTTCTCCATCGGTAAGCTTATGTTTTTTTTTTTTTTATGACAGAGACCTGCACTGTTGAATCAATTAATGAGGTGGAAAGGAAGAGGTGGCAAGCAGCCGCAGTTTCCGGCTTTGATAAGCTCCCTTCTCGTCATGTTTCTGACACTGCGTCTGCCATGAGATCTTGCTGCGATGGCCAGTTAAAGACTCCTAAAGCTCGCCCGCTGCATGCAGTCACTTCTTGTAGTCATGGTTAATTATTGACGCAAAGTAAACGAGGATCGTTTTCTGGACGTGAAAGAACTTTAATGAATTCCAAAGCTACAGTGCAAATCCTCTTCATGGTTTGACCCCCCAAAAAGAATATACATATAATAATAATAATTGGATGATCGCTTTGCTCGAAAACCTTCGCCTGGGGAAGAACTCATTTTACGCTGAAACTCTAACATCACACGTGCAAGTCGGACAAAGAATGAGTAAGCTCGACTTGTGGATCGAGCTGCAGCAGAAAGCATATTTTAATGAACTCAAATACATTATCTTATCAAAGAAGAGGCAACCAGGAAGCATCAGTTCATTCTTCTCCCGAATGCTACTTCATATCATTCTTTTATGCGTCGTAGAGCCGTCCTCCGAGCAGAAGCTGATCTTAGAGAAATAGAGAGAAAGGGTTCATCAAGCTTGATGGTGTGTTGGATTGCATTCTTCAAATTGATTGATTATACTATCGATTTCGACCTCTCATCTGAGCGGATCCAATATATCATCATCCGATCAATTTTTAAGATATGTTGTAAGTTAAAAATTCATGCTTTTTCTTGTTCTAATCAATAAATCGGAGAAAAGCTCAAACAACTTATTTTATACTATTATCAAGCAAGCTTGAGCTCGTAGTTTGACATCTCTTTGACATGGACTTTTAGGCATTATATTTTTAGAGAATGATTTGTTTGCAAGTGTGCATTAAAACAATGTCTACTTCAGATGATTATGAGAAGAGAATGCGATGCCATTAAGAATATTTGCAATTTAAGAATTTGATCCTTCAAGAAACCTCCTCGGGTGTGGCTTTCTATGTTGGAACTGTCACACAGTAAGATCCTTTGTCCTATTCGACATTGGTAGGGTTTCGGTGGGATTGGTAAAGTAGGAAGCCGGCACTGTTTCATGATCCACATATCCTAAAGTCTAACAGTGCAGATTCTAATCATGCACAGACTTTTATTCTCAACTCTAGCATATGCTATCAGGAAAGTTATTATTAGATACAAAATGACAAATTGAGATCAATGTTAGGAGTTTGCAACTCCAATCAATTTCTATTACCTCCGGTTTCTCGCTCTTTCCCTAAACGATGGCATCTCCCACTCAAACACCGATAAATAAGTCCAAAAACGATGGGTTTTAATTTTAGAATTAAGGGAATCGGAATATAGGATATATTCTACAATCAAAACCGATGGATATATTCTAATTTGAGGATTTTTTTTAATTATAAAAACATTTTTAAAAAAAATATAAATCATCGATTCGAACCGAAATCGAAACCCTCAATTTTGATTCCCAAAAAAATAAAAATCATAATGAAATCAAGATATGATTTTTATTTAATTTAAAAGTGATAAACCGTTGTAAAGAGTCGATTTCAACTTAGTTTGGATTCAAATTGAACTGTGATCAAGACTAATGGCAAGACATAATCAAGAGGAAGCCATCAAGAATCTACTTGTACATTTCATTTAATGATGAAAACCTTATGACAACTCATGCCATTAATTGCTCAAAAGCATATATATAGAGCCCACGTTGTTGCATGAATTGAATACTCTCACTGGGATTCGCTGGAATCATCAGAGGCATCTCACCATGTGATCCGAAACCTTATTCAATTAACCTATTACATTAATGCTTATCCGAGGGGCCATACGGCATAGACGTATATATCAACATACATCCAAGCCTCATAATGGCACCTCCTTGTGTGGTGCTGACGACGAGCATCGGAAGCCTAAGCTACACTGAGATGACCCAGAATGGCTCGACCCTTAACCATGCACGTTGATCGGCACATACGTCACGTCTCATCATAACATCAGCAGTGCGAATACGTAGAAGTGGTACAAAGTCACGTCTCCATCCCGGTGTAAATACGACGAGGATCTTACTGTGATTCTCATGGACTTCAGGTATCCCATTTTGCTCGACATTGATGGCAACCATGCATTGTGTTTCTACTCCTAAAGTTTGCGAGCGAAGGAACATGACAACAACAGTTCAGAAATGTTCACTCAATCTTTGGTTGCTTCAGCAGCAGCAGAAGCTGCCCTCTCACCAACAATCTGCTCGTGGAGATCTCTTATCTGCAACCCAGCGATCGCCCGGAAGAGACCAGTCCCGTTGTTGCCGCCAGGGAGGTCTGCATGCTTCACCATCTGTTGGTGGACTGGTTGCTCCGATGCCTCTCCACATATATCAGCTCATCCGATCTATCGAATTCCCCGTCCATCTCCGACACTGATTCCTGGCAAACAACCTACGCACGAAACAAAAAGTCAAAGCAGTTTTCCAGCGATTGCAGATGGAAGACCCGGTGATCATCATCACCTCACTGGAGTAGCAAGTCTCTGGGCCATAAAAGAACTCGACGCCAGGGTCGGGTATGCCAGCTTCCTTCCCCATGGTATCCACGAAATGGTGGATCCTTCGTCGAACAGGTAAACTGGACTGAAGTACTTCAACCCTTCCTTCATGATCAACCTGCGCACAAAACTTTACCTTCACTGTCACCAGCAATCAATTGCGTCGGCAGAACTTCGATGGCAGCACCAGCATGTTGCTTCTGCGGATCTCCCGACCGCAATAAACATGGTATGAACTAAAATTTTCCTTTGCTGATTCCCTGTATATTTTCTACTGCAAAATTATGTACCAATGTAAGCATCAGAGTCGGGCTTTCGAGCTTCAATGCCAGCTTTGATGCTCTCGAGGCTGTGCCCACCTTCCGCCATATCTCTCTGTGATCCACAAGTAAATGGAATCAGTGGGCATTGTAATGACACTTACAGCATTACGGAATTAGGTGAGTTCTAGTCACTGACCTGGATTTTCCATGCAAACTTGACCTTACTGCTAATATCCAAGTCGATGCTGAAGTCCAAGAGCCTCCTCGCACGGGGATCATACCTAAGGGACGGTCAACCAATTCTCATCAGATCGTTTGCTTTGTTACGGAGGTAGAATATGAATCCGAGACTAGGTATGCTGCTCATGACCAAAACTGTTTGCTCACAATGAAAAGAATCATCAAAATGAACCAAGCACTTGTTGAAAATCTAGATAGGAAGAAGGGATAGAGATTTGAGTAGGAGAAGAGTAACTTTCTATTTTTCTCTCAAAAACTCTTTACAATTTCACAAAATCTATACTTTCATGAACCAACATATGAGGTTTATATAGTTCCCAAAGATACATCATATTTATTGTATTCAGAATGAATTTCTCTTTCAAGGAACCTCTTCAAGAACTAATGATCATTTTGACTTGTCCTTCCATAGACTTCTAATCCATCTTTTCTTTTTGATGGATTAAATCTCCTTCTTAATGCAGTGAACCTTTTTCTTGAATTAATTAGTCTCTATTGGATATTGGAATAAGTTTATTTCCAACATTATCCCCCCTTAAACTTGTTCCATCTGTCATCCCAAGTTTCCTTCGAAGTTGTTGAAATATTTCAAATTTGAGAGGTTTTGTAAGAATGTCAGCCACTTGTTCACTTGTCTTGACATGATATAGCTCCACTTCTTTATTTTTGATATGATCTCTTATAAAATGAAATCTTGTGTCAATATGCTTCGATCTTTCATGGTAGACTGGATTCTTGGCTAAGGCAATAGCTGATTTGTTGTCAACATAAATCTTGGTTGACTTCTCTGTGGGATATGAAGTTCTTGGAGTAATCTTCTTATCCAGTTGCATGACAAACACAAGAAGATCGCTATATACTCGCTTCACAACTTGATAGAGCTACGATCTGCTTTGCTTTTTGAAGACTAAGTAAATGTAGTTTCACCAAAATAAAAGACAAATCCAATTGTACTTTTCCGATCATCGTAGCCAAGCCCAATCACTTTGTCACTATATCCAATAAGCTCCAGCCTTTTAGATGATGAATAAAATATCTCATATTTAATTGTTCCTTTGACATATCGTAAAATTCTTTTGGCAACGTTTAAATGAGATGTCTTAGGAGTTTTCATATATCTACTTATTAAACCAACTCCAAATAATATGTCAGGTCGAGTGCATGTCAAATACCTTAAACATCCAACTAAACTTTTATAATAAGTTGGATTAATGTATTTACCTTCACCTTCCTTAGTCAACTTGGTGCCATATTCAATAGGTGTATCTGCAGGGAGACAATCTTCCATAGAAAACTTCTTTAGAACCTCCTTTGCATAATTTTCTTGTGAGATAAAAATTCCTCCATTGTCTTGTATAACTTCGATACCAAGAAAATAAGTCATTAGGCCCAAGTCAGTCATCTCAAATTCCTTCTTCATGGAGTATTTAAAATCTTCAATCATGGAGCTACTATTGCCTGTAAATATTAAATCATCTACATACAGGCATATAAATAAGATATCTCCATCAGAGTTAGATTTCATATAGAGAGCATGCTCATGTGGGCATTTAGAAAAATCATTTTGAATAAAATATGCATCTATCCGAGAATTCCATGCTCGTGGGGCTTGTTTAAGCCCATAAAGAGCTCTCTTTAACTTGTATACTTTGTCTTCTTGCTCATGAATAATAAAACCAGGAGGTTGTTGAATATATACCTCTTCTTCAAGAAGTCCATTAAGAAATGCTGATTTGACATCCATTTGTAAAATTTTCCATTTCATTTGAGCTGCTAAAGAGATAAGTAATCTTACTGTTTCCAATCGAGCAACTAGTGCAAATACTTCTTCATAGTCGATCCCATATTGCTGTTTGTAACCCTTTGCAACCAATCGTGCTTTGTATTTCTCTATCTTCCCTTGTGCATTTCTTTTTGTTTTGAAGATCCACTTAACACCGATCGCTTGGTGGTCTTCTGGAAGTGTAGTAAGCTCCCATGTATCATTTTTGTTAATTGCACGAATCTCTTCATTCATTGCTTGTCGTCATTTTTCTTCATTACAAGCTTCTTCGAAGGTTAATGGATCATATCCTGCAAAAAGATAAAATAAAGAAAGTTCATCGTTGTTAGTATCAATCCTTCGAGTCACATCATAGACCTCCTGAACTGGTCTTGTCCTTCTTATAATTGGACTTCTTGAATCATGTGACCTAGCTGATCTAGGTGATGATTCCGGTAAAGCCTCTTCGGTGTTTCCTTGTATTATTTCATCTTCTTCTGAAGTTATGGCTTTCTTATGCTGCTCATCATTTTTCCAGTTCCAAATTTGTTGTTCATCAAACTCAACATCTCTTGACATCACAACTTTATTTGTGATAGGATTGTAGAGTTTGTAACCACTAGAATTTTCAGCATAACCTAACAAAATACATTTCTGACCTTTATCCTCCAGTTTTGTTCTCTTTTCCTCTAGTATCTTAGCAAATGCAATACTTCCAAAAATTCTCAAATGATCAACTCTTGGTTTCTGTAAGCTCCATGCTTCTTCTGGTGTAACATTTCCAATTCGCTTTGTTGGAAACACTGTTACAAAAAACTGCAGAGCAACGAGATCTCCCAAAATTCTTTAGGAATTCTTCTTTCTTTTAACATGCATCGAACCATATTAAGTATAGTCCTATTTTTTCTTTCTGAGACACCATTTTGTTGAGGTGAGTATGGCATAGTGAATTGATGTAAAATTCCATTGTTTTTATAAAAGCTTTCGAATTCATTTGATGTATATTCACCACATCTATCTGTTCTTAAACATTTAATCCTACAACCACTTTGTCTTTCAACCAACTCCTAAATTCCTTTGAATTTCTGAAAACTTCTTTCTTTTCTTTTAATATATAAACCCAAGTTTTTCTACTATGATCATCAGTAAATGTAAGAAAATACCTGCTTCCTCCAAGTGATACTGGACTGATAGGACCACAAACATCTGAGTGTATCAAATCAAGCCGATGCCATGCTCTTCTTGTTCTTCTGACTTTAAAAGACTTTCTTTCTTGCTTACCCATAACACATACTTCACATAGTTTTGATGGGTGATCAATTCTTGGCATTCCTGTCACCATATTATACTTCTCTAGAAGTTTCAAAGCCTCAAAATTTAAATGAGCATATCTAAGATGCCATAGTGTAGAAATATCATCAATATCAGTCTTAAAATAATTTGATCGATTAAAAATACATAAATGCAGAGAAAACATTCTGTTATTTGCTATTTTCACATGTGATATCAATATTCTATCTTTGTCACGAATTGAAAGAGTCATATCTTTCATCTTAATATTATAACCTTTTTCAAGTAATTATCCCAAACTCAAAATATTATTTTTCATATCAGGAACATAATAAACATCTGAAATATATAACTCTTTACCATTATTTAGTTCAAGGAGAATTTGACCTTTGCCTCTTACTGGTCTCTGAGACATATCACCAAATGTAATATTTCGTAATAACTTGTATCTATTTCTGAAAATAAATCTTTAATACCACACATATGATTTGAAGCTCCAGTATCTAAATACCATATCATAGATTGATCTTCTTTCAGTTTATCATATATCATCAGTAAAACTTGATTTTCATTCTTTTCTTTCTCAACAAAATTTGCCTTATCACCTTGGTTGTTAGGATTGTAATAACATTCAAAAGAGTAATGCCTGTACCTTTTGCAAATATAGCATTGTATTTCAGACCTTTTAAAATTTCTGCCACGTCCACGGCCTCGACCACGTCCTCGACTATAACCTCGGCCTCTTTGGCTATAATTTTCTCCACCACCTTCATCGTTTGGAGATTCTTGATTAGTATGATTTCTGCCTCCTCTTCCTCTTTGTCCACGACCTCTTCCTCTTTGAAATTTTGATTCACCTCTATTTTCAAGAGTAAGCTTGGTTTGTAGTGCTTGCTCCAAAGTTTTGTCTTCTCCTCTTTTTGTAATCCTTTGTTCATGAACTTGAAGAGAACCCATAAGTTGTTCTAAAGACATTTTTTTCCAAATCTTTAGATTCTTCAATCGCAATAGCAATAAAATCAAATTTTGGATCTAAAGATCTCAATATTTTTTCTATTACTCCTTGATCACTTATTTGTTCACCATTTCGTCTCATTTGATGAACAATAGAGATGATCTTTGAGAAGTAATCAGAAATAGTTTCAGAAGTACCTTGTTGTAATTTTTCAAAGTCGGCTTGTAAAACTTGCAAACGAAGTTTCTTTACCTTATCAACACCATCAAATGCTTTTTGAAGCATTTCCCAAGCCTCCTTTGAAGTATTTGCTGGAGCGATGATCTCAAACATTGTATCGTCAAGTCCTTGGTAGATCGTGAACAAAGCCTTTTTCTCCTTCTTCCTTCTATCTTTGAGTTGTTTTCTTGCTTCTGCATTCATTGCTCCTTCTTCTGCTGGACTTGGCTCAAAAAATCCATCTTCTACAAACTCTCATACATCTTGGGAGCCTAGAAGAACCTTCATTTGGATGCACCATATATCATAATTTTTCTTTGTCAATCTAGGGATCTGAATTTGGCTGGTACTTGGGGAAGAGGCCATTGCTCAACCTATGCTCTGATACCAAATGTTGAAAATCTAGATAAGAAGAAGGGATAGAGATTTCAAACAGAGGAAGAGTAGGAGAAGAGTAACTTTTTATTTTTCTCTCAAAAACTCTTTACAATTTCACAAAATCTATACTTTCATGAACCAACATATGGGGTTTATATAGTCCCCAAAGATATATCATATTTATTGTATTCAGAATGAATTTCTCTTTCAAGGAACCTCTTCAAGAACCAATGATCATTTTGACTTGTCCTTCCATAGACTTCTAATCCATCTTTTCTTCTTGATAGATTAAATCTCCTTCTTAATGCAGTGAACCTTTTTCTTAAATTAATTAGTCTCTATTGGATATTGGAATAAGTTTATTTTCAACCGTGCTCTCCTTTATAATAAAACTAAAGAAGAAAGAGAAGGAAAAAGCCTGCAGATCGTATGCATTACCATTCACGAAGAACAAGGAGTTCAAATCCATTGTCTCCAAAGGAAACACAATGGAAGCTCACATTGGGTGCAGTCCTTCTAACTAAGACTAGGAGCTTGGATGGTTGGATTAGCTCGCGGGGTTCCGGCAAACCAGTAAGATGGATGTAGATGGGCTTCTCTATGGCCACTCCTTCCTCGGGAGCCTTCACTTGCTGATACATGAGGTCGAAGTTTTTGGCCCTTGGGTCCAATGCCATGACTCCCTTCTACTTCCTTCCACTTCTATCCAAGGAATGGCATCCAGATATATGACGGTGGTGGTGTCATCGATCGACGTGTTGGAATCTGGGTTGCCACCCTTGGGTGGCGCTGCTGCACCTTCAAAAACACTGGTTGGCCTCCTCAAGAAGGTGCTCTTGCCACACCCCGAGTCTGCCGCCAGTCCTACCACGACTGTCTTAGCCTCAGCCGAGAATGAGATGTCTGCGCTAGTCCTCCCTCCTCGCCTGCTAATCAAGATAACCTGCAGTTGGTGGAATCCCAAGTAAGGCTTTACTTGGCTGGATCGGAAAGGAAGTGATAGTATAGCTTGCAGAGGTTGCCATTTCTTCTTTCCTCCAAGCTTTTTGAAGGAGAACGCCAGGGAGGAAGTAAAAAGATGAAGCGAAGATGTGGTTTCTGTCTTCCCCTTCTTTTCGATGATTTCAAGGGGCAGCCTTGGATTCCTTCTAATTTTTATTATTTGCGATAACAATTCAAGAAAAATAAAACTTCTGAGGTTCTTTGTGTTGAGAAAAATTATCAATGCGGAATAATTCTTTTACCTATTTGTGTATCAAAATGGGTTCCTCATCAAAAATATCAACTTGATATTATAAGCAAGTATTAACCAGAATAATATTAATAATAGAATAACTGATCAATCATAAGTGAGACCGAATTTTTAACGTGGAAAACCCAACGCGAAAAAAACCACGGGACCGTAGTCCACTTTAAACTTCCACTATCACCAATAATGATAACAGGTTTACAATATGTATTCTCTAAAATAACAAGAGGATCATAATAATATCAAGATCAGATATCTTGGCTCAACAACAGTGCATCATCATCGTATAGATGGATCGCATCTAAGAAAAACTTTAGATCAACAAATAGGCATAGCAGGAAAGTACCTTAGAAAGGATAAATCGCAGATCGACACCATTAGGATTGTAGAGTTTACTGCAAAGATTCTTCACGTCAAATTTGAGCCAAAACTGACGAAGTTTGGCTATTGATCGTCAAGCAGAAAATTGAGAAACCTAGTTTTTCTCTCTCTCCTCTTTCTTTTCCTCGCTACTGCCGCACGCTGCACACGCCGCACGTTGCTTCGCTGCTGTTATATTTCCTCAACTGCACCACGTTCAAAAGAAACCCTTAGCTTCTATTTAATTAACTGATTTGGGCTCAGGCCCAATTATCTGGTCCAAGCCCACCTATGGGCTGGACTCAACAATGCTCCCCCTCCAGCTCATATGGTGGGCTATACTAAGCCCGCTCTTCGTCTACAAGCTTCAAGTTTCTCTTTAGACAAAGACTTTACCAAGTTATAGGTGTGGTTCTCAAGCAAGGATCTCATCTCTTCTTGCATAGCTTTAACCCACTCATTCTTGTGCTCATGTAGAATAGCTTTCTGGTAAGTTTCTGGCTCTCCCCATCAATAAGCATAACATACTCATGTGGAGGATATCTTGTAGATGGTTGTCGCTCTCTTGTGGATCTTCTCAATGGAATCTCAACTGGTGGTGGAGGTGCTTGCTCAGTTGGTTCAACTTCATCAATTGTAGGAGTATCATCACTAACATTCTCACCACATTCTTCTTCATCATCTCCCCCATGATCATCATGAACTATAGGTGGAGGAACTGAACCTAAACTCCAAGAAATATAAATAGAGGTTTCTGGCTTCTCAACATTATCACCATTATTAAACAATTGGTGTTTAAGAAATACAACATCCCTGCTTCTAACAATCTTCTTATTCACTGGATCCCATAATCTGTACCCAAACTCTTCATGACCATATCCCAAGAAAATACATTCCTTTGCCTTATTATCAAGCTTGGATCTCTCATCTTTGGGAATATGTACAAATGCTTTGCACCCAAAGACTCTCAAATGATCATAAGATACATCTTTCCCTTTCCATACTCTCTCTGGAATATCACCTTTCAGAGGAACTAATGGAGAAAGATTTATCAGGTCAACTATAGTTCTCATAGCCTCCCCCCAAAATGACTTAGATAACTTGGCGTGGGAAAACATATACCTAATCCTTTCTTCAATAGTTCTGTTCATTCTTTCTGCCACACCATTTTGCTGAGGAGTTTTTGGAACTGTTTTCTCAAGCCTGATACCATGAAACCTACAATAATTCTCAAAAGGACTCCTGTACTCGCCACCATTATCTGCTCAAACACTTTTTAGCTTTCTGCTAGTTTCTCTTTCAACACTGATATGAAATTCTTTGAAGACATCGAGTACCTGGTCTTTAGATTTCAAAGCAAAAGCCCAAACTTTTTTAGAATGATCATCAATAAAAGTAACAAAATAAAGAGCACCTCCAAGAGTTCTAGTTTGCATAGTACAGACATCAGTATAAACTAAATCAATAATATTTGATCTTCTAGATGGCGGATAAGTATGAAATGCAACTCTATGTGTTTTTCCAACTAAGCAATGATCACAAAATTTAAGAGATGTACCTTGCAACTCTGGTAAGAACTGTTTTCTAACAAGAGTTTGAAGTCCCTTCTCGCTGATATGACCAAGCCTCTTATGCCAAAGATCTATGCCTTCACCCTTTTGAATTGCATTAATCTCTCCTTTGTATAGCTTAGCTTCCATAATATAAAAAGAGTTCAACTTCTTTCCTCTCGCCACAACTAGAGAACCTTTAGTGAGCTTCCATTTGCTTTCACCAAAATAATGTGTAAATCTCTCATCATCAAGTCTGCCTGTAGATATCAAATTCAGACGAATATCTAGAACATGTCTGACATCTTTGAGCATCAATTTGCTCCTAGTACTTGTCTCTAAGCAAATATCTCAAATACCCATAATCTTGGATGTACCATTGTTTCCCATTCTAACATTGCCAAAATCACCAGCAATGTAGGATCTAAATAAATCATCATGAGAAGTAACATGGAATGAAGCACCAGAGTCAATTACCCGATTCTTGTGTCCGAAATGCAAGACTAACACATCCATCATCACAAACAGTAATGATATTACCTTCAGCAGCAACTATATTGGTCTCCTCTTCATTTTTCTTCCTTTCATTCTGTTCTCGCTTCCAAAATCTACACTCTTTCTTCATATGACCTGGCCTATTGCAGTGGAAACACCTGATATCTCTTCTAGACTTGGATCTTCCTCTGTAACCATGTGGATTTCTACTGTGACTTCTTCCACGTCTTTCCTGCTTTTCAGTAATAAGTGCACAAGAAGAAGATTCTCAATGTTCTTTTCTTCTGACATCTTCATTCAGTAAACTATCTTTAACCATGTCTATAGTTAAAGTCCCCTCTGGAGTGGAGTTACAAATTGTCACCACATACGTTTCCCAACTTTCTGATAAAGAGTTGAGAAGTAGCAATTCCTGCATTTCATGATCTATATTCATTTTCATAGCAACCAACTTGTTTGCAAGATTCTGAAATAGACTTATGTGCTCAACAATGTTGCCACCATCTTTATACTTCAAATTAACAAGTCTTCTAAGGAGAGAAATTCTATTTCCCACTGCCTTTTTCGCAAACAGATTTTCTAACCTTTGCCAGACAATATCAGCTCTGGTTTCATCAGAAATATGCTTATGCAAATTTATATTCATCCATCTTCTAATATAAGCAATAGTTTTCCTGTGTTGACTTCTCATTCCTCCTCTTCCATAATAGAGGATTTTTTTTAACTTTGATGGGCTTATACAAATCTTTGCAATAGAGCAAGTCTTCTATCATACGCCTCCAAGTGGAATAATTTGATGAGTTTAATTTAATCATATCATCTAATTCTTCCATTTCAATCACACAAGAAAATTAGTAGCAAATAACAACCTGTTGCTCTGATACCACTTGTTGGGAAAAACCTGTTAATGCGGAATAATTCTTTTCACTCTTTGTGTATCAAAATGGATTCCTTATCAAAAATATCAACTTGATATTATAAGCAAGTATTAACCAGAACAATATTAATAGCAGAATAACTGATCAATCACAAATAAAATCGAATTTTTAACATGAAAAACCCAATGCGGGAAAAACTATGGGACCGTAGTCCACTTCAAACTTTCACTATCACCAATAATGATAACAGGTTTACAATATGTCTTCTCTAAAATAATAAGAGGATCATAATAACATCAAGATCAGATATCTTGGCTTAACAACAGTACATCATCATCGTATATATAGATCTCATCTAAGAAAAACTTTAGATCTCACCAAATAGGCATAGCAGGAAAGCACCTTAGAAAGGATAAACCACAGATTGGTACCGTTAGGATTGTAGAGTTTACTGCAAGGATTCTTCATATCAAATTTGAGTCAAAACTGACGAAGTTTGGTCACTGATCGTCAAGCAGAAAACTCAGAAATCTAGTTTTTTTTTCTTTTCTTTTCCTCCTCGCTGCTGTTGCACGCTGCACACATCGCACGCTACACGCTGCACGCTACTTCATCAAAAGAAATCCTTGACTTCTATTTAATTAATTGATTTGGGCTCAGCACTTTGATACGACAAAACTTCTCATATGTGTCTCTCGTTTTGGAACTTGGCCGATGGTCATAGTTCTGGACAGAAACGAGGCAGACTTGTCGCTTCGATCGGGTTTCCAACAATGTTTTGCGGGTTGTCTTGTAGCTTCGTTCGGCTAAACAAGGGGAAGTACCATTAGCCTATCACTCACTGTGTCAATGCTACGTGCGTACATGCCGTCTGTTCTTTGTTCACTATATGATGATTTTGATGGTTACCTTGATGCATGTAATACTTCCATAAAGTTTCCTCCCCAATTTGTGCCGCTTATCTTTACTTGCATCTCATCGGCTTCTTTTTCTTGCCGTGTCAGTGGTGCCTGTGAAGGGTGTATTTGAAATCATTTTATTTTTTGAGGATATATAAGATATAATAATAATAATAATAATATCTTGCAGAAGTACATGTTAGACTAACAATGGAGATGGGTTCGTGTGTATGGGAGAATCGCTTGTGGAAGGGTCAATTACCAGGTGGCGCGGCTGATGGTGCCCGATACGGCAAGAATACGGTCACATGTTCCAATTTAAAACGAACAGCAGCGGGCCCCATGCATGCGTCTCAACACACGTGTCAGTTCCTTTTTCGCTAAAAGAGTTGTGGTGTGCTGGTTCCCCAACAGCTACTATTAGCCTCACCTTTCTCTGTACCCGTACGGCTACACCCATTAAGGGTCCAGATTTATCTGGAATCGTAGCGATGACGATAAATCACGATTGATCCCGAATCTCAAGGCTTACAACATCGGCTTCGCGTTCCTGTCCTGTCCTCGGCATCACGGTACAAGAAGCCGAGAAAAAGAAGGAAGCGATTAGGGTGGAGTTAGGGCTTCGCGATTTCTTCCGGGGTCGCATCGATTTCTCCCTGCGGAAGAGGTCCACCGATCCATCAATGGCGGGGGCGCTACAGTACCTGGAATCCCAGCGGAACGCGCAGCCCGAGCTGGCGGACTGGTACGGCGCCTTGGCGGATCTGTACCAACGGAAGCTGTGGCACCAGCTCACCATCAAGCTCGAGCAGTTCGTTGCCCTGGCCGTATTCCGGGTAGATCTCTTCTCCATTTCCTCGGCCCCTCCTTGTTTGCTGCTAGGGTTTGAAGTCGTCAGTTTGACAATTGGTCTAGTCTTCTGTTTGGTATGTCCTGGTTACTGGATCTTCACATGAATTTGCGCTTTTCCTTCTTTTCCTTATTTTCTCTTTTGACATGCGTATTTGGATCTTTGGCGGAATCGATATTTAGATGCGTGAAGATGACAGATCTTGAAGGTAGAATTCTTGTTCAGTATTCCGTCTTCTTTCTGAGCCGGAAGATACACACAACAGAAGTGAATTTTACAGAATATGGTTCTCGTGGAGCACTGATGCGCGGAAGATAAATTTTTTAAAGTTGATTGCTTCTTCTATCTTCATGGGAAAGCCTCAATAAACGATAGCTTTGAGGTGGCAAAGCCACAGCAAATTTGCTTAGTTAGTTTTGTTCTGTTTTTTGTGCTTGCCACTCTGTTCTTCCTTGGATGGCTCAAAGAAACTATTGGTGCCTCAGATTAAATATCTTTACGTTAGCAGAATGTTCAAGTTCCATCAGTGACCTTATAATTTGCAATTCCAGATATTTAGTTGAAGAAATCGTCTCCTAAAGTTATTCTTAGTATATACATATGAGTGTGTATACATATATGTGTATAAACACATTTATAATATATTTTTTACAAGAACAACAGTGAAAAAATCTTCTACTTTTATCCTGCAGTTGTTCAAGCGTTATTTTAGACCTCTATCTTTTTGGCTATCAAACGAAACTCTTTTTGCATTCTTCTTGATCCTGCATAGGTTTGGTCCAGCTAGGTTTCTTATTGCACTAAAGCTCCAGTTTTGAAAGTTGAGGTACTTTCTGATAACAAAAAGAAGGTAGGTAGTTTAGTAACATTTAAAGAAAAGTTTCTGTTAAACATGCCAGTTTACTCATGTTTGCACTTTAGATTTTTCTAGCCAGGATCCATATGACAGTGTTATGAAGGTAAGACAGAACAATGATTCTACTTTGATATTATTTGGATTCTTGGTTTTGGTTATCTAGTGATGCTTTATTCATTAATTGGTTTGCACAATCACCTAAGAATATTGGTGATCATTTCAGCTAAAAGAAATTACTTGACGTATTTCATGATTCTATATGTTGACAGCATTGTAAAGTTTAATGTGGCATTGTTTGTGTCAGGTATATAAGCAAGAAAGTTTTCTTAGTTTCATCCTGTTTAGTTCCCTGCATTTTTCATGGCAAATAAATTATATTCAGAAAGCAATGTAGGTAAGCCCCAGTGGATCTAGTCTGTTTGTTATGATAAGTTCTCTATAGTTGTATCCTCAATCTCCTTGTTATGCATGTTAACTCTTGTGACATGTAACTGAAAATGCATGCTTCTTTTTTATTCTCACCTTTCTGCTACTCTTTGTAGGCGGGCGACACTCTTATACAGCTGTATCATAACTTCATTACAGACTTTGAGACAAAAATCAATCTCTTGAAGCTTGCTCACTTTGCTACAGTAATTTCACGACAGTATTCAGAAAAAGAAGCTGCAATTATCTATCTTGAAGGAATAATTGAAAAACTGCATGCTACTAGAGAGTTGCGGATTGAGGAGCCTATCCTATATGTGAAGATGCAAATAGCTGCATTTTATCTAGAAAAAGGCAGTCAAAAGGAGTGCAAAAAACTTCTTGAAGAGGGAGAGAGAACACTAAGTAGCATGACTGATGTTGATCCTTCTGTTCATGCTAGTTATTATTGGATTACCTCTCAGTATCATAAATCACGACAAGATTTTGCAGAGTTCTACAAGAGTGCCCTACTTTATTTGGCTTATACTTCAGTAGAATCTCTTTCAGCTTCATTCAAGTTGGTAAATGATTTACTTATTACATATGTATATCATATTTGATGAAGGATTTGTTTTCAATCTTGCCAAATTTTCTAATAATCATTATTGTTTTTAACGATTTCCATCTTCTGGAAGGTGTATCAATTATTGAGCAAATTTATTGTGCTTTTTTTTTTCTTTTCAAATCTCTGAGCAGCATATCGACATATTATTGTAATGCATTGCTAGATTCTAATTTGGTTATTATATATATGTGCTGGGCAAGAAAGCAGGAGTAAGACTGATCCATCACAATCATGCAACATTTCTTGTCTTATCTCTTTTGTTTTAGTATTTAATTTTTTGTAAGAGTTTGGTTTGTGATGGTGTTGATGATAGAGAATGGATACATGCTAGCATACTTTTTCAGGCCCTTAACAACGGAGGCATTACTTTGTGTTACATTGGATAGTCTAGGATTTAGGAAGTGGGCATTATTTGGTTAGTGGAGTGTCTTCATACTTACATTGCTAGTGAAGAGTAGAGATTGGAGATGTCGAGAGGTGGTTGGAACAATAACCAATTAGTACATTATAAATTATTTTTAATGTTTAACTTTCATTTGATTTAATAATTATAGATTTGTTCATAAAATTAGAGCTAGTGAAGTAAAAGATACATTAAAGAAGATGAAAATATTTAAGAGTGTGGGACTTGATGGTATCCCTATCAAGGTTCGAAAAAGTTTAGAGGATAAGAGAGTAGTTTGGTTAACTAGCTTATTTAACAAAATTATAAAATTCGGAAAGATGCCTGATGAATGAAGATAGAGTTTTTTAGTACCAATTTAGAAAAATAAATATGAAATACAAAATTATTTAAATTATGAAGGAATTAAAATCATGGGTCATACTATGACACTTTGGGAAAAAGTTACTGAATGTAGGATAAGATTCGAAACAAATATCTCTAAAATCAATTTGGTTTTATGCTTGGAAGATCAACCATAGAAGTTATTTATTTATTAAGATAATTATGGAAAAGTATATAGAGAAAAAGAAGGATTGGTATATGGTTTTTATTGACTTATGGAGGCCTACGATATGGTTCTTAGAGATTTATTATTGGTGAGTTTTAGGAAAGAAAGGTGTATCCATAAATTATATTGATGTTATTAAAGATATGTATGATAATGTAGTTACTAGTGTTAGAACTATAGGGAGTGTCTAGTGGGTTTCCTATTAGCATAGGATTACATTAAGAATCCATATTAAATCTCTACCTTTGCACATTGATAATGGATAAACTTATTAGTTACTTACATGAAGACCTCTCAAATGTATATTATTTGTTGATGATATTGTCTTAGTTAATAAGAGCCTAAGTGGAATTAATTGTAAACTTGAGCTATAGAAGCAATCCTTAGAAACTAAATGTTTTAGATTAAGTAGGACTAAAACTGAATATATGATATGCAATCTTAGTAATTCTAAACATAGACAGGAGAATATAGTTAAGTTTGATGGATAAGCAGTTCTCTTAAGTAAAAGTTTTAAGTATTTTGGATCAATAATTTAACAAGATGAAGAGATTGATGAAGATATTATATGGTTAAAGTGGCGAGGGGCGTCAAGAGTCTTGTGCGATCATCGGATACCTTTGAGAATTAAAAGAAAAATTTATAAGACGGTCATGAGGCTAACAATGTTTTATGGATTTGAGTATTGGGCAGTAAAGAAACAACGTATACAAAAAGTTTGTTGCCGAGATAAAAATATTAAGATGGGTGTGTAGAGTTATTACGAAAGAATTAAAATATTGTTATTCGTGAACAACTAAGTATCGCTTCAATAAAGGATAAGATGAGACAAAATCATATAAAATGGTATGGACATAGTCTTAGGTGACATTTAAATGCAGTAGTCAAATGAGGTGAAATGATTAATGTTAATAGTACGAGAAGAGGTAGATGAAGATCTAAAAAGATTTTAATAGAAACTATAAATAAAGATTTAAGTATTCCTAACTTAATCAAACATATGACTTTTTATAGATCTCAAGTGCAGTAAAAGATTCATATAGCCAACCTCAAATATTTGGGACTCATGGCTTTGTTATTGTTATTCTTTAACTTGCATTTATTAACAGAAATACCAAGTACCTTGTCTTGATAACCTGATTGTTAGGTATCAAACCATAGCCCATGATCTTCAAGCCAACCGCTAGAATTAGTTACCGAAACAAGAGAGATCATGTGCATCTTGGTAATACCATTACAGTTTGGGGTTTTGAAATTACAATCAAGGGTAATAATATGATCATGTTGATGACATGATTGGGTTTTGAGATTTTTGCCTTTTTCTGTCGTTGGAGATTCATTGAGGTCTCTTGTCATAAGTTATTGCATCTTAAAAGGATGTTTGACCTTATTACTAATTCGAGATGAAGTTGGTGAGAATCTTGAATACAGATGGACAAGTACTCTGATACTGAATGCAAATTTCCCTTTCCCTTAAATCTATTTACATTGCTTACAATTCGATGATTTACATTTTGTTACTGAGAAGTCCTTCACGGAAGGTACTACCGTACTAGGATTATTATGTGACTTCTATGCATGAGAGATGATTTGTGACTATTATGTCTTCCATGGCAAGTTTCTGTTTTTTCACACAGTTGCATTTCAAAGTCTCTTATGGGTTATCTAGGAAAATATGTTCCATATGGTTTGTATATATAGTAGTTCTTTAATTTTCATCCTCTAGTTATTCATAGTGGTTCGAAGACATTGCACAAACACTTCAATTAGTCCTTTACAATCTCTTCTAAGTTTTGGGTTTTGCTGGTGGTGGCAAAAGATCTGTGTAGGTGACCCCAAATAATTGGGATTTCACAGCTTTGTTATCGTTGTTGTTGTACTGTTAATGTAGTAGTTTGTCTTATTATATTTTGTGGTACTTCAATCACTCAGTCTGACCTATATCTTGTTTCCAGGATTTGGCCTTTGACCTTTCCCTTTCGGCACTTCTGGGGGATAACATATACAACTTTGGGGAATTGCTTGCACATCCAATTGTAAGAAAAAGTTCTAGACAAAATTCTATGATATACTTTCTTTTTCCCGATAGAACTAATTACATTTTGTATTATTAAGTCAAAGAATTGTGATCTTCATTTTCTAATGTTTTGATGATTTGTAAAAATATCGATTTGTTGATATCCCTCTTCTATCTTGGTGTGTTATTTAATTGCTGACATGCTTCATCCCTCCTTAATTGTTTGTTTCCTTTCTCATCTTTTTCTTCCATTTGTGGATGATTATCATCATGATATGTGTCCGCAGAGCATAAAGTTGGAGCAATCTGACTGCCATGTTGGTTATCTCATGATTTTCTTTCTATCTAAGTTCTACTTTCATTTAAATATACCGACTCTCGTTACATATTGAACTCTCAGAATGTTTTGCAGATCAATAGTCTCACGGGAACAAAGATGGAATGGCTATACCATATTCTTCAAGCATTTAACGCCGGACACCTGATTCGCTATCAAGAACTACGTCGGATTCATAATGCTGCTTTGAATGCACAACCTGCATTAGTAGAAAATGAGAAGAAGTTGCTTGAAAAAATTAATATTCTGTGCTTGATGGAAATAATTTTCAGGTAAGATTTTCAAGGGTCAATTAATTTCCAGATTAACGTGAAGTCCATATTTCTGCTCTTTCATTTTTAGTGTGATTGAGACTTTTAACCATTTCCAAACTGATACATTCAATTCCTTGCAGTCGGCCATCTGAGGATCGAACCATTCCATTGAATATTATAGCTGAGCGAACTAAACTTTCTATTCAAGATGTGGAATATCTTCTTATGAAAGCCCTTTCTGTAAGTCTAACCTTGCATTTTTTACCCATAGTTCTGATTCTGCTAAAGGGATACATAAAATGTCAATATCTTGGGAATTAATTTAATCACTGAATGTTACTCCAGCCTTTGTTGTGTTTTGCCCCCTTCCCTTTCATGCCTTTTTTGTCATGTAATATTTACATTTTACAGTACTTTTTAAGTGTTGTAATTGTTACTTTTTTGCGTTTATCCTTGGTACCTTAGCTTTTCATTTGACTCCCCTAGCTTCTTAGTTGTTATTGGTATTCTTTCATTCTGGATTATCTGGATTTGTATAGAAATTTAAGTTATGCTCAATGATTTGACACTTTTCATTGTCCTCTTAATTAGTAATATAGGTGGATATGTTTCACACTTGTGCTTATAATATTCTCTGCTTGTTAGCCTTCCACATTGTATGCATCTTACATATATAGTTTTGTGAGCATTTTTGTGACAAGTAGTTGCAAATAGTGCTATGCATCACTGGGCATGTTTGTCAGCAAAATGTAGTTCCAGCAAGATGGCTTGAACCTTCTCAGTTTATTTTTGCAGATCCTTCTGTGCGTTTGTAAGTATGGATTCCTTGAAAAAATGTATCCAAGCATTAAGGAAAAAGAAACTCATTTGCTTATTGCAGGGCATGTAGGCCTTCCTGTTAGGACTTGTTTGTTTCCCTGAACTTTCTTGCCTACGTGGCACAAAATGCAAACACACTGCTGGTAGTGCCATAAACTCATTTTTTTTATGATTTTTCTCTATATGTTGGGATCTGTGCGCCGGAGATGAATCCATTTCAAGTAGTTGTGAAAAAGCTGACAATCAATTGTAACTAGAGTGAAATATGCTTTAATTTCTTAGGTATGTTGTTCTAATATTCATAGTTGAATTGTTGAAGAAAGCTGGGAATTGAATCGGAGCTAAAGCCCCAGTGTCTTAAAACAGATGGAGGCAGATCAATCTCCACCCTCTGCCTAGATATAGCTGGGACTAGTGTAATTTGTTGTACTTTAGGTCTTTGGCATCCTAATATGCGGCTGAAAAGTTGCATCTTTTTTTAAATAAAACATTCAGTTGGAATGCTGAACTTTTTTTTCTAGCCATATTACTTCCTGCATCAAATTACATATGGCCTTAAAGAGTAAATTCTTGGGGGCTGCAATGATTTGCAGGTTCATCTTATCGAAGGCATAATAGATCAGGTTGAGGGTACAGTACATGTCTCGTGGGTGCAGCCAAGAGTTCTGGGAATTCCACAGATCAAATCATTGCGCGATCATCTTGATGCCTGGGTGGGCAAAGTGCGGACAGCCTTAACGACGGTTGAAGCAGAAACCCCTGATCTGATTGCTTCATGATCTGCGTTTGTCCCCAGCTCATTTACCATTCCTCTGTTAACAGTTCCCGGCTCAGGAGATTTCAGAAAACTAAATATTGCGAATGCCCTTTAATTGAGGTTCTTCTACCTCTTTAGAAGATTTTGCGGGTGAATGCTGAGTCTATATGTATATTTTTTTTTCTTCAGAAATGAATTTTAAGCATGCATTACGATCATAAACATCATAGTTTCTCCCAACTATTTGAGTGGTTTCAAATTCAAAAGTTATCCAGAAAACGATTCGTGAATTCTCATGCTGTCTTATTTTACTGAATGCTTTGTATTTCTGGAAGGAAAGAAAGAGGAGTAAAAGTGTCATTTGATATTATTTAAAAAGGTATATGGATGATTCAAGCGTATTTAGGTCGAACATGCCACATTGTATACAAAATTATTGTAAGACAAAGAGGGTGCGAGGAAAAGGAAAATTTTGATTGGACTTTCATGATCATCGTTCTACTGTCTTAATAGCTCAACACCCTTTGCTGTGTTTGGGTTAGTGATTAGTTGGGCATCTTTCGATTCATTTACTTCGCATCTTTTGATTCATTTCACATTCGATTCAAGGTCGAGGGCGCTGCACCTTCGACGTCTCCTAATCGTTGACATACTACAGAGGGATTATCTAGATTTTAAGATTTTGTTCATAAAAAAATAAATAAAGTGAATAAAAAAAATATATTTTTTTGAGTATTAACGGATTCACTTCTTTTTAGAAAAAAGAAACGGAGAACCCCTCCGGAATAACGCTGTTCTCAGTTCCTGCGCAATGGAAGCTTAGTACTACTGCAGTGGCCGTCGGACTTGCTCTCCAAAGTCACGGAGGTTTGGGCTTGAACCCTAAATCCACCATTCTTAAACCCCCGGTTGTTCTATGTTCATTCCTTGGAAGTACTGGGTGAATACATCCTTCCTCTCTTTAATGCTTGTTTTGGATCTCCGTCGTCGAAAATTTTGGCTCAAAAATCTCTCTTTTCCCCGCTCCCACCCCCCCTTCTCGATTGCAGAGAAGGGCTGGCTCAATTTCTTGCCCTAGACCCTAAATGATACTGAGGGCGAGAGGGTTGTGCCGCCTGACCCCCCACCGAGCGTTCGAGTCCCCAAGAGCCTTCAGCATACAGTCGCCTGACAGCTCCAGGCTCCAGCTTTGCCCTGAGATCGTGGAGTCTACCGCCTCCTCGTGCCCGTCGGATACGATCGCATTGAGCTTCTTCCTCTGGTGCGCCCGCCAGCCGAATTACTTCCACGATTCATGTTCTTTTGACCGAATGATCCCTGTGGTCTTACGGCTCACCGACCGATTTGGGTCTGTTAGGGAGATTGTCAGGGAACAGCAGGCTGTTGGGTGCTCCGTAAAGGCGCAAACATTCATGGTTTTGATCAGAGTTTATTGGCGAGGGAACTTCTATGGACGTGCATTAGAGGCGTTTGATGAAATGATTAAGCAAAATTACGTTCCCAACACCTACGCCAGGAACATGGTCCTTGATATCTTATTCAAGGTGCATCATTTTGACGTGGCATTGAAGTTCTTCAGGGACACCAGGTTTCCAAACTTCATTAGTTACAATATAGTGCTATCCAATCTTTGCAAGTCAAGTGATTGGCTGGGAGCCAGAGATGTTATAAGAGAGATGGTAAAGAAGGGATTCCACCTTAACACTGGCAGTTTTTCTGTGGTCTTGGACTGTTTTTGCAAGGCTGGGAGGCTCATGGAATTGCTACAGTTGCTAGCGCTCATGATTGTATCTGGTAAACAGCTAACGGTAGCAATCTGGACGATTTTGATTGAGAGCCTCTGTCAAGCTGGTCAAGTGGATAGAGCAAGTACGTTGTTGGGAAAGATGGTAGAGCATGGGTGTTCACCCACTGTGATGACGTACACTTCTCTAATTAGAGGCCTCTTTCAAGCTCAGAAGTTTAATGAGGTCTCCATGCTCTTAGAAACCATGATATCTAATAAGTGCAGTCCTGATCTGGTTTTTTATAATGTCCTGATTGATTGCTTTTCAAAAGCGAGAAGGTTTGATGATGCAATTGATGTTTTCCTTTGTCTAGGGGACAGTCGATTACATCCTGATGCTTATACTCTGTCTTCTTTAATATGCACACTATGTTCATCCGGGAAATTGAGATTGCTTCCTAAATTAATAGCAGGATTGGATGTTACTGCTGATCTGGTTGCCTGTAACTCATTAATAAATGGTCTCTGCAAGGCCGGTTTTCCATTTGAAGCAGTAGAGGCTTTCGTCAATATGGTCAATATGGGTTTTTCTCCAGACAATTATAGTTATGCTGGACTGTTAAATGGATTATGCATGTCTGGAAGTATTGAGAATGCAGTCAATGTTTATAATACCATTGTTGTGAATAATCCCAATGTTGATGCATATGTGCATACAGTCATCCTCAATGGGCTTGTAAAAAGAAGAAGATATCATATGGCAATTAGGCTCTTCAGGAAAGCTGCCCTTCAAAATTACTGCCTTGATGTTGTGTCCTATACAATTGCTATCAATGGGCTTTTTAGAGGCCATAGGTTTGACGAGGCTTGGCATTTGTTTGAACAGATGAAGCATTTTGATATCGTTCCCAATCTTTACACGTACAATGTGATGCTTTCTGGCTCTTGTTTGGCCAGAGACATGGGTGCGGTTAAGCAATTGCTAAAAGAAATGGAGATTGCCGGAGTTGACATGGACCATACCTCATTCAACGTCATAATTTGTCTTCTGATTAAGTTGCATCGTTATAATTCAGCACTTCTTTTATGTAGGAGAATGTGTGATCTGGGAATGGTACCTAATAGGATCACTTGCTCGTTACTTTTGGATGGTCTTGTTAATATCTCTGTTGAAGAATTATATGATCTTTACCCAAAACTGGCATATGACTTTAAGAATCCTTCTTTTGTAGACAATTCCCCATCTGATCTGCAAAGTGACCTTCTTGTATGCTCTGCAAATTAGATCATTTTTTGGATGTCCAGTGGAAAAACATGAACACAGGCATTACCATAAGTGCATGGGTGAAGCAACTTGGACTTCCGAATAGAGTCATGAAAAAAAGGATAAAGTTGCTACTACTACTATGACTTATGAGCTTGGTACTCCATTAGCTTCTGAAGTGCCCTCTGATGCTTCATTTCTCAAGAAACTTGTTGGCATCCACTCTGGGTACTATAGATGTCATTTGTAATAGTCCTACGTAAGGACAGAAAGCATGTGAAGAAAGGAAGCTTTTGATGGTTAATTTTTTTGGAGGAATGGCACAGATTTCATGTACAGTGGCAGAGAATTAGATGTAAAGCAAGCATGAAATATGCAACAGATCGTGGGGATTTAATATGAGCACAATGTATTCTTCACTGGTGCATGGTGTTGGCATCACTTCTACTTAAACTCATTATAATTGCTAGATCGGCGGTGGGTGCTTGACAACTTCACTCAACAGTGTCCTTTCGGACAGGTATAGTTATTTTCTTCTTAGTTGTTAGGACTTAGTGTAACTAATGACTATTGCAAAATTGGAAATGGACTTTAAAGATCCTTGGGCTGTTACGGTTGGTAACATGTGTTTCAACTTTTAATTGCTTGTCGGTGTTATTTTTTCTGGTTGAAATATGGGAGTTAGCCGGTGGTGGAATTAAAAAGAAAATGCTTGCTATGTAGTTATATAGAGAAAAAAGACATGTTATGAATTGTGGTAGTTCTAAGTTTAGAACATGTTATGAATTCTTGGTAGCATCCAAGAGGAGAAAAGACATGTGATAATAATTCTTGGTATTTCTAAAGTTTCCATGACGATCCCCATCATGCAGATTTTTCTTCTCCTTTGTGTTTGTTGCCTTTGCTTAGGGCATTTCAAAAGTTTCCATTACTCTCTCATTATGTGGGGGATTAATTTCTCACTCCTTTCTGTGTTCCTTTCAAGATGATCATCTTGTTCTGCATTTTTCTGACAGGGTGCTGACAACCGAGTCTTGAAAAGAGAAATGGAGTCCGGTTATGATCCTGGGTCTTCTCTGCAACTGAATTACAAAAATGTTGGTCACTTCTTTCATCATTTATGGTATCGCAAACCGACTTTAATACCATATGAATCAACTTTTTTCATGATCAGAGTCCCCACCAACGAAATTGCTCCATCAGAACAGTAGCAGCATTTGAGCTGTTTATTTGCTCTTCTGGAAGGTGTTGCTGCAGAATCCTTTAAGAAAAAGAAAACTACCGGCACCATCCACCACTTCTCTGCCTCAGAGTTGTCGAGAGGATAGGAGAACTTGCACGGAATGTAATAGGCGATTTTGCCGAATATTAACAGTTCAATGCTGTGAAGCCAGACTGATCGGCTTGATGTATGGTTGTCATAGCATGTAACAAAATAGCACATTATGAAATACATGTACATATACATTGTTATCATTATTACAAAAGCTATAGGCTGCATGAAAATGGAGGCCTGTAAAAGGCATTTTGGAGGAAGCGTCGCTGCACTAGTCCATGCAATCAGGGTTGTTTCTTCGTGACCGAAGCTTTCTTGTTACTTTTACCAGAAGATAACTACCCGAGTCCTGAAGATAAATTGTTCCAACAGATCAAAAAGGATCGATTTCATGGATAACTTTGATCTCTCATGTATGCATGCCCCTTCCAACACTCTTTAACTCTTAAATATTATAATTGCCTTTATTATTTTCAAATTCTCTACTATGCATCTATGCAAAATTTTAGATTGCAAAGATAATTCATTAATTTTGCAACTTCGAAAGAGAAGTTTAAGAGGGGCATATGAGGCCGAAGGAGAAAATAAACTGAGCCACAAACATTGATCATCTTTAGCACCTAAATATGACACTGGATAACCAGACGTGTATCATATAACCTCAAACTTTAATCGCTTATCCCAAATAAAACTTCCATACATATCGTAGAGATCAATTTTGATAATGCTTACAGGCTCAAGCTTCCATATGGAATGAAAGGAAATGATTGTTGTGTTGGCTCTTAAACGGCGAAGATGCAAAAATACATGACAGAATCCATAAGTAACAAAATTGGATTGCAGCACCTCAATACAAGCAGCAAAAAATTGCTTGGGCAAATACAGAGTACATTTGTACAGAAGGAGCTTGACCTCGATGGATTTAGTATGATGTGTCAGGTATTTGAATTGTTGTAATAGTTCATGCCTTTGAAGTTCTCGGTCTCTTGACATCTGAAACAGGAGGCATGTCTCTGCTGTAATTGTTTTCTTACAGAAGAGGTTAGTGCCGAGGATAGGGTTGTTAGGAAGAAAGCAAAGCAGGGTACTAGCTAGACTTATAATGTATTTTGTTGTTGGAGCTGCCAAAAGGAGGTAACCCGACTACAATATGCATCCAAGTATGATCCAGCAGTTTAATGTAAATTGCAATCTAATAGGGAAAAGAAAAATGACCCCTTGCTCCTCGTCAATGCACCACAGCTTATTTGCCTGTAGATGCAGTCCCCTTGAGTTGTTTGTGAAAAAGCAAGTTCATCACGAGTTAACTTGAGAACAACAAAGCCCTTACCCTTACTGCAATATGAAAATTTGTGCTCCCATCCAACAAGCTGTAGATGTCTGAAGCAGCTCAGTATTTACGCTATCCAATAGCTTAAAAAGAAGAGATCCATCAGCATCATTTATGCAAAAATAAAGGAAACAAACGGACGGCAAATTAACCAAAAGTGATAAGTATAAATTAGTCCTAAACTATCGCAGACAATGAAATCAAAATGAGTTTCTAGACAAATAGACATGTCATAATAAAGACTCTAAACTTAATGGAAGTTAAAAAATCAGATGCTAATTATACATGGAACGTATAACCCTGAGGTCAATCAGAAATTTGTGACTACTTCCAGAAACTCACATCATGATTCCTTTCAGTCATACTAGGTGTAAGTTCTTGTCAAAAGAAGCTAGCTAGCAATGGGGGTCTTGTATGGGGTTTGTGATGTGCAAAGACTGTGCCAGCACATGTGGCAATGTGATTAACTTATACCAGTCATCACAATGCCTATCTTACCATACCAACCAACACGTGTTGGTCCACCCAAGGACTGGCATGATACTTTTATGTGAAATGCGACCCATTCTATGAAAACTGATAATTGAGGAGGATAAACTTTTAACAATTTATGAAGCAGAAATTTGTGTATTATTAACTTATGTATGACAACTAGGATGATTAAATTGGATTCCACTATGCTCACATGATTACATATCCTCTTTTCATTCATCAAGCAAGCCTCTCTCAAATTCCAATTAAAGCCTGAATGTGAAAACTCCATGTATTCTTAGGATGGAAAGAACATGTAAAAATAACAGCTAAGGATTCTAATAAAATAATCAAGGCAGATAGGATGGAAAGAACATGTAAAAATAATAGCTAACTAAGGATTCTAATAAAATAATCAAAGCAGATAAAAAGGTTCAGTTTCTTGAAAAACACAAACTTTGAAATTTTTTAGCAATTAAAGCAAAGAAAAGAATGATTCAATAATGAGACAACCTCCAAACAATAGATTCATGACCATGGCTGTGAAAGGGAGATGATGGAGTTT
The DNA here is from genome assembly GCA_024322285.1 of Musa beccarii. NCBI lineage: Eukaryota > Viridiplantae > Streptophyta > Magnoliopsida > Zingiberales > Musaceae > Musa > Musa beccarii. Next base: position 56,305,097 of record CM044394.1, read on the forward strand.
GATGCATTAAGACCCTGATATCTATATATAGCAGACTCAAGCACATTGTATTGTTCAATTATGGAACCATACAATGCCCGAGAAAAAGCCTTCTTAGCCTGCAAAACCAAATCTTTAAACATGGAATCCAACATAAAAAATAAATATCAATAGATTGCTTAATTTCAATTGAGAAATTGCATTCATACAAAGGATTATTATTCTTCTTTAAAGAGATATTTGTGTTCACAAATGATAACAAGTATCTCGAATAGAAAGGATCATATACATTCTTTTAGCATGTATACATGAGAATATTGCTATATGAGAATAGATGGGATGATGCAAAAACCTTTCAGGAGGACAAGAAACTTGGGCATGGCATTAAATGTATACTTGACTACCATGAAAATCTTCATATGCACTAAAAACTACTTGGGAATTAATTTATAGATCCTATTCTGCCATGTAGCTAAATCAAGTATAAACCTTTCCTTCATCAGAAGGCAAAGATCTTTATTGCATTTGTCTCTTCTTTGGTCTTGCTCCTCTTTTATGGTGTTTGATCTTCCGCTCAACCTCAAGAAACTTGTTTTGGACTAACTTCTTTCCACATGCCACAAATACCTCAAAAGTGGCCAGTCTGGAAACATCATTATAACCATGAATTTAAATTAGAGTCAATATCAATCATACTAAACCACTACAAAGCAAAACCACAAAGAGGTGCCGGATAATACTTTTAAGGGGCCAGCATCAGTCAACTTAATTCAGACAATATAGCATCATCTCCCAAGTATTCAGAAATTATTTCTAGCAACCTTTTCCTGTCTCATAGTTCTACAAAGTATGAAACTATAGAGTCAATTGCAACAGGTCCTTATTGTGTTTGGAACCTTCTATGATCTTCCTCACACCTACAGGAAACAGGATTATCTTGAATAAACTTCTTTCCAAAAGTCGAAATCAGTACCACCTTAAATGTGATCTCCATATGCATGGAATTCTATTTTTTAACCCCATAGAGGTCCAATAGAAGGAAATGAGCACAGAAGACCATGAGAGCTGGATAAATTGTGCAATAGAAAGAAATACACACAGAAGTATGAGAGTTGGATTAATTGTGCAGTAGATTAATTTCCGAAAAGGAATCACAAATTGGTACCAACAAAGACATGGTATGATGTGCAAATTCTCTTTTAGGATATCCTATGTTTGCAAGATATCCCTACCAGCATGTGTTGTATCACCCTATCAGAATGTGTTTCTCTCCTGTGGCAAGCCATCTTTAGAAACTTCAACTAATTCTAGTAAGTTTCACATATAATTTTATATTGTCTGAAGTAAATTATAACACCACACCATCTGAAGCTCAGAAAAACCCAGATTCTATTCCTCTGTGAAGCCTCTTTCATGAAAGCAGGAAGATCCAGGTAACTGAGTTCAAATCTTCTTGACTTTCATTGCAACATGGTGTACCCAACTCTCCTCTCCTCAACTAATGTGTTCAACTTGAAAATTGCATCCTTAATATATGAGGCTGGATATGTCCAATTTGTATCCACCATCTTGCTTGTCACATGGTCTTTACTAACAGATAAGGCAAACAGCCTGACAAGTTTAGCTGACAGTAGAATTGATCTATTTGTAAAATTAACAAAATAACCATGATACAATCCCAAGCAGCTGCACATGTTTCTTTATGACCATTTGAGTTACCACCTATTGTAGTAATTTCTTCAGATACACTTATATTTCTTAGTTCACCATCTTCAAGACTTTCTGTTGATACACCTCAAAGCAAATTGTCGCAAATGTAGAATAATTATGTCCATACTTGCTTTCAAGAATCATGGGCTTAGTTTTATTGTTTTACACCTGAGAGACTTTTTCCCAGACAAATCTAAATAAGGCAATCACCAATTATAAAAGAGAAATCTAGCTTTCTGATTCGCTTCTACATATTAATATATTCTCACCAAAGATTATCATTAAGGGCATCAATGATTTATATCAGACACAAGCATATCAACACAGATAATAAAAAAAATAAAATTATGTAACATGTGTCTCTTAAAATGTGGATGGTTAAATTAAATATCAATAACTGACCTCTTCAGGGTTCTCACAACCACTAGCATTGTCATCAAAGTTAATTTCTGGAGCCACAGATAACCCAATTCCATGAAAAGAAATTTTTCTTCTCTCACCAATTTGCTTTTCTACCAATGGAAAATATACATATAAAAACATAATACAATGTGCCAAGCCTAGACTGCAACTACTAGGTAAAGCATACCTCTGGTGGTGGAGGCATGACCTCATAACACAGCAACGCTAGGGGATACATATGCCCCATTACACCAGAATGGTCCACAAGCCTCCTCATATTGTCCACTGAAGATTCATCAAATGATGCCTGTACTCATTACTGTCAGCACAAATAATGTAATGATAATGAAGTGAAAAAACCATCAGTTGTGAAGGAGAATGGTCCTTCAAAGTATCTCATAAATTGAGAATCATTTTAAATCGCTAGTACAGACCAAAAGAAAATGCTAAAACAAAAAATGCTTTGGTTAACCCATGATTTGAAGTTTCTGGTATACCAATCTGTACGGACTGGTATTCACTGGTCCAACAGCCGACCGATGGACACAACAGGCAATTTCATCTGGTCCACAGTCCAAAACCGAGTTTATCATTTGATAAGCTCACCATGCTGGAGTTACTGGGTAGTAGGTTGACCAGTACTAATGTGGCCAGTAAATCTCTGTTTATTGTTTTCTCCTGTTTTTATAAGCTGTTGACAGCTACATTATCTGTTTCTTATGTTTTTCTCCTTTTTTTTCTCTCTTCTCCACTGCCACCTCTCTGTAACTGACTCTGCTTGTCCAGTTGGTACCAATTAATACCGTCCATAACAACAACTGGTAAACTATATGGTACTATCATAGAACCAATCAATCTCCGATCATTATCAGTAGTAGACTGCGGTTTTAATCCTTGGATTAATCCTTTTCTGAAGTCATAAATCTTTTTATTTTTTTGTTACAAGAATCCCTTTTCACTTTGATCATGCACTCGATGAGGATTTACAATATTCAAACTTCTTTCAGGTAACTTTTCAGTCAAATTCACCAAATATAACACAATTTCCACCAGATACTTGACCCAAGATCTGATTGCAACATAGCAGCTTGGCACAGGGACATATATCTTGGAACTCTATGTTGTTATTAAAATCCAATTGAAACAAAATGTTCCACCAGAAATGTCTGCAATTAAAATCTTCAGCAACCATAAATAAAAAAAGCTGCATTGAAGACCTTGTAGAAGATTTAGAAAGATTTAAACAGGTCACTCATTAACTAAATGTCTCAGTTTTAGGCCTTAATCATGACAAAAAAAAAAAAGTGGAGAATTATAAAGAAAATCTTCCGCTCAGTTTTATTTCCAATCAATAAAGTCCAAGCACATAAAAAACAAAGGAAAAGAGCATGAAGCACTTCCTACTCGTTCATAAGTAGCAGGATACAGCAGAGCAGCAAAAGTTCTATTGACATAAGCATGGGAGTGAAACAACTGTAAATAGAAGCAAGGATTTAAATACTGGTAACCTAACAAACCATAATGTAACAATAACAGGGTGGTATACTGACTGTTAACCACCCAACATTACTGACTACAATAGAGAGAAAAACAAAAAGAACTAATATGTACCAGTATCAGGCTATAGGTATTGAGACCAATACTTGGTCAGACCACTATTTAAAGCCTTCGTTAGAAGGATGGATTTGAAGGACCTGGCAGAAACAAAGTAGAAGTTGACAGAAAACATAGGAACAAAGACTAAAAGGACCTGGCAGCTCCAGTCTCGAAATTTCCTTTATTTTCCCTACCAAGCATAAATTTTGCGATAAATAAGACTGTTGACACACAAATAGAGTTATTAATAAGTTCAGATTAGCTATTTCATACACAAAGCCTCCACAAAGCAGAAAAAGTAAATGAAATATAAACAACTGATGGCAGAAAATGATCATAGATATAGAAATGTTTGGCACATGCTGGATATCATGATTTTCACCCGAAATTGACCCTTCAAGACCACCACCCCACACCACCAGCATCACATAACATTCCTACCACCAACACAACCTACTTCAGACCTCATCTTGCCTGCTCCTCTGCACCACCATTTGCCCCGACCATGGGTGCCACTTCTCACCACACAGCCTGTGCTACCATTTGTGCATCTTAGCAGTGCTCACATCACCAGCAGTCCATTACATCACAACACACTCCTGCTCTCTGTCCAATGTCACACCATGTGTATCCACAGTGCCCCCCTCTTCCAGTCCCCTGGATTGGCATCAAGGCCAACCTCAGTAGGTCAGCCATAGATATAGTTACCAGCACATACTTACCCATCCGAATCATTCCCAACCCCAGCTTATAGTGTACTAAGTGTCAACTATTTCCTTGTTCTGCTATTTGTAGGTAAATGAAACTTCTCAAATTTGATAAGGCCTCAACAAAGCTAGTCCCAGGAGGTACCACATGGTCTACACCTTGATGCCCTCTCTCTATCTACTGCAGTAGAAGATGAAGCAAGAATGCAGCCATAACTTTCAAAGAAAATGAAGATAATGTATCCATCAGATTTTCAATATATTGTCTCCTCACATCACAGGATAGATGAATATATATAAAGAGCCGCAATTGAATGGAGGTCAAAATGGTGACATCAATAACAAAAATCTGTTTTTTAAGGAAAACCAATTTAAAGTTTAGTTTAACCCTCAAGAGAGGCCTAAAATTACATCAAAGCTGACAGAAATAGGCTGAACAAGGAAAATAAAAAAATGTTTTCTTATTATGAAAATGAAGAAATACTGTGCAACCCATCAAAAGCTTAAAAATTATGAAAAGCATAACAGAAGAATTAAATTGAAGAAGTAAAGAACAATTGTGTCCAAGGGTACGTACTGGATGCCATTTCCCCGTTAGTGGATCTGGTCGGTCCCTACCACCACTTGACGCAATCCATATTATCTGTGATCCACCCCTATATTTGATAATTTTGAGTCAAAACATACAGCATGTAGAAAATCATAAAACAGTCAATTGAATTTTTAAAGATGGACATATAGAGATAAGTATGAAATGTATCTAGAAAAATGTCTTTTAAATAAACTAGAAGATGCTTCATGATTGAAAATTATGACTCATCTTTAGAGAAAAACTGCTTATGCTGAGCTGTCAAGAAACCATCAAACACTCAGGAGAATTCAAGAACTTTAGACATTGCAGATATAGCCACTGTGCAAATGCACATGCAAATTCAAATATGTTTTTATGGGAAATTGGTCAACAACTAACTAAAAAAGAAAAGGAAAGAAGCATCAATATAATGGTCAAGTTAGCTATTTGACTAGGGTCATCAATAATGCAATAATGCATCTGCAAACAAAGTAGCATTTACTAAAACAAACAGTTATAAGCATCAGCATCTGTAGAGTGAATGATAACTCATTGTTGATCTTGGCTTTAGAATAGAGTGCAGCTCCTTTAGCAAGGATTGTCGAAATATGCAAGTAGGCACTGTTGATGTGGTTCAGTGGTAACTATGCTTTTTTTTAATATTACAAATTGATCGATTAGAATGCATGGTTACCATGTAGAGCTACGACAAATCAACAGCGCCTACTTTGCATGATTTTCATCTTTTATGGACTTTTCTTTTTAATATGCTCTCACTGGCTCCTTAATTATTCAATGCTATCAAGAATTACCTGGAAACATTACTTGCTTCATTAATATGGATTAAATAGTTCATGGCTTTGTGCGCTATTTTCTTTACATGACAAGCAGCCATGACTCTAGCTCTCGTACCAAACCTACATGCTCTGCTGTGGTAGGTGCACACACAAGTATGTTCGAGTAAATTATTTCATGTTAGCTTCCTGGTAGCTTGATACCTTTCATTAACTTCTTGATATTTTGATGCCGTATGATTGTTCTTTAATTCATTCTATTGGAATATGGTTTTGATGTAAATTAATTTTCTAGTTTGGTGCTCACAAGAAATTGGATGACTTATGCATTTCTTCTAGGATGAAAAACATCATTTATAAAATCAGCCAAATTTGACAATCTGATGCCAATACCTGTTAATTCTACCTTGGAATGTAAACCTTGTGTCAGATTTCAACCAAGATGTTAAGATGGGAAAAGAGAGGAGGAAAGATAGAAGATGTGGAAGAATGAGAAGAAACGAGGAGGAAGACTGATGGAAGAATTTCAGTAACACTTTTTGATCAGATGTAAGTAACTCTTTTGGAGCTAATACTTAGCTGTGGAAGAAAAATGCCCAATAAACCAAAAAGTTCAGATTTTGAAAAATAAAAATAATATGTGAAATCTGAAAGCGTTTGTTACCTGAGACATAAAGTTATACACCACTTTTTTTAAAGAGTATAAGAATGTGAGCACACCTTAAAAGCAAAGCCATCTCCTTGAGGCTTCAAGTATTTGCTCTCCTTTTCATTTCAACGAGCTCAGGAACATCATGCATGTGCTTCTTTGAGTACACACAAATAAGATTTCTGGCAGACGAGTGCATCTCAATAATTACAAGAACCTCAAGTTAGCTGAAATATTTTATTGCAATTATTTAGTGTGTTGGACTAAAAGAAATGGCAAGAACCTTCCCATGCTGAAGGGCTTGCAAAGTGGGTCGGTAATAACCCTGTCTCCTGCCACAAAAACCTGAGGTATAAAACATAACACTTAAATACCACTAAAACGCTTACAGCAGAAAATGAGACTACTACTAGCCTGACCAGTTTTTCAGCAAGATATGGATTTGTTCTTTCAAGCAATAATGCGATCAGCGGTGGATCTGCTTCTGTCTGATGGTTGGAGAACAAAACAATGTTATGGCCCTACATAAGAAAACAATGTTATGAGTTATGACAAAATATCAAGATATATATCAGAGAAGTAAAAGCATGAATAGCTCGAGGATGTGGCACAGAAATACCACTCGTATTTTAACTAGGAGAACAATAAAAAAAAAATTAAATAAGCTCTTCATTGTCATCTTTGAGATCAGAGTCAACGGGTACCATCCAGACCAGTCATTCAATCCTAGCCACACTGTTGGAACGTGGGCATGGTGGAGGATACATACTGTTAAGATTGCTAGGAATATATGACATTCATGATTCAACAGTATACTGAAAAAGATAAGGTATTCTTACTTTCCTAGGGCAATTATCTCCTAACCTTACTGAAAAACTGATAGAAACATAGATACTATGGATGTTGGTTCTAACAGAGCTCATTGCCAGCAAAAGACATACAAATTGATCTCAATTAACGGTTGTTACAGGATAAAATTAACAAAAGACAGTGACATGCCAATTTTAATAGACTTAATTGTTGACCTTAATATAAAAAAAACACAACATCAATTTCACCAGTTTACTGCAGCTCCAATGAATAATATGGCACTATGATTGAGCATGTACTTAACATAGAAAATCTCGATACAACCTTTGCTGTGAATGCCAAGTAACCAAAACCTATTTCCATCTTAATTTGCAAGCATATCTTATACAAAAAGGAATAATCCAAATTCCTAAGCTACTGAAAGTAGAAGAAAGATAACCTCCTAACAAATATAGGTTCAATGAAGTGACAAACGGTTGGAGCTCTTCTAATTCGTCTTTTTTTTTTTAGTGCAAATATTAACTGATAACCAAAGCTTACATGATTTTGTCATTGCATATAATAAAACAAATAAAATCAAAATATTTATTCTACTAAATACACAATCAGCTTCAGCTATTAAACAGCAAAACTTGATTATTAACAGTAATAAATCATCAATGGTACTGAGGCACCTGCTTAAGCTTCTTTTCCATGTCAAAGAAAAGGAAGAGGTTGCCAATATATGATGTTCTGAGGATAAACGAAAAAACTTCATTAGTATATTGAAGAAAATACATTTTCACAACCAGAATTTGATCCACAATTTGAATACTTGTTTTGTGCAATTCTCATGTCTCCTATGATGTATACCATATATGCTGTGTGACAAAACAACTATCATATTTGGAACTTAAAGCTGTATAACTGGCAATCTTATCAGTTTCATTCAAATTGTTCAAAATGAATGGCAACAGAAAGAATATGATAATCGTTGCTCAGATGGTCAAACATCAAATGCTATCTTAATCTCTGAACAATATTTGGAAACATAATGAAACAAAAAGGAGGAGTATTTCTTATTTTATTTGAAATCATTAGTTTGACACTACAATTGCCTAGCACAAGTGCCCTTGCCAAGTCAGTTTCAGGCAAGAAATGGACCTGCTGATAGAAGTAGAAGACCAATGTCAATGAGGAGATTCAACCATGTTGGTTGCTCAATTTAGGGACATGCAATTAAGCAAGAAAAAACCTCAATGAGTGTCACTGGGTAAAAAATAGCAAACTGTCATACTTGTTCAAGTTGCAGCCGAGACATTGCACTTGTCACCACCATTAGAAAAAAAAACTATCAGATCAAGAACCACATACTTGTACTTAAACATTGTTCTATCATCTATGTTGCTTCAGAAACAGAAACAGCTTGAATCACATTGGGCATTCTCAAGCTGAGGAGATAAGATTGTTACTTTTGGCATTCGAGGGGCAAGCCTTGACACAATAATAATTTCTCTTTTGAAACCTGTCAGACCAGAATTTAAGTCCCAAAAACAACCTCTTCACTTACAAAAGGCAGTGCTCATAGTCTCATACATTAACCATCTTTAGATCCTGCATTATCGAAAGCCTCATGCACAAAGGCCATTTTTTTCTTTTGGCATTGAGGTACTTAAAAAGCCTTAACACTTAAGACAGTTGCATCCTTTACTCACCACAAGAAAAATAACATTTCAATCTTCATTTTCTTAACTAAGGGCAAGTTAACTTTCATGGAAAAAGCAAGCTAATGCAAATACGTGCATCTTGCACTCCACTTGAATCATTACAGAATTGGCTAAAGAATCAAGATGACAACAGTGGAATATTATGAATGAGAACATAAAAAAACTGAGGGCAAAATTGATCACCATGAAGTATTAATGCCACAATATACTAAAAATAAAGACTAATAAAAGTTATCTAGAATGTGTGCATGGTGATTTAGATGCTAAAATTAACATTTAGCAACCATATCAAACCACATACAATCATGATAGACAAACAATTAGTGACTAATCAATCAATTACAACTTAGTGAACTAAAAAGCAGCTGCTGATCCCAATCAGGATGTAACACATCCAAATGAGAAATGCATAGGCCAAAGGCACCATGAATATTGAACTACCTGAAATCTACCAATGGGCGGAAGTAATTTTGACCAAACATATAGTAGTCAAAAGGCTCTCGTACTGCCTTGTGATAAGGTGAAAAGTTAAAGGGATTCTGCAAGAGATACAAAGAGTCATTATTACCAAAATCTTCATTTAGAACATTGACAACATACACCAGGTTAAACAATTTGATATTGCTAAAGTTGAATGTGAAAACCTCAACATCCAAGAGAATACGATCAAATGCAACAGCCATATTTGACAGTATGATCTCGCTTGCACTAGAATCTCTGCTTTGCATGACCTGACAAGTTTCAAAGATAAAGATTTTCATTAAATTACCTTTTTGAACAAAACGAATGGGAATGCACCAACCAAGAAGATGGAAAATAGAACAAATTCCTCCAGTACACAGCAAAAGAATTGAGAAAAACAGTCATCCACTCATCTAAATAACTTACTTAAAAATGATTCCATATTAATATTAAAAACCATCTCATATCATACATTTGATAACAATTTTGACCTCAAAAATAGGGCAGGCAAATCTTTTTTCTGTGAGAACTAAAATACTGAAAAGCCCAAATATAAACATAGGCCTAACTAGTTGAGCTTATTTAGGGGAGAATCTACAATAGGAGAAAGAAACAAATGCTGCCTAGAACCAGAAACTGCTAGGATAGTTATTATCATAAGCAAAGTGACCTCCAAGAAGGATTAGTGGCAATGGAAGATTTGGAAAGAATGGAACCGTAGAAAGATCAAAAAGATATTCTGGCAACATGCCTTATCAAGTAGTTGATAAGCTCATCTGCAGTATATCTCCTCCTGAATCAGGCTAGTCTACGGTCTAGTTCTCCATTAACCTGATATTTACCATCCGATCCAAACCAATCCAGGCAATTTCTCAAACCCTGGTATCGATTATTAGTTGGTACTAACTGTTCAATCAGGTATCGGCATCAAAACATATAGCTTGATTATGGTACATTAAGTGCATTTTTATTTTTATATTTTATTCAAAGATATCAACCAATACATATCGGTATACCACTCGACATGATTCCAACAAGGTTTGTATTGGTATCGGTATACCAATACATATGAAAGAAACATGCCTCCCTTGATAGGGATTGGACTAAAAAAAGACCAAGGTTTTGTAATTTCACTTTGAATGTGACATAACCAGTCCATACATCTTTTGCATCAACCAAAATATGAAACAATAAAATAAAATATAGTTGCCTGTAATGACTAATGAGCAAGCCTTATAGTGCAACTAACAGCTGAAATGATAGAGCACAAGAAAATGTCAAGAGTTTAAGAAAGCAACTTACTCATTGTGCCACCTAACTAAACATAAAAAAGATAATTATATGAAATCCACGCATGAGGAGTATCTGCATTTTGGGCTGGACTTAGAGCATTGCGGAAGTTGTAAAATACTTCCTCTAGTCTGGTAGCAATATCTGAAGAAAGCTTTCCAGCTTCAACTTTCTTCCTTATGCAAGAAAGCAGCTCTAAGGATAAAAAAATAAATGGAATAAATAGTTAAAAAAAGATCACGTGGTCCATTTCAGTGGACTATAACTATTTCCAAGAGGCCTAAGTCCAAAAAATTTTCAACATGCCTGTAATTTATAAAAATAATTGAAGACTTCTACTTGGCAGGGACAACTATTAGCTGAATTTGAACAGCTTCTATCATGCAAATATTTTCAACGTGTCAATGATTTACAAAACGATGTCGCAAACAATTTATGTGACATTATGACAGCTTAGTGATAATAGTTAAACGAGAAATATTTTAGTTGATGAGAAATTTGACAGTATCCAAGAACGTAAATTTATGATGTTATGAATCACGTTCCACAGGCTGCTCGTTGCCTAAAGCACACTGGAGGGGTAAAGAGGTGCTTAACTTACTCTGGCTTTGGGAAGTTTATGCTGTCATGCAGACCAACCATCATGAAAGCATAGTATGGATGACGCAACATGCTAACTTGTGCAAACCAATTCAAGGGTCGGATGTAATTTCAGCATTTGAAATAGCACACAGAGTAACAGTTGTCTTGGTATAAACAACACACATTTCAAAATTATAGCATCCAAAAATACCACCAAAATTTTCAAAGCTTCTCAAACGCAATAGAATGCCGTTCATCGAATCAAACACGAACTCGAACAAAAATTTAGCAACAGGACCGTACCTTCTTCATTCCGCACTCTAAGAAAACACCTGGAATGCGCGACCTCCACCTCCGCCCCCATATCCGAGGCAAGAACCGCTCTCCTCGTCACGCTCCTCCAACCCCTCCCAACGGGCTCCACCACCGCCCTAGCCTTCGAACCGCTGATCCAGCGCGGGCGCCGCCCCAGCCTCCACCGAACCAAACAATTTAACGAAATGCCGCCACCTGAACTCGAAGCACCAGAAGCACCACGAATCGTTGGAACCCCACGCACTCCAGCGCACGAGCCAGAAGTCCGAGGAGGGGCAGCAAGCGTCATCGGGGTCGGCGACCAAGAAGTCAAAGAAGCGACCGAAGAACTCATCGACGGCCCGCAAGATGGAATCCAGCCGCAAGAGATGTCTCGAGAAAGCACTAGAATGGCTTCAAGGCCTCCCTCGAGCTCCGAGCCGATCTCCCCTCTCTTTGTGTTGGCGAGGTGGGATGCAGCGGAGAAGGTCGGGGCGGCGGTAGAGAGCATGTATATGGCGCGGCTATCGAGCGTTCATTGGTCGAAGAAGGGGCTCGATTGCCTAGCGGATATTTAAAATAAAATAAACTCGAAAAATAGAGGAAAAAAAAAAGGAGGAAGAAGAAGAAAATATGCATTATATATAATATTCTTTTTATTTGTGAAAGGAAGGAACGAGAGGCAGCCGATGCAGAGAGGAAAATAAAAAGAAATTGAAGGAAAATACTTTTGCGGTTTATCGGTTGGAAGTGCACGCGCTTGGTGTGGTTGCCAGGCGGCCTAACGAATGCCGATCCTTGGTGGATATAGATGACTATGGTCAACGACCCACGTGGCACGTCAGAGCTGTCGCAGTACACGAAAGTTGTTGTGGCACAGCATCGACGGCGTGGGGAAATAGGAGGGGTCCTATCTAGCGTGACACGTGGTAATCAAAACAGCCAGGGTGGAGAACCTCGAGGAATTCGATGCTCTCGACCGTCTGATGAGGATATTTGGTGATTCATGTTGCGGTAGAAGAGAAGTTTCCGAGTCGATGATCCATGTGTCGAAATATATTGCGTTTGCATGCCAAATTAAAGATTAGATCATAGGTGGAATTGAGCATGATCCCAAGAGCTGGTCCTGCTAGCCGAGGGAATCAACCCAGCAGCAGAAAGAGTACAAACCGATAGCTCCATCAAATCCTTCACCGAAAGAAAACCAGTATTCTTGGACCGAGCAACCACCCCAACATCTATTCGCATTCAACTGTGCCTAACCTTAAGCTGATTAAGAAAAAGAAAGCCGCTAGCTACAGCCAGACCGACCGGGAGAAGCAGGTTTTCTCGAGTCATCAAACAACAACTCGGGGACCCCTTCGGTATCGTATGTATTCGACGAGCTAGCTTGCTACAGCTCCGACTGCATCCTCCAAGTACGTCGTATCCAAGCTTGTGTGTTACGCCGACTTGGAGGCTTCCCCCCTGCTTTGCATGCGGACAGCTCCTCTCGAGCTACCATCCTTTACGGCCACCTGCATTTGTAAATTTTTCTGATTTCCAAGAATATTAAATGATGGCAATTACGATAACAAAGTCTCCGTCTCCGTAGGTACGACGTCGATGTGTCGACGTCCATTCCATCCACGTGGATCTCCATTCCTATCGGTGCAAGACAAGTGTCCTATGCCACTTTGGTCAACTCTTCTTATATGGGGTAGGAGACGGGGTCGTGGAATCTCCGGTGGCACAGGTCGGTGGCGCGTCACCATCCCGGCATGCAGCTTCCTCGTCGCCCGCTTACGCTTCTGCTTATCTCCGAAGAAAACAATAATAATAATTTATATTATAACAATAACAAGAAAAGATAATTTGCATCAATCTTATGAAATTATATATTCTGGCGCTACCTCGTGACTACTGAATAGAACAGAATAAGTTGCCGTAACCATGAGAACGATGAGCTACTGAACGGATGGTAGCCCATCCAAAGGACATTATGTTGGCGTAGTAGGAGAAACAAACTTTTATTTCTTCATTGACAAGGTCCCTTAATAATTTTCACACCTTCATCCTTGGAAGCCCCCGTATCATTGATCAAGGTGGTGTGATAAAATGGTTGACCCAAAAAGATGATCATGCATACGCATAAATATGCATATAAATATATGAGGATTACTTTTTGATAAATATATACCACGATGGAGTAGGTCGAAGTCTTTTTCCTCACGAGTGAAGACTGTGACTCGCCAACAAAGTCGCACCAAAAGTTCCCACGCCTTTCTAGTGAATTCATTTTCTAGATGCATAAAGAAGACGTCCAACCAACCCAACTGCATCCCACCACGTAATGAGAAGATTAGCCTATTCAAGCCCAATCTCGCTCTTCAGCTTTCTTCGACGTTGGCGTAATGCAGATGGGATTCGAGCCCGATTCAGATTTGAACTGAACCAAATTAAAACCACTGTAGTCCTTACTAGGGAGAGTGTTGGAGTCGATTGTACGCAGTCGTTGGGTGACTTGAACCGATATTTGCTTGGCAACTGGCAATGCGGTCATTTAGTGAGAGAAGAAAGGCAAAATATTTGGACACTTAGAAACATTTGGTGGCTAAGAATCTGGTCCCCATCTTCCATTCAGTACTTTAATTATCCAATCAAAGCTTATGATCATATAAAAACCTCGTCTCCCTCCTTTATAAGTGATGAAGAGGAGGCACAAAAACGGGTGAGAGGGAAGAAGAGAACAAAAGGATCGTAGAAAACTAGAGAAGAGATATACCGTCATGGCGGCAACTCCGAGGAGGATGCCGGCGGCGTTCATCTTCCTCCTGTGTATCACCACTGCGGCGGTGGGCTTCGACGTGCCATCCTTAACCTTCAGCGAGGGCTTCTCCCATCTCTTCGGCAACGACAACCTCATCCGCTCCGCCGACGGCCAGAGTGTCCGTCTCAGCCTCAACCGCTACTCCGGTAACCCTCAGCCCCGTCACCCTCTCGCCTCGCTGGGGCCTTCATCGTTGTCTTTCTGCGTTGAGCATATCTGCATATGCATACGTGTGTCAGCCAGGCTCGGGCTTTATCTCTTCGGACCTGTATGATCACGGATTTTTCAGCGCGTCCATTAAGTTGCCATCGGATTACACCGCCGGCGTCGTCGTCGCCTTCTATGTGAGTCATCGTCGTTGAATTCTTCTGTTTGCCTCAGCTTTGTCTTGCTGTCGTTTTTGTTCACCGTAGCATATCGCACGCTTCTCTTCCAAAACCCTTCCTATTCATGTAACGTAATGAAGCGCTGCATCTAGTCAAATGTGATGGCTTGAACGTTTGGCAATTGGAATGGGTCTACTGCATGGTGAGTGTTGGTAAGCTCTGTGGCTCCCGATTGATATTGCAGACTTCCAATGGAGATATACATCCCTGGACGCATGATGAGCTGGACTTCGAGTTCTTGGGCAACGTAAGAGAGAAAGACTGGAGGATCCAGACCAATGTGTTTGGGAATGGGAGCACCACCCGAGGCCGGGAGGAGCGCTACCTCGTCCCCTTCGATCCCACCCAGGAAGCGCACCGCTACTCCATCTTGTGGACCCCTGACACCATCATGTATGTAATTTACTTCCCCGCCTCCCTCCTATTATATTTGCAGTGCAGCTTGGAATAATATATGGAGTGCATGCTCTTATCCATCTACTGGTCGATCAATTCGGACCATCAAACCACTATATTCCTTCGCGATGATTCCAGTCCTCGCTGTTATCTGATGGCATCCGAATTATTAGTTAATCTATATCTTTTTGGCTGCTTCATTCTTGAGCTCTCGGTTCTTGCGAGGATCAATGCCTTTGACCATGCAACTCTTACGCCTACGCTTAATCAATCGGCATGCATGCAATTGAACTGATCGCCCTGCTTCGTGCAGATTCTACATCGACGACATCCCCATCAGGGAAGTGGTCCGGACCGACGACATGGGTGGCGAGTTCCCGGCGAAGCCCATGTCGGTGTACGCAACCATCTGGGACGGCTCCGCCTGGGCCACCTCCTACGGCAGGATCAAGATCGACTACAAGTACGAGCCATACGTCGCGGACTTTTCCCATCTCGCCCTCCTCGGCTGCCGCGTCGACCCCATCCAACAGGTGGACTCCGCCGACCGGTGCGCGGAGGCCGTCGAGGAGCTCATGTCCGCCGACTACGCCATCCTCACCCCCATGAAGCGCGCCGCCATGCGCCGGTTCCGCGAGCGCTACATGATCTACTCCTTCTGCTACGACCAGCATCGGTATGGGAACGTCACCTTCCCCGACTGCGACTACGCCTCCACGGAGCACACCAGGTTCGGGGAATGGGGAGACAACAAGATTCCACCCAAGGAGGTGCGCGGGTCCAAGCGGCGGAGCCGGAAGCCGAGCGCCGCGGAGTAGATTTGATCTTCTTGTTCATATGCAGTACATGCCTTCGATCTCCACACGATCTTTAGATAGAATTGTGTCAATTCTTTGGGTTAGGTGGCTAAGTTAGATGAACCATTGTAATCAAAGTGGGTTGGTGTTTGATCCTTTGTCAAAATCATGGGGTTGGTTGGCGCTACAAAGAAAAGGCAGTGTTCGTTGTTGGGCCAGAAAAGAAAGAATCCAGCCAACGATCCATGTCCAAGCCCAACCCATCCCAACCATTACTTCAACGGCTAGTTTATAGCAAATAAAGAAAGGGTTTACTTCTAATGGCCTCGTTCTACAACGGTCATATTACCGTTGCATTCCTCCCAATTCGAATCCTTTAAAAACCCTGCTCCTCTACTTCCCCATACACCCCCACTCATATCTCTCCATCCCCTTCTCCGCAAGATCCGCAAGAGGAACCTGTAGTAGTCGTTGTTGTGTCAGGCGGTGTGCTATTCTTCTTCTTGGCAATGGAAACTCCATCCTCCACGAGAAGGGTCACAAGATCTCAGGCCGCCGCCGCAGCCGCCAACTCCCGTGAGCAAACTCCACCTTTCTCTCTATCTATGTATCAACGAATAAGGGGATATGTAGTTCCTGTTACTTAGTAAATTCTAGACCGCACAGAGAAGAGCAAGCATGAGGACTGGCACCCGATACCAAGAAACGGAGGGGATCGCGCGGCGCTTCTTGACATCACCAATGACTCGCCCGTGGTAGGGCTCGCGACCGGGTGCTTCCTGGTCGAGAAGACGCCCTCGTCGTCGGCGGTCAAGAGCCGGGTCATAGCCAGGAGGACCCCCGGGTCGGGCGAGGAGGTGCTCCGGGGCCAGGTGCGGACGCTGTTGCAGAAGGTTGAGGAAGACACAGAGCTCGTGAATAAGCTTCCTTTTGGACATCCGCCACCACCACCCCCGCAGCGCTTCCCTTCCCTCCTGGGACTCTCAAGATCTCCGATTCATCTTCTCGCCCCGACGCCAGCCAATACGCCACAAATCCCCAACATGAACTGCTCGAACGAAGGCTATAGTTCGACGGGGTTTGCGTCACCCTGCGTTGTGCCTGAAGAAGACGACCATCCTAAGGTATTATAAGAAATCCCATAAGATTATGGATTCCCACTTTGATTAGAGTTCCTTGGGCTATCTCTTCTAATGATGCCCAGTAAATCATTTACCAATTCCAATATTTGCCAATAGAACTCACGATTTCTGATATGTCCATGTTCGTGTCTTCACTTGTCATCATCGATTTCTTCATGAGAAGCGACGCTTTGGGGTAAATTTACTTACGTTGTTTGGGCTCCAATTCGTTCAGGTTGTGGCAGCATTCAATCGAGAGGAAGCCTTCCATCCTCAAGAATGCCTGATCAACCGCGCACTGATGTTTGACTCGCCTGAGAAATCAGACATGTCAGACATCTCGACGATCTCTTCGTCGCTGACATTCCAATGTAGCAGCCAAAGCAGTCGCCGCCAGGAGGGGTCTCCCGACGATGATGACAACTCCATCTGGTCCGTTCATGTTCATGCGAGTGCCAATTCCGACCGCGACCACGACGAGCTGCTTGAAGAAGAAGAAGAAGAAGAAGAAGAAGAAGAAGGCATCGATTCCAAAGAAACGAAAGTTGCAGAAGAAGAGGAAGAGGGCGAAGCAAACGACGAAGAGTTGCTGAGCGACTTGTGCGAAGGTATGAAGAAGATGTCGATGCTGGCTGACGAGCCAAGGTTGCTCGAGTTCACAGGGAAGCACACGAGATTCATCTACAACAGCGACGATGAGATGGAAGGAGAAGAGGAAGCGATGGGTGGAGCGGCGGTGTCACCGAGCGTGTTGGTGTTGAAGGGCCTGCCTGCGCCGCAGGGGAAGCACCTGCGTTTCAAGGAGGATGACGACTAAGGGCAGTGCTGCCATTGCATTTTGGTTGTCTTTCTGTGACACCATTTTTCTGTTTGTTTCTCTCCTCATTCCGTCCTGTTACGTTGTCACCAACTTCATCTTCTTTTCTGACATGAAAAATCTGGATGGAGAACGATGAAAAAATCTACTGAATAAATCAACTCAGAATTTGCAAGAACTACTGTTTCTTTTTTTTTTAGATTATTTGCTACCATTATGCGCATCATGTTCATCAAGCAATTTCGGAATCGACAGTGGTGTATGATGGGGTTCCATATTTGATTTTTGATCCAATTTTGTGGTGGCAATATAGACTACAGATCTGGACTTCAAGTAATCGCATCCCTGACTCAGGCAGGCAACACAAGCTGCGATTCCCAATATAGACTACATACCATGTCTGGTTAATCAATTTTAGTATTTCAATTTTTAAATTTAAAAAAATTATAAAGTAAAATATTTAATCTCATTTCTATTAATGTCATCGACAAGAATGACATGAGAAAAAATAGGTAAAAAATAAATTTGATCGAAATTAATATATGCTTTAATAAAATGTTGAAGAGCAGGTCTCCACTCTGGCTCCACCATCACTTCTCTTATCTTTGACTCCAATGATCTCGTTATGATTATCGTTGATGGTGAAGCTTCGTCACCTTTCTATATTATGCTGACTACATCCACATGACCCTTGACTTCGAGGAACATTTTCAATAGTATTACTTCGAGAACCATAAACTACAATTCACCTATGACATTTAGGTCTCCTCCTTGACTCCCTTCCTCGAGTCACACTGGATCTTCTTCATGCAGATCATTAACTTCTTCACCATCGAGGATTACATCCTCTGCATAGGTAGCTACCTCATCACATGAGCCAATGTTAACGCTTTTTGAGAAATCATTATTATCAATAGTGTCAATGCTTAATGACGAATTTTCTCGAATACAAAAGCTACCATCCTCTTCATTAAAGACTAAATTAGCCTCTTCGGTGTCGGACCCCATCGCTACTACTACACGATCGGCCCCGTATTTGATGCCTTCTCCAAGTACCACTATAAATACATAAACCTCCTATTCGACTTGTTAATGTCAACAATTTTACGCCGTGATCTCGGGACCGTCACGGTTGGGTTCGTGTCCGAATGCGCAGGGGTCGCCTCGTCGATCTCTGAACAGGAAGCCGACGTCGTGTCACGGACTTAGCTGGTTTTGCCTAAGCCGTGCGGCACCAATGCGTATCACCGCAAAGGTCAGCCTCCCCGAAATCTCCTACAATCCCTTAGGACCTGCAAAAGAGAAGACGGGACAGAGAAAGTGCTTCACACGGGATCCACAAGCCACTCTTTTAGTAAACACTTTATAGCCAATGCACATTCCAACAATGGATATCACAAGCTCAGAACAGTTGCACAACAAAGGTATAAAATTGGTCCACTACAGATCGAATTCTATTACAAGTATTCCTCGACGCTGCGTACTTTATGTACAAGCCTACAATGGCTGTCAAACTCACTCAAATAGGGCATTTTGCCTTTGGCAAGCCCTTTACAAGCTTTACAAGTGACAACCAACCAAAAGGGACACGGACAAGCACAAGCATTACACCGAACAAGCCGTTTACAATTTTGTCCGTGACATTCTCCCCCACTTATTCCTTCGACGTCCTCGTTGAAGCCTTTCTTTCACGACGACGCAACTTCTTTTCTTTGTGGGATCTTCGATCTTCTGCTCCCTATTGTGATGCCCCTTTGACTCCCAATTGTTCTCCGCTTGTTGTTGTTGAGTCGTCGAACTTTAATCCGCCATGCTGCTTCAACTCGCCAATGACTCTGACTTTAGTGTGGGGTTGGCAGAGTTGTGCTGATCCTTGCTGGTTCTTGCGGATTCCTCTGATGAAGGTAAAAGACCATCATTGATATGCGCCAGTCTTCAAATTCTTCTTGTCTCTTGAACTGGATAGATGCTTGTTGGAGCTTTAACGAGCATCGCCGCAACCTTTAAAATTTTCGTCATTCCTCCGCAAAATTTGCCCATCGAATCTTCTTCCACTTAGTTGTCTTGAAGGGTCTTCAAATCGTGCAGAGCTCCTCTGTTTGGATAACTAAGAGAGTGGGTACTCGGTTTCACCCATTCTCTTGGGAGTTGAGAAGGCAAAGGTTACTTGTCTTCGCCCGCCTCCTCGAGTTTGTACTTTCAGGCTTCAAGTGGTTACTAGACTTCGCCGCTCTCACTCACACTTCAAGCACTTGAAGTGTTTGCAATCCTGCGTTGAGTCGCCATCGGGATTCACCTTCTCATTGCCATTGAACTTCGGAATGCAAGAAGTTATCACTCCAACTTGGAGTAAGTCTCCGATAAGATTTGGTCGCTTTGGGGTTGTACCGCTTTCTCCATCATTTCGCGCGACTCGACTTTGAGTAGCAAAGGTACAAAGACCGCTGCATCGCCTCGCTTCGATCCTTGGTCATGCACTCTTACATAGATCCAAGTCCTTCACTCACGGCTATCTTGATGGAAAGTCTGCTGACATTGGTCTTACGGTTCTTCAGCTTCGCCTTCTTCACCTTGTCTTGGTACATGGAGTTTGCAAAGCATTCTCCTCCTCCACGGCCCATATCACTTACCAAGTGCTCTCCTCTAAGAGAGCAAGGGATTGATGACTCCCGGAAGTCCCGCTCGGCGGTACCATGGCATTACGACGCCCATGGCACTACTATCCGCTTGTCTCGCATCTGCATCCCTTCGTGATCGGTAGATCCGCTCTGCATCATTGTGACACTCCTCCGAGTTCACCTTCAATCTAACCGATGATTGATCTTGGGTAGCTGAGTCCTCTCTGGACTCGCCATTGCTTCCTCGCCTTTTCGACCATCCGCTTCAACACCCTCTGTGTTCTCAAACAGCTTCTACTTGGTCGATGGAAAGATAGATCGAACTCCCATGTATGGCCACCGCCACACATGTTGCAGGACTTGCACCAATTCTCGTTCTCCTTAGCTTCATTGGTGCAATGTTCGCTTACTCGGCCTTGTCCTCTCGACTTGCCGGGCTCCCTTGCGAATGGGAGCTCAAGTAGTTCCACTCTTCAGCAGCTCCGATCATACCTCTAAGATGATCCGGTCCCCACATGGGACTCACCGGTACTTGCATCCGAACTTCTTCCTCGACAGAGCACGGCCCCATAAGTCGATGTCCAAGGCTTCCATTCAATGCAACATTCGGTGCATGCACGGAAGACCCGCCTCTGCGGTACCATGGCATTCACTGCTTGAATCCATAGCTCTTCTTACCGTCGTGTTGTTCACCAACTCGGAGCTCCTTGTCGCGCTCCCGGTCATATCTCCAAATGACCATATCACTCACGGGATACACTGTGTGTGTCATCTTGCCACGAACCATTCTACCCCGATCCCCTGCATCATGTCGCCTCCTGGTGACATCTCCTTGCATTCTGATCCCTGTGGTATGAACTCGAATGCGATATCTCCATGTGTGGACTCGCCAACACATCGCAGGCCTTCGCCACCGATTCTGATTTCGCTTCGCTTTGGCAATCGACCTTCGCCCACCCACTCTCGGGTCACACTTGACGAAGCCTAGTTTCTAGGACAATCCATCGCCTAGCAGCTCCTCCAAGTCTCTCGACTTCGCTGAAATAGATGCACCATTGCTCGATCTCGACTCGCTCTACCAAAGACAATCTCCGCTGCGTGCGCGCTTTGCGTCATGGCAACTCGAATGGTAACACTGCGTGGCATATTCTTCAAGAGTAATCGCCTCTGATCCTCTTGCCCGTGTCAAGGCCTTTTGACACCAACTTTGCTCTCAAAGAAATCAAGGCCGCTTTAGAATCTCCACCAAATGCTTCATCGAGATAAAGTGCATGTGCCTCAAAGCTCCCTTGTCTTTGGCACTATACAAGACGAGTCGGCTCCATCTCGAATATGAAACCCATGGAACGGCATGATCCGATTCCTCGCCTCGCAAGAGTTCATGTCCTTGACTGCCTAGGAAAGCTCCAAGCCTCCGCTCCACATTCCATCTTCTAAACCAACTCCCTTCATGCGGCCTGGGTACTTCACTAAGTTACCCCAAGTTGCTTTGCTTCTCGATTTGCATTGCGTTGATGGTGGCCTCACGCCAACCATTCCACGGGTTAGCCCTCTGCTGAGACCGATCTCACTATCGGCCCAAGTGTGCCTTCACTTTGTGTTGCCTCGGGTTGCTCCCCACTTGATCTCGCTTATGCGCCCACCAACGATCACCACTAGCGAGATCATGCAATGACTCCTTACCGCTCACTCGATCCGCCGAGCTTCGCCTTGAGGTACTCCTCAACTAGTGCGGTTCATTGCGCATAACTCGCCTCTCGCAGAACCGGACTTATCCTCCCGGATATCGTCCCGCTGGAGCAACTTCTCTTCGCATCCTTCCTTAGGAAGTTTTGGAGACCACAATCCCTTGGACTACTTCGCCTCGCCTTGAACAAATCGCGCCCATTCTCGCCATTGCAAATGCACTTGCTAGATTGTGACACTTCACCAATACACCGACCGATCGCACCCTCTCTGGTCTAGCAACATGTGAACCTCTTTGCACACTTCAAGATCTTACTTAAAGCATCCCCGCACATGTCGAAGAGAAAGTTTCAATACTCCATGGCGCCGACCTTCGGCCGCTTTGGGATGGCCACTGACAGTCCATCGTCCGCATGCAAGCCTTGCATGAGTATCAATTCTTGAGTTTGCAACTCCCCTCACCTCTGTGAGCTTTGCACAACTCTTTCGATCATTGAACAACCCACTCCGCCTTGCACGGTCTCATCCTTTGCCAAGCACTCGCTTGCTTTGAGCACCGTCAAGTTTGGGTGTCAATGTCGAGCCACTGCTCGAACTCACCATCCCCACCTTTGTGCGCCCGTAATTCTTCTTAGCTTGTTGTCCTCATGGTGCTCGACAAGGTCCCCACGCTTGCATGCTAAGTGTTTCTAAGTGAGCTTGTCCCGCTCGATACCAATCATCACGGACTTAGCTGGTTTTGTTTAAGCCGGCGGCACCAATGCGATCACCGCAAAGGTCACCTCCCCAAATCTCCTACAATCCCTTAGGACTCGCAAAAGAGAAGACGGATGAGAAAGCGCTTCACACGGATCCACAAGCCACTCTTTTAGTAAACACTTTATAGCCAATGCACATTCCAACAATGGATATCACAAGCTCGTAACAGCTTGCACAACAAAAGTATAAAATTGGTCCACTACAGGATCGAATTCTATTACAAGTATTCCTCGACGCTGCACTTTATGTACAAGCCTACAATGGTCACAAACTCACTCAAATAGGGCATTTTGCCTTTGGCAAGCCCTTTACAAGCTTTACAAGTGACAACCAACCAAAAGGGACACGGACAAGCACAAGCATTACACCGAACAAGCCGTTTACAATTTTGTCCGTGATAGTCGGGTCGGGTGAAGCTGATCCACCGCTCGGTCGGGATTGGTTCCTTCATCTGGTGCCCAGCTCGATGCATGCCTTTCGGTTCCTGCACACAGGTTGGGTCGGGGGTTTCCCGTCCCGACCCCTCCGATGAGGGTGAGTAGAGTGTTTCATAGAGAGAGAGAGAGCCCTTGGTTGCTGGTGTCTCAAGATCGGTGCAGCTCCTCTCGACGATGGGAGCTCGGCCGCTGCCATGCAGCGATGGCAGCTTGGTTGTTGCTATGCAGCGATGGGAGCTCGGCTAAGAGAGTCTTGTTCCTCTCCTCCTCTTTCTCCTTCTTCTCCTCCTCCTTCTCCTTCTGATTGCTGGTTGATTCCCCTCTTTCTCATCTTCTGTTCTTCTTCCCCGCTCTCCTTTTCCTCGGTGAGGTCTGAGGTTTTTATACTAGGAAAGCTACTATTCATTGATGTGCTTGTCCGCAGGGCCGTACATCTGATAACGTCTAACCCTGGTGGACCTATGGACGACCCGGTTTTTCCGGGATGGGAACGTGCCTTGGTTGGCATCCGGGCTGTCACGTCCCCTGTTTTATTACCCTTATCACGACTTTTTCCATTTCTTAACAAGAGGTAGCAACGATGGACCAAAGTGAAGACCATATTGAATTCGATCTTTTTTATTAGTGAAATTATTTTTCTCTATTTTTTATCATTGAAAGCATGTGTAATATTTTTCATCGATAAAATTGATAATATAAGAAAAAATAAAATTAAATATTTTACTTTCATAATTATAAAAATATTAATATATTTTTTAAAAAATTTAAAATTAAATATATTAAATATAATTAATAAAGAATAATATGTAATTAGTCGATCCTTGAATACTAGCAAGGATAAGGGTTGCTTTTTTTTTCTTGTTTTATAATAAATAATAATAAACGGGAAGATCCTTTTAGCTACTTCCACGGCTGTTCTCACCTCGCACTCCGTCCGCCCCCGCACGACCCACAACAACAACGCAGATGGTTACTGTTATGGGTATTAAATGCGACATGACGCCACGCTCCTATGGACCCTGCCCTTATGACGTCACGCCCCTCCTGCGCTCAACTACCCCCACGATTGACCACCCGACGTGATGTCTCCTCTGCTCTGCCTTAAGACCATGCTGAGTCAACCACGACATCGGCCTGCGAAACCAGGCCCGTATACCGTCCCTCAGACGCAATCAGAAGCACGCCAGGGCTCGACATATTTAACCGACCACAGAGTAAGAAAGGGAGGGTAAGTCTTTCGGGGATCGAGGATAGGATTTGGACACTAGTGGGCGAGCCGAGCTGGAACGAGGGAGCGGGGATCGACTTGAGCGCCGGAGGGTCGGGCGAGCATCCTCCGACCCCTTTGTGCAGTACTTCTCGGCGACCCTCAAACGAATGACCGACCGGGATACGGTGGGAGCAGGAGCCCTCGACGAGCCCCGAACCTTGCCGAGACGACCCCGGATTCTCTTCTTCCCTAACGCAAAGAGCCCGGGATCACGGTAAAAAGTTGTTTGCACTAACAGATTTACGCTAGAAGGAGGGCCCGTCGAGAGAGCATCTACTACACCCCAAATAATACATGGACGAGAGGTCGCCCCCAGGGGGAACGTCAGCGAAAGCCCCCTGGAGGGACGATCCCACTTCGACCATGGAACGCTACTGGAACCTGTTCAACGACCCTGGACTTCACCCACCCGACGGGGTTTCATCACCCCCACCCCAGGTTACTGCAGAGGCTTTTCGAGACTGTCCCAAAGAGTCCGAGCCCTAACGAACGCGTGCGGCAGCCGTCGTCCCTCATCTTCCTTTCGGGATGGAAGGGCCGAATCCCCGAAGACCCGGCCTCTCCCCCCGTGCTCGAGAGTTGCCCCCCACGGTACCATCCTCCCCCGCATCTCGTCAGGCCCAGGATGGAGCCCGAGTTCTCGAAAGGCCGGGCGCTCCCCCCGAGCCCGAAGTTATATCCTCGAATTCGACGGGTTTACTCCGAGCGCAGGTCTGCTCTATTTCCCAACGCCTGGAGGAGATGCAGAGGGACGTCCGAATGTCAAAGGAGGAGCAGCGGGCAGACCCTCGCTAGGAGTCACCCTTCACCAGCGACATACAAGAGTACCCGGTGCCTTTGAATTTCCGCCTACCCTCCGTCGATCTTTACGACGGGGCCAGTGATCCGGCGGATCATGTTGCCGCCTTTAGAGCGCAGATGGCCCTATATGGGACCTCGGACGCTTTGATGTGTCGAGCGTTCCCTACCACGTTGAAAGGAGCCACCCGCACCTGGTACGGTACTTTAAAAAGCGGGACGATAACGTCCTTCGAACAGCTCGCCAGGGATTTTGAGCTACACTTCTTGGCGTTCGCGCGTCCGAAGCCATCGGTCGCGCTCCTCTTAAGGCTGAAGCAGAAGGAGGACGAGTCCCTTTCTCACTTCGTGCGATGGTTCACCACGGAGGTACGAGAATTATCTGACGCTCACCCCTCGCTGCTGATGCAGGCATTTATGACAGGGCTGCGACCCTCAAGATTTTGCTGGTCCTGGTGGAACGACTTCACATCCATCGCGAGGATATTTCAGCGGGCAAACCATTATGTGGCGGCCGAGACTTGGATGTCGGGAAGAAAGGAAGAGCGCCAAGGGGAAACCCGACCACCCTAACGGAGCGACAACGAGACGACGATCTCGCGTCGGGGACGCCAGTGGGACACCCGACCACCCCGCACCCGAGCTCCCGTCACCCCCCTTAAATACGTCTCGCATGCGGATATTCCTCCAGATAAAGGAAAGGGGAATGCTAAGACCTCCCCGCCCGATGAGAGCGGCGAGAGTTTACCGATCAGACCCACCGCCGCGTTTCACACGGCTGCGAATGGGCACGACACGAGCAATGTTATGAGTTGAGGCGGCAAATTGAAGAGCGATCCGGAGGGGACATCTAGATCAGTACCTCCAACGCCGCGGGAACCTTCCTGCGCTACCGAGGGGCTCGGCCGAGCGACACATTGACGTCATCGTTGGGGACCGCCTCCGCGGAATAGCACCTCGGCGTGCAGCGCTGCTCGCCACATCCGAGGAGCACCATTCCTGCCGAGCCGTAAGTCGGTTTTCCCTCGGAAGGTTCGGGCGCCCGAGCACGATGACGCCCTGGTGGTATCACCAATCGCCAACGCGCAAGTCAGAAGGATCATGGTCGACACAGGCAGCTCGGCCGACATCCTCTACTTCGACGCTTTCCTGGCGCTGGGATTACCGTAAGAGGCCTTGAAGCCCCACCGACGCCACGGGTTCATCGGCGACTTCGGTGGCGCACGGCGTGGCGCGGTCACCCTACCCTTGACTATCGGCGACTCTCCAAAGACCAAAACGGTTTTGGCGACCTTCCTGGTGGTCGATCTTCCCACCGCATACAACGCAATCCTAGGCCGACCGACCCTCAACAAGTTAAGGGCGGTTGTCTTCACATACCATCGGACCTTGCAGTTCCCTACAAGTGCCGGAGTCGGGGAAGTCCGGGGAAACCCCCAAGAATCCAGACGGTGCTATCTGACGGCAGTATCCTTGGGTAAGAGAAAGAGGCCGGGGCAGCCCCTGGAAGACCCGCGCGAGCCAAGACACCCGGCCCGACATCCCGAGCCGGTGAACCCGGCGGTCGACATCCCATTGCGAAATGACCGCCCCGACCAGACGGTCGGGATCGGTTCGGATTTAGCCAAACAAGAGCAGGCCCAGCTTATCAGCCTCCTCCAAGAGAATGCCGATGTCTTTGCTTGGACGGCGGGTGACCTTCCAGGATCAGCCGGAAGTTTCCCAAAGACCACCGAGCATTTCTCCGACCGCCGCCGGTGAAACAAAGACCTCGGGCCCAGGCTCCAGAGCGCCAACAAGCTGTGCAAACTGAGGTGGATAAGCTTCTGGCGTCCGGCTTCATTGAGGAAGTCAGGTACCCCCAGTGGTTGTCCAATGTAGTTCTCGTAAAGAAGCCTAATGGGAGTTGGAGAATGTGTGTCGACTACACCGATCTGAATCGTGCTTGTCCGAAGGATTGCTTCCCCTTACCAGATTGACCGGTTGGTCGACTCAACCGCTGGATACGCCCGTTTCTCCTTCATGAATGCCTTCGCGGCATAATCGATCCGGATGGCGCTCAAGATCAAAGAACATACCGCCTTCCATACCCCCGAGGAGCTTACTTTTATATGGTCATGTCGTTCGGATTGAAGAACGCGGGAGCCACTTACCGAGAATGGTGAACAAGATATTCGCCACCGATAGGACGGAACATGGAAGTTTACGTCGGCGACATGATTGTAAAAAGCCAAACGGAACCGCCCACCTCGACGACTTGAGGGAAACCTTCGACACACTAAGAAGGTATGGGATGCGACTTAACCCACTAAGTGCGTTTTGGCGAGCATCCGGAAATTCTGGGGTTCATCATACATGCAAGGGGAATTGATGCCAACCCGAAAAAGATCCAAGCGCTCGTCGACATGAGATCACCCAAGACAAGAAAGGAGCTTTAGTGCCTTGCGGAAGGATAAATGCTTTGTCTCGATTCTTGTCCCGATCGGGAGACAAATGTCTTCCCTTCTTCCGAGCTTTGAAGGACCCCCGGAACTTCCGATGGACGGCGGAATGCGAGGAGGCCTCGTACACCTAATACAAAGACTTGGCCGCTCTCCCGCCTTGCCTCGGTATCCGCCCCGGAAGGACTCCGCCTCTACCTGGCCACATCCGAGCATGCGGTAAGCTCGGTGCTGGTGAAAGAGGCTGCCGAGAGTCAGCTCCCGGTTTATTACATCAGTCATATCCTACGCGGGCCCGAACAACGCTACCCCCCAATCGAAAGATTGGCGTTAGCGCTCGTCCTGACGGCTCGGAAGCTGCGCCCCTATTTCCAGGCTCACACGATCGAGGTAATGACTGACCAACCGTTGCGCCAGGTTCTCTCTAAATTTGATGTGGCAGGGCGACTCCTGAAGTGGACGGTGGAACTATCCGAATTCGACCTTCATTACAAACCGAGGACAGCCATCAAGGCACAGGCCCTGGCCGATTTCATCTCGGAGCTGACCCGACCGGAAGCAGGAGACTCGGAACAAGAACGCCGGGACTGGGTTCTGCATGTGGACGGGTCATCTAGCTCAAGGGGAGCTGGAGCGGGACTCATCCTCGAGGACCCCGAGGGACGCACTTTCGAGCGCTCTTTATGCTTCGACTTCGACGCCACTAACAACGAAGCAGAGTGCGAAGCCCTCTTGGCGGGCTTGCGCCTGGCGGCCGAAATGCAACTGAGAGCAGTCTATGACCTTACGGACTCCCAGCTGGTCGCCGAACAAGTCTGGTGGAGAATATCGCGCGAGGATCCCACCATGTCTGAAATACCTAACGGAGGTAAAAGCTCAAGCCGCTAACTTCTCCTGCTTCACCTTATCTCGAGTCCCCAGGTCCCAAAACGGGCGGGCGGACCAGCTAGCCAAGTTGGCCTCGGGAGCCAACCTCGGGGAGCGCCCCGAAGTCGAGGAGCTCGAGCGCCCGACGGTTGCCACTACGGGGTTAGGAGGGCCCGAAGGTCCGACCACACCACTCACTGGATACAGGAGATGCGAGGTACAAGCGAGGGCATCCGCCCACGGATGACGCCAAGCGCGCGACGCCCACGGACGCAGCATGGTATTGCGAAATCGGTGATCGACTCTACAAAAGGTCATTCTCTCGTCCACTACTACGATGCTTGGATCCCGAGGAGGCGGAAATAATCCTCGCCGAGGTCCATGGCGGAATCTGCGGGGAGCATATGGGCAGTCGGGCTTTGGCTTTCAAAATATCTGCGCAAGGTTACTATCGCCCACGTTACACCGAGATGCTAGGACTTACGTATGGCGGTGCGACGCATGCCCGTCATGCCCGAGCCATGGCGTCGCGATGCCACTCACTTCCATTGATGGCGCTTGGCCCTTTGCCCAATGGGGAATGGACCTTTTGGGGCCATTCCCCCCGGCGCCGGGACAACGAAGATATATTATCGTGAGAATTGACTACTTCACCAAATGGGTGGAAGCCGAGCCCCTAGCTACCATCGCGGCCGGGCGGGTCGAGCGTTCAGTATGGAGGAATATCGTGACCGATTCGGCCTTCCAATGCTATCGTCACCGATAACGGTGCCCGATTCGCTGGCGCTTCGGTTCAGGAGTTCTGCGCAAATCATCGAGATCCGATTAAGGTTTAGCTCAGTATCCCACCCCAGTCCAACGGACTCGCCGAGGTAACCAATCGGTCTATCCTCGATGGACTCAAGAAAAGAACCCTAAGGGCCCGATCAAGTTGGGTCGACGAGCTAATAGCATCTTGTGGTCCATGCGGACCACCCCAAAACAAGCCACGGGTGAATCGCCATACTGATCGGCATTCGGCATGGAAGAAGTTTTGCACGGTGAGTTGGTAATCCCGACTCCCGGGTAGAAGCCTCACGAGGAGCAAACGTCGACCAGGAGCTCGAGCCGTTTGGACTGCTCGAGGAATGTAGAGCCGACGACACCTAAGAACCTTAGCCTACCATCGGAGCGTCGCCAAAGGTTACAACAAAAGGTCCACCTCGACCCTCGGAGTGGGGACTTGGCGTGCTATGTAAGATGGAGGTAAGTGACCCCTTCGAGCAAGAGGCAAGCTTACACCCAAGTGGGAAGGCCCTTATCGCATTGTTAAGGTCGTCCGACCAGCAGATGCTTTCGACTCGCAACAATGTCGGACGACAAGTGCCGAGGACTTGGAACATCCAAAACCTCAAGAAGTACTTCGTTTGAAGCTCACGACTTCTCGCGATGGGCAAAGTGACCAAGCGAAGTAGGAGGTGTTAGAGGCAAGTAGGCAGGACAATTTATGAAATCACAAATTTCATTAATAAAAACTCTCGGATACAAAATGGGTCCCTGAAGAGGGAAAGGAGCAATACATGAGGACGAAGGGAGACCTCCAAAAAAGAGAGAAGAAAAAGAAGTCCCTCAAGAGTCGGCCCAGGGAAGGTGCTGCGTCAAAGGGACCTCATCGGGCATTCCCACTCCCTCGGTCCTCGGGACGGGAAGTGAAGGATCCTCCTCCACCGGGGAACCCGAAGGGCCGGAATCGGGCCAAGGCGATCCGATATCCATACTCATAGGATACCCTGCCTGATCGGTCCAAGTCGAGGAGGAAACCCTCCGACTTCTTATACCGCTCGACCGCCTCCCGCTCCCTCTCCGGACGGCGGTTCTCTTCCGCCACGTGGGCCTCCTGAGAAGCCTTCGCCTCGGCCTCCTTGGAAGCCAGCCGTGCGACCAAGTCGGAGGCCTCATTTCGGCAGAGCCGGTTCTCCAGCTTCTCACCGCAGCACAACTCGCAGGTGGCCTCTGTCGCGGATAAGGCCGCAAGCTCTGCGATCACCGGGTCACCTCCGCCTCGAAGTCGGCCGCCGCTTCTCGGCGCGGCAACCGCCTCGGGCCCTTGCACATCACAAGACGGGCCTCCCGGTGGCGACGAAGGGCAGATTGCGCTCACCCATGCCGCCTATGAGTAGACCGGCATCATGGAACCGGTCGATCAAAGCCATGGAATAGTGGGTATTCTGTGTACGAAAGACAGTGAGCGACTGCGGAAGAAGAATTCTGGAAGAAGACGGGGGAGATGGTGCTTACCCATAGCGCTGCCTTCGCCGCCTTGGCGATCAAAACCTCCGAGGGGAGTGTGTATAAGTCCCGGCTAGGTCGGGATGTAGCGCCCTCGGAGGAAGGTGGCCGAGGAGTTTCCCGGTCCACACCTTGGCCCCGCGGGACAAATCTCCCCATCGGGCGACCAATGGGTCACTCGCCCCACCGGAAGGGATCTCACCCATCACCCGAGTAAAGTAGGGCTCGTCCCTGCCCGGCGGGATTCGGTACAAATCTTTTAAGGCCGGGGGGCGAGGGCTTTTCCCGGTCGCCCCCTGGCTGGGCTCAGCGCACTCCGGCGGGGCGGGAGTTGCCGATTGCCCGGCTGCCTGTTTGGACGCCTCAGCGACAGAAGACGCCACCGCCTCGAGGTCCAGCACTTCTTTGGCTTTGGACCTCTTCGTTGGTCGATCACACTCGACCACTAGCGGGGGGTCCTCCCCCGCCCGTTTGGACCCCACCGAGGCCCCGGGAGACGAGCCAACTGGGGTATTCCCACCATGAAAGGACTTCAAGTTCACCATTTCTATCAGAAATGTAGAAAAAACCGGTCAGAGTGTGAAAAAAAGTCGTAGCCTCAAAAGGGGCTGAACGACGGTGACATACCCCGAGAGCGTGGGCTAAGCCCCGCTTCAGCGAGCCACCGCTCCGACATATCGCGGATAGCTTGAGAAGAGGGAAGGATCACCCTCAGCCTCTCCAGGTATCCCCGCTCTTCGGCGTTGAGCTTCGGGGCTGCGTTATCAATGACCCTTGAAGACCATCGAACCCCGAAGCCCCAATCTTTCTCCCACCGAATAAAAAAGAAGCGCCTCTTCCAACCCTTATTATTGGTAGGAGCGCCGCTAACACGGAACCCCGACCGGGCGGCGAGGAAATATCCTCCTGACCTCTTGGAGAGGCGGAAACAGGAAAGGAAGAGGTTGAGGGTTGGAACGATACCGGCGTAGTGGCATTCCCCTAGGAAGGCCACTAAATACCGCCAAGAGTTGGGAGTGATCTGCGACGGCGAGACCCGCCACAAAGATATACAGGAGATCATAAATGGGTGTAGGGGGAGGCGCAGACCAGCCTCCAAGGCGTCAAGAGTTAGGGCGAAGCCCTTAGGGATCGGGTCGAAGGCCCGTTTCCCCGCCTCAGGGGCAATAAGGATGTATTCCCCCGGGATTCTATAGCGCTTCCGGAGGATCCCTACAGAAGATTCATCCAGGGTGGAATCCTGGTCGTGCGGCCACATCATGGCCTCTAGCGCACGCACCGCCTCCCCATCGGAGGAACGGTTAGAGGACGGAGATGGTAGAGAGGTAACGACACGAGTAGTAACGGAAGGGGAAGAAGAAGAGGCGGAGGAAGAAGTCATTTTTGCACTGACCTACGACGAAAGGGGTCGAATGGAAGGAGCCAAGAGACACTGGGGTCAAGGAAGGAGGCTTGAAGGAAGCAGACAGCAGGATTCGGAGCAGAAGAAACTTCGTCAATAAAAGGCTACGGGGTGATGCGATGCGTGCCATTTAAAGGAAGAAAGGCATCGTCCTTTTGCCTCCCGAGGTGGGCGGCAGCGTGACGCCACGCACTCCGCCCAACCGCATCACATCGGGCAGCCCAAACGACGGAGCGATGTTAATGGGGATGTGACGTGTCGTCATCTAGACGGGTTACTTGGCCGGCACGCCAACGGCTCCTCGATTCCTGCAACCGTACTTATACACACAGTTTCCGACTCGACCATTGGATTTCTCGGCCTCGAGTACTACCTCGGCCCTTCATCCCGAACGGTAGTTCGGCGTATATGGTCTCGAGTTGCTCTCGACCATTGGATTTCTCGGCCTCGAGCACTACCTCGGCCCTTCATCCCGAACGGTAGTTCGGCGTATATGGTCTCGAGTTGCTCTCGACCATTGGTTTTCTCGGCCTCGAGCACTACCTCGGCCCTTCATCCCGAACGGTAGTTCGGCGTATATGGTCTCGAGTTGCTCTCGACCATTGGTTTTCTCGGTCTCGAGCACTACCTCGGCCCTTCATCCCGAACGGCAGTTCGGCTTATATGGTCTCGAGTTGCTCTCGACCATTGGATTTCTCGGCCTCGAGCACTACCTCGGCCCTTCATCCCGAACAGCGTCGGCGTATATGGTCTCGAAGTTGCTCTCGACCATTGGATTTCGGCCTCGAGCACTACCTCGGCCCTTCATCCCGAACGGTAGTGCGGCGTATATGGTCTCGAGTTGCTCTTGACCATTGGATTTCTCGGCCTCGAGCACTACCTCGGCCCTTCATCCCGAACGGCGATTCGGCGTATATGGTCTCGAGTTGCTCTCGACCATTGATTTTCGCCTCGAGCACTACCTCGGCCCTTCATCCCGAACGGCAGATTCGGCGTATATGGTCTCGAGTTGCTCTCGACCATTGGATTTCGGCCTCGAGCACTACCTCGGCCCTTCATCCCGAACGGCGGTTCGGCGTATATGGTCTCGAGTTGCTCTCGACCATTGATTTCGGCCGAGTACTACCTCGGCCCTTCATCCCGAACGGTAGTTCGGCGATATGGTCTCGAGTTGCCCTCGACCATTGGATTTCTCACCTCGAGCACTACCTCGGCCCTTCATCCCGAACGCAGTTCGGCGTATATGGTCTCGAAGTTGCTCTCGACCATTGATTTTCGGCCTCGAGCACTACCTCGGCCCTTCATCCCGAACGGTAGTTCGGCGTATATGGTCTCGAGTTGCTCTCGACCATTGGATTTTCGGCCTCGAGCACTACCTCGGCCCTTCATCCCGAACGGCGTTCGGTGTATACTGATCTCGAGTTGCTCTCGACCATTAGATTTCTCGGCCTCGAGTACTACCTCGGCCCTTCATCCCGAACGGCAGTTCGGCGTATATGGTCTCGAGTTGCTCTCGACCATTGGATTTCGGCCTCGAGCACTACCTCGGCCCTTCATCACGAGCGGTAGTTCGGCGTATATGGTCTCGAGTTGCTCTCGACCATTGGATTTTCGGCCTCGAGCACTACCTCGGCCCTTCATCCCGAACGGCAGTTCGACGTATATGGTCTCGAGTTGCTCTCGACCATTGGATTTCTCGGCCTCGAGCACTACCTCGGCCCTTCATCCCGAACGGTAGTTCGGCGTATATGGTCTCGAGTTGCTCTCGACCATTGGATTTCTCGGCCTCGAGCACTACCTCGGCCCTTCATCCCGAACGGCGAGTTCAACGTATATGGTCTCGAAGTTGCTCGACCATTGGATTTTCGGCCTCGAGCACTACCTCGGCCCTTCATCCCGAACGGTAGTTCGGCGTATATGGTCTCGAGTTGCTCTCGACCATTGGATTTTCGGCCTCGAGCACTACCTCGGCCCTTCATCCCGAACAGCGGGTTCGGCGTATCTGATCTCGAGTTGCTCTCGACCATTGGATTTCTCACCTCGAGCACTACCTCGGCCCTTCATCCCGAACGGTAGTTCGGCGTATATGGTCTCGAGTTGCTCTCGACCATTGGATTTCTCAGCCTCGAGCACTACCTCGGCCCTTCATCCCAAACGGTAGTTCGGCGTATATGGTCTCGAAGTTGTTCTCGACCATTGGATTTTCGGCCTCGAGCACTACCTCGGCCCTTCATCCCGAACGGCAAGTTCAGCGTATATGGTCTCGAGTTGCTCTCGACCATTGGATTTCGGCCTCGAGCACTACCTCGGCCCTTCATCCCGAACGGCGCTTCGACGTATATGGTCTCGAGTTGCTCTCGACCATTGGATTTTCGCCTCGAGCACTACCTCGGCCCTTCATCCCGAACGGCGTTCGGCGATATATGGTCTCGAGTTGCTCTCGACCATTGGATTTTCGGCCTCGAGTACTACCTCGGCCCTTCATCCCTAACGGTAGTTCGGCGTATATGGTCTCGAGTTGCTCTCGACCATTGGATTTCTCGGCCTCGAGCACTACCTCGGCCCTTCATCCCGAACGGCAGTTCGGCGTATATGGTATCGAGTTGCTCTCGACCATTGGATTTCTCGGCCTCGAGCACTACCTCGGCCCTTCATCCCGAACGGCAGTTCGGCGTATATGGTCTCGAGTTGCTCTCGACCATTGATTTCTCGGTCTCGAGCACTACCTCGGCCCTTCATCCCGAACGGCGGTTCGGCGTATATGGTCTCGAGTTGCTCGACCATTGGATTTCTCGGCCTCGAGTACTACCTCGGCCCTTCATCCCGAATGGTAGTTGGCGTATATGGTCTCGAGTTGCTCTCGACCATTGGATTTCTCGGCCTCGAGCACTACCTCGCCCTTCGGCCAACGGCGATTCGGCGTATATGGTCTCGAGTTGCTCTCGACCATTGGATTTCTCGCCTCGAGCACTACCTCGGCCCTTCATCCCGAACGGTAGTTCGGCGTATATGGTCTCGAGTTGCTCTCGACCATTGGTTTTCTCGGTCTCGAGTACTACCTCGGCCCTTCATCCCGAACGGCAGTTCGGCGTATATGGTCTCGAGTTGCTCTCGACCACTGGATTTCTCGGTCTCGAGCGGTGACTCGACCCCTTATCCCGATCGGCTCCAACAAAGGTCTCAACTGGCCACAGGTACGCAACCGAGCTTCCCAAAGACCCCCTCCTATCCTCGAGATCCGCAGGAGTGGCTTTTCGAGGGGGGTACTGTTATGGGTATTAAATGCGACATGATGCCACGCTCTTATGGACCCTGCCCTTATGACGTCACGCCCCTCCTGCGCTCAACTACCCCCACGATTGACCACCCGACGTGATGTCTCCTCTGCTCTGCCTTAAGACCATGCTGAGTCAACCACGGCATCGGCCTGCGAAACCAGGCCCGTATACCGCCCCTCAGACGCAATTAGAAGCACGCCAGGGCTCGACATATTTAACCGACCACAGAGTAAGAAAGGGAGGGTAAGTCTTTCAGGACTGAGGATAGGATTTCGACACTAGTGGGCGAGCCGAGCTCTGGAACGAGGGAGCGGGGATCTGACTTGAGCGTCGGAGGGTCGGGCGGAGCATCCTCCGACCCGCCTTTGTGCAGGTACTCCCCCCTGGGTGACCCCAGCTCGAATGACCGATCGGGATACGGTGGGAGCAGGAGCCCTCGACAAGCCCCGAACCTTGTCGAGACGACCCCGGATTCTCTTCTTCCCTAACGCAAAGAGCCCGGGATCACGGTAAAAAGTTGTTTGCACTAACAGTTACCCGCCCCCCTTCCTCCCTCCTATCCTCGTCTTCCGCCTGTGCTTCTCCGAACTCTTAACAGACCCCACCGCCTTCTCTCCCTCCGAACCAATACCCTCGCCCTTCCCTAACACTCCTCCGCCGCCGCCTCAATAATCCGTAGATCTTCCTTCTCGGCCGCGTCCGTCCCAGGCGGAGGCCGTGACCCGAGAATCTCCGATGAGTGGGGGGAGAAGCCCGAGCCGGAGGCCTATCCGCCGTTGGCACCTGATCCCCCTATAGACGAGGACGAATGGGGCATCGAACCGGGCGACGCGGCGAGCATCACCAACGAGTGGGGAGAGAAAGCGGAGCCGGAAGTCGAGGCGTCATCGCAGGAGGATCCTCCCAAGGATGAAGACGAATGGGGGCGAGGGCTCGGGGGAGCCGAATATTTGTCAAGGAACGGAACCCCGGTGCCGTCCGA
Organism: Musa beccarii; assembly: GCA_024322285.1. Taxonomy (NCBI): domain Eukaryota; kingdom Viridiplantae; phylum Streptophyta; class Magnoliopsida; order Zingiberales; family Musaceae; genus Musa; species Musa beccarii. The sequence goes on from CM044394.1 coordinate 56,341,781, forward strand.
TGGTAAGCTTGAGGACTTGAAGTGGTGCCTGGTGGACTCGTTGTATGGGACGGAGTTGGGGCTGAGAGCGTCGGTTGAAGATAGGGCCGAGATCCTCGAGCTGATCAACCAACCGGAGGCATCGAATCCTCCTCCGGCACCGACCGAGGCGCCGGTGGTTCTCGATGGAAATTGGATCCTACTGTGAGTTGTTCGGATTTCTGACCTTTGTTCTCCTGTTACGAGATTCAGATTCCTGGCATTCTGTGGCTTGTGAGTACGTACAAAATAAGTTTTACATTGAAATCGTGCTCCATATATCAATTTTTAATAACGAATCCTTGGTATCCTAACCGACTCCGTTGCAACATCCTAAAAAACTCCTCTCAGCACCACCAGTATGCTAATGCACGGGGCATTCTACTGATTTGACCCGTGTGGATGTGTGCGATTCGCACAAATATTGATTGGATTGGATATGGTTGAATTGGCTTTGATAAGTATGCACTTACCACCCAACAATTTTTTTGAATAGATTGGTTTATGAGTTCGTATTTCCCAAATATTTCATTTCCATTACAAACCGTAGTAAACATTACGGGAAGTTCAGACATGACTGTTGTACCTTTTCTTATTATCGCACACAAAATGGCCGAAAATGAGACGGATATGTCAGTGGACTAAATGAGTTTTGAGAATATCAAGTGATATTAGTCTTTTCCCGAAAACATATTTGGAATTCAATCGATCTACGATTGAATTTTTCTAAATCATATGATACTCATTCGTTTGCTCACAAGAGATAATTCAAGTGTAACAAGGACACTATCCACAAGGACTATAAAATAAAAAAAATAATTAATTTTGAGAGTGAGCAATTGATAAGTCTTATGAGTCGATTAGAATATAATATTTAAATAATTTAGTTAAGAAATAAAGGATCTTGGATATTTTAAAACATAACCGTAATTTTGATAATGATTGCTCAACCAAGTGTTGAATCATTAATACTACTCCATAGGTTTATCCAATATAATACCTCCCAAGAGGTTATAGGGGTCTAAGATCATGACTAATGTGCTTTGCTGCATGAGACTTCATCTTCGAAATTATCTTGCAACACATAAAAATAAAGATATCTAAATCGATTTTAACTTCCTTCATTTAGCGATAACTAAGCAACTTTACAAACAATCGAAACGATTAAAATTTAAAAAATGATACAAAATATTTTTAAAAATAATTATAAAATAAATTAAGGGTGATTTAATTTTAAAAAAAACCTCTTTTAATTTTTTTTTCGAATTATATCCTTATTTTAAATTTTTTTATTTGATATCTTATTTTTTCCTAATATCCTAAAATGTCTATCATTAGCATCCACTGCAAGTTCTCATCATCTTCATATGGTGGCATTTATCTTGTCATTTTTATTCTATCGCTTCAATCCTATCGTTTGCAAACAAAGAAGGAGATGAGATCATAAATGAGTCAAAATAATAGATATTGATAGTGAAAGAGAAGGAGGTGATCGTGATGGGGTGGAGTGAGCTATGACGAGATAGAGGCGGTGGGTGAGATAAAATTAAAGATATTAAATAAAAATAAAAATAGTGACATTATCTGAAAAGAAAACCCTGAAAAAGGAAAATCATTAAAAAAAAGAAAAAAAAAAAGAGAGAGATCGGTTCTGTTGAGTAAGATGTTGCAGCCTCACCAACGCCGTGAGTCATCACGGTACGTGACATTACACCCATGGATATGCCCGATCCAATGGCTGTACCACGCGCCGAGAGCGTGCCAAATCAGCACCGCGTCGGAAAATTACCCCCACTTTCCTGCGCAAATCTCGTAATTGTAGAACGCAGGGGGGTGGGCCTTCGATCGTCATCGGACACCTCCCAACCGCAGCGACAACCGCATCCCCATCGATAAACAAAGGACGTGCGCAAGAGAGGAAGAGACGACACCGTCACGTGCGCCAGCACAACCCACCCCTGCACGTGCGACGCTCCAATCGCCCGCCCACTCTTTCTCCATCTCTTCGCTTGCCCTGAGTCGATGTCTATCTTCACAAGCTGACCGTCCGATCGGCCCCAGACGGGCACAGCTCGTTCGATGCACAATAACGAGCAAACAAAATATACAATGACCGATAAAAGTGTTTTCCGAAGCCATCCAAACTCATTTTATCTCCCCAACGTGTGTTAGAATTCGGAGATTTCAGATTTACGGAGTGATTGTTGGTTACTTAATAATCACAACAGTAGCAGGGAATACGAACAACCCGATACAAACAACGGGCGAAAAATCGTCCATTCTTCTCACCCGCGCCACCGCGGCGACCGCTCCCGCACCACCTTCGTCGTCGATTTCCAGTGCCGGAATGCCTTGATCGGGTTCGGGAAGTGCCACCTCCGCCCTTTCCCCCTCCCCCCATCCTCCCCACTGCCTGCGTCTTGCGAGCGTCCCGCCGCCACCGACTTCGATCTGCACAGCTTCCCGTCCGCCGGTTCTTCCCTCGCCGGAACCCTCCAGAATGCCCGTAATAGCGCGGACCGCTTGCCTCCTCCCGGCCTTGGCAGCGGCGCCACGTCGCTGACGGAAGAGGCCGCGGATCTGGACCTGAGAAACTGGAATGGGACTGATCGGGACCGCCGGAAGGCCGGTTCGCTCTCGATGAGTTGCGACACGGGTCCCACCGCGCCGACGCCTCCTCGTCCGCTGTGTATGGCGAGCTCGCTGGAGGAGAGGGAGGAGAAGGACGAGGAGGAGAAGGAGGGGAAGCAGCGGCAGGGGCGGACGTTGGCGCAATCCGGGCAGAGGCGGCGGAGACGGTCACGTAAACAGGCGGAGCATACGCCGTGGCGGGGCTGGGAAGGATGTTTCCAGCACTTCCAGCCGGTCTCGTCCTCCCCCACTCCATTAACATCATTCAAAAAATTGACAGCTACTGAAAGACGAGAAGGCTGAGTGTGTTTTGTGATGTACGAAACTTTCGAGTCATGATTTAATCGAGTGTGTAGGTCAGTAGGATCATTTGCATCCCGCATGATAGACTTGCTGATAGTATCACTATTTTTTTTAATCTTCTTCATTATTCCTATAATAAATAAAATAATTATCAAAATCAATCAAGATTCAAACATCTGTAGATTCTAAATCAGGTTCACATCATAAAAAGATGTCATATTTTAGTTTTTTTAATATCATAATATCTTTTCACAAATACATCTAGAATCAAATAAATAAATATTATTTTATTAATATACATAACTTATAAATATTTATTTATCAAATCATAAATCAAAAATAATTCTGTGCATTACTGAGAAAACATCATTATAATAATTAAAAAATAAATCAAACTAGTTCTACTAAACGATAAAGGAAGATATACTTTTCACTAGAATCCAGTTTAATATTATTAGGAGTCTTCTCTGAAAAGCAAAAATAAATTTTTTTTACAATGCTAAATAAAAACCATTGTAAATTAATTATAAAATGAATATATGACCAATAGTCAATCATTTTATTAGCTTATATCAAACGTTAAGCGTTTTTCGAATAACGGATAGAGAAAGTTTATCCTATGAGATAAATTTGTATTCTACAATAACGAATGAAGATAAACTCATATCGTACTCATAGTAATAAATAAAATAGTATCCCTCATCTGTTAAAGTATGAATATATTTATTTCAATAGCGAACGGAAGAACTATTCAGTTGCCTTAACAAAAAACAATATTATCTTATACTGGCCATATCTATATCGAGAAAAAAATATTAAAATATTTTTTTCAAACAGCATTGATATCAAATAATATCAATTAGCTCTCAATTGCCTTGAACCCTATTTTATTTGGTACAATTGAACTTGATTTAACCATAACCTACTTGAATTAATCTCTAATTCTTATTTAACTTGTCTCAAATTATTATAGACTAGTATAATTTGGGTTAGATTGGATTCAATCTAAGTTAAATATACTTAAATAAGTTAAATAAATTTATAATTATCTTGAATTGATTTAAACCGATTAAATCTAGTTTGGTTCAATCAATATTTGAGCATAAATCAAACAAAAAATGCTTAACGTGCTATATTATATAGTATTGGGGTTAGATTGAATTAGGTACTGGTCATGTACATTGCACATAACTGTGCAAGCACCATACTAAGTTGAGCTAGTCTATGACCCATGGATTGGTCATGTGCATCACACATGATTGCTTATGTTGAGCTTGATTGAGTTAGCCTATAAATTAGAGCATGACTTGCTGGTTGCGCTTAGCCTATTAGTTGGGCGTGGCCTACTAATAGGGCTTAACATATGGGCTATGACTTGACCTACTAGTTGAGCCTTGTATGTTAATTGTGTTTGACCTATTAACTAGGATTACCCTATGAGCACCTACGAGTTAAGCTTCTCCAATTGATCGATTTTAACTTAAATTTTAATCAATTTTTTTAATTTAGAATTTTGAAATCATGAAATTATAATCAAGCATCTATTCGTTAATAATAACATATTAACAATTAAAACATAATGAATAATAACATATTAAAAAGAAAACTATAAATATAATGCATATAATATGTCTTAATCTAATAATAAAATTTTTAATATTTAAATGAATAAAAAAATTTAGAAGTGCATATAACATATTTTAATTCAAGAATAAAATTTTAAATATTTAAAGGAACAAAAAAATATTTTTCAAGAAAGGCAAGTCAATATACTTCTCTTCAGTATGATGCAACTTCTCGTTTCTTCTATTGCTAGGCTTGGTTTAGTGAAAAACGAAGGGGAGAAATTATTCCTCTTAAATAGGAGGATGTGAGCCCTCAATATAAGGAAATTTTCTTTAGGATTTTTATATTTATTTAATATACAAACAAAAATGCCAACATCTTATTTGGAAAGTTAGATACCTATTTCCTAAATTTCATTAGCAATAAAGAAAATAAAAAAAATCATGCATAAATTGGGGAGTTGATTATATTTCTCCCCTCTTAAAGGAAGTTTGATCCCCAAATTTACCTTATCTCAAGAAATAGGTAAGAATACTGCTCTCTCATATTTTCTTCTTTTTCCCAACACTAAAATATAGAGACATGAAATAAATCATAGATGTTAGCCAAAGCTGGGGACAATACAAATCTGTATGCCACAGATCCGACCTTTTATAAAATCTCAAATAGGTTAGTAAATCTAATGGCTAACTTCCTCCTTTGGCCAAACCTCATAACTTTTCTGGTTAGTGACACCTTCAAGAAAATGTGATCACCGACTTTGAACTCCAAATCTCTTCGCCATAGATCTGTAAGCTTCTCCAAAACTTAAAGGTGAACCTTGGATCTCTATTCGAGATAATAGTAACTATCACTCTATGATATCGAATAATCTCCTTAATGTATAATCTTGTTAGTTTATCCAATGAATACTTTTGTTAACAAGGAGGAAGTATGCAAATTTAATAAGTCTACCCACTATTACTTAATTCTATCATATCTTTTTGCATGTTTAGGTAGTCTTGTTATAAAATCTATAGCGACTTGCTTCTACTTTCATCCAGAAATTAAAATCCTTTGTAATCTTCTAGTAAATACTTGATATTCTACCTTCACTTGTTAGCATATCTATATTTAACGATAAGCTCTGCTATATCTCTCTTCATACCATACCACCAGTAGTCTAGCGCAAATCCTGATATATCATGGTAGTCCCAAATGAATATTAAATCTTAATATGTGGGCATTGTCCAATAATTACATGTTTACTACATGATTTTCAGGAATATAAAGTCGACTATGAAATCTAATAAAATTATCTTTGACTTAGTGGAATTCGGGTCTAGATCCCCGAGATATCTCCTAAGCTCTCATTTGAAAATACACATATTCTTTTTGACTTTATTTAATCCTTTCTATCAAAAATGATTGTGCCATCAAACATGTTAGAAAATATTTATTTGTCTTTGATAAAAAATTTCAAGTTTTATATGTACCAACTTGATTATCATATAATTCTTTTGAATATTTATATAGGCTATAAGACTTGAAGTATTTCTACTCAAAGTATCTCTCACTATATTAGCATTTCTAAGATAGTAGTTGATATTAAAATCATAATCCTTTAGAAAGTTTAATTTTTTAAAAGTTTAAATTTTTTTATCTCATGTTTAAATCCTTTTGAGTGAAGATGTACTTGAGACTCTTATGATACTTAAAAAATTCAAACATCTTTCCATAAAGATAATGCCTCCAAATTTTTAATGCGAAAATTATAGTTGTTAGCTCTAAGTCATGAGTATGATAGTTCTTCTTATTAGGCTTTAATTATCTATATGCATAAGTATATATCCTCTCATTTTGCATTAGAACACAACCAAGTCCTTGAAGTGAGGCATCACTATACACTACAAAACCTTCTTCTACAAAAGGAATCATTAAGATAGGAGGACTAGTTAATTTCTCTTTCGACTCTTGAAAACTTCATTGATACTTATCGTTTCAAATGAATTTTATATTATTCTATGTCAATCTAATTAAGAGTGTTATTATTTTTAAAAAGTCTTCTACAAATCTTTTATAATATCTAGCAAAACCCAAGAAGCTTCTGATCATTGAAATAATAAAGGCTACTTCCAATTCATCATAGCTTTAATCTTTTGGGGGTTAATAGATATACTAACACGTAAAATTATACGATCGAGAAAGATAATTTCATTAAGCCAAAAATTACACATGCTTAACTTAGCATATATTTTTTCTTATCTTAGGACCTCCAAAACTATCTTGAGATAATATTCATATTTCGCCCTACTTTTGGAGTAAATCAAAAGGTCATTAATGAATACAATTAAAATTTATCAAGATAAGGATAAAACACTTTATCCATGAGATCCATGAAAGCCTTTGGTGCATTCGTGAGTCCGAAAAGTATTACTAAGAATTCATAATTATCATATTTTATTCTAAAAGTAGTTTTTTATATATCTCATTCCCATATCTTCAGTTAATGATACTTAGATCTCAAATCAATTTTCAAGTATACCTGAGTACCTTGAAGTTAATCAAATAAAATATCTATTTTGGGAAGAGGATACTTATTTTTTATAGTCACTTGGTTGAGGTATCTATAATCGATGCATAACCATGTGGATCCATCTTTCTTCTTCGCAAACAAGACAAAGGCATCCTAAGGTAATACACCAGATTAAATAAAGACCTCGTCCAAAAGTTCTAGATATGTTTCTTTAACTCTTTTAACTGAATTGGTGTGATTATATAAAAAAGGGTTTAGAAATAGATGTAGTGATAGATAAAAGTGTTAAGATCATAAATGCACTAAGAGTAGGGGGGATGAATTTGTGCTTTAAAAATAAAGTTTCAATTTAAAAAATTTTGATCAAAAAGTATGTATCAGAAATAGCAAGAAAAAGTATAAAAAGAAATATGAATAAGATTTATAAGAGTTCAATCGTCCTAATTTACGTCTACTCCCGATTCCTCTTCCATTGAGGCTACCGACTTTAATTATCGATCTTTTTTTTAATGGGCAAAGATTAACTATCTATATTACAACTCTTTCTCCTTTTCACAAGCTTAGGAGAGAACTTTCATATCTCTCTTTTATAAGAAAACTTTACACATCCTTAGTATGATCTCTAAACTCAAGGAGGAAAAGATCAATACTTTTCAAGAGTGTTTACAATACTTTAATACTCAATAATTTCTACTCCATCAAACAAGCATGAGTGGAGCATTTATAAACTCCAAATGACTTCAAAAGTAAAGCCAAAAATTTAAATCTTCAAGTCTTCAGGACACTAGCAATATTACCATCGACGTTGGATAATATTACCATCGAACATAAGCTGTTAGTTATAGGTGCCCTATAAGTCAATTACATTAGTGACATTAGTGATGGTACCTGTGACATGCTGCGTCGATCTCTTTGCTTATTATTATTGGTATTTTCTCATATTATATAGATGAATATTGTGATGTCCTTGGATCTGTGCAATGGGAATCAGATCGTGATGAGATCACGATAATGAGACTGATTCACCTTTAAACATAAATCCTAAATTATCTTGATAATGTGGATAGGATTCATTAACGATAAGCTTCATGTATTTCTATAAATAGGAGAAACTTCATGGTTCATAGGCTAGAGCTATTAGTGGTTGCCCCTCATATTCTCCTCATCCTTCTCTCCTCCTTGGCTCCAACAGCCTTATGGTTTATGTGGAGAGAGAGATCTCGCGGCGATTTGAGGAGCATCGTTGTTGTGTCTGTCATGTGAATTACCACTAGAGAGGAGTATGCTAGTGCTCCTTCATTCTTTTCATCAGATCTGAAAATTTCAAGGATATATGATCTCCCTAGGTAATGCTTCTAATATGATACGTATGATTTTTTCGGATTTACGATTTTTTCATATACCAATTGTCGCACAACAACTAAGTACTTAACTATGAAAAATCTGATCTTGTTTTTATTTTTTGCTGTGCATTAGATGTCAATTCATGATTTCCCAGCATAACCCAAGTATATGGGCTCTAGCGGTACCATCGTTGGCCTGGGCGGTATTATCATTGTTGGGCGGTACTACCGTTGAGGTTTTCGGAAAAGCACAAATAATGCTTTCTAGCTCTCTAGTAGTGCCATCGCCTAAGCCAAACCCGGCTCACTGAATTGGCCTTCTAACATGCCCAATTTGACCTTAGTTTAAGCTTAATGAGGTCCTAATTAAGTTGACATGGTTATGTCATAAAACTAATTCAATTAGACTTTAAACAACTTCAATTAAAACTTACCTACTCTATTTATAATCATGAAGCTTTCAGCATGTTGTTCGGCATGTCATTTATTCATCTGACACTTCGTTCGAACCTCTGACGCATCGTTCTTTCCATCGACGTGTTTCCCAATCCATCAACATGTTGACCTCTCACAACATCTGATCTTCTTGATGTAATATCCAATCATTTTAGCCCGATGCTCGAACTCATTGCATAAAATCTATCCTCTAGCATGTCGACTAATCCTCTGGCGTAATATCCAATCTCTGACATGATGCTCTCTAGCCCAATGTTTGATTCTTTAACTTCAACGATTTGCCTTTTGATGGTTTAAGTTTATGATCGAAGTTTCTCCTGCGTTACTTATCTCAAATATTTATTAGTCTGTAAACTTATCAATTGATTTTATTATCAAAATTTAAGATTCAACAAGAAGATTAATTATAAATTCATTTTTCGTATCAGGTGGCAATCCAAATAGATTTTCAGGAAAAACATCTAAAAAATCTCATCCAATGGGGATATCTTTTAACATTGACTTAGATTCTTCTCTAGAAATGAAAGTTAAGTATCCTCGATATCCTTTCAACAATAGTTGAGTAGCACTTAAAACTGAAATAATAGATGAAAGGTTTTCTTGAATCCCAATGAGCTGAAAGGTTGGTTGATATAGGGGTGATAAAGTAGTCTTTTGAAAATAACAGACACTTATATAATATGCTGAAAGTCAGTCCATACCCAAGATTGCATCAAAATCTCAAAACTCTAGTAGAATAAGATCCACTAACAAATCATAACTTTTAATAGTAATAATATAGTTTCTAAATATCTGATCAACTATAAGAGAGTTTTCAACTAGTGTTGCTATCATTAACGCATTACTCATTATCTCATGATTCTTATGCAATCTTATAGAAAAATAAGATGATATAAAAGAATTCATAAAATCAAAATATATAAATGTAAAAGCAGGCATATCATATAGTATGATTATCAAATAATAGATCTTAAGGCTTTAGCATCTTGATGGGTGAGTGCGTAGACCCTTGCCTGACCTTCCTCTCTAGCTCCTGATTGTTGTTATCCAAATATTTGGTATAGAGCTCGACATTGATGTTATGTTACTTCTGTGGGTAGTCCTTTGACATGTGCTCCATTTATTGAAAAAAAAACATATTATCCCATGAGGCATGACGTGGAAACACAATTAGTCTTCCCATTGAAATAATATCTTATGATAATTTAATTATTAAAAACTCCTACTTGCTGATATCCGGATTGTTTGTTCTTGCTTTTCTTTGAGGGTCTAAAACTTGTTCCCTCGTACACAAATAGTGTAGCACTAAAAAGTCACTTTCGATCCTTCATCTATTGTAATTTATTATCTATTTTTTTACCACTAGAGCTCGATTGAGTACTTAAGCATATGTTGATAAATTCAATATAATAACAGACTTTCTAATGGATGAATAAAGTCCCCTTTCTCTAGTGAATGCTAAAGAATTCTTTTTACTTTTCAAAGCTTCAGGGAAGAATAGTACCGTTAGCATTCTTAAATTGCACTCAAGTTACCACATTATCTCCTACCTCTAACATTTTGCTTTTTAAGATTCATTATCTACCTTCCCTTCTAAATTAAAAAAAGTGAAGGGCACCTTCTAATTTTTCCTACATTTGATAGTTTTAAATATTTTCTATACTTGATAGATCTAATGTTCAATAAAAATTGGATCTAGTTTATCCTTAAAAAATAAATGGTCCCAATCTTTTAAAGTGATCCAAAGTATTGTCTCCATCTCATGAAGCTCTATCTCACTCTTTCTTACACTCAAAGTAGTTTTTAATAGTATTGAGGACTTAATGTATATCATCTGAAGCATTGACAAATTTTGAACCATAAGATACATTTTATAATATCGGGGAAGCTAGCACATAATAAATAATAGATGTATGTAAGGACTAAGTTTGCTCTATGATATATGAAACTTTCAAATTATGGTTTGCTCAAACACCTCTTTGAGTAGGTAGGCTAATAGCATTATGATCACGAATACCCTAAGCGATAAGACCACTGTTCTCTTGAATTGACTCAATTACTTCTATAATAGGTCAAAGATAATCATCAATCAAAATTAATCAAGGGATCAAAACAAATACAGGCCCTAGGCCGTGCTTTAATATCATAAAAAGATATCACATCTTTTTTTTATAATATCATAATATCTTTTCACAAATAGATCCAAAGCCAAATAAATAAACATCACACTATTAGTATGCATAACTTGTAAATATTTATTATAATTCACTTATTTATTAAATCATAAGTCAAAAGTAACCCTAGGCATTATTAAGAAATATAGTGATGATAACTCAAAAATAAATCTAATTGGCTCTATCTAACAATAGAGGAAGATATGCTCTCTTATAGAATCCAATCTAGTGTTACTAAGAATTTATTCTGAAATCAAAAATAAAAAAAATTTAGCATCCTTGAGTAAGAACCCCTATAAGACAACTATAAAATGAATATAACGAAAAGTCAATCATCCCATTAACATATATTGAATATTCGAAGGAGCGCTCCCCTAACAACAGATAAAAAGATTTTATCTTACGGAATGAGTTTGTATTCACTCGACATCAAATGGATACAAACCCATATCACACTCCTAATAATGGATGAAATAATTTTCCTTACTCATCAAAATGAGAACACATTCCTCCAAATAGCATATAGAGGAATTATTCAACTAATGACCCATTAATCCTTGAAGGGATCATGGTGATGTCTATATTGGGATAAAATAATATATTAATATATTTTTTCAAATATCATTGATGTCAAATAATATCAATTAGCCTTCAATTGACTTGAACTCTAGTTATCAATTAGCCTTCAATTGACTTGAACTCTAGTTTAATTGGTCCAATTGAACTTGATTTAATTAGAACATGGCTGAATCTCTAATTCTTATTTAACTAGTCTAGAACCACCTAGACTAGTATAATTTGGATCAGATTGGGTTCAATTTAGGTTAAACAAACTTAAAGAAGTCAAACTAATTCAGAATCAAACCAAAGACTTACCCAAAATCTTCTAGCATCTATTGTTTTAGTATAAAACTAACATTTCAGTGAGTGATAAACTAATCTAAAAAAATTTATATAATAACAAAATGAGCTACAAAGCTCAGCAAGCAACTAGCATGTTCATGGTGAAGAGATGATAGCTCATATGACTTTAATATTAATGTGGAAGGCATATATATAAGAATCATAGATGTCATTCCATTAGATACATGAATAGTAAATATCATTTTATTACATACATAACGAGTAAGCAAAGAGCCACAGCTAAACTACTCTATTTCAAGATGCAAGTCATTAGCTCAAGAGAAGAGTTCATTTAACATTTTCTTTGATTTGTTCATAACAATGGAGTAAAGAGCATTAAGAATATGTTAATGAAGTAATAATATTTAAGAGCATATTAATAAGGTATATTGCATTTAGGGGCACAACAATGAGGTAAAGAGCATTTAGGAGCACATCAAGAGAACAAATAAGATTCATAAGCTCAAGTGTGATATTTGACATTTCATTTATTTTATTCATATCCAAAGAGCATATAACATATAAGTAAGTAATTTGGATAACTTGTCAAAAGAACATAAAGAGTGAAGTGAGATAATAATATAATATGATTCATCCTTTTTTGAATGATCATTAATATAAGTTTCTCATGTTTGAATGAAGTCATTGTGAGTCGACAAGACCGTCACAGGAGGTATACATAACTTTCTTTTTTATTTTTGACAAAGTTTTATAATATACCACAGCTATAAAGTACAAAAAAAACATTGTGATATAAGAAAATCAGCATGTATTCGAAGCACATATGAAACAGTAAAAACATACATGTGCATATATGAAATAATATGTAGCAAACATAAATTTTTTGTATAACTTATTTATATATGATAAGAACTGATAATAAGAGATACAAGAGTTTAAAACAACCACATAAGACTTAATTAAGGAGAGAATTTTAGTTGAATTCAAAATTAACAAGATAGAAATAATCATAGGTAAATTTGGTAACGAACATGTTCTAGTAGAATTTGTAAGGCATATTATATAAGTTATTTGAATAATTTGTTATGCTCCAATTTACTCAAGAAAGATATTATTTGAAAGATATATAAGTAAGATAAAATAAGTTTTGTATAAATTAGGGTTCTTAATAGAGAGTTATAAGCAATTTAGTATAAAAATATCAAAAGAATATTATCCCTATTTTGCATAATAAAAATGATCAAATAAAATAAATATTTAGGTAGACATTTGCATTCCAAATCTTTCAAATAAGGTACTGAAAGAAAGATAAATGAGTCTAGTTTCTAAAAAATTAAATTCACCTAAATCAAAATTGTATATAAAATGTTATAATTAAAATAAGATAGATAGGTCAAAATTCTAAAGAATTGATCTAAAACCTCAAGCCTAAGCAAAAATGTTTATTCTCCTTTAATTCCTCTTCGCTTCTTTTTTTCTAATCTATGATGAGTTGCAACAAGGTTCTCACGATAAATTTTTTTTTATCCTTTTCTCCTCTAATTGCTTAGATTTAACTAACATAAAATGATAAATGATAAACATACTTTAAGAGAGCTTATGTGTGAACAACTATAAGTGTCATCATGGTCAGCTAGTCACACAAGTCCTTCAACTTTTTTTTAACTTAAGATATATTTTTCATAAATCATATTCAATTATAATTATTTACAATTAGATCCCTAGCAATAAGCTTCTAATATAAAATCATTTAATACAAAAAAAACTTTTAAATAATTCTCATATTAAACTAATTAAAAAATTATGAATATTATAAATAATTCAAAAATGAATGATATTACAGAGGTAGCTTGCAGGGTGAGGCTTAACCCGTGAGTTGTGTTTGGCTTATTGATTAGGCTTGGCATATTAATTGGGCTTAGTCTGTGGGCTATGGCTTGATTTATGCGTTGAGCTAGTCTATTGGTTGATTTCAATTCAAATCTTAATCGATTCTCTTAATTTTGAATGATGATATTATGAAATTATAATTAAGTATCTATTCATTAATAATAAATTATTAAAATATAATGAATAATAACATATTAAAAAGATAAATTACATAAGAAAAAATAATATTATTAATCAAATATTATAAAAATATAATAAAAATCAAATATCATGTATTTAAAATAAAAAAATTAAAAATACATATGACATGAATAATTTTAACATGTTTTAATAAAAAATAAAAATTTTGAAACCTTTAAAAGGATAAGAGAAGATTTTAGAAACTTCATATAGTATGATTTAATATAACAATAAAATTTTTAATATTTAAAGGAATAAAAATAATTTTTATAATTATATATAACATATTTTAATTTAAAAATAAATATTTAAATATTTAAAGAAATAAAAATTAATTTTTACGAAATACAAGGAAACTTATCTCTCCTAAACAAAATTTATTATTTTAAGTAGGATGCAAGGAGGTGAGCCCTCAGAAAATTTTATTTTTATAATTTTATTAGAAAAAAACGATGCCTAGATTAATGATTTGACTACCCGTGACTCGTGAATAAAAGCTTTCTTGTGGACATGAACTGCTTCCCTTCCCCACCGAGACTCTCAAGATCTCCGATGATCTTTCTCGCCCCGACGCCAGCTAATACGGCACAAATCCCCAACATGAACTGCTCGAAAGAAAGCTATGCTTCGACGGGGTTTGCGTCACCCTGTGTTGTGCCTGAAGAAGACGACCATCCGAAAGTATTATTAGAAATCCTGTAAGATTACGGATTCCCACTTTGATCAGAGTTCCTTGTGCTATCTTTTCTAAGGATGCCCAGTTAATCATTTACAAAATTCCATGTTTGCCGATAGAACTAACGATTTCTGATCTGTCCATGTTTGTGTCTTCACTTGTCATCATCGATTTCTTCATGAGAAGCGACGCTCTGAGGTAAATTTACTTGCCTTCTTTGGCCTCCAATTCGTTCAGGTTGTGGAAGCACTCAATCCAGGGGAAACCCTCCATCCTCAAGAATGCCTGATCAACCGGGCACTGATGTTCGACTCGCCTGAGAAATCAGACATGCCAGACATCAGGACGATCTCTTCGATGCTGGCATACCAATGCAGCAGCCAAAGCAGTAGCCGGGAAGGGGTCTCCCGACGATGATGACAACTCCATCTGGCCCGTTCAGGTCCATGCGAGTGCCAACTCCGACCGCGACCACCACGAGCTGCTTGAAGAAGAAGAAGAAGAAGAAGAAGAAGAAGAAGAAGAAGAAGAGGAGGAGGACGGCGCAAACGACGAAGAGTTGCTGGGCGACTTGTGCAAAGGTATGAAGAAGATGTCAATGCTGAATGGCGAGCCAAGGTTGCCCGAGTTCACAGGGAAGCACACAAGATTCATCTACAACAGCGACGATGAGATGGTAAGAGAAGAGGAAGCGATGGGTGGAGCGGCGGTGTCACCGAGTGTGTTGGTGTTGAAGGGCCTGCCTGCGCCGCAGGGGAAGCACCTGCGCTTCAAGGAGGAAGACGACTAAGGGCAGTGCTGCCATTGCATTTTGGTTGTCTTTCTGTGACACCATTTTTCTTTTTGTTTCTCTCCTCATTCCGTCCTGTTACGTTGTCACCATCTTCATCTTCTTTTCTGACATGAAAAATCTGGATGGAGAACGATGAAAAATCTACTGAATAAATCAACTCAGAATTTGCAAGAACTACTGTTTCTTCTTTCTTTCCTTTTTATTTATTTTTTGATTCTTTACTACCATTATGCGCATCATGTTCATCAAGCAAGTACGGAACCGACAGTGGCACGATGGATTCCAAATCTGATTTTTGATCCAATTTTGTGATGGCAACGGAGGCTACAGATCTGGATTTCAAGTAATCGCATCCCCGACCCAGGCAGGCAACAGAGCTGCAGAACAACACGAGGCGAGATTACCACAACTTTGGCAGGGCCCCACAGGTGTTGTTCCTATAAGACACCATCCGGATGGCAATGCGGTGCTTCGTCCTCTGAACCTTGCACGGGGTTGTCAACCCCACCGCCTTCTCGACCTCCGGCCCAATGCCCTCGCCCTTCCCCCACTCGCCTCCGCCGCCGCCTCAAGAATTCGTAGATCCTCCTCCTTCTCGGCCGCCTCCGTCCCGGGCGAAGGCCGGGACCGGAGAATCTCCGATGATTGGGTGGAGAAGCCGGAACCGGAGGCCGATCCGCCGTCGGCACCGGATCCCCCTATAGACGAGGACGAATGGGGCATCGAACCGGGGGCCGTGGCGAGCATCACCGACGAGTGGGGAGAGAAAGCGGAGCCGGAAGTCGAGGCGTCGTCGCAGGCGGATACTCCCAAGGATGAAGACGAATGGGGGCGAGAGCCGGGGGGAGCGGAATATTTGTCAGGGAACGGAACCCCGGTGCCGTCCGATGATAAGCTCGAGGACTTGAAGCGGTGCCTGATGGACTCGTTGTATGGAACGGAGTTGGGGCTGAGAGCGTCGGTTGAAGATAGGGCCGGGATCCTGGAGCTGATCAACCAACTGGAGGCGTCGAATCCTACTCCGGCACCGACCGAGGCGCCGGAGCTTCTCGATGGAAATTGGATCCTACTGTGAGTTGTTTGGATTTCTGACCTTTGTTCTCCTGTTCCCTTAGAGATTCAGATTTATCAATATGTTGATAGCCTTAGGAAATCGTCATAGTGGTTGCTTAAATTCACATCAGATACATTTGCATAATAAAAGATTATTTGGAAAATGGATATCAGGTACCTGCATGAAACAAACTGTTCAAGGTTGAGCACAATTTTATGTGTCAATATGATATATTTACAGTGTGTAGGGAGAACAACAATAGAGTTGGGTGAATGTAGCTTTCTGATATTGGCAATTTATTTGTGTTTATCAGAAGATCTGCTTGTCTGACTTGATGAGTTTTTAGTATTTGATGTAGGATAATCTAAAAGGTGAACCAGAAATTCCTAAGAAATTAATATGCAGCAACTCGAACATTATGGCTAACCAGATTAATGCAAGTGAAACATGAAAGATCAAAACGAAGCTAGTAAACTGAGCTTGGTTGATTGTCACCACTGAATCGCCAAAGTTTCAAAATCCATACCAAACAGTTATAATGCTATGGTGTCAGAAAGGAGGGGATATGAAGGAAACCATGCTAATTCAGGCTGGAAAATCATTAGAGATCAATTTCCTGAACCCAACCATGGTGGATGGCTACTGCTGGTGCTGAAGCCAACGCAGTGAATAATTTGCTCCAAGTGATGAAATTCCTATGCATGCATAACACGATATCCATCTCATATTTTATAAACTATATGTTCCATTACATGTTTGGTTTTTTCTTCCAGCAAATTCATTGACAACTTGTTGAATCGTGATCCATTAGAGTGTTATTTGTCCCGATATTCAAAGGAAGTAGACTTTTATAATTAAGGCTTCAGGTTGTGCATTCTGCTTTGGCTAATTGCGAGTTGCTTTTGATTTGCTTTAGGTACACATCTTTCTCTGAGCTTTTGCCTCTTTTGGCAGTGGGGGTAACACCATTATTTAAAATTAAGAGGATATCTCAAGCTATTGACTGCAAGACAATGGAAATTGTTAATGCCACAACACTCTCCGTCCCTTTTGCTACTTTGTCTTTTGGTGCTTCTGCTTCTTTTGAAGTTCGAAGTTCATCCAGAATACAGGTATCCTCATATCGATCACAAGTGGTTTGTCATTGTCCCTTTTCTTTCAAATAATTAGTATGGCTGGGAAGTGACGATTGCCAAGGCTGAGTAGATGGATTTATAAAATGAGTTGCTACTTCCTTTGATTATTGTGTCTTTGTGCACTATAAATGTCATATTTGGTCTTTTTAAAGTCCAGCTACTGAGATTTGTTGTTATTGTCGGACACAACACAGACATTGAGTTGGAGTAACACTCACTGGTCGGTTAACAATAATACTAGAATAGAAAAGAAGGGCTGACTACATTTGTGTGCAGTTTGCATGTGTTTGTGTTAGGTGGGAATTGCTTTCAACGTTGGATTCTTGTAAGGATAGGAGTAAGATTGACTTGAACCCCGTACTGGAGGCTGCTGCAAACATCACTTGTTCCATCCCTGGCCAGCCACCTCTCAAAGGTCCACTGCCTGGAAATAGAGCGGCGTCCTGCCTTCTGACAACATACCTCGATAAAGATTTCAGAATCTCAAGAGGTGACGGTGGCTTCTTCTTTGTCCTTGCCAAGGAAGGAAGCCCCTTTCTGGATCAGCTGTCATGAAATCATTGGGAACATAAAGCAATAGTGCCTTCCTTCCTGTTCTTTAAGAGCATATTTTTGGGAATGGGGACTGCCATCACTCGTATCAACATTGATTTCATCGTCTTGCATGGGGATCTGCGGATGTGGATTGTAATAATTCTGCATGTCTGATTTCCTCCTCTACTTATCATGCAAATGATCATCATATGAATTTGTTAATTTTGATTTATCGTAGCAATTTCATCACATTTTGCTGCAATCCCTAGAATCATCTACCCATCACTAATCAAGCTTATCTGCATTTTGTGACCTCACTCCTGCTATATCGGTGAACTGCTGGAACATTAACTTAATGAACCAAATGTTTCGGTTCATTAATAGGTTTTCGGAGAAACAATCATGTATGCATGGGTTCTTTGGTGATAGGGGTCTTAAATGTGACGCGACACCGGATCCTGTGCGCTGCGTCCGGATGACATCATCGCCCCTCCTGCGCTCAATTACTCTCGCGATTGACCCCCCCCGACGTCACCTCTCCTCTGCGTGTCCTCACGCTCATGCTGAGTTGACCACGCCACTGGCCTGCGATGTCAGGTCCGTACACCACCCCTCAGACGCAACCAGATGTGCGCCCTCCGTCCGACATATTTAAGCCGCTAGGGAGCGAGGTATGGAGGTGGGTTTTTCTCCACTGGAGGCTTTTGAATCAATTGAGGAGGGGGGCTGACTTGAGCGTCGGAGGGGTCGGGCGGAGCATCCTCCGACCCGCCTTTGTGCAGGTACCGTTCCCGGTGACCTCGCCCGAACAGCGACCGATCGGGTCCAACCGGAGCTATAGCCACCGACGAGGCCGGACCTTACCGAGACGACCCCGGACTCTCGGCGCCCCCCGGGTCACGGTAAAAAGTTGTTTGCACTAACAGATTAGCGCTAGAAGGAGGGGCCCCTCGTCGAAAGATCGCCTGCCGAGCCCCGAGCAACGCACGGGCGAGAGGCCGCATCCGGGAGGAATGTCAGCAGAAGCCCCCCCTCCCTCCAGAACCTGGAGGGACGACCCCGCTTCGACTTCAGAACGCTACTGGAGTTTGTTCAATGATCCAGGACTTCACCCACCGGACGGGGTTACTCCACCCCCCTCCCCCCGTCACCGTTGAGGCCTTCCAAGACCTATCCCAGCAGGTCCGAGCTTTAGCAAGCGCCGTCCAGGCCATCGTCCCTTATCTTCTTCGAACGGAGGAGGCTGGACCCGGAGATCGGACCCCCCACGAACCCACGAGGCGCCTCCCACTGCACCGTCTTCTCCCGCGTCACACCCGGTCCTGGACGCAACTCGGATCCTCGAAAACCCGAGTGTTCCCCCTGAGCCCGAGGCGGTGTCCTCGGATTCGACCGATATATTCCGAGCTCAGCTTCGCTTCATTTCCCAGCGCCTGGATGAGGTGCAAAGGGACGTCCGGAAGTCAAAGGAGGAGCAGAGGACGGAGTCTCATTGGGAGTCCCCGTTCACCAGCGACATACGAGAGTACCCGGTGCCTCTAAATTTCCGCCTCCCCTCCATTGATTCTTACGATGGCACCGGCGATCCGGCAGACCACGTTGCCGCATTCCGGGCTCAGATGGCCCTATATGGGACTTCGGACGCCTTGATGTGCCGTGCGTTCCCCACAACGTTGAAAGGGTCTGCACGTGCCTGGTACAGCACTTTGAAAAGCAGGACCATAACGTCCTTCGAACAGCTTACCAAGGACTTTGAGCTACACTTCTTAGCGTTCGCGCGGCCGAAGCTATCGGTTGCGCTCCTTCTGAGCTTGAAGCAAAGGGAGGACGAGCCCCTCTCTCACTTCGTACGAAGGTTTACCACGGAGGTACGAGGATTATCTGACGCTCACCCTTCGCTGCTAATGCGGGCGTTTATGATAGGACTACGACCCTTGAGGTTCTGCTGGTCCTTGGTGGAGCGACCCCCCGTGTCGGTTGCAGAAATGTTTTAGCGGGCAAGCCAGTATGTGGCGACCGAAGCATGGATGTCGGGGATAAAGGAAGAACGGCCGAGGGAGCGTCCAACACCAGCCCAAACGGGAACAACCACCAAGCGACAGTCGTCGCGACGGGGGCGCCAGGGGGGGCACCCTGACCGCTACGCGTCCGAGCTCCCGCCTCGCCCCTTGAATACATCGCGGATGCAAATATTCCTTCAGATAAAGGAAAGGGGAATGCTCAGGTCTCCCCGCCCGATGAGGAGTCGGCAAGAGCTGACCGATCGGTCTCGTTACTGCCGCTTCCATCGGCAGAACGGGCATGACACGGAGCAGTGTCTTGAGTTGAAGCGGCAGATAGAGGAGCTGATCCGGAGGGGACACTTAGACCAATACCTCCAACGCCCGCGGGAGCCCTCCTTACGCCCCGAGGGCCCGGTTGAGCAACTTATTAATGTAATTACAGGGGGACCCGCCTCTGGAGGGGATAGCGCCTCGGGTCGGAAAGCTTACGCCCGGGCCGCCACAACTTAGGAGCGTCATCCGCCCTCCAAGCCGGAAATCACTTTTCCCTCGGAAGGCTTGGGGCATTTGGAGCACGATGACGCGCTCGTGGTATCGGCCCGAATAGCCAATGCGCAAGTTAGAAGGATCATGATCGACACGGGCAGTTCGGCGGACATCCTCTACATCGACGCTTTCTTGAAGTTGGGATTGCCGAAGGAGGCCCTGAAGCCCCTACACTCGGCGCTCACCGGATTCACCGGTGACTCGATCTCTCCGCGAGGTTCGGTCACTCTACCCTTGACTCTTGGTGACTCTCCGAAGACCAAAACAGTTTTGGTGACCTTTTTGGTGGTTGATCTCCCCACCGTATATAATGTCATCCTGGGCCGGCCCACCCTCAACAAGCTAAGGGCGGTTATCTCTACATACCATCAGACATTGAAGTTCCCAACCAGCGCCGGAGTCGGGGAAGTCCGGGGAGACCCCCATGAATCCAGACGATGCTACCTGACAGCGATCTCCCTGGGCAAAAGAAAGAGGCCAGAGCAGCCCCTGGAAGACCCGCGCGGGTCGCAATACCCGACTCAGCGTCCCGAGCCGACGAAGCCAGCAATCGATGTTCCACTGTGGGACGCCCGTCCCGACCAGACGGTCGGGATCGGTTCAGACCTAGACGAACCAGAGCAGGCTCAACTCGTCAGCCTCCTTCAAGAGAATGCCGATGTCTTTGCTTGGACGGCGGCCGACCTCCCGGGTATTGACCCAGGGGTTTCTCAACACCACCTGAGCATTTCCCCGACCGCTCGTCCAGTGAGACAAAGACCCCGGGCACAGGCCCCTGAACGCCAACAAGCGGTGCAAACAGATGTGGATAAGCTCTTGGCGTCCGGCTTCATTGAGGAAGTCAGGTACCCCCAATGGCTGTCTAATGTAGTTCTAGTAAAGAAGTCTAATGGAAGCTGGAGGATGTGTGTCGACTACACAGATCTAAATCGCGCCTGCCCGAAGGATTGCTTCCCCTTGCCTTGGATCGACCAGCTGGTCGACTCAACCGCGGGCCATGCCCGCTTCTCCTTCATCGATGCCTTCTCCGGTTACAATCAGATTCGGATGGCACCCGAGAATCAGCAACACACAGCCTTCCACACTCCCCAAGGAGCTTATTTTTATAAGGTCATGCCGTTCGGGTTAAAGAATGCTGGGGCACTTATCAAAGGACGGTGAATAAGATATTCGCCCTCCAGATAGGGCGAAACATGGAGGTCTACGTCGACGACATGATTGTGAAAAGTCGAACAGGAGCCGCCCACCTTGATGACTTGAAAGAGACATTCGCTATGCTAAGGGAATACGGAATGCGCCTTAATCCGGCTAAATGCGTTTTCGACGTAGCATCAGGAAAGTTCCTGGGATTCATCATACACGAGAGGGGAATTGATGCCAACCCGGAAAAGATCCAAGCACTCGTCAACATGAGATCCCCCAGAACAGTGAAGGAGCTGCAATGCTTTAATGGAAGGATCGCAGCCTTATCCCGATTTTTGTCCCGGTCGGGAGATAAGTGCCTTCCCTTCTTCCGGCTCCTGAAAGATCTGAAGAATTTCCAGTGGACGCCGGAATGCGAGGAAGCCTTCACACACTTGAAGCAGCACCTAGCTGCACTCCCACGCTTTATCTCGGTGTCTGCACCGGAAAAACTCTGCCTCTACCTGGCGACGTCTCAACACGCATCGAGCTCCGTACTGATAAAAGAGGCCGACGAAAAACAACACCCGGTCTACTATACCAGCCATGTCCTGCGCGGGCCGGAACAGCGCTACCCCCCCCATTGAGAGGTTGGCATTGGCGCTCATCCTGGCGGCTCGAAAGCTACGCCCCTACTTCCAGGCCCATACCATTGAGGTGATGACTGACCAACCACTCCGTCAGGTTCTTTCTAAGTTTGACGTGGCAGGGCGCCTCCTGAAGTGGTCGGTGGAGCTATCCGAGTTTGATCTCCACTATAAACCGAGAACCGCCGTCAAAGCACAGGCATTGGCCGATTTCGTTTCGGAGCTAACCCAGCCGGGATCGGAGGGCGCGGAACAAGTTTGCCGAGACTGGGTCCTCCACGTTGACGGGTCATCTGGCTCAAGGGGTGCCTGAGCCGGACTCATCCTGAAGGACCTCTAGGGACGCTCTTTCGAGCGCTCCCTCCGTTTCGGTTTCGAGGCCACAAACAACGATACAGAATATGAGGCCATTTTGGCAGGCCTTCGCTTGGCAGCCGAGATGCAGCTGAAAGCAGTCCATGTCCTCACGGACTCCCAACTGGTTGCCGAACAGGTCGGCGGGGAATATCGGGCACGGGACCCAACCATGGCAAAATACCTAACGGAGGTAAAAGCCCAGACCTCTAACTTTTCTCGTTTCACCCTGTCTAGAGTGCCCAGGTCCCAGAACGAGCGGGCAGACCAGCTCGCGAAGCTAGCCTCGGGAGCCGAGCTCGAGGGGCACCCTGAGGTCGAGGAGCTCACACACCGGTCGGTGGCGACCACAGGGGTAAGGGACCCTGAGGCCCCGGAACCTCCGCTTACATGGATACAGGAAATGCGGAGATACAAGCGCGAGGGCATCCTTCCTACGGACGACGTCAAGGCACGGCGTCTCCGCCGAACCCAGGCGTGGTATTGCGAGATCGGCGGTCAGCTCTACAGAAGGTCATTCTCTCGCCCCCTGTTACGATGCTTAGATCCCGATGAGGCGGAAGTAGTCCTCGCGGAGGTCCACAGCGGGACCTGCGGGGAACATATGGGGGGACGATCTCTGGCCTTCAAGATACTACGTCAAGGCTATTACTGGCCCACGTTGTATCAAGATACCAGGGCCTACGCGCGGCGGTGCGACGTATGCTAGCGTCATGCCCGAGCCCCGCAGCACCCTGCGGTCCCACTCATTTCTATGGATTGCGCCTGGCCCTTCGCACAATGTGGATGGACCTCCTAGGACCATTCCCCCCGTCGTCCGACCAGCGGAAATACATCATCGTGGGGGTTGATTATTTCACCAAGTGGGTGGAAGCCGAGCCGCTGGCGACCGTTACGGCCGGTCGGGTCGAGCAGTTCGTATGGAGAAACATAGTGACATGATTCGGGCTGCCCAATGTCATCGTCACTGACAATGGAACTCAGTTTGCCAGCGCTCGGTTCAGGGAATTTTACGCGAACTATCGAATTCAGTTGAGGTTTAGCTCTGTGGCCCACCCTCAGACCAATGGGCTCGCCGAGGTGACCAACCGATCTATCCTTGATGGACTTAAGAAAAGAACCCTGAGAGCCCGATCCAGCTGGGTCGACGAGCTGCCTAGTATCCTATGGTCCTTGCGGACAACCCCGAAAATGGCCTCGGGTGAGTCGCCATACAGTTTGGCGTTTGGCGTGGAAGCAGTTCTACCAGCCAGTTGGTCATTCCGACCCCCCGGGTAGAAAACTATGAGGAGTTAGCGTCGACACAGGGAGTTCGGGTCGGCCTGGACCTGCTCGAAGAGCGCAGGGCCGACGCGCACCTAAAGATGTTAGCCTACAACCGAAGTGTCGCCAGGAATTATAACAGAGGGGTGAGCCCTCGGCCCCTCGGGATGGGAGATCTGGTGCTATGCAAAACAGAAGTAAGTGACCCCGCCCGGTCAAGAGGAAAACTTGCACCAAAATGGGAAGGCCCCTACCGCGTCACTAAGGTTGTCCGACCGGGCACGTTCCGACTCGCGACAATGACGGGGCAGCAAGTGCCGAGAACTTGGAATGTCTAGAACCTCAAGAAATACTTTGTTTAGGATAAGTGCAAGGACCATGCGCGGGATTCAGATTAATGAAGCCAACTTAGGAAAAACGGAGTTGTATTAATCAAGTTTCAAAATATACAATGACTCCCTAAAGAGGGAAATTGGCAATACATAACCCAAAAAATGGGAGAAAGAAAAAAAGGAAGAAACATGTCCTTCAAGGGGCAGCTTCCGGAAGGCTGTCGTCGAAGGGGACCTCATCGGGCATACCTGCCCCCTTATCTTCGGGGCGGGAAGTGAAGGGATCCTTCTCGACCAAGGAGCCCGGATGGCATGTCCGGAATCGCGCCAAGGTGACCTTGTACCCATACTCGTAGGATACCCGGCCCGTCCGGTCCAAGCCGAGGAGGAAGCCCTCCGACTTCTTGTACCCCTCGATCGCCTCCCGGTCCCTCTCCGGACGGCGGCCTTCTTCCGCCGCGAGAGCTTCCTGGGCGGCTTTGTTGCGGCTTCTTGAGAAGCCAGTTTCGCCGCCAACTCGGAGGCCTCCTTGGTACGGAGGCGGGTCTCCAGCTTCTCCGTCCGCAGCAGCTTCTGTAGGTTGGCCTGCGCTGCAGACGAGGCCTCGAGTTCGGCGGTCAGGCAGGCCACCTCAGCGTCCAACTCGGCCGCCCGCTTCTCGGCCGCAGCGACCGCCCCAGGCCCCGCGTCGGAGCGAGCCTCATCCAACTGGCGGCGCAAGGCGAGATTGCGCTCGCCGAGGCCGCCTATGACCCGACTGGCATCGTGGGCACGGTCGAGCAAAGCCATGGTGTAGTGGAGATTCTGCACAGGAGAGAAACGGTGAGCAACAGAGGGAAAAATGCAAAAGGAAGCATCAAGGACGGAGCTTACCCACATCACCGACTTCGCTGATTTAACAATCAAGACCTCCGAGGGGAGCGTATACACATCCCGAGCCATGTCGGGATGAAGCGCCCCCCGGAGGAAAGTGGCCGAGGGGTTCCCCCCGGTCCACACCTTGTCCCCTCGGGACAGTTCACCCTATCGGGCAACCAGGGGGTTGCTGGCGCTTCCGAGAGGGATCTCGCCCATCACTCGCGAGAAGAACGGCTTGTCCCCACCCCCCGGAACCCGGAATAGGTCCTTCAGGGACGGAGGACGAGGGGTCTTCCCAGCCACCCCTTAGATGGGCCCGGCCCCTTCAGACAGTCTGGGCGTACCCGCCCGGTCAGAGCGTTGTTCGGTCACCCCCTCGGGATGGGTCACCGGCGGCTCAAGGTCTACCACTTCCTTCGCCTTTGGCCTCTTCGGGGGACGTCCTCCTTCGGATACCCGCGGGGAGTCTCGCCCCGC
Organism: Musa beccarii; assembly: GCA_024322285.1. Classification (NCBI taxonomy): domain Eukaryota; kingdom Viridiplantae; phylum Streptophyta; class Magnoliopsida; order Zingiberales; family Musaceae; genus Musa; species Musa beccarii. The sequence goes on from CM044394.1 coordinate 56,367,516, forward strand.
TCACTTGGGGACCGTTGAAGCACATGGAGACGACCCCGCAGGAGTGCTCGCGTTGTGGAAGGACCGCAAGTTCACCATTTCTGCAAAAAAATGAAAACCGGTCAGAATAAAGAAATGGACGTAACCCCAGAGCATGGAGCAGCGATGACCTACCCTGAGAGCGTGGGCTAAGCCCCGCTTCCGCAAGCCACCGCTCCGACATATTGCGGATGGCCTGAGAGGAGGGAAGGATTGCCCTCAGCCTCTCCAGGTGCGTACGCTCTTCGGCGTTAAGCTTCGGAGCCTTGCCATCGATAGTCCTAGAGGACCACCGAACCCCGAAGCCCCAGTCCTTTTCGCAACGGACAAAGAAAAAACGCCTCTTCTAGCCCTTGTTATTGGTAGGGGCGCCGCTGATGCGGAATCCAACCCAGGCGGCAAGGAAGTATCCCCCTGACCCCTTGGTAAGATGAAAGCAGGAGAGGAAGAGGTTACGGGTCGGGGTAATGCCGGCGTAATGGCATTCCCCCAAAAAGGCCACTAAATACTGCCAGGTGTTGGGCGCTATCTGTGACGGCGAAATTCGCCACAGAGATATGCGGGACACAATGAGGGGATGAAGGGGAAGACGCAAGCCAGCCTCTAGGGCGTCGAGGGTCAGGGCGAAGCTCTTGGGGATCGGGTCGAAAGCCCGTTGCCCTGCTTCGGGGGCCATAAGGATGTACTCCTCCGGAACGCCGTATCGCTTCCGGAGGATCCCTACGGAAGACTCGTCTAAGGTGGAATCTTGGTCGTGCGGCCACATTATGGCCTCTAGTGCACGCGCCGCTTCCCCATCAGAGGAACGGTTGGAAGGTGGAGATGGTGGGGAGACGATGACACGCGTAGTGACAGAAGGAGAGGAAGAGGAGGAAGTGGAGGAAGAAGTGGAAGAAGGGGCCATTTGGCACTGACCTACGTCGGAGGGGGTGTCTGGCGAGTGGCAAGAGACTCCGAGGCCAAAGGAGAAAGCTCGAAGGAAGCAAACAGCAGGACTCAGGACAGAAGAACTTTACTGATGAAGACAATGGGGTCTCACGACGTGCGCTATTTAAAGGAAGAAGGGCGCCGCCCTTTCACCTCCCGAGGTGGGCGGCAGCATGACGCCATGCGTACCACCCAATCGCATCACATCAGGCAGCCGAAGCGACGAAACGGTATTAATGAGGGCATGACGTGCCCGTCACCCAGGTGGGTAACTTGCCCAACACGTCAGCGACCCCTCGATTCCAACAACCGCGCCCGCGCGAACGATTTTCAAAACGGCCCAACAACGAACGGTGGTTCGGCGTAATGGTCTTGAGCGGCGCCTCGGCCATCGGTTTTCTGGGTCTTGAGCGGCGCCTCGGCCATCGGTTTTCTGGGTCTTGAGCGGCGCCTCGACCCCCTATCCCGAACGGCGGTTCGGCGTAATGGTCTTGAGCGGCGCCTCGACCATCGGTTTTCTGGGTCTTGAGCGGCACCTCGACCCCACATCCCGAACGGCAGTTCGACGTAATGGTCTTCAGCGATGCCTCAACCATCGGTTTTCTGGGTCTTGAGCGGCGCCTCGACCCCACATCCCGAACGGCGGTTCGTCGTAATGGTCTTGGCGGCGCCTCGACCATCGGTTTTCGGGTCTTGGCGGCGCCCGACCCCTATCCCAAACGGCGGTTCGACGTAATGGTCTTGAGCGGCGCCGACCATCGCCGGTTTTAGGTCTTGAGCGGCGCCTCGACCTCACATCCGAACGGCGGTTCGGCGTAATGGTCTTGGCGGCGCCCGACCATCGATTTTTGGGTCTTGAGCGGCGCCGACCCCATATCCCAAACGGCGGTTCGGCGTAATGGTTTTAGCGGCGCCGACCATCGGTTTTGGCTTGGGCGCCTCGACCATCGTTTTCGGGTCTTGGCGGCGCCTCGACCATTGGTTTTCGGGTCTTGGCGGCGCCGATTCCACATCCGAACGGCGGTTCGGTGTAATGGTCTTGAGCGACGCCTCGGCCATCGATTTTCTAGGTCTTGAGCGGCGCCTCGACCCCATATCCCGAACGACGATTCGGCGTAATGGTCTTGAGCGGCGCCGACCATCGGTTTTAGGTCTTGAGCGGCGCCGACCCCATATCCCGAACAGCGGTTCGGCGTAATGGTCTTGAGCGGCGCCTCGACCATCGGTTTTCTGGGTCTTGAGCGGCGCCTAGACCCCACATCCCGAACGACGGTTCGACATAATGGTCTTGAGCGGCGCCTCGACCATCGGTTTTCTGGGTCTTGAGCGGCGCCTCGACCCCATATCCCGAACGACGGTTCGGCGCAATGGTCTTGAGCGACGCCTCGACCATTGGTTTTCTGGGTCTTAAGCGGCGCCTCGACCCCATATCCCGAACGGCGGTTCGGCGTAATGGTCTTGAGCAACGCCTCGACCATTGGTTTTTGGTCTTGAGCGGCGCCTCGACCCCCTATCCCGAACGGCGGTTCGGCGTAATGGTCTTGAACGGCGCCTCGACCATCGATCTTCTGGGTCTTGAGCGATGCTCGACCTCTTATCCCGAACGGCGATTCGGTTATTAGGTCTTGAGCGACGGCTCGACCCATCATCCTGAACAGCTCCAACCGAAGTCTCAGTCGGCCGCCTATGTACAACCAGATTTCCCCGAACGCCACCTCCTACCCCCGAGAGCGGTCCCGCAGGAGTGGTTTTATGAGGGGGGAAGTGATAGGGGTCTTAAATGTGACGCGACACCGGATCCTGTGCGCTGCATCCGGATGACATCATCGCCCCTCCTGCGCTCAATTACTCTCGCGATTGACCCCGACGTCACCTCTCCTCTGCGTGTCCTCACGCTCATGCTGAGTTGACCACGCCACCGGCCTGCGATGTCAGGTCCGTACACCACCCCTCAGACGCAACCAGATGTGCGCCCTCCGTCTGACATGTTTAAGCCACTAGGGAGCGAGGTATGGAGGTGGGTTTTTCTCCACTGGAGGCTTTTGAATCAACTGAGGAGGGGGCCGACTTGAAGCGTCGGAGGGGTCTCAAGTGAGCATCCTCCGACCCGCCTTTGTGCAGGTACCGTTCCCGGCGACCTCGCCCGAACAGTGACCGATCGGGTCCAACCGGAGCTGCAGCCACCGACGAGGCCGGACCTTACCGAGACGACCCCGGACTCTCGGCGCCCCCCGGGTCACGGTAAAAAGTTGTTTGCACTAACATTTGATATTTCAAACTTGCTACCATATAATCTTTGTTTACTTGCCTGCAAGGTTCTAGTGAGGCGGAGATAAAAGGCCAAGAAAGAAGGAAAGGATATGGAATGGGAGTGTTTGTCACTTGATGCCATGGATTAGTATTTGATATAGCTTGGTCCTATCCCGATGGTGCAAGGTCGTCTAGGTGGTTTACTTGTCTACAAAGTTCTCGCGAGGGGGAGATAAAACACCAAGAAAGAAGAAAAGGAGGTGGAATGGGAGTGATTGTCACTTGATGAGTTGGTATAGCTTGGTCTTGTCCCGACAGTGCAAGGTTGTCCAAGTGGCTTCTCAGGAGAGAGATGAAACGATGAGAGCGAGGCACGGGCTAGAGAGGACAATTCACGAGATTGTGGTTGAGCCCTCCAAGTTGTCCGGAGATGGAGTCGAAGTATGTTTGATCTTCATCAAAATCTTGCACAATAGGTCAATGTCGGGAGGATTCCCAACTCGATCCCTCTGATGCTTAAGTTAGTAGATAAATGATTGATTTGTATTAGGTGGGTTGTTCTCCCTTCGGTCCTCTCTTTCAAGTGTCGAAAAATAATTTTTTATACTTACAGAGTCGACGGGAGGGAATTGTCGACCACAAGAATTGCTCGTACCATTTGTAATACATTCATACAAACGATCGACCTATACAGCTCCCACCGATGCAGGTCGACTTATCTGAACTCTTGTGTCACGACATTGATTCGCATTGTCTCGTGCGACGAGAGACTAGCGAGAGATGATTAAGGAGGTGGTGACCGTCAGCCTAACCCTCTCCTACGTTAGATAAATGTCATGCTATCCTCTATGTCAGCTCCCCGATAGCTATCAGCTGACGACCTACAATTAGTGTTGAAATATTCCTATCAAAGAGCAAAGTAGACCTTCAAGTCGAAGGACGCTCCCCGATAGCTATCAGCTGACGACCTACAATTAGTGTTGAAATATTCCTATCAAAGAGCAAAGTAGACCTTCAAGTCAAAGGACACAAGTGTCATCTTATTCTGCACCCACCACTCTTTAAGACATGATCATCATCTTCTCAGAAGAGCTGCAATGCAGCCCCACAAGTCTCTCGGGTCTCATTCGAGACGCATGCTCCGATCCTTTTCCTATCATCCATTCGATCGACAGTAAACATCTGTCTTGTCTTTTCTCAAAATCTGAGTTTTTTTTTTTTTTTTTTTTTTCGGTGATAGAGACTGCTGCTCTCCGTGAACGAATTCATTGTCATGATTTGCCGTGAAGTGTTTTTGCCCATAATAAGGGGATGGGAATGACAAGGCGGAGGATGAATGACAGGGACCGGTAGGTTCCAAGTCATCTTCGTCACACAGATCGTGATACAGCCCCATCATTGATGCCGGCTTCATCAGTATATGCCTACGCTCTCAACCGGGACAGCTCCAAGCCAGCAGCAAGCTCATCAGCAAGGTTCGTCGATCAGAAGGCTTCACCGGTAGCCCAAAGAGCTGCGCTTCTATCTATAGCATTCTTGATATGACCTGCCATAAATACTATCCCACAATATTTCGCTATCATCTTAGCTATTATAAGCACAAACCCTTTACCAGCAAACTTCAAATCCTATCCATCATCGAATCGACCTGAGCAGAGGCGTTGTGAGGATACATATACCAACTCTGTTGCAACATCCTGAAAACTCCTCACAGGACCACCGGCAATGATCGTGCATGGGGCATTCTACTGAGTTGACCCGTGTGATGTGTGTGACTCGCACAAATATTGATTGGATTGGCTTTGACAAGTATGCACCGACCACCCAGCAATTTTCTTGAACAGATTGGTTCGCCAGTTCGTATAGCCGAAATATTTCATTTCCATTACAAAGCATAATAAACATTATGGGAAGTCCAGGCATTACTGTTAAACCTTTTTTCTTAGTACACAAATTGCATGCACGGAAAGATGACGAAAAAAGAGACGGATGTGTCGGTGGACTAAATGGGTTTTGAGAATATATCAAGTGATTCATTCATGCCACAGAAATTTTCGAAATTCCATAGATTTACTATCATGAAATTAGTTAAAATTTTGTAGATCACGAGATACTCATTCGCTCCCAAGAGGTAACTCTCACGCTATCTGGAAGGACTTATAAAATAAAAAAATTAATTAATTTCAAGAGTATGTAATTTGATAAGTCTTGATGTGATGATTAAAATATAATATTTAAATAATTTAGTAAATATTTAAAAGATAATTAAAAAATAAAAAGCCTAGGATATTTTAAAAGATAGTCTACGATTGGACCAAGTGTCAAATCACTTAACAAGCGTACACATAATTCGTATTACAAACTCATGGTTTTCAAATCGATCATCAATACTACTCCAAAGGTTCATCCAATCTAATATTATCTAAGAGATTCTAAACATCTAAGATCATGACTAATGCTTTACTTCATGAGACTTCATCTTTGAAATTAGCCTACAACACATAAAAGTGAAGATATTTTAACCTACTTTAACTTCGTTCATTTAATGATGACTAGACAACCTTACAAATAATTGAAATGATTAAAATTAAAAAAATATTTAAAAATATAAATTATAAAAAAATATGGAAAAAAACAATGGTGATTTTCTTGAAAAAAAAAACCCTCTCTTTTTGAATTTTTTTCGAATGATGACTTTATTTTTCATTTGATACTCTTATTTTTTTTTCTAATATGTTAAATGGCTATTGTTATAGTCTATTGTAAAATCCTATCATCTTTGTATGGTTATATCAATCGCATTATTTCTATTCTACTGTTTTGATCCTGTTGCTTATGAACAAAGGAGGAGATAAAAGACTATAGACAATGAGTAAGTCGAAGTAATAAATTGATGATGAAAAAAATAAAAAAAAACGATCACACCGAGATCTCACGACGAGGTAGAGTGAGCCATGCTGAGATAGATACGATGGGCGACGACAAGAGATATTTAAAGTATTAGAGAAACTTAAAAATATTAAATAAAAAATAAAAATAATAGTATTATCTGAAAAGAAAATTCTAAAAAAATTATTAAAAGAAAATTAAAAAAAATAAAGGATCGGTTCTGTTGACTAAGATGTTGCAGCCGCACCAGCACCGTGAGTCATCACGGTCTGTGACATTACACCCATGGATATGCCCGATCCCAATGGCTGTACCTCGCGCCGAGGAGGGTAGCAAATCAGCAACTCCTCTGAAAGCTACCCTCACTTTCGCTGCGCAAATCTGGTGATTGTAGAAGGCAGCGGGGCGGGCCTTCGATCGCCATCGGACACCCTCCCAACCGCAGCTGCAACCCCATCCCTGTCAACAAACAAAGCACGCGTGCGAGAGACGAAGAGACGACATCATCACGTGCACCAGCAGAACCCACCCGTGCACGTGCGACGCTCCGATCGCCCACTCTTCCTCCGTCTCTTCGCTTGTCGCGAGTCCATGTCTATCTTCACAAGCTGACCGTCCGATCGACATCAGACGGGCACAGCTCGTTGATGGACAATAACGAGCAAACAAAGCATACAAATGAATTATAAGCGTTTTCCGAAGCAATCCAAACCCATTTTATCTCCCCAACGTGTGTTGGAATTCGGAGATTTCCGATTTATGGAGTGATTGGTAGTTGCTTAATATTTACAACAGTAGCAGCGAATGCTAACAACCCGATATAAACAAGGGGCGAAAAATCATCCATTCCTTCTTGGCGTGCCTCTCACCCGCGCCACAGCGGCGACCGCTCCTGCACCACCTTCGTCGTCGATTTCCGGTGCAGGAATGCCTTGATCGGGCTCGGGAAGTGCCACCTCCGCCCTTTCCCCCTCCCCCCATCATCCTCCCCACCGCCTGCATCTTGCGAACGTACCACCGACCTCGATCTGCACAGCTTCCCATCCGCCGGTTCTTCCCTCCCCGGAACCCTCAAGAATGCCCGTAATAGCGCCGACCGCTTGCCTCCTCCCGGCCTTGGCAGCGGCGCCACGTCGCTAACGGAAGAGGCCGCGGATCTGGAACTGATAAACTGGAAGCCGACCGATCGGGACCGCCGGAAGGCCGGTTCGCTCTCGATGAGTCGCGACACGGGTCCCACCGCCCCGATCCCCGCGCCGTCGCCTCCTTGTCCGCTGGATCTGGCAAGCTCGGTGGAGGAGATGGAGGAGAACGACGACGAGGAGGAGGAGGAGGAGGGGAAGCAGCGGCAGGGGCGGACGTTGGCGCAACCCGGGCAGAGGCGGAGGAGACGGTCACGTAGACAGGCGGGGCATACGCCGTAACGGGGCTGGGAGGGATGTTTCCAGCACTTCCAGCCGATCTCGTCCTCCCCCATCGCCACCTCCTCATTCTGCCCCCACCACAGAACCACCTCCGCCGCCGTCGATCTCCGATAGCCTCCCATCCCCCCGCCGCCCGTGTCCCTTCCTCTCCCTCTCTCTCTCTCTCTCTCTCTCTCTCTCTCTCTCGCTCAAGAACTCGTCTGATGGCAATGAAGCTGAGAGGTTTTTAGGAGGCTTTTGGGTGGGGACTCGAACACCCACCTCCCGTGGTCCTATTTATAGAGGCGGGGCGGTGACCTAGTTGCGCGTAGACCGCGGTTGACGGGACCGGGATCAGGTTTGTTAGCACGGGTGCCGGCGGAGGTGAGGCTCTTCCTCTTCTCTAAACGCCATTTGCCTTTGCTTTTGTTACGAAACTGCCACAGTCAATATCTGACCGTTAGTTTCTGGTCGGCGGCATCAGAACCATCCATCGAGCGATAAAGCCGGATCGGACGTCAGAGATCTCGTTTCCGTGCTGCCGCGATGACGTCTGCCACGCTCAGATGGTGGGTCCCAGGTCATTCATGCGTGGGCCCCTCCCTCCCCACTCAAAAACACGAATGACTTGAACGAGTGACTGTGATACGACGTACCCTCGGCGTACGTTTCGTGCCGGTGGGCGGCACCAGCAGTAGCCACGGGGTCATGGATCGACCCACCCGCCCGCCCGTGAAAGCACGATGGTTCAACGTAACCTACTTGAGCTCGAAGAACATGTCCGAAGCATCCCTCGAGTTACTTTGTGCGCTTCGATTCAACTCCAGTGTGTGTATTTATCTAAGCACTTGGACAGAGATACCGAGTACATTTCGACTCCCTCCCATGATCTTTGTTCCCAATCTTAAGACATATCATTTGACTTACCATGGGTTCTCTACTGTTTTCGGTATCGGTTCTTTCTCATCCTAAACAGTGGCATTTTTGTTTGCTTCCTTGTTCGGTCGCTGTATCTATAATGGTGAAGCAATGAAGAATGACACGAATGGTTTCGTGTTACAGGAATGGCCATCTTTTCTTTCATTGGAGGCCATAACATCACTGGCGGGCCACCGAAAGGAAACATTCTTCTTTGCCATCAAAAACTCTTTCGATGAAGAGAAAGGGATGTAACGTCAGGAGCAGCTTTGGATGAATCAGTAGATGGGCCCAACAGAGGTAACTTTGTGGTACATATATGATGAAGGATCACTGTCCTCTCTTGGACGAGCCACGCTGTGGAATGCTATTGCTCTGTGCTTCTTTCGATCGAATGCAACGAATGGAGATGGGAGATCTAGAAAGCAGAGATTTGATATGACAAGCGTTGACGTAGTTGACGCTAATGTGACACAGTAAAGATGATTCACCGTGGAAGAGTGCGCTTTTTTTTTTTTTTGTGCAGCAGCAGCTGAGCAGCCCATCAGAGAAGATCACGTGGACATGGCTACGTTCATGCGTCAGAAGAAGAAGATGAGAAGAGTCGGGCGTTGCCTGCTCAGCAGAAACAGTAGGTTTCGTGCCATGTGGTGGTGATGAAGGAAGGGGCAATCTTTCCGCTTTGTCCTCCTACCACTGCGGTTGCCACTACTACTACTTCTATAGGGGAATAGTTGATGAGTTCTGACACGCATGCGATATATACCAATTGCATATGACCAATTGCAGATGGCAAGCACAGAAGCTTCGAGCTTCAGTTTGTTTTCATCATCTTCACTCGTTATCACAATAACTCTACCAATGCAATGCACAGACATATAATTAGCGTCATGGCCTAAAAGAACTTGCATATAAGATCATATCCGAACAAAGTATACAACCACAAAGCCTCAGTTGTATTATATAAGGAGTACCGCATGACATTCGAGTGTGCTGCCTTCTTTCTCTTATGTACAACCAAACCTTCACACTTCACTCCTCAAATCAAGAACTAAGAAAAAGAGATAACCAAAAGGAAAGGTAAAAGAAAAAAAGAGAACTTGTAGGCTATAAACACATGCTCAAGGCTTCTGATGCTACCCTATGTTCGATTCACAGTATGGTTAGCCACTAATGTCGAAAGTATGCAGACTTGAAGGTGGATTCAAGTATCAGTAGAGCCACCAAACAGATTCAGAAAAGTGTTGCTGCGATGCAATTTTTTAGAAACAGGATTTTCTGTATTATTTTTCTCCATGTCAGGAGAGGCGAGAGACAGAGAGAGCCGTGCTGACATATCATCTTCGCTAAAGGTGGAAGCAGACAGCTTATATAGTCTTCCCTTATCAACCGAAGGATGAAACGATGCAAATATTTCCTTCTTCAATGACTGCTTCTTACCACCCAGCGATAGTTCAAGATCTGGGGTATCAGGCTCTCGTGAGGCCTCGTCGTCCCGAGAAACGGAGTACCTGAAGTTCTCCACCACATTGTTCCTGAGAGGGTATGCATCCACTGGAAAGAAGCTCCTTTCAGTGCATCTTAAGCTCTCAGACATCACAATGCCATAGTTGACACCATATCTTTGCTGTTGTTCATGTACGTAGCTAGTCACAAATGGTTGTACCGTAAATGGTGATCTACCATCGATACTTTGATCTCTAAGACTACCGGTACCATGTCCTTCGCTATAATGTTTCATCCTTTTGTACTCTACGTTATCTTCTGGACAGAAATAACCTGCTTTCTCCTGCCAAGTATTTGCTCCATTGGTGCTCTGTGATGCTTCACCAGATGTGGCTGAGCAAGTGTGTGCACGTTTCATATTAGGCTTTGATCCCCAGCTCAGGCAATCAATTTTCATTATATTGTCCTTAGTCCCAACTTCTATCTTCACCGAGCATTCTTTCTCTTTTATCTTTTCTGTCCCTCCATTATCTGCTTTTTGAACAAGATAAAACATCAATAAGTATATATAAATATATATTTTATATGATGGATAAGACAAGAACTACCTAAAATATTTAGTAAATGAAAATAACCTTGTCCAAAAGAAGAAGCTGAATATCCAAGCAATGATCCACTAAGGCTATGTCGTACACTATTTGCATGAATACGGGGAATCTTTCCAGCAACAGCATCATCATCCAAGTTCCCCTGCAAGCATACTGAATGCTCTTAACTTGTGATGTCATTTTGAGCAAAAACATAAAAAAGAACAGACATCATTGGGTGCAAACAGATTTCAAAATCATTAATGGGATAAATAACTTGTACTAAATCATTTTATAGAAAAATATATTCATCATGAATCAGGTATTTGACATGTTTAGGCGGCAAGAAATGTAATGCAGTAACAATATTACTAATACATAATTCTAATATAATATTTGTAAAATGCAAAGAAAAAGTGATTGCATGTTACTCATGGATGTGATGGTACAACAACAGTGGGCTGCATTAAACATGCAAAGCGTGATGCCAAAGCAGTGTACCAGCACATGATTTGCATAATCACTAGAAAGTGTGCTTCGATCTCTTCAAACTTTTGGGTTGCCTTCTCTTCAAAATATAAGCGAATGTGCAAATTGATTTCTTGCCAAGGACTTTGAATAACCTGAAATTGATTATATATATTTCACAATCAGGTACAACGGTAAAGTTGCTTCTTTACTATCCTTTACGATCTACGAGACCAGGGTTAGAGTCATGAAAACAACTTTAAGGTTGCGGACATTGATCCTCCCGATACCTGAGAGCCTCGTGCACTACGTACAAACCTTTAGGACGAAAAACTTATCAATAAGCAACTAACCAACAAAGTCTTGTATGGACAAGGATATGATATTCAAATTTAGACTTCAAACCATGGTCTAATTTGGAAGAAAAAAGTAGCCAGAAAAAGAAAAATATAACTGTTAACTAATTTACGCAGAGTAGAAAATGACAAAGGTCATGTTATTAGAAAGAAAAAGTGACACTTCCACCGTTTTCTATATCCATGGCTTGATAAGATCAGAGTATCTGACATGCATCAGAAATGAATTGACCAGGTGGAAACATGAATCCAGGCAACACAGCCCTCAAATGTAAGATCACTAGTTTGTTGGGACAAAAAGGTTTCCACTACCACCATTCTTCACACCTACAGGTTGATAGGGTCACAGTAACTGGCATGCTGATAGGCATTAGAAATGAATTCACTAGTGAGCACATGAGTCGAGACAACACCGCCTTCAAGTGTTAAGTGTAAGTTTACACGAATACATCCCATTATTTTACACGGACTAATAGTTTATGTTATTTTAGAAGAAAGAATGTGGTGCTTCCACCTTTATTCTCAAGGAAAAAAAGTTAGATAAAGTCAAGCATGACGGGCATACCGTATGATAACAAAAGATACAATTAAATTAATAGCTACTGCATAATCAATGCATCATAACTAATCACATGTTTTTTCTACCTCTCTACCTTTTCTTACAAAAAGAGGTGATGATATGTATGCATGTAGCACAGAATCTGACATTCACAAAAGATATACACAGCAATTTAATATCATCTAAAATTGAACTAAAGTGGCAATGGCATACATCTCAAGAAGATATCACACAAAATCAACATACAGTTCTTATATGTAAATATGTCCCATAAACAGCAATGAAAAAATAATGTACAAAATGGCCATAGAATGTATTCTTGTAAAGGAAAACAGTACCAGGTTGGTTTCATTGCTTTTTACTGCTGGACATATCTCATTAAGATCAAAAGAGTAGATCCTGGGACACGAATCTGAATTATGATTTGAAAGTTCACCACTCTCTTTTTCACCCGTTGCCTTGTACAAAAAACTGTGTGTCTTGCAGATATCATCAGGGCCAGAGGTGCTGGGCCCAGATGATTCATTTCCCCTAGAAAATTCTTTTGGTGGATACTTTTGGGAATCATGTTCCTGAAAGGTAGATAATTCACCAGTATGAGAAGGCGATAATTCTTGAACAGTGGGATCTGTGATTATCTTTGATTCACAGAGCTCCTGCAAATCAGTGTGAGGCTTTAAGGAGTCTGATTTCCTTCCTCTGAAGATGCCCCAAAGAAAAAATAACATGTTCCAACCTAAAAAGAAAACAGAACATATTGTAAATGAGATAATATCTCTAAGATATGCTTAGAATGCATAGATCAATACTGTTTGGAAATTTTGTGAAAAGGAAAAACAAACGCCTTTCACTTGCACATAAGCAGAAAATTTGTGCTTATAAGCATATTATTTCTTACGTTGCGAACTCTCGGGTAGCATACTTGAAGGAAATATAAGAAGCTCCACCTCGCTGATGTTCCCTTTGAGAGCTAAATCATTTTCTATTGCAGCTTCCAACACCTTCCGGTAAGATCTTTCGTAACTGTAAGATAAACAAGAACAAGTCAGTTTATGATACATAATTCATCTCAAAAGTAATATGAATTTCATCGCCACCCCAAACCTCTCAGCATCTTTAGCAAAAAAATATAGTGCAATATTAAATTCTTTAGGACTGATTTCCTGAAACTGCAATGGCCACAAGCTAACCCGAGGAACTTCCTCTAATTGGATTTTGCATGGAAATTGGCACACTACTTCATGCACTTTCGGTGATGCAAACATTGACAAGTGAGCTTGAATTCCATCAACAATTTCAGTAATTGTTCCAATTTTTAAAATCTCAAAAGCACCCCTGCAAATCAAATAGATATATGTTATATTTCAACAGCTAAAAAGAAACAGAGAAAAAAGAATCTACTCTTAAATACACAATTTAAATTAAGAAGTTTTGAGTAAACTATCATACTGCCAAATGCATTCCTGCTCTGGGATTATATCCAATCTTGAGATTGTTGCAAGTAGCGAAGGGTGATGAGGCAAAGACTGAGTCGACAGTTTCTCATTCAACTTGTCAAAATTTGTAGGATTGATATTCAAGTCCCCTACTCCAGAATTACATAAAGATTTGGTTGAATGTTCTGTTTGCTCCATGTTAGCTGCACTATCTGTCTTGCTATAGTCGGTGTCAGAGCTTCTCAGGATCACTTTCCCATCAGGTGCTCCTTCTGAAGGAAAGTTCTTCTGAAAAACTGAACTCGTCAAAGAACTTCTGGAAGAACCTTCAGAATTTACATGGTTGCTTAACAATCTACACTCAGACTGATCAACTATTCTACTTTTGTTGTTCCTTGACATTGCAGCTTTGGCCACATCTTTCCACCTATTTCTCTTGCTAGTTCCATCGATTAAACTCACATCAGCAGAAGGCTTTGCAGAATATAAAGTAAGCCTGTCAATTTGGCGGCACTGAGTAGCATAGCTTGCTTTTGTTAATTTACCAGAACATAATGCACTCTTGCCTCCTGAAATTGTGAGCCTTGAAGTGTTGGGGATGATCTTCGTTTTATCTTTCGAATGAGCTTGATGCCAAGACTCTGCAAAAGAAGACACACTGCTTGTAACTCCACCAGCATCATTATATGATCTATTGTTAGCACCAGAATTTGCAGGAACAGGTTCCTCATTGACAAATTTACCCCTCTTTCGATTTTCGGAATCAAAGATCCCATAACTTTTACATTTAGATGATGGCTGCTGCTGGTTCACTTTTTTATACTCTAACAAGGCGAAAAAAAAAATTCAGTACCAAAAATGTAAAAAAATCTTATCATTAGCCAATTAAATATTGTCAAATATTAAAGCCCTCTAACAGAAGGACTGTTTACCTGCATCATTTTCTCTATTTAATCCTTTGCTAGTTCCAAGGATGCTAGACTCAAAGTTCTTACTTGAGTTTCCATTAAGTAGTGCAACCTTCATACCCAGATCTGGCACAGACTTCCTCCCGACGTGTGGACTGGCAAATGGGTGATCATGAACAAAGGAGCTCTTTCTTTCTGTTACATTTCTTTCTTTCTTTGGTTTAAGACTTCCAGGGTCCTCATCCTGTGCTGACTTGATTGATTGATAATTGTCTGATGATTGGATGTTGCGATGGCCTGAGCTAATATTGTTGAATGAAGAAGATTTGTTGATAGTTTCCACGAATGATTGATATTGTGTGTTTCTTGGTGTAGACTCTTTAGTTAGATTTTGGGGAACACCTTCAGCCAAATGCTCAACTTTTGGTTCCACATTCTTCTTGAAAGAAACTTGTTTTGAGGCAGACCCACCTCAAAGAAATAACCAACACATGTAAATATTAGTTTTCCAAAAATAAGCAAGACACATCAGCGATAATCTAAATAATAGGAAACATGAAATCTTACCCTTGGAAGGACAAAGTTTTTCTTTAACAATTGAAGAGCTATAGCCAAGGGAAGGCGAGTGAGAAGAGGTCCGGGAACTCTTTGCATACTGACTTCCAGGTGATGAAGCCATATTGGTTCGCTTTACTTCAGCTGTATGAAAGTTTTTAGGTGAATTTTCACGAGTAAAGGCACTACATATTCTAGGACTTGCTGCTTTCAAAGTTTCATTAGCTGTTTCAGAAACCTTCTTAACCATTGGTGAAGCTAGACCCATTTGATATGTGTGCCTTTTACCAGTTCCCATTGGATTTTGCATTTCTTTACTGGATCCACATGCTTCAGAGTCAGTTGGCTTGGTGTTCAAGTTTGCTAAATTCTCAGGGTTCATGGACTTCCCAATATTCTCGCCTTTCTTATTCAAGCATTGTACATTTGATTTTCCGGAAAATGTCTCAGTTTTATCCAGCCTTTTCATCTCAAGTTCCTCCTTTAGCTGACATTCTTCACATAGCCAATCACCTTCAGGAATTTTGTCCAACATAATCCTCATGCAGTAACTAAGAAAACAATTGCTTAGTATGTGTGAGAAATCCAAATTACATAACAGACAATTAAGAATATAGCGTCGAGAACAAAATATACTTACGTGTGTTCTGCACCATCAATGCATCTAGTGCAAGTAGCAAGAAGCTCCTCCCGGCCAGCGTCTCCACATATATCACATACTTTTACCTATATCACAGCACGCAAATGTATAGCCAGCATAAATGAGAAAATGACTAGAGACCACAAGAGATACAGATATGATGCTAGACCAACAGTATCAAATATCAATTTTACAGATGGATAGAAGACACAACAGGAACATAATTATTGAAACTACATAACAAAGCCATAAATGAAATGGATTGTCAGCACAAAAGCTAACTAGATCTTTGCTAAACAACAATGAAGACAAGATATTGGCATCAACTTTAAAGTTTTAGCAAAAGTCCTTATGACTGCAAGTTGCATAGACGCAAATGTTGCATCCTCCTGAATAACTTGGTGTTTAACTTAGAGAAAAACCAAAGAAGCACTTACGTCATACAACATGCAATCTGATTCAGAAACTTGACCGTGAAGAAGTGACTGCTGTGGTTTTCCAGAGTCATGCAAATTGCATTCAGCAGATTCAAACAATCCATCTTCATTCATGAATTTTCCAGAAGATATGTCATGTCTGATCCGAATTGCTTTGCTAGCTTCATTGTTTGGGAGCATAATAGTCTTTGGCGCATGATCACCACCAACAGCTAGCAGTCCTTGATATGAGGATTCATCATCAACTATCAAGCGCTTACAAGGTTCTCCCAGAACTTGGCATGATTGATATGCTTCCATATCTTTGGAGTCAGCATTATGACTAGAAATATGCTCACTTTGAGAATGGAAATGTATATTTGGTCGTGGAGAAATATTCTTTCTTGTGGAAGGCTCTGTAAGGTCAGACTTGCCATGAAGGCCTAGACTGTCATTCTTCTTACAAAATGATTCTCCAGGGAATGTACTGAGCTTCCCTGAGTTACCCTGGCCAGCATCCATAAAACCACCATCATATTCGCAAGTAGCTTCAACTTGAATCAGCACTTCAGTTTCTTTGGCACCAAATTTACATGTTGATACTGAACTACATGGTGTATCTTTCATGTCCAGTTTCAAATTATCATTTATAAGTAACGGATTGGAATCTCGGCCCCCAGTAATGCATGAATCATTATTCCCATGACTTCCTGACACATACTGCTCTCTAGCTGATGCACCATTTTGAAAATCAGGTCTGCAAAAGCTGCATGATGTTCTATTACCAATACTAGCAGTGCCATTTCGAAGAACCTTATCTTCCTTGACTGCTTCAACAGTTGAAACCTTTAGGGGTATATCAATGTCTTCATAAGTATCATATGCAGTAGACTTTCTTACTGTTTTGCTATCTGCATTTTCAGAATATGAATCATGACTTGAACTTCCACTCAACAAATTGCTTGTTTCACTAGCTGCAATTTGCAGATCATTACAAGATGTACACTTTGCACTAACAAAAGAACAACTATCTGCTTCTTTCCTTTCAAAGATATTATCAGAGGATCCACAATCACCATCTGACTCCATTGCTGCGGCAATCCGATGCATACAAGAGGAGCAAGTAGCAGAGCAAACATTACATGTACCAGATTTTACATTCATATCACCTACAAATATAATTTGTTTTGGTCTGTAAATTTGCCCTATCACACACAACATGAAAGCCATCAGTCACAAATATTATACAAAAAAAGTAGATAGATAAAGGCAAATGAACCTTATAAGGTTAAAAATTAAAAGATAATTGACACGTTACAGGAATTAGCATTGAGAATTTCCACAGACAACAAAAGAACAAGTGCATGGATAAATTAAGATATGGGAGCAACTCAAAGTTTGCAGTTTAATTAGGCACAAATTTCATTGAACAGAAACTATCCAAATATTCAGGCAGATGGAGTTCTAGTTATTTCCATGATTCATCTGATAAATAAGATAAGCAATTCTATTTCAAGCATGCTTTGAGAGAACCAAAAGTCAAGCACTTGAGACTTTGTTTAGATTGTTTCTTCGATGCAACTATCTCGAATTATCATGTTTAAATTTATCATCTCATTTTTGGATACTGTTTCAGTTTGAGAAGTCAAATATAAACAGTGTTCGTAACCAGAAAGATTTTAATTTCATTTATGCCACCATTCTGGTTCATCTATTTTTGTAATTTCTGCCACCCTGTTACTTCTTAATAATTAATACAACCTGCTCATTTGGGTCATCTTACTTGACATCATATGAGCTAAAAGGACAAATAATGTAGTCTAAGTTCCTTAAGAAACACGGCACATGCACCAAAGATCTATGGACAATAATATCTCAAACCACTTTCAGAAAATGCAACTTAAGCATGACTGTTTAATCCATGTTAAATAACATAAACAAAATGGGCAGAAAAAGTAGAGTTTGAGGCATAAGGGCTGCTAAATATGGCTTGATCCTAATTGCTCAACGCAGAGTTTCATCATTAAGCACATTCCAGAAAAAATGTGACTCGGCACAACTGCATGACAATTAAACACTCAAAAAATGCAATAAAGTGAAAGAAATAATCTTCATGGAAAGATGCCTACCCACCTTTATGCCTTTCCCTAACTTCAAAATCTTGCATCACCTTTTTCAAATCCCTCGACTTCCACTCTAAAATATAATGAATCCTGTACTTGATATACTTTAACATTATTTGCTATCTATAATTACTATAGAACAAAAGACTAAAAGTAACTTGAGACATAATTTTCAGCCACGATGTTACCCTATTTGAGTGTCAGATAAGTTAGGATATCCTTCAAACGTGAAGTTTTATCTTGCTTCTAAGTTTTCGTACCTCATAATCACTTTAGGTACTCAAATCTATTATATTCTTTTTTTTTTTCAATCTTGATTTCTGGGAAATATGTTCTTACCAAAAAGTCCCCAACAGAGTAATTCAACTAACTGTAACTCCAAACGTTAGCCAGCATCAATGAGCATCATGATGTGGAGAAGAAATATGACAAATAATTAATTGCCAAGAAAAAAAGAAAGTACTACTTGGAAGTAAAACCAAAGAGGGGGATATTTTCAGTGCAAACACGGAAATTTCTTTTATCTGGGGAAGGTTTTTACCAAAACCATCACCTGACGTTCAGTATCTGACTCGTCCAAAGATCCCTGGCCCCGTGAACTGCTTTGGATCACTGATGCCATGTAAAAACGAAATCAGAGTGCGCATCAGCCTTCCACGTCAAAGATACAGTAGCAAGAGGAAAGAGAACATGGCGAAAACATAGCAAGAAATATAAAAAATATACACCAGCCGATCATGAATCCAAAATTCCAATACAATAACTTCATATAGCAAACTAATTTACCATAAATGCGAAGATGCACGAGCAAAACGAAAAAGAAAACAGTGCACGCCGTGATGAAATGAAGAGCAAAGCCCTGAATTTAAAAATAATAAAAAAAATCAGAATTTGCCAGATCATATGAAACGAAAGCAGCATTTTATAAAACCTCTTTCTCTAAGACAACGAAATAAATTTTGAATCTTTTCATCAATAAAATCTAGTCGTAGTCACGAGAACTAAGTAGTCAGCATAACCAAAATGAAGAAGAGTAAAAAGGAACATCAGCAGCGCACACCAAAGACGATCTTTTGAGTCCACGCACAACAATAAAATGTCTAATCTGCAAGGCGCACTCACCAACACAAAGATATCAATTTCATCTAATCAAGGAGACGTCCTTAAATGCCTACGGTTCAGCGATGGTCCCATTGAGACCGTACAGCTCCATCAGGCTCCGCTCCGACCATTTCCTCATCCTAGTACCTCTGATCGGGTTACCATCAAGGACGCCGTTTGCCCTCCACCACCGGGACGAGGGTGCCAAGCCGAACAAGTCCAACAAATATAGAGATCCGGACGAGGAACAAGGAAGCAAGGGGACGCAATCGGATCGCCGCTGGGGCTCTCGTGGGCCGTCCCGGCGTGCCTCAACGCGCTTCGAACTCCATTCGATCTAAGCCGAGGGTTTCTTCTCGTGGAATCGATGGCGGATGGAACAACAGGAAACGAACAGGAGAAGTAGAGAGGGGTCGAAGGCAAGGCGAAAGAGAGCGAAACAGGCACAGGAGTGAGGGCCCGTCTGCCATCTAAATTTAGAATACAAACCCGAAGTGTTTTTCGTATTTAAAATCCCCAAGATACTTTCGCACGTACGAGCGAGCGCGCGGTGCCTCACACGTGTGCGCACGCTGTCAGCAGACCCGATGATTACACGTGGAGGGCGCGGATGTAAGTGGCGGCGTACGTCCGTGGCGATGGGGCTCATTTGCATATCCGAGCCGTCCGATGTGGGGGAGCGTTTGACGAAACGGACGGTGCAGGTCGTCTTGCGGGAGTCGTGGGTCCGACTCCGGTAATCGAAAGGGTAGATAAAAGAGAGACGCGAATGGGTATGAAAATTATTCTCTCTTTTTCTTGGCTGAGCACACGTCGTGCGCTCTGGAAGCTTCTGCGAGGGGGATACGTGGCGGACGGTGGGTCCGGTGTCAGAGCAGAACGCTGGGCCGTGTACGGACGCACCAGAGGATCAGGGCCGCTCAAATCACCGTGGTGTCGTGTGCGTGTGGGGAGAGACATGCGTTACGTGATCGACCCATCTCGCGGTTGGGTGTGGGGTTAGGTAGTATGGCCAAGTAAAGCAGTTCACGATACACCAGTTATGAGTTCCGCTGTTGTCTTGTCTTTGAGCAGCCAAGTCAACTACGATGTCAGAATGGTGTATCATTCCACACCCGGATACAAGTTTGAACGAAAACATCACCGTTGACCACAAAAGTTGACGTGAGAAGACAGAGAACAAGGCAGCCCGCACAAGATTCCCCGTCGTTCTTAACATTGTTTATCCAACCTGCATGCGATGGACAACGATGCACAACCACCACCCAAACTTGGGCGTCATTCAGGCGTCTGCATCGGATTCCGGGTGCGAGGAACATGTGAAGCTGAAGAGGGAGTGAAGTTACAGAGGCGACACGCACTCGTGAACATCGTGTGCGCAGCAGGTTGCGGTGTCTGCAGTTTATTGTTCCCGTTCGATGCTCAACAAGGTCGATAAAAAGCATGCAAATGGTTGATGCGTTCAAGTTATTCTTCGACTTGTCTCGTTATTATTTCCGTGTCAAGTTTTTCTTCGAATGAATGGAAGTTGATCGTCAAATTCTACCTGGCACTGATACGGTCAACTTCTTCTTGTTTCATTCATGGTCAGATTACTAGAATATTTTGATCCTAGTTTTCTTCCCTGGGCCAGATAAGTTGATTAGCTTAATTAGTGACCTAAAGAACAAGCACTAAGATTTTGTTAATCCCAACTTCTGGCTATTTTAATCTCAAACCAAATGCACTCTCGAGTCAACGCAAAAGAAGAAGAAACCATTGTCTCACAGAAACAGCGACAAAATCTTTCCATCACAGACACTTTTAGCGACTTATTTGAATAGCCGATCGTCACATTTGCTTGTATGTTTCTCGAACGTCGCTATAAGCTTCGGACCATTTGCTTCCTTCGCTTGGCTTGCCAGTCCCGGCGACAACGACATGTTTTGGCGAAGGAGAGGAGGAGGAAGCAGCAAACAAAAGAGATGCATGGCTTCGCTGTTGTGGCACTGTAAGACCGCGTAAGTAAGTCTCCCGAAATGCTTGAATCGTGAACATGCAGACATGGCATGGCCACTGTTGTGTGTTGTCTTCTTGCAAGGGGTAGATTGTCACTTGTTTTCCAGCAAATCAAACTGCAACATGTCTTAGGCTTTTGCTCCCATTTTTATGTGGCATAAAATTCTGGTTGAACGGTGTTGTTTGGGAGTGATGCGCCCTATCTGCTCATGCGTTTCGCTTTCGTTGCTCCATACTTTGTGATCGAAGACTCTTTGCCTGTTTTCGCTTCAGCAGCGGCACTTTCTCTGCCTTCACGTGGCAAGCGAGACTTTGTGCTCGCTGGAGATCGAGAGTCTAAAGTGCTTTTGGCACCTAACTGGCCTTTCTTTTCAACACCGGGTTATATGGTTCTCATGAATGTTGTGAAAAGAAAATTCCTTTTTTTCCCCAATTAAAATTCCCAATTAACATTAGGAGATCGAGATTCTCCATACTATGTAATATTTTTCCAACTACATCAATAATAAAAGATTCATCAGAACATACTAATAAAGGTCGATCATTGTCTATCGATAACTTTTTCTTCATTCCATTATTGATCTAAACATCGAAAGGATCTTATCGATTGATTTTTGTATAGGTCGGTATCAAATTAGAGGTTTGAGACTCCTTAGACGCGTGGATTTGAACTGAACTGATGCAATTGTCACCAATACATAAAAGCTACATGTGTAACCAATTTTTCGTCCATATATAATTTAAGTGATCAAGAATTAAAACAGCAAATTCTTAAATCTCCACAATTCATGAAAAGACGAAAGCTTTTGCGTTGATCAATGAAGATAACACGATCATGACAAAATGGGCCGGGCTCGATGAACATGTTGGTGTAGAGATGGGCCGGTAGACGGCTAAGACCGGGCTGGGATCGGGTCAACATTTAGCAGGTTTGATCTGTGTCCACTGTTGTTGGAAGAAGGTCTTTGGATTTTGGCAGCAAAAGCCAAGCGGAGGGGAAGCACCGACCATGAAATGGTACTCGGTGCGATTGGCGAGCATAAGGTGGATGTAATTAATTGTCTTTCCCACACTAATAAAGAATAATTATTCCCGTCTTCCCCCACTTGGTGGCTGCTTCCCCTTGGTGTGGTTGGTGGGTGCGGCGAGGGTTCGGTGGTAGTGATGTACCCGAGAAAAAAGGCAAACCTTTCTGGGTTTGCTGGACGTTGGGCGACCAATATCCTTGAACGTCTCTCTCGTCGTCTCATTTTGGTTGGGCGACACTCTATTGATCTGATTCCAGGTATGTCTCGCCTCTCGCAGTTGTGTTTCGCGTTTTGTTTCTTGACGGATTAGGTGGAAAAATGAGTCTTTTTCTTTTGTCTTTCCATGTAAAAGCGTCAGCTTCTTTCACCTTTAAAAATGTGAGCTCGGTGACGAGGATCTCTTGTTTGCTGTTCGGTGGGATCGGTCTTTGTTTCTCTAAAAGCTGAGATTTTTTGGGTGAAAATTCGTAAGAGTGTGTTCTCCGGTGGATCGGTCTTTGTTTCTCTGAAAGCTGAGATTTTTTGGGTGAAAATTTGTAAAATTTTTGTATATTCATACCCATTTCTCTTTCGCGTTCTGTTTTTTGAGGAATTTGGCGCAAAATGAGTCATTTTTTTGTCATTCCTTGAAAATGCGTCAGTTTCTTTCACCTTTTAAAATGTGAACTCAATGACGAGAATTTCCTGTCTGCTCTTGGGTGGGATCGTGAAATTTCTGTAGATTCATGCACATTTTCCGGTTGAAGGTTCTTATGTAGCTTTAATTTCTGTGAGGAACTGAAGGAAGTGGTTAGCTTCCACGATAGGTTTTTTTTTTTTTTTTTTTGGTGGTTGATTTAGTCATCGAAGATTTAGCTAAAAGTACATCAACAAAAGGAATTGGGGTTTAGGGTTTTGGAAAATGGAAGCTAGGGAGCTTCCAAGAGTGAGCTCGTTGCAGCCTCCAAGTGTGGTGGTGGGTCCTGGTTCTTATGGAGCTGGAGGATCGACGATTGATCCTGTGGTGGCAGCGAATTCAGCTGGAATGATGCAGGGCATGCGCCTTTCCTTCACTCCCATGGCTTCTTCGGCACCTAAACCAGTGGATACGACTGGCTCTTTGTACCAAGGAGATGATGTCTTGGGAATGCGGCAAACTAGTGTGTTTAACATGGGTGAGCTAACGAAGAAGAAGAGAGGAAGACCAAGAAAATATGGACCTGATGGTAGCATGTCTTTGGCGCTAACACCTCCATCTTCTGCTTTGGGATTCTCAAGCAATCCAATGTCTGATCCAGCAGCTAAGCACCGAGGCCGTCCTCCAGGGTCGGGGAAAAAGCAACAGCTTGATGCATTGGGTAATTGCCGCTTCACTTTCTTTAGTTGTGAAGATTAATTGCTACGTGTAGATGTCTTAACTTCTAAACCGGTGATGAAAAGGTAGGCTTCCTTAATTTCCCTGTTCATTACATAACTGCATTACCATATAAATTCTGAGCTGTTAAAGTACATTTAACATCCAGTTTGTCCGAATGTTCAAATATATTCATCTAGTATTAGTCCCTTCTAATCTGCTTTTATGCTTCTCGGTTGAAGTTTTATGTGCATCAAGAACTTTTAAACTTTGAATTGTGGTTAACGTTTTCGTTTTTAGCCATTATACAGCATTGTCCTATTTTTTGCTTTCAAATAGACTTAGATGATAAATTTAGTTATTGGCTGTCTATTCATATAATTTGCATAAGTTATTCCTTCATGAAGTTAATGCCTAGATGTTAAGTTTTCGGGTCTAATTTTTTAGTATAACCGTACACAAACTGCAACACTTGAACATCTAATTGCATTTCCTTTTATTCCATACATCTTTTTGTCTACATATTCAATTTCCAAAGATTTAGATATCATTTTCTTTACAGTATTTAGTATTTTGATGCTTCATACAAGTTTCTAAAATCAGTACTCATGGTTAACCAGGTGCCCCAGGAATTGGTTTTACTCCTCATATTATCACTGTCAAGGTTGGAGAGGCAAGTACTTGAGATTTAAATTTACCCTCTTTTTTTTCCACTTCTAAAGTCTAGATAAATTTGACAGTAGTCTTGGTAATTCTTCTTTCTTGTTAAATTGTTACTTGCATTTTCACGATCTGACTGTTGTCACCACTTTCATGCTTCATATTCTTTCATATCATTTCAATATACTTGGGAGTTCATATAAAAGAGTTGGTGTTATTAGAGTGATAAGCCAATAGAGTATAATTACTTTAGGCAATTGTTTGCATTGGCAGGATATAGCTTCAAAAATTATGGTCTTCTCACAGCAAGGGTCTAGGACCATCTGTGTGCTGTCAGCAAACGGTGCCATCTCTGATGTAACACTGCGGCAGCCGGCAATCTCTGGTGGAACAGTAACTTATGAGGTTTGAGTAGCAACTAGACTATCCTAATCTGTCTTGAATAAAATTTGAAATTATGTGCACTGTTCATCATCTATGTAGGTTGCTGATGGACAAAATTATTCTATATTGTAGATATATGTCTGTGTGTTATGCATAACCCAAATGAACACCATGATGGAAGTGCAATAGTCAAAGACAAAATAATATGGCTAGATTCAGAAACTTGTATATGATGTTTTAGACAAGGTCACTGTATTTGTGTCAGGTTTGGAATCAGTTGTGGAATCTATAACCCAGATCAGTCTGGAATCAGGTTTCTATAGAAACAACCAGAAATAGACTAGGGTAAGTTGACATGAATACCATTTATCATAATCAACTTCAGTTGACTTGGTTGGTTTATGATGGGTCAAATTATTGGGATTGACCAGAATGGTTTGTGATCAATCTATTTTGGCCAGTCCAAATAATTCCCCTTAAGACCAAGGGTTTCAGATCAGACCAAGTTGACAGTAACTGGATGAGGGATTGATTGATCCCCAAAACCAAGTTCTCAAAGTCCAAGGACATTTCCTTTTTTTTTTTTAACAGCTTTCTACAAGAGAGAGATGAAAAACAATAGAAGTTGCAATTTTGTACAAGGAAGATGAAAGATAGGGATTAGGCTTTAGTTATGGCCACCTCACATAAGATTGACTAACAATAATTTTACCCTAAAAGGCCATTTGCCCTTTTGCCAATTTACATCTCTACTTAATGCCAACATGCTATATTCTGCTAGGCACAATATATATGTACACACACACATATATAGCATCCTTATCATCATTTGGGTCATGAAAGTGATGCTTTAGTTATGTAATTTTTTCAATTACTACATAAAGATCCACCCTACTTGAGTATCATATTAAAAGGATTAAAGATCAAACTCTCTGTATGTTGTCCGCATACCTTGCTCTCCATTTGTTGCTATAGCATACAAGTAACACTTATGAGATTTTCATGCAGGGACGCTTTGATATCATCTCTCTTTCAGGTTCCTTCCTGCTCACAGAAGAGGGTAGCACTCGTAGTAGAAGCGGTGGATTGAGTGTCGCACTTGCAGGATCTGATGGCCGAATTCTTGGCGGTGGGGTTGCTGGAATGCTTGTGGCGGCAACACCTGTGCAGGTCAAAATCAAACCTCTTTGATGCATCCAATCACTGTCCTTTTTAGATCATTTTTCTGACATAATGGAGTTCCGTTCAAATTGCAGGTTGTGGTGGCAAGCTTCATCACCGGAAACAAAAAGCCAAAGCTTGAGCCATTGAGGTGGGAACCTTCATCAGCTCCACTGCAGATGGCCAGCTTTGGAGCAACTCTAACAGTCAGTCCACCCTCTGAAGGCACATCAAGTGAATCTTCTGACGACCCTGGTAGCCCGACAAATCAAAACGGTGGCACCTGCGACAACTCTACTCAGAATGTTCAATCTGCATATCCATCTTTCATCGGTTGGCCACTCTGTAAACCAGAACAGGCATGACTGCGACATGAAAGTAATGCCTCTCTAACAAGATTATGTCACAAGCATTGCTTCAGTCTAGTTGTTTAATGTAAGACAATAGCACCAGGAGCCGAATCACTGTGATTCAGTAGCCACTAATTACTGTCAAGCTTACAACAAGACGGCTTTACACAAATGGCATTCCAGAGGCATATATCTAGGCTTATGTTCTTAGGACACTGCTGCTGTTCTGTAGTATTTGCAGTGACTTCGTCTATCAGTTCTAATTTCTGTAGGTAACCAAAGACACCTTATTTTCTTCAATTACGATGGTGCTATGTCTGAGATGCAATGTGTGTGTTTATGTATGTGTCTATACAAAGGATCAAGCGTGGCATTTGGTTTTGGAGAAAAGGCCAAACTTACAGCCGAATGCAATGTGCAAGAATCATTCATGCTTTTGCAGGAACCATGTCTATCTTCTTCTTCCTTCGAGGTCGGCAGAAGGAAAACAGTACAGCAGCCTGCCAAAGTCCATAGCTGTTTGCGAGCCACCGGTAATACTCACGGCGGCAAACAGTGGATAAGATCGCTTCCACGGCAATATCCATCAATGGCGGCGTGCGAGGCCGTTGGCTGCCGCTGTACTCTGACACACCACTTTCTTTCGCTATGCCAATTCATTTCATCATCCCAGCATTACTGCGCCGACTTTGTCATTGTATATACTGACACAGATGTTCGAGTCATGCGTCTCTCTCACATCTCTTTCTCAAACTACGGATTGATGTACGCCGTGCTCCCATAATCACGTCTGCTCGTCTTGAACTAAATCCGAACCTTGGTGGGTCTCCCAGAAGACGGCCAGATTCCGATAAGTAGCCCGCGGTAGAAGAAGACTCGGGGAAGTGCGCAGCCACGACAGCTTCTTCCACAGTGAACACAGATGAGCAGCAAGGCGGCATGCGCCATGGTTGCCGCACTCGGCGGCGACGCGGGATTGGCGAGCAGAAGGCTGGTACCCAAGCGAGGGCGGATCGAGTCCCGAGTAGCCACCTGTGCGATCCATGCTATTGCGTCGGTGCTGCGGAGGGCCACCCACTGAAGTCGCTGCGCCCTCATCAGTCATCCACCGGGAAGAAGCAAGACCTCATCCGGCGTCGCTGTTCAGAAAAGACTTGGGGGCAGTGATGAGTACTCTTATCTTTAACCATCGGGTAGACACATCAATCTCGTAAGGTACTGCTTGACAACCCCCATCAAAATGACTCGACAAAAGCATCAGCAAGAAGCTCATTGATACTTCTCCATACTTCATAGATCCTATCAGTTTCAGGATGCCTTGTGTCTCCGGCCACGAACTTAAACTTATCCATGCCCCTCGATTCAACGTAGCTCCAGCCTGCCTCTTTTCTTGATCCCTTCCTTCTCATCTCAGCTCTCACCTCTGCAGCTTCTTCCCAGAGTCCAGAAGATGCATATACGTTCGATAGTGTCACTCTCCAGACACTACAATCTGGTTCCATCACAGATAGCTCCGCCGCTGCTCTTTCTGCAATCTCCACGTTCCCATGAAGCCTGCAAGCACCCAGTAAAGACCCCCAAATGGATGGACCAGGTTGGACAGGCATCGCTCTGATAAATTCCTCTGCTTCACCAAGCTTTCCAGATCTCCCCAAAAGATCCACCATTGCTGCGTAGTGCTCCATGGCCGGCTCGATGCCGTAGTCCCTTTGCATGCTCTCGAAGCACTCGAAGCCTTCCATCGTCAGCCCAGAGTGACCACACGCTGAAATAGCATTGACAAAGGATACAGCATTCGGATTACGCCTTCCTCCGGACCTCAGCTCGTCGAAAACTCGTAAGGCCGAATCACCATCACCATGGATCCCGTAGGCTGCGATCAACGAGTTCCAAGAACCCACGTCTCTTGCGTCCTCCATCTCCTGGAATAACTGTTCCGCCAAACCAACCCTTCCCGACTTTCCGTACATGTCGATCAGAGCATTGCAGACAAAGGAATCGGAATCAAAGCCTCCTTTGATCACAAAACCATGCAGTATCTGTCCTCGCTCCAGCGAGGATATGGTGGAGCAGGCTTGTACGGAGCTGAGTACGGTGACGAAGTCCAGCTTTAGCTCGCCTCCACTTGCGTCATGAACATGGCCGAGGTGCTGCAGGGCTTCCTCCACGCGGTCGTTCTTCGCAAAACATGAGATCATGGAATTCCAAGAGACTATGTCTCTGTTCCCCATTCTTTTGAAGATCAAATGTGCTGAGTCGACGTACCGATGCTTTGCATACAGATCAAGGAGGGAGTTCTCGACTATGGCGCACGGAAAGAAGCCCATCTTGATCGAGTACCCATGAATCACCTTGCCATGCTCCAAAGATCCCGACAGGGCGCAACCATGGATGAGGGCCGCGATGAGATCGGGATCGTGGCACTCCGGCAAATCAAATTGGAGGAAAGCCTCGATTGCCTCGTCCAAAAATCCATTTTTTGCGTACATCATCACGAGAGACTTCACGACGGGAACGTAGTCAAGCAGCTCCAACTTTACAAGCCAAGCATGAACACAGGCAAACAGGTTCGGTTCACCCATTAGCGAGCAGGCCTGGGTGATGCTCAACATCGTCGCCGTGTTCGGCAGAATGCCATCTTCCAGCGTTCGGGTGAACAGAACCAGTGCCTTGTCGAACATCCCATGGAGGACAGAGCCTGATATGATGGCACTCCAAGAAACCACATCCCTACAGCTCAACCTACTAACAAGCTTCTCAGCATCCACGATTGATCCTACCTTCCCATACATATCGATCAAGGAATTAGAGACGAACGCATCATGGGAAAACCCAGCGGCGACCAGGTACCCATGCACCATCCTCCCCATCTTCTCATCCCTCAGCATCCCACATGCCCGTATGACAGCAGCAGCAGTGAACTCATTGGGAGGAGGTGCTGTTCCCTCCGTTAACATGTTCAAGAAGACAAGGATGGCAGCGGCAGCCGCTCCGGTATGGCAGTGGCCGGAGATCACGGCTGTCCAGGATACGACGTCTCTTAGAGGCATTCGGTCGAAAAGCTTTAACGCGCTGTCCATGCGGCCACATTTGGAGTACGCGTCGAGGAGGGAGTTGCCGACGAAGCGGTTGGAGTGGAAGCCGGATTTGAGGAGGCCAGAGTGTAGAGAGGCGGTGAGGCCGAGGTCCTGTTGGGCGGCGGAGAAGCTGAGGCAGCGGACGGAGGCAGCCGAGTCGAAGAAGAGGTTCTTCGAGTGTGCGAGAGGAGAAGGCGAGAGGAATGGAGCGATAGAAAGTGACGAGTACATTGGATTTTTGTGGGGAAGCGGATGTCTGCTTTCTGGGGATGAAGGCCAGCAACAAGACGCTTGTTTTAAGTCCTCCCAAAGATTGGCGGAAGTATGAGCAATTGGGCCGGCCCGTGCGCTGATTTCTTTCGTGGTTTGTCCCAAAACGAACGACACAACAACTGATTGATTACATAGATAGAAGAGATGCTACGTATTCCACAGTATCAAACGCAACATTTACTTTGAAGTAAATAAACCAATTAAAAACAATCTGTGCAACATATTCGATCACAAAATATTTCTTCAGCTAGTTTAATCAATAGATAGGCATAGCCAAAAACATGAAGTAGAGCAAAGAAGCCACTCAATTGTAATCGCTTATCGAAAACATCATGCTCCAATGTTCAAAAAGCTTTATGCACATACGATACATATATGCTGGTTTTGCTCTGCAGGATGTCGGTAAGAATCATACTAGAATACGTCAATCGGCTCCGTCAGCATAGTCACATCTGGGCTGCTTGCAACTGTGTTCCGGTGTTAGATGATCAGAAGCAGCTCTCTTAGGTCGGAACTGCATGTGCGCGGCATGAGAAGTAACAACATAAGACAGAAGCAAGAAAACTAGAAGAGAAAGTAAAATGCTTGAGAGCTTGTATACCTTCTCTTCTGACTTCTGATAGAAATGCCTCAGAAGGATATTTCTGGCTTCGGTTGATATTACTAGGACAACAAGTGAGTACATATCAGATAAACAATATTATCACAGGTTAATATTATGCTTCAGTTAGCAGCCACAGTAATTAAAAAAACCATTTGGGTATACTCATCAAATATTACTTCATGAAAGGCTAACTAAGTGATACAATAACTTCACAATTCTAGTCACTACGAAAGACAACTGGATGTCAAGAAGATAATCTATAAGATCCGAGCACCATGAATTCAATACAACTCATATCGGAAATGTATATGTCCAATACGTATTCTATAAAACTAATAAATAATTTGAATCTGAAACACCAGTTTCTACTAATCATTTCTTTCAGTAGCTTGCCAGTGTAACATTAGCTCACCCTCATATGCCCTAACCACCAAAAGATAAAGAGACAGAATAATTTCAAACCCACAACCATATCACTTTTGCTCTCTTTTCCCATCTGTGTCCCATCTCTTGACCACAGCTTTCCCTGAAGATGTAGCCTTTTGTTTTCCCAGCTGGCATTCCATTAGAGGTATTATTGAGAGCTTGTCATAAGGATCACACCTTAATGGGAAAAAAAAAACCTAAATTTCCTTGTAGATTGAAATAGCTACTTACTCCTCCTTGACTCCCTACCCATTTTCTATTTAACAACTCAGAGAAGGCTTCTTAAGGTTTTTCTAGTACATGATTCTTCTCTTTAACATTTTGGAGCATAATAAATGTTGATTGGTTCTTTCTTTTTCAATACAAGATAGCCTTCGTTATGTGTTTGTTGGTTATTAGGTCCAAGGTTGATACTCTGTTTATTTAGTATACAGAACTAACATAAGACCTCTCATGGTAAATTTTTTTGAGCTAATATAGTAACATCTTGATGCTTGAATTACAAATTAAAATGGTGAAAATATAATATGACATCAAATGAGAATTGGTGTAAATGCAACATTAAAATCACAAATTCAGCTTAGTAAGAGTTCTAGATATAGACATGTTAAGGGGTCACTATAATTTATTACATGCAACATGCAGATTAGATAACCTACAAGCAAAGAAACTCAATATAATATTGTTTCATATTCTAAGGTGAAAGAAGCAGAATATTAAAAAAAAATGGTAGAACTGTGGTAGAGAAGTGAGAGATCAGTCATAAGGATGAAGAGTATCCTCAGCACATATTAGTGTCATGTGTGATCAGTTAGCAGTTAAATATGTCATAATGATATGTCCAAGAAGGAATTTTTCTTTAGGAAGATTTGTTTTGGGTGCACAAACTAACCTACTATATTTAAAAAGGTTTATAAGCATGTATACTTCAACATTAATATGAAACTCTTCCAGTGGATTATTTTGATAATTTAATTGAAAATAGCAAGCAAAAGAACTGTAATGATAATTCAGAAAGCAAAATTCTTCGACTCTCGATTTGTAGTGATTAAGCACTCAAATAAAGAAAGATGACATTCTCAGCCATGTATCATGATGAATAACCATATTCTTTAACTCTCTTAAAACTTAATAGTCATGGCATTCTTCATGTTTTAGTTACTTGTGAACATAAAACACTAAGTGATTGAGACTTGAGAGTTCTGCCAAATATCTTCAACCCGGCATCCAGATAGAAAATTACAATAGAAAGTATACGAAGTATCAAGACAGGTAACAACAGCCTTATGGAAATTAGCACTGAGCAACCAAACAAAAGATATTTATAGTTCCAGCAAGCGGCCATATATAATTTGTTCTTGGAGACCAAGGACAGCATTGTTACCTTGATCTGGTGGTGGGAGAGTCTTGTTATGAGTGGGACGATATGTGACAGGCGTAAGTTTCTGAAATTAAACATCAATGGAAAAAATTAGAAGAATGGAAAATCTAATGTATCAAATATATGAAAACTTATTATCATGTATCAATAACTGGATGTGCAAAGATCACATTATAAAAACCCCTTTAGTTGAGCAGAAAAAGAAATCAATTAATAAGTTCTCCTCATTAAATCACTCCAACAGTAAGCAGCCGGTAGAGTCCGCACCCAAAACAAGGAAAGAAGACGAAGGGGGAACACAAGCAGTGGCAAACAAGCAATGTGTGCTCAGAGCATGCTTGATTCCGACGATTTGCAACTTAAACAAGACAGATTATAAGATGCTTACAATCGCCAACCTACAGCGATTATGAAATCATTGATTGAATATCAACGAGACGGCAAAGGAAGACGGATCGGAGAAGCATACAGAAGGTTGGGCAGATGAATCGGCCGGGCGTAGTTGGCTGAAGTTGTGAGGGTCGTAAGAGGGCCAGTCGTCGAGTAGAGAGCCCATCTCTTGTCTCCTCTCCTTTCTTCCTTTCCTCTTTTCTATTTCTCACCGCCACACCCACAAAATCTCTCTCTCTCTCTCTCTCTCTCTCTCTCTCACGTACATATTTATAGACACCCAACAAAACCCCCCACTCTCTCCATATATTCTTAAAGAACATATTTAATTCCCATAAATATTAACACGGCAAAAATTAGTTGGGTATTAGAATCGTGATCGACATGGAATTGGAAAATCCAATAGAATTAGAATTGAAGTGACTTTTGTACTAATAATTATTAGTACACAAGCCGACATGGAATCGGCTTATGTACTAATAATTATTTTTAAATAATAATAATAATAAAATGTATAAACTACCTACAATTTTCTCGGTACTTCATGTAAATCTATGCAAGGAAGCTTAGCTTGTGACTTTGATGGATAATTAACAACCTCTTGAGCTTATGACAAACAAATAGATTGCCACATGATATTTCTTTTTTAGGTTTTGTTGGTTTAATTTGTTTTATTGGATAAATTTCTCAAAAAAAAAATTTATTTGGAGATTACTATTTACAAACTTTTTGTTATTTACAACCCTAACTTTGATTTTTTTAATTTATAATTTAATTTTAAGAAGAACTTTTTACGACCTCAATCTTCTGTTAATCATTAGAAGTGATATAAAAGGACAGGTGCTGAAAATGGATGAATTAATGATCGAGGTAAAGGTGAAAAATATTTTTAATATTTATTGAAATAATTTAATATTTTTAAGATTATATATATTATATAATAACTTGGACATAATTTTTTAGTCAATTGAATTGACTCAGAAGATATCATATTTTAAGCTTTTGTAAACTATGCAGACCCACGCCACGAGCCAAGAGGAAAGCTGATGAATGTAGACCGTGGAAATGGAAAAAAAAAAGAAAAAGAAGATGATAAAAATAAAATTAAAGGGATTATGAATAATAAAATATTATTTTATTAAATTTAAATTGATTATGATTAGTAAAGGGTTACTAGGGTCTCTAAATAAGAAGTTCCTTTTTTTAATTAGTATACTCTTTTTTATTTAGTCTCGTAAAACACCTATTATTTTTTAAAAGAAAAAATTCTCTTTTGTCTTCGCATCGTCGCTCCACTATGATCGGCTTCATCGTGTCACCCTCTCCTCCCCTCTTCCTCCACTCCATCACCAATATGGTGGTTGTCTTTGATAGCAAGGCGAGCGATAACGTTCAAGTGTGATTCTTTTAGCTCCAAAAACTTATCATCCATATGATGACAAAAGATATTTTAGGATTTTGATATTTAGATTGAGAAATTATATGATGGTGCACCATTGATGATAAATGGGTCGGTACCAAAGATAGTTCGATATATGATTCTATACTTCGAGTGCCTTGTGACGATTGCATATACTAGATCGATGGGTAAGTACTATGAATATATCGGGGGATTCAACATCTCATGCGTAGTGAAAAACAAAAATAAGATTGAATTTTTCATAATTGTACTTGGTCGTCGTGTGACAATTGGTGCATAAAAATTATAAATTAAAAAAATCTGCATGTATCATATCAGAAGCGATACCTAGGGAGATCGTATATCCCTAAAAATTCTAGATCCGATGAAGAGGATGAAGGAGCACTAGCGTACTCCTCTCTAGCGGTAATCCACACAATGGATGCAGCAACAATGCTCCTCAGATCACCACGGGATCTCTCTCTACGTGCACTATAAGGCTGTCGGAGTCAAGGAGGAGGAGAAAAGACTAAGAAGAATAGGAGGATGACTACCAAGAGCTCTTAGCCTATGAACTATGAGGTTTCTCTTATTTATAGAGGTGAAGGAAGCTTATCCTTAACAGATCCTATTCACACTAGATCTCTATCTAGTTAGATCTCATTGGATCTTATCCACGAGATCCAATTTGATCTCATCCAATTGGATTTTATCCAATCAGATTTTATCCAATCATTTAATTGGATCTAATCCAATTACCCAATTGGATCTCATCTACAGGATCCAAACTAGGGGTTTCGCATATATCTCATATCTGCATCTCTACTCGTAACAACATCCACCTTATGTGTGTGACCCTCTAAGCCCGATACCAAGTTGGCCGTAAGTCGCTCCCCTCAGAACTCCTTCTGACTCAGAACACCTTCTGATATAGTGAATTATTATCTCCATAATAATTCACTCGACTCATCGACTATGGACGTACTAGACCACTATGCCATAGTTCCGAGACGGTACACGGGGATATAATCCATCAGACCTATCTGTCTTCAATTACCATGTATCTATAGTTCCTTATCCATCTAATATCCTAGAGACTATATATTGGGTATGGTAGAGTCAGGCTCATACGGAATCCTGTCCGAGTCTGGCTCTAATCGGATTCTCCCGGAGAACTCATTCTTTCTCAATCTGAACGACCATGGCCAGGGATTTTGCTTGAGCAAGCACACGCGGGATATTCATCTCATGATATCGAGAGTGGATGATCCTCTATTGACATACAATTACCTTCGTAAGGTTGGCTATCATTCTCGAGAACTAGCTATACCAGATCTGGAGCTCTCCAAACTTGTAAGTTCGACGTCAAAGAATGGAGTACTCAAACAAGGCATCTTTGGTGCCTCAAGTCTAAGGACCAAACACACTATTGGGACTACGGAATCGCTATCTGACATTAGGTATCATTAACTATACAATATTCTGTAAGCGGATCAATTAGTGAACTCATTCTCCAATAAGCACCTGCACTATACGTTTAGTGTCTCCACACAAGCGACTATGAGACCAGTCGCCTTCATCATATAGATGAGTATACAGCGCACCAGTCTATCCAATTATCTTGATGTCCTCATCGAGTAACCTATGACCAGGATGATTTAGGATTTGTGTTTAAAGATATCACGATCTGATTTTCATTGCACAGATCCATGGACATCATAATATTCATCCAGATAATGTGAGAAAATACCAATAATAATATGCAAAGAGATCGACGTAACATGTCACAGGTGCCACCACTCACATGATTGGCTTATAGGGCACCTATAACCAACACTATGAACATATCGCATGATATATCAAAGACTAGAGTTACCTTTTGTGACCTCTTGTAATAAACAATGATGATGATAAGGAGCTTCTTGGTAGCGTAGTGCATAATATTATAAAGATATTGTAATGGAATGTGATGTGAAGGCATCACGCTCAAGGTATAGAAAGAACGAGAAAGGAGGTAAGGGCAAAGAAAGAAGAGAAGATAGGCTATGGCCGAGAGGCCTTGCAACGATCGATGACGATCGTGATGATGAAGATGAAGACGTTGAAAGAAGAGGGGAGGGGAGGCGAGGGCAGTCAAGAAAGAGGGGCAAAGATTGATGGGATAAAAAATAAGAAAGAACTTTTGTATATAAACAAATACTAGTAGAATTAAACGAAAATCATAATCAAATAGAACACCAAGATTTACATGAAAGACTCTTCCAACATGAAGGGTAAAAACTATGAGGCAAACTAGAGATAATCTACTATAAGAATAATGAATATATAAATCTCAAAGTCTCTTACTCAAAACCTAAGCAACAATCACAAGAGAATAACTGAGATACAAGAATTTCGTCATTGTGCATAATATCCAAAACCTCCCCAAGCAATCACAGTAAAAATTTACTGCATATCCGATCTAACATGAGATAAGAATACTGTTTGGATGAATGAGAACAGTCTCTACGTTGTCCTTATCTTCTTGCCATTTTTTTATTTTTTTATTCTTTTTCTCCTCTTTTTGAATCACCTTGTCGCTATAATTTTTGACTCTTTTATTATAGTTTTTCCTCCTATTTTTCACAGCCACCATAGCCCCCTAATTAGACTTATGGTTTAGGGAAAAGAAGAGATGGGTTGTGGGCTACTAAAGCCCATATGGGCTGAATAATTGGTTGTCTGCCCAACAACCTCCCTCTTCAGCCCATAAGGGAGGCTGTCCCATAACTCTTCAGTGTGAAGCTATGCTGACCAACTGTCGGCATATCTCCTGCCTTTTTTTTGATAAAATCTTTGTTAACATGTCTGCTCCATTATCATCTTTGTAAATTTTCTGAAGTTGCAACTACTTATCTTCAAGTACATTTCGAATCCAATAGTATCTGACATCTATATGTTTTGACTTAGAATGAAAAGTCAGGTTCTTACATAAATAAACAGTACTCTGGCTATCATAATACATCATATAGTTTTCCTGTTTCAATCTCAATTCTTGTAAGAATTCTTTCATCCATAATATTTCTTTGCAAACCTCTGTAGAAGTAATATATTTTGCCTCTGTGGTAGAGAGAGCAATACATCTTTGCAATCTGGATTGTCACGACACAGCTCCCCCTGCAAAAGTAAGTACAAAACATGATATGGATTTTTTTGTATCAATATCTCTTGCCATATCTGCATTTATGTAACCTATCAACATATGTGGTCCACCTCCAAAGCTTAAACAAAACCTTAAAGCTTCCTTTGAGATATCTTAAGATCCACTTCACTGCTGCCCAGTACTCTTTGCTTGGATTTGTAAAAAATCTGTTAGTAGCACCTACTGCATATGCGATGTCCGACCTCATATATATAATTGCATATATTAAACTTTCAACTGATTAAGTGTAAGAAACATTTTATATTTTCTTCTTCTCTTTATCACTTGACGGACTCTACTATGAGCACAACTTGAAGTGACCTAAAAGAGGAGAGCCAACTGGCTTTGCATTGCTCATACTGAACCTTTCTAATATCTTTTCGATGTATTTCTCCTATGACAACCAAATCTTCTTGTTTTTCCTGTCACGAGAAATCTACATGCCCAGTATTTGCTTTGTTGGCCCCATGTCCTTCATTGTAAAGGACTCACTCAGTTCCTTCTTCAACCTGTCTATTGTATACATATCTTTCCTGAGGATATGTATATCATCAACATAAAGTAAGAAAATAATAAAATCTTCACTAAACCATTTGATGTACACATAATGATCTAAAGTCGTTCTTTTGTATCCATTTTTAGTCATAAATAAATCAAACTTTTTGTATCATTGTCTTGGAGATTATTTCAACCCATACAAACTTTCTCAACTTGCAAACAAAATTTTTTTTACCTTTGACTTTAAAGCCTTCTGGTTGTTCCATATAAATTTCCTCCTCTAAATCACCATGAAGGAAAGTTATCTTCACATCTAACTCAACCTCTAAATCCTAGCTAGCAACAATACCAAGAGCATCACGAATAGAAGATATTTTAATAACATAAAAAAAAATCTATTCAAAGTCAATACTTTTTCTTTGACCAAAGCCTTTCACAACCAATCTAGCTTTGTATTTTGGCTGAGAATAATATTCTTGAGTCTTTAATTTGAAAACACACTTGTTATTTAAGATATTCATTCCCTGTGATAGTTGCACCAAATCATATGTATGGTTCTTTTGCAAAGCGTCCATCTCTTCCTGCATAGCAACTAACAACTTCTTTTTCTGCTCATTTCAACTATTTCCTGGTAACTCTTTGGTTCACCTACATTAGTAAACATCATATACTCATCTGCAGAGTATCTTTTGGAAGGTTGATGTTGTCTAGAAGATATTCTCAACTAAGGTTCTGTAGGAAGTTGCTCCTCAACTTCTACTTGCTCAACATGTCTTGCAAGTAGATTAATATCTGGCTCTACACCATCTTCCTGTACATCTTCCCCATCACTCTGATATACTTGAGGAGTAACTGGGTCACAATATGCTAATCCTTTTGCAGAAGTCTTGGTTAGTATCTCATTCTTCAAATCCTCAAGGGTTTGATCCTCAAAGAAGACCACATCTCTACTTCTAAACACCTTCTATTTTTTTGGATCCCAAAACCTATAACCAAATTGATCATGTGAGTAGCCAAGAAAAATATATTCTTTTATCTTACCATCTAGCTTGGACCTCTCATTGTCTGGAACATGTATAAATGTACGACATCCAAATACTCTCAAATGCATGTATGAAATATTTTTCCCTAAACATACATGCTCTGCAACATTACCATCTAGGGCTCTATAGAGAAATAAGTTGATCATATCAATTGCAATTCTTAAAGCCTCATCCCAAAATTTTTTGGGTAGGTTTGCCTGTAAAAGCATATATCTAATCTTTTCCATGATGATGTGGTTCATCCTCTCTGCAATTGTATTATATTGAGGTGTACCAGGAACTGTCATCTCACGTTGGATGTCATGTGACCTGCAATAATCATTAAACAATCATGTATACTCACCACCATTATATGATCTTATGCATTTCAGTTGCCTTTGTCTCCCTTTCAACTCTGGCATGAAATTCTTTGAAGACATTAATAATGTTAGGAAATCCAGACGACGACATCTCATGTGCAATGGAAGAACAGAAAAATAAAACATCCTAGATTTCCCCGAAAGGTTCCGTCGTCGTGCAAAGATCGGTGCGTCAAAAATAAATCCACAAATCAAAAAACTACGTATGTAAGAAAGATAATACCTAGGAAGATTGTATATCCCTGAGTTCCTATAGATCCATGGTGGAGGATGAATGAGGTCAAACGTCCTCCTCTCTAGTGGTATCCACACGATAGGGACTGCAACAATGCTCCTCTCTAAGGAGAGGAGAATAGAAGATGGCTACCAAGAAAAACCTTAGACTATAGGCCTTTGGTTCTCTCCTATTTATAGAGGTCCTCTGTTAACCCTAATGGATCCAGCCCTATTGGGTATTGTATCTCTATCCAATTTTTCAGGCCTCTTAGATCAATGGATCTTTGCTCAATAATCTAGCTCTTATTGGATCTAATCCATGGGATACAATAATACAAGGGCTTATTGGATATACAATAAGATAGGGGCTCCGACGGATATCTCATATTCGAACTTCTACTCGTCGCAATACCTACTATATGTGTGTGACCTTCTAGGCCCAATATTGAGCTGGCCGTGAATCATACCTATCAGAACTCCTTCTGACTCAATGAATTATTATCTCCATAATAATTCACTCGACTCATCAACTATGGATGTACTAGGCCACTACGCCGCAGTCCCCAGATGATATAGGGGAATCCAATCATTTGGACATATCTATCCTCAATTACTATGTGCCTATAGTCCCTCATCCATATAATATCTCAGAAATCATATATTGGGCATGGTTCTGATGGGAAATCGGGAGATTCAACATCTCATGCGTAGCGAAAAACAAAAACAAGACTAGATTTTCCATAGTTATGTACTTGGCCGTCGTGCGACGATTGATGCGCAAAAATCATAAATCTAAAAAATTCGCATGTATCATGTCGGAAGCGTTACCTAGGGAGATCGTATATCCCCGAAAATTTTAGATTCGATGAAGAGGATGAAAGAGCACTAGCGTACTCCTCTCTAGCAGTAATTCACACAACGGACGCAGGAACGATGCTCCTTAGATCATCGCGGGATCTCTCTCCACGTGCATCACATGACTGCTAGAGCCAAGGAGGAGAGGAGATTAAGGAGAATATAAGGATGACTACCAAGAGCTCTCAACCTATGAACCAAAAGGTTCCTCCTATTTATAGAGGTGGAGGAAGCTTATCCTTA
Organism: Musa beccarii; assembly: GCA_024322285.1. Lineage (NCBI taxonomy): Eukaryota > Viridiplantae > Streptophyta > Magnoliopsida > Zingiberales > Musaceae > Musa > Musa beccarii. Next base: position 56,407,375 of record CM044394.1, read on the forward strand.
ATAGATCCTGTTCACACTAGATATCTATCCAGTTGGATCTCATTGGAACTTATCTACATGATCCAATTTGATCTCATCCAATTGGATCTTATCTAATCATTTAATTGGATCTCATCCACAAGATCCAAACTAGGGGCTTCACAGATATCTAATATATGCACCTCTACTCGTCGCAACATCCATCTTATATGTGTGACCCTCTAGGCCTGATACCGAGCTGGCCATGAGTTGCTCCCATCAGAACTCTTTCTGACTCAGAACACCTTCTGATATAGTAAATTATTATCTCCATAATAATTTACTCGACTCATCGACCATGGATGTACTAGGCCACTACGCCATAGTCCCTAGACGATACAGGGGGATCTAATCCATCGGACCTGCCTATCCTTAGTTACTATATATCTATAGTCCTTCTTCCATCTAATATCCCAGATATCGTATATTGGGCATGGTAAAGTCAGGCCCATACGAAATCCTATTCAAGTCTCGCTCTAATCGGATTCTTTCGAAGAACTCCTTTCTCAATCTGAATGACCCTAGCCAAGGATTTTGCTTGAGCGAGCACACGCGGGATATATTTCTCATGATACTAAGAGTGGATGATCCTATATTGACATGCAATTGTCTTCGTAAGGTTGGCTACCATTCCTGAGAACCGGCTATACCAGATCTGGAGTTCTCCAAACTTGTAAGTTTGGCGTCAAAGAATGGAGTACTTAAACAAGGCATCTTTTGTACCTCAAGTCTAAGGACCAGACAAACTACTGGGACTATGGAATCACCGTCTGACATTAGATATCATTAACTATATAATATTTTATAAGCGGATCAATTAGTGAAGTCATTCTCCAATGAGCACCTGCACTGTACCTCTAGTGTCCCCACACAAGCGACTATGAGACCAGTCACCTTCATCATATAGACGAGTATACAGCGCACTAGTCTATCCAGTTATCTCGATGTCCTCATCGAGTAACCTATGACCATGATGATTTAGGATCTATGTTTAAAGGTATATCGGTCTCCTTATCGTCATCTCATCATGATCCGATTTCCATTGCACAGATCCATAGATATCACAATATTCATCCATATAATGTGAGAAAATACCAATAATAATATGCGAAGATATCGACGTAATATGTCACAGGTGTCATCACTCACGTGATTGATTTGTAGGGCACCTACAACCAACAATCTCCCACTTGACCTAAAGTCAATCACCTGTGTGTCTGATCCCCATGAGACCTCTGTGACGCTCAAATATAATTTGAGTCAACGGCTTTGTCAATGGATCTGCAATGTTATCTTTGGATGAAACTCTTTTCACTACTACATCTCCTCGCGTCACGATCTCTCTAATCAAGTGGAACCTCCTCAAAATGTGCTTAGACTTCTGATGAGACCTAGGTTCCTTTGCTTGAGCAATTGCCCCATTGTTGTCGTAATATAAGGTAATCGGCTCCTCACTGTTCGGCACGACTCCTAAATCTGTGATGAACTTCTTCATCCAGACTCCCTCCTCTACTGCCTCTATCGAGCAATGTATTTTGCCTTTGTGGTCGAGTCAACAGTAGTATCTTGCTTGAAACTTTTCCAGCATACTACTCCTCCATTCAGGGTGAAAACATACACTGAATTTGACTTGCTATCATCGATATCGAAATGAAAGCTCGAGTCCATATAGCCCTAAACTCTAAGGCTACCGTCTCCATATACCAGTAAAAGATCCTTAGTCCTTTTCAAGTACTTAAGGATACACTTTACTATTTTCCAGTGCTCCAAGTTTGGATCTGCCTGATACCTGCTCGTGACATTCAGAGCATACGCTATGTCAGGCCTGGTACATAGCATAACATACATAATAGACCCTATCGCTGAGGCATATGACATTCTATCCATGTGTGTCCTTTCTTCATGAGTCTTTGGGGACATACTCATAAAAAATGATATTTCATGTCTCACAGGTATGAGACCTCTCTTGGAATTTTTCATGCCAAATCTTTTGACAATGGAGTCTATGTACCTAGACTGGGACAAGCTAAGCATCCTCTTGGATCTATCTCTATAGATCTAAATCTCTAGAATATAAGATGCTTCCCCTAAGTCTTTTATTGAGAAGTGCCTAGATAGCCAAACTTTTACTATGAAGAGTATTACTACATCATTCCCAATGATTAAGATGTCATCCACATATAATACAAAGAAGGTGATAACACTCTCACTTACCTTTCTATACATACAATGGTCATCTTCATTCTTAACGAATTCATAAGATCTGATTGCCTCATCAAATCTTATGTTCCAACTTCAGGAAGCTTGCTTTAGTCCATAAATGGACTTAAGCAATATGCACACCTTATCTGGACTGTGCTTGGACATGAACCCCTCAGGTTGTATTATATACACTTCCTCTTCGAGGTTGCTATTGAGGAATGTGATTTTCACTATCAGATCTCATAGTCATAATGTGTTACAACTGTCACGCCCCCCTGAAATTTAATCTCATTCAGGAAGTGTGACCCTGTCTCAAAATTCATAACATTAAAATTTATCAACAAACCGATCCCAGGATCCATAACGATATTTGAGGACACTAACGATCATTTAAGTCGTAAATCACATCCACAACTCATAATTCATAAACCCTGTGCAATTTAATAATTCATATACCACGTCACTCCAAGATTCATGAAATCCAAAGCCAACTCAGACTAAACAATATCCACATCATAAAATCCATGAGTGATGGACTCCATATAATTACAAAACTAACATTTACCACAGGTTCATATCATCACACCATTTAAACTTAACATTACAAATCCTAATGTGAGGGGTCTTTCAACCTATACAAAACATATAAGTTCAGAGGTACCATCAACATTTCACTAAACACAAAATGTACTTATACAACAAAAACATATCCACCACTACAGATCAACCCAAAATCTTCTAGCTTTCCCTTCCTCAGCCCAATTTAAACATCCCAGAGTCTGATAAGTTAACTTGAAAATATTATATAACAACTGGGTGAGCATGACAAAGCTCAGCAAGTGACTAACATATCCATAGGGAAGGAGAATAGCTTTCAATAAGCCTGATATCAAAATGCAAGGCCAGATACAGGGAATCATATATATCATCATATCAGAATCACGAATGTCCTCTTATTCAACTTATTTAATTCATAACAAATAGAGTAAGGAATAATTAGAGCATATCAGACGATGATAATGGTAAGTTGGAGCATATCCAATGACACACAGAACAATATGAAACATATCAATGGTGCATGGGTGATCTCTCAGAACATATCAAAATAACAAACAAATAACAGAAGTTCAAATGTCAAATCTGATCATTCACTTTCATATCATCCAAAGCGCATAGATAAACACAAACAATGCTTTGGATATCATATCAAAAACACAGAGGGTGCAGTGGGATCTCAACGATATCTCCCACATCTAGGAGAGTCATCATCCACGTCTGGATGAAGCCGATAAGGGGGGCCGGCAGAGCATCTCAGGCTCTAAGCACGATCCCTTTACCATTTCTGGCAAAGGTCCAAACAATCCCTTTACTATTTCTAGCAAAGGTCCAAACAATCCCACAGACACCAGAGTACAAAAGGACAGGTGTGAACAATAATTTGGCACATATCGGAAGCACATGCGGAACAATAAAACGTACATGCGCCTTTTACTTAAACAAAGATGCGATATAAGCATATTCTTCCACAATGCATTCAAATTTAAAATGAAAATAATAGCATAGGCATACAAGGATTTGAAACAAAAGTATACAGCTCAACTAAAAGAAAAGGCTTTAGCTGAATTCAGTTTCCAACAAAAAGGACAAAACAAGAATAGGCAAACTTGACAACAAATCTGGTTCTGACAGAATTTGAGAGGTATAATTACTGAGTTATTTGAGTAACCAAATATGCTCCAATTCACTCTAAATTAGTGTCATTTGAACGATATAACAATCTGGATTCGGATTAACAAAATTTGGTATGAATTAGAGGTCTCCACAGGAAGTTATAAGTAATTTAGTGACAGCAGGTCAGAAAACATCATCTCTATTTTACAGAATGCATAGGGTCGACTCAAACAAATATTTCAGTTGGTATCTGTATCCCAAATATTTCGAATAAGGTATTCACAGAAAGCTTTACGAGTCTACTTTCTAATAAGGTTAATTTTATCACTATTGGATTTGTTCACAGTGAGTTACAAGTGATAGAATGCCCAAAGGTCAGAACTCGGAATCTCTATTTTATAGATTCTATAGGGTCAATTCAAACAGAAGTTTAGATAGGCAATCGAACTCCAAATTAATACATCTTGGTCTCAAAATGAAGATATACAAGTATACTTTCGGATGGATTTAATTTTGCTTAAATACGAATTCAGTACAGAGAGTTATAGACATGACAATGCAGAAAGGACAGAATCTGGAAAAGAAACCCAGATTCACTGTTTGATGCATATATTGCAGAAATATCATTACAAAACCTCAATCCTCTAAAATTTTCAGGATTAGAATAAGAACAAGGATTGAACTAACTGTAGGAAGGGGTTAGAACACTTGCCTTTGATCAATTTTGATCCCAATGAAAAGTATTGGGCCCAAGAATCCTAAATCCCAAATTCTCCTTCTTTTCTTCTTCTTATCTTCTTCTCTCTTTCTCTCCCTTTCTTCTCCACGTATGCTGCCTTCTCAGTTTCCTTAGGAATGAAGGCAGAGAGTCTTAAATGGTGGGATTTGTTATTTTGTGCATTTTATAATTTAGTCCTTGTGTTACATATTTTTACAATTAAGTCCTCCGAATTTTACAAATAGGTCCTCAGAATTTTACAAACAGATCCTCACATCTTATAAATAGGTTTTCAATTTCATTCAAACTCATCTATCAAATTTAAAATGGATAGTAACTTTGCTATTAAACTCTTATACGAAAATTTAGAAACAAGGAATGCGAGGGATGTTACAGCAACAGCCAATAGAATTTAGATGAATTTCAGTATAGCTACGGGTGCAAAAGTTTCGTCATAGTGAATACCTTGCCTTTGACGATACCCCTTAGCCACTAGTCTTACCTTATAGGTCTCCACCTTTCCATGTACCTCGATCTTCTTCTTAAAGATCCATTTGTAGCCAATGGGTACGATATCCTCAGGTGCATCAACAAGGTTCTAAACCTTGTTGGAGTACTTGGAGTACACGGATTCCATCTCAGAATTCATGGCTTCTTGTCACTTCCCGGAGTCTATGCTCATAATAGCCTCCTCGTAGGTCTGAGGATCAACATCCTAAGTGTTATCTCCACTAATATGTCCCACATAACTCTCAGGAGGGTGTGACACTCTACTAGTCCTACGCAAAATTGGAACTTGCATGTTAGGTACCTAAACAAACTCGATCTCTAGAATGGTACCTGAGCTAGATTCTCCAACCTCGCTCAATTCTATTATGCTCCCACTGTTTCCGCCAAGAATGTGTTCTTTCTCAAGAAATACTGCTCTCTTGGCAACAAAGACCTTTTGGTCTTCGGAGTGATAGAAATAATAACCATAAGTTTCCTTGGGGCATCCCACGAACTTGCACCGTTCTGCCCTGGATTCCAACTTATCAGGGTCGGGTCTTTTAATGTGGGTAGAGTAGCCTCAAATCTTAACAACCTTAAGATCGATCTTCTTCCCTCTCCAGATCTCATATGGTATAGGTACTACCGTTCTAGATGAAACTCTATTCAAAAGGTAAATTATGATCTGCAGAGCATACCCCCAAAATAAGATGGGTAGATTAGTGAAACTCATTATGGACCGCACCATATCTAATAGTGTATGATTTCTCCTTTCTGATACATCATTGAGCTGTGGTGTATAAGGAGGTGTCCATTTGGACAAAATCTCATAGTCCTTAAGGAACTGGGTGAATTCTATACTCAAGTATTCTCCTCCTCTATCTGATCGAAGAGTTTTAATACTCTTTTCAGTCTGGTTCTTTACTTCATTCTTATACTCCTTGAATTTCTCGAAGGCTTCAGACTTATACTTCATCAAGTACACATGTCCATACATAGAGAAATCATCAGTGAAAGTAATGAAGTAGGAATAACCACCTATGGTATGAGTTAACATAGGACCACATACATCACTATGTATGAGTTCTAGTAACTCAATGGCTCTCTCTCCAGTTCCACTAAATAGAGAGTTGGTCATTTTTCTACGAAGGCAAAGCTCGTAAGTTGTATATGACTCGTAGCTAAATGGATCTAAGTATCCATTTTTCAATAACTTTTGAATCCTTCCCTCATGGATATGACATAGCCTACAATGCCACAAATATGTATTATTCACCTCTTCTCGTTTCCTCTTGGCCATGCTTACATTCATGATGTGTGAAGCAGTATTTAGTATAAACAAACCATTATGCAATGTCCCTTTAGTGATGATGTTATCATTCTTATTGATTAAACAATAATTATTCTCAAAAAGCACTTTATAACCATTTAATGTCAAACATGAAATGAAAATAATATTTTTGATAATAGAGGAAACAAAATAACATGCATCTAATGCAATAATAGCTCCATCAGGCATATGTAAAGTGATCTCGCCGACAACAACAACAACTCTTGCTCCATTGCCCATCTTGAGATTCATCTTGCCTTTTGCCAATCTCCTATACTTTGTCAGAACCTGCAATGAATTACAGATATGATAAGCACTACCAATATCTAATACCCATGCATTATCATAAGAATTTGACATATGGAGACTGATCATGAAAGTACCTGAAACTTTTCCAAGCTTCTGTTTCACTTTTTCTACAAGATACGCCTTATAATTCCTCTTCTAATGCCCATCTTGACCGCAGTGGAAGCACTGGCCTTTGTCCTTTGCTAGGTCAATTTTGGTAATCTTTGCCTTACCCCGTTTGCCCTTGCCCTTAGCCTTCTCAAGAGTCTTCTCAGTCTTCCTTTTCCTTTTGGTCTCACTAACATAGAGAACTAATTTTTCTTTCTTGATTGTGCTCTTTGTCTCCCTCAACATATTGAGGAGCTTAGGGAGAGATACCTCAAGTTTGTTCATATTAAAATTCATGATGAACTGAGAAAAGGAATCTGGTAGGGACTGAAGTATAAGATCAACACACAGATTATCATCTAGGACCATTCCTAGACCTGTGAGTTTTTCAATCCGCTCTATCATCTTCAAGACATGGTTCTGAACTGGTGTCCCCTCAGTCATCCTAGCACGGAAGAGACTCCTGGATATCTAATATCGTTGAGTTCTTCCATGTTCCTCAAACAGTTTGCGGAGGTGCAGGAGTATAGAATGAGCATCCATGTTTTCATGTTGTCTCTATAACTCAGGAGTCATAAAGGCTAACATGTAACATTGAGCGAGAGTGGAATCATCTATAAACTTCGCATATTGGGCAAACTCTTCTTGAGGAGCTTCTGCCTCAGGTTGGGGCACGACCGTATCTAGGACATATGTGAATTTCTCCACTGTAAGAACTATTCTTAGGTTGCGGAGCCAATCTATATAATTTGGACCAGTGAGGCGATTGACATCAAGTATGCCTCGTAAAGGGTTTGATGACAACATGTTTATGATAAACAGGAGATATAGCATAAGTGAATAATATGCAGATTTTATAAAAAAAACAATCAAGATATTAACTTCTATCTTGACATGCTCCCACTAATTTTTCTAGCGAGTCACATGACACGCTCATGCACGTGAAACGGAAGTTTCCGACAGACTTCTAGTGGGGATCAGGATACAATCGGCATCTTAGTCTAACCTCGAGGGACTCGACCAATCACATTAAGCCCAAAAAGTAGACAACTCTTGTCAATCACAACTCCTTGTGATTCCCATCATATTTGGCCTCCGAACCACCGTGGCCTCGAGGGACTCGACCAACCATGACATCCAATTAAGTCATCACCATCGTTATAAGATGAGTCTGATTCGGTGATATGCCCTCGAGGGACTCAACCAAACATACCATGTCCTTAGGTCACCGGTGACATCTCTATGTCGAAGACAAGATAGCGAGATGCAAAATATGTGAGCCTCGAGGGACTCGACCAACTCAGCCTACGTCGGGAATCGATTCCTGCCCCTAACGATGGAAGGCCACATGGGTCAATTTTATTACCTCACGCTTACCGACTTAATATTATCATAGGAGGGGTTTTAAGTTACAATTTTGCCAGTACAAAAAATTGTAATTTTGCCATTAAGCCAAAATCATAGTTTTACCATTAATCAAAAATTACAATTTTGTCATTACAAAAAATTACAGTTTTATCATTGAGTGAAAATTACAGTTTTACCATTCAGCAAAAATTATAGTTTCACCATTAAGAAAAATTATAATTTTTCCCTTAAGCCAAAATCATAGTTTTGCCATTAACAAAAAATTATAATTTTGCCATTACACAAAAATTACAGTTTTGCATTTGAGCGAAAATTACAGTTTTACCATTCAGCCAAAATTACAGTTTCGCCATTAAGAAAAATTACAGTTTTGCCATTAACCAAAAATTACAATTTTGCCATTACAAAAAATTACACTTTTGCCAAATTCACAATTTTGCCATTAACCAAAAATTACAATTTTACCATTACAAAAAATTATAATTTTGCCATTGAGCGAAAATTATAGTTTTACCATTCGGCAAAAATTATAGTTTCGTCATAAAAAAAATTATAGTTTTACCATTAAGCCAAAATCACAGTTTTGCCATTAACCAAAAAGTACATTTTTGCCATTACATAAAAATTACAGTTTTACCATTGAGCGAAAATTACGGTTTTACCATTCAGCCAAAATTACAGTTTCGTCATAAAGAAAAATTACAGTTTTATCATTAAGCCAAAATCACAGTTTTACCATTAACCAAAAATTACAGTTTTGCCATTACACAAAAATTACAGTTTTGCTATTGAGCGAAAATTATAGTTTTTCCATTCAGTCAAAATTACAGTTTCACCATTAAGAAAAATTACAGTTTTACCATTAAGCCAAAATCACAGTTTTACCATTAACCAAAAATTAAATTTTGCCATTACAAAAAATTACAGTTTTGCCATTAAGCCAAAATCATAGTTTTGCCATTAACCAAAAATTACATTTTTACCATTAAACAAAAATTATAATTTTGCCATTAAGCGAAAATTACAAATTTATAATTCAGCAAAAATTACAGTTTCGCCATAAAGAAAAATTACAGTTTTGCCATTAAGCCAAAATCACAGTTTTACCATTAACCAAAAATTACATTATTGCCATTACACAAAAATTACAGTTTTGCCATTGAGCGAAAATTACAGTTTTACCATTTAGCCAAAATTAAAGTTTCGCCATTAAGAAAAACTACAGTTTTACCGTTAAGCCAAAATCATAGTTTTACCATTAACCAAAAGTTATAATTTTGTCATTAAAAAAATTATAGTTTTGTCATTGAGCGAAAATTACAATTTTACCATTCAACAAAAATTATAGTTTCACCATAAAGAAAAATTATAATTTTACCATTAAGCCAAAATCACAATTTTGTCATTAACCAAAAATTATATTTTTGCCATTCACAAAAATTATAGTTTTACCATGCAAAAATTATAGTTTTACCAATCAGCAAAATTACAATTTTGCCATTACACAAAAATTACAGTTTTACCATTGAGCGAAAACTACAGTTTTACCATTCAACCAAAATTACAGTTTCACCATTAATTAAAATTACAGTTTTACCATTAAGCCAAAATCACAATTTTGCCATTAACTAAAAATTATATTTTTATAATTATACAAAAATTACAGTTTTGTCATTAAGCGAAAATTACAGTTTTACCATCCCGCAAAAATTACAGTTTCATCATAACAAAAATTACAGTTTTGCCATTAAGCCAAAATCATAGTTTTGGCATTAAGCCAAAATCATAGTTTTGCCATTACACAAAAATTACAGTTTTGCCATTGAGCGAAAATTACTGTTTTACCATTCAGCAAAAATTACAGTTTCACCATTAAGAAAAATTATAGTTTTGCCATTAAGCCAAAATCATAGTTTTGCCATTAAGCCAAAATTTTGCCATTAACCAAAAATCACAATTTTGCCATTACACAAAAATTACAGTTTTGCCATTGAACGAAAATTACAGTTTTATCATTCAGCCAAAATCACAGTTTTGCCATTAACCAAAAATTATAGTTTCACCATGAAGAAAAATTACAGTTTTGCCATTAAGCCAAAATCACAGTTTTGTCATTAACCAAAAATTACATTTTTATCATTCACAAAAATTACAGTTTCGCCATCCAAAAATTACAGTTTTACCAATTAGCAAAATTACAATTTTATCATTATATAAAAATTATAGATTTGCCATTGAGCAAAAACTATAGTTTTACCATTCAGCAAAAATTACAGTTTTGCCATTAATTAAAATTACAGTTTTGCCATTAAGCCAAAATCACAGTTTTGCCATAAAGCCAAAAATTATAATTTTGCCATTACAAAAAATTATAGTTTTACCATTGAACGAAAATTATAATTTTATCATTCAGCAAAAATTATAGTTTCACCATTAAGAAAAATTACAGTTTTGCCATTAAGCCAAAATCATAGTTTTGCCATTAACCAAAAATTACATTTTTGGCATTACACAAAAATTACAATTTTACCATTGAGCGAAAATTACAGTTTTGCCATTTAGCCAAAATTACAATTTTGCCATGAACCAAAAATTACAATTTTACCATTACAAAAAAGTACAGTTTTGTCATTAAGCCAAATTCACACTTTTACCATTAACCAAAAATTATAATTTTGCCATTATAAAAAATTACAGTTTTGCCATTAACCAAAAATTATATTTTTACCATTACACAAAAATTACAATTTTGCCATTGAGCGAAAATTACAGTTTTACCATTCAGCCAAAATTACAGTTTCGCCATAAAAAAATTACAGTTTTGCCATTAAGCCAAAATCACAGTTTTACTATTAACCAAAAATTATAATTTTACCATTACAAAAAATTATAATTTTGCCATTAAGCCAAAATCACAGTTTTGCCATTGATCGAAAATTATAGTTTTACCATTCTGTAAAAATTATAGTTTCACCAAAAAAAATAGTTTTGCCATTAAGCCAAAATCACAGTTTTGCCATTAACCAAAAATTATATTTTTGTCATTATACAAAAATTACAGTTTTACCATTAAGTAAAAATTACAGTTTTACCATTCAGCCAAAATTAAGTTTCGTCATAAAGAAAAATTACAGTTTTGCCATTAAGCCAAAATCATAGTTTTGCCATTAACCAAAAATTATATTTTTGCCATTACATAAAAATTACAATTTTGCCATTGAGTAAAAATTACAGTTTTACCATTCAGCCAAAATTACAGTTTCGTCATTAAGAAAAATTACAGTTTTACCATTAAGCCAAAATCACAATTTTGCCATTAACTAAAAATTACAATTTTATCATTACAAAAAATTACAGTTTTGCCATTCAGCCAAAATCACAGTTTTACCATTAACCAAAAATTATAATTTTGCCATTACAAAAAATTACAGTTTTGCCATTCAGCAAAAATTACAGTTTCGCCATTAAGAAAAATCATAGTTTTGCCATTAAGCCAAAATCACAATTTTACCATTAACCAAAAATTACATTTTTGCCATTCATAAAAATTACAGTTTCACCATACAAAAATTACAGTTTTACCAATAAGCAAAATTACAATTTTACTATTACATAAAAATTATAGTTTTACCATTGAGCGAAAACTACAGTTTTACCACTCAGCCAAAATTACAGTTTCGCCATTAATTAAAATTACAGTTTTGTCATATAGCCAAAATCACATATAAGTCTGGTATCAAAGAGTGTATTACGCATATAAGACATCATTAATGTCTCAAGTTTAAGGACCAGATATACTACTAGGACTACGGAATCGTTGTCTGGTATCAATAACCATCCAACATTCCGTAAACGGATCAATCAGTGAACTCATTCTCCAATGAGCACCTGTATTATACCCTTAGTGTCCCCACACGAGTAGCTATGGACGGATATACAACACACCAATCAATTCGGTTATCTCAATGTCCCTCTCGAGTAACCTATGATTATGATTATTTAGGATCTGTGTTTAAAGGTGAATCGGTCTCATTATTATGATCTAATCACAATCTGATTCCTATTGCACAGATCCAAGGACATCACAATATACATCCAGATAGTGTGAAAAATACTAATAATCATAAGCAAAAAGATTGACGCAGCGTATTGCAAGTGTCATCGCTCACGTGATTGACTCGTAGGACACATATAACTAGCAAATAACCTGATCATTTGTCTTCAAAGCATATGCCCAAATTTTTTTAGAAAAGTCGTGACAAAATAAAGTGTACCATTGATGCCATGAATATTAATAGGACCATCAAGAGTTTTTATCCTTAAAGGACCATATACATCTGGATAAACATGGTCCAAAGCATGTCTTTTTTTAGATAAAGCAGGACTAGTAAAGGAAACTCTATGTTGTTTACTAACCAAACAATCAATACAAGGGTTCAGACGTGTACCTTTGAGATATGACAATACCTCTTTCTTGGGAAAAACTTGCAGCCCCTTCTCGCTTATGTGTCCTAGTCGTCTATGCCACAACTCCATATTGAAGTCTTTCTCTGTAGCATTTAACTATTCATCATAAGCTTTAGCCTGTAACCTGTACAAAGTGTGACACTTCTTTCCACTAACTATAACAAGAGAACCCTTACTGGGCTTTCATTATCCTTTGTGAAACCTGCTATCATAGTCTTCATCATCTAGTCTTCCAACTAAAATTAGATTCAGTCTCAAGTCCCTCACATCTTTAAGCACCAACTTGCAATCAAAGTTGGTCTTTATGTGGATGTCACCTATGCCAATGATGTCTGCAATGTCATAGTTACCCATCTTGACAACACCAAAATTTTTAAACCTATAGGTAGCAAAGATCTCCTTCCGTGATGTAGTATAATAAAAAGTTCCTATCCTAATTATCCACTCGAGATCCTAACACACATAAGAAAAAATATCATCAGAAGGAGACAATTAAATAATCATCATCCTGCACTATAGTTGTGGTATTCTTTTTTGACTCTATAGACTCTACTTCTTTTCCCTTTTCCTTGCTCTTATTAGGTTGCTTACATTGATTCTTATAATGTCATTTCTCAATACAGTTATAGTAAATAATATCTTTCTTTGATCTTGACTTACTTCTACCCATACGTGAACTGCTTTTATCTTTAGAATTTGACCTTCCTCTATTCTCTAAGATAAGTACTTGTGGATTAATATGAGATGCTGTTGAGTTCTTTCTTCTCAACTCTTAATTCAATAAACTATTTGTTACTTGACTCATTGTGATAATACAATCTTGTACAGAATTATTAAGGGAAACCACTAGTGTCTCACAACTTTCTAGTAATGAACTGAAAAGTAACAATGCCTACAACTCATCAGCAAAAGATATTTTCATAAAGGATAACTGGTTAGTAATACTCTACATTTCATTCAAATGCTCAATAATAGAAGCACATTCTTTATATTTCAAGTTCACAAGTTTTCTGATAAAAAAACTTTGTTGCCAGCTATTTTTCTTTCATAGAGACCTTCTAACTTTTTTCAAAGATAATATGTAGTTATTTCAATAGAAACATAGTGAAAAACACTATCATCGAGCCACTATCGAATAAACCTGACCATTTTTCGATCTAACCTCTTTCACTCATCATCTGTCACAGTGTGGGTTTTACACTATCCTCTTGCAAAGATCCATACAAATCTTTACAATACAAGATATCTTCAATTATTGGTTTCCATATCATCTAATTATTTCCATTCAAGTTAATCATGTGAGAAACACTATCAGCCTTCATATTCAAACACAAAAATTAAATCACCAAAATTTGGCTCTGATACCAGTTGATGGGATAAAAAATAAGGAAGAACTTTTGTATACGAATAAATACTAACAGACTGTAACACAACGGAATTAAACAGAAATTATAATCAAATAGAATACCAAGATTTACGCAGAAAACCCTTCCAACGTGAAGGATAAAAACCATAAGGCAAACTAGAGATAATTCACTATAAGAATAATGAATATACAAATCTCAAAGTCTCTCACCCAAAACCCAAGCAACAATCACAAGAGAATAACTGAGACATAAAGATTTCATCATTATGCTTAATATCTAAAACCTTTCCAAGCAATCACAGTAAAAACTCACTGCATATCTAATCTACCATGATATGAGAATACTGTTTGGATAAATGAGAACAGTCTTTATGTTTTCTTTGTTTTTTTCCTTTTTTTCTCTTGTTTTTTGTCATTTTTCTCCTCTTTTTGAATCACCTTGTTGTTATAATTTTCTGTAATTTTTTCTTTTATTTTTCACAGCACTACAACCCTCTGGTTAGACTTAGAGTTAAAAAAAAAAAAAAAGATAAACTATGAGTTACTAAAGCCTATACAAGCTGAATAATGAGTTGTCTACCCAATAAAGATGACAACAACAATATGTCGGCCAGAGGCTAAGAATAATTTTTTTAAAAAAATAAAAATATATTTATAATAATAAAATAATTAATCGAAAAAAATTGAAAATAAGGTGTGTTTTTTTTGTTGAGAATTTACCCTTAAATATTGAGGTTTAGTATTTAGAGAAACACGTAATGGGCCTTAAGCGAGGCCGCCTTTCGTTACCTCCCACGACGCATGCTCTCCGTTCGACTCGAGTCCTCCGTTTCTTTCCTTTCCCAAATTCCGGTATCTCAATCGAGTTTAAACGTATTGAATAAACACAAACACTGTACCCAATTCTTATCCAAATTCGTCAGACCTCATTAGAATACTGTATTTTTCCAGATTCTCATTCCAAGTCCAATTAACGTGTCCTAATTCAAACGAAACTAATCGTCATGAATACCAACCAAAAAGGGTCCGATTCCTGCAGTCGCCATGCTCGCGTCATGTCCAGGAATCGCTCCCCTCCGATGGACACCAACATCCAATCTCCACTGCAGACACCCTCGTCCTCCCCACCTGCGCCACAATAATACCTCCGATTCGAAGCAACAACCATGTCGTTTCCTTCGATCTTAAAGCCATTAATCAATGGGGAGCAGAAGCGGCAGAAACAGTCCTCTTCGCTGCGTAAGCCCCGCTGCCGTCTGCTACTCACCAGCTGGCTCAGTGCCAGAAGAATAATGCCCTGCTTTGCACATTCATGCCCTTATTTAATTCCCATCACACCACTAACTCGGGTGGACGGTGCGACTTTTATGGCCAATAGTTGGAATTCTCCATGTCGCCTGGCCTCTCTCTCCCCCCCCGGCGCGCGCGCACTTGCCAAGTCGAGGCATATGGCGGATGTGGCGCAATGCAAGTAGAGCAAGTGCGATTCATTTCCTGACGACGACTCCATCGGCCGCTTTCGCTTTATCTGGAGTTCCCCAAGGAAGGATATATTGCCAAGAAACCGACTTCTCACTTTCATCACTTACGTCAAATTAACCATATCGTGTTGATTTGGTCGGCGCCCACTTCGTGATTCAACCACTCCCGATGGCAGTGCGCATAGAATAAGACGCATACGAAATCGAGCATGTATGCCATGGTTTGCGTTGTCGATGTATGCGAATATATGCATGCATGCCCACTTACGCACCACCCAATGCGGACAAATAGAACATAACAAATGGCAAGTGGAGGGAGGGGGCGACCACTCGTCCTTCTACCTAATTGTTGGCACATCGGAAAAGGGCAACAACGCTGTTGTTTCATCACATCTCTACCCATACCTACCATGACACGACATCATGGTTCGATGACGGTGACCGTGGACGTGAAGGAGGCGATTTGATTGGGGCTTAACCTTTTGGTCTGATTAACTTGAGTTCGATTTAATTGGATCAAGGAAATGGTTGATTGATTTGAATTTGACTAGCCCGCAGGTCAAAATTCGAGGCTGACGCACGCCGTCATAAGCTGTATTATTTTGAGATATGTTAGTATGTAATTGATCCAAGTTACGTCTTCGCCGGTCGCTCTCTCGTCCTTTCAAGAAAGTGAAAGCCGGGAGCGTAGTCAAAGGAAAAGTCCGGCGCAAGCTCTCCTTTAATTGATTGACCGCTAGGTGGAGAGCGAGGGAGGAAAGAGCGACGTGAGCACTAATAGTGAGTGTGGTGCAGGGGCGGGGTAGAGTGGGAGGAGGAGGCGGAGGCCAGGATGGCGTCGGGAGGGAGCGACCAGCCGTGCTGCTCTGTGATGTTCTGGGTGTACCTTATGATCTGTGTCGGTCTCGTCATGTTCGCCGGCCTCATGTCCGGTCTCACGCTCGGCCTGATGTCTCTCAGCCTCGTCGACCTCGAAGTCCTCGTCAAGGCTGGCAAACCCAAGGACCAGCTCAACGCCGGTCTGTTCCCGTCCCCCCGTCTTCCCCCACTTCCCTCTCTCTGTCTTTTCCCTTCTCCCCCTTTCTTGATCTCTGTTACGCCCTGTGCCTCTTCTATTTTCTCCCGCAGCCAAGATTCTTCCCGTTGTAAAGAATCAGCACCTCCTGCTTTGCACCCTGCTCATCGGCAACTCCCTCGCCATGGAGGTCTCTGCTGCTCCTCTCCTCTCTCTGTGTCCCAGCGCATGTGTGTTGAAAGTTGGTTTCTTGGTGTCGCTGATTTCTTCTCATGCCATCTCTATTTAGGCGCTGCCGATATTTCTTGATGCGCTCCTTCCGGCGTGGGGGGCCATCCTGATATCCGTAACCCTTATTCTGGCCTTCGGCGAGGTAATTGCTTAGCGAGCGATCCCCAGGAAATCGGATTCCTGTAGCAATAAATAAATTTAATAATAGATTACTGGTGAGATACAAGTTGGGTTTGGTTTTTGCATGTTGGTTTTCTCTTAGATAATACCACAAGCGGTATGTTCGCGATATGGGCTGAGCGTGGGAGCTAAAACCGCGGGACTGGTTCGCGTGCTCCTTTTGATCTTCTTTCCGGTGGCTTACCCCATTAGCAAGGCAATCACTTCTTGCTTTTTCGCTTGTTTATGCTGATTAATTCTTTTAATTTTTAACCCATGTTAAAGGGGAAAAAAAGGAACGGCTGTCTTCCCTTTTTTTTCTTATCATATCGAAAAATTAATATGATTTGTGTAGTTGCTGGACTGGCTACTGGGCAAGGGGCATTTTGCACTTATGAGAAGAGCTGAATTGAAGACACTGGTGGATATGCATGGAAATGAGGTTGATAATTTGTTGTGCATTATCATTGCTTATGAAAGGGCTTTGAGGAAAATAATAAGATCTGAATTTTCTGACTATGAAGCTTTTAGCTTCCTGTAAACTAGAGTTTGTAAATACTACCAGATGGATGCATCAAAATTAATTGTTGTAGATGCTGAATTAACTATTCCATAAAGCAACTTGTGCAAAGACATGATAGTCTTTTCTTGGTTTTCAGGCAGGCAAGGGTGGCGAATTGACTCATGATGAAACTACTATTATCACTGGAGCTTTGGACTTGACACAGAAGACTACAAAAGATGCAATGACAACAATATTAGAGACCTTTTCACTTGATATAAACTCCAAACTTGACATGTATGTAGTTCTACTGATTAACAAGCTATTGATGCTCATGTAATATTGTTAATCTTTATCTCTTGTCAGGCACACTCTGGGTTTAATCATGTCCAAAGGACATAGTCGTGTACCAATCTACTCTGGCAGCCCAACAAACATTATTGGCCTTATTTTGGTTAGTCAAACAATCTTGATATTCTTTCAATGCTTGGGGTTAAGAATTTTCATGATCACTCTTGAAATTTAATGTAAAATGACTGATCATTCAACAGCAGTCACATGTGCTTATATACCAAAGAAAGCATTAATGTAAATAAGAAGATTATTAATTGTAGTACAACAGAAAACATTTTATCGTCATGGTGCTTTTGAATAAAACGGATCTCCTTGGGAGCACAACTTCCAAATGAAAACAATTGTCGTTAAAAACATTCCTCTATAGGAAACTAAAATTTGAAGACTATTGTCTCTTTACTAATCCTGACTTAACATGGCCAGTTGCTTACCATAAATAACTAGTTGGTTCCTCGGATATTGATCATGCTTATATTTTATACAGATAATGTAAAAATTCAATTTTCATATGCATATATGTTGGAGGTCACAGTGGACAGTTAACTTTTTCATTCAGCAAGGAGATAAATGAGATGATATCTATGAAAGTAATGGAAATGATCTGATATTTTCTTCTGGGTAGTACTGCAATTTCAACGGCTATTGTCAGAATCAGTAATGTGTTCTTTTATTCCTACATTAACCTGCTCAAGATTCTTTTGTTTACAACAACTTGATTCTTCTCAGGTTAAGAATTTGATAACTTGCCGCCCCGAGGATGAAGTTCCTATTAGAAATGTTACTATAAGAAAAATTCCTAGGTATGCCCTGATCTATGTTTCAAAGATGTATATCACGGAGATATTAGTGTATGTAGATGTGGCATGTGGCTCAAGTTTTCTGAACTTTACTAAATGATGAAGCTTGGACACATTAATTGGCTTCATTCCATCTGCTCATGTTTTACATCTATACAAGTCAAACAACAATCATAGTCATTGATAACATGTAAAAGGTAATTATAAAAATAAGCATACAAGCACATTAAGTGTTTCTTCACTTAAGCATGTGTAGATAAAATAGAAAAGGTATTTATGAACCATGGCATTTGGAGAATCGAAGCCAAGTAACCATAAGTTAAGAAAATGGCAAATATTTATCTTGAGAAATTTACATGTTAGTCATGGTTAACATGTAAAATGTAAATATAAAAATAAGCATACAAGCGTGTTAGATGTTTCTTCACTTAAGCATGTGTAAATAAAATAGAAAAAGTGTTTATGAACTGTGTCATCTAGAGAATCGTAGCCAAGCAACAGTAAGTTAAGAAAATGGCAAATATTTATCATGAGAAATTCCATCATTCCTTTCTTTTTAGGAGGTGCTGCAGTAAGCCATTTTTTATGGGTAGAAAAAGCAGGGAAGAACATCCTTCCTTTGTTTCTGTAAAATAGTCAGGGTTCTTTTTGTGCCCGTTAACAACATTTACGTGTATTTTGCTCATACAATGCACTAAACAAAAAAAAAAAAAACATTTGTCATGATTATATACATCATTTTTATTCTTTTGAGGATTTGCTATGGAAGTTGTACAATCAAGATGTCAAGTGATTACATATGACAACTGAAAGTAATTGTTGGTTGCATATTGCATGGTGGTAAGATCTGGACCACTTCTACAAACTCGTTGTGCAAAATGGTCCATGATGTAGTTTATTTTGGAATTAACAGATTTCAGCCGAGGGTCTACCTAAGTAGTTTGTGATGTCCTCTGGCACTGCTATAATGTATTGGATCAAAAAGCTCCTCGCTGTAAATGAGGAAACTGACTTAATTATGGAACAGTTAGGAGTTAACTACAGAACACTATGTATTAAATAAGGAAACTGAGGACTTAATTATGAAATAGTTATAACGTAATTACAGAACACTATTTATTACTGAGCATTTAGTCTTCATATTAAGTTAATGGAGTTAGATCTAGAGGTACTATTTTTACATTTTCTACCATTTTGGTGCTCAACATTTTACAGATAATATCTACATTCACATCCTACCTCCAGACTAAAAATTTCAAACCAGTTAAGACTGGTATGGTACAATTCATGCATTCCATGATACTGCAAAATTTCAAACCATTTTGAAGTTACGGTGATATAATGGAGACAATCACATGGGATAGAAGATGCAAAGTAGATTATATTTATATGAATATGAATGTACAGATGCATCAACAGATTGTTATGATACCATTCTTATTGTATATCTTTTATTTTTTAAATGCATTACAAAATAATTTTCTTTCCTGATACAGTCACATTTGGTATATAATTTTCGTATGGAAATAAATATATTTTTGTGTGTATTGCTGCACTTAGTTCTTTTTCTGCTTTTGAACTCTGTCTCTAAGTCATGCTTCTATATATTTGTGATGCTACTTTGGTTTTACCAGGGTCTATGATGACCTTCCTCTCTATGATATGCTAAATGAATTCCAGAAAGGCCACAGTCACATGTCTGTGGTTGTTAAACACATAAAAGACAATGACACACTGATTGAAAAGAGCAAGACCAGCATGTCAGAGAACAGAATGAACCAGAGTAGGAACCACAATGAAGTCCATGGTATTCCTCGTATACACTATGGCATCATCTTATTCTGATCTTTTGTTTGATGATTAATCTTTTTCTGAAGCATTAAACATCAGATCAATACGTTAAAGAACTTGCATATATAGAAAAAAGTGCAATTTGCATAATCCAAGGTAGTGATTCATGATTTTCCAGGAGATGGATCTCAGTCTTTTATGGCTGAGCATTTGAATAGCACTGCAAATGGATCCCCTGCGAGTAGTAGTATTCAAGGATTTCACAGTCCTGTGAAGAGAAGCAACATGGAGAAACATGGAGACTCACGCTCACAGATCAAGAAGTCAGAACGAGGGCGGCACGATAATATCCTTGATGTCAATTCAGATATGCTCCCGAGCTATTCGTTAGATGAAGAAGTAGTTGGAATTATAACAATGGAAGATGTTATGGAGGAACTGCTACAGGTGGAGAATCTTTTAGTGGATATATTTTCTAACGGTTAACTATCCCTCATTAGTATGTTCTTTACTTGATTGGATGTATGTTAATGTGCATAGGTCTCGGATACAATCTTTCTTCTTGACTACCTGAATAGCTGAGTGCATAAATTGTTATTCTGTTCATAATCAAATTATGCTTTGTTTGCTGAGCTTCGTATTAGTATGTCAATAGCTTTTGTAATGGATAGAGATCCATCTTTTCTCATGATTACGGCATTATTTTCAGCAAATAATTTTATATACTTTTTATGTGCTTGTTAGTGCTTGAACTTATAGCGTAAGCCTTAACAAAACAAAGAAAAGTCTGGGTACACTGTTGAGGAATAAGGGATATGTCACTTCCTCTTTTTATTATATGTCAACCTAAATTTTGAAGTTATAGTTTCTAAGTAACACGTTGTAATCTGGGTCATAGCTCAAGTCAGATTTACCAAATCAAAGATTCATTATATATCTGGCTTAGTTGGTGCAAATCCCTGAGTGGATAGGGTCAAGGTCTGGTTCACATTGAGGTTATACCTAATTCAAGTTCCACAGTCAGGAGAGACAAGTGACAAAACAGCCGTTGACGGTTTCAAACGTTAGTAGTGTCCTATCTGCACCATTAGACACTAGAGGAGGTAGAATGTCCTTTTCAAGCTTTCAGATCTGATCTGTTTCCATTCTGACCATAATGCGTCTTGAGGCAAATAAGTATGATGCATGTAAATCTAGATTAGATTTATAGAAATTGTAATCGTATATGGCAGCAAATTTTTCATAAATTGTACCAATTAAAGATTGTACAGTAAATAACTTTTGTTTTGATATTAATGCTGTTCTATCTGGTTTATTAGCACATTCTTTTTTCAACTACACAGTAGAAGTTCAATTTTACCCTCATAGTGTTATAAATAACTTTGGTATATCCTTGTGCAATTACAATTAGCTAATGGATTGTCGAAGTGAATCAATGCTGCAAAATGAAGTAATAGAGTGCCGTAAAGGCCATTTATGTTTGCCCTGGACCTTGTTATTAATGAATCATAATTTCAGTAGGAACTTTGGAGGGACTTCATTAAAGTCGTTTCATCATTTTTCAGTCAAGTAATGGCAGATTTTGGGTATTACTGATATTTAACAGGAACCTTTTCTTTTTTGTGGTTTTGTTTTGCATTGTGTTATGAAACATGGAAATTTCTTGGACATGAACAACCTATAGAATTGATTAGAATTTTTAAAATGAGAATGACTTGCGTTTTGCATCTTAAGATTAAACTCTTCACAAATTGAAAGTAGAAAGAGGTTTATGACCATTTTATGAAGACAAAAGTTAATTTCTAGTATAAATACTTCAACTTTTTGTATTATTCTTTCTACCAACTTAGACATGAATTTTTTTAGTGCATCTACATTTCACTACAGCCAGGTAGAGTTTCCTGCATGATTGTACAACTTCATGTTGTAAAACATAGAGTTGGCTGTGGTTACCGTATCCAATAAACTTTTCTGAATTAGCATATAACTTTCAGCTTGTGCTTCTTCTTTTTTTAATACATGTCTCAATTACGCATGCAACAGCTAATTAATTGCCTCTGAATTGTTTTTGTAGGAAGAAATATTGGATGAGACGGATGAGTATGTTGATGTCCACAACAAGTATGCGAAAGTTTGCTAGTTCTCTATTCTACTACTTTTCAGGTTGTGTTAGAGAAATTAATGGGTCAAATGATCTGCAGGATTAAGATAAACATGTTACCTACACGAAGGTCATCACCACGATCCTCTGGAACTGTAACTATCTCTCAGTTTCCACGACGAACTCCATCTGCTTCTCCACTGTCTCCCTATCATGATGCTTCTGTATTACGATCACCTGTTTCTCAGTATGCTCAAGTTCCTGGTTCAACACCAACCATTTTAAATTCTCCTGGGAAGTCATTGCCAAGTTCCCCTGCTCATCACATAGTTCTTGGGCAGAACTCACCGTCTTCGTATCGAGTAAGTGAAATATTATATTGTTTGGTTTGCTTTTTGAAGTATGAAGTGTGCACTATTTATACTTTTAAACTAGGATCACCTTGCATTCTTTACAACCTTCATCATTTCAGTGTTCATTTGGAATTCCCATAGAATTCATTTAAATGATTGGATGTGGATCTTCATGGATCTGGTCTACCAGTCTTTTTCTCTTTTTGTTTTGCTATGGTCTGTTACCTTTAGCCTCGTGGAATAGTCTGATTATGTGTTTTTAGCATCTTGAGTTTCTCCTTGCCATGGATGAAGTCTCATCTGATATCTATAGATAAATTTATCTGAATTTCAATGATATTTCTTTCATCAACTAAGTAAAAAACTGTATTGGACATTAATGTTTCTAGGATGTCTCTCTCTCTCTCTCTCTCTCTCTCTCTCTCTCTCTCTCTCTCTCTCTCTTTCTTTCTGTCTCTGTCTCTCACTTACAAACACACACACACCGTCTCTCTCTATATATAACATTCCATATAGTTGATTAAAGTTAAAATGTACTGTAGTTGATTGAGTGATGTTATTTTTTGTTTGCGGGTGAAATCTTTGTGATCATAGTAAGTCTTTCAACCTGTATTTTATGATTATATATGGGCGGTGGTTAGGAAGTCGGCTTATCTTCACCAACCTTGTTGATGAGTGTGTTAATATTCGGGATCATATCTCACGTTTGGTTGATTAGGATAGACATCTTCAAGTTTAGCTATTTGGAATTTTTCATTTTGGACAATGCATGATACACAACGTCTTAGCAGGTATCAAGAAAATCATATGAGAAGCTTGAGAAAAATGGAGGGAGTAATGTTTGATTAACTATTCCATTCTGAAACCTCCATCTAGTAACCCAAATTGTAGCTGCTGCTCATTGATGTGACCATATGATTCCTTGTACATGGAACGTTGTCTTGTATATTATTTGGATAAACTCTCATATATATTTTTTCTCTTAAAGGGAAGTGTAAAATTAGTCCTCCTATGGTAATTCGAACAACTAGCATCTCCATTTCAATAAATACAAAAAATGTTATGGCTAGTTTGTTTTGAGTAACAAAAATGAAAAGAAAGATTTGATATGTTTGGAATGTCCACAAGTCCTATTGATGCCTAGTAAACAGGCATTTGATATTGTTTTCCACATACCCAGCAAAATACATAACCGATGATGATGTCTTGTGCTAGTCTTCGGTGGGGCGACTTCCGGATGTTGGATTGGTCGTGAGGGGTAAATTGGTATGACCCGAGGATCTGCTGTCATTTATGTCGGTAGGTGATAGGGATATATAGGCAGAGGATGTGGAGCTGGAGCTCAAAGATTAAGCTTTACTCAAGATTTTGGAGTCCCTTTTCCGGATCTTCTCGGTCATGGATGGAGTAGGGAAGCCAAGATTTGGAGACAGACTTGGTAACCAAGCAACCTAACCCGCTTTACCACAGAGAGAGAGAGAGAGAGAGAGAGAGAGAGAGAGAGAGAGAGAGAGAGACGACATTATCTAATCTTGGAAACATCCAAATGCCGCACCCTATGGAGGTCTAATATGCTGGGAATCCAAGGCGCTAGCTGCTGCATCAAATTCCTATTCCAGGCGCATGGATGGTAGGTAGCAGCCAGAGTGGCAGTACACAGGCTATCTATCTCGAAGTAAGCAAGCGAGTTGTGTACGAGATCTTGTATGTCAGCTTTGCTTTGTATAAGCAAGAGAAATCCCATCGTATCCTCGAACATCAAGGCAGGCACCGCCTTGGAGTGAGTGGTGTTTCGTTCGGTAACTCTCGCCATTCTGCAAGCTTTTTACTCGGAAATCAACGTCTCCGGTCTTCACTTCAGAGGTCTCTTTTTCTTTATTTGGCTTTCCTTTTGTGTTTCTGGAGTAAACCATGTAAAGAATCTCACATGGAGCACTCGTACCTTAGCTTTGTGCTGGTGGAAGACAGGACCGAAGAGATGAGGGGCTCCTATGTCCGTCTTCTGGGCCCTTCCACAGAATGGGATGATGGCAGACTAGCTTTGTCTTTAAGGTTGCAGGGACGCTTGGCCTGCTCGTCCCAGGTAAACATACCACAACAAAGAGCGGTCGACCATCACAACAGCAGCACTGAACACTGTACCATCTCCCACCAAATCGATTATTGTGTTGATGATGATGCAGACAGACTAGATTTTCCTCTCTCTCGATAGATTCGTCCCACGTGGAATTGTAGCTGCCGGATCAGGTCCCATGGATTCGTAGTCAAATCCACCAGTGTACGTATATTGCGCGAACCATCGATTGGTCTCCGTCCAACGGCGGCTACATAACCTATACATAAAGAGAAACCCAACACACGCGACCGACCGACTCTTGTTCAAAACCATACCCTTGCCCATGCCCAAGCCCATGCCCATGCCCGAGGCCGCCGATCCGATCGGCGCCGCAGCTGTCGGGTTCCCTGCTAAGAAGATGGAAGGCTTTGTGGAAGCTCCTCTGTCCGAACGAGGGCTGGAGATAGCCAAGAGTCGAGAAGAGCTTCTGCGCCTCCTGCACGATCTCCCGGAATCCGAGTTCGAGCTCTCCCTCACCGATCTTGTGGAGAAAGGAACGGGGGTTGCCGGTGATCCCGTGGCGAACAAGGGCGCGTCTTTGCATGAAGGGCAGCTGAATCGGGCCAGTGTCGTCGGTAAAGAGAGGAGGAGGAGGAAGAAGAAGCGAAGCAGCAGCAGGAGTAGCTTCGGAAGCAGCAGCGACGGCGTGCTGCTCAACTTCTACGTGCCGGCCTCCTTGTCGCGAAGCCTAACCACGCCGAGGTCGAGCCGCCGGCCTGCCGCCGCCGCAGCAACGACGGACTGGCGACAACAAGAGGTGAGGAAGCGATGAGTTCTTCCCTTCGACGTGCATCCGCTGGTTCGTCGAACTTTGCTTGTGAACTGCTTTCTTCGTCGGTTAGAGAATCTCCCACCCGTATTACTAAATCCAAGCTGGAAGAAAACAAGGAACACCTGCACGTAAAACAATTGAGAGGTCTCCATTCTCACATCTAATAGAGCAGAGCAGATGTATATGGACCTGGAGCAGTAGAGAGGATGGAAAAAGATGAAGAGATGGAAGATGACGGTAAAAACAATATAAAAGAAGAGTGATAAACAAAGCATAAGGGTTTAGAGAGAGAAGCAGCATAGCGAGAAGGCTGGGTTTATAATTTAGCATCCATCAGCCCACAGAATGAAACGAAACGATTCCTTGTTTTCTTGACTGCAATGGAGAATTATTCGCCAAAATAATCTCAGAAAAGATACAGTTCTAATCTTCCAAAGAGCATTTGGAGGGCGACCGGTTGGATTATCTCTCAGTTCTCCAGAGGGGGCATCCAGCCAAGAAAGAACAAACCACTGAAGAAAAAAGTCAGCTAAAATTCACAGATTCGATGCCCGACGCAGCTTGATAGTGACACTGAACATTTGTTCTTTTGAAAAGCTAGATCTCATTCTTCATGCTTCTCCCTTTCTTTGGATTTGCAGGACAGAGAGATGAAGACTTTAGGGTGCTGGTCGGGCCTGTGGCAGAGGGGGAGGGGGAAATGAAGGAGATACATTGGGTGTCTTGTGTCGTTCACCGTTTCTGAAGCAACTAAGCCACGTCTTCTTCGTCCACCGATAGGCTTCCAAAGTTGTCATGTTTTGTCTGTAAACGATGTTTAACCCTTGTGGATCCGTGCTGTCATGTTCTCTTTGGTGCGTTATAGCCTTTGATGCCTCAATCTCAGGATGGCTGGTGTTCAAGATCCAAGCCTAATTGTAACTGCAATCAACGATAAAGAAGAAATGTCAGCTTTAGACAGGAAAGAGATGGAACAAATACAACACCACCTTCATTAAAATATAAGCTGAAAAGAAGTCCAGAACTGATACCTGACAAAGTGAATGGAACGGCGTTCACAATTTGATGCATACAGAGTAAGCAAATAGGATTAATACAACAACACATTCCAAGCATCTTCCCTCCAGAAAACTTGATTTGAGCCAGACTAAGCCTTCTTCTTCATTGACAGCTGCAAGGATCTCTATGTGCTCAATGTCCATGACGGACTACATGTGATAAAACAAGTAAAGAGTCTTACCCAATGGGCAACGAAACTGTCGGAAAGATACGAAACTTGCATTATAATATATATCAGCCTGCAACAAGTCCACCATGTCTATCCGAAAGATATGTAAAGGACTTCAGTACTTAGATACAGGGAGCAAGTCTTGTTGTTTTACCTGCTTGTTAGTTCTCAAATCCTTTTCATTCTTCCCACTTTGTTATTTCATGAACTAATGCTGAATCTTAGAGATATTCCATCGTCAGAAAACAAAATTTTTATTTAGATCAACAGTAAAAATCCGATGGTAGACCACCAAGAATTTTTAAGAAGCTAGACACACATGTATCTGTATAGATATCTACAATCTTGAATAAAATTTTCAAGATGGTAAAGACACTTTTTAGCCAGAAGAAAAAAGCTGACAAGTTGATGCATTATTATATGCACAGAAAAGTAGATCACGTGAACAGAATCAGGCTAAGGCAACAAAAATGATTGTCTTTGCTTTTGATCTAACACCAAGAGTGACGAAATGAACTTGAAGATCAAAAGAACTCCACTTACAAAGAAACCATACAATTTAGAGCTTTCCATCCTAGGATAAAACATCTAAAGAAGATGGTCTAATTTTCTAAGAAAACTCAAGACTCCAGGAAACGTCATTACGTGGCATGTCACCCCTCTAAATCCCCAACTATTAATATTGTGAATACAACTCCTTAGACACACCAACCATTGATTTTATTCCAAGAAATCCTGTCTGTTATTCGTGTATCAGCATTGGGATTGCATATCACGAATCTTTCTTCATATATTTCTATTACTCCCATCTCAAATGCAAACATGGTTTTCACCCTTTGGCAGGCCTCCACAGCACTTATGCTCAAATTAAGAAAGATAATGATGCTAATTTGCCTGCATATATTCTCCTATACTCATCGAAATTGAGAATTGGGCAATAACATGGTAAGTCAATGCACGAACCACACTTGAATGTACCAAACAAGACTGAATTGATTAATTTATCAGTAAATTACAGACATACAAATAGACTAGTTTCCAATTTAAGGCCACACATATTCAACCGAAATGTTGCAGTTAATATATGGTGTAAGAGATTACGAGTACAACTTTACCGATATAAAAGAGTTCAAAAATGACCATATACATATAAATTACTTGTCATAACAAGATCAAATGCTACTTTTTTATCATTATTACATCAAATGTTAAAAACTGACATAAATTGTTCAAATGCAACATGATAGTCAAACTGCAATTTTGTAAAAAGGGATCAAATGGATTGGCCACAGGTCTGGGCATATTATCAGGCCTGGCAAAATGAATTCTGTTATTATCCATCACAATGGCAAAACTCATACATTTAATCCAATCAAATGTAGACAATGAACAAAAAGAACTCCGTAACTTAGATAAGAAATTATGACAATTTAGTTAATGAAGATTGCACTGATGCTTATGCACAAATTGTTAAAAAGATTTAATGTCAATTGAATTTGAATCAAGAATACTCATGATCTACTATGATTATGTTTAATTTATTGCTCTGAATCTTAGATCATCAATTTTAATTACCCACTCAATACTAAAGAATTGCACCTTGCTCTTTGCGGGGACTAACTAATGACTTGTATTTCAATTTGGCCATTGATTACTAATAATAGTCTACCATAAATAACGATGTTTTACAATTATTAATACTAGTGTAACACCCCGGTTTAGTTCCACATCAGAAGTGGGGGCGCTAAGATTTAGAATGACATATAAGAGTCTGATGGATATACAATTGTTATCTTCAGCTTAAGCATTTTTGTCATTGATTTGCGCTCAACAATGTTAATAGACTAGGCTCGAGTAGAAAAAGACTACCTGTAGTCATGTGCTTTTAAGTTTATAACAGCAATGGACAGTTGTTAATCATGTGATGCTTTATAGATTTAAATGCTGAGGAACTATGAGACAATATATATAAAAAGTTTGTCGTGGAAATAAGAATGTTAAGGTGCATGTATCGAATACTAGGAAGTTTGTGTCGTTGATATAAGAATGTTGAGGTGACCGTATGAAATTAGTATGAAATATGAGAAAGAATTATTTTTATTCGTGAATATTCATGAACAATTTATTATGATGAGTAAGCACCATTTAAGATGGTATGAATGTGTGCTAGGGAAACCTATAGATATCATAGTTATAAGATGTGAACTACTAATTTTGCGAGAAAAGATAAAGAGACCTAAAAGGACTTTCTTAGAATCTACGGATAAAACTTTAAATACTCTTAAATAAGGATATGATTTTTTATGGAATTGTGTCCAAACCTCAAATAGGTGGGACTTCATAGTTTTTCTTGTTGTACGGTTCAAAGGACACGCCCTAAAAGTTTGGGATAAATCAATAACCGCAATAAACAAAAACTGTTACCTAACTGAGATAAAGATATTGTGTCTTCCAGCATCTTAGTATACCTCAAAAGATTAAATGATTTGAACTTTGATCATTTGGTGTTAAATTGTATATGAGGTGCATGTATGGAATACTAGGAAGTTTGATATGAGAAAGAATTATTTTTATTCGTGAATATTCATGAACAATTTATTATGACGAGTAAGCACCATTTAAGATGGTATGAACGTGTGCCAGGGAAACCTATAGATATCATAGTTATAAGATGTGAAACTACTAATTTTGCAAGAAAAGATAGAGAGACCTAAAAGGACTTTCTTAGAATCTACAGATAAAAATTTAAATACTCTTAAATAAGGATATGATTTTTTACAGAGCTCGTGTACTAACCTCAAATAGGTGGGACTTCATAGTTTTTCTTGTTGTACGGTTCAAAGGACACGCCCTAAAAGTTTGGGATAAATCAATAACCGCAATAAACAAAAACTGTTACCTAACTGAGATAAAGATATTGTGTGTCTTCCAGTATCATAGTATACCTCAAAAGATTAAATGATTTGAACTTTGATCATTTGGTGTTAAATTGTATATGAGGTGCATGTATGGAATACTAGGAAGTTTGTGTCGTTGATATAAGAATGTTGAGGTGACCATATGAAATTAGTATGAAATATGAGAAAGAATTATTTTTATTCGTGAATATTCATGAACAATTTATTATGATGAGTAAGCACCATTTAAGATGGTATGAACGTGTGCCAGGGAAACCTATAGATATCATAGTTATAAGATGTGAAACTACTAATTTTGCAAGAAAAGATAGAGAGACCTAAAAGGACTTTATTAGAATCTACAGATAAAAATTTAAATACTCTTAAATAAGGATATGATTTTTTACGGAGCTCGTGTACTAACCTCAAATAGGTGGGACTTCATAGTTTTTCTTGTTGTCGGTTCAGAGGACACGCCCTAAAAGTTTGGAATAAATCAATAACCGCAATAAACAAAAACTGTTACCTAACTGAGATAAACATATTGTGTGCCTTCCAGTATCTTAGTATACCTCAAAAGATTAAATGATTTGAACTTCGATCATTCGGTGCTAAATTGTATATGAGGTAGTGTTTCTACAGATTGATCTTCATTTCAAAAGATATAAAATTCCTAACAAGTAATCTATTATATTGATTAGTAATCAAGAAGTGACCAAACACATGGAAAACAGTGACAATGTTAGGATATTTAAATAACTTTGCAGAGCTTAAAATAAGAGACATGGTTAATTACAGATATAAGGCCCAAAGCAAGAGAATTATTTGATGAAGTTTCCAAAACACTCAACATGTAGCATATTGATGAGACCTAAAGCAACAACCTTACTGCAAAAGTTTACTTGGATTGGACCAAACTGGTTAGTACTTCTAATAGCATGCTGAATTCAAGCACAAATATTTGTTAGATGAACAAGTAGATTTTCTGCTTGCAAATACTGTCATTGAAAGACCAAAACAAGATGACTATTTATTCAGGGATCTAAAAAAAATCAGATCTTTCCACTGTCTGACATTTAAGATGCTTCATGTGGCCAGTTTCACTACTAGCATAAGAAAAGGCAATACAAAGACAAACGAAAAAAAGAGATTGTCAAAACTTCCTGTATGAGCACAAGGCCATACACAGCACCAAGACCATTCCTTTTCCTACCAAGGTCTTCCATGCAATTTACGCACTTCAAGGGACAAGTGAACTTCATCGACTTTTAAGCTTTTTATTTCCTATTGGTTGCCCTTTTATATTATTTAGTAATAAGATACCCCAACATTCTCCTGGAATCTACCTTAAAGATATATGCTTTAACCTATTTAAGTAAATTGCCTCAGAGCCTAAGAGATGACTCACCTGCTTCTATCTCGTATAGCAAAGAGAGAAGAAAGCCCCACCATCCTCATCCTTGCATGGATCTCAAAGATTACAAACCAATCCCCACACAATTACCAAGCAAAAAAATTATAATTTTTCTTAGTATATATTTTTCACTTGATTCCTTTTAGAGGCCTAATTCCTTTCCAGTTTAGTCTAATAATTATCCTAACAATGTCACCACTGGAGAACTGCAATAATCACGCAATCATGATTTAAAGAAGTACAGGTTAGACTGGAAAAATATCCACCGGAATTTGCTGGTCTGACCAAGCATTGATGCCTGAACATATGATACCACTATGCATATGTTCCTTTTTACAATTTTTTATTGTTGTACTCGATGACAGCGAAAGGTACACAGCTTGATTTACCAATCAGTTGCACAGTACCTTACTGTTCCAATGGATTCTTGAAACTGGTATTAATCAACAACAACGACAAGGGTCTGCTATAATGTTCCAACTATCTGGGGACAGTTGCAGAACTTCTATCATCATTGAGCTCTATACAGAATAATATCTTTTATTAAATTAATAGCATCTAAAATTTTATTTATAGTTTCCATTAAAGTATTCCTAAGTCTCCATCTACCTCTTCTCGTACTTATAGAACCAATTGTTTCACATGTTCTAACTACTTCTACAAGTCTTTGTAACATATATCCATTTCATTTTAAATGATTCTCTATCATTTTATCCACCATAAAACGACACCTAATTATTCACAAATGCATGTAAAAGTATCCTTTTCTATCTTTTTTAGTAATTTTACATGTTCATCTCAACATTTTCATATCAACAGTGCAAACTTTTTTATATATAATTTCTTAGTCACCCACAATCAAATCCATAAAGCATTGTTGCCCTAATATCTGTCTTAGAAATTTCTTTTTAATCTGAAAAATACCCAATGATCACACAAAACAAGTCCTAACACTATTCTAACCTTCAACCACCTAATATGGTTACTTTATAAGCAATATCTCTATCGGTTTCTTCAAATTGTTGAATAATAAGTTTAACTAATATTATCAATTCTTCTTATACTATTACTAATATTACATCTCACATATTCAATCTTGATCTTATTTTATATAAAAACTTTAGTTTCCAGTATTTGTCGTCACAACTTAAGTTTCAAATTAATTTTAGTTAAAACTTCCATCAAGATAATATCATCAACAAATAAAATACGGCATAAAGGTTTATCTATACAGTATGTTTATCGATTAGTAACATAAAATGGTAAACAGTTGACTTTGATCCTTGACATAATCCTACACTAATAGAAAACGCTATATATTCCATATAGTTTTTACACTAGAAACCACACCATTATATCTAGTATAACATGAATATAATTAGTAGATCCACTTTTCTTTTCTATTACTCACCATAATAAATCTCTATGAACCAAATTGGTATTAGACCTATATTTAAATCTATACATGCAATAGCTGATAAACAAATAATGAGATTATGCATCAACATAAAAGGTAAATAAATACATGATACACCCAATAGTTCTTAAACCAACTACTACGTGCAAAAGAAAGATGCATCAATAATTTTTGTTCAGTTAGGGATTCGCGGCTGTGAACCCATGAATAACAGCACTGCAAATCCTGAGCATTCGTGTGGATCGGAAAAACATGCATGCTTGAAGGTGCACCGGCAAATACAGCTCAAATAATCTCACAGTCATTCGTGCAAGTACTTGTAAATAAGCAAGCTATGGCACATCCAGAAGCCCTTATCTATGGGGATATAAGCTCAGTTACTTGATGTCTTCACACCATTCACTATCACTATCGTTAGCTGAGATGCAGGCCACAAGCAACAATCATCAGTAACACTCACCAAAGGACAGTTGCGGCCATAAGAATAAGCATTTAATGTGTATGGTGAGGTGCCAGGAGGAAGGCTTGTAACATTGGTACTTCTAACACATGGTATGCCATAAAGAAGCAGATCTTGGAATTATTTGTCTACGGATACGCCTCACAATTACACATCAGACAGCTATGAAAAAGTAATATCATGTCACTGTGCAACGTGTAAATGAAAATTAGAGTTGACTAACCTGGAACTCATTGTAGCGTCTCACAAGAGTGTGGTCCGATTAAACCAGCTCATTAACTCATAATTGACCTGGATTTCTGCAACAACAAAACCCATTGTAAATGTTAACAGTGTCTAAACTTCATGTTAGCCATGGCCACTGCCACGTTTTTTCTTCTTTCATCCTCCCTTTCACAATAGTATTCGATGATAAATGAATAATCATGTCACCATGCAATGCAAATGAAAATAAGAGTAAAATAACCGGGAACTTGTTGTTGTACCTTACCTGAGAGTGTGATCCAAATTCACCAGCCCATCAACTTATCATTTGCCCAGCTTCCTGCAACAACAAAATCAATCATAGATGTTAACAATGTCTAAACTTCATGCTAGCCATTGACAGTGCCATGATTCTACTTTTGTCTACCTTTCCACACCAGTATACAATGATAAACTGACAAAGAACTATAAATGCTAGCAAAAGTCCTGGCTAAATTGTGCAACACAAGTTAGAAATAACTTGCCCATAAAAAAACACATTAGAGCAGAAACTGAACTTCCAGTACCAAATACTGCAAGTTAGTTTAAAGCAGAATCACTGTTCCAGCCATATAGATGTCTTGGTAAGATATTAAAATTTATGATATAAAATAAAAACTAAAGCCAAGCATAAAAGAAACCACAATGCACTGAAATTTAGCCAACTGAACTAATAAGTTTTACTTTGAAACTAAAAGAGGTTCAAACAGTTTCACCCCCAGCAGCTGAAGTAAAAAAAAATTAGCAACTGCTAGATCATGCACTTACACATCAGTTTTGAAGCAACAGACCTGGTGATAGGTTATAAGGTCTTGAAGGATGTCCATCTTCCATAGGAGAAGAAAATGCCTAGTCAAGCAACAGAGAGTATTTGAATTAAGCAAGGAAAGAAAAAATAAGTGAAAACCAAGGGCAATATCATGAGAACCAAACCGCACAGCAACTCATGTTAACAAACAGAATTATAATAAATCATGTCAAAACAACATGATTAAAATTCAGGACATTAAAAAAATGAACAGGAAAAAGTTTACAAACTGCATAAGTTGTTCCAAAACCACTATGATTCTAAAGAAAATGCTTTACTCTCAGCAAGCTTCTTTAAAAGAAGACAAGCTTTATAATCATAACAAGATAAATTTTAGAACTGGAATCATTCTAAAACCAAATTTTAATGAGACCAAATCCATAGCTAAAAATAAATTTAAAAACGATTACCCGAAAAATAAGAATATGATATAGATTCCTTCTTTTAAAAATTTTGACATATGAGTAATTGAATTAAATTCACTGAAATGTTGACACCTCCATAGTACCCCAAAATGTTGTGGTGCTGACATGGATATAGAATGGTTGATATAAGACATATGACTCCCATACTGTCCAACTAGGCACCATATATGTATCATGTCTACACGACATAAATTTGGGATTCACATGAGCTATAGGTGTGCCATGTGAACACTATATAGGAGTCATGATAGTGCAACATCAGCACCATGTAAATATAATCATATTAAGGTTTTAATGGTCCCCACTTGGATGTCATGCACATATATGCATAACAACAAACCCACATCAGCACCAGATACAAGCCCAATAGTCAGAAGTGTTATGTGTTTTACGGAGTATGGCACAGGTGGGTCAAAGTCATACACTTTACTACAGGTGGGCAAATTGAAATCGGGCCACAAACCACAGCTGTGCAAACTATAATTTGCCGTTAAAAATATGCTGGTTAAATTGAAATTTTATCCAAACTCCCCCATCAAATATTCAATTGCAGACATAGACTCAATTAGAAGTCATGTCAAACCCGGGAAAAAAAAAAAAGGACCAGTTTCTAACCACAATCAGCCAGAATGTAACCTTCTACCTTTGATCACAATGAACCAGATGCCACAGAAATTACAAAGGATGACAAGAAGTCTGTTCCGTGTTCATCATTAATAGCTAAGGCAAATTAATAACGAAGTCTGTGCCATGTTCAGCATTAATAGCTAAGGCAAATGAATAACGAGACATTCCATTCAGTTCCAAATTTACAGAGATCTATCATTATCTGCTTCAATTTGACAGCACAAAAG
Source organism: Musa beccarii (assembly GCA_024322285.1). Taxonomy (NCBI): domain Eukaryota; kingdom Viridiplantae; phylum Streptophyta; class Magnoliopsida; order Zingiberales; family Musaceae; genus Musa; species Musa beccarii. Next base: position 56,442,818 of record CM044394.1, read on the forward strand.
AAACATAAGATATTGACTTGTCACATGTAACCAAAAAGCATTTAACGCAACACCCATAAGAAACAGGACATGAGCTTTCTTAACAAGTAAACATGTAATTTTAGTCAAAGACTATCAAATGTCAAGAACTACTGTCAACAAATTATAGTATTGATTTTCTCTTGAATATGACCAGCTTTTGTTACATCACTTGGAAACATCACGACTTCACACTTTGATTCATAGCCATGTGCCTCTCAATCAACTTGTCCACAAAAGATCTAATCTGCAACAACACAAACCACTAAATAGTCAAGAAGTGCAATGTAGTTAAATAGGATTAATAAACTTCTTCCAGAGAGGAAAATCTATAACAAGTCAGGAAGAAAATTCAACATGTGAAACCCAAATGTATACATGAAATTATAGAAGAACAGCATAAAAATAAGGGTAGCTACATTGGTCAAAAAACCAAAACCAAATTGTTGCTAGATAGAGGTCAAAACTTTTTGCCTGATTGCAAGAATCAATTGAGATAGTCACTATATGAGAAGTTGAGCAAACCTTGTTCTTCCGTCTAAAATCAAGAAAGTCATAAATAGCCATTCTTTTTTCTTCTTCTGTACATTGTTCCACAACCTGACAATATCAAAATACAAGAAACATAAGAATACATTTCTGAATATTGAATTTCATAACTGAAACATTCAGGCCCCTTGGTTGCAAATATTAACAAGAGGCTAAATAGAAATAACTTCTTTTGTTGTATGTCAAACAAAAGAGAAATCAAGATATGGTTATCATGATACAAAAATGATGACACCAGAAAATGACATGATAGAGCTCTTGTCCTTGCGATGTTGCATTAACAATAGACGATATAAAAATTTCAATATATGTCCAGCTAATATAAGCAAAATGCTAAGAAAAATAAGGTACTGACCCAAGTGCTCATGGACTAAAAAGAATAAGGGTTCACCTTGGTTGCAGTTCTCTTCATTATTGATTTATAACCTTCTCTGTCAATCTTCCTAGTCCTGTACAGAGGCATCAGTAGGGAAGCTACATAATCCACAACACCTTGTTTAATATAGTTCACTCCTCTTTGCTGATGCTCTACAGATGATTTGTTTTCTGCTACTTGTAAGGCAGCATCTGCCCCAGTCTGACATTGATTCCTTAAAGCTGGTAGCACTAGGTTATTGGAGTCTTCTTCATCTCTTATATGAATGCTGCTATAAAAATCAGCATCTGCATCCATTGCTTGTAACTGCCACCTCTCGATGGCAAGGGAATCCTTAACACCTCCACTACCAACAGCATCCGTATCAATCCAAGCTTTGGTCAATCTACTATCCACTGCTCCACTTTCTCCAGAATGTTCCCTTAGACTTGAAGCATATGGTACTTCATTTGAATAGCTGCACTGAGTATAGTTATCACCGGACATTTTTGAATTGTCAAGACAAGTAGCACTGACATCAATAGACCAATTTCTAACCCTGCAGTTTCTTGAATCTATTTCTGACACACAATCTTGCCGTCCGAAATTGCCATCAGACCACTTCCTTCTTACATCAAATTCATCCAACTGCACACAGTGTTCACGCCTTGCAAATTTATGAAAAGATGGTATCTTGGGAAGCTCACGCAATGGCACCTCTGCTTCTGAAGTTGCATACGCCTGCACAGCAAACCACCAGAAATTATATTCAAGTGCAACTGATCATCAAATAGGAGCATTAACACTCAGAGAAATAACAAAAGGAAATAAGGTTAACTTAAACAAGGTTCCGTTAGAAACCTCTACAGCTTTAAGAGCAGCGGCACGTGCAGATTCTACACCAGCAAAGGTTGCAGCTTCTTCAGATACAACTAAATTATCCTTTGTCTTTGATTTTGTGTGCACAATACTCTGTGAAGGCAATGATCTAACATCAGATTTTATGCATACTGAGGATTCTAACTTGGTGGGCAGGATCTCAAGTTTCTTAATGTTTACTTTAGATGGTGAATGGCTTCCAGAAGATGAAGGAACTTGAATAGTAGATTTATTTTCCAATGTTTCAGTAGTCATCCGTAGATGTGGCTTTCCTAATATGAGTTCCTTAGATCTGACTTTTGATGATTCTGAGCATGTTGCTTGCCTCAGCAGCTTCAATCCATTTACAGCCTTCTCCTTACGGAAAACTTCTATCCACATGCCAACCAGCTGACTTGCGACAGAACGGATATCTCGACTAGTATGCACACATACCTTATCTTTAATGGTTCTTCCGATTCCTGCAACAAGAGGAAATGCCTGGTATTTAAGATCAATATTGCTGACTGAGGATCACATATAGTCCAAAATGACTCAATGCAATTCACGTAAAAATAATACTAAAATATGTCACAATATAGTAGCACAAGTTGCTAAACAGATTCACAAAAATATAAAAGGCAAGAGAATGTAATGCTTGTGAACTAAATGCATGCATTAGACTTGCTAAACCAACAAACAGAACTTCCAATCTCAGAATCAACACTACTCTTAGGACTTCTAAAGTATTATAGCATGAAAATGACCCCCCAAAAAAAGTCAAACAATGGTTGACCAGATCAGAAGATTTTCTGTGGGTTATAGATTGCAAATCACAAATACTTTGAATTTCATTATAAATCACAAATATTTCATATTTCTGGTTTTATTCATACTGGACACATGTTTGATGTGATACTGCATATTTTGTGAATACTTCCACAAATTAATTCTCTCTTTAAAAATGATCTAAAGAATGAATTCTTCCGGGCAAGGATTTAAATTTCGATGGTACCAGTTTCAGCAACCAATCAAATCATTATGGTGTTGGTATATAAGGTGGTACACAAGTCTAGAACAAGCAGGTATAACTGAAAAGAAAAGAAATTTAATGCCGACCTATATGGCCCAGGACAGGTCCTTGGTTGAACCAATAATTATTGATTGGTACATACCTGTCTGATTAGTATTTGAAAGCTTGCTACTAGGATACTTTGGAAACATTTTTGTTATATATTTTGAAAAAAAAAATACAGTACAGGAAACTGCCAATACCATATAGTCCATCCTAGGGTCGGTATTGATGCCAAACAAATTCCAGTCCTTGCTGTACTGCACTCATTTTTAACCCCATTCTCAGATTGCCTCCTTTTTTTTTCTTCCTTGAAACCAGTATGTTGCTTGCTATTAAAGTCAGCCTCTACTTCAAAACCGTCTGGCAAATCCTACTTTCCTCTGCCGCATACAAATTAACTCCTCCCACATCCAGTGTATACCCCATGTGTCTCATAGGTACCGGTGCGTCTATCTAGGAGATTAGAGCTGGACTCAAATCCAGGTGAGATTCATACTTGAATATGTTGAGAAGAGTATTCTTGCATCCAGTGTGAAACCTAATGTCTATGCACGAAGATCTTGTCATTATTTCTTGCGTATACCTAGACAATCACTTCCTACATAACTAATGAAAAATTGCACTTAAATAATATATTAGTTCCTCAAAGTATCCTATTTGGCTGAGATCCTAAGCTATGAAATAAAATTTTAAATAATTAAGGACTTGATCAAGCTGGTGGCTACTCCAGGCAATGCAATATCAAGATCATGCACCACTAAATAGAAAGAACACCCTGACTACAAATGCCAAATTCCAATTAACTGCAACACAGAACATTGTACAACACAACATATCAACTTTATGCTAACCCCAATGTGTCATAACCAGCCAATCCTCTTAAAAAGAAAATAGTCACCTTGGCAAAGGAGCTAGACCATTTGAATCTGTTTCAAGAATGCAAATTACAGCTCAGTAGAAAGAGAAACAAAACTAAAGACCATTTACTATTTATCATACATCCAACTTGACAAGAGATAAGGCATGCAAGAAATCGTGCCACATATAAAATTTGCAATCAGCAAAGGAAAAATGATCAGCTAAGATGCATAGGTACAGCCAACTAACAAACTTCAAAAGCGGCGGGCAGAATATAGGCAGTGGTACTTTGATGTTAAAATAATGAGAAGAAAATTAATAATGTGAATCGGTTTAAAACGAATAAAGCATGAACTAGAAAATTGAATACCAGATAAACGAACAGCAACCAAATCAGTTGATACAAGAACAAGCAGGCGAACACAATGTCGCAAGAGCTGAGTAGAATTTTTTCCCAACGAATCCTGTATTGAAAAGGAGAGGTGAACACTATTTTTCAGAAATGATAGCTTCTCATAGCATGTCAATAAAAAATTAACCTTCTAACAAACGTAAAATTACATTAAAAAAATAACTTCAGAATTATCTTACAAGGATCCAAGTGTTGAGTGTGCTGAGTCCTTCTTTGGTCCCAGTGAAAGATTTTAGAGATTCAACAGGTAGACGCAATAATTCTTTAGCAAGATGAAGACGTCCAGAGGTAGTTTTTGCACTAAAGAACAAATCTTGCAATAAAGATTCCTTGGTGGACAATATATGTTTGCCATCTGAAGAGCTTTTGCAAAGAACACTAGAAAGCTTGCATGCATCAAGTCGCTTTGACATGTCTCTTACTTCATTTCGTTCACTATCTGACTGTCTCAGTGTAGATTCCATTGCCTCTACTTCTGCTAGGTAATCCTTACCAATAGTTAAGATGTCTATAATGCGTACTGCTTCTCGAAGACCACTCATCATGGCACCACCAACAGTATCAGGGTGCTCCTTGCAGGTTGCCTCACCAGCAAAAAATAAACAATTTGCAACTGTTCTTCCCAAAATATCGTAGTCTTCACCAGATGCTCCAACAGCAACATAAGAGTAAGCACCCCTACTGAACGGGTCCATACCCCAATTTGTCACAACAGACGCAATCGGATCTGGTACAGAAGCTTCACCAAAAAGTTTGCGAAGAACCATCAAAGCATGGTTCACATGATCAGATTTGCTGAAAGTTTGTCTAGCTGCCTTTCCAACTACAAGTGCTATAAGAACAGGTGTCCCAACTGTCTTCTTCACATTCCAAAACATAAAACATTGGCCCCTTTTATCTGTTTCTTCTGCAGTAGCCCCAAAGTAGTCTACGTTTTCATCCCAAAAAGCTTTAGAGAACTCCAATACAACTTTATTTAGCACACCAAAGCCAAGCCTCTTGATAGAAGCCTGCTTCCAATCAGGTAAGGCAGGAGAAAACTTAATTGTCTCTGCCTTCAGACAACCAAGTGGAACAGTGATCAAGGCTGCATCCCCTACATATTCCATACCACTCGATGTAATAACTTTGACCTTGTTTTCACCTTGGCCGGCACCACTTATTTCATTGGTGTTATAGATTATCTCAGTAACATTTTTGTTTAATTGAATATCAAGTCCCAGGCCTAAACTTTCTATAACTGTGCTGTAACCCCCTTTAATCATACAGTGGGGCCCACCAAATCCTCCATAAACATCATCTTGATTCCAGTGAGGGAGTGATACTTCCTTAAGTGATGCAGCACAACCATACTCCAAATGCGCAAAGTGCCAATCCATCACTCTTCGCTCAAGGGGGCTCAAAATATTAGTTTCATTATCGTGGTCAGCACCATCTGTCAATCTAGAAGCTGAGGAATTTACAGAAGCTTCCACTGTTGCTGAATCATAAACCACACTTAGTTTATTGAATTCTACAGAATCTGATGTTGCCTTAGACATGCGCCGCTTCCTAATGGCATATTCCAATCCATCCTCGAGACACATTTCCATTGCACCCTCACCATTTTGTTGAACAAGAAGTACCATGTCATCAAGAAGGCTATTATATTCAGCTTCCAGAGCTTCATCTAAGTCAGCTGGAACTTTAAGACCTGTGACTATATCATAAAGAGGACAATCACTGTTCAAAACAGTTAACTCAAGACCCAACTGGTTACAGATTAAGGATGATGGATCTGGTCTTCGTTCAGTTGCAACATCAGCCTCTACACCAGTGATAATGCTGGCACCAAGATCAACAGGAACTGAAAGTGATGAGTGGTCTGTGTATACACGACCACCAACTCTATCTCGAGCCTCGAGAACAGTTATAGAAAAGCCTTGGCGATGCAAATGACGTGCTGCAGTTAAGCCAGCAGGACCAGCTCCAACAATGATTATCCTCTTGTGAATGTTTAGACCAGATTCGGTACTAGTATTCACCTCTAAAGATTGTGCAAAAGATGAATGAATCTTAGCATTTTCTTTCACCATTTTTGTCACATTGTGCATATCAGAAAAAGCCTCTATGTGCTGTGAGGAACCATCAGTCTTTGATCCACAATCAAATGGCGGATCAATCATAGAAGGAATAGATGTTTCCGCAATGTCTTCTTTCTGAGCATCATTGCACCTCACCCCTTCATCATATGGAGAAAATTTGTCATACCCACTCCTTAAGTTACAGACCAAATCTGAGCACACAGGATCCCCAGCCATTAAAGTTTTGGGTGGTTCTCTTTCACATATTAGAACTGCTGGCGACAAATCTAGTTCTATATTAGCATGTTCCTTAACTTGCACATTTACAGATGGCCTTGGCACGCATTGCTCTGAAGCAATTCCAGCATTAATGTAACCCTGCAGAAAACTAGTTAGAATCTGGATGTCTATTCTTAAAGTCATGAAAAAAAAGAACAGCATACCAAATCTTTAAAAATTAAACTTCAGAGTATCCTGAGCACAGAAGTGCTTGGCCCAAAATACAAGATCATTTACAAGAAACCTTACTTATTGAAAAACAAAATCTCTTCAGGAAAAAAAAGGAAGTACGACCACACACATTCTACAAAGATCAGTATCAAAAACTCTCGTTTGTTACATGGAACCAAATAACTAAGACTTAATTGCAGGTATTCAACTTCAGTGATACTTGAAGAAGGATACCTATGATTTGTTAACAATCAACATTATTAGATAATATGATATTAACTTGGAAATGAAGAAAAATATAAATTACTTCCTATAGGAAAACTTACATTTTGATCAAGAAACATATAGATCTCACGAATCAGAGATTGACGTGATGATTCATCTTTCGAAGAAGCATCAGTTACACCACAGCTCATAAGAGGAAGTATGTGCTTCACATCTTTACTCCAACAACCTAGAATAAAGTTCCTGACATGCAAAGCAACAAGGATGTCTAATTTAAGTTTAAAAAATAGCAATCAAAAACCAGAAATTCCATAAGTCGAATGAAAAGTTTCAACCACCATTAAAAATAACCAGGATTTAGAAAAAGATAAAACTAAAACATGTAACAAGTTTCAAAGTGTACGAATAAGAAAACACATAAGCTAAAAGCAAAAAAGGGTTTTGATCATGTCTTTAGTATCAACTTTTGAGTAAAAAATTTCCTATTTAAAAAATCAAGAAAATTAACTGTGCATTTTCACGAAAATGTAACTTACCTGCAATCCAAATATTCTTGAAGAGCACCTCTACGCTTTAAGATGTCCCTAAATTTGATCTTCTCAATTGGACTAACAGCATGAGCTTTTAGCCCAGCTGCTACTGCTACTGAACCATCATAAGAAACTTCATCCAAGGAATGTGCAGATGACTTATCTCTTTGTCTAAGAGACTGGTCTTCATTAGTGGCAGACAAGTTTGCAAAAGGTCCTTGCTCATGCATTAGAACTTCCCAGTCAGCATCTCCCTCATATGCCATGTCACCATGCCTATGTATTTTTGTATTACGGACCACACGGGAAATTGTTGATTGGTTATATACAATGTCACACTCGGATACTGAAGATGGTTCAGTTTGATGAGTTTCTGTCTGATTGAATCTAGTCTCAGAATTCATCACGTCAGGATCCTCATTGGTAAAAGGAACTCGACTCTTGGTGGAAGATGGCTCTTTGGAGGCATCATATAGTACGTGATTTACCAGTGAAACTCCCTGAACGTTTGCACTCAATGATTGATGTATGACATCATCAGGTTCAGGATTCTCATCAGATGAGATGTTAGCAGGTAAGAGTTGTGAATCACAAGATCTCATAATATCTGTCGATTGATCTGGATGGACAACAACAGCGTCAACTTTTTCTACCTTCTCGCCAAAATTTGAGAAACATAAACAAGGCAAAGTTCCACCATATTCTCCGCTGCTCCTGACACCATGATGGAACCTACAGTCATTATGTAGCTGACACTTTTGGCAATTGATGTTTGGTGAAATCTCAGAGGAAGGCCATGATAGATCATCATGACCTTCAGGTTCTATTGCATGCAGTCTTTCTTTCGCTGATGATATCTTCTCACAATTATAAAAAGGTCTTTCAAAAGCTTCCTCAGAAGTTAAGTTCAGTATTTTAGCCTCAATTAAATTTTTATCGCATGAATCAATGGATGCATCATTATGTAAAGCCCCCACAACTTCCTTCCTCTGCCATTTGAGAGAACAAATTTCTTCAGAAACCCCAGTGATAACTTCGTTTAAAGCATTACAATGTTCCTTGCATTTTTCTGACATCCTAAGCACATGTTCAGAACATGAACCTTGAACTGATAACCCATGAGTACCATCAGAAGGTTTATTTCCATCCTTGGCTGGTGATTCATTTGATCTATGAGAACACTGTCTAATCCTAGTCCCATTACATATCATCGAAAAAAGATGGTCAGAAGTTGATAGACCCACAGCCGTGCTCCCATTGGTGAAATGTTTGAGACTGTTCCCCTGCCTTGCTATCTTATCATTAAACTGGTGAGGTAGCTTCTCGTCAGACGTTTCATAAGGACTTTGATTCATCTTATGGTCATTTCCCACACATTTTTCTGACTGTTGTTTTGGTAAAACAGTCATCTCCTTCATTGCTTCAACAGATTCAGAACTCAAAACATGAAATGAAGACGGTGCACAGCTACCTAAATTTCCCTTTTGATGTAGAACAGAACCTCCACAAGCATCAAATTTTGCACTTTCCATAACTTCAAGGCCAGAAATAGAAGAAGCCTCATGAGTTGAACTTTGGGGTAATTGTTTGAAAGTTCCACCTGAACTATGACTTAACAACTTGGAAGATTTTGAAGTAGGTATCCTACCTTCTTGAGGCATAGATGAGCGAGAGAGAGTTTTTCTGGAGGCAGAAGTCTGTTTTTTCACCAACATTTCATCATCAGATTTCCCACCCAAATGTGCATCTGGTGTACTATTGATCTTCATCTCTGTAACTATACCATGAGGCTTTGGACCCCTACTTTTGGTGACAAGTTCCAATTGTGCTCCATCAGAAACTGAAGGCAGACCACTGTTTAAAGGAGGAGATCTCTCAAGGTTTGGAACCAAATCTTTGGAAACCATGCCAGTTCCGCACATCAATTCATCATCAGCACTCGGAGTCCTATCTTTCACCTTTGTTTTTTTAGTCGGATGAACCCTTTTGACAAAAGTTGATAATGAATCTCCCAAACTCACGTCTGAAGAATCGTCTGAGCTGCTGCGAAGACCTGAGACACCTTTAGCCCCATCTTTCATGGTTAAATCATTCCTGGATCTTCTGCTTCCGGGATTACCTAGATGCCCTAACTGCACATTGTCATCTCCCATGCTGTCCACCTTCTCCAACAAGCCTAACCCATCCAACGGGAGGGATTTCTTTTCACCTATGGATGCGGCACCACCAACAGCTTTACCCCTCTTTGGACCCTTCAGCTTCTTCTTGAAACTGGCTAATGTATCGTCCATCTCGCCGGAATCCGCCTTCTCGTCATGCCTAGGGTTTTCAGCCCTGGCTCCAGGGGAAGCGGGCTTACCCTTGTTCGCAACCCTTGCCTTCTTGAGCTTGAAAAGACAACCAATCGGCTGCTCGTCCTCATCCAATACTCCGACACCTGCCCCAGCCGAGGGTAATGATTTCCTCTTGCGCTCCTTCTTCTCCATCTTCGAAATCACCGACCTAGGTTGCGGGGATTCGGACTCTACAGGGCGACTACCAGCGACGGAAACATTAGACCCCTTCTCCCGTTCCCTCAGCGCCCGGCCAGGGCCAGCCCGTGCATCATCAAGACCCCTCTTTTTCCGCTGTTTCATCGGTATCAAGAATCCGAAACCGTCGAGGGCTCACGCGCCCTTCAGCAGGGGAGGGATCATCGGGGGAGGAAGGGAAGGGAGGTCCGTGATCAAGTAGAGCCCAGCAATGGCCGTTTCTTGGAGGACGAAAGAGAGAAGATCGTACCGTTTCGAGGAAGGGCAGGCGTAGGAGGAGAGGAGGAAAGCGCCTCACCTGAGGAGCTTTGCTAACGTTGCTACTGCGTCGGCGGCGACGGGTATCGCCAGCGGGAGGAGGGCGGGGCCGGCGGTGGCTGGTGAGAGGAGAGTGCGGGAGAGAGCGAGGGCTAACGGGTATTTTGTTGGGGAACGGAGAGGAGTAATGTGGGCGGGGTTGAGTTAACCTCTTGCAAGGCAATGATTCCCTTTCTGTGGAGGACCTGCCTCTCGCTCCCTCCCTCTCTCTGACTTGTGTCTTCGGAGCCTTCTTTCATGCCCTTTTTATTTAATTTCTTTATTTCACAATAAAATTTTGGTAAACTATATATATATATATATATACATTAGTATTTTTTTTATTTATCCTTATCAAACGTCTCTTATTTCCTATATAACGAATTTCCTATATATGGACGATGTCACCTTTTTGCCTCTCACCCATTTTTTTTTTACCTCTCACCTAGTTTTTTCCTTTCTTTCATCCTTGACTCTCTTCTCTGTTTGATTTCTTTCATCCTTCTCTCCCTTCTCTATTTGATTTATTATTCTCATCGATTATAACATTTACCTCTTGCCATTGTGACTATATTCACATTGCTCATGCAATATATGTACTCCTACCTTCATTGTTTACTCTCATGATGATACTTGAATTTCGACCATCTATTATTTTTGTTTTATCTTCATCGGACCTAATCCTCATTATAAGGGTCACCATCGAGGCATTATGTTTTTTGCATTAAAAGTTTTACTGTAAAGAGGAATACTATCTAGTTATCTTTGTTCAACTCTCATTAAAAAACTAAAAATCTATTATTATCTTATATCTCGGATGTGTGGGCGATGAGAGCAAGAATGCACGAGCGAGAATGACGACAAGATTATGATGACAAAGATGTATTGGCAAGATAAGATGGAGGTAATAATCAATAAGGGAGATATAGGAAAAAAGAAGAGGAAAAATGAGGATGTTGATATCTCATGCTAAAACGAAGGAAATGGTTAGTAAGAATGATGCAAGAAGAGGAAAGGGAAGGCGAAAATGATGAAACCTTATAACAAGACGAAAATGATGAAAGGAAAAAAAAAAGGAAAGAAAAAGAATGCGAAAAGGGGAGGGGAGATGAGATCTCACAATATGACAAAAGCAATGATCAATGGGATAAAAGCCAGGGGTAGTATTGTATTTTTAGGAAACAAGGGAAAAGAGATGCTAATCAGGTGCTAATCGAATAAAAAAATAAAAAAATTATCCATAAAAATTAATTTTTTATAGATATCACAAGACTTAAATTTATAGATTTAGAAAAACCGGGTGAGTCTCAAAGCGTAAAGGTTTTAACTTTAATTTTTTTATTAGAACAATTCATCACAAATTGCTCAGTTAAAGAATATGGAATATAGAATTAAACAGTTCACCTTCCAAGTGCTATGATCAGGCAATTTAGCTGGGGCCCGTCCTTGCTATAAGATCGAATCGGGAGCCAGGCCCAAGCTCAACTATTTCTCTTCTCTTACCGGATCCGCGTGATGCGACTTAACGGGCGGCTGGTTCCTTATTGGAGCTGCAATTGAAATCCGAATCCTAAATCCACTAGAGATGATGGAATCGGATATCGGGTCGGGTGGAGTCCGCGTGTTAAGCTACCTTACCCGTTCTCTCGATGGAAGATATGTTGGCTGCCGAGTCGCCGCTCATGGTGCCATGATCCCATACTCGCAATGCATCGAACACCTCTCCAAGTACTGCACCTCCGTCGCCAAATGTAAGCAAGCCCACACCTTCCTCCTCCGCACCGCCCTCCTCGATGACCCACGATGCGCCAGCAAGCTCATCTCCTTCCTTGCCGTCTCCCCCTCCGGCAATCTCGGCTACGCCCGCAGGGTTTTCGCCCAGCTGCGGCGCCCTCCCGACCTCTTCCTATGGAACGCAATGATCCGCGGCCATGCCCGCGGCTCGGATCCGCCCGCCGCCCTCTCCTTCTTTCGCCTTATGCTCCGCGCCGGCGTCGCGCCAGATCACCATACGTACCCCTTCGTGCTCACGGCCTGCGCCCGCTCGCGCGCGCTCGAGCACGGGATGAGGTTCCACGGGGAGACCGTCAAGGCTGGGCTCGACACTGACGTCTACGTGCTCAACGCTTTGCTTCAGATGTACACCCGTTGCGGCTGCTTCGGAGCCGCTCACCAGTTGTTCGACGGAAACCCTCATAGAGATGTCGTGTCATTTAACGTCATTATGAGAGGTTACGTCCTTGAAGGCTTTTCCGAGCGGGCACTGCATCTGTTAGAGGGGATGAAAGACACGGGCATCAAACCAGATGAGGTCACATTGATAAGTCTGGTGTCGGCTTGCTCTGGATCTGGTGATTTGGATAGAGGCCGATCGCTCCATTCGTATGCGAATGAGCTCGGTTTGGTGACGAAGAGCCTCAATTTGGGGAACGCCATCCTGGACATGTATTGCAAGTGCGGAGACTTGGAGTCGGCACAGAGTCTCTTCAATGAGATGGAGGAGAGAGATCTGTTGACATGGACAACCATGGTATCGGGTCTGGCAAAATCGGGCTCGTTTCAGGAGGCGTTGGCGTTGTTTGGAAGCATGCAGCGCAACGAGGTAAGGCCGGACGAGGTGATACTGGTGACGATGCTGTCTGTTTGTGCTCATATGGGAGCTCTGGACCAAGGCAAATACATTCACCTCTTGATGGACCGGCAGGGAGTCAACCGTGATGTTGTGATCGAGACTGCTCTGGTGAACATGTATGCAAAATGTGGGGGTCTAGAATTTGCTCTGCAGGTCTTCGAGGAGATGAGGGAAAGGAATGTCTTCACTTGGAATGCAGTCATCGGCGGACTAGCGATGCATGGACACGGTCGACATGCACTGGAGCTTTTCGGGAGGATGAACAAGGAGAGGATCATGCCCGACGACGTCACCTTCATAGGACTGCTATCCGCATGCAGCCATGCAGGATTGGTGGACGAGGGCCTGAAATATTTCAGGATGATGAGGGAGGTGTACCAGATCAGGCCACGGATGGAGCACTTCGGGTTTGTGGTGGATATGCTCTGTAGGGCGAGACTGCTGCAGGACGCTTTGGCATTCATAGAGAGCATGCCCATCAGACCAAATGTGGTTATGTGGGCAGGTCTCATTGGTGCTTGTAGGGCTGCCGGAGATATCGAGCTTGCAGAGAGGCTCGGTCAACGCGTCATCGACTTGGAGCCTGACATCTGTGATCGATACGTGATGCTATCCAATCTTTATGCGGGTGCTCGAAGGTGGGACGAGGCCTTGGAGGTCAGGCAGCTGATGAGAGCCAAGGGAATCGAGAAAGCTCCGGGAATAAGTTGGATCGAGTCGAATGGGACAGTTCATGAATTCGTCGCAGGCGATAGATCTCACCACCGAACAGAGCAAATCTACACGATGATGGAAGAGATGTGGCACAGGGTTAAGGCAGCAGGCCATGTCACAAGCACCACGGATGTCCTCTTTAACATAGAAGAGGAAGAGAAAGAGCACTCTCTGTTCTTCCACAGTGAGAAGCTGGCTGTTGCATTTGGTTTGATAAGCAATGCTCCTGGCTCGCCGATTCGAATCACGAAGAATCTTCGTGTGTGCGGCGATTGCCATTCTTTCCTAAAGGCTGTTTCCGAGGTTTTTGGTAGAGAGATCATTGCAAGGGATCGGAGTCGATTTCACCATTTCAGTGGAGGCCTTTGCTCATGCAATGACTTCTGGTAGCTGCAACGACGATGGCCAATCTAATATACTGCATAAACTACGAGACACATCACGATTATTTCCTGTTCACGAACAGGATGTCGATCGGATTTAAGATCAATTTGTTGGTAATAGACATCTCTGCCGATGACTCGTTTTCGAGCAACATGATCGCACATCGTTCACATGCAAGCCAGCGTTGACATTGTGACGCTTACGAAAGAAACACTATGATCCGAATCTGCTTCGATACATGAAGGAAAAGTCAGCTCTCGATTATAAGTCAGCGGTCTCCGTTCTGGAGCAATGCGCATCTCCACGGTAACGATCTCGCCACCCTGAATGCTGATGACTTTTTGTTCCTAATAAAAAAGAACCGAAGAGCCGCATCGCTGTCAGAATTGATCCCAACAGTGAATCCAGGAAACCATCAATGGATCGCTGCCAGATTCTGTTGCTTGAGGTCAGAATACATGGTAGATCAGTACTGTGTTAGACACAAGCGGTGACTCAGCCTCGGATAATTTAAGTATATCGCGGTAACGAAGAATCCCGGCGAAGCTTGAAGCATGGCCGCCATGGAAGAGAAGACCACGTGCTATGAGGTAGGATAGAGACCTGACTGTGGCGATGATTGGTTAGGCTGCGTTGAATGCATCTTCTTCGCCATTAATCTCTTCATGAGACCAATCGGATTGGATGTCATGCGTTACGCCATTGATCTATCCCATGCGTTGCATGCCGGAAGAGATCACCATTACGCTGCTAGCTCTACATGTCGAGGGCGGAGCTGGCTTGCACAAGAAACCACTACTTTATGCATTAGACAACCAGCAGCAGACGCAGCGATACGATTACTGGTACCTACAGATGCTGACGCATCCGGATGCATGGCGTTGAACGTGTTTAAATTAACACGAACAGATGCATCATCTCGAGGGATTTTTAAGGGGCTGACTTCACTGTCTGTCAAAGCCAACCAAAATTATGGTTGACTTTGCTGTCAAGTGGATGGGCAAGGCTGTGAGGTACTCCTGTAACAAAGGTTATGTATGAACGAGGAGTTGGGGTCGGAGTTGACCCGAGTCCCGAAGCCTTAAATTCTAATGCCGGCATGGCCGACATGCTCTCTGGATGGGGTGCTAACATCACAAGTACAATCCTAGGACTCTAACTCAATTTGACACTTGCAATGTATGCATATAGGAGTAACAAGTCAAGAGTGGGATGAGCTGAGTTGATCTGAAACGACAATGAGTTGGAATTGGGACCCAGCCGCCGTGTTGGAGGACCAGTGACAGGATTCTTGTGGCTAGCTTTACGCAGCCGTAACAAAAGAGAAGAAGAAGCAGATGGCGGAATCCACAAAGGCGTAACACGCAATCTACCCACTATAGACAAGAGTGGAGAAGGGAAAGCCGTAGCACAACCCAAATTGTTCTTTCCTTCCTGATACGATTATTTTACAGTCCATCCGCCCACTATTATTAAGACGGAAAAGAAAAGAAATAGATGAATCAGAAAAATAGAAGAAAAAATGTTGTGCTTGTATTTGTCCTAAAACTGTGAACCCAAAGGATTGAAACTAAGTGCAAAAATAATGAGGGCTTCATGCTACGAACTTGGCTGCTCAATCTTTATAGTCAGGCTACCAGTCTCATCGACGTGATCCACGGGCATGCCCTTCTGCGGCGGCGACGGCAATGCGTCGTCGATTACACCGCTGGCCGCGCCGGTGAGCTGCTGCGCCCGCTCCGCCTGCGTGCTCCAATCGGTACTCTTGATGACTAGGAGCATTAGCAGGACGCATGTGGTCTGCGCCGCCAGTAGCCCGAGCCAGAGCCCTTTGAAGTCGAGCCCAGTGAAAAATGCGAGCCCGACGGCGACCGGCATCCCGACGGCGTAGAAGGAACCCAGGTTCACGTTGGCGCCGACTCTTGGCCGGGCGCTGCCTCGCAGCACCCCGCATCCGGTGGTCTGCGGGCAATTCCCGAACTCGCACAAGCCGAGGATCGGCAGCACGGAGGAGGTGAGCCCGAGGATCGCTGAGTCAGCGGTGAACATTGTGGCCCACGCGTGGCGCACCGAGACGGAGAAGCAGAAGGCGAGGAGGCCGAGAGCGAAGCTGCATGACAGGCCGACGGTGGCGGCTCTTCTTGCTCGGTCGGGTCTGTTTGCACCGAGTTCGTTGCCGACACGAGTCGAGACTCCGAAGCTGAGCGAGGAAGGGAAAATGTAAATGAGAGAGGTTGTCTGGATGAGAATGCCCATGGAGGCAACGGTGGCCTGCGGGTTCAGGAGAAGGCCGCACAGGATGATCATGATCTCGTACCACCACCACTCCAAGCACACAGAGACGCAGCTGGGCACGGCCAGGTTGAGGAGGGGTCTCCATTCTCCGAAGCACTCGGTGGAGAAGGAAAGCCCGCCGGTGCTGCGGTGGAGGTCCGAGAGGTAGATATAAGCTACGAGGAAGAGTACGAGATTGACGTTGGTCCAAACAGAGGCTAGCGCCACGCCGCCGATGCCGAGGCGAAGGACGGAGACCAAGAGGTAACTGATGGGCAGGTGGAGGGCGACGGAGATCGCAGCGCATGCGGTGAGAGGGAGAGTGATGGACTGGGTGCGGAGGTAGATGCGAAGGGGATGGAGGAAGGACTGGAGGAGGAGGTCGGGGAGGGAGGCGTGGAGGTAAGCGCTGGCGGCGGCGGCCAGCGCCGGGTCTTGGCCGAGGAGGAGGAGGATGGGGCGGATGTAGAACCAGAGGAGTGCGATGGGGAGGGAGGCGAAGAGGAGGAGGAGGACGGTGCGGTGGAGCGCCAGGCCGAGGAGGCGGTGGCGCTGCGCGCCGAAGGCCTGCCCGCATATGGGCTCCATGCCCATGGCGAGCCCCGAGAGGACGGAATAACCGGTGATGTTGGCGAACCCGATGGCGAGGGCGCCTCCGGCGAGCGGCAGGTCGCCGAGGCGACCAAGAAACAGCATGGAGATCATGGACCGGGAGTAGAGGAGCAGGCCGGTGAGGACCATCGGCAAGGCCAAGCTCAGAATGGACTTGGCTTCTATAAGAGCCAAGGTTACGGAATTCGGGGGCTTCGGCTGTAGGACCGGCGGCACGGTGGTCAGCGGCTTTTGGACGTCGACGACAAAGGGGACTGTGAGGAAGCCATGAAGATTATGGTGGTGGTCGCACCGGTACGGCGAAGCAGAGCTGGGGTTGTCAGGCACGAACATGGTCGGCTCGTTAACTAGTTTGATGCAACCACGTTACAAGGAGAGGAACAAAACGGACACTGTTGCGTGCAGGCTGAGAAAAGGAGAAGAAGGGAAGACGCTAATAGACGATGTTTGTCGTCTCGTCTCTGGAGTAGAGCGACAAGGGAGACGATGCCGGGCCTGCATACAGCAGCAAGGCACAGCGAATAAGCTGTGGGAGAGGGATTTTGGCTCGGAATGCCTCTAATTTTGGTGCAGAAGGGCCAATGGGGAAGTGAGACATGGTGTGAGGGGGTATATATAGCGGGAGACGACCTCTTTCACGTCAATCGATGGCCAATACGGGAGCAACAAGCAACGCCCAAAACGGGTCGGTTCCTCTGCTGCTTTCTTGGTAGCGTCGGCGCACCCGCGTACGGGGCTCACAGCGGGTTGTGCTTCCAGGGATGAAGAACTCCAGAGAGTATGTTTTGACTTTTCTTTGGTGGGTATTCGATGGAGTTTTGAAGCGTGCGTTTAAGATCGCCGTTTTGACCTTTCTTACTCTGCACACCACGCGGACGAGAGATGGCAGCCGCTGTCAATGTAGACTTCCCACTCACGACCCATACGTTGCGGAATCCCGTCCTTCAGCCTTTCAACATTTTGACACCGTCAAATTCTACCTCCGCCTCCTCCTCCACTCGATCTGATACCACTTGCGATCGTCAAGTGTGGCTCAGACCAAGCATAACACCAGAATTGGGGTACAGGTTTCAGTTGCAGGTAGGTGAAGGAAACATATCGAGCCCATTGCCAGCACATTTTGATGTCTTCCTTTCCAGTTGGCGATCACACGTGAAGCTTCCCCAGTGATGATGGGAATATACTGACTGTGCTATGATGTGGTGGTAACATGGAGGAGGAACATATCGCATTCATCAGCAAAGTCAAAAACAAATCAAGCTGTCTCGATTAATCAGAGCTCACATGCCGGTGGAGGAGAAGGAAGCGCGGAGTTTTGGGCTGGTGCTCCGGAGCTTCCTCGTGCATGGGAAGTGCCTCTCTCTCTCTCTCTCTCTCTCTCTCTCTTTATATATGCATCGAAGGTTTCCTTTGTAGTAAACGGAGAAGAAGCAGGAAACTCTAAAGTCCCTGCTTTCTCTCCTCCCCTGTTTTTGCTTGCTTCTCTTCTCGTGCATCTTGTGGCCAAAGGTTGATTGGTGCCATGTGAATTACACATTTCCACTAAATGTGTATCTCGTGCAATAATATGTGATGGCAACGTCGGATTTGTCGCGGAGACCAGGGTGGATGCAGCACACAGAATGTTTCAGCTTCAGCGGAGGATAAATAGATTCTGTTCCACCACCACCGCCAGAACCCTACCCAGCCGAGCAAAGGCCACTCTCACCAACGCTGACAACGCCATGCGTCTCTGTCCACGGAACCACCGTGAACACAAGGATTGGTCGACAACCATGAGCAGGTGGCAGCTCATATCCGGAACTCATATGTTCTTCTACACGCTCGCGCACCGGACTGGGAGTACCCGAACACGCATGCTTGGATACGTACATATGCAATATCGCTTTCCAATGGAAGGACCACGCAGTGGGTTGTCCCGTGCCTCGACGCCATGGAACGTGGCCGGCCAAACCTTGCTTGACATCGTGTGGTGGGAGATGGTTACAGCTTGTTGCAACCTTGAAACCAGCAAGGCGAAACGATGGTTGCTCGGAGCTTGTCGACGGGACGGATAGGGATGGCTACGGGTCTTGCTATCGTCTCTCAGAGTGGCTGCCATAAATCTCCTCTTGTTCGAGCTGGAGCATACGATGAGCTGCTTGTCTGCATCTGAATTATAAGGTGGTCACAAGCCGCAGGGACCAGCATTGAGTTGCCATAATAAGGGCTCCTGGAGTCCTTTACCTCCCTGTCGTTTGTGAATCGAGTGAGCGATAGCAGCAGTCTCTCTGGCGCTGCACAGATACCGAAAAGAGAGGTAAGGGCGCAAACAGGGGAGAAGGACAGAACAATCGTCCCATATGTCAGTCCCAAGTATCCATCGATACTCATGTCAGCAATCCAGAACTCGTTCATTCCATATGTATATATATCTCTTTTCCATGAAGGTCGCCATTAGCATTCGTTTCCCGATCATAGATCGACGAGCCTTGCTCCGAAGCGAGCTTGGGGTCTGTCAAGGAACTGACGGCAGCATCCACAGTCCTGCGGAAACTTTCTTCGAGCTGACGCTGCTGCACTGATTGGAAAACGACAGGGTAAATGATTTATGCGTGTCCATGAAATCGAGCGGAACGCGTGAAGTATCTTAGACAGGTCATAGCTGTTCCCGTGTCATCATTAAGGTTAGTGGTTGTGGGAGGTTGACTTGCTATTAGGGATCGATAATTTTTTTGATCGCAGGTAGTTGTGCGAGCTTGAGCAGCTGCTTTAGGAGGACGAGTGCCGAAGAAGGTCAGAAGATCCTCTCTGGGAACTTTGAACCGTCTGCTTGGTCAGAGAAGACGCTTACGCTGTTGCCACAAGTAGACGTCTTTGGCAGTCGCAGTCTTGGCACGGTGGTATTCACGACGGTAGTCCCACTCCATCCTGCTGCTAGGCTGATGCAACGCTCTCGACGTCTTTATCCGCTGCCTGAATGTGGAGTTCGTGATGCACGCTGTTCACCTTTGTGATGGAGGAAGGAGTCGTCGGCTCAGACTTTTTGAGTGTCATCTGCTGTGTGCCGGAAATACTTCCAAATGAAACGTGACTCGCCGTATGAAATCGAATCGTGATAAATATATTTAACCCTAATCGATCGAGAAGGAAATAAATATTTTGGATCGATCGGAAAGGACAAAATCATATGAACTCATTCCTCGTGGGTCCTGAAAATAATGCTGATAGTCCTGAGCACCGAACTGTTGTTGCTTTTGACAGTGAGAAACATCGGATCTAGTCGTATTTTTCTCATAGTATCAGAATCTTACATGTCAATCTATGTATGGTTCAAATCTTTCTCACTGCTCCTGCTTTTAACGTACAAGAAGGAGAAATAGATATGACAAAATCTTTCGAGAAATCTGTCTAGTTACAATACTTTAGTAGCCCGAGATTACAATACTTTAGTTTTGACGGCCAATAGTATCAAAAATATCTATCAATCAGTGGAAAGAACCAGCATCGACTATGTGAAGAGCTACAGTTTCCTGGCCTTTGATTGCCATTGCAAGAGCAGCAGGAAATCCGATTCATGAGGAACATCTGAGTTGATCAAACGAGGCAAAAACTGTGCGGTAAACGGAGCAGAGGAGTCGACGAGCAATCAAACATGAGGAGTGCAGCCGTTTGTGATGTACAGATACTGCAGCAGAAATGGCACAAGGGATGTCACTAGTCTGCAGATACTGCAGCCATTACTCACCTGCAGCTCTCATGTGCATCCACTCAAGAGCCAAAAACCTCGGCATCGCATACTGGGCATGCCTGAAACAAAGGTAAGATGATGAAGATTAACACTGACCTTTTATGTTAAATAAAAATTCTAGCTATAGAGGTTGCATGTAAAACTTTGATTGACTAAAGAAATGTGCATCTACAACATATAGAAATTTGTAGAATGTGAAACCGCATTGCAGGTTTATAGGTCAGCATGGGGTTTAGAGTAATCAAGCTCCTTACACCTACTTTGAGTTTTCTTATGAGACTATGGTGTCCCATACGTTCTCATTTCTGTACACCAAAAGAAGCTTCAACAATGGCGCAGAACATACCCTTTTTACAAGATCATATGTCCACAATAAGTTGTGCAGTGTTTATTTTCCGAAGAACAAAACAGTCACCACTTTAATTCCAATCTAAAGTCCTGCATGGCAGGAAGGTACAGGAAAAAACATGATGCCCTTGATACTCCAGATAAAGCAATGCTGATAAGAACATAACCTATATCGACGAGCACAAAATAATGATCATCAAAATGTTAAGTACAAACACATACCTTATTAAATCTTAACCATCTAGTGATACAATCTTTATGGTATTGATGCTGGCATTGTAACTTAATCAACTTATCTCTGTTCTTGTAAGCCATGCAACATATCACACATCTGCATGCGGCAACATCATCAGTGCCACTTGAGAAGGGAGTTCAAATCTAAAATTTGATCATTCCGAATTACAGTAGCAGTTTCCTGCTTTTCACATCTACTAACTTTCGTCGATATGAAAATTCACAATTTTTGTTTGATTTGTACTTTTGTTGGCTTTTCATTTATAAAGGTCACTGTTTTCATTATAATGTATTCAAGAACAAAAACTAGAGCAAAACATACCAGGATATGTTACCCAGAGACTCAAACAGAATAGATCCAGAGTTTCATGGCTTGCTCCAAATGCCAAAAAAGGCATAACTGCTACTGGTCGATTATAAATATGTTGAAAAGAGTAAATTTCTACATTTCCATCATGAACAAGTTCATAACGGTCGATGACTTGTGTCATGGTTGCTCTTTTGTTAAGGAAGGATATGTCTCTCACATTCAAGATAGAAGAAACCAAAGTACTAGTTTGGTCAGCATCTTAAAACAAACTTGAAATGTCAAATGTTCAGAAAAGCTTTACATCTTATGATATACTGTGCTGTAAGTCCTAAGAAAAAGCATAATGTTGTACACGATAAATAAACAAATTAGATTAACACATACCCTTTATGTTTGCCTTTTTTGGAAAATAACCCTGTTTTGTATATTGAAGATTGCAATAAGGAAATCAGCTCATCTGGTAATCCTCTGCTTTCAGTACCTATGGTTTCACCCCATTGTTGCAACTCCTAAAATTGCAGAAAGGACTTTTCAGTTTTGATGAAAAGAACAAGCCAGGAACAAAGGTATAACCAGTCAGCAGCAGAAATTAAATACAATTTATGCAAGATTAATAGATGTACATACATAATTTAATCTCAAGCATAATACACATATGATTATATAACTGTATGAGAAATCTTAAATACTATATTGAAATATACAAAATTACTGTTCGCCAGACGACAAACAAAGACAGATTGAAAATATGACATTTCCAAAAAAGTTGATCTTATACCCATTTAAACTCCTGAAGACAATAGCAAGAAGATCTGAAGGAAACTTGTGAAATAAATGTGATCAGAAAGCAGCATGTTCACAGCAAGATATCTTTACAACTAATTTAAGAGTACAATAGCTGCCAATGATCACTATGAACAGCTAAAGACTGACATTTGATAAAGGATTTGGAGAAAAGGGAATGAAAGATGATTGATTGCAAAAAGAGCCATTATATGCTGATCAATCAGATCAGAAGCAAGATCTATATCTTTCTGCTTTCTCTTGTCGGGGCTAGCCTAGCTTCAAAGTAGCAGCAGTATTATTTATACCAGTATAGTATAAAAAATTATATAAGACACCAGGTATAATACAATAAGTTATATTCAATATACCAAGTGATTTATCCAAACTACATGCCAGAAACAACCATAACAGAGATCAAGTTTCAACCCAGTGCAGTTGATATTGAACCGACTGATGGAAGAAGAAAGAAGCGATACTAAGGGCAAACAGACCTCATAACTCATTGTCTGGCTCAATATCAACTTCTCTTGCCACTTGTGCATCACCAATAGCAGGAATTTAATTTCAAATAAACAATCAACATTCTGATAAGGAACACTAGGTATGATCCGAATTCCAAAGTACCTGAGAAGATGTGCTTGCAGAACTGCGCTCAGCACTTGCAGTGAAAGATTGTGCAGGAGTGATATCTTGAACAAAAATTATTAAATAACAAATGTTAGCAGTGGAATTACCAAATCTTCAACAAAATACATAAATACATTAATGATACAAAATAATCCACAAGGTCTCAGTTATAGGGAGTCAGCTAATGGACCTCTTCCTGTTATAAAACTCAATATACGTAAAACTAAAAATTGGACTAGTAATTGCTAATGATGCCAATACTTTTTTTTAAGATATTGGCCAAAGCAACTATCAGAACATCTCTTTTTACCCTAAGAAAGAGTCCCTAAATATTTTAATAGTTGTGACACCTCAAATGGTCTCACATTATTAACATGGGATTAATATGGTTTCGAGCCTATCGAGTTATAATGGGCTTAGTTCTCTCTTGTGATAATTGATATTGGAACAGATCTAGTACTAGATATTATGAGGAGACGTTATTAGAGAAAGAAACTTGGATGATGCATATGGCACATCATAATGTGAAATCATTACCACTGCACCAGACCTTATGTGTAACTAGGCATGACTATGAGCTATGCATTGGTCGGGTTTTGCGAGCATGCAAAGCCCTTAACCAAGGAATATAATGACACCCCAAGGGCAACATGGTCTCAGATATATTAAATCAATGGATTAGTTTTCTCATTGGATTGGATCATTGGATAGTTCTTTCTTGAGATGCTCTACGGCGAATAACCATAACTTAATTTGTTCAACATCATAGAAGTAGAAAAATAATTTAACCTATGGCATCATCTCTTGGTGCAGTTTTAGTTCTTGCTAAACTGATTTTGAGAGGCTGATTATTTGGCCGAATAGTACAGATAGATTCACATGAAGAAGTGAGACTGATGGATTAACTATTTGACATAAACTTGCCGTAATTATCAAAATAACATGACAGATTTGAATATTATCATCCATAATCATCTAAGGTCAATCCCAGAAATGAAAGGCGAGAAAATTGAAACACTAATGTAGTAAGCATACAAGCAAAAAGGTTATGAAATTAATTCCAGTTAAAAAATTAATTTGAAAAGGGTATGAAGTTGCTTGGAAAAGATATTTACTAGCTTCAATTCTGGTAACTTCACCAAATGAAGTATCAGCAAGCTGATTCTCTGACTCCTGCAGTTCTCTAGCTAACGCCTCATCAAGAGCTAGCTGTTGCTCAACTCTAGCCATTCTTGAAGAATATCCTTCTACCATGTTTCTATCATGGCCATTGTTCAGCCTAGAACTGCCACCATGAACATTTCCTTGGAATGATAGATATATGCTTTCCTGAAAGAAAAGTTTGCTCAAAATACAAGAAATTAAAGCTAAAATTTGTTTCCTTGACAACGAATAAATTCATGTTTCTTAGCACAAATTATGTAAATTTTTCATCATCAAAGTGGCTGTTTCAGATCTTCAACACAATCACATATAAATGCAAAACTTGATTGTGTGTGCGTGTGCGTATATACACAAAATTGTTCACAAGATAAACCATCGCACCCTATTATAAAAGAAAGAAAACAAATATGCAGAGATTTCAGGAATAATTATTCTGATAGAGTTATCTTCTTGTGGAGTCAATAGTTGTGAAACCATTTTGACTTGCTCTTTAGCCTATGAAAAATCAATCCTTGTTCACACAAGAAGTGGTAAAATCAAACAGTTACACGATAGTTGCTAGATTTATGGTCACAGACAATGCAAACAATTGTCTCTAGAAGGTCAAAATTTATTGCAATATGAAAGAGTTACGGAAGACACTGAGTAGGAAGATTTATTTCCATTACACAATGTTAGAACAAGGATTTCTGAGCACTTCCTACCAGCAAGGCAAATTATGTAATGCAGGTTGTATGTACCATTAGTTTGCAATCGCATGCCAATCTTTTCTTCATAAATGTATGTGAGCACATGATCATTATCGTGTTCCGTGGAACTGCATGGAGATATTCTCTCCACTTGTGATGGCCCGGCCGCCCAAATTGATTCTCCCAAGTGTCACATTTTTGGGGCAGTGAGTTCAATTATGATAATATTTAATTGCTCAATTTCTCTATAAAATTGCCATTAGAATCTTTGGAATGTGTTTTCTGAATTATTGAACATGGATAAATATACCCAATCCAGAACTCCCCTTCTGTTTTCTTCAAACAAGAATCAGTCTGGATGATACTTTCCTTCATACAGTATGGTAAAGAATAAAGACAGTCCTGAACATTTTAGCTAACAGAAAGGCATACCGTAGCCAGTAGCCATGGCATATCAAAGAAGGAAAAGTTAGTTCGTAATGTTTATAAGCCAATTATCGGTTCAGAAGATGGCCCAATTCTACTAATTTATGGCTACAAAGAATCTAGTAAACTCCATGTTCTCGCAATTGCATCCGCTTTTGCAGAACATTCCAACTACAACTATATCGCCTGATTATTCTTTTGAGAGAAACAAATGAAAAATGAAGAACACCTACCTGATTCTGAAGCTCCTCAGCTAATGCAGGGTCATCATGATCGTGGAAATAACCTCCAAAATTTTCTTCCACCCCATAAGGTGCTGGGACATTCTGTACCATGATGGCGATGTACTAGGGGAAAAATTTCCAAATTTTAGTGCAGAGTGTCATTAAAACTTGGTCTACCTATATCTACAAGGTTGTGCCAAATACATATACCTTAATTTGAAAATTCTGAAGGCTCATCAGTCATCACACAATATCATTAGTAGCACTATTGTGCAACAGTAACTTAAAATTATATAACGAAGAAGAAGAACAGAGTTTTAAGCATCATGTAAGCAACTTTTAATGTTTAAGTGCTGATAACCATCTATACACAATGGAGTTTAATAATTTCAGTAAACAAAAACAACTTTGAAAAGAAAAAACTTACAGTTTGATACTTCTCAGCAAACCTAACACAGAACAGAAATATTCAATAAAGTAGCAAATGTTCGATTGCACACGGAAAAAGGCATCACAGTGTTGTTTGACGAGAAACATGGTGCCAAGACTATGTCAAAATATTAGGTTTTGGCTTTCTTATTTTGACGCAACAAAGCTCTGAAGAGCACTCACAATTGAAGTAAGTAGTTGAGATATAATACTGGTAAATCTAAGAATAATACAAATGCAAATCTCATTTACATTTGTATATTAAAATTGTGAACCTCAGAAGACCAACCATAAATAAAAAATATTTTCATTATATATTAAAATTTATTCACATGCACAATGGACGGAAGATAGCATTTGTCTCATCGTGATCTACGGATTTCAAGGAGATACAACTATGATTATCAGGTAAAGATAGCTTAACAGAAGAAATTCAGCAAAGCAGCGTTTCACAGCATGGACATGAATATAAAATTGAAGCAAAAATAATCATAGAAAAACCATAACATGGCTCTAATGGTACGCCATCTACAACATCTTCTCCGACATCTGGAGGGGGATGGGGAGGGAAAGGGGGAGGAGCAAATTTCACTCTAACTTTCACGACGAATAGTTCAGCACCAAAAAAACACTAAAGGCCAACATCTACAGTGTATGGAACACCCAAAGATCCTTCCTTTCCTCCAAACGGATTCCGAAATACTGGTCGCAAGAACAAAATATCCATCCAAAAGTACAAAAGAATCAAAGTTGACAGGTATATACGATTCGAAAGCTTAAAGATACGACTTGACGGCCAACAAAACGGCTCAAGAACCGATCTTTCTCGCAAATAATGAACAAATAACAAGATACCCAGCTGGATTCAAGGCAAACACTCGAAAATTACCGAGGAAAACAGACAATTCCGATAGCTGGTAGGATCCCTTACCTACGAGTCGCCGCTCGCCCTCGCTAATCTCTGTCTTCCGGTGTCCATGGCGTTGAAATATGATGGGGGAACAACGAAGATAAGACATGCCAACGAAAAAAAAATGTTTCTTTTCACTCGTTTTCTCTAAGTCGCAGTACGGTGCCGAACAAGTCTTTATATATAAAAAGACGACCGTTTTCAATGTTAAGGTATTATTATATTTAAATAATATAAATAAAATAAAAATAATTTCTTGAATCATGATATATATTTTATTAATTGATCCTCAATATATCTTTTATGCTGTAGGAAAAGAATCCAACCCTTTTTTTTTTTAATGTTGCGTGAAAAGAATCTTAATTGTTGATGATTTTCTCATGTAATATAATTCAAAACTCTTCAATTGATTTGGTTGCCTTCCTCCTTTAGCTCATTGTCATGGTTAAGCTAATTTCGTGAGATTGCGTTGACTTCTTCAAGACCCCTCAAGTTGGTGAGTGGAAGTGAGTGAACGCCTAACTTGAATCGAAAAATTAAAAAAAAACTTATTTGGATGAGGATTTAGTAAAAACATTAGTGATTTACAGTGAAGAGGGATTTTTTTTTATAAGAGCATGAATAATATTTTTTTATAAGATAAAGAGATATAATACTACTTGTCAAAATTACATCATCTACCAAACAAGAATAAAATAATAATATTATTTTCTTTGCAAAATAAATAAGGAAGTGTTTGCTTTACTAGAATAAAATCCAAGAGTAAATAAAAATTTAGATTCATAAAACCTAGTGGTTGTTTCGTATAGATGATCTCCTTAAGAGAGCCATGAAGAAATGAATTTTTGACATCAACCTATCAAATAATCCAATTCGATACTACGACTAAAGAAAGAATAATCCGAATGATTGTTGCTTTAATCACTAGACTAAATGTTTCTTCTGAAAGACCGAGAACCTGTGTAAACTCCTTTGTGATTAACCATCTTCTTTATATTTGATTCGGAAAACCCATTTTGAACCAACAACATTGGTTTGCTGAGGACGAGACACGAGGCTCCATGTCTTGTTATCATGAAAAGTAATTAATTCTTCTTCCATTGCTGCTTTCTAATGTGAAAATTTTAGAGTCGTTCTTGAAGCCTTTGGCTCGTGCAGTATGATCTTGAATAGCCGTGAGAGCTTTACCTGAAGAAGGTTTATGACTACATACATAGTCATCCAAGTAACTTCAAGTACGTTTGGTGCTTATCGATCGAGTCACATTGGTTGATGCTGCTTGTTGCACCAATATAGGCGAGTCAACACTATTGTCTTCTAAATCTCAAGTCTTTTGGTTATTTTGAGGATAATTATCTTGTGTATCTTCGTCGACTTCTGTAGCAGTGTTTTGTTCATCCTATTGTTGATGAACATATTATTCTTCTTCTGAAGCATTTTCAATATATCTTTGTAAATTGGCAAGAAAAATCATCGAGATGAGAAATCCAAACGGCTTGAAAAGTTGCAGTTACTGTTCCCAGTTGCAGGCCGTCTTCGATCGTAAGAACATCCATTGCTTGTGGAGCTACTTTGCGTTTGGGAGAAGGGGTCAATCGACACCATCTTGTGTTGATATGATGTCAATTTGCTCTATTAATATCTGTTTCAACTAATGACATACATCACACTTTCTGTCATGCTTTCTCAATAGAAATTACAATTTGTTGGTGAACCTTTATGGCATGGCCGTAGAATCAGCATGGTTTGGTTCAACTCCGTATGCGTAAGTTCACCCTACTAGACGTTCGGGTAGCAAAGACGAGTGTCAGGTTGGGCTAAGCTGGAGACTAGCCTCCCGAGATCAACCTCCTCCCTCGATCGTCGGTTTGTCATACGTTCTCGAAGTTCTTGCACATAGGTCGGGGTTGGGAGGAAGATTTTCCGACTCAACTCCTTCGAATGTTAGTGTTAAGTGGAGCTACAGAGAGTTGAGTGTTCGAAGTGCACCCCCTCGGCGTTGGTTAAAGGGTCAACTTTTATACCTGTAGACGAGGGTCGGTTGTATATGGTCCGTTAATGGTTGTCGACTCCTCGGATGACCGGCTTGCATGAGAGCCGACCGAGCTGTACGGCCCTACGTCGAGCGACACTGATCCGAGCATTCCGGAGTGGCTCTGTGGTATGCGGCGCTAACTTGTACAGTGTCGAATAGTATGAGAGAGACAACTGTCCTGTTCGAGTATGAGGTGTCACGTTGTGTCAGCATGGGGCTCTTTTGTTGCCATTGATGTGATCGCTGATCGTTGCCATATGGATGGTGCCAAAATATGTCATATCATTCTCTCCCGCCTCAAAGAGGCATGCCCCGGGTTCCTCGTGGAGGGGCTTGGGGCATGACTTGGTGCTTTTCTCTGGCTGGGTTAATTATTGTGTTGGGATTGTTGGCTCGATCATTGGTTGATCGGGAGCTAGATTGGTTTGAGCAACATAACTCGGGGACTGGGTTGGTCGAGCAACACAACTCGAGCGTAGGACTGGCTGAGATGCGACTCAGACGTTAGATTGGCAACAAGGCGTGACTCGGGTGTTGAACTACCCGAGATGCGACTTGAACGTTGGATTGGCTGCGAGGCGTGGCTCGGGCGTTGGGCTAGCCGAGATGCGACTCGAATGTTGGACTGGCCGCGAGGCATGGCTCGTGCGTTGGACTAGCCAAGATGCGACTCAGATATTGGACTGGCCGCGAGACATGGCTCAAGCATTGGACTGGCCGAGATGCGACTCGGATGTTGGATTGGCCATGAGGCATGGCTCGGGCATTGGACTAGCCAAGATATGACTCAGATATTGGTCTGGACGTGAGGCATGGCTCGAGCATTAGACTGACCGAGATGCAACTCGAATGTTGGACTGGTCACGAGGCATGGCTCGAGCATTGGACTGGCCGAGATGCGACTCGGATGTTGGACTGGCCACGAGGCGTAGCTCGAGCATTGGACTAGCCAAGATGCAACTCGGATGTTGGACTGATCGCGAGGCATGACTCGGGCATTGGACTAGCCAAGATACGACATGGATGTTGGACTGGCCGCGAGGCATGGCTCGGGCATTGGACTGGCTGAGATGTGCAACTTGAACACTATTTGGCCGAGGTGCACAACTCGGGCACTATTTAGTCGAGGTGCACAATTGGAATACTATTTGGCCAAGGTGCATAACTCAAACACTGTTTGGCTGATGTACACAACTTAGGCACTGTTCGATCGAGGTACACCATTGGAGCACTATTTGGTCGAGGTGCACCATTGGGGCACTATTTGGCCGAGGTGCACAATTTGGGCACTATTCGGTCGAGGTGCACCATTGGAGCACCATTTGGCTTAGGTGCACAACTCGGGCATTGTTTGGCTGAGGTACACCATTGGAGCACTAATTGGTCGAGATGAACAACTCGGGTACTATTTGGTCAAGGTGTACCATTGGAGCACTATTTGGCCGAGGTGCACCATTGGGGCACTGTTTGGCTGAGATGCACAACTCGAGCATTATTTGGCCGAGGTGTACAACTCAGACATTGTTTGGCCGAGGTACACAACTTGGGTACTGTTTAGCTGAGGTGCACTATTGGGGCACTATTTGGCCGAGGTGCTAGTCATATGTGCCCTGCAAGCAAATCACATGAGTGATGACACTTGTGACTTAATATGCACTTTATCTCTTTGCGTGTTATTAAGCATTTTATTACTTTATCTTGCGTGTTGCATGTACTGTGGTGTCTTTGGATCTATGCAATGAAAATTGGATCGTGATGAGATTACGATAATGAGACCGATTCACCTTTAAACACAGACCCTAAATTATCCTGGTCATAGGTTACTTGAGAAGGACATCGAGATAACTAGATAGACTGGTGTGCTGTATACTCATTCATATGATAGAGGTAGCTGGTCTCATAGTTACTCGTGTGGGGATACTAAGGCTGCAATGCAGGTGCTCATTGGAGAATGAGTTCACTGATTGATCTACCTACGAAATGCTGGATGGTTATTGATACCTCACGTCAAACAGCGATTCCATAGTCTTAGTAGTGTATTTGGTCCTTAGACTTAAGACACCAAGGATGTCCTGTATGAGTACTCCACTCTTTGATACCGGACTTATATGTTTGGAAAGTTCCAGATCTAGTACAACTGGTCATTGGGAGTGGTAGCCAACCTTACGAGGGCTATTAAGTATCAATAGAGGATCATCCGCTCTCGGTATCATGAGAGGAATATCCTATGTGTTCTTGCTCGAACAAATCCTTGGCCAAGATTCTTCGGATTGAGAGAGAAAGAGTTCTCCGGGAGAATCCGACAAGAGCAAGACTCGATGAGAGATCGTATGAGCCTGATAGCACCATGCCTGGTATATGGTCTCTAGGATATTGGATGGATGAGGGACTATAGATATATAGTAACTGAGAACAGATAAGTCCAAAGGATTGGATTCCCCTGTATCGTCTGGGGACTGCGGCGTAGTGACCTAGTATGTCCGCAATCGATGAGTTAGGTGAATTATTATGGAGATAATAATTCACTAAGTCAGAAGAAGTTCTGACAAGTATGACTCACGGCCAGCTCGATATTGGGCCTAGAGGGTCACACACATATGGTAGGTGTTGCGACGAGTAGAGGTTCGGATATGAGATATCCACTGAACCCCATATCTTATTGGATATCCATTAAGCCCTTGAATTATTGGATCCTGAGATGAGATCCAATAATTGCTAAATAAGAGATTATTGGGTAGAGATCCACTAATCCAATAGGCTTGGGTAATTGGATGGAGATCCAATACCCAATAAGGCAAAAGATCCATTAGGATTTTCAGGGGCCTCTATAAATAGGAGGGAACCAAAGCTCTATAGGCCGATGGTTTCTTTTGGTAGCCACCTCCTGTTCTCCTTTTCCCAGAGAGAGAGAGAGGTGCATCATTGCAATCCCTGCCGCATGGATACCACTAGAGAGGAGGACGCTTGACCTCCTTCATCATCTCCCACAGATCTGCAGGAATTCAGGGATATACGATCTCCCTAGGTATCTTCTTTTACACGTGTAGTTTTTCACGGATTTATTTTGGCGCACCGATCTTCGCACGATGACGGAAACTTTCTATGGAAAATCTGGGGTTTTGTTTTCTGTTCTTCCGCTGTGCATGTGATATCGCTCCCCTGACGGATTTCCTAACACGAGGTGCACAACTCGGGTACTATTTGATCAAGATACACCATTGGGGCACTATTTGGTCGAGGTGCACCATTGTGGCACTGTTTAGCCAAGATGCATAACTCGAACACTGTTTGATTGAGGTGCACAACTCAGGCACTATTTGATTGAGGTACACAACTCAGGCATTGTTTGGTCGAGGTGCACAACTTGAGCACTATTTAGTCGAGGTGCACCGTTGGGGCACTATTTGTCTGAGGTGCACAACTCGGGCACTGTTTGATCGAGGTGCACCATTGGGGCACTATTTGGTCGAGGTGCACAACTCGGGCTCATCTACTTTCGGTCTTGCCATGGCAGGTCTTCTTTTTTCCCTAATATGCTTACCGGGGTAGCTCCTAGTAGAGCCTCTTATGCGACTCCTTTGCTTTTTTGCCACTAGTACCTTAGCAACAACATATTGGTTGGCTCATTGGAGCATCTCAGGGATGGTTGTCAGTGGCCTCTTAATTAGCAACCAAAAGAACTTTGAAGGTCGTAGGCCCATCAGGAATGCTATGAAGTGAAGCTTGAATTCCTTTGTAAGTTGATCAAAAGATGGGACCGAGGATGGCCTCAGTTGATTGTACCACATTTGAATTGGGCCTCGGAGGGTGGTAGGAAACGCCTGACATATTAGGGCATCGAAAGTGTTGTATAAGGCCATATGGGCTCGGAAGGTGGCAATGTGCCTTGTTGGATCGGAGCCACCATTATAGATCTCTAATATTGGGAGGCAAAAATTGAGGGGGATAGGCTTGTCCTGAATTTTTTGGATGAAAGGGGATCCGATGAGGGGGGCCTTACCGAGCTCTTCCTTGGATTTGTGAAATTCCTTTTGAACCTCATCAAGATGTCGATTGACCGAGCACAACTGAGTCCAAAAAGAGTCCGCTGAATCAAATGATAGCGTATCGGGCTCGAGGGCACTCGGGTAGGATCATCGGAGGTCTAGAGCGCTGTGCTCAGGTGTAGGCCTTGGGTTTCCCAATAACTCTTCGCGTGAGGGTACAACGTCCACTACGGTGGGCTATTAAGGGGCCGGCGATGGAGCGAGGACAGGAGTCAACAAATCCCATTGTGATGATTATGGTAACGTCGACTGCTGAGCAAGCATGGTGGTCCTGGGGGGTGACAATCCAGGATCGATGAATAGTTGCTAGTAACAGCTCGGGGTCATAGTGGATGCATTTCCTTCTAGATTTGGGGGAGGCGGGAGCTGTCCTCCAAATCCGAAAACTGAATGTGTCGAGAGCGACTCTTCTCCAAGGCGTTTGGCCAAGTTGTTTGGCTAGGGATGATCTTGTGACATCGAGCCCTCCTTCTAGTGCCAAAATATTGGTGAACTTTTTTTCTATGGCCGCGGAGTCAACACAGCTTGGTCCGGCTCCGTATGCGCAAGTTTGCCCTAGTAGACGTTCGGGTGGCAAAGACGAGTGTCGGGTCGGGCTGAGCTGGAGACTTCTCTTGAGAGCACCCTTCTCCCTTGACCATTGGTTTGTCATATGTTCCCAAAGTTCTTACACACAGGTTAGGGTCGGGAGGGAGATTTTCTGACTTGACCCCTCCGAAGTTTAAGTCTGTGTTGAGTGGAGCTAGAGGGAGTTGAGTGTTCGAAGTGTCCCCCCTCGGCGTTGGTTAGGGGATCAACTTTTACACCTGTGGACGAGGGTCGATCATACATATTTCGTTAATGTTTGCTGACTTCTCGGACGGTTGGCTTGCATGAGCACCGATTGAGCTGTACGGTCCTACGTCGAGCGACACCCATCTGAGTTTTCTGGAGCGGCTCTACGATATGTGGCACTGACTTGTATGACGCTTTGAATATATAGAGGCGAAATACTGATTGTCTGAGATATCATGTTGGCATTGCTCTTTTGTTGGCATTGATGTGGTCGCTGATCGCTGACGTATAGATGGTGCCAAAATATGCATATCACATTTCAAGCCACACTCTATCAGCCGCCCTGTACGTATATGGTGGCATTGGGAGGAGGATGGGGAAAACGGTGAGCTTGATTGATGTCCATGGCGAGGGCCAAGTCCTCCCTGTCGCTTCCTTTAAAGCCGCCACCGGCAGGAGCTTGGTTGGTGCTGTTGCTCGTGGCGGTGGCTGCGAAGTCTCAGGTAGCTTGGTCGTCTCCGTCTCAGCAGATCTGCTCTACGAATCTTGGCCAGCTCACCACATGCGCTCGCTTCGTTGTTCCTGGCCAAGTCACAGGGCCTCCCGGCGAACAATGCTGCGCCTCTCTCGGACGCGTCGACTATGGCTGCCTCTGCGACACCCTCAGTATCATCGCTCGACTGCCTGCTCGCTGCAACCTCCCTCGGATCACCTGCAGTATGCTTTCAGCTCATAGACGCTGATCCTTCTCATCTGTTTGTTCCTCTGGCTTACATCCTCGGTTTCTGGATGCGTACAGATCGCTGAATGCAGACGGCATGGAGTGCTGCCCTGTCGAGTGGCTCAAATAAACCGAGATCTTGGCTGGTTTTTTGTGTTCTCCTTTGATCTTTCAGTAGTGTAAGGACAGCGGTAGAACTTGGCATCAATAAAAAAGACAGCTTGCTTTTATGGACACTCTGGAAGCTCTTAATTGGCTGATGGATATAACTAAAACGCAGTGATGCTTTATGCATAAATAAATGTATGAAAACAAATAAAATACAGATTTTGATTTTTTTGTCTTTTTTAATAATAAAAAATGGTGAGAAAAATGTAATATCAAAGGGCTTGCAAATGTGATATCGATTAAAGTATTTAATGCAAAAGATTGTACCAATTCAAGAAGTTATTTGAAGGCCCAAAGCTAATTGATAGACCTTAAAGCCCGGCCCAACTTTAAGCCCATTAGTTGCAGGAAGTCCGGTTGGCGCGCCCTACCAGCCATCATGTCCCAACGCTTGCGAATTGGCGCCGCCCGTCCGCTGCTCAGGCTCGGATCTCTATCTCTGAATCCCTCTCACAGCTTCAACGCCGTATGGTTGTTCTTTGAAGTTGAGATTATCTGGGTTGCAGGCTTCCGGTGTATTCATCATGTTCACGTACAGGGTTTTGGGCAGAGTGCTTTGTGCCGCTGCTAGGTCGGAGTCTTCTGCAGCTTCTTCTTCTGCTGCTGCCGCCTCTTCCGCTGCTTCAGCTTCGGTTAGGAAGGCACAGAATCCGCTAGAAGAGTTCTTTGAGGTGGACAGAAGCACGGATGAAGAAAAACCCGTCATTTATGGTTCCATCCCGATTCCTTAGAATCACACTCTGCTATTACCTTTTTTTTCTTCTTTAAGATTTCCCTTCTATTTCTCGTAGAAATGATATATTTGTTCGTACCAAAGTCGTCATTTTGCTTTTGTTTCTGTGAATGGTTGCTTTAACTGTACGCGTAGCACAGAAATTTGTGATCTGATTCGGTGTATCGAATCCCCAAAATTCTCAGAATTTTTCCGACAATCATTCGACAGATTTAACCTTCTTGATTGTCTTGCAGTGTCACATCCACAACATCACGAAGACAGCAAATAACTCTCATGGCACAATAATTTAGTTGGCAACAAATGACTCTCCAATTGGACTTTGTTTTCACTGTTCTGCATCAAACTGACATTGATGCGTTTGTTTCAATGTTCAGGCAAAATGTATATTCCTATATCATTGGTTTGTGGGCCAAATGTAAATTCCCTAGTTCTTTAAGTTTGTCATAACTATCTTTGTTATCCAGAATCTGTTGTTATAGCCTGAATTTTAGTTTCATCAGCCTCTCGAATAATCCTAAGAAACTAATGGAATTGCTTTAGTAACACCTTCCATAGTCTCCAGTCTTCAACACAGTTTCAATGTCATCTTTTGCTTCTTTATTGTCTTTAAAGCACTTCTATCTTTTTTTCTAGTCTCTAGTTTCGAACAAAGAACATGTTATACTCCTCATAATCCTAAAAAATATTTCTTTACCTTATTATGTTCAGAACATTAGCATTTTAGCCATTACATTGACATTTTTTTTTTCTTAGCTTCTAAAAACCACTCTACATGTTTCTTCTTCTTCTTCCCCTTTCAGTCCTTTTATGGTTTTGGTTCCGCTACTTTCGTCTTAGAGGTTACCAGGTGCCAGGCACAATTTTCTATCTGACTGATTCATGTCTTGCGGGTATATGGTTCTTTCGTGTTGGAGATGTTGGATCTAGTATTATTAAAGAATAACCATACACTGTGTGATTGTCAGTTTACTAGAATTATATAGCATATTATCGGTAACAATTATGTAGCATAACATATAGCACACGTTATCAGAGGTCCTCATCTTAATTTTTTTTGACCTTTATACAGGTCGCAGTTGGAAGGCTTGTGAATTGCGTCTTAAATCTTGGGATGATCTACAGAAGCTGTGGTATGTCCTTTTAAAGGAAAAGAACATGCTGATGACTCAAAGCCAAATGCTTCATGCTCATAACCTTCGGTTTCCTAACCCAGAACGTATTCCAAAGGTATATGTTACCTTTAGCTAACTATCATTTCAGAATTTGTATCTTTATTATTATTTTTTGTTTATCTTCAATTGTTGAACTGCTAGTGATCAGACTTTCGTAAATATCAAAACACACACTATGTAGTGCATTTAGGTGGATAATCCATTGAATCCTGAACCTGATTTTATCTAGATTAGCTACAGCATCATTTCTTTTGAGTTGGCTCAGAAATGGTTGCAACTATGATAGTGTTGCCGTCCATAGATTGACCTTATTTTGTTTTGTCTGCTGTGTTCTTGTTTCCTGATAAGAAATGGTGACAATAAAATTGCCAGCTTGTCTTTTCGTTCTCATGTTGATGACACTCACAGCCTCTACCATCAAAACTACAGCATCTTGTGGAATGTGGAATAACGACACTGGCCATAAGAACATGCAGCTTATCTATACACTTTGGCTTACTATTTTTTTCTGTTTTTAAATAATATAAATATATTGCTGCTGCTGTTTGATAGAGACTTTCTTCAATGCTTTTACAATTAAAGGACAAGATTCTAGAGCTACCTGACTGCAGTATTTAGCTCTCTTTCTGATAAATAAGCATGAATGTTAATTGTAGGTAAGGAAGTCAATGTGTCGAATAAAGCATGTGTTAACTGAGAGAGCCATTGCCGAACCTGATCCGAGGAGGTCTGCAGAAATAAAGAGGATGATAAATGCCTTGTGATGTTCTTATCTATTCCTTTCAATTTGTTGAACTTTTCAAGAAGAACATATTGGGGATTAAGCTCCTTTTTTGTTCTGTAAGTGTGCCAGTCAGTGTATGATTTCTGCTTAGATCCTTCATTCGCAACTTGAGGTTGAACTTGGTATGCACAGATGTTGCAATTGATTTTTCTTGTCAAAATGCCTTTAATAGGACTACAGTCCTTTTCACTTAAAATGAATCCACGTTTAGATTTTGATAATGTCATCAGTCATGATTCAAATTGAATTACCTGTTATGACATTAAAAATATTAAAATTAATAACTATAAATTTTATTTCTAAATTTATCTTTGATTAACAGCAATTAATTTGACATATAAGTCAGTCCTTCCCCACAATACCAAACACCTCCTCATACTTAAATGTGCTTTTAGGTGAAGTGTGAAGACCAAAGTAAGCAGCAAGTTAGGTTTGAAATTACATGTAATGTATGTGTTTGTTAATGTCTGAGTTGAGAACAGACGTCAGTAAAGGAATGTCTTGGCTCCACCAACCATGTCTACTTAGCTTTGTGTGATACATGCGAATTTATCAGTGCAAGGCCTGTTTGGTGAGAAATGGATTGGGTTTCAGACAGGCTGAAGTGGAAGTGGGGAAGAAGAAGGTGACAACAGATGGACAGTGAGGTCAACTTCTGTTGAAACATGCTCTCCCTACTTTGGAATAAATATTTGCCTGATAAGCTTTGCACTCTTCAAGAATGTTATATATGCTGCATATGTAATGCTAATTAACCTTTTGAATCGTAGGCGACTCTTCCATTCTCCACTGTCTCACACATGCATGCACCATGCAAAAAGGTTGCAGTAGCTCCTGGAAAGCAGTCTCCTTTGCTGATGCATGCATGTGCTGATTCCTAAGCCCGTGAGAGGGACCATTGAGGAAGCCATTAGAGCAGCTCTTGAGAGAGAGAGAGAGAGAGGTGCACACTCGTAACATCCTCACCAATGATATGCCAGTCATGGAGCTTGGAAAGACGTCTAAACCTGCTTCACTCGAGGCCATGACAGGGTCGATGGATCTCCAACGCCGTTCAAATTCGAAGGTAGTGAACAAAGCTTCCTTTGCACACGTTAATGTCTTTCCCACTTTCCTCCACACCCGTCAGTCTC
Organism: Musa beccarii; assembly: GCA_024322285.1. Taxonomy (NCBI): domain Eukaryota; kingdom Viridiplantae; phylum Streptophyta; class Magnoliopsida; order Zingiberales; family Musaceae; genus Musa; species Musa beccarii. The sequence goes on from CM044394.1 coordinate 56,481,101, forward strand.
CGTTCAAAGTCGCCAGCGAATACCTTTGGAAGATTCCAATGCAGCACCAGGAATTAGTGTACAGTCAAACAAACGGGTCTTTTTGCTCCTCAGATGTAAAAGGAATTTGATCAAACACCTAAAGCTATTCCCCATCGCTATCCATCTATGCTCCCCTCCACAATGGCGATCGAGGGCGACGCCTTCAGCCGCCACCTTGGATCTCTTCTCTTCATGCGCGCACAAAGTGGGGCTCGACCAGCTTGTCTTCCATTATGGCGTCGCACGCGTCCACTCTCCCTCGAGTCCACGGTCCGGTCGCCCTTCTCCACACGAGTGACGCTCCTGATTCGTCCTTCCTTTGCTTCACGTGTACACATTCCCTAACGCGATGGTTGACTCGGACTGTATCCGCGTCCAGGCAGCAATGGACAAAATGGCTAGTTTAATGTCTTACAGAAGAATCACCCACCACCATTTCTCTCTTTTGAGCACCAGCAGCCACGTCCCAGTCCTCGTGTTAGGTCTTCTTCCTCCTCTCCTCCCTGTTGTTCTTTGGTGTCTTGGATCATCTGTGGAGCTTTGCATGGATACTACCGAGTGGCCTCAGGTAAAGATTGCCCAAACTTTGATGAAACTTATTTTGGATCCATTTACCTACCGATCTTAAATTTGTCTGGCGGATCGGTGTGGATCTGCTGTGCTCTTTTAGGGTCGAGGCTCGAGATTGATGCACAGCTTCTTTTTCTTACGTTGATTCCCTAAAAGTGATCTCTTCTTTCATTCTCTCACATCCTTTCCTTGGTCCTTAAGCTTTTAATTCTGTCACCTCGCCCCTTTTACTCTTGAAAGCAGCAAACCACTTTGCTTTTCTGCCTTTTTCTTCTTCTTTTATCTCTGTTTTCTTGCTCTCCTTTTATCGTATGCAGTAAAGCAGTGATATGTTCTTGTCCAAAATGTGTGATTTCTCTTCCTTCTGTTCCTCCCTTGAACCATTTCCCTTCCGATCTGATATATGTGACTGTTTAAGCCCGTTTTTTCCTACTCCCTCTCTGATTTAGTCTGTGCTAATGGGGATTTGGTGGTGTTGGTGCTCTACAGGGCGTAGGGATGATGATGATGATGCCCATGGTGGATTTTGCTCCCTCCGCCACAACCACCGCTGCTGCAAGCAACACATGCACGGGAACCAGAGCGCAGGTGACGGAGAGTAGGAGGCCAAGGTCGCACAAGGAGCAGGCCCTCAACTGCCCCCGGTGCAACTCCACCAACACCAAGTTCTGCTACTACAACAACTACAGCCTCACCCAGCCCAGGTACTTCTGCAAGACCTGCAGGAGGTATTGGACTGAGGGTGGATCCCTAAGGAATGTCCCTGTGGGCGGTGGCTCAAGAAAGAACAAGCGGTCCTCCCACTCCTCCGCCACCGCCTCGACCACCACCACAACAAAGTCCACCTCCTCCATCGCATCAGCATTAACAACTGCCTCAACTTCCAAGAGGTTCCCCTCTGACCTCATCCCTCCATCGATCTCACTCTCCGCCAGCTCTGAAGCTCCCAAGTATTACGAGAGACAGGATCTCAATCTGGCCTTCCGCCAGCATGGCCTTCCCGAGTACAATGACTACCCCAACCTGGAAAGCAGCAGTGCCAACAGCAGCAGCGGTGCTTTGTCTGCCATGGAGCTACTGAGGGGTGGGATGACTACAAGAGGCCTCGGGTCTTTCATGCCGATGCCGGAATACCCAACTGGATTCGGATTACAGGAATTCAGGCCACCTACTCTTAATTTCGATTTGGATGGAACTGCCGGAGAGAGCAGGAGCTTGCCCGGAATGCAGGTAAGTACCAGCGGTAAGCTGCTGTTTCCCTTCGGGGACGTGAAGCCGGTTGTCCCTTCAAACATGTTTGCAGAGCAGTTTGAGAAGAATAAGGGGCAAGCTAGCGATCCTCCTGGGTTTTGGAATGGTATCATTGGAGGAGGAGGAGGCGCATGGTAGAACAAAAGATAAGAGAGAGAAAAGCCTTCTTAGTTTCTAACAAGAGACCGTGTTTTGATTCATGATGGTGGATCCGATCACGCTGTTTGCAGTAGTTAAGGCCTAAGTAGAAAATGGATGATACATTAGTTCCTTCTCTTTATGTTCACTTGTCTTCCAACTCTTAGCTTCTCTTATCCTCATCATTGTGGAGTACATCTGAAGCTTCATTTCATGTTGGCTTCAACTTAAAGTAGATTTCTGTTGTGTGGTCATAGGAAGGTCCTTTTTCCTCCCCCCTTTTTCTTTTTGCAGGACAAGCATGGCCATAAAGAAGGGCAAGGAAAGAAGAATGGTGAGTCAATTTTATGTGAACTGTGGACTACTGCAAAGATCGTATGGACCAAAAGAGAAGTGGCAAAAGGAAACGATCACTCATATGAGCATAAGCATGGAGCCATTGCCTGACTCATAGTAGTCTGTGGACCAGTGCAAAGATTGTATGGATCAAAAGAGAAGTTATGAGAACAAGAGAGAGTAGTACTAGACGCAATATTTATGTAATGTTCGATGAGTTACACTTCTTTGCTTGCTCTTCCATCTGCCATTTCTATTTTGCTTTCTCGTCTATCAGGTCTCAGCGGTCATGTCTCACCACCCCGACTCAGATTCTCCCAGCCATGAAAGCACAGACAACCGGCATACTCTTTTGCCTTGATTCGCATGGTAGTATTAGATGTTGCATTAGGCTCTTCGTTGGATGCCTATTAATATCAGAAGAGGTCCTTTTCCTCCTGAGATCGAGCATGAGATCATGGTGAAAGGATGCCTACGTTGGAACAAAAGCTGGGAACCAGTTCATCTTCCATTCTCACCTAATGATTCCTAAACCCACCAACACATTCGCACTGTCCCATGTATGATTACACCCGCAACGTGCTTCCTGCTCAAACAAAGGGAGAACGCACCTTTTCCCCAGGCATTCATCTCGCTTCTCGAGGTTGGGTCCCCATGAACATTCCCCTAGGGTTGGGAGCTGAGGAATTATATCCTTCGACTATGATACTGTGCCTTCTTTTCCCTTTTACACGTATAATATAGATAATTAACGAGCTTGAGATCAACTTAAGAATGTGAGACGCTGTAACCCTTAGAAAACCAGTGTTTGACGTTGAACTGGTGTCTGTATAGCCCAGTCAGAATACTCTTATATCATATCACATGCCATGCATTGTCCTAATGGTACGTAAACAAGAAACTTGATGCTTTTGAGTATGATTTAAGATGCCTACTCTCTTTTACTTTTAATTAGAAGCATGGAGATTGCAAAACCTGTAGATGCTACATGTTTGAAGAAATCTGGAGGGCAGAAGTACTTGTTTTTCTTTCTTATAGGCTTCATCAAATTCACATCACCATCCTTAACCTTTGAGTAATACATTTATCATCTTTCACTGTGGATGTGCAAATTCTGTGTTGTGGTTTGGTTCTAACTAAGGTTGGACAGCTAAAAATTTAGCTGATCGGCTTCTTTCGTTATCATTGGATGCGATAAACTCCTTTATAAAGGAGTCATTGAGATGTTGTTACAACGCCCGCTAGAAATCCATTTTCTAGTCTCATCCTTCACCTGCAGTACTGCAGTCCTGATCCGAATTGCCTACTTCTATATGGAAAGAATCATGTCGTGTATTCACAAAAGAATACTTCACCGTCTCCTCTCAGCGTTGCATATCCAATCTGTCATCGTGCACTGAAGCACTTTGAGCAGGCGCAAGGTCTCCGTGTGTTGGGCATTTTCTTCGTCCATCAGAGGGACTCTTCACGAGGTAGAGTGCACTAAATGCGATGTTTTCACTGGGGAAGCAACGCATGGGCGTCCCATCCGCACTTGTTGGCCACAAGAACGACGGGAAGAAGACAGAAGTTGACCAGCGATGTATGAGCGGGGGAGCATCCAGGAAGAGGAAGAAACAAATAGGAACCGACAATTTTGGGATTGTGTTGACCGGATATATGCCTTTGACCTCATCGTATCTAAGCAAAGAAAGAAAGAAATATTAATTCTCCATAAATTTCTTCAACAGTGAGAATATTTTTGGACAACTTTTCTAACCCTTCGGTGACATTTCCGATTATCCACGGATCATTCTTCAATCTTGGCAAAATTCTCATATGGTAAATGGATGATGACTTATACACAGAATAAAATGCTTCATCAATCATTTGACACATCATCTGGCACGTCCCTGTTGACGTGCCTCATTAGTGGCTAGTAAGAGGCCACCTAATAATATCTATCCGTTAAGTTAATCATCAGTAAAGAGAGCTTTCTGAGCTCATGCAGCAGCCCATCGATCTTAAAAGTTGCAGTGCTGTGTGCATGTAATGGTCGACAACTACGAGCGTGAAATGAGTGACGCTTTCGCGTTCTCAGAAAGCGTTTGGTATACCAATATTAACTCAGTCTTCCTTCTTAGCTGATAGCCGAGTTAGGTTCTCAGATAAAGTGAGAACATTTACCAAACCTAAAGATGAGCTTTGCCCCTTTTCCATGCACCAACCATTAAGGTAACACCATATCGTCTTAGTGCTGACCTAATTCTATCTACCCTGAGAAGAAAGTGTGGATACAAGGTGAGGAAGATGAAACCTGAAAACCTGGTTGGTGCGCTGCGCCTCCGGTCATGTCTCCTGTGGGCGTCGTTTTCAGGGGACAAAAAAATATCATTGTTCGTCATCATGGAATGATCTCGTACGGCGAACGTCGAATCCTATCACTAGGGATCAAGTTTCGGTTCGTGATAAAAGTATGCCAAGTGACTGGTAAGCGAGAATGACCCGATTGGTCTGTGGGTTTGTTGTCATTCTCACAAAGTCGTCAGTAGATTAGGTTCTTCTTAGGTACTGCATGCGTGCGTCGTAGAACTGATAGTGCTTCCTTAGAGGTCCATGATGATGCATTTATGCTCATCGCTCGAGCTGTCAAACATAAGTTCGATCATTGTCTTGTAATCTTAATCCCTTCTCCTGTCTCTTTAATGCAGAATAATTCTAGCTACTCTTTCATACGATACGCCTGCGACGAATGAATTAGTATGAGGCCTGATGAATTGGGAAAAGGTTTTGATGATCCTACACAGACTTCTGAAGAATTAAGAGGATGTTCTGCTGGAACTTTAAAGTGTCAAAAGCACACTTGGCAAGGCATAAAAAGCTTGAGAGGATCTTGTTGACCATCAATCAATCTGTAATTTTTGTGACTTGGGCTGAATTGTAAGTTTCTGGGGAAGAAAATTCTTTTGAGACACGACTCCTGGATGCTGGACCACCCTGGGATGTCAACCCTGGATTCGAAAGACAGGATTTGGCAAGCTGCAAAGAGGCGTGCATCCAAATCCCACCAGCACTCCAACTTGGGTTTGTCTTTTCCCTGAACCAACCTCGGGGTGATCCAAATGCTTATTATATTCTTTTAGCCTGCAGCATGAATATTTTGTTTGGTCAGAGGATGGATGACAGCTCGGATTGGCATTTTGAGCCCTTTTTGCAGCTGCTTTATATATGAAACATTAATACACATAAACTTCTATAAGCTACTGCATATATATGTTTATAGCCTGGTTTATCCTGATAATGCATTCCATTAATTTTTCTGATGAGTCGTGAGGAAACACAATTTCATGAACATGCATGTAGATTTCTACATTACCTCTTGAATCCTGTGAGTATTACGTAGATGCCACACTCTCAAATTAAGGTGGCACTCCATACCATAGTGGCCAAAGCCAAAGATTCTATGTCGTTGAACAAAATCTACGGAAAATTACACGTCGCACTCTCAGATTTGTACACTACAAAGAGATAACCCAAGTGATGTTATAAAGCAACTGTGTGTGTGAGGTTGGTTCTTCCACTCTCTCCAACAACATCCTTTGCTCCCTTACGTAGCCCCATTACCATCATTTTATAAGCACCATTGCTGGTTATATAAGCTTCCAATCAATCTCCTGCCACGACAAGACAACGAAGCACACATTTCTTGCTCTTTGCTTCCAAGCTCATCCCCATCAACCTCTATCGCCCCTGCTTTGCGCCTTCATTCGAATACAATAGGGTTCAGTCTCTCACTCTCCGGGCTCCATCCTTCTCTCCGGTCCTCGGGGATAGGGAAGCAACGATGGCTACCGAGAAAGAAGCACAGGGTGGTTTGGAATGGCGGGTAAGTGTCCCTGAAGGATCCGCGGCGGAAATGGAGTTGGAATCCAAATGGATTCACAGGGCACGAACTTGGTTGATCCAGCTTGTGATGACGGTGGTATCGAAGGTGACGAGCTTCGGGAAGAAAGCTGGGAAGATCGGAGCTGATGATCCTCGCAAGGTCATTCATGGTGTCAAAGTCGGGATCGCCCTCACGTTGGTCTCACTCTTCTACTACACCAGACCATTGTACGACGGCGTTGGAGGATGCGCTATGTGGGCAGTGATGACAGTGGTGGTGATCTTTGAATTCACCGTTGGTGAGTAAACTATAAACCTTTGATGACCTTGAAACTATATGCAGATACAACAATTTTATGAACCTTATCCATCATTTATGTGCAGGTGGCTGCTTGTACAAAGGAATCAACAGAGCTGTGGCAACATCGACGGCGGGCACTCTTGCGTTGGGCATCCACTGGATTGCAAGTAAATCCGGAGAAAAAGTGGAGCCTATTATTCTGAGTTCTTCCGTCTTTCTCCTGGGTATGACATTTTGAGGATTATAGATGGAATTCTTCGTATTTTGAACCTATTTTTCGCAATCTTTTTGCTCATGGATTGATTTTTTGTTGCATTCAGCTTCGGCTGCTACGTTCTCTCGATTCATACCCAAAATAAAGGCGCGGTTCGACTATGGGATCACCATATTTATCCTCACCTTCAGCTTGGTGGCTGTATCTGGATATCGTGTGGATGAACTGCTCCGATTGGCACAGGAGCGTATCTGCACCATCGCCATTGGTGTCGCCATATGTCTCGTTGTTTGCGTTCTTGTTCGCCCTGTGTGGGCTGGCCAAGAGCTTCACCTCCTGGTTTCCCGTAACATGGATAAGCTCGCTGACTCATTAGAGGGTACGTCTTCTCTCAAAAAGATCATGACAGCTTAGTTAAGATGTGGAGAATTAATTGCTTCTTTTCCAATCGAACGCACAGGTTTAGTGGAAGACTACTTCATGAAGGATAAGACGGTGGAAGGGGAGGTGTCGTACTCTCAGAGGTCACAGGGATATAAGAACGTCCTGAATTCCAAAGCATCTGAAGATTCACAGGCCAATCTTGCAAGATGGGAACCTGGCCATGGCAAATTTGGCTTCAAGCACCCATGGAGCCAATACCTCAAAGTTGGAGCCGCCATGCGGTACTGTGCCTACTGCATGGAAGCCCTCAATGGTTGCATCAACTCAGAGATCCAGGTTCGCATTGCCACTTCAAATAGGAAAGCTTCATATGTCATCCAAGACTCTAAACTCCGACTTATTACAGGCACCAGAGCACATGAAGCGTCATCTACGTGATGTCTGCATGAGGTTGAGTTTGGGTACATCGAAGGTCCTGAAGGAGATATCGGGCTCCGTCAAGTCGATGAAGGAGTCGCGAAGCATTCAAGTTTTAGTAGAGGAGATGAATAATGCAGTGGAGGAGCTCCAAGTTGCCTTGCGATCACTTCCCAAACAATTAACACAGTCACCACCACCACCACCAGCAGCAGAAGCAGCAACTATAGAGAAGAGGCATTGTGTTCCGGCAGCGACGATTTCGTTAATGGAAGTCATGCCTCTCTTCACAGCAGCATCGTTACTGATAGAGGTGTCGGAGAGGGTCGGAGGCGTCGTTGATACCGTGGGCACGTTAGCCACACTTGCGTGCTTTGAGCCCATCGACCACAAGAAGCCTTCTTCATCTGTAGTTCCTCGAGATGAAGAATCCGTGAAGCCGTCTCAAGAGGTCTAGCAGCAGCAATCTAAAGGGAAACAAGAGGAGCAAATGCTTTATGCTTAATTACATGGCACGGAGATGGATCGATAAAGTTCATATAATTAATTATATTGCCCATAGTTCAGAGAAAATAAAGGTCAAGTTGGTCAGGCTGCACAATGAACTTATTTTTTTTCTTTTTCTGATGGAATAATATACTCAGCACTTGAGGTGCAGAAATTTTTTGAGATGCATTCTGGTGAGGTTATTGCAGTATAACGTGTAAAGCACTTGGTAAAGTAAAGGAACAAGTTGGCGGCTTCATTGTGGCAATAAAACATGCGAATAAATCAACCTTTTTATTGAAGATACTTATCTCTACCTATTCACTCGATGTGGCAGGCAATTTGATGATGGCCAACAAGGCTAACTATGATATTGTATTTTGAATCTGGCAATACATCTATCAATCTGGCAGGTCTCTGATCTGACATGAAATCAACCAAATACCCACAATCTATAAGTCAAACATTAAAGGGGTCGACTTAGTTCTTGGCAAATTGTTCTTTCGAAAACATATACTAAGCATAACACATTCTACGAGCCCATATCACATAAAAGTCTGATTTTTGATAAATTCCTAAGGTTGATGATATATGGGATAATGAAATATTATCATGATGTCCTTTTTCTCGAATTCAAGCTGCAAGGCACACTACAGAAAATTAACAAAACATATGGAACTTCCTCCACCATAAGTACTTACCAAGTAGAAAGAATGAAATCTGATATCTCAGCCATCTCGCCATTCATGCTGACGATTCACATTACAGCACTCGTGAAATGTTGTTATTGGTTCATCAGGAGATCAAATTTGTATTTGCCTGAAGAATGCCTCTCCATTGTGACATATCGGAAAGGTTGCTGCAGCAGAGGCAATAAGAGATCTGTGAGAGTACCAATTTTATCATGTAATGCTTTCAAGTTGTAAAGAAGATAAACACAATAAACTTATGTAGATTCTATCTTTAATTCTGGATCAAAAATTGTAGAATGGTAGAGGAAGACTATATTAGAAATAATAAGAAAAATATAGATGGTTCTTAATTCGACTAGTTATTTTGCCAGCCACTGAACTCAATGGTGGGAAAAGCTCAGTGCAAATAGTTGGCACATGTGATACGTTCTTGTGGTTGTAATTTTCTTAGAATATTGAGTTTGAACTGAAATATCTGTGATGGCCATGAAGAATGTTACTGTATTCTGCTACCTTGTGAATGGCATAAATCACATAGTACACCGAAAAGTACAGATCAACCGCATAATTACATTAGTGATATTGATGAAAAACTAATACAAAGTGCCAACTATCAACTTATTTCACAGCTAAGTTGATAGTGCTTATTTCAAGCTATTGCAGAAGGTCAACTATCAACTTATTTCACAGCTAAATTCTAACCAAATAAAACTTCCTATGGGTGCACAAGAGTGCTTACCTGCCCCTAAGATTGAAACAGAAACAGTGTCAAATCCTATAATTGTGAAAAATGACTCAAATTGAGTCAGATTTGGGCGAATCATTTAGGGTAGTTGACCAAGTCGCCTGCCGATGCACTCGTGGCAGCAACGGCAGAGAAGAAGAAGAGGAAGTTGACTGGTTGACTTCGGTCAACGTTGGTCAAGTCTTATGTTTTTCCATCGTCCGGTTTTTTCACCGATTCAATTTAATGGCTAATCTTTTTCCAACAATAATAAACACATATTGGCAACAGATGTGAAGATTCCTAGGACTTACTGAAACCCATAGTTACATCAGCCAGCCCGGTTTAGTTTCCTACAGATGCCCTCCGTGAGCCACAACCAGAATCAGTCCCAGGATGGACCTTTTAAGAAGATAAATGATCAGCTTTGATCTACATCTTACCAGGCAATAGTAACAAACAAATATATAACTATTGTCGACATGACATTGCATACGCTGCAAGAATCCGTTTGTTCAAACATTAACATTGGCATTTCCGCAAGCAAGTGATATGCGAAAAAGATAGAGAAGTTTCCAACGCATCAGGCAGCGCATGTGTACGAATATTCTTCCCAGCATAATTTTGGAACTTGAGAAGCAATTTTTTTGATATAGTAGATGGAACACTCAGGATTTTGAGAAGCAAAAGCAATTACCAGCAACAGGGAAAGAGATGCCGTAGGGAAGTCCTCGAACCTGTTTTGTTCTCCGCATGTATCTCCTCGTCGAAGAAGTTGTACCGTGGAGGATTGCGATGACAGGAGCAAGCAAGCTTATTTATTAGATGTGACGTAGGACAGTCACGTGGCATCTTAGCGCCCAAAACCAGGCTAAGAAGAGGGGAGTTTAAAACATCATATGACAGATATCATGACTGTTAACCCTTTGTAGGTGGGTTTGATATATTATTATTAAATCAATTTTTAAATATAAAAATATATTGAATCATGTTTCGAACCCTCATTGGTAAAAATGATATCACCATAAAATCAATATTTTAAAAATAACATTTTATTTTAATTTTGTTCTTTGTTATGTTCTCATCATTCTTAATATATTAGCGAGCGAGAAGTTTTCTTACCATAAAGTCTTTCTTTGTTCTATAGTATACTCATAAAACATTACATGATGATAATATACTAAACTCATTAAAGTTTAAGAGTTTGAAATAGTTATTATTATTTTTATGATATATAGTTAAAATATTAATCTAATAATACAAACACTCACGTGGGAGGCTTCCAGAGGGGTTGACGTAACAAAGTAGATATTTCCGAGGACTAAAGTCCAAACCCAACAGGGGGCTTTCCATAAAATTCCAATAAAGCCCACCCCAAATCCAAGGACCAAAGCCCTCCTTCTCGCCGCCGTTCCGTTGCCTTTTTGGCCCCCGGCGACGTCGCGAGAAGCTCCTCCTCTACCTAGAAATTCACCGAAACCCTAGAAATAAGACGGGCTCAGATGGCCGATCCGAGGACCTATGGGGGAGATGACGCCGATCGCAGCCAGGATTCGAGCGGACGGCGACTTTACAACCCCTACCACGATCTTCAGATCCCCCACCGCACCCTCTACGACCTCCCCACCTCCCCTGAGTTTCTCTTCCAGGAAGAATCCCTCGCCGAGCGCCGCTCCTGGGGCGAGAACCTCACCTACTACACCGGCATCGGATACCTCGCCGGGTCTGCTTCCGGCGCCTCTCTCGGCCTCCGCCATGCCCTCCGCTCTGCGGAGCCCGGGGATACAACGAAGATCCGCATCAACCGCATCCTCAACTCCTGCGGCCAGGACGGCCGCCGGATCGGCAACCGCTTCGGCGTCATCGGTCTGTTGTACGCCGGGCTCGAGAGCGGGATGGTCGCCGCGAGGGATAAGGACGACTGGGTCAACAGCGTCGTCGCCGGGCTCGGTACCGGGGCCCTGTTCAAGGCCGCCAACGGGCCGCGGTCGGCGGCGGTTGCCGGTGCTATCGGAGGATTGATGGTTGGAGCTGCCGTCGCGGGAAAGCAGGTTATGAAGAGATACGTGCCAATCTAGGGTTCGAGCTATTCCCTCACTTTGATCCTTTCGTTTTCTATTCTTAAATGATTATTGAGTCTATGTTATTGATATACCAATTTTTGGCCTTAACATGTAACGTGGAATGACCGGAGGGTCAAGAAAGATTTGTTGCAATAAGCTTATAGAAACAATTGATTTCATAGGTTTCTGTTTGGTGCATTAGGATGTGTAAGTTATCATATTTTGGATTTAGCATCTATGAGTCGGGAGCTCGTCAAGATAATCCTGTGCCATTTGTTTGTGGTAAGGATACAAGTAGAAAATTAATTGCTTGGGCTTTGCATCTGTGTATTAGGATCCTTCTAATAATTTCTTTTGTATCATGCTGTTGTGTGTTCTTTGTCTTGCCTTCTCTGAGTTAGTTCTGTTGGTGTTTTGTTTCTGATGAAGTACAAAAAAAATTTCTGAACCAAATCTTTTGTTCATAACTAGGGAATAGACAGATGGCAAGGCTATCGTGTATGGTGCATGAATAACTTTGCATTGTTTATGACATACCATGAAGTTGGATTTCCTATTGAATGAATGAATTCTATAGACTGGCAAAATTCTTGTACTTTTTGGAAGCTGTTTTTTTTCTTAGTTTTTATTAGAATTGGTTGGAGACTTTTCCATTGTGTTAGACGAATTCAATGTACATTTTTCATATCTGGATGATATCCTAGTTAGTGCATATATTTTATTCCTTTCCAGTGTTGCTACTTATCTAGTTGGAAGGTCACCAGATTCACATTGTTCTTGATTTCTGGAAGATGCTATTGAGACTGTTAACCTGGAGCTTTTGTGGGTTTTTTACAGCATCATTTTGTTAGGTTTCATGAGAGACAAAAGAATCATCTTAGATTATGGCATTGTTTTTTCACTTTATCTTACTACTGTATTGACAATTCTTATCATGGAATTGTCAACAACAGAATATAGTTTCTTCTCTAGATTCTTTGGCTACAAAATCTACCTGTTAGGAGGCACATCAGCAACTTCATCATTTTATATAGGGATTTTTAACATTTCTAGCTAATTACCACATATCTCTGATATTTAAGTTTCCTCTTCCCAGATTGGCCTTTCTTTTTCTTTAATATTTTTTACCTCTTGCTCATGCATTCTTTCCCACATCCCTTCCCTCTTAGCAACTCTGATACAACTGCACAATCAGAAAATGCATTGTACTACTGGTTTTAGTTAACACTTTCATGTGTTGAAACTACTTAATAAGAAATGAAAACTAAAGAAAGTAGTGCACATAGTGACGTAACTTTGAGCAAAGTCAGATATTAGTTTTTAGCTAATGATAAAATTACTTATTTCTAGTTTTCCAATCTCATTTTAAATAACTTGTTTTGCTAATACTATGTTCTAAACTAATATAATGATAAGGGCTATGTTGTATAAACATACATAGTATCATATTTAGACATGCTATATGCTATCGTCATATGGTGTGTTGGAGACTGAGCAAAAACCTATAGATTTACCCGTCCGCTGTCAAGTCCCTTTTTTGGTTGGTTGTAAAACTCTTTAATCTAGGCAGGCTTGTGCGTTATGTATTGTTAGTGGACCAATTTTTTCTCTTTCTGATGACTAGTTAGGATTAGACAACCATATGCAATGTTTTCTCAAAATTGATAAATCTTGTGTACAGAGTTCGGTTTCATAATGCTGCATGTTCTTCTTCTAACATTCCACCTGAGAGTTTTTTCTTTGGTGCATATTCTTTATGGTGTTCTGTAATGTTTCTGATTGGATGATGACCTAACAATTACTTTTCTTGATTGATATTGAGAACTCATCTCATATGATGATCAAAATTCCTTGTGTGGGTACACAACAAACTCCTATATGGGCTATCTCATTAGGAGACACAAACATGTTACCCAGGAGGGAAGTAAAACAAGAAGAACCTTTGGATTTTCTTTACACCATCAGATATATCTAACCCTCAATGACTGTTGAAAAGAATGAAGAAAGCTTCTAACACACTTTAAGAGATAGAGATGATGGAGATCTCAAACGATGATAGGATGGAATTTTAGAATCCTATGTGATTGACAGACTGGCACTAATTTTGACTGGAATTAATGTGGGAGAAGGAGGGGGAGAGATTGTGTTCTTTGCTATGTTCAAATGTTGAACTTGGATGGAGATTGCTTCAGTCCCTGCGTCACATCACAAATGGAGCGGCACCTCACCGGCAGATGACATGATCTGACGGATTTAATTTTTTTTTCTTTTGATAACAGTTATGTTTAGGGTCGAAGGTCAGGAGGTAATCATGTACCTGTGAAAGTAGAGAAACATTACTGTAGGGATAACAGCTTGTCATTTCTTCAGTTTTATTTCGGTGAACAACACGACAACTATGTGAATTGTGAGTGGCGTAATGGCTAGTTGAAAGATCAGAGGGAAACAAAATGTTTATATTCATGAGCAAAGAAATAAGATGAGGAAAATTGTTTGAAATGGGATGAACAGGCCCAGCAGTCTATCTTTCCATCAAAAAGATCATAGATACTATTTTAAATGAGATGAGTTGATTAGAAGGAAGGTTAACAGATCTGCAGCAGAAGATCTAGATCACGAGAGGGAGGCATAACATGGGCATTGTAGTGTCATGGTACCGTAGAGCGGGAACATCATTGGTAGCAAAGATCTCTGATTACTCTTATTTGTGGTTACTGATATCGCCTTTCCATAGATAGTTAGAAGATTGACTTGTTGTCGTGTTTATAATAACCTTATCAAGGTGGTACAATAGTAGCGATCAAATCTATCGAGTATGGAGTGATAACTTCTTGCATTGAAGTTCAAGGGGATATAGCAAGCAATCATAGTGCAGGTGCAAAATTCAAACATGAAGTCTAGAACAATTACAACCTCGAGGAGGAGGCGAAGTCAAGTAACCTTTGCTTCTCAACTCTCAAGAGAATGGGGGAGGAATTGTCTTTTTTAGAGGAGTTATTGAGTTGAAGGCATGGCGGATTAAACACGACTTAACAACAACAAGCGGAGGACAATTATCGCAATAGGGAGGTTCAAGATCCACCAAAACACTAAACTTCGAAGGAATAATTTGATGACGACAAAATTTCTATTGTAATGCTTATACCGTGTCCCTTTGGTTGGTTGTAACTTGTAAAGTTTGTAAATTTTCAGCAAGTTTAATGCATAAAGCTTGCGTCGAGTGCATACTTGTACTAGAATTGATCTCAGTGGATCAATTTTATGCCTTTGTTGTGCAAACTGTTTGAGCTTGTAATATCCATGGTTGAATGTGCATCGGCTATAAAGTGTTTGTTAAAAGAGTGGCTTGTGGATCCCGTGTGCTTTCTCGTCATCCGTCTTCTCTTTCGTTGGTCCTAAGGATTGTAGGAGAAGGTCGCTGCGGTGATACGCAAGCATCGACTTAGGCAAAACCAGCTAAGTCCGTGACAGTCCGCTGTCAAGCGAAACTCTTTAATCTAGGCACGCGTTATGTATTGTTATTTTTTTTCTCTTTCTGATGACTAGTTAGGATTAGACAACCATATACAATGTTTTCTCAAAATTGATAAATCTTGTGTACAGAGTTCTGTTTCATAATGCTGCATGTTCTCTTCTAACATTCCACCTGAGAGTTTTTTCTTTGGTGCATATTCTTTATGGTGTTCTGTAATGTTTCTGATTGGATGATGACCTAACAATTACTTTTCTTGATTGATATTGAGAACTCATCTCATATGATGATCAAAATTCCTTGTGTGGGTACACAACAAACTCCTATATGGGCTATCTCATTAGGAGACACAAACATGTTAGGAAGTAAAACAAGAAGAACCTTTGGTTTTCTTTACACCATCAGATATATCTAACCCTCAATGACTGTTGAAAGAATGAAGAAAGCTTCTAACACACTTTAAGAGATAGAGATGATGGAGATCTCAAATGATGATAGGATGGAATTTTAGAATCCTATGTGATTGACAGACTGGCACTAATTTTGATTGGAATTAATGTGGGAGAAGGAGGGGGAGAGATTGTGTTCTTTGCTATGTTCAAATGTTGAACTTGGATGGAGATTGCTTCAGTTTTTTAATTTTTTTCTTTTGATAACAGTTATGTTTAGGGTCGAAGGTCAGGAGGTAATCATGTACCTGTGAAAGTAGAGAAACATTACTGTAGGGATAACAGCTTGTCATTTCTTCAGTTTTATTTTCGACAACTATGTGAATTGTGAGTGGCGTAATGGCTAGTTGAAAGATCGGAAACAAAATGTTTATATTCATGAGCAAAGAAATAAGATGAGGAAAATTGTTTGAAATGGGATGAACAGGCCCAGAAAAGATCATAGATACTATTTTAAATGAGATGAGTTGATTAAGGTTAACAGTACGAGAAGACGTAGAGGGAGGCATAACGGAACATCATTGGTAGCAAAAGATCTCTGATTACTCTTATTTGTGGTTACTGATATCGCCTTAGATAGTTAGAAGATTGACTTGTTGTCGTGTTTATAATAACCTTATCAATTGGTACAATAGTAGTATCGAGTATGGATAGCAAACTGTGCAATTCAAACATGGCATAGAACAATTACTTTGACTGCTTAAAGGGAGGAATTGTTTTAGAGGGTTTGATTAGAAGGAAACATGCATGATAGGGTTCAACACCAAAACACTAAACTTCAAATTTGATGATCGTTTTCTATTGACTTATACCTTGATTTTCACTAATGCATTTTGTCACGGACAAATTGTAAACGACTTGTTCGGTATAATGCTTATGCATGTTCGTGCCTTTTCGGTTTGTTCTAGCTTTGTAAAGCTTGTAAAGGGCTAGCCAAAGGCTTAACAGCCTCATTTGAGTGAGTTTGGCGGCCATTGTAGGCTTATACATAAAGTTCGCGTCAGGTGAACACTTGTACTAGATTTTGGTCTGTAATGGACTAATTTTATACCTTTGTTGTGCA
The DNA here is from genome assembly GCA_024322285.1 of Musa beccarii. Lineage (NCBI taxonomy): Eukaryota > Viridiplantae > Streptophyta > Magnoliopsida > Zingiberales > Musaceae > Musa > Musa beccarii. The sequence goes on from CM044394.1 coordinate 56,497,546, forward strand.
ACCGTTCTGAGCTTGTGATGTCCATGGTTGGAATTTGTATTGGCTATAAAATATTTGCTGAAAGGGTTGCTTGTGGATCCCGTGTGAAATGCTTTCTCTGTCCCGTCTTCTCTTTTGCAGGTCCTAAGGGATCGTAAGAGGTTTCAGGGAGGCTAACCTTTGCGTATGACACGCAATGGTGTCGCACGGCTTAGGCAAAACCAGCTAAGTTCGTGACAGTTGGTATTAGAGCGGGACAAGCACACATAGAAACACTTGGCATACAAACGTGGGGGACCTAGTAGGGCTGCGTGAGGGCAGCTAGTATGCGCGACCGTTTAGGGGAAACAGACATGGAGTTGTATAAGAAGGAGTCGCTCAAAGGAGCGGGTATCCGAGAATGACATTCAGAGGAATGGCCAACCCTTTGCGCAAGATGTATCACGAGGATAAACAAGCTAAGAAGAATTGCGTAGCGCACAAAGGTTGGGATGGTTGAGTTCGAGCAGTGGCTCGACGTTGGCAACCAAACTTGACGGTGCTCGAGGCAAGCGAGGCACTTGGTAAAGGATGAGACCGTGCAAGGTGGAGTGGGTTGTTCAACGATCGAAAGAGTTGTGCATAACTCACAGAGGTAAGGGGAATTGTAAACTCTAGGATTTCGATACTCATGCAAGGACTTGTATGTGGACGATGGATTGTCCGTGGCCATCCTAAGGCGATTGAAGGTTGGCGCCATGGAGCATTGAAACTTTCTTTTCCGCACGAGATGGATACGTCCGTAAGAGGCTGAAATGTGCAGTAGGTTTAACATGTTGCTAGACTCGGAGGGGTGAAGTGGGAATTGTATTGGCGAAGAGTCGCAATCTATCAGGTGCGTTTGCAGAAGCAGAATAATGTACAGTTGGTTCGGCAAGGCGGAGTAGTCCTAGGGGATGGTGGTCTCCGAAACTTCCAAAGGGAAGGATGTGAAATGAAAAGTTGCTCCAAAGGGATAGATATCCTGGAGGGATAACTCCCGGTTCTCCAGAGGGAGAATCATGTGCAACAGATCGCACATATTGAGGAGTACCTCAAGACAAAGCTTAACGGATCAAGCAAGCGATGAGGAGTCATCGCATGATCTCGCAAGAGGCAATGCGTTGGTGGACGCATAGCGAGATCAAGTGAGGGAGCGACCTAAGGTAACATAGTGAAAGCACACTTGGAGTCGATATGGAGATCGGACTCAACAGAGGGCTGACCTATGGAATGGTGGGCGTGAGGGTCACCATTAACTCAATGTAAATCGAGAAGCGAAGCAACTTGGGGGTAACTTAGTGATGTACCCAAGCTGCATGAAGAGAGTTGGCATAGAAGATGAAACATGGCGCGAAGGCTTGGTGCTTTTCTTAGGCAGATGTCAAGGACATGAACTCTTGCAGAGGTAGAAGCATGATCATGTCGTTCCATGGGTTTCTTATTCTGATGGAGCAGACTCATCTTGCATGGTGCCAAAGATGAAGGGAAATTTGAGGCACATGCACCTTATCTCGGTGAAGCATTTGACAGAGGAACTAAGGCGACAGCTTGCAAAGGCGAAGTTGGTATCAAAAGGCCTTGGCACAGGGCAAAAGGACGCAGAGGCGGGTACTCTTGAAGAATATGCCACAGTGTTGCTATTCGAGTTGCCATGAGGAAAGCGGTGCGTAGCGGAGATTGTGTTAGTAGGGGTAGAGGCCTAGGATCCAGACAATGGTGCACCAATTTTAGTGAAGTCAGGGGACTTCAGAGGAGCTGTCCTAGAGTTATGCTTCGTCCGGGTGTGACCCGAGAGCGGGTGGACGAAGATCGATTGCCAAAGGAGCGAACAAAATCGAAGGTGGCAAAGGCCCTGCGATGTGTTGGTGGAGGCCACACATGGAGAGATCGCAGTTCGAGTTCATACCACAATGATCAGAATGCAAGAAGATGTCACCAGGAGGCGACATGGTGCGGCAGATCGTGGTGGAATAGTTCGAGGCAATGTGACACACACAAGACTTGTCCCGTGAGGGACAAGATCATACGGAGGTATGATCGATAGTGCGATTGGGAGCTCCACTTCGGTGAGCGACATGACGACAAGAAGGGCTATGGATTTAAGCAGGAAATGCCATGGTACCGCAGAGGCGGGTCTTCCGTGTGTGCATCGAATGTTGCATTAAATGAAAGTCTTGGGCATCAGCTTATGGGGGGCTGTGCACTACCGTAGGAGAAGCTCAGATGTAAGTACCAGTGAGTCCCATGGGGGGACTGGATCATGCAGAGGTATGATCAGAGGACAAGGCCGAGTAAGCGAACGTTGCGACCAATGAAGCTAAGGAGAACAGAAACGGTGCAAGCCCTGCAACATAATGGCGGAGGCCATACATAGGAGTTGCAGTCTATCTTTCCATCGACCAAGAGGAACTGCTCAGAGAACACGGAGGTGTTGAAGCAGGTGGTCGAAAAAGGACGAGGAAGCAATGACGAGTCCAGAGGGACTCAGCTACTAATGAGTCCCACTGGGGGGACTGGATCATATAGAGGTATGATCAGAGCAACTGAAGCGTTGGACTGTTTCAGAGCTCACATTCGCTTAAGGGAGCCCGGCAAGTCAGAGGACAAGGTCGAGTAAGCGAACGTTGCGACCAATGAAGCTAAGGAGAACAGAAGCGGTGCAAGCCCTGCAACATGATGGCGGAGGCCATACATGGGAGTTGCAGTCTGTCTTTCCATCGACCAAGAGGAATTGCTCAGAGAACACAGAGGTGTTGAAGCAGGTGGTCAAAAAAGGGCGAGGAAGCAATGACGAGTCTAGAGGAACTCAGCTACCCAGTGAGTCCCATGGGGGGCACTAGATCATGCAGAGGTATGATCAGAGCAATTGAAGCATTGGACTGCTTCAGAGCTCACATTCGCTCAAGGGAGCCCGGCAAGTCAGAGGACAAGGCCGAGTAAGCGAACGTTGCGACCAATGAAGCTAAGGAGAACAGAAGCGGTGCAAGCCCTGCAACATGATGGCGGAGGCCATACATGGGAGTTGCAGTCTGTCTTTCCATCGACGTAGAGGAATTGCTCAAAGAACACAGAGGTGTTGAAGCAGGTGGTCGAAAAGGGGCGAGGAAGCAATGACGAGTCCAGAGGAACTCAACTACCCAGTGAGTCCCATGGGGGGGGACTGGATCATGCAGAGGTATGATCGGAGCAGTTGAAGAGTTGGACTGCTTCAGAGCTCACGTTCGCTTAAGGGAGCCTGACAAGTCAGAGGACAAGGTCGAATAAGCGAACGTTGCGACCAATGAAGCTAAGAAGAACAGAAGCAGTGCAAGCCCTGTAACATGATGGCAGAGGCCATACATGGGAGTTGCAGTCTGCCTTTCCATCGACCAAGAGGAACTGCTCAGAGAACACAAAGGTATTGAAACAGGTGGTTGAAAAAGGGCAAGGAAGCAATGGCAAGTCCAAAGAGACTCATCTACCCCAAATCGAGCATCGGTTAGAATGAAGGTAGACTCAGAGGAGTGTCGCAATGTCGCAGAGGCAGATCTACCGATCGCGAAGAAGAGATGCAGATGCGAGACAACGGATAGTAGTGCCATGATCATGACAACGCTATGGTACCGTAGAGACGGGACTTCCGTGGAGTCATCGATCCCTTGCTCTCATAGAGGGAGAGCGCTTGGTCGTGATATGGGTCGTAGAGGAGGAGAATGCAGTGATAAGCTCTATGTACCTTGGCAAGGCTGAAGGGCAGAGGCCCGGGAACTTTGTAAGACCGGTGTCAATGGACGTCTCATCAAGATAGCCGTAAGTGAAGGACTTCAGGTCGATACAAGAGTGCAGGACCAAGGAACGAAGTAGGCAGTACACGGTGTTGTACCTTTGCTACTCCGAGGAGTAGGTGGCAGAAATGATGGAGAAGGCGGTACAATCCCAAATACGACCAAATCTATCGGAGACTTGCTCCAAGTTGGAGTAATAACTTCTTGCATTCCAGAAGTTCAATGACATTGAGAAGGTGAATCACAATAGCTGACTCAGCGCAAGGATTGCAAACACTTCAAGTGCTTCGGAAGTGTGAGCTAAGAGTAGGCGAATCCTAGAAACCGCATTTAAGTGTGTGATATGTTTGTCTTTTGTAATTGAATTGTCTAAATAGGGATGAGCTAAGCTTCTTCTTTTGCACATTGACAGTGTGATTGTGGATCTATTATTTTATATTTAATATTCATCTTTTATGGCCATAGTATTTAAACTTAGTTTTAGTATAATTCAGGTTTTTTTTTCGAGTATTTACTGAAGGGAGATTTGATAATCTTGCTATATGGTTGCTAAGCAATTTAGTTGGTTTGATCTTTAAATATTCTAGTCTTTTATTGATTCTACCCTGTTGTCCACGTACATTATCTCCATCAGCATAAGCAACCATATAGCAGTTGATATCTTTTCATTATTGGTCTGTCTGGTTGTTCTTTAGAATAAAGAAGTTCTACATAAGCAATAGACTAGCTATATATTATGATTGGTGAGCAAGCTTAGTTCATTGTTCTTGTAGTCTTTTTTCCTTTCCATGAATAGTACTGTGCCACGCCTTGTGTTTACACTTCGGTAGAATTGCAGACATTTGTGGTCCATCTTTGCTATAGGAAACTTGCGTTATATTCTGAAGCAGATGAGTTGTGGGGTTGGAGCCAATTGGGTCGGTTGTCACCCACTTGAGTCTGGTTGGATGTCGTTTTATTACAACCACATGGAAGATGTCGTAGAGATGATATTTTAAGAAAAGCTTTCCGTGTAAGGGATTCGAAGAAAAGAATTGTATCATCATGAGTTATTCATACAGTCTAAAAGGCATTTGATGTCCCTTTTAAAGATTTAGATTTCAGTGGTAGCACGTTCTTCGCAGCAAGCATAGCCTTTACGACCTTTAGACGTTGGCATGGTTTAGGTGGTCGGTGTCGGTGGCTTGTAATACTTTTTGAGTGGGATCCTGTGTCACCAATTTGACGATGCCAATGGTTGTTGGACCGCCTAAGGAGCAGGTGAGATCTTCCGATGTGGGTCTATTAGCGACGGGGACTCGAAGTTGGAAACATGCACCGTAGTATCTCCGAGATTTAGCCGGGGACATTAGATCAAGGCTTTATTTTTTTTTCTTGGTTTATTTGGGCGCAATTGTATGAAGTTTGCAGAGGCTTGAGCTTCTTAAGAGTACACGTATCGGATGCTTGATGAAATGCTCCAGCACGCAGTCACCGTGAGACACCATTTAAGCATCCATAAGTTAACAAAAGCAAGAATAGTCGATGTTATAGTCTTTTATTGATAATTCGTGTAAAGACGTCACGATGATGATATTATCACATCAAACGGCAGTAAGTGGTGTTGGAAATGGTGTTTGACCATGTCTGACTCGTTGTTTTGGAACAACACTTGCAATAAATATGTTCTCTAGATATAAGGGAACGAAATGTTTTTATTTGTTTGAAAATTAAAATATAATTAGTTCGAAAATTGGGAAAAATATTCGAATCGAATTCAGACGGTCTAAGAGAAAGGTTTGGTACAACTAATCTCTCTCTCCGTTTAATGCTGCAATGGGGCGGGTCAATTATTTTATTTGCACAGCCACCGGTGGATGAGAAAGAATCTCCGTTTCACACGTACTTCCAAATGCATTCGATTTTATTTTCTCCCAAGACAGGAACTCGGGATTGGTCGCTACGCTGTCTCCGTGTGGGCTTCACGGTTTCCAGTTTGGTGCGATTATTTCACTTGGATAGAAATCAGAGAGATGGTGGGGACCATTTGGAAGAGGACGTCTCGTCGGCAATGTCGATCCCTGGACACCATGACACGCCGCTGCGAGTGGAACAAACCCGCAGTTCAGGGCTCAACATGGAGAGCGTCAGAAGGTGGGAGGAGCTGCAGGTGGACTGCCTGGTCAACATCTTCCGCCGGCTCGCGCTGGACGACCTCACCCTCTCGGTGCCCTTCGTCTGCAAGTGCTGGTGGCGCGCCTCCCTGGATCCCTCCTGCTGGAGGTTCCTCGACTTCCGCTCCCTCGACTTCATGCCCTGGAGCCCCTTCAGCCGGAGCTTCACGGCCCTCTACCGCCTCAAGACCCTCTCCTTCTCCCACTTCATGCGGCTCGTGGTCGACCGCAGTCGCGGATCCGCGGAGGAGCTCATCTTTCCGTTGTCCTTCGGCGCATCCATCCAAGACCTGGTCTACGTCTCCATCAAGTGAGTGCAAGTATGGTCCCTCTTTCTCCTTCTGCCCTCGTCGTCACCATGTCCGCCGTGTTCAATGAACATCCTCTGCCCCTCCCCCCAAATTCTCAGATGCCCACGGTTAAAGTCTCTTGCTTTGCCTGATAACTTGATGCTAGAGGACGACCTCCGCATCCCGGATCTCGTCGGAAGTTGGAGAGATCTGGAGCAGCTCGAGATGGAGACCAAGCCCTCCTCGTTCCTGCGAGTGATCGCCGAGATCGGCCGCAACTGTACCAAATTCTCCCGGCTCAAGGTGCGCGGTCTGATCGACAAGGAAGACGCCAAGGCCATCGTGGATCGTATGCCGCAGCTGAAGCACTTGGAGCTCAGCAAATCTTACTTGGCCAAGGATGAGCTGGTGGTGATCATAAGCGGCTGTAGCAAGCTAGAGAGACTGATCGTGAGGGATTGCCTCGGGTTTCAGGCAGACGACGAGGTCCTAAGATTGGCATCAAGGATCACCAGATTCGAACACGAGGGTTCCAAACTGCTCGATGATTATGGATACGAGACGGATGAGTCGGAACAGCAGACCGGATTTTTCTACTGGTGATGGAAACCTCGTGTTCTTTGTTCTATTTTTCCCCAGCGGACACGCCTTCTCATTTGAATTTGTTGGTGTTCATCTCATCTCTTTCCTGCATCACACCGCTCAAAGTCTTGGCAGCTAGTTCGGGCTAATTATATTTATATAATCTTATTTAAAAATTATATTGAAATCTCTATAATAAACTGAAATATGCAGTTTTATTTATTTTAATGTTATCAATTTTATCGATGAAAATATAAAAATAAAGAGTAAATTTTTTTTTAATGTTTTGATTGGTGGTATCAGACGGCATTGATGATGGTGAACGACGGTATTGCGAGGGGCCACAGGTGATTGTTGTGAATGAGAAAAACAATGATGAGAGGTGAGGATGGTTTTGCATATGCATCGATGCTAATGAAGTTGCTGAGTGACCCTTTCGTTAATATGCATTTGCGTTGATGATCCTTCCGTCGCTTAGTAACAATGTCAATGTTAACACAGATGCAGAGCAACGAAAGAGCCACTTGGGTGACTATTGTGGATGAGGAGAGCGATGACGAGAGGTGAGAGAGAGTTATGTTGTATTTGCATCAATGCTAATGCAGATACAGAGTAGCACTTATCTATCTCTCTACTTACCTTATCCACAAAAGCTACCTGAGCGATCCTTTTATCGCTCTGCATTTGCATCATCGTCGATGCACTTGCTGAGCAATCATTTCGTCACTTTGCATTTATGTCAACATCGATGTAATTACCAAGCGATAAAACGATCTTTGATTCAGATGCCGACCAATCCTTTCGTTGCTTGATAACTACATCAATGTTGATGTAAATATAGAGTGACGAAAAAGTCGCTCGACATCTGACGCTGACATAGATGCAAAGCGTACGCAAGGTCGCTCGACATCTGACGCTGACATAGATGCAAAGCGTACGCAAGGATCGCTCGACAACTAAATCGGCGTCAATACAGATGCAAAGATGCTATCATCTCTCGTTGTCACTCTTCTCATCCACAATAGTCACCCATGGCCCCCAATAATGACGTAGTCCACCACCAACGATGTTGTCTGGAATCACTAATTAAAATATTAAAATTATCTTTTTGATTTTGATTTTTATATTTTTATCGATAAAATTGATGATATTAGAATAAATAAAATAAATATTTTTATTTTTATAATTATAAAATTTTAAATATAAAATTTTTTAAGTCTAAAGATTGAAATACGAAGGAGGTCAAAATACATTACTAATATATGTAATTAACCCTCCTACTAGTCTCTTGTCGGTGACGTGTCGTACGATAGTCTCAAACATGATGCTCTGCGTTCACGTAGAGATGATACGTACTGCATCAACTCTGTTGCAGCTGCAAATAAGAAGGGGTAGGATAGCATTAGAAGCCATATACTACATATGGCAGTATAAACATATAAAGCAAATTGCAGGAGTAAGAAAGCAAATGGGCGAATGTCTTAAAAAATACCCTAATTTTAGTATTTTCTAAACAGTAACCTCACTTTTCAAATTTTAAAAACAATGATCTCTAAATGGTGATGTACCGAATTTGCCCCACTGAGTCATTATGTTGAACTGATGAAAAGGATCGGTATTTTTGAATTTTAGATTTTGATAATAAAATATAAGTTTGATAAACTAATATATTTTTGAAATAATAGATATAGAAAATACTTTAATCGTGGACTCAGAAAATCAAATAACTAAATATTGAGCTAGAGAGTCGAACATTACGTCAAAAGATTATCGTGTCAAATTAGATATTGAGCCGGAGGAATAAACAACATGCTAAAGAACGAACATCGTACTAAAGGTTAAAACATTATGTCTAAAAGATCAAATATCACGTTAAAAGATTGGAAGTCATAACAAAGTCAACATGCTAAAGGATTGAGTAATATGTTGGAAGATAAAACAATATATCGAAAGTTCAGATGACATATCAAAAGATCGTATGACATGATAGAAAAATGAATAATGTACATACTAATAATCACTTTGTTAATTATCAGAGTAGCCATTTGACCACGTTATAGATATCGACGTAGGGAGAAGTATTATCTATTACTTGGTAGAGCTGGTCGAGGATCTTAAGTTTTATATTTTTCAATTTGGCTATTAAAGCATAATCATTTTTTTTTGTAAGATATGAATATTTATAAATTTATTTTAATTAAAGTGATTATTAACTTTATATCTACTCGGGCTATAATTTTATGGAAGCATCGAGATGTGATAGTTACACTGAACATATATAACCCTAGTGTAGATGACGACTAGCACTTGTCAATGATTATGTGCTTCTCTCCGATAACAAATGAAAACAATAGACTCTTATGTTCCTCTCCGAGGACGATAAAATCCTCTAGTCCTCTTTAAAAACAAATAGTTGCGACATCCTTTGCATCTTAGTTGACGACATTATTGGGTGTCGACAACCTTATATCTTTTCTAGTGGCGATAACCTCATGACCGCTTTGGCAATCCTATCTCCTCTCCGATTATGGACGAGGGTGTCTTTATTGGCGACGCATACATACATTTAAATAATAGTCATAGAAACCAATGTATTAATTGAAAAATCAAGTAATATTTTTTTAAATATTTCATTCTTCAACAGTTTAAGTGTGCGGAGTTACATTTCAATTACACTCGGACTACGATTTAAAAAAATTTGATAAGAAGATTAATTTTTTTATATATAATTTAGAAAATTCGTGCAAAGATATTTTTGAAGTAAGGCATTTTTCAGAGCATTCAGCCACATATTCAACAGTGCAAAACTCTTGTCTTCGCCGTTTCTCGACTTAGCCATCTCGAAAGTCCAAAACTCTAACAGTTCGCCTTTGTCATTTCAAGTATTTTGTTTTTTTACATATCTCGTGGTCATCTGGGCCCGATGCTGCTCTAATGGCTAAAAACACAAAGGATTAATAATTTAACATTTTTGAAAATATGAGTCACTATTTGGAAATTTTGAAAAGTGATATTACTATTTGGGACACATTTTTTAAAGGGCAAAGATATTTTTGAAACGTATTAAAAATGCAAAACTCCAATAGTTTGGGCTGTTTCCAATTTAGATATCATTTTGCGTGTGTCGTGGCCATTTGGACCCCACAGCGCTCCATCCAAGAGGTGGATGACCGGTGGAAAAGCTCATAAGAAGATGTCGGTGAACCGGTTCAGGTCCCATTGACTTTTGCTGGAGCCATCGTCATCGTCTTCTCCTCGTCTCCCTGGAATCCTCACAGAACTTGGTGGAGGTGGCACCGAGAGATCTTTAGGGATGGAGAGTTTGTCGAAGAATCTGTGCCTCGAGATCTTTCGCTTGATGGACTGCACCTCCCTTGCCGCAGCTGCCCACGGTCTGTCCTCGGCTCCTTTCCTGTTCGGGGCTCTTGTTTGATTCTTTCTTTTCGTTCTTTTTCTTCATCGAAACTTTCTCCATCCGTAATGAACTCCTCACTAGATCTACGTAACTTGTTGCGATCATAAGTTTCTTGATTTCCCATGTATCTTGTATAACATCCTTCTCATAATAATGCTTTCTGGAGTGCACTCAGTACGCAAGCCGTATATTTGTTCTCTTTCATGCAGTTTTCTACCAAATTTATAATTGCTAATCTCATCCATATGGTTAATTTTCTTTAACACTCTTCATGGCGATGGAAACGGTAGTGTGCAGAGAGTGGAGGAGATTGGCATCTGACGATGAACTGTGGTCCGAACTCTTTAAGAAAAGATGGGGAAGCGACTGTGCTGCATCGTATGCCCCGAGGGGTTCCAAATCCTGGAAGGACGTTTATGCAGTGAGATTGGCATCTGAGGATGATGCATCGTGGTACAGACTCTTTAAGAAAAGATGGGGAAGCGGAAATGCCGTATTTTATGCCCCGAGGGGTTCCAAATCCTGGAAGGATGTTTATGAAGCGCACGACCGATGTGAACTGCTTGACTTGTAAGTTTCCTCCTCCCATCCTTTGTTGAGTGAGATCTCTCTGCAGCCTGTGTCTTCATTTCTATGCTCAGAACGAAACCATTTGGATGTCGCATCTCAGGGACTTAAAGCTCATAAGAAAAAGTGGAGATTACTATGTCATCCGTGGGGACTATGTCCATAAGTATGTGCCCTCAGGTGAGGGAGCAAAGCTTCCACCGGGATTTGGTGACAGAAAGATGATTGATTCTGCTTTCTTGGTGGAAGATGAATGAGTTCGTGCTAGCTAATGTCGATGCAGATTCAGACTGATCGATGTGCAGCTAATGTCGATACAGATTCAGACCGATCGATTCTGCTATACTCCTGTGTGTAATGAAGACAAAATTTGAGCTTCTTGGAGAGCTCCTTCTTCGAGAAAGCGAGTGCCGAAAACAAACTGTGGTAGATGTCTCTCTTGATCAACAGTATAGCAACAGTTGTCTTAAGCAGCACAAGAGAAGTCTTCCGTTGTTGTCATCTGTCGGAGGAGAGAAGACTTGGAAATCAAAGTATAGATACTTAAAAATCAACAAACCATATAATAAACCAAAAACTTAATTTAAAATTAATGATGTTATGCACAAAAAAAAATAAATTCTTCAAATATATCCAGCTAATCATAATTCAAATATAAATCCTTTTGTATATCCAGACATAGATCCCCAACATTTTCTTTCATCTTTTATTTTTAATATATCTAGATTCATTAGAGAGAAAATAAAAGAATACTCAAAGCTTTTTCTTCATATATATTCATAAAATATACACATTTTAATTTTAATATATAATTTTTTTCACAAAAGGAATCCTTTCCATGCTTAGGATTTCTTGTCATGTTCAATAATCCAAAAATACTTAGCAACCCCAGTACAAACCAATACTAATGTGCAGTTGTTCATATCATTCCTTAAAATATACTTTATCATATTAACTATTGGAAACCCTTCAAGCTGCTTGAGCGGCATCCTTATATATATATATATATATAGAGAGAGAGAGAGAGAGAGAGAGAGAGAGAGAGAGAGAGAGTTACTATTGCGGTTGATCTATTACTATACAAAGAGACTGTACATGTACAGGCTTGAGAGTCTGTTCTTTTAACATAAAGGTTGTAAATGTGGTAAGGTTTTAGGATTAGAGTCTAAGGTTTAGTTTATAAGGTGTTCTTTAGGGGTCGGTGTTAAAGGTTTAGAGGGTTAAATTGGATATGTTGAGGTTTACAGCGCATCGGGTGTTAAATTTGAGAGACACTCTTTAACATAATATTACACTTTGAAAGACTCTACCCGAGAGAAAGGCTGTGAGGTGATGGATGGGAGTCAGAGATGTGACCCAATGCATGACGTTGGTCTTTATGGTTTCGAGGCGTGAGGTTGACGCAGTCTTAATTTCCACTGTTGTTGTGTTCCTCGTTGTCCTCCCAAGCAAAACCCCAAGAGACCCATCGATCGACCCATACATACCTCATGAACCCTAAGCCTCCATCAAGCTGCACAGCCTTTCAAGTCATGACCCCTACCTTCTTCTACAGGTCAATGCCACACGTATTCTATTCTCCCAGATTTCAAATGTCTCTCTCCTCTCCATCTTTGTGTTGTTTGGAACTAAACACCAGTGTGTGACTGGATCTCCACAACATCGCTGCTGGGAAACTTGCACAAGTGAACATTAAGAGAGGTGTTCCTTCGTTCTTGATCATGCTGCAAGCCACCTCCCATGCAGGCTTCCAAAATCCTTGAGTGCCGGCTTACAGCTATCAGATCACGTGAGATGACAAGAGCTTTACATCACAAAGATCTGATAGGTTTATGTGGATCTCGGAAAACGAACTATACAGTGTGAGATGTCACCCAAAAAATTCACGACAAACTGATGGGCAATATCTCCTGGTTTTCCACCTTGACAGCTCGTCGGAGGAGTCAACAATGTTCTTATAGTATATTGCGATGAAACCTTTGTAAAGCAAAAGGACTCGAGAACACTTGTCAAGATGGGAAAGATTTTGATCGACTACTACCTGACAAGTTTTCTTTCATATGGTTTTACTTGAAGCACGAGCAGCACCAAAAAGAGACGGGAGAAGAAATGGATGGAAGATCTACATTTCAACATATATATGGATTGTTGTCTAGTTGGTAAGCATCTGCTAACTTGGAAGACAAAACCAGGTGTTGGTGAAGTAGAAACCGGATGAGAAGAAAAAACAAGGGTTATATTTAACAAGATCGATAAGATCTAACATCAAGAAAGAGCGAAAAAGGGAGGAAGAAAGAAAGAAAGAAAGGAAGATCTATTCTTTCTGGATGCAATGATAAGGTAATGATGAAACTCTTTTTCTTAAGACAGAATGAAAGAGCTGGTCAAAGTTCCACCATCATTACACCAATCCTTTTCTCTTTCCTTGACGATTAGAAATCAAGAAAACCAAGATAGCAATAAGAACAGCACAAAGGAAACGGCAATCAAGAACAAGAAGGTGAAGAAGACAGACCTGTGCATGGACCTCAAGATTACCCATGAAGATGGAAGCTGTGATTGGGGGGAATGAAGCCTGGTCCGAGATCTCCCGGAAGCAAAAGAAGAGGAAAGAAGATACAAGATCTATTGATCTCATGTTATGGAAGCCTCGAGCCAGACGACATTCCCCTCAAAGGAAAAGCTTCCTCGTTCTTCCTTCTTTCTCCCCCCCTCAAGTCTCGGCTTTCAGTCTGCGGATGGAAACAGAGACCCAAGAGAAAGAGAGACAGGAGGGTGGTGATGATAGGTGAAATGATTACCTTAGAGAGATAGAGAGAGAGTCCTCGGTGGTGGAGTCTGGAAATGGAAGATAAATAGCAATAAAGGAAGGGGTGGTAAAGAGAAGAGGAGTGAAGCCCATAAATTAAGCTGCAGGTGACCAAAACCTCTACAGTTGGATTTCAGAGCTCACCCAGAGGCTCAACAGATCTCTCTCTCTCTCTCTCTCTCTCTCTCTCTCTCTCTCTCTCTCTCTCTCTCTCTCTCTCTCTCTCTCTCTCTCGGATTAAAACTGGTCTGCAGCTCCTTGAGAACATTGCCACAACCCATACATTTCCGTCTATCCATCAACGGCCATCAAAACCCAGGAACAAGTAAACGTCGATTCCGCCACCCTGCAGTCTGCACCTGTGCAACATCGTTCTGCTATACGTAACAGTGTTGAACGATGGAGAGAAGACGTGCTTCTCTCTCTCTCTCTCTCGCTTCGTCTCCTGACCTCGGAATTCGAAACCTACTCCACCGTTCCACGTGCCCGGTCCTCCCTATAAACAAACATTGCCCCTTCTATGAGGAAAAAGCTGTGAAGAGTGGTTGGAAAGGATCACTGTGATTATTGTACCAGGAGGAGGCCGAGAGCCCTCAGAGCTTTTACTTGCTCCGCTGCAGGAATATGATCGATTTGATGCCAAGTATTAGATGCTGATCAAGGTGTTCCGTGTGCCTTGGGATTTTGAGCTCATAGAACTTGGAAAACAAGGCTTCTGCAGCACGCCTTCAGAGAGAGAGAGAGAGAGAGAGAGAGAGAGAGAGAGGGGTGTTTGGTCTTTGATATCAGTGCTCCGTGCTCGATTTCCTGGTTGCAGATTTGAGAGACGAACTTGGCTGTGACACACGAGCCCAATGTTTAGTTAGGTTGAGACAGCAGAACAGGTCATGATGCATCATTGTGGCAAGCAAAGCCGAAGAGGCGATCACACGTCGCGTCTTGAACGGCGCTCTTCGTGTAGGGCGTTGTGTCACCACTCTGTAGTCCATGAACGCAGCATGGTGTTCATGGTAAGCAAGGTAGCTCATCTTGAGCTCCTTTCTCTGCTGACGTTCATCATGCTGCAGATGCTCTCGGGCTCTTTGGAGAGGGTTGTCTGTGATCTGGATCTCAAGTTTAGATCTACCATAGGCTGATGTAATCAGTACGCTGTGCCTGAATGCCTATCTGACCCTCGAGAACCAGAAATCCCTACAGTTTGAAGACCCAACTAATAGCCTCTAATTATTCTGACTCTGACGACCTTAAAGAACGTAGGTTGATTGGTTGACATCCTTTCTCGACAATGGTGTGATGTGTTTTTCCTCCTTTTTCTCTTTCGGTGTATGCTGCAAAAAAAAAGCCATCATGTTGAGCTCATCAGGTGTGTTTCATGTGATCAAACTTGACTCTTCTTCATTGCACAGCTTAATTTGCGCTTTTATGATTCAGATTGATCGTAAAAGAGGAACTTCTTAGTGTCTGTTGGCTGCTTCATTGCTGGAATGCGAGTTATGAGCTTATTCTCTCTGTTATCAGCCCACAACAGAGCCAACTCTTCGTTCTTAGTTTGGGTCAATATACAGGACGATGCTTCAAGTCAACTCCCGTGCCAACTTTTGGTGCCATTAACCCCATTAGCAATTTACTCTCTTATTACTGTGCCTTATTCCAAATTTGTGTCAGGATTTCACCGACATGTTTGTTCTCTGTCTCTCCTACATTCACTCACTCAATTCCTTAACATCTGAGTCTCGTAAATCCAGAAGATATGGTGCCCTTGCCATAACGGAGATCATCAGAATTGCAAAGACCTTTGACTGAGGACAGACCTGTGATCAAAGATGAAGCAGCAAGCAGGAAAGGCAGTCTTTGGTCCCCTCGATTCGTAAATGGTGATAACTCGAGAGTGAGCTATTAATTCCGGAAGTCAGCAAGTCTTCTGGCAGAAGAGTCAGACGGAAGGTACGAGTGTTCCCCACCTCCCGTCAGTAAAGGCCAGTGATGAAGCTGAGCCACAACCTGTTGTAGGTTACAGGTGATGGATGCATCCATCAATTCCACTTCCTCGAGGAGGAGATCCTGCGATGACAAACGTCAAATCCAAGGACTTTTCCTTGGTTTCAAAGCAATCTCATGTTACCTCGAGGCGAGGAAAGGTTTCTGCAGCTTGATTCCAAGTGTTGCCAGGGGACTCTGTTCTATGACTTGGTTCTTGAGCAGCAAATTGCGGTGAGTTCACTGAATAGAATGTCTTCAGTACTTCAATCTACAGCTCCATCGATGCTTACCTTTGGACAAAAGCTGGATTGGATTCCTCGAGTCACTGAGCAAGATGCTTGTCACTGAGTAAATCCAAGTAGGGACCATGCCTGCCATGGATGCAGTGGGGGATCAGCTTGGCCATTGAAAGAAGGAAGTTCATCTATTTGCCTAACATATATAATCTTCTTCTTCATCATCATCCAAGCTTCCTCCCATCAACATGGAATTGTTTTGAGAAGATCCAACAAACTCTCTCTCTATATATATGTTACCGAGATGAATCTGCTTTGACCAGTGTAATTCGACAACTGGATCCTTCTTTTCGTGGATTTTTGGCTCTCCTAAGCAAGGCAGAAAACACACACTGGTCCACACTTTTGTCCCCACGCAGATCCAAATCCTCTAAACCACACCAAACAAATCCAACAACAAAATAAGAAGCTTCTTACAACACACACACACAAATATACAGCTGACACACTCGAGCACGCCAAGAACAAAATGGAAAACTTGGAAGAGAAGGGGCAACAAAACAAAAATTCTATACCTGTTTGGAAAAACCAGAGACCACCGAGTCGGTAGACCGAGTTAGAGAATCGGCACAAAGAAATAAGACATTTCTTTTTATGGAAGAGAAATCTTTAAGAGGAGGAAGTAATCGTCAATGGTTAGGTTTAGAGCTTGTAGATGATGAGGAAGCAGGGGAGCACCGCTCTGGGATCCAATACTACGAGCTCCCCGTTCCCCAGGCTCACCGACTCGGCCTCCGAGTCGGGATTCGACTCGCCCCTCACCCGGCCCGCGATGACCCGGCACACCAGCATCGACTGTCGCCCGGCCCCGCCGCCGCCGTACGCATGCGCCCCGCCGCTCCCCGCGAATGTCCGGACCCCCTCCACCTTCCTCCCCGCTGAACACACCGCGCCGCACGCCACCCCGGCGTCGTACACGCACCTAGCGCCACCCCCGCAGTAGAACCGCATCATCTCGTTGCCGTCGGCGGCGCAACGCGCGTCGTTGTGTGCCCTGGCGCGGGCCGCCGCGCGGTACTCCTCGAACCGGACCACCGTCCGGGCCGGGTTGTGGACCCGGAAGAGCATCTCGATCTCGCCCGGGAAAGCCGCGGCACCGCCGCCGTTGCCGGAGGAGGAGGAAGATGCCCAGCTCGAGCTAAAGATGATCTCCACCACGCGCCGCGAGGAGTGGCCCGCCGGCAACTCCGCCAGCGTCGGGAAGGGGGTCGCGTGGGTGGGCCCCACGAGAACCCGCGCTGCCTGCAGTGGCTTGGACGGGCGGGCGGGCCTCGGTCTAGCGTGATGCTTGGCCCTCGTCTTGGACCGCTGCTTTTCGGCGAACGAGGACGAGGACGACGCCGAGGAGGGGCGCTTAGGGACGAGGGAGACGACGTCCTTAACGGCGTGAGAGGAGTTGCCGCAGGAGACGGAGGCAAGCAGCGGCTTCTTGGACGAAGACGACGACGGCGTCGCCGGGTAGACGACGTCCTCCACGGCGCTAGA
Source organism: Musa beccarii (assembly GCA_024322285.1). Classification (NCBI taxonomy): domain Eukaryota; kingdom Viridiplantae; phylum Streptophyta; class Magnoliopsida; order Zingiberales; family Musaceae; genus Musa; species Musa beccarii. The sequence continues at coordinate 56,514,887 of CM044394.1, forward strand.
CTTGCATTGCAGGGACTTGACCCACCCGGTCGCCATGTCACGGCGACGCTGACGGCTATGACAGCCAAAAATGGCAAAGAGGGAAGAAGAGCATATAAGAAATGATCCAAACAAAAGATGAAGAGAAGACGAGAGTTAGTATGGTGGGATGCTGCCGCTGGGGGCGGGGAGAGGAGCTGGTGGTCCTGTTTGTAATGCATGCATCATTTATGGTGCTGCTCTGCTCTGCATTAGATTTTGTTGTGACTAGGAGTTATATCTAACACATTCATGCTGGATCTTACGGAGAGGTTCCTCTTCCTCTCTCTCTCTCTCTCTCTCTCCTGGAACTGCTCTCTGTTACATTTACACCTCTTTATTGCACTTAGCTTTGACCTTTTCTCTTTGGGCCAGAGACTGAACACATTTATCTCCTCTCAATTAGTGTGTATGCATGTATTCATTCTTTCATGCTCTTCATCTGACTCCAAATTGTAACATTACTTCCATTGTCTTCAACTTTGCAGCGGAGGATGCTGTTGCCAAGTCTGACCCATTCGAAACCTACTACTACACAGCCATAAACACTGTCTTTAGTTGGCTACACACTGCTCCAGCAGACTTGACGTGATCTCCTTGCAGCTAAAGAATAAAATCCAACCTCTGAAGTGGTATTTGCAGCTAAAGAACTATGCAATCATATTCTCATGTCATGTGCAGGAACAGTCCACACAAATTGCATGGAGGAGGGATTCGTCGGTAGACGTGACATCAACAAGCCAACGCCCATCCCTTCGAGAACTTTCTTCTGCGGTCAATGAGATATCTGAAACACGCAATGGACAACAAGGACAGCGCCATGGAAATGGCATGTGGAATAGACTAAGCTCATTGGAGTCCTTTGAAGCCTTTTCTTTTGCTTTCTGTGAACTTCTGTGCGCAAACTCTCTCCGCATCCTCCTCTATTGATCTTTGCCACCTTGCTGAAGACAGGACGAGCGCCTTCACAGTCTTCCTCTTTGGCAGTTGCATGTGAGTTGCAGGTAGAGTTCCATCATAGGCTTGTTATTGTGCACACTCAACAGTAAGCAGATCTCTTGCTGGTTAATAAGAGGCCTGATGATGGAATTGAAGGCCTTCAGAAACCATGGCAAGTGCAGTCGAAGGTGATTCACTCCCCGCGTCAGAATGCTGTACTGAAGAGAAATGGAATGGGCCAGAATAATGAATTCAGTGTTGTAAGCAGCACTGTTGTTGTCACAGACAAACATGCACCACCCAGTCCACATGATGCTGGCTCTGGATAACTCATTAAGCATGTAATTTACCATGATGCATGATACTTTGGTCATCTTCGTCTTCTCCAACCGGAGGAAGGAAGCTCCTCGATGAAGAAGAGAGTCAGAAGGTGACCCAAATTTTGAGCCAAAAAGGTAAAGAGGAGTTTCTTTTTGTGCAACCCATCACCGCTTTAGCATCATCATCATCATCAGTCGTGGAGCTCGGAGCTTGTGGGGGACAAGGCCACGGGAAAGACGACAGCTTTGAGATTTTTGGCATGATGAAGCGATGGAGTGGGGCGGTGTTCAAGGTAATGGAAACTGGATCAACGGAAGCCTGTTTGTGTGAGGATAGTTTGAATGGCAATGGAAACCACTTTAATCGAGGTGCGGGACAGTCGAGCTTATTACTGTCAGCCTTTGTTCTCTCACGCCTACTTCGAATCGCAGCCAAATCCTGCATTTTGGGATGAGGCCTGCGTGTTGATGCATCGATGGGGCAAACGAGTGTCGTGAGATGCCTTCAAGTCACCATCTAAAAGGCCCATGGACCTCGGCCTATCACCAGTTGTTTGCAATGATTGAGAGCTCAGCTGCTGGACTCATTCCAATATGTTTCTGATCCAGTAGTTAAGGGTCGGATTTAGTAGACAGACGGACATAACATCACCATCAGTGTACAGTTGATGCACAACAATCGTGTGCTCAAGTTTGATTCCAAGCAGGAAGTGACAGGGTGCCCTGTTCAGCTTGTGAGGGTCTCCTGTTAGATCAATCTTCCTTCCCGCTTCTCAGAGACCACTGTTGGAAGAGTGCAACCATCCGAGCTGCAGGTAAGAGATGAGAACTTGTGCTGGAAGCAGATTCAGATGATTGGACCTTGAATGGATCAGATAGGTGTGTGCCGATTCATTCAGAGAACTTATGAAACAAGCAGTTCTGTTCTTTGAACACAAGAAAGACCAGTATGCTGGGATAAAAAATTTCTGTGAACACATCACATGTTGTTGCTACTGAAAGAAGTGATCCACCAAACACTGCATACATTCTGGTATAAAGTTACTGCCATCATTCAACATCCAAAGACTACATTTATTCCACTCCAAAGTGGGCAGGCTGTACTACCCCACTAGATTATACAATACAAGTGAAGCTCAACTGCTGGACCATTCTTACAGTCTATATGAAGCTAAAGAAAGGCAAGAATCAATGAGGACATCTTTTGGAAAGGGTGAGACAAATCTGCAACTGTGAACATCTCAGCTATTAATAGTGAGTTTATATACATCAAGAGTGAGACTATAGACTCTGGCACACCATGGATCATGTGTCTTCTGTCAAGAATAATTTCTAGCAGTTTGCTCTCTCAGATGTGGTGAGTTGGCTCCACAATTCCCATGGCTTGGAATTGAAAAGATGAAATCCAGAGACAGCCTGCATCAACAGAAAGAAGTTCCTGCAATGTGCTTTTGTAATGCTGTACTTTCCAACTGGCTGCGTCCACATCTAGCCAAGTGGCAGTGAAGGCCAAGTCCCTGCACATCTAGCAAATGCTAATTAAGACTTTTAGAAGGCCAAAAGCAACAAATCCCGATCACATGATCTCTTCTTCAATGCATCAGCTGTAAAGTAGACACTAAAGACCAGATGTACCACACCGGAAGCCTCTGATCAGAGACAAAAATTGATATCATTGGATTTTGTTGATTTCATATCCTTGCAATCTATCTAAACCATAGGTGAAAGGTGAACCATGATGCATCTCCAGCTTGTTTTGTCCAAAGAAGAGAGAAGGCAACCAAAACAAGGTTCAGAAGTGTTTTATAGTTCGATGTTTTGTTCCCGGTCCCGTTAGGGAAAACTTTAGATGTCAGATGTGCAAGTGGTAGTATGAAAGTCATCAAGTGGAATCACCATGAGCGATGCATGATGTTCCCCCGGTAATAAAGCTAATGCACATCTCCACAACCATATGGTCCATGCAGCGAATCCACCATTTTGACTTTGCTGAGATATCCGATCCAAAGCTCACAAGTGATGCAAATTTGCTAAACAAACACATGGAACTGTCACCTATAAAAGTGGATCTCATAAAACGTCTGCTATTTCGAAGAGTTAAATCACTTTTGTAGGCACATCGATGAGACAACTTACAGCACTGCAGTTATCACTACCAGATGAATGATCATCATCTACCGATGTCTTCAAGCCGCCTGATAACTGCTCTGATATCTGGTCGGAGAGCAGGTGAAGGAGAGCAACAAGTCATTGCAAGTTGAAACAGCATCAGTAAACCTTCTTCATTAGTGGAATTCTGATTTATACTATCCTCTAGGAGCTTGGAGCTAAAAACATCCGAAACTTTATGCTCAAGAACTAAAATTCTCAGGGAGGTGGGGAGATGAAGGTCTTTGGACCGCAAGAAATTGTTGGTGAGGGGGTCCTTTTGAGTGAGCATTTCGAGAAAGACCACCCCCAAACTGTAGATATCGGTCTCTCTGCTGGCATCTTTCATCTTGATCAGCTCAGGTGCTCTGTAACCCTGGGATGCCGGGGCTTCAAGCATCTCTAGGCCAGCTGCAGGATTCAAGATGATATGCAAGCCGAAATCTGAGAGCCGAGGCTGGAAATCAGCATCAAGTAATATGTTGTTCGATTTGAGGTTTCCATGGATTATGGCCTTCTCATACCCATTGTGCAGGTCGTCAAGCCCCCTGGCGACACCACAAGCTAATTTGTAGATAATATCCCATCTGTGTGCTTCAGCAACACCGGCTGTGAATGGAAAAAACTGTTAAATTCCGTAAGTAAAGACTTAAGTGTGAATCAAGGGACTATGTATAACAAACCAAACAGTGTGAGAAACCAAGTGTAGAACAACCAATTAATATAGCCAAGCACAAAAGCTATCTATATATAAGATGGAAAGATTTAAATCTTCAACACCCAAATTTGCAGCATATGCCAACCATTTGTTCCAAATCATTCTCTTTTTTCTCCCTAAAAAAGCCTCCATTTTATTTCTTAGTACAAGATTCTGGTCCAAATGAATTACAAGCTAACAAATGCATGATAATTCTGCCTTCGAGAATAAGATTTCTGCCTCTCCAAACTCAATCACTGAACATAACATATGACTCGAATGCCAAATCTAAGAGAAAATATTCAAGTAGCTAATATATAAAACAGAAGATTAATACAAAAGAACGTAAAAAGGAGTACAATGCATATCAAAACTATTCTAATAACAAAACTCATGCAAAATCCTGATTAAAATTGATTTTTAAGTTGAATTGCAATCTTAAATGCCACAAATGAACCCGAAAAATAGTTCAAAACTGATGAAAAAGATGGCAGAAATCACACCTCTTAAGAACTGAGCAAGAGTTCCAGAAGCATAGAAAGGATGCACGAAGAGCTTCTCCCCTCTCGGCCCCACGTACATGGCCCCCGTCGGCACCAGATTCGGGTGCCGGACCGATCCCAGCATCCGGACCGCTGGCAGCACCTCCTCAATCCGCCCGATACAATCCGGCCGGACAAAGCGGAGCAGAGCCACTGACTTGCTCCGCCGAATGCACGCCCGATAAAGAGTCCCATAGCTCGACTTGGCGACCACCTCCCCCGGCGCGTCCAAGATATCGTGAGCAGTCAAATTCTCCCAACCGGCGAACTTGATCAGCTCTTCCGTCTCCAATTCCTCCTCTACCGCGTACCGAACTCCGCCGCCGTCCTCCAAAGAACCTTCTTTCGCTCTTCTCGACAGGAATCTCCTCCGAAAACAATGATGCCACGCGTACAAGAGGAGGAGGATGAGAAACGAGCAGGATAAACCAAGAAAGACCTTAGCACCATGGTTATTTCCCATATTCTTCTTTCTGGCCTTGATCTAGCTGCGAGACCTCGAAAAAGACTTCACTTTAAAACAAAGGGAAAACAGAGATTTATTTTTGTTGTTGGAGTGAGGATTAGACTAGGAATGCAGAGATGGGAAGCTTCGGATGTCGAAGGAGGAGGAGGAGGAGGCAACGAACAAAATGGTACCTTCCGTTCTTGGGAGGAGGATTCGATGGAACTTTTAAGGGGGAAGAACCCCAGGGATGCCTTGGGGCGGGTTTCTCAGGCAATGCAAAGAGAAGGGGAGCCCATCCTTGGGGGAAGCAAATGCCGCCGGAAGGCAAGGGGGAGGGAAACTAGTTGGGTTATCATCGCTGGCGTGATGGATCACACGCGGAGCGTTCTGGTTTGCTGCAGGCAGACTGTGCGGTGTTCTAGGCCGTGTTTTGGTCATTTGTGGAGGAGCCACGCCGCGTGCGGACGAAACGATCTCATCTTAATATTTGTTGCGTGAACTACAAGATTGGGGTGTTAGGGTTTAGGTAACCCAGAAGATTCGGGTTAGGTACGGTCACGATGTTCTCTACGAGCATGGCCTTCAGTTTATTTGTAGGGTAGGATCAGATGTTGCATTAATGGCAGCCTGATGCATTGTTGCAATGGCCTGCCTCAACCACGTAGATGTTACATGTTTTGTTTTGCGTCCACAAGATTCAGACGTGTGTTCGTCAGCGAATACAAACTCTGTATTAATATTAATCTCAGATAATTTTTCTTTATCATGTCCTCACTTAGCAAGAACTCAAGCAAACAGAGAAATGCTACATTATTGAATCCAATTTGGCCTAGATGTTGTGCTTGGGAAAGAAATGTGAATTCATTATTACGATAAACTGGGGAATAATAACATAAATAAAATAGATAACGACTGTAGTTATGTAGTCACTCAACACAAGTATATTACAACACAACACAATACCATTTATATATGCACAAGGGAGGCGGCGCAGTGTTGTAATCCATATACATGTTACAGGATACAAGAACAAAGCTCAACTCTTCCTTGCCTACTCGTTTCCAGTCAACCTAGAGGTTTGGCTGAGAAACACTTCGGAGATTTCAGCAAACGTTGGAATAACTTTGTCATGCAAAGTAGGCGTAGCTACTTACGATGGACATACAGCACTTGCACCACCGTTTGAGTGGATGGAAACAAAACAAAGGAAACAAAAAGAGTTGCTGGAATTGTCAGCTTATTTACTGATTCAGGAAACGGCGATGGCCGTTTCTGAGCTGCCCCTGTGTGCATGGCATTTGATACAGAAACGCGAGAGCCTAGCAAGGGCTGCTGGTTGCCTAGCGATTTGTAGCCTGTACATTAACCTCAACTCTGCCCATACAGCATTGCCCACACGGCCTGCTTCAATGCTCCCGTCATGCCCATCAAGGTCAGACTATGATACCACCACAATGGAGCTGTCGTCGAATGGTAGGAGGTTTGTAGAGGTAAGAAGCATTTGTGCCTTCACAACAAGGTTTTCAGAATAGATGGACCTTCCTATTTTTTGCACCCTGAGATGGTAGTAGTCTTGGATGGCCTGCAAGACATAAAATTCACAGGAATGAAGTTAATGACGAGAGGTTTTTCTCCATTAATCATGCTGCTCGAGTCCTACTTTCCACTGTGAAGAAGCTTAAAGGACTCTGGGCCTGATCAATTTGACATATTGGTATGCTGTAATTGGTGTCATGTTCTTATGTTGCACCTATAATATGAAATTTAATACTGATCATTGCATCACATAAAACATGAAAACTTTTCTAAATAAAATTTGAAAAAAACCAAGAAACAGAGAACAATGGTTGTGCTGCATCCTCGACCAGCTTTGCAATGAACATAAGTCGTTTTTCCACAGAGAGTATTTTCTTCAAAAAAAATTGATGAAGAACCAAAAGTGCCACATTACAAGAAGAAGAAATGAAACATGAAAAAAGAGAGAGAAAAATAAGAACCATAGTATTTTGAAGATAAGCAAGAAGATGATTCTCTTATTCAATAATTAAATGTTGTAAAGACCAATAACACATGCAATCCTTTTACTTAAATATTTTGACTATCCACCTGCATTGGCTGGTGTCTTATGCATGGCAGCCCCTTTTAATTGTCATGTGCAAAGATACACTTTGAGTATGACTTGGACAAATTTTAGAAAGTACATTCGTGATTCTAACAATAACAGTAACAACTATTAAAAAAAAGAAGTATTTCACAACATAAACAATTCCAAAACATAAGAATAAACTTGATAATACATCAACTGCAACTGCAAGAACCTTAGTTAAACACTTTACAAATTCAAAAGACAGTTGCAAAAATGTATTCACGAGTATGGCATGCAAATCTTAAGCAGTAGCTTGATGACAAATCAAATACCAATAATGGAGCTATTGTAAATAAAAACACTTGTGACATCTCAAAGGGTATCATAAATATTGGTATGTTCACAATGAGCAAGAGATGGTAGGGCGTACCATGGCTGAAGTCCACAGCTTGGCATATATCTCCAAGTGATGGAGCAAAAAGTTAATCTCTTGTTGGTATTTGGTATCAGCATATGTTCTATCCCATGAGCCTACTCAGAAGAACCAAAGATTTAATACCAAAATGAACACTTCATGAGTTAATAAAAGTAGCGACCAAAATAGAAATAAATTTTCAGTAAGAAGGACATGTTACTTTATATCATATAGAAAAAAATGCAATAACCATTAAATATGATGACGGTTCCAACTTATGGGAAGACACAACCAAAGTAATAGCAACACAGACAACAATATACAGGAGTTAAAAATTTCACTTACCTTTTAATATGAAACAAGACTAAAAAGCAAGCAAAATATCACAAAAGAGAGCAGAGAACAATTATGATCAAGGATGCTTCACAAACAAAATATATATTTCAATTATGAAACATGGCATCTCTACTGATGTGAAAGAATCTCCAACTTTTGATTTAACATGATTCATAAGCTAGATAAAATATCGTCTGAGATTCAACAATGAAAATTTATACCAAACAGTTAATTACTGAGGTTACTGGACTTTAAGCATTTCTTCTGGTGACATCAAACAGTGGCAGAGTAACTGGATGCCGTGAAGGAAAAAAAAAATATGGTGGAAGATGATGATATAATTTCAAAATATAATAATCCATTATGATTTGCAAACTGAACAGAGTAAATTGATCTGAACATCATATCAAATGATTAAAGAAATTTGTTACAGCTGAAATCATTTAAAGATAATAGAATAAAATTTCAGTTGAAATTTCAAACATATCGAATCAACTCTGATGACTAATTGTATAGCTTAAAAAATCCTTTAAAGCGGCAAGTTAACTTTGTTTCCCAAAAAGACATAGTAATTGTGTATAGCCAAATTTTACTAGTGAAGAAAAAATGATTAGGTTTAAGGATCCACTAATAAGTGAAAGTGAACTTGACTGAGGAATAAGAACACATAGTATCATAATAAGATCAGTCAGATCTATGAAAAAATAGAAAACAAATTGTCTTCTCATTTCGTAAAATCTATAGAGCAAGAACAAGGACATAAACAAGGACATAATTTGATACAAACACAATGGCATAGCAAATCTTATAAAAGTAGGACAAGATGCATCCTGCACATGATAAATCAGCATCTTCTTCAATTTGTTAACCTATAAACCAAATAGCTGGGAACATTATGGTTCATTATTATATATATTCTACACCTAAGAAGCATAATAACTGCCGACATAAGAAAAAATCACTATATATATATATATATGTATATGTATATGTACATGTGTGTGTATATACATATATTTGTACACACACACACATAATATATATATATATATATATATATATATATATATATATACATATATATACTAATACTGACATGTGCATAGATTTCTTGTGTAGATGATATAAATGTCTTACATGTTTTCCATATGTTAACATAACTGAAGTGCAGGGCTCTTGTAGATTTGCCGGCTATAGAGGCTCTTCAACCTATCTGCTCTCCAATGTGAAGTGTTGGCAATCAAAGAAGGCCTCTTCCATGTTTGGCAGGAGGGCTTCACATCAATCATATTGGAGACTGATTCCTTGATATTGAAAGAATGCATCGCAAATGACAAGACTTCCCATGGGAGATAAGGAACATTTTGTTGGAGATTCACTCCCAAGTCCTCAAGTTCCTTTTTTTATTGCACTCATTGCTTTAGGGAATGCAATAGAGCAGCCCATTGGGCTGCTTCAAAGGGGCCACAATCACAGTCTTTTGTTTTTTGGAAGGAAGACTTTCCTTCAGCTTTACTGCCCATTTTGGCTGATGACCTTCATAGGTCATTTTGTAGACTTTATTCTCAGTAATTAAAGGTTTCTATTTTTTGGGAAAAAAAAACATAACTGAAGTACAGATGGTACACTTAAAACAGAAATTTAATGCACTTTCCATATGGTAGTACAGGAAGCATCGCTGTTGAGTGCTTCAATAATGGAATGTTTGTAAACCAATTTGATTTAGTGGTTATATTATTTAACTCTTGGATGATAAGGTTAGCGTTGCTAAATTTAGAGGAAAAAATTGAACTGACTAAACTACTCACCTCATATAGGACATAAGTGAATGAAATCAAAAACCAATTCGTTGTATCACAATCTTTCCATGCAATAGAAGACAGGAATTTTGCACTAATGTATACAGACAAGGTGGAAAAAGAATACTCACAAGATATAATAAGGCAGGTACTAGTGTCTCATATGGTTCATTCAATGTAATTACTCCATGAACGCCAAGTTGCTTTAAGCGAGGAACATCAGTAGGAAATGGAACAGCACCTAAGAGTAAAAACTGAACAGCATATGTTAGAGAAAAATTTATACAGGCATGACAAGAATAACAAGGAACACCTATCAATCAAGTTATAGTTTCATAATAAAGGCTAAGAAACCTGACAGGCATGGCACAAGTGCCGTACATAATAACTCATGAAATATTCAAGGCACTAATAATCTAATACAAAATAAATTAAACCTATCTAACAGTCAAACCACAAAAATAATTAATGCTCGATGCATCTAACAGTTCATCCCGTATACATATTAAAGTAATGAAAGGAACTTACACTTACCAAAAAGACTTGGCCCATTGCATAACATACATTTTATACGGACAGAGGAAATGTTATACAACCATGACGTAGTGGCAATCAGCAAATAAAACCTCAATATTCAGATAATTTTGATATAAGATGAAGCATAATGCATTTGAAATGAGAAGTAACAATCAGAATATAAGAAGAAACATACACTATGCTAGGTAATTACAAAAGAACTATTGTTCATGCGTGCTTAAAAATCAGTTGATCACTAAAAGTCAACACAATGTCATGCTCTTTCAAGATACTTCGACGTTTTATTGGATGGACATCCACAACAATATGATCAATAAGAAGCGAAAATAAGCAAATACCGGAACCAAAATTCCAAATGAAAATTTGCCGAAAATAAACAGAGAAGATAGTAAACCTCATCGACTTGATCCCACCAATGGAACTCGGGCTCGATCATATTACGCACAACATTATACATCAGAAACGTGTAGAAGAGAATCCGAGCCCCGACTCCCACAGCCGCCCTCTTCGTATCCACAAACCCAATCCTTGGGCCACGAATCCTCCAAACCAACCTTTCCCCCTCTCACCCTCCGACGCAGTCCTCATCCCCTAATTCCTCAATCCACGCATATCCACACCAATTTTTTCAGCCTAAATCCACAAAAAGAGAAGCAACTGCGTCGGATCAAACAGCCAAATTCTCCACTATCTTTCCGATCAAGAACAAAGAAGCGACAATCTAGGGTTTTGCGACGGTGGAGGGAACGGTTCAAGATCCGGGTAGGAGTCCTCCTCTGCCACAAGCAATCCCCGGTCGCGTGGACTTGGATCGAAGAAGCGATCTCTCCCTCTCTCTCTCGTAGCTCCTTCCTTACCGTAAACAACTACCAGCCGACCTTTGTCGATCACCCCCTCATCGGCGCAACAAATTAATACTGAAGACGTGGTCAGGACGAAAAACGATCGTTGATGGGTCGAGAAGATTGTATGGACGATCGATATAGTGTGGGTCCCTCGGGTTCCTCCGTTAACGCTTACCTGCCTGGACTGACGCGACAAACAGACGAAAGCGGTTTCCATCTTCGTTGCAATGTTTGTGACCCACAAGCTCGGCGGATCTTGAAGTCAAAGTGACGTATTGCGCCCATGTTGATGTGGTCGAAAAGAAGCCTCCATATTAATGGTGTAGAACACAAACAATAGAAAATACAAAATAAAAGATAATAATAATAATCTGACATGCTAAAAGCGATATTTTTAAGAAAAAGAAGATCTAGTCTTTGAGATTTTTGTCTGGGAAATAACTCATCGTAAAGCTCACAACAGGAGATATATATATATATATATGTCACAGTCCCATAAGTGAATCGGCAGGATCAGAACAGTATTGCAAGATATGGAAGTGTAACAGTGCTGATCAAACCGCAGCACCAAGTTGCCGACCATGGTGGTGCTGCTCCGATTAGTGGTCAAGATCGCTGAGGAATGGAATCAAGAAACAATGGCTCAAGCGGGAACGGCGCCCATGATGCGGCGGTCTGGCGGTCATGGTTGCTGTACTGACGGTGCACCGAAGGCTGCGGGTTGGCCGGCGAGGAGCTGGTGGCTGGATTGGAGACTCGCTCACAGGAAGGGCACATAGTGAGCGTGGTGGGAGGGGTCATTTGCATGTAAAGCTGGGGCGACAGCTTCAGGGCTCTCAGTTCCTGGACCTCTTTCTGAAGCCTTCTGTTCTCTTCCGTCAGGCTGTCACAGCACTTCTTGAGGAACTCGCAGTCCACCTCCGTCTGCTTCAACTTGGTCCTGCAACAACCCCATCAATAATGTTCGGTTTAATCCTTAGATGTCTCTCTCATATCTACATATAAATAGAAATGAGGATCTATGCATGTTGAACACCTTGCTCTTCTGTTTTGGAACCAGACTTCCACCTGCCTTGGCCGCAGGTTGAGTTGTTCGGCCAATGCTAGCTTTTGCTTCTGCTCACCAAACAGAGACGGGAACATTATCTACGCAGCTACCATTTCATATCATTCGCTGCTGTAGGACTGAGGGGAAGAGAGAGAGAGAGGGGGTGGGGGGTGTGGGGGAGAGGGGAGAAAGGCTTACGGGGTTCAGGGTGCTGTGCTTCTTGAAGCTCTCCTCGAGGACGGCGGATTGATCCTTCGAGAGGCGGAGCTTCTTGCGGGAGCCCTCGCCGTCCTCTTCGTCACTGGCTACCCTGAAGCAGGCTCGCTCAGCGTCGTGATCGTCCCCAGCGAGGGCGTGACGTTCAGCCCGCTTGCCGCCCACGCTTGAGGCCGCGCTGTTGAGGGAGGACGCGCCTCCCTCCTCCTCCTCCTCCACGTCACTGACCTTTCCTGCTGTCGCAGCCACAGACGGCGCCCGATTCACGCCGATCATTGTCAACAGTGGTCGCGTCTCTCCTGCTCCACCCACGTTCGAGATTGATCCACCTGCAACCAAGATGTAACGTGTCACTGTTCACCGATAGATTTTAGGAAAAGTGAAAACGGCAGCATCAGATCTAACGACTCAAAAATGAGCAAGGCGGAAACAGTACCTGAAGGACCGAGGAGGCGATGGCTTGGCATTGGCCAAGAAGGGGAGGAAGAAGAAGACACGAGGCTGAGACTAGGAGGGAGGTAATTGGTGGAAGTGTTTAAGCCAAGGCTTAGTGCTAGATCCTCTTTTTCCATCATCATCATCGCTGCGTTTGTTAGTTTACAACCTTCCTTCACTTGTCACTCTATTTCCTCTGCGTATTCTCAGCATCACCGGAGTTCTTTGAGATGACACCACACGGAAAGTTGGAGGAGAGAAAGCAGTGGAAGAAAGAGAAGAGTAGACCGGAGGAGGGGGTGGTCTCTTCTCCTTGAAGAATGGAATGCGGCAAGGGAGGGGGGAACGGACTATATAGAAGTTTGTGCCCTCTCCATTGCCGCAATGATGCCTGTGTCAGAAGCTCCCCATTTCTTGCAATCATGAATGCTGCTACTGAATCCATCGACTCTTCAGATTAATATTTTGTTCTTATTTCCAAAAGGCCAGTCTCGACGGTTCCTTCCCTGTTCTCCGTCTCCACGCGCCACCGAGCACCATAAACACAGGGCTTTTCTTACGGTTGACCATTGACTGATTCAAGCTTCCACGTAGTTCCACAAAATATCACCAACAAAGTGGGTTTTTTTGTCCCTCCGGTAGAATCTAATGTGACAAATTACAAGCGATAAGAACTTAAAGATGAAGAAAAGGACCGCTCCTCTTTTGTCTTCCACAAAAGTGGCACAAGTTGACCGAGTTGTGTGCATTGACACTGAACAGTCTCATGAATCCAAAGATGCTACCAATCTATGTGCATCATTTGCTTGGCCTTTTGAGTTGTGCAATTATCACGGTATGTTGATGAGATGGGGAACCGCCCCCTCCATTCCCCTCCCCCATGCCATGGTAGGTGTGGCCAAGCTTCAACCAGCACAGTCACAGCAGTCTCACCTTAACCAACTCTGCTGTACAACCATCATCACACTATCATCATCAACCATGATCCATTCTTGCTACCAAAGTCATCTTTTCAATCGCATATAACAGCAAGGAGAAGAGAACGATCAGCATAAAAATAATTTTCCATCATCATGATCTTGTTTTGTAAATTATTAAATAGTTATTGAATCATTCATCATGAGTTCTATGACTTCATCTAAAAACATTAACTAATATTCCAAAAATTATCTGACGTCAGTCTTCAACTATCTTTTCCCAAATTCTTTCTCTTTTCACATGTAGGTGTGAGCAACACCAACTGATCCAAGAGTTACGGGAAACACCAATCCATAGTTTCTCCTTCCTGGCACAGCCATGTATCAGTGTTCGTCGAGTATGATCCATATATCAATGGGATAATTTGTCATTTTCCCTCAACAGACTATAATTCTTCTTCTTTCTTCTTGCTTGAGAAAACAGCAACGTGTTCTATGTTTGCTTGCAATTTTTCTAGTGATTAGGGTGCTCACTGATTTCAAATCGAAGTTTTTGCTCCATGGATTTGCCATTTGCAAGTTTCTGAACGGGAGAATCGAATGGGGTGTTGCCAACAACACTAAGGAGAGGTTTGTAAGCGAGAAAGGAACGTACTATTAGATCAACAAACACTTTTGTAGCACTTCACATGACAAGGTGGAAGAACACACCGACAAAAACCTTTTACGTCACAGGCTGGGAATCATTCGAGCTCCATCTGCAACGTTATATCACGAAAGTCATGGTGTTGAGCCTCGCCAACCGACTCCAGATGTCCGGCGATGTGGATCGCAAACGCAACACGCGCTCACGAAAGCCTTGAATCCTCGAAACCAGAAGCACCAGTCGTCTGCATGGTGCAAGAACGAGAGTGAAGGGGATGATCCAGATTCCCAGTACCAGTAGCAGCATCGTGCAGGCTCTTCTTCTGCTGGCTACTTCTTGGCGCCCGCGATCATGCTTGTGTGTCTGCCACCGGGTTTCCTGCAGATGATGCTTACAAGCTTTAAATGACTGGAAGACTTCATCCACCTTCTTAAAAAGCACAGTCCGGTTGGTCGTTCACCCAGAAAGACCGCCGCAAATTACTGCATGTGATGGCCAAGGTCGCTTGATCAAGTGAAGACAGGTTAACTTTTGATGGTTTCAAGCTCCAGTAATTTATCGATCGATGCCCTTGGTATTGTGTCATCACAGCCACTAGGACTTGGTTAACACTACATACCTTGCTTGGCGTGTCTGCAAACGCAGAAGATTGCCGATACTGAAAGCGTGACGTCTTCCTGTCATTTTTGTCAGGAATAAGAATAAGTGCTGCTCGCTTGGCTGTCTTGTCAAATCATGCAAGAAATAGTTCATGGATCACGAGGGTGAGGTAAAATAATGTTTTGGATTCATATAATACGAAGTCTGGAGATGTATGTACCACATTTGTCGTATAGTGATAGGTTCCAACACTGTTGAGCAATCCAATTATCAAGATCTAAGAACAGAAGTTTGACGAGGTATTGATACGGATGGAAAATGAATTAGGTTGCGTTTGGATGCTTGAATGAGAGGAAGAACTGTCCGATCATAGGCAATAAATGATCCAGGTGCAAGTAATAAAAGTGATAGAAATAAGCTCGATTTTTTATGGATGATTTAGAACCTTAAGTTTTTTTTTGAAAATAAAATTAATATTTATATTTTTTGAACTTAAAAAATTACATTTGATATTTACTATCAAAATAAATATGCAGAATGTTAAAAAAATTATCACTCCATTTTTTATTATTGAATCACTCAAATTATATGATGATAATTCTACTGTATATTTCACACATTACTAATAAATACGGGCTCCTTATAATATTTATCCCTCGTTTGTAGTCAATAAATTTTCATAATTCATATATCGATTCTTTATTATATATATGTGAGTAGTAAAATGAGTATTGCGATATCTAAAAAGGACTTTTAATCATGGACTATTTTTTCATAAATATTTATCACTTCATCTTTATGCTTTCGTTGATGTTGATTTGACATACAACATTGATGATAATACATACACATCAACCTATATTATATTTAGAGTTCTAATAAACGAAAACAATTGCAAAGTTTATCAGTTGAATATCGAGTTATCGCCACTACCGCTACATAACTCAACTGGGTCATCAATCTATTACAGTAACTTAACATCAACTTTAAATCTACTCCTACAATGTATTATAATAATATCAGTATCATGTACCTATTAGCTAATCCAATATTTTACTCACGTATAAAACACATTATCATCGATTTTTTACTTTATCATAAATCAAGTTGTTAGATAATAACTACGTGTTTTCACATGCATACTACTGATAGACTAGCAAACTTCCTCATAAAACCTATCGCTCGTAAAATACTTTAATTATTTAGGTTCAAGATTGATATTCTTGTTAGAACCTTGATTTAGGAATATGATAGAAGATCATGATAGAGTCGCAAAAGGAATAACATTCATGTTTTCTCATATCCTTAATCATCATAGGAGATCAATTACATGTATGAATAATTGATTTGATTATTTGATTTGAGTGATTGAAAAAAATTTCTTTCTCAAAATTAGTGAAATCTCAAATTTTCAATTCTTAAAAAAAAAGTGCCTGCACTGCATACTAATATGAGAAATTAAGAAAACTCGGATAATTCTCTTCAGGCTGATTTCAGATGGAGACCACCAACAGAGGAATTCTCAAACTCCATGTTTAAATAATATTTGATGATCCCATCGTATAAATTAAATTCTTCCGTACTTATAGACCATAGTCGATTATGTACTAACACCAATATTACAATAAGTTCAAATACCCGACATATCGAACAACTAAAATTTATGGGACCATAAGCAAACATATATAAATGTTGTTCAGAAAATAGTTTAATTTTTTAATCCAATAATAGTTCAAATTTTCATATATGCAAAAAGGCGGCGGAGTTTTTTTTTTTTCCTTGAAGGCGGAGGAGATGTAATGCATATGCTCTGTGCAGATAGATAGAGGAACGATAATTTTCCCACCCCAATTACGGATACCCAAGTGTATATCTGCACCTCTATAGGACAAAACGCGGGTTCCGCACCTGGGCCCCAAAGCTAAACGCGACAGCAATGCTTGGTACTTTCGTGCAGGTGACAAAGTACGTTCTAAGAGAGACCGTACAAATGTTGTCGTCACTACATGCTGCTTGTCATCTTCCATACGACAGCGGTAGACAGTCGCGCTCACTCGCCACGTAGACGATTCAGCGCACCTTTATCGCTTAATAGGAGACATCCGTTTTACGATGCTGACTGCTCATCTCTTCGTAGACGATTAGGTGGGGGCCCATCTTTACTTATCCAACTATAAAACGGGGATCAGCTTGGGTACAAACAAAAGAGTCGAGAAATCATTTACGCTCCTCATACCATCTCCAAATCTGCGTCCGCCCTTCCTTCCTTCTCTCCAAATCTGCGTTCGACCTCTCTCATTCCCAATCCTCTCTGTTCTTCGGGTCCAAAGCCCTAAGGATTTGGAGATCGAGGTCTGAAGGAGGTTGCTGCGAACGAGGAGGACGCAGCCACAATAGCCACGACTCCCAGACGTGCTCCAACCACTGAGTGAAGCTCTTCGGCGTGCGGCTCGACGGATGGGGCACTTGTCCTCGCCGGATCCAACGGCGGCGCGTCGCCAATCGACAATCCGGAGCCTGTCGACGGCGCCGCAGCGGACGGGTACGCGTCGGAGGATTTCGCCAAGAAGGGTGAGTCTTCCTTGATCTTTCGTCCCTTTTGCTTCAGTTATTCCTTGGTTTTCGTAGAAAAGGAAAAAGAAGATTCTTTTAAGCATAATGTGAGCTTTTTGAACATATTTCAATACGTTTCTTTAGTTTTCTATTATTACGGGACTGCTACAACCATAACATTTGCTGGTAACCTTTTTCATGAACAAAGTAGGCTGTTGGGGTAAATGCCACTTTGCTATTCTATTTTTGTTTCATACTGTGGAATTCTGAAGTTGCTACTGTTCATCTATCTTGCAACACAAATGAATACTATACCAAATGGATAGTCAGCTTCATGGGCTTTTTCATACTCAAACACAGGAGTGGTCAGCGGTCGATTCAGGGGGTTAGTGTACCTTTTCTTCGATAGATAAGAAGAGCCAAGTCACCGGATACTTGGCAGAAACCAAACCGAAAGCAAATTATACAAGAATAAAACAGATCACCAAATCAACTTTTATGGTTCGATTTTGTGGTTTAGTTTGTTTATTTTAGAGATAAAATTGAAAATAAATATTCTGAAACTTTACAGTGCATGGTGACAAATATCATAGGTTTTGTGGAGTCATTAGGGTTCGAAAGAAAAATATTATGCTTTATTTGACTGCTGTGGTGGACAAACCATCGCATATTCGACAAAAAGTCATTGGATGAAATCAAATTTACTTCATTGAGGCTATTGAAAAGCTAATTATTAGTGGCCTTCACTTATATAACTCAGAAAAAAAGTTATACAGCTGTTCTTTTAACCAGGGTGATTCCTCTCCAAATTACTCTTTCTTGTGCTTTTCGGCCATCTTAATGTTTCTTCGGTACATATATCCGTATCATATTCAGATTTAACTATTTACACACTGCATTAAATTAAAACTAGTGCTTTGTCAGTACACTTTAATGTCAATAATTAGATTAATCTAACTAGAAAAATTATGTTCAATGATGACAAAATGGTACTTCCAACATACAAAAAGCACAAATCACACAAATTAGTCCTTTAGCTTGTATTCATGACTTTAATTGCCTATATCACAAAGCAACAGTCTTAGCATGGCTCCAATACTCACACTCTAGTACTTCAGCTTTCATAATCTTGCAAAATCCTTGACTAATAGTAATATGTATGATATATTAGAGGAAGACAAGCCTTTCTTCTGAATTACAAACAGATGATGTCGGGTGGTGCAACAATTGATGATTTCTGATTATTGACTAAGCATTGCTGCCCGCTTTGCTTCTCTTGCTAAACTTCCCACCATCAAGAAGGCCATCTTGGTTCTGCTTATTTCTCCAATCATCGAATGATTTTCTAGCCATGCTGTGATGATTGTTCACAACATCGTCGTAGTTCTGCTGGTTCTCCTGTACTTGATATCTTTGCTTGGAGGCTGGAAGCCCATGCCTTTCTTCGTTGTTTGCTGATTGTAGATCTGAACCAAGAGTTTCAACCAATGATACTATTAGAATCAAAGCTAAGGCCTTCATATTTCAGAACAAAACTTTCACTCTTCAATAAAGAAAAGATGAGAGCTGAACAAGTCAATGAAATCAACTAGGGGTGCACAGTAGAGGTGTGATACATTCATGCTACTATTTATAGAAGCAATGGAAGAGCAAATCGAGCTGATATAGTGCATGTCTCTTATCTGCTTTGTTTGTGGACATTCCACCCAAGTTAAGATCAATGGATGGTGGGTGGTTATATATCACTATACAAGCATATTTTAATAGCAATAATTTGCAGAGGAAAGGAAAACCTAGCATGGGGCACTGAACCTACCAAATAGGCATTTAACAGCTTGCTATCATAAGTTCTCATTTGAAGTCAACCACTACTAGTTATAAAGCTTTCTGTTGTGTTGTTTAGAGTATGAGGGGGCCTCTTTAAGGAAAAGCAGGATTCTTTAAAGAGAAGGATAGGAGTCAGTGGATCCCTGAT
Organism: Musa beccarii; assembly: GCA_024322285.1. Lineage (NCBI taxonomy): Eukaryota > Viridiplantae > Streptophyta > Magnoliopsida > Zingiberales > Musaceae > Musa > Musa beccarii. The sequence continues at coordinate 56,534,407 of CM044394.1, forward strand.
CATATTTTATCATCTTCCTATGATGTTTTACTGTACTCTTGTTGGTACATAGAGCAGAATCAACTTTAATAAAAAAGAGACCAAAAACAGTACCAAAATCAGGGAACAGTTGCTTGCAGTAACAATGCTTTATTATAAAGAAAAGGTACAGCTACCATTACTGTACCATTGGCAGTATATAGTTTTTGTCGCTGATGTATAACTCCATAGAATTACTAGTACGAACTACATTATACACACTGTCATGATCTTGTCAACATTGCAAATTGGCTTTTTCTGGACTACTCGTCTTTACTACTAAGATCCAACATGAAAATCAAAATGATACAAACTGATGCCTACATATTCAGTTCAGTTTTGTTACTCTGGTTCATGACCGCATCTGTTAAGAATGGTGCAAATTCCTTATATAGAGGTCTCTTTTTTTCCCCAATTTCATATGTGGGTTTAATTGACATCCTAAATGCTGTCCTTAAGCATCAAGGTTATCCTAGTATTGGATCTTCTTTTTCACATGACAGTGAATGCAATGCTTGTTCAACCACTCTCATGATTGTTTTACCATCCTAAACCAGTGGCAGTTTCTGGGCTAGAAGGACTTTATAAGTATCCTTCTATTGTTACATGAAAAAATATCTTTTCCTTTCCTCGACTTATTCTTTTCTGCAATTTACATGAGAAGTTTCAACATAGCACTATACCAGGATCTTGCTAGTTGTATCCAATAGTAAACATTCTGCTATAAGGCGATCAATAAAACCAAACTTGAAATCTTTATCTTAATTGATCTCATTTCCATCCATCTATGGCTACAACAACTCGGTTTTTGTAACCTTGGAAATGTATTCTTATGGAGCCAAACTTACTATATTCGCATGACATGTAACTTATCAGTTACATAATTTTTTACTTGCAAGGGTAAAAATACTTCATATACTACAGTATATTGGCAAGCACTCTATTATGTAGTACACAGCTACACACTATCAAGTACTTAACATCTGCAGTCTAATTTATGCCACCACTTCCATTTCCTTGGTTACTTCCATCATCTCCATATGGGGGCTGCTGACTGGTGGCGCTGCCACGGCTGATATATTGATCTCTTGGTATGCTGTGATGGTTATCAACACTGCTGCCAGAATACCCAAGTGTTGTCTTAACCTTTTCCGTCTCTCCTCTATCTCTTTGATCCATATGACCTAGCTTGTGTCTAGCAAAACTGCATGTCGCCATTATGAGCACAAGAAGCAGCAGAAGAGATACCGACTTCATCCTGGGTTTCTTTTGCTGCTTTACAAGAAATATTTAGTTAAGTAAAATAGAAGAAACTGCAGATAAAATTAGCATTCACTTGGAGTTTGTTCAGTACAGTAAGAGGAAAAATGTGAAAAAGAACCTACCTAATAGAAGAACACTGGGGAAGTTTGAGAGGCAGGCCTGTGTTAGAAAAATGGTCAGGAGATGTACCAGCTTTTTATAGTGAGAACTTAAGTGAAAAAAATGGTAATGTGGTCTCCACCAATTACCGACATTATTAAGTGGATGGACTCATGTTTCCGCTAATGTGGATCTAATATAATTAAGTGAGAGGACCACAAGAATTATGTGATGTGAATTGCACTCCAAATTGCCCTACTTTTCACTATGCTTTGTGATGTAAAAAGTTTCTTAAGTATCCACTTCTTTTTTTGTATAAATCAAAGACTGAGTTATTGTTCAGGGAGCATGTTCTGCTATTTATTTTGCAAAATTGATTCCTTGTGAGGATAGATTTTGGCCATTGATCTTTGTAGAGTTTTGATTTTTAGTTTTAATTTACCTTTAATATTTGTTTGAAGTTTTGATTTAATTGAGGATTTATATATAATTCAAATGTACAGGAAAAATTAATTGCAAAGGCAGCATATATAGATATACAGCTTATAGTCATACTTCAGTGAAAAGAATAGGATTATAAATATAAACATCTTTGTTGAGTTAAAACTACATGAAATTAAATGCTTGTTAAATGTGTATGAATTCAAAGGAAGTGAATGTGACTGAAAATTTTAGAGGTAAAGATAATACAGATATATTTTCAAATTTTCAAGACAAGTCAAATTGCAGATGGAACGTCAGATTTCCTTATTTGTCAAATTTTGTTGGTAATCATAAATTGGGCATCTGTAGGCCACCAATTACCAATGATTTCTTTAGTTAATTATGTACTATCATCACCAACAAAAACTAACTTGTCATTATTTCACTTCCATATGCATTGAACCATTTGCTGAGAACGATATCAGAGCTAGTGGTTTGGTGTGGCTATGCATTCAATTAGGTTTAAGTCATTATATGATAACAGTTTTGCCACTCAGTGGGCTGCTTCTTTTTGAAAAGTAACTTTTACTTGCCCGCAGGAAATATATCTTCCTTAACTTTACTGAGATTACCATTTCATTGCTTGTTGCCATCTAATCCTTGAATAAAGAAAATTGAGCACCAGACACTTGGCTACCATTTGAAAAGTCATCCTCTAGTTTGATATTACATCTGAGAGTACATTACTGATATCACATGAAACAGCTACTAGATTCTCTAGTAAACGACTATTCTTTTATCTCCATTGCCTGCCTTACATGTTTACATGGTTTGCTTCAGATTGTATATATTATTGATGTTGAACAACATGGTAAGGCTCCGAGGCTCAACCTAGTACCAAACCAGTATTAATAACTACATTTGAATACCTGTAAGGAAATCTATTTATAAAGGCCCCAGGAATCATTTTACCACAACACTATGGCTATTAAAAGAACAAGAACTATTTACTGAAGCCTCATCATGAAATAACATACGTAAATTTATTAATTTGTACTTACTAAGACCATGTCATGGAAACAACCTAAGCAATAACGATCTCTCTATATTTAGAGGCAAGTTTGGGTACATTGACTCTCCTGATCCCATATCGAAAGGAGTCTCATGCATAAGGTATATCTTTTTTAATCATTTTCTGACCATGGGATTAGTTTTCTAAATCTTAAGGGGCTATTATTGTTTACCACCTGCATGTTCTGGATTTAACCAACGTTTAGGGAACAGCCTAAATTTAGTTAAGAATGACAAATCCCTACTTTCAACACCTTTTTTTTTTATTATTATAACTTCACCAACTAAATGTCAGGTAAATTACTTAAAACCTGGAATATATATTGGAAATAAGTTGATATTTAAAATTAGACATCCTTTCCTAGGTATAATTTATCATCATCTTCACACATGGATTCTTCCTCTATTGGTATGGTTCTCTTTCTGTGTATATATATAATAAGGGTTTAAGGTTTTCACCTTTTTACTCCATTAAAATAGGTTTTGAAGACTGAAGACTAGTAGAAAGCTATAGGGATTGGGAGATTGAGGTTTTAAATGAGAAGAAATTGAGACTAAGCAAATTCTCTGCCGTTTATTCTCAGAATGTTTGAAATTATTGGATTGGTTCCTTTAGAAGGTTAATATTCTTTTACTGATACAATCTCTACTAGTATTAGCACTAGTATTTTAATCTGACATTAGTATAGGCATACTGAAAAAAGAACAGTGAAGCCAGATGTATGAGATTATGTCCACAGTACATATGAACAAATAACTCTACCATGGATGAGAGGATTATGCTGTAATCTGTCAATACCACATGGGATACAGGACAGCATCATTGTTGATTCTAATTCAAGATGATGTTGTATGTTCTGAATAATCAGAAACATTTCTGATCTAAGCATCACCTTCCCCGAGATAATCTTGCTGTGAACATGAGATGACTAGATGATTCGGGGATTCAATAATGCCCTTAACTGCAATGCAGCAGCTTCCTAGGGGAGCATTATTGATGCTTTTCAACAGTCTTTGCAAGAACTGATCGAGAAGGCTGTTGACAGCTTTTATCTTGAATCTAAAGAGTTGGAACCAGTTGGATTCATTGGATGGATTAGCATTGATTAGATTCAATGGCTTCACCTACCACCAATGCAGGCCAGCTATCGTATTGCATCTTGTTTGTCCCATCAGAATTGAAATGGCCCAGTGATTTGAGAGAAATATGATTTGGGTAATGGATGTTTTAGCAATTTGCAGTTGGATACAGTATTCCACATGATTACCGAAATGTCTCATGGTATATGTGGGTTACTTTGGTACAGAGACCTGTTTCATTCTTTAAAGAGTGAACAGGAGGATGGGAAATGCCCATTGTGGTTGACAGTCTTCAGACTGTTGCCTCTTAAGCAGTTGTAATAGCTTTTCATGAGTCTCTTTGTCATGCTATTTCACTTGCAGATTCGAAGTATCTGAATTCTCTCTCTCTCTCTCTCAAGCCTGCAATCGTGGCTTTCACTAGGGATGTTGCCCATCCAGTCTCTTCTCCTATGTACAAAACCCACTCTGTGATTTGGTATATGCAATCAGTGAGTTAGGCTGTTCATTTGCCTTATCGTAACAAGTACTTGGTAGGTCTTGGAAATCAACTGATGTGACTTGGGAGATCGTTCTCTTGCCAAGAGTTGAAGAACAAAGTGTTGGAGCATAGTGAGCACAGCCTGTGAGGATCAAAAGCTCTCAATCATTGCAATTGACAGCATGTCGATGGGAGCTGCATGCAAAAGCACAAACCTTTGGCGGTAAATCGAGGAGATGCCTGTGGATTCTACGTCACATAGGCTTTAACATCTGAGATATGGTGGAAGGTATTCTTTTCCCAATCTCTAATTATATTATCCTTTATAAACCCAAATTAATTCTCTCCACACCCCATTTTGCTAAGTAACGATAAGAAAAGATAAAAAGGAACACTCTGAATCGATCACAAGAATAAATTTGAAAAGGAACATACAATTAAAAGTCAAAGGCATTTATTTCAAACGCTTTGGATAGTAGTATTTGTTATTTTACGTTTTTAATATTTTATTAAGTCAACATCACTGATATTAACCATAAGAAGTCCATCTAAGATTTTTACAATGAATGTTAATGGAAGAGGTATAATAACTAGAGAATTTTAATATTTGAAAGCCGTATATGGTATATTAAAATTATAATGACATATGATATTTGTGCATTTTCACAGTAATATATAGGTAAAAACTCAAAAAAATATTTTGTCATGAGAATAAAATAGGAAAATAAAAATAAAATGTGAGGGGTGTTAAGAAGGTACAAAAGCTAATTAGATCTAATTATAAAAAGGGTGGGGTTTTGGAGCGTGCGAAAGCCATCAAAATGCAAATAGCGGTCCCCTTCGGCACACGTCTTCCTTTCTTTTCTCTACTCGTGCTTTGTTCTTTCGCCAATCCCTTTCCCCTCCTCATCCACCGCCTCCGTCCCTTGCAAGAGAGGAGAAAGCAGAGAAAAAGGAAGAATCTTTTTAGACCACCTGCCTAATCTCACCCCGCCCAACCCCAACCCTTACTCGATCTCACACAGAAGGTGGATCAAGATGTCGTCACCGAGCAAGCGCCGCGAGATGGACCTGATGAAGCTGTACGTCTCCAAGAAAAAAGAAGCGACTTCAATCTGATTCCATTGGTTTTATCTTTGATTGTGTCTTTGTTTCTTGTGGCGTGTAGGATGATGAGTGACTATAAGGTGGAGATGGTGAACGATGGGATGCAAGAATTCTTTGTGGATTTTCATGGCCCGAACGAGAGTAAGTATATCAGCTACTGGTCATAAATCTTGTATCTTTCGCTTCTTCCTTGGGTTCCTTTTGCTTGCGGATCTGATTTTGACTATTAGGAAAAGTAGTGTAGATCGGCAACGTTTGTTGGTTTTCCGGTTTGATTTCTTGATCAGTGTCTTACTGGTATGAGATGTTGGAGAAAGTTAATAGTAATTGCTTCTTTCATTACTTTCATTTATCTTCCCCTTAATACTTTCTCTTTGTTGGCCTGGAGTAAAGTAGGTATGGTGGTCTTGAGGTGTTTCGTGTATTGATTTAATTATTCGTTTAGATTGTTTCACCTCAAAATTTTATTTTCTGGCTGCTGGATTTAGATACAGAGGTTAAAAAAAAAAGGTTTGACATAAATGTGTACGCTTGTGATTCTTGGATTATTTATGGGCATTAATCAGTTTGTCCATTGAGCCCTTTATCACACCACTGATGGTTTATCAAAATTTTCATCACTGGATATTTGATCATTTTGTTTCCTTTTGGTGCTCAAGGTAGGAGGGTTTCCTTTTTAATTGTTTGATCTAACAGGTCTTTATCAAGGAGGAGTGTGGAGGGTAAGGGTGGAACTACCAGATGCGTATCCTTACAAATCTCCATCAATTGGCTTCATTAATAAGATATATCATCCTAATGTGGATGAAATGTGAGTGTCTGAGTGCTGCCTTCTGTTGTTTCATATGTTTAGCGGAATATTCTTCAACCTTTTGCAATTTGTTTCCATTAGCGATCGAACAATCATTTGAACAAACTCTAAATATTGGAATTTCTGCACTTCACACAATTTTTGTTCTGCAAAATTTTCAGGTCTGGTTCAGTTTGCTTGGATGTTATCAACCAAACTTGGAGTCCCATGTTTGGTAATTGAACTTGGCCCTTATCATTTTTATCCATGAACTTAAAGATTCACACATGCTACAATGTGCTACAGCTGATAATTAGCCATTTCTATTCCTTATAATAATGTGCAACTTTCCTGCTAGATCTTGTCAACGTGTTCGAGGTTTTCCTTCCACAACTTCTTTTGTACCCAAATCCTTCAGATCCCTTGAACGGAGAGGCTGCAGCACTAATGATGCGTGATCGACCTGCTTATGAACAAAAAGTGAAAGGTGCGGAGTTCCCTTTTGTGCATAATATTTTTGTTTACAGATTATAGGCTCTGCATTTTACCAAATGATGGTAGTTCTTCTGACTGCAACCGCTTTATTGTCAATTTCATGAATTATCATTGAACATTTATGGTTTCTCTGCTCCAAATATTTACTCAGAGATATTTGCTTCAATCTAACTAGTTTTGATTCACCTAAAAAAGAATGTAACTAGTTTTGTGGGCTTAAACTTAAGGTTTTGAATTCTACTCATTATGCACCAAAACTTGGCATATCTCTTAAGTCTAAACACGAACTCATTTCAAACTGTTAACATGATAAATTCTAGTCGACTGTGGATCCCTTTGAATGAAATTTTTAAGGCAATGAAGTTCAGAATGAATCTGGTTTTCCCCGACATTCTTCACTTCCCATTTATTTATAATGGCTCATGTACTTTATCTCTAAATTGTCATAAGTTAGAAACATCAGACACAGTCCTTTTCCCTAACCTTCCTAATGTAGGAGTTTGCATTAAACATTTTCTCAAACTTCAATTATCCATCTAAAGTTCCTCGTCTTATCTTCTTACTGAAGTTCGGACCTGTAAAGCACGAGGGGTCATGTGTCTATCTCATTTATGACTATATTCTCCATTGATTTTGGTACTCAGTGGATGAACAGGTGAAAACAAATACAGAATTGGTTCTCTGTTGTCTGAAAACGAATTTAGAAAATTTATTATGCAAATAATAAGATGCTTGAGTTTCTCGTCATCTCATGGCACATTATTATCCTATTGGTCTTCAAGTGAGCTTCTACCAAGTTGAGAGCCAATCATTAGCATTCTTTATGAGAAGTGGGAACATCAGGAAAGTTATTAGTGAACAACTTTGGTTCTTTCAAACCATTGATAGATTGCAGCAGTTGTTATGTGTTTAATATTTGTAAACAGTTATTTGTAGTAAAAATGGATCAATTGTATGAATTATCTCTGGGAGTCTTTTTTTGCTTTTTTACTTCAGATCCAGTTAAAGAGATGAATATCTATTTCTCTTCATTTGTTTAATAATGCTGAGTCGCTGATTGGTACATCTTCAGGATGGCTTTATTTTATGGTTTGGATTATGCAAGTGAGAATCTAAAGTTTATGAGGCCAGCATTTGCAATTGCTGCATCCAATTTAGTTAGCCTTTGTGATTTATGTTTATAGTTATGCTACGAGAGGAGTGCTTGTGAACATTGTGTAATACCTCAGCTTAATCCTCTTATCATTAGTCACTACAAAACATGGATTAACTTATAGGCGTTTGATGTCTGTACTACCATTAATGCTTAAGCATTTTGGGTCAGTAGTCCAGCCTCATCAATTTAATGGATCAATTATCACATCAAACAGAATTGTGACAAATGATATTATATTATATATGATAAGGGGCTCAAGTAGAACAAATAGATAACATGTCATGATATGGAGCCACTACAAGTTAGGGTTTGATTTGATTTTGGGCTATGTCGAACGTTGACAGTGACATTAAGACATTAAGTGGAGGAAATTGTAACATACTAATATAATCCCACATCGGATAGGAGCAGAGACCTGAATAAACTTATAAAAGTCTGCATTACCAAAAATTTGGATTTTAACATTTTATCTCATTAGAGACACCTTGCCATTCCAGGAGATGGAAGTAAACAAAACTGTTTAGTATGGGAGGCTTTTGCTGTTGATCTGAATCCATCCTTCGTCTCACTAACTACCAAAACCTGTGCATTTCAATTGTAAATGGAATTATGCTGTTGATAAAACGAGATCCTTTGTTGTTGTTGAGTTTTTTTTCTTCCTTGTATTAAGTTTCTCATTCCACTTGGTTTTCCCTCATCGTCCAGAATACTGTCAAAAATATGCAAAGCCCGGAGATGAAGGCGCTTCATCGGAAGAGAAATCAAGTGAAGAAGAGCTAAGTGAGGATGAATACGATTCTAGTGATGAACAGGTGGTGGGCAAACCTGACCCTTGATATGGCATTTGTCTGCTGATTGTACATGTCTGATTCACCTACCAACTGGAAAAAAATCAAATTCTTCCTTTCGTGCGACATTGTAATTAAGCATCAAAATCATGAAGTCATTTATTAGAACTGCATGAATGAACTTTTTTAGTGAGACTTGGAACTGCACACTACTTCACAAAATTATCATGTTATATGAAGTTGTTTGCTTAAATTTTATGCTATATACATCTACATCTACATGTATACATACCTATGAATATGCATATATATATATATATATATATATATATATATATATATATATATATATATTTGTCATTTATACTTCAAATTGATGTGAAAAATAGAGTTGAATTGGTGGCGTAACCTTTTCTTTCTTTTTTTTTTTTTCCAATTTCTAACCTGTTAACTATAAACAAAATATAAAATTCTCACAACGCGCTCTCTTTTTTTGAGAAAACCTCTTTTTAGGGACTCGAAGCATTTTTCATTTTGCCTACCTAGGATTATTTATATTGCTTTCCTCTCGTATCATTTTATGATTTATGCAATCTAATACCAATTCGGTTAAAATAGGGAATCAAAAAGAGACTTTATTTTGCAAACGAAGCAACTATGAATAATTAGGCAATTACGGATTTTTATGTCCATGTGACAAGAAAACCAGCCGCCTCACCGGGGCGCACGTTAGATACAGCGGCCTTATGGTGCGCCGACCGGCCCTTTTCTCCGCCTTTCCCTCGGTTTTCCTTGGGGAGGCAACAAAAATCCCTCTTTTCGAGCTCCCGGGGCAGCCCTGACGCCAGAAACCCTAGGCCCCGGTTAAAATCGAGTCCAAACCCCTAATCTTCTTCCATTTCGTTGCTCGTTGTCCCTGTCGGTCCATAACTGCGTCAAATTCCGTATCTGAGGTAGAAGGGCTTGTGGCGGGATGGAGGGCTTCATGTTCTCGAGTCCGATGATCATTTCTCCAGGTGGGTTTCGGTTTAAACAACCCTGATCTTGGCGTCCTTTTTGGTGGATTCTTTGTGACGTTTTGGATCTTCTTCTCTGTTCTATGCTCGGCGTGGTATTTGATTTGAATACCCTACCAACGAAGTCGTCTCCCTCCGTCGAGGCTCATATGTTGGCCTTTTCTCGTATACGTGCAGCTTTTGTGCCTGTTCTGAAGTTAAATGCCTTACAGAATCGGATCACTTGCGGAAAGCTTTTGTTTGCTGTGGTATTAACTAGCCAGGATATTACTTTTGTAGAGCTGCCATTTGGCCTTTGAGGGTTAGAGAAAGAAGAGCCTTGTGGGGAATTAAGATATGTGGTCGTTCTCTGTTGAGGCATTCAGGTTGGTTAGTGCATTGTTGAACAAAGTGATAGGTCTCCGTGTGAGCGTCATGTATGCCATTTAATGTAATGAAAATATATTCTTTAAAAAAAAAATAGATACACGGTCGTAAGCGAAGACCTTTGAGTACTAGTATTCGTGTTGAGTCCTTGTGAACAGTTTGTTTCTTTTTGTGGTTCTTAGTATGTTTCATCTGAATTTGTTGTCGAGATAAAATCTTGTCATTGTGATCCTTTGGTGATTACAATTTGTAGAAGAAACAGTGGATATTGAAATGAGATACTGCTTTAGTTCATGCTTTTGTGGCTTGGTTAGAAATGCTAGTTTCATGTAGCACGACTGTAAACCATGGCCAGGGTCTATGGAAACGTAACCAAAGTTTTGGCTGTTCCAGTTTATATGATATGTCAATATATGCACTATCAATCATCTTGGTTGTTCTTCTCCACTTCCAAATGTTCTTGTAGATGCTGAGTCTTGTACTGTTTGCCTGTTCATAACATGGTTTGGTTCATTTAATGTTCCCAAATTATGTAGCGTAAATGATTCTAAAAACTGAAAAGTTTGGTAGATCGGCGCTGTCTGTAACTGCATATCTTCACCTAATCTGTTACTTTGTGGTTGCGGCAGTATTTGCTTTCTGCCATGTACAATGAGTATATACTATATGTGTGCTTCCTGATAAATGCCTCTGTCTTGGCAGTTGATGTGGAGCCTCGTATTGCTGATGTCGATGAAATGATAGAAAGCTCTGTTGGGAGAGAATTGTTTGAGCCAATTTTGGAACCATACGAAGGCATGGAATTCGAATCTGAAGAGGCTGCCAGGGCATTTTATCATACGTATGCATCTCAGATGGGCTTCAAAGCACGCGTTAGCTCATTTATCCGTTCAAAACGTGACAAAACAATTATTTCTCGGCAACTGGTATGCTCAAGAGAGGGTTTTCGTTCAACAAAAGATACAAATGGTGAAGGCAGAACTAGACGGCCTAGAATAATAACTAGAGTTGGCTGTAGAGCTATGATTATGGTGAAGAAGCAAAGCTCTGGAAAATGGGTGGTCACAAAGTGCGAAAAGATACATAATCATGTTCTTGGTACACAAGGGAAAGTGGTGATGTTGGATTATGATCCATATCTCCATGAGGATGAAGAAGTGATAGAAAACCCGGTGGGGAATGAAACAAGTATGAACAGTGGAGCAGCAGGTAATGAGATGGTAGTCCTTCCACCTGAGGGGGAACCTGGTCTTGAACCTCATGAAGGAATGGAGTTTGAGTCAGAACAAGAAGCACAGGTATTCTATAAGGAGTATGCACGCCGTGCAGGATTTAGAGCCCGAATTAGCTCATACTATCGATCAAAACGTGATAATTCAATAATCTCTCGGTTGCTTGTGTGTTCAAAGGAAGGATTTCGTGCAAAGAAAGATGAAAACTCTGAAGAGAGACTTCAACGACCTAGAGCTGTTACGAGGGTTGGCTGTAAGGCGATGATAATGGTGAAGAAGCGAGATTCTGGAAAATGGACTGTTTCAAAGCTAGTGAAGCATCATAATCATGAATTGTCTCCAAGATCAGCATCAGATGATGAGTGCTCAGCAGAAGAGGATGAGGAGCTAGTTGAAATGGAACGGGCCTTTGTTTTACATGAGGGTGATGCTATTACTGAACCATATGAGGGCATGGAATTTGAGTCCGAAGAGCATGCAAAGATATTTTATATTGCATATTCAAGGGGCATTGGCTTTAACATGCGTGTTAGTACATACTACCGGTCAAAGCGGGATAAATCTATCATATCTCGTTTATTCGTGTGCTCGAAGGAGGGATTCTATGTGAAAAAAGATATGGGTGGTGAGAGCAAGATAAAAAGACCTCGAGAAGCCACCAGGGTAGGCTGCAAAGCGATGCTTATGGTAAAGAAGAATAATTCTGGAAAGTGGGTTGTTTCAAAATTTGAAAAAGATCACAATCACCCGCTTGGTTCTTTAAGCAAAATAAGGAAGTTTCGAAAACAGAAGCTTTTATCTGGTAGTCCAGAGAAGAACCAGCTTGAACTAAACCATAATGGTAGGGAATCGCCATCTACTCGATACAACAACTTGTGTCGTGAAGCCATGAAATATGCTGAAGTTGGTGCAGCATCGCCAGATGTTTACAGTGTGGCAATGCATGCTCTGCGAGAGGCTGTCAAGAAAGTTACAGCTATTAAAAGAAAGGCAGGTGGAGTTGCAGTTCTTGGACCAGTTGTAGGTAAATGTAGTATAGAGAATAGGAATAAAGAGGACAGCCAAATTGAGACTTCTGCGCTTCTCAATCAACATTCTAGAACAAGATCACACCCTTCAGAAAGTCGGTCCAAGTCAAGTCATGACAGGCCTCCTCGGAAGATGAGAATCTGCGACTCGGGCAAGCAGCCTAGGGATCGTATCGGTAGGAGTTGTCCGTCAAAGCAGGTGCAGGTGAAATTTTTTGAGATAGTTCCTAGTATAGCCCTTTAAGTAGTTCTGTATTTTTCGCACTGGTTACAATTTTAAATTGGTTGTGTCTTAATCTTTTTCCTTCTTTGTTTCTCATTTGCAGTTGCAGCAGATCGATATAGTTCCTCATGAATCAGTTAATATGCTCTTTGATGAACCAGTCAATGAGCTCATCCAGAAGGGTGATGGATAATATGTAATCATGTATATCAACAGTAGAGATGTAAATGTAACAACTCTTGCTGCCTTAAACTTTGGTTGTGTATTTAGATGATGCTGACGATTTATCTTATTTCTGTTGTCTTTACAGGTATATACAGGTATACTAGATTATCGTGACAGCTTGCATGGATGGCTCATGTCTCGATCACTATCCACCGGTGCCATGTGTATTCGGAAACTGATTGGTCAGAGCTCGTAGGTAATCGGTTTTGGACAAAGGGCAGGTGTACTTAACATGAAGGATAATTTCGGCTTCTAAAATCTAAATGACAATTCTTTCTTTTCCTGCTAAAGAAGTAGAGTATCATCTCCGAGTTGATACATAGTATCCAAGTTGTTTTCACTTGGTAATGAGGTTGTCACCTATCAAGAAAGAAGAAGAATACATACAAGTTTGCTGTTGTTGTGGAGCAGATTCAGATGTAATGTTAAGGGCCTATATGTCATCTGTGAACACAACAGCTAACCAGGAGCAGCTCATACACTGTTGTTGAGCAGATTCAGATGTAATGTCAAGGGCCGATATGTCATCTGCGAACACAACAGCTAACCTATATCATCTCACTCCACTCAAGCGTGCTCACAGCTCAGGTTGTGTGGGCCCCTCGCGCGCACACACTGGATGGATACGAGGACGCAGACACTCATTAATGGATGCTTGGTTGCACATCAATCAGATGAAGCATCATCATCAAATTATTCGGTTCCAGGCAATCAGGGTTGGCCAAATGAGCTCAGTGCTGCTGGTGGTTGATCAGGTGATGCAACAGGATTAGTTTGTGCCATTTAGACTATGGCTGTTGTTCTGCCAAAAAAAAAAAAAACAAAAAAAAAACACGAGCAATTATCTGGAATAACTCTCTTATTTTAAGATATTTTTGGTTAGGTTTTTTTTTTTTTTTTCAAATTCTCTTAAAACATCTTTTTTCCTTCAAAAAAAAAGAAGATAATTTTGTTTCGTGCATATGCCTATGTCGGTGCGTGAGGACTAGTACAGGCCACAACTAACGGTAGTTTTTTAGTCTATAGTCGCTTTTGGCCATTGAGTTGCACGCCATTGTTGTGGCATCTATAAGTAAGCATTCAATCATGGAATGTGACTCTCTTCTTTCTCCTCGAGCTATCGAGCCCCATCCGTTGGTCAATGTTTAGATGTTCTCGATTGCGCAGGCTGCTTAAGAGTTGCAGCGCTCAGAGAAGACACTTACATCGGCGACGTGGGGAAGAGGGATTGGATTGGCCACTTCTAACAATGAACATATTAGAAAGTCTTAAGTGAGAAATCACGATGAGAATTACATTACTGTTTGTCTTGAATTATCATTGTTGCTGTCATGCTTTTTCTTCGAAACTTTCACTTCCCATTCGAACAGCAAAATTTGGAGAGTGACTTTATGCGTCCTTTTCTTATCCTGTAAAAGCAAAGATTTTTAATCGAATCAAAAGCATCCATTGATGATGGAAATCACGTTTTTTTTCTCTCTCTCTCTCTCTCTCTCGGTTCCTACCACTCTCTTCAGCTTTAGTTGACTCGTCGACGCCACCGGCTCTCCTTCCGCAGGCTGAATTCAGAGCGTGTGCCTACGGAACAGGGTGCAGGACTTTCCCCCGATAGAAGCGAGGGGAGTCCGCCCACTGCAGCTGACACCGGTGGATGCCGGCGAGGAGAAACTCAGTTTCGTGTCTGGGAAGAGACGGCAGATCACACGTAGTGAGTGCATGCCTTTGACGTGGTTGGAACAGGTTTTCTATGTTCGTTTCGTGTGTTATAGCCTCTCGCACGGGTAATTCGAAAGTCCATCTTCACCGCCTATATGTATATTTATATATATTTATATTTATATCTACGAACGTTCGTCATAGCACATCTGACACATTAGAGTCGACGAGGAAAGGTGTGTCTTCTCCATCCCCTTCCTATCTGATCGCTATCTTTATTCATTAGCTTCGGCTTTCTTGACGATCTTCAGGCACTTCTTCTTCTTCTTCATTTGATATTTTTCTTCTTCTTTTTATTTCCTGCAGCTTCTAATTTTTGGTTTGTAAGTCACCAAAAAATTAAAAATAATTCCACCGATAACATAAAAGGATGATAAATAATATATATATATATATATATATATATATATATATATATATATCAATGCGAGTTCCAGGAAGAATCAATGCATTCTATCTTTAAATATTTAAAACATTATTTTTCTGACTTCACAAATGACAAAGGACCAATCTTTCCAGTATATCAATGCGCACTCTTGAATATAATAATGTGTATCTTCTGCATTCTCCTTACCCTGGAATAAATTGTAAATCCAAAAATATCCTTCTTTTTTTTTTGTGTGCAGGGCGAAATCCATATCGAGTCATTGGCTTTTTTTTAGTATTACATATTTGGGTATTTTCTGTACCTGGTGATGCTAACTGTTTCAAACGTGGTGTCGTTGACGGGACGTCAGGATTTGGAAATGCGGAAGCGTAGTCGGAAATTTGTGGCCAAAATCCTCGGCCGTCTATGGCGTCTGTTTCGCAGGTGGCTCTTTTTGACGCTCTCCTTCGGGCCTATGCCCGAGCACATTGCGTTCATCCTGGATGGGAATCGCAGATACGCCAAGAAAAAGAACCTCAAGATGGGCGCCGGTCACAACGTCGGTTTCAACTCACTCCTCGTTGTACTTCGCTATTGCTACGAGTTGGGCGTGCAGTACGTAACCGTGTATGCTTTCAGCATCGACAACTTCAGGCGGAAACCGGAGGAGGTTAAGGGCCTCATGGCGCTGATGAAGGAGAAGATCGATGAGTTGTTGGAGGAAGACACCGTCGTGCACAAGTTCGGATTGAGGATCAAGTTCTGGGGAAGCCTGGACATGCTGAACGAGCCGGCGAGGGCGGCGGCCGAGAGGGCGATGGCGGCCACCGCCAACAACACTGGACCGGTTCTCTTTGTCTGCGTTGCCTACACTTCCACTGACGAGATCGCGCGTGCCATCAAAAAATCGTGCTCCACGAAGAGGGACGAGACAGCAGGGGGGGGTCTCGGATTCACCGGCGATCCTCTCCGGGACGGTGCGTTCGGTTCCATCGCTGTGGCTGATCTGGAAGACAACCTTGACAGCGCCGATTGCCCGGACCCGGACATCATCATCCGGACGTCGGGGGAGACTCGGCTCAGTAATTTTCTGCTGTGGCAGAGTACGTTGACGCACTTGCAGAACCCGATTGCTCTATGGCCTGAGTTCTCGCTGAGAAACCTGATCTGGGCCATCATGGAGTACCAGAGGGTCTACCCTTACTTCGAAGCAAGGAGACGTGGTCTGGCTAAGAAGCACAACTAAACCTGGTTATTATGATATGCTTTCCTTTCGACCGATGAAGAAATAAAACACCTTGCAGCATGTAACTCATCACCAGTCAAAACTACTCCTATATGTATTGCACATGAAATAATCAAATGGAGATACAGCTGACGACGGTGGTCATGGCGCAAAGGAATCCAACTAGCAGACCAATTAGAAAGATTTTTGTCTTTCATCACAACAGACGATTTCATAAATAATGGTGTGATTAAGCTTTCATCTTGGGTGATGCAAGGGGTGGGGCAGGGACGAGCACAAAACAAAGAGTCTTCAGAAAAACAACTATACTGAAGTCTTGCAGCAAAAGTAGGATCGGGCATAGCGGCAGGAAACTAGTAGCCACCCTTGAGGTCGTTGACGACATCATAAGGAATGGGGGTCACAGTCTCGAGCGTGGCACCTTCCACCATGAACCCGGGCTTAGGGCCCTCGGGCTGCCGTTTAGTGCTGATGACCTCACCACGGGCCTTCGCCTCAGCCTTCAGCTGGTCATTCTTTTTCACCCTAGATCGGAAATCCTCTTGGCACCTAGATGGCTGCACGTGCTCCACCCGGACATGGATCCTTTTCCTGATGATCCTATTACCAACCTGCAAGTACAAAGAGTCGTTCCACCATCGGTTGGCATGTAGAAAGGTCAGCAGTATTTTGGGTAGGTGGCCCGGTACGTGAGGCACCACCCAGTGCATAATCCGAAGTGGGTCAAATGCAAACCGCCTATTGCAGCAGGAGAGACTGTTGCGACTCAAATCATGTGCAACCGGAGTAGAGAGAAGCAATGTTAAGACATGACCACCGAAACATGGGATGAGGTAACTACAACTTGTACCATCATTTAGACACCATCATTCAGAATGCAAACAATTTGTCTACAAAGATGCATTGTAAAAGTATCAATCTTCTCTAAACTATAGGTCAACCTTAGTTGCCATATGGCTCTGAACAAACAAAGGTAGTTTCATTGGATTTAAGGTTTCAGAAGGAAGACTCATACGATACAACCAAAAAAGAAGATGGAGTTTCTGAATACACTAGTAAACAATGAAAATCTCGACTTCAAAGAGTTGTGACAACATTGGATCAATTATGTAATGAGATGCATTTCCAGTTTTTGAGAAGCATTTGCGTCATTACTTGTTCAAATGGTTTTCAAAAACTCACACAAACAAGAAGCTCTCTTTTTATACGATACTAGTTTATTCAATTATTAATTCATGTAGTTTATTAAAGTAGATGTTAGTGTGACTGTGCGAGAGATCCACAACTATGTAGACCTATTCACAATAGATTGATTCCAAAAGAACATATCCAAATTATAAGAAATCCTATAGAAACCACAAGTTACTTTGCAAACATTGATTTATTCTAGTTCTAGTATATAAATAAACCACCAATCTGCCCCAAGTAATAAATGTAATAAATGCCCATCATCAATTAGATAGGGTGAGAAGTATTTCCGAAGGAATACAAGTTTATGCAATAGAAGTCATGGAAGGGATACAAATGGAATAGAAGATTACAACTTGCATTGTCTTCCGTTGCAGACTCATCTGGATGTCTGATTTAAGGATTAGGATGTGAAATTCAAAGATGTAGCAAAATCACAAAAAATGAAGATTGTATGTGGTTATCTATCAAAGTTTAACAGCACCTAAATCTAAAACTAGCTTCTTATTTACTTATAGGAGCACCTGTGACATTCTTAACTGTGATGACAATCACTAGTTCCTTAGTTGCTCCAATAGGGTTTTCTCATCAGTGCTTGCATTACATACATATTTAGGCAAACCAAAATTGGCATGAAGCTTAAATCTCACTTTTTTTAGTGACCTATGAGCAAAGATTCAACAGACCACATCATCTTTCCATAACCCCGAAAGAAACAAAACATTTGGTTGTTCGGATCCGTAGCAAGATCAAGCCTTTTACCCTACACTGCCTACCAAAAATCACATAGTTTTTTTAGTCTATGACCTCTACAGAACATGTCCGAGCAATATTTCCATGAATACTCACAATAATAAGATTATGCACCCACTGCTATAGAAAGATAAGGAACTTTCTATCTTCAAAGATAATCGATCGACAAATCAAAAAATTGGGTCGGAAATCGGACCTGCTTGTTGACCTCGACGCCGATAGCGCGCTTGGTGACGTTCCAGACCTTGCCGGTGCGCCCGTGATAGAACTTGTGGGGCATGCCCTTGTGGACGGCGCCGTTCACCTTGATGTCGACGTAGTCGCCGATCCTGTAGGTGCGCAGGTACGTCGTCAGAGGGATGTACCCCTTCTTCCGGAAGGGACGGGAGAAGAGATCTCTTGTGCGAGAACGAAGACCATGACCCGCCGGCATCCTCTCCGCCGCCTCTCTATACGACCTCCGCTTGCCACCAAAAACACAGACTCCGAGCGCAACTTAGGGTTTTTCCGTGGTGTCATAGTAATAGTCAAGTGTAGTTGGGCCTAATGGACTCCGTGGTCGGCCCATATAATCTCATCATGGGCTGATCCATGTGAGAAACCGAAGAACATCCAAAATTCAAAAGATTATATATATATATATATATATATATATATATATATATATATATATATATATATATATATATTGTTAGACGCTTCTTGCGGACAACAACAAGGGTTGCTTTCTGTTCGGGGGAGAGAGAGAGAGAGAGAGAGGAGAGAGAGAGAGAGAACGATGGAGTCAGGGGACTTGTGGGCGGTAGAGGGCGACGACGTCGACTTCATCGAATACTTCGAAAGGCTCGAGCCATCGCAGACGCCGACCCTGACAACCGTCGTCGCGCTGCCGTCGCTCGTGCCGCCCCCGCTCGGCACCGTCTTCTTTAACTCCTTCGAGGACGACTTCGACGATTCCGACATCTGATGGCGTGGTCGGCCCGCCGGCATGTGGTTTCGGCATCTTTGCCTCACAAACCAGGGTTTGGTGGACGTGTTGCTGCTAGTGTTCATTCTTGTTTCTCTTCTTTGGCAAAGATTAGATTGGTCTTTAGCTTGGCAAATAGTTCTGGATCGGTTGATTCGCGGAGGAGGTACGTCGATGGTGTCTGAGCGATCTTGCGTAGTGTGCCATCGAACGAAACAATCGTGATCGGTATATTGCTCTCCGATTCTTGTGGGGTTAGAATGTTTAATCTCAAGCAGAAGTAGCCATTACATTGCCTTGCGCTTAAAGATGCCTTAGTTTGTGATGTATCTCTCTTATATTGGATTCTGCGAGTAGATCCAGGATTATGGGAAAGACCCTTCATACCTAGAATTTTTGGCTTGTCATTTTCTACTGCTCCTTTAATTGAGTTTATGGCCACATATCTCCTCTTACTTGATCCTAAACACTTGTCAAGTTAAGTTAGCAATTTGTTTGTAGACTCGCTTTATGACTCGTGGAATCAAGATCAGATCGCACTTGTGTCTCGCATTTGTACTCGCTCTTATTGTTTGCTTACGTTACCTTCTTTATTAATGGACTCAGTCATATTTATGCACATTTATTTGTTATTGCAAAATCTTAGAAATTGAACAAAATATAAAATCACATTGTACACGGCTCACTGAGTCACTTGAAATCTGCACAAGTCGTCATGTGACCAAAGGAGGAGGAGGAGAAGTATCAGCACTGACTCACATAAATTAAAAGGCAGCTCCGTCGTCATGACTCCCGAGAAGGATTCAAACACTTTCGGCATTCCCCGTGTCACGGCATTGATTGCATCGCCATCCATCGATGTACAGTGATGATGACGGTGATCATGTCCATCCCACTCGCCCGCGTGTCGGCATCTTGGAGAAAGTTGCGGCCCCTCCTGGTCAAATAGTCAAACCGTCAAACCAGCGTCATCCAATCATAGCGCGCCGGTGTAGCCATGTCACTTAGCGTCCGCGGTCAACCTGTTGACCGTGAGGAGTCGTCCGTTATACAACAGCAACATCCACATGAGCTCTTCATGGAGACATCACATTTCCCTCTGTACTTTTCCTCCATGCCAAGCTACCCGTCTCTGACATATTAATTAGACGAGAGCAGACTCCAAAAGATTACCACCACCCTCTCTCCGCCTCCATCGCCTTCTTCCTCTTCCTTCTCCCCTCTCTCTGACATCCATGGCTACAAGCTCCTCAAAGCCAGGCGCAATGGAGATCGACGCCACCGGATCGCTTGCCATCACCGTCGAGAGGAACCCTCCCGAGGCGCGACTATTAGAGCTTGGCATCAAGTCATGGCCCAAGTAATGAACCGTGTTCCCTTCTCTTATTCGCCATGTGTGCCTCAGAAGATTAGCACCATACGCGCTGTGTGTTATCATGGAGGTTATCTTTCTCTTTTTCTGCTTGTCGTTGTTCGATATACAGGTGGGGTTGTCCGCCGGGAAAGTTCCCTCTCAAATTTGATGCACAGGAGACATGCTATCTGCTCAAAGGGAGGGTAAAGGCCTCCGTGAAGGGTTCTTCCGAGTGCGTGGAGTTCGGCGCCAGAGACCTCGTCATCTTCCCCAAGGGACTCAGTTGCACCTGGGACGTCTCCGTCGCCGTCGATAAGCACTACAAATTCGATTCAGCTTCTTCTTAACGCTCTCCCGGTCTGTTCATCTTCTTCTTGTTCTTCTGTATCACCAGTTGGGAGGAGTTTAGGGTTGTTAAGCTTTTCCAGTCAAAACATGTTATCAGTCAATGCAGGGCCCATTCAAAGTGATCCTATTTGTACTTTTGAATGAGCTTTAAATGCTTCTTTGACTACCACCACCTTCCCCTCCGTGTCCGATGGGATAACTTCTGTCGTTAATCCTTTCGACTTTAGTGACATCTAAGCATATAACTGGAGGAGGATGATGATGATGATGTTTGAACACTTCCCTTTTGTTACCTTCTCTTTGTTTGTGCTTTTATCTCTCAAGATTTCTAGGGTTTGTTCTTCACTGGTATACAATGCGGATCATTCAGAGTAGACTGAAAGGTGATTAAAGTGATGGGAAGGTTTTTGCTGTTGGTGTCACTAAGAGAGAACACACCAAAGGGCTAGGGTTTCTAGTTGTAGCAAGAAGGTCCCAAGTGATGGTCTTTTGCTGCGGTTCTTTTTGTGAGGTACTGCCTGTAATCCAACCTGCTGTGCTCGCTAGATGCGTAGTGTTCTCCTGGATGGATGCCCGCCTGAGATGACAGGCTTCAACCTCATGCTTTTGTCCTTGGACTGCAACTGACCTTAGTGGTTTGTTTCTTAGCAATCAGTCACAGACTTTACCTGCCTAATATTTGGGCCTTAGGTTGATTAATGACCATTCTATCAGCCTCCTGTGATGCTGATTTGTGAAGTGTAAGAGGTAGAAGAGGAAAAAAGATCAGAGATAGGAGATGACTAAAAATGAATGATTCGGGAAAGAGAAATGTGTGATCTTCTAAGATTATTGAGCAGAAGCTAAGGAAGATGAAAAATAAATTGGGATGAAGGGAGGAAGGGAATAAACAGGTTGATGATTCATCTCTGTCATTCAAAGATTTATTGACACAAAGGTAAGAGATTACATTATATAACATATTGACATGATAAACACACAAAGTGATCAAACAATAAGCAACAACAGTTGCTTAAGGATAGAGGTAAACAAATTCCAAAGTTTTTGCATATAAAACTTTAAATGTTGCATAGCTTAGTGAATATATATATATATATATATATATATATATATATATATATATATATATTTGATGGTGGTATTTTAATTATGAAGTTAATAGCACAAGGTCCCTTAATGCATCCAATTGCTTCCTGTTACTCAAGATTTATATGAGTTTCCAGCCTCATTTGCTATATTCTGCATCATGCAACTAGCATGTAAATGCAGGCTGGTCTTTCCCTCTTAGGAATTTGATTCAGTGCTGCCAGATTAATTTTATGATACCCTTTTCTCTACTTGTTATTACCTCCTTAAGATCATACTCTAGTCTAATTCTTTTTCAATTGGTGTTCTCCATTTATATGGTAGGAATCCTTTGACATTCCTTGGTGTCTGTGATTGCAGTTCATATTTATTTCATACACCCTTACTGTAGTTGCCTGACTCTATGATGGAAACACACAAACTTAGCAATTGTCTTCAATTTTGTAATCCAAGTAGCAATTAAAAGGATGTCAGCATATACAACTTATTCTTGGCACCAGTGGTGAATAAAAATTTAGGGAAGATCTCTAATTTTAATGACTTTTTCCTTTTTGTGTGTGTGTAATTATTATGAAATTCAATTTTTTTATGCTAAGGACATGTCATGAAGTTATACAATAAAGTTCCTAAAATCAATCTAATGCAAGCAAGACTAATGGTGCAAAGGGTTTTGTTCCTCGAGTCCCTTCAGAATTCTCTTTGAAGGTTCCATACAATGATGAACTCAGTGACCCAATTGTTTTATATATTTCAGACACTAATCTACTTCTCTTCATCAGTCCACAACTACACCTAAGCTGAATTGAATAGAATCCTCTTATGATTTGTTGAATTAAGCGTATCAAATCTCCCACAATTCATGTAAGAAATTACTTGGATTTCAAAAACTAAAATACAAAATAGAAAGAAATGGTTATGATTTTTGGAGATGGAAAGCACTTCAAACGTATGCCAAACCTGTCATCTTCTACAATCTTTCCTTAAGATGCAGAGGTGGGAAGAATGCAAATGTAAAACCCTCAAAGTTTGATCTCTTGTTCTGCCAGCTCCAGTAAACAAGGTGAAAGAATCACTAGTTGAGAGCCCAATCAGAGGTTGTGTTCATCTGCTTTCACATGCTTACAGATCCCTCCCTTTTAATCTAATCTACAGGCAACATTTGTTTGGAATGCAATGACTGAAACAGTTCTTGAGATTGATAGGTTAGACTGTGACGAAAAAGTAAAGCTAAACAGGTAGTCAACCTCTCGCTTGCCTACCTAAGAATAGCCTATAAAATTAATACAAGGAAGCAGTTATTATAAGCTAAGTTTGTGCATTCCACTAATCATGCTGACTGCATTGGAAAACTTCATCTTCTGACCAACAATGAGTAGTCCACATTTCCTTCTCCTCAGTGGCTTGGGTTATGATCTTTGTTTGCCCTAAAAAGATACAGTTTGGAAAGATCGACCAAATCAAGTAGTCTGATGAAGAAGAGAGCTCAGAAATTTGTACTCATGGATAAACTAAGGAAGCTAATCACTTATGGATAACCGAGTGAACAAAATGCAAGTTTGATGTAAATGGTTTCAAGCATTTCTGGGAGCAAGTCTCCATCAGAATAGTTAATCATAAGAACAGCATAGCTTGCTAAATGTTTCTGAAGGATAAGATGCAAAGTAATAATTTTAGTAAAATTGCATATCCAAGTGAATCTGATCAGCTGAAACCACCAATGCATCGGAGCAGTCCAATCAACTTGATGACAAGAGACAGTGATAATGAACTCATCTGACTTCCATAGAAAGTGAAGGATTTTTTTAGTTCGATAGCCCAGTAATCTGTCAAACAACATTACCCCTTGAGGCTGGCAAACCATAACATCAGTCATCTTCTGGAGGCTGACATTCCCATCAAATGTTGAGCAAGTAGCAGATTCCAGTTCTTGTTTCTTCCCACATGAATGGGAATTTATGTGCTAACTACAAAACTGTTTGTTCACCAACTCTATATATTATCTTGCATCAAGGCTGCCAAAATTCAAGTCACTGGTTTATGCCACCTAGATCTGTACTACACAAAAATGAGTGTGATGCATGACATCTTAGACCTTGGATAAAGCTTGGTTCATCTGAATTATCAAACATGAGTCACAGATTTTTCCATGCTTAGATAAGGACAGTAGCAGCAGGAAGTCTACCATTAGAAGCTGGTGGCACCCCCTACAAGCTGCAGGCACACTCCTCTTTAAGGAATATGAAATGCTCAGATCAATGCATTAGATTCCCTTTTCTTATTCAGGTGCCCATTCATAGCCACAGGTCATACTCATACAAATCATCTTTGTGTTTCTTTCTTTTTACCCCAAAACAAATATTGCTACTGTGAAGTTGGATTGCCATATTATATTCATGTGCTGTGCAGAAGCTCAACTTTTTATTGCACAATTCTGATCGTTTGTAACGTGCTTATAATGGAAAAGAAAAGACATTCCCCTTAGCAAAATTATCGACATGCAGGATGCCCCACAAAAAAGCATAAAGATATCATACCTTCATATATCCCATGTAAACCTTAGAAACTATCCATATACATCTCTGATATCAGATTTCATAAGTGTCAATAATGCTTACATGAGAGTTAATTCCAACTATAACTCTCGATGCTCATGGGAAGTCAATTGAGGAAATACATATTTGTAAGAAGTCAATAAGAGAAATATATATCTTACATGGGTGCATCAGATATTTTTTGTATTATTATTTTCTATATCTCTCATATCGGCGGTCACTGTTACCTAATAGTATGATCACGTGCGGTGCACGCGATGTGTGAAGCTGGTGCGTGCAGCTGTGAGACGGGGGGTGGTTTTGGGAGGGTGGGGGACGCAGTGCTACTGTCCGCAGCATCCACGAGCGGGGCCCGCTGATCCAACGGCTGGGATCGCCTTATCACGAAGCAGTGCTTACTGCCCGCGTCAGATCTCCGACGAAACGTGTCACGAATCCCCTTTTTTTAAACCCGCGCTGCCTCGAGATCTCGATCTCGCACTCTCTCTCTCTCTCTCTCTCTCTCACTTGTGGCGAAGCGAAGCGGTAACAGAAGGAAAGCGGCCAAAGAAATCCCCCATTTGCGAAAGCCTTCCCGAGCCGGTGGAAGAGCGAAAGACCCTTTCCCTTCTTCTTCTTATTCTTCAGATCGTGTCCCAGCCTCTCGCGGCGGCCTCACTCCAAGAGGTTCCCGGGAGATCCAGGGCTTGCAGATCGATCCCTTGCATGCGCGGCGATGGCTTCTTTGTACCCGGGTCATGTCGGCGCCGTCCAGGTAATCGAATCGAATGCTGTTTCTTAAAGAAAACACCGCCGTTTGATATCGTTTTGTTTTTTGTTTTCTTAATGGATGCAGGTGGGTGCTTATTTCTTGGAGCAGTACTATCGGATTCTTCAGCAGCAGCCAGAACTAGTTCATCAGTTCTACACGGATGTGAGCTCCATGGCGCGATTTGATGGGACCGCCACGGAAACAGCCACGGGGATGGTGGTATTGTTCATCATATCAGATGTTTTCTCCTTTTGATTTATTCATTATGGGTTTCGCTTTTCTTGAGATTATTGTTTACCAGAATCTTAAAGATATTAGTATGACATCATAAAAGAAGAAAATTAGTTAGATGGTTTGTCCGGTGGTTAGACATCA
Organism: Musa beccarii; assembly: GCA_024322285.1. Taxonomy (NCBI): domain Eukaryota; kingdom Viridiplantae; phylum Streptophyta; class Magnoliopsida; order Zingiberales; family Musaceae; genus Musa; species Musa beccarii. The sequence continues at coordinate 56,559,971 of CM044394.1, forward strand.
CCAGAATCTCTCTCTAAAGTTTCTCAACCTGTATTTCTCGTTGGCTCAATGTGGTCAATAGGTGACAAACAGGAGCTGTGAGAGGCAGGCACTGAGACAACTCTAGTTTCCTTCCCCTGCTCGTTCTAAATTACAAGTTAAGCATGTCGAGCCACCCCAAAAATTGTATCGGATGTTTGAAGCTAAGTTGCTGCTTGTTCTTACAAAAACACAGAATCGAAAGAAGAATACTAAAAAGGCTTAGAGCAGTCAGTGGTTGAATTATTATGCTTATTACCATAGTGCTATCTAAAAAATGCTAGAGTATTGGAATGTAATCTACCAGCCTTGTTAAATGTTAAGGTGGTGGCAAAACTTATTTCCCTCAAAAGTATATCTGCTTCTAGTGATCTTTAAAAGGCTAGATCAAGGAATTTTCAATAGCCAACACTGGACTTGAGATTATTTTGTCTCTGTCCACTCTCTCGCTTCTTGCTGTCCTATTTTCCCTGGAGAAAGCAGGTGACATAATGAGTGAAGGGGCAAAGAATGGTGAAGGAAAGGTGGCCCTGACATCATTTGTGCCAGAGAATGTGGTTAGGAGTTAAGAATTCTTGGGATATCTTTGAGGTTCCAACTCTGGAAAGGAACAATGATTTTATTTTTTGAAAATTTTCAAGACATGTATTACTGTGTCCTGCCTTTATCGCATCCAAGTCAGGAACTCTCTCCATCCCTAATATACAACACTGCCTTGCACATACTGGCACAACATTGTACAATGCCTATCACTGCCCTGTACCATGTGGTTTTAAAGTCATGGGTCAAAGGATTCTTAGGGATTCAAGTTAGTTATGAACTGAAAGGGCAATGTGTCCTGTTTGGCCATTAGAAGATATATGTTTGGTCATTATAAGATATATGTTTATCCATTAGAAGATATATTTCTGAATAACTGCATCCTGTATAATTAAAAGCTACAACCATTAATTTTTGATCTTGTTAGCATGTGTTGTGATTGCTTTCTTAAGATTGCCCTATATTTGCTTATTCAAATGTGGCTTGTATAATCATCAAATATCAATGGCTTTGTGATAATTTTGGCCAAGAATCAGCTTAATGGAAGGACCAAGTTTATAAGATGTATCTTATGTAGTCTCTTCATATTTAGATTTTGCACATTAGTTGTGTACAAATATAGAAGTAAATTGAATGTATAAGTCCTTACTTCCTTTTAGGTACCTTATGTAGTAAGTTTATGTAAATAAAGGTGTGATATCTTTAGTGTTTTTAATAGATGCTTGGGCGCTCGCCTAGGTGCTTAGGTGAGGCGAGGCGAGGCCCGAGCGCCTCGTACAGCTTCCGAGCGATGTGCTTCACTGAACCACTGCCTGGGCACTTGCTTGAGCCCAGGCGTCGGGCACCTTGGCCGAGCGCCCGAGTGAATTGTAACTTGAGCTCCTGCCTGGTTCAATTCAACAGGCAAGTTTCAACTAAACCCTAATACTAAACCTTCCCTCATATCGCCTCTCTTTAAAGCTGTTTAGCATTAATCCCTCTTTAGAATTGTTCTCAGTCCCTCTTTAAACTTTAAAGCTGTTTAGCACTGGTTAATCCCTGTTTGAAAGTGCTTAACACTGTTTAGCATCGGTTAATCCCCTCTTTGAAACTGTTTAGCACTGGTTACTATTAAAAAATATATTTTTTATATTTTAATATTCTGGAATGCCTTGTTTCAGTCAGGCAGCGCGTAGTGCCTCGGGTATTTTGAGACCCTAGCGCCTAGTACTTATAAAAACACTAGATATCTTTGCCTTGTACTGTTGCTCCTGATGCTGCTTATGTAATAGTTGATATGGTTACTTCTGTTTGTGGCATCTCTTGCTCAAAAAGCTTTCGCTACACTTGAACCTGATCTATAAGATATTTTTTTGCACTGGATCTTCATCGTTTTAGGTGCTTATGAGTCCACCTGTTGGTTATAATGCTTTTTTTTTCTGGTGGAAGGGGATGCCTAGCTTTTCAACTCATATGATAAATTAATGTCCCAAAATAACTTTGTTTATTGTTGTTATCATTATTATTCTTGATATATGAAGCTTCTGTTGCTAACATATTTTTTCAAAACCTGGAATAAGTCAGTCGACCTATGTACAACTTGCGTCAAATAAATGAAACACCATTGTCTGTAACTAATTGCACATTTCTGTAAACAATTCAAAGGTCATCTTTCTTTTTTGTCATTTCAGGGTGTAGTTTTAGATGTCTAAATGAATTAATCTATTCAACTAAGAAAAATAAAAATTGAAGGAAAGGTTATGGGCTTTGCTTCTGGTTTGCTGTTGGAAAAGTAAATTAATTGCCCTTGTCTTTTTCAGAGTCATTTTTTTTCATTATTGAAAGATAAATCAAGAAATGATATGTTGCTGATATTCTTCAACTTTGACTTGTAACCTTTTCCGACTTCAAAGTTATAATTTTTCACTGCTTAATAGTGTCCTGCTAAAATTGTGCAGCAAATCCATCGTCTTGTAATGTGCCTGAATTTTAAAGGGATTGAGATAAAATCAGCTCACTCTTTGGAATCTTGGAATGGAGGAGTTTTGGTGATGGTTTCTGGTTACGTTCAGCTGAAAGACTATAGTGTTAGGAGGAAATTTGTGCAAACCTTTTTTCTTGCTCCTCAGGAGAAAGGATTTTTCGTTCTCAATGATATTTTTCACTTACTCGAGGAGGAACATGTTCATCAGCACCCGGCAGCTATCGTGGGACATAGCAACTTTGAGACCAATTTAAATGTGTCGAGTTCTGTACCAGAAACAGGTAAGTCTTACTTGGAAAAATTCCAGAAGTCAATCTATTTCTTAATGATGCATCTGCTGCTAGTAAATGTTCAACCTGTCCTTTTCTACTTGGAAGACTAAATTGCTGCCATATTTTTTCTTCTTTTTGGATCATGTCGAAAGTTGAAAGGTATATTTTGACATAATTGTCCATGTATATAGACTATCGTACATACTTAATTGGCAATATAAATATTCACATTTATTGAAGATATGATGCTTGTTTAGAGACTTTGTAGTCATGTATGTATCTTTTCACTCGAAATTTCAAATAAAATTTAGTAAAGAGTCATTTCTTATTTTCAAATGATTGGTCCTCTTTGTGCCAACCAAGTATTGTCTCTAGTGTTCTGTGCTACAGTATCTGAAAATGGAGCTTACAAATTCCCTCATGTTGTTATGTACAACAGAATTCTGTCCAATGAAAACTGTGTGGAACTACAGCTATATCATTGTTTGTTGATCTTGATTTTGATTCCAATCTTGTGAACTATGGAGTGTAGAAGACGTGATTTTCAACTGAACCTTATTACTAGTTGCCTACCCTGGAACCAACTGCACTCCATAGTTGTTTTGGGTGTTTTACCCTGGAACCAACCTTATAGTTTTATACACTGGAACCTTATGAAGTTTTTTGTGGTTTATTCACAATACTTCCTAAGATGTTAAGGTTTTGTTGAATCTTCAACGACTTATGTGTTTTGATGCTTCATAAGTTCAATCTGTTAAACAATGAGTTGGTTTTTCTTTAATCAGTTATTTGATATGATGGCTATCATCGTGGTCTCTTTACTTGGTGGCTAAGAAAAATAGCTTAGGTTGGATTATTGTACTTTTATTCGTTGCATTATTTTATCCTTGGATTTTGGAAAGACAATATGAGGTTGCTACATATAATATACTCTTTGACTGGGCATGAGATGTTACTGCATAAGCCATTTAATGACTGTTTATTTAGGAGAAGAATCCTGTCTGACTGACCCTACCATGATTGAATGTCTGAGCTATTGCTTGTTTTCTTTTATTTCTCTATGGTTTTTCTAGGATTACTCTGGTTGTTATTGTTAATTTGTTAACAATGTGAACCAAGGAATGAGAACCTTCTCCTCAGCCTACCTATTGCATGTATGCCTTTTATTTTGTAGAACATGAAAAATAAACCTTGGACATGAAAAAGATGACCTTGATGTCTGGACACTTTGGAGGCATTTTTTTACTTGTAAGTCCAACCTTGTTGATTGACTTTGGCAGTTTCTGACTACATGCTGGGAGAACAAGTTCAGGCTCAGGACTTGGTGCCTCCAGTACATGTGGAGGAAAATGACATAGTTGAGAAATATGGCATCCCTGAAGCACCACAGCAGCTTCCACAACCAGATGAAAGAATAGACGAATTTCCTGCTGAAGATACTGCTTCATATCCAAGTGGATTGGATACTACGAGGGAACCACGTCCTGCTACACCAGAAGAACCTGCTGGAGAGCCAACTAGGCAGACTTATGCATCCATTGTATGTTGAATTCTTCATTTCCATTATCTTCTTGTATGGAATCTTATAGCAAACTAATATTGCTTGTATCTCAAGCTTCGTGCTAAAAGCCAATCTGGACAATCCATTCCTCATCCGACATCTTTAACAAAGACTACCCATGTGGCTTCAGAATGGGTTCATTCTTCACAGTCAACCGCTCAACAACCACAGCCTGCCATGGTTCCTGAAAAGTCCAGCTCAGAGGCAGTTGAGGAGGCTCTGCCAGTTGAAGATGAAGGTTTTTACCCTCGTTGTTTCTGTATTTTCTGTGCAATATTTTCTTTGAACAGTCAAGCATGTTGCTATGTTGAAAATGTAAAGGTCAATGTCTCAAAGAGTATGATCGCATCTCTTAGGAATTACTTCAAGAGTTCTGCAGTAGCATTTGCACAAATAAGTACATGGAGTGTGGATGCAAAATTCTTAGATATTTTCTTAATGCTTGAAAATTGTTTTCTGCAGCTTAGTGGAAATTTGAATTTCAAGATCCAAATAGTCAAAACCTCTTTTTTACATAGGCATTATCTTTTCTAGAGCTTCTGTTGTTTTTCTGTTTCTGTTAGGTTTTATTCTGTTATGGTTGAGGATTTATCCGGATCATTTTTAAAGTTTGTTAGAATGATCAATATTTTCTTTGGTCACAGGTGAAGCAAGATCTGTTTATGTGGGAAATCTTCCTTCATCTATTTCTGCTTCAGACCTCGAGCAAGTCTTCAAGAATTTTGGTAGACTTAGGTCTGATGGTGTTTCTATCAGGAGCCGCAAGGTAAATTCCATTGAAGCTTGTCGTACTATCTTGACTTTATTGACATAGGTTGGAATTTTTGGTTCATTAGTCTTATTCATGTGAATTTGCAGGAGTCTGATGTGTTTTATGCCTTCATTGAATATGAGGATGCCATTGGTGTACAGAATGCACTTAAGGTTTGTCATTTTTCTGGCAGATTGAATCTGAACTGGACTCAGATTCACAAAAGATGATCCTGCATAAGATTTTGATAGTATTTGTTTTTATCTAAATACTGTTGATGTTGTTATTCTTTGTCCTTGTTTTTGGCCTGTGCCAGAATGTGCCTACTTGATTGTTGATGCTGGTTCATTTGTATTGACTGCTAAATTTGCAAAAGATTCTCTTAAATTTCAAGTCTTTAAATCTGTATATCAATTAGTTTAATTTTTCTTAATGTTGACCTGGTGATTGTACTTTTGCAAATATCTGGATTGATGTCCTTGTATCTTTTTGACCTCTTTCAAGATCAGCAACATTCTTTTATATTTATAACAGTTAGGTGATGCATAAGACAGTTTTGGGCTCTCTGATTTTGTATGTTTGAAGTGTCTCTCAGATTTGTACTTTTAATGGAACAAAATTTAATCTGCAGGCATCTCCAATACAATTAAATGGTAGGCTGATTCATGTTGAGGGGAGAAGACCTAACAGTGGTGCTTCACGAGGAAGTAAGTCATCTGAATGTTTTTAATTTTTCAACAAGTATTTTTCATCAAAATTTTCAATCTCCATGCAAATATTGATTTCTGAAACATTTTAACTAATGAGTTTGTATAATCACTGATTTTTGTTTATTTAATTCTGTGACTGCAACCTTTTTACTGCTGGTGGATAACTTAGGACCATGAAGCATTTTGTAGAGTTCTTGTTTAGAACTTAATTTAAGTTGGAGTCAAACTTCGTTCATCGTCCCCAAACGACAATATTGATTTTGTCAATGGGGTGTAATATGTTGTATTGTGTGACTGACATTGATGGTGCAATGTGGGATGGAATATTTAAACTTTCAGGGAATTGAAGCATGTAATATGCATGAATCTTTGAAAATGATGGATTAATGAGCCGGCGTTGGCTTTTATGGTTTCATGACCATGTTGAGTTTTACATAATAACCAGATCCTGTAAAAACTGGTAAAAGACAACAGTTCTTATCCATTCCGACAAACTACTTCCTTTTTCTGCATCCCTCTACGTCTTTTTTTTTTTCCTCTTTTTCTGCAGACCTTTCTTTTAATATTGATCTTGATGGTCTCTGGCCTAGGCCCTTGTATCCCTCCCCACCATTGCATTTGCTTTGAGAGGTCCCAAATGTTTTTTGCTGTTTGTTTCTACATATTAATGGAATATTAGACAGTTCTGAATGCTCATCTGATGGATATCAGTAATTTTTCGGGCTGATATTGTGCAAAGATACCAAGAGGCATACAGTCCTATACGATCCATTATTGCTGAATGCCCATCACTTTTTTATCATTTTATTGCTGAATAAAATGATAAAAAATGAAGAGTATACTGAACTGCAGTAAGATGTATGGTCTGAGGTCCGATACTAGTGCTTGTATGACCCAGTAACTACCAATTTGTCATATCGATTTTATTGGTACTTTGAACTTTGATTGTAAAATGCGTATATGCATTTAAATGTATAGGATACACCTTTTCCGTTGATGACCATATGGTACCTCCAACGACGTGCTGAAAAGTACATGACTGCTAATCTCTTCTTTATCACTATGCACATGTTAATGGTTATTGGTCAAAATTGGTTATCTTTATAGTGCACACTAAAAAATGAAACTTTTAAATATGCATAAAACAGCATAACTAAATGTCCAACATTTTTCTTGTAACTTTTCTCACTAACAACTCAGATGATATGTTTTAGCAACTTAATATATTGGGAACTCAAAAAAGACCTGTGTTCTTGGAGTTTGCTTTTCTCGTTATTTATAATCCATTCAAGTAGAAGTTTGGTATCTGGTGAGGCAACTTGGTTTCTGTCTTTCCTATTTCTTCAGAAAGGGGCAGGGGAAGAGGTGGATACCCATCTGAGGCCTCTAGGGGCCGTTTTTCCAGCCGGAACTTTGGTCGGGGCAGCCGCCAGGACAGCTACGACAGGGACTACATTAGTCGGCCAAGGGGCAATGGCTACCCCCAGCGAGTTCAAGAAAGGGGTTCTTAGATGTATGCATGCTCCACCTCCGAAGCACGGGCACAAGTTAGATTCCCGTTATGTGGGAAACATTATTTCCTATTTTCTATGTGTTCTCTATCCAGCAATTTCCAAGTAGTCTTTATGTTCTCTGTTGGAGTGGCAACGTGTGGTTTCCAATTCGTGGGGTGTCATTTGAATAGCTTGCAATGCGCAAAGCTTCATCTGTGGTTTTTGGGTGGGTGTGGCCTCCATTTTTCTTTTAAACCCTGGGAGTATCTCCTGGAGTCGCAGGATAGTTTACTAGGAAATGTTGTTTCTGAAATGATGTCTGACTCGATCTGATGAATCCCGGTTTTTCTTAAAATTTTCTTTTGGATTAATTTTTCAATAACATGTCAAATTCCCTCGTCTTTTCGTTCTTCGTGTGTTTGACCTGAAGCTTGAGTGCCAATTTCCTGCTTTATACATTTAATCCCTTTTTTTTAATCTTTATGTTAAAAAAAATGTGGTAAAATATGACTGTTTATAGTTATGGATTTTAGCTACATCTAAAAAATATTTTTAAGATGTATAATGTCTTTTTTTGGCTAGTGAGATAGTCGCGAAAATAAATTTTTAAATAGCAATCCTTTTTAAAATGATATTCACCTAATAACTAAAGTAAATCATGCTATTCTTTAAAGTATTTATAAAAATACAAAACATCTCTTTTGTAGATATTTCGTAACGACTTGATCTTTTTTCTAATACTAAAAAAATACATCTCGTTTAATCACAACAGTTCACAGCATATATAGGTCTTGCAAAGGCGTATAACCGTGCACAATCATACCGATATAAGCATGGCTACTAGATGCATATATGATTTATTTCGTTTCGATCATAATCAATACATATATAAGCCACAATCAAAGTTGTAAGCCCTTTTATTACGTATATCCCACGCGCAGGACTGCACCTTCACTTGCGATCCCTCCTCTCGATCCTCGCCATCAGGCCATTCTTCATCTGGAGGATGATGGAAAGCTTTGGTGCAGCCGTAGGGCCTCGGAGCACCTCCACATGGAAGTTGTACACCATTGCAGCGACCACCGCCTTCATCTGGGTGAAGGCCACATCTTTCCCCAGACAAGCCCTGGGGCCTGAGTTGAATGCTAGGAACTTGTAGGATGGCTCATACCTCACCCTCCCCTTCTCCGAGATCCACCTCTCTGGCCTGACCTCCGCCCAATCACCGCCCCACACTCCCTCCATCCTTCCCATGGCGTACGCCGACACCAAGATCTTCGTCCCTTGTCCGACTCTGTGGCCACTCGGGAGGACTTCACTCTGCAGCACGCTCTTGTGCTCGAAAGGAACCGGAGGAAAAAGCCTCAATGACTCGCACAATGCCGCGTGCAAGTAGACCATCTTCCCGAGCTCGTCGGTGCCGAACACGATCAGCTCGTCGGAGCTCGGTCTTTCTTTTCGTAGAGACGTCGCCTCCTCCAATTCCTTCAGAATCTTTGCTTCCACCGTGGGATTCTGCGACAGCAGCCAAAAGAACCATGTGAGCGCTGCTCCGGTTGTGTCCCTCCCCGCAAGCATGAAGTTCACGGCTGTGTCCCTGAGGAACTTGTCGAACTCGGTGGATTTCTTCCCATCCATAGCTCCATCGTTATCGTTGATATAAGACGATAGCATATCGTCATTCGCTTCACTTGATCTCTTCTCCGCTATGTGTTCGGCTATGAAATGGTCCACTTCTTTCCATGCCATCGCCAGCTTCTTCTCCTCGCCGACCCTCAGCCACCTCATCAGCTTCCACCAAGCCGGCGGCACCGTCTGCCTGGTAAGCAAAGCGGCCATGGCGTCGTCCATCGCCCTGGCAAACGGGATCGTAGGGAACTCGACCGAGAGGCAACGCGGATCGACGCCGAAAACCAAGTTACAGGTGGTGTCGAAGGTCAGCCTCAAGAAGACATCTTGCAGGTCCACCGCCACCCCTCGCTGTGCGAAGTGGTGGATGAGAGGGAGCAGCCCCTTCTCCACCTTGCTTCGAGCAGAATCCGCGACGAAGGTCCGGAACCTTCGACCGCTCATGATGCTATGGGCCTTCGTCCTCTGCTCCTTCCACGACTGCTCGTCGGAGTTGAAGATGCCGTCGCCGAGGATGTCGAAGATCTCCAGGAACGCCTCCCCCTTGGGGTAGTTGGAGAAGTTGGCGCCGAAGACATGGTGCACGTTGGCGGGGTCGCACGTCAACAGATGGTTCATACCCAAGAACCAGGGGCCGCGGAACCAGAAGCTGCAGCCGGCCTCCCGAAGCACGTCGGTGCCCCAGTCGTGGAGGCGGTGGAGGTTGACGAGGAGCGCCGGGAGCATCCCCACCACGGGCCAATTCACCGGGATTCTCGACCTGCTACGACAGATTCGGTCGTAGTAACAGTAATAGAAGAAGAAGATGAAGGCGAAGCAAACGAAAGCTAAGAGGACGTCAGGGTAAGCTTGCAAGAAGGCCTTCGTATCCATCAGCCAACTCCTGTCCATTTTTGTTGCAGAGAATCAGCTCAAGAGGTGTCTTTATACACCACAATTTCTATGGGAAATCATGTAAGGTTTGATTGCGGATCATTTGGAGCCATCATCAACCACTAACTAGCAACCTCTACTTGCTAACTGAGCCCCTCCCAACACTCTCCCGCCCGCCTTCGCTTAACCTTTACCGCCCACCCACAACCTGCATCTCCATGGTACGACGCCTGTCATCACGGCAGCAGCAAGAAGCCGAGTGGCTGAAGGGATAGGCATGTGATTTGAACTCAGTTCTGGCATTTAAGCCATTAGGAAAGGATGCGATCAAGAATCGAGGCTTTTTAGTCCTAAAAATCGTCTTTGACCAATTAATTAATTGGGGCTTTCTGGGACTAGATTTCTTAATTGGACTTTGATTTTCTGAAGTTTATTCCAAATTATGAGTTTTTTTTTATAACATTATGATTCATTTTTCATATTTTCCACACCCAATTATTTGATTGCCACATAGAAAACCTTCCCCTTATCAAGAGCATGTGGTGGGTGCAGCTCTCAGAGCACTTCTTTCTCATTCAGAACAATCTAATATTTGCCATACTGTATGTTGTGTCCTTTGGGTCACAAAGAGATCTTGACCTGCCGCAACAGTACAACACTTGTATACTTTAAAGATTTTGATTCAGCACATCCATAAATACACACTTGAATCTCTGACTAAGAGAGAGAGAGAGAGAGAGAGAGAGAAGAAGAAGAAGAAGAAGAAGAAAAGCATCAGAACACTCCAATAATACATGCACAAGATCCTGCAACAGAATCTGCAATGGAGGGTGAAAAGGATTGCACTGATGATGATTTGTGGGAGGTCAGAATTAGGATGATGAGTATGGAAGACAATTGAAGAAAAGGCCCCCCTTAGAAGAATCCCCAACTGATGATGGTGTCATCCATCTACCAAAGAGCAGCTCATCATTATTATCTTAATTCATGTTAAATGCTCTGCTACTAATCCCTCCTTGGAAGATGTGTCAGTCTTCTTGTCTTTCACATATATGATTTATGGAATCAATTGGCAAATGTGGTCCTCATTCCATACCTGTATTTTTCTATCACACAATTGAAGAAGAAGAAGAAGAAGAAGAAGAAGAAGAAACATAGCAACCCTCTTCATAGTTTATAGCATAGAAGAAGTAAAGGCTGGTGCATCATCAAGGAAGAAAAGGTTGCGTGTCTCACAACGTAAACAACTCTCAAGAATCTGCAACATCCAAGGCTGCAAGCTCATCAATGGTGTTTGCTCCTCCTGAAAACCACCAGGACCCTGCAAGAAACCACCATCCCACCCAGCTCCGGGTTGTGTTTACACTGTCAACCATGTTATGGATATTGTTTATGTCCCTTTCTTTGTGATCTACATGACCAAAGTTGATTGTCCAACCTCGGGGTTGCACTTTGGCATTAGATGATCTAATCTACACATATTGTCTCAACTTTATGATTTCGATTGACAAGACTTTATCATTAGCTAAGGTCCATAAGCTGCCATGTGTTACGCATATATGATAGCTTTTCTTCTAATATCATATATGGATAAATATACAAAACTGTTTTTATTTGGGATGTATATGTAATTTTTCTCTGAGAACGGGGGGCTGATTTGTAAAATCAAAGACTCCTGCGGGGCTGTGATCAAGTTTTATTTCTCCTTACGAGGGGTGTATTTAGAAAAATAAATTATGAGGGGCTGGATGAAGAAATAACCAATATTTTTCATCAGAACAATCCCTCTATAAATCGTAGTCTTTGGCAACGGAGACGGAGTTGGCGGCCTCCTCCTCCGATTCGAACCATCTTTTACTCGCGTCCTCCGACCGCTGCAATTTGCCTTGCTTGCCCTCCCCGTGGGATCGACAGCGGCATCTGAGAATTCCCAGCGGGAGTTTGATTCGGTATCGCCTCCGGTTTTGTTTATAGACTTTCCCTTTTGGAGTGATTCGGCCGTGGCCCGGCAAACTTTTCTCGGGTTGCTCGCCTTTACGATAAGACTATCGAGGGGTCAGCCCCGTTTTTGTTTTCTGGTTCCTTCTTGTTCTGCTTTGTCGGAATCGATTGAAGGTGGAGCCGTGGAGGGCCTCTTTGTCTCTACGGTGTGTCAAAAGAGCTCCACCTTGATCTCGGTTTATCGTATCTTTTCCTCTGTTGTCCATCGATAGGATGTAAAATTCCCATCTTGGTGTGTTTTAAGTGTCGACTCTGTGATCGCGCACGCATGTCTCTGAAGTTCTTCACGACTGTTTCTTTCCCCTCTCCGGGATTTGTGCAGTGAGGAATCATCGTGGTTTTGGTGTTTCTTTTTCTTTGATTGGATTGGAAAATATTGGAATGGTTACTTAAAAAAAGGAATCTTACTTATTGTTTCGAGTTAGATTGTATCCCTAGGTAAGGATACAGATTGTGTTTTGATGCCGGAATCACTTTTCTGGTTTTGTATTGTGCTGCCGGTATAGCATCTTCCTCTTGTTTCTGAAAATTTTCTGTATCGGAAGCCTCACTAGGCTTCAACCAGAGGTGCTTTTATCTCTCTCTTGTTTGGCCTAGAGAATCGGCTTGTATAACTCTTCCATGCTCCATCATGTCAAACGAAATATCTCCTTTGCTCGATGGAGCTGGGGGCTTTTGGTCTTATGCCTGTTGCTAGCTTTTTTCTTCCCCGCCCTTTCCTGTGCTGCAACAGTTCTGTTCGGTGATAGTTCCACATATCGGAAGCCTTGCATCAGGAATACTGTGTATTGCAACAGAATAAGTCTGTAATCTTGAGCTGGAAATCTGGTAACATCTATTTCTAGATGCCCTTTGAGTTCTAAAACTATTGATTGGTCTAGATCACGGCTGTGTTTCTCCCACTCCCAGTTTGAAGTTCTCTTGACCTGTGCCAATTTTGTTGATGCAATCCAAATTGTTAACATGGTGAGGAGAAATTAAGTGTGCGTTCTTCACCAACTTGTAGAAAGCTTTCTCCTTTGTTGTTGGATGCAAAACTATCCAAAACTTTAATATACTTTGACCTTGGGATCCTTCTCACTGTCCACCAAGATCATCATACACAAAACCAGTGGTGTTTATGTGTATAAACAAAAATGCCCAACATGACATTTCTCATGAGATCATTGATGCCATTAGATTCCCAAGAAATTCGTTAAATTGATATTTAAATGGCCTGTATAGTAAAGATGTTGTGAAATATAGTTTATATATAATCACTACACAGATAGAAGTGGTTATTTCTTCTGTTCATAATTATGCCGATATGATGTTTTCACGTTGTTTGAGTTTTTATCATGTTGTACCTTCCAGAAATTATGTCTTGATATGTGGAAGTCACTTCCAACGTTTATTTAATGTATTTCTTAACATTGTTCTCTTATAGGTGAATGGTCTATTGGCAATGTATACATGGAAAGAAATGGAAACACGTTCAGCTGTGCCAGTGGGGAAGCTTAACATGGAGCAACTCGGTGATGCTAGAAGCTTTGGAGTCATGTCATCATCTCTACCTGTTAGACCAAACACCTCTGGAGAGAAGTTCCCAAAAATACCAGATTCCCAACTACTTCTGATGGATAGGGAAATAAGAAGCAATCCTTTGCCTTCTGATTATACTCCTTTTGTCTCTGACAGTGGGAACATTAGACCCTTGTTTTCATCACCGTCTGGGCTTTCTTCAGATCTTCATTTTTCTTCAAGTCTCCCCCATGAGTGGCCTATCGATGGTACTCCATTTGCCAATCAATTACTGAATGCTGGAGTTTCTTTGTCTTCAACCTATTCCTCAAATACCGGAATATTTCAAGTGCCAAATAATAATTTACCCAAAGATCCAACTGCAGCAACCTGGTGCCCAGATACAGTTCAGGGCACCGGAGACAGTAAAATCAACGACAGCTTGATTGTGGTTTCCAATGATCTCAGTAAGCAAAATGAATGGTGGAGTGATATCATGAATGTAGATTGGAAGGATCTTCTTAATGACACAACTATTACTGAATCCCAATCGAAGGTACTTGAATTGTCTGCTGATACTTGTAACATACAGAAAAAAGCATTGGTTATTTCCATCCCTTGTATTCTCCATTAGAATTGGCGTTTATTGTATCCAATGTAGTAGGTTAAGTCATGCATGATCCTTTCCTGTTCTTTATCTTTATCTTTATCTTTTCTTTTCTATACAAGATAGTTACGTTTCTTATTGAGCTATCCGACGTTTAACAGTCTAAGGCACTTTCTATTTGTATGATTTAGGTGCATAATCATCTTCATTATGGTGCTAAATTTTCCCATACTCAGTATGACTGTAATTTAATTGTTGAAAATTATAACTGGATTGTGTGTTTTCTGATTTTTTTATAGGTTGTTTACCCAGCTGCTCAATCCTCTCTTAATATCTCAATGCACCAGCTGCAAATCCATCAATCTGTTCCGTGTCATTCTGGTGAGGTTTGTTCTATTACTAGTCCAATGTCTGCTACCACTAGTACTGCAGCCAAGCCACCACGAATGAGGTGGACTCCAGAGCTTCATGAACGATTCATAGATGCCGTCAACCAGCTTGGTGGTGGTGAAAGTAGGCTATCCTGGATGTTCTTTCTTTCTGTTCCTGCTGGATTGCTGAGTTTTCAGTATTTACTCTTAGTTATTTTTCTACCTTCAGAAGCTACTCCTAAAGGTGTATTGAATATCATGAAAGTGGAAGGATTGACAATATGCCATGTGAAAAGTCATCTACAGGTCTAGAATTTGGTCTCCTTCTGGATATTAATTCACTTATACGGTATTTTCCTTATATCATTATTTATAGGCTTTTTTTCTTTTTGTTCCAGAAATACAGAACCGCTCGTCATATACCGGACTCGTCAGAAGGTCAGTCAACATTGGTTATGAGTGGCGGGACAAAATTTTGATGGATTTATATTGTTACTGTTCTTGAAGCATCCTTCCTAAGTTATTTCTTTATTTTCTGTTGATGAAAATACTACTGCTAGATGTTCTCCTTAGTTTGTAATCTGGAATCTATTGCACTTGTATCTTCTTTTTTATGCTGTGTTAATTCCTTAAATGAAATCTATTAGCTATGGTTATATGCTAAGGTAGCTTTGTATGGTTTCTTTTTTTTTTTTTTTTTTGAAAAACATTATCTCTTGATGTATCAGGAATGTCAGAAAAGAGGATCGCTCAGAGTGAGGAATTACCTTCATTAAATCTGAAGACGTGAGTTAACCCTTGCTAAACATAACTATATGTTGTCATCTTGCAAAGATTTACATAGCTTTTCTGGTGTTGAATGATTCATTTTAAAGATTTAGATACTCGTCAGCTTCCAGAGTCTATTTTCTGGTTGTATCAAAGGAAAGCTGGCTGCTAAAATTCTTTGTTGTTAATTCAGCATGCATCCTCCATTTTGTCTCCAACATCTTGATGTTTAACCAGCAATAGAGCTAAGCATGTGATGTCCATTATTCTTAAAAAAGTGATTCTTTGCTTGATACTCAATTGGGTCCTGGGTTTATTTTAGTATTTAGTATTTAGTTAATTTTTCTTTCTTTCTAATCATTTATTTAGATGATAGGTCCTTTTTTTGATCTCGTGTTTCATTAGCAACTATAATTTCACATCCTACGTTTTCACTGTAAATAGGCTGTAAGATCCTTCAGTTAAATAATTGATCTCGCATTCCTTTTGGTTAACAGAGGCATTGATTTCACTAAAGCATTGAAACTCCAGATGGAAGTTCAGAAACGCCTACATGAACAACTTGAGGTATGTTTTCGCAGTCGAATAATAAGCATGCTTTAGGTAGTTTGACTTTTGCTTTACTTGTAAATTGACTTCTGAATTTTCAAGTATATTAAATGAATTTGTTTTGGTAACTATAACGGAACTCCAGAGCTGTTTGTAATTTGGATCAGTGTTTTCTTGAATGCTTGTCCCATAACTCAATCTTGAGACAATCGAAGATAGTGTATCCTTGTTTCTAAAATAATTTACCTTTGCTTCCTGAAGTAATTGGGTTTTGTTTAGACAATTGAAGATAGAGTGTATCATAATTTATTTCTTCTGTTTCTGATGGTTTTTGTGATATAATGCCTCGCTTTAGTGCTAATGCAGCTAATTGTCTCGTTCTTGCACATACTTTTCTCCTTTCATTTACAGATTCAGAGAAGCATGCAGCTGAGAATCGAGGAGCAAGCAAGACGCCTGCAAATAATGATCGAGAAGCAACGAAAGTCAACCATGGAAAAGCAGCATGCTTCTTCCACTCCGTTGGAACCAACAACTCATTCTACTGCTGAGATCGAGCTCCCAGAAGCAGGAAATAGCTCCAGTAGTGTACAAAGAACAGAGGACTCTCGGCAAGTGGGTAACAAGTGGAAGATGCCTGAACTCGAGACTTCCAATGAGAAGGAAACAGATGCCATCACCGGTTGCCCTTCAACATCCAAGCACATAAGAGTGAGCAATGAGGACGCATGAATGAGTGCCAATATCATCGTTAGTCTGACATAACAGTGTGGATGGCAAATTATCCAGAAGATTATCTGTGAGGAGTCACCGACTCTTCTAGCAATCATCAGAAAGAGATCTCTGGTAGCATTTCCAGGTAATTCGTTTCCTATCTATCTCAGTAAACGATGAAATCGTAGGGTGTAGAAATTGATGAAACGGCTGGAATGCTCAGTAAAAGAGACAGCCATGTATTGTGAAGACTGCAGTCCTTTGTGTAGGATGTATCGAAGTGTGATTAGTGATCTCTCACGGTCAGGTCATTGGTTTTTCTGGGACAACAAGATCATAAGAAATGTATGCTACTTGTAGTTGCCAGTCTTCGATTGCCACATTATGTCGTCCTACGTCTCGCATCCTAATCAACGCCTACGCCCTCTGGCTCATCTCCGTCATTTGTTTGATCGTCGACCAGTTCCAGAGCAAGCGATACCCCGTCACCAGCGAGACCTACCTCGACCGCTTGCCCATGCAAAGAAGAGGGGCACCCCGAACGATGGCCTCTACCGCCTTTAGCCATTGCTGATAGCGTCAGAGACGCCGGCCACAACTGCTACCGTGTTAAGAATGATCAATGTGATGGGAGGGATGAGAAGGGTGGTCCATTTGAGGAGGTAAGAGTTCCCTCCAACCTCGACCGAGCCCAGCGCCACCAGTGCTCCGCGTCCCCAGCGGCGAAGCTGCGTAGCACACTATTCGCGATCTTTTTCTGTGTCGTCAACAAGAGCGTAAAATGTGTACCAGCGCCCGGCGCCTCCAGCGCAGAGCGCCAACGTCCCACGCCCACAGCACCACCAGTGCTCCGCGCCCTACGCACAGCGATCTCAGCTCCTAGAGCGCCACCAGCGCCCAGCGCCCGGAGCCCAGAGCGCCACCAGCGCCCAGCGCCCGGAGCCCAGAGCGATGCCTTGTGGGACGCGATTCCAGTTCCCGCTCGCTGAGCGCTTGATGGGAGCTCACACGGTTCTATGAATTAAAGTAACACTAAATAAGCAAATAAAGTCAAACAATTCCAACCAAGCACCAGTGGTCTAGTGGTAGAATAGTACCCTGCCACGGTACAGACCCGGGTTCGATTCCCGGCTGGTGCATTAAGACTTTTTTGAGTAATTGGATATCGGCCAGAAACTATCATAAGATATATAAAATAAGGATGATAACACTAACATCCAAGCACCAGTGGTCTAGTGGTAGAATAGTACCCTGCCACGGTACAGACCCGGGTTCGATTCCCGGCTGGTGCATTTTTAGCTAAACAAACTAAACCAATAAAAAAAGTTGGCTCTTCTTTTAAATGTTATTGAAAACAAATTTAAAAAAGATTTTATTATAATATTTCCAAACATCAAAAGAGAAAAAGGAAAAACAAATGATTTAATTTTGAAAGACCTCATAAATACACAAAATAATTTATGGAAAAAATATTTTCCAGAAAATCTTAATTTGATAAAATTAAAGGCATGCAGCCAGTGATTACCCAAAGATTAGGACGAACGCAAGGATCAGCAGAATGCACTGCACCGCAGTTACCGGGTCAAACTGCCAGTAAACTGTCAACACGCCCCCATGCTTCGCTCACGTTCTTCCTCTTGTTCCCCTATAAAATGGTGCGGTTTCATCAACCATACCCACTCGGCTGTCTACCTTTCTTCTCTATTGTTTTCGACAGTAGGACTAAAGCAGCCAAGACGAGCAAGGGAAGTATGGGCGTCATTTCTCTCACCGGAAGCATGTCCAAGTCCTTCCACCTTGCAGCATCCATGGCCAGGTGCAACTCCCGGAGCCCAAGGCTCCTTGCATTTGCCGCGACGAGGGGTTTGCAGGTTACAATGGTTCCGACACTGATATCATCAGTTTGTGATATCTGCACGGTTTGATGTATTGCTGCTGCTACTTGTTGATCAGGGGAGCGCGGAAAGGGATGCCAAGGAGACTCACAAGAACATCAAGGACGCGAGTGGAGAGATCAAGAAGACTGCCGAGAACGTCAGGGAAAAAATTGGTGCGGCTGCTGATCAGGTTTTACATGGTCTCACCATGTACTTCTCCGGAATGTCAATCTTGGAACGTACACAGACTCAGCTTCTTCCTCCTCTTAACAGGTGGTTGTCAAAACAATCGAGGCAGCTGGTAATGTGATCGACTCGGTACAGGGAGGAAAGGAGGTCTCGCAGAGTGCGTGGGGGTCGGCCAAAGAAACCATGCAGAAGATAAAGGACACAGTCGTAGGAAAGGCTGAAGAGTCGAAGCAGAGCATCAAGGACGGCACAGAGAACACCAAGCGCGCCATGGACGCCAAAAACTAGCACGGCTTTTATCTTTCTTCGGAGAGCACCGAGCAGTGTGCATGTTTCAATAACAGTGCGTAAGGTTGTAGTTATAGCTGAGCCTCGTTTGCTCAGTCAATCTCGGCGAGCTCCATTTGTTCTCTGTTACTGAATTGTGGGTTGGAATCACTCAACTCCATTGGCATGAACTCGACGACCTCATGAAATAAGTAGAAAAAGTCATGAATTTAATTTTCTTCTCGTCTTCTTATTTCTCACTTCTGATTAGGGTTGACATGCTCTCATCGATACAAAATTTTCTGAACATGGCATAATAGAACTCTTCTCGTCCTCCTCGTTGGAATCTCTGCTTTTTCCCCAGAGAACGCAATAGAGTCCCACAATTATGATGAATGCTCCGATCAAGCTATGGGGAAAGAAAGAAAAAAGATAACGGAGGAATTAGTGTTGGATCACTAAATCTAAATGATATCAAGCATTGCTAATATTATTTTGTGCTGGTACTTCACCTGCCAATATGAAGTCGTTCGGCGAAAATGAAGGCCGAGAGGAATCCTACGATCACCAGCTGCAGTGGGATGAATGTGGCGGCGAAGACCGGTCCCTTCTCACCAATACAATACGTCAGCAAGTAGTATGTGAGGCAAGAGATCACAGTTCCCTGCACAGAGTTTAACGGAAGTAAATTGCTGAAGGATACTACTCTTTGGACAGGGCAGATGGGAGAACATACGCAATAGATGATGGTGAGGAGCTGTAGGTTCCAATCCATTCTCCATGATGCGGCATTCCTTTCGAAGACGAGTGCAACTGCAGAAGATTGCAGTGATGCAAAGAAGCAGATAATGGTGTTCAACGATAGTCTGGCTGGGTAGACCTCACAGATGATCGCCTGAGATTTAAGCTCACTAGTTTCAGTGTGATGCAACTTTACTCTCATCAAGAACACATGAAATGGCCTAATAATGTCTGCATCATCTTCTACCTTTCAGATAATTCAAGATGTGTTTCTATGCTGCTGTCATAAAGCGAAAGAGAGAGAGAGAGAGAGAGAGAGAGAGAGAGAGAGAGAGAGAGAGAGAGAGAGAGAGAGCTCGACCTGAAGAATAAGCCATGCAGTGTACGCGATGTAGCTGGTTAGGATAAGAACAGAGCCTTTAAGCCAGGCTTCTTTGTGATGCACATCACCTTCGGCATGCATCTCAATCAAAGGTCTCTTGACAAAGCCTTCCAACAGAAAGCCTTTCCAGAATGTGAAAACTAGGGCACCACTGATGCAAAAGATGGTACCCACAATCCTTGCCCTCCCCTTGGCACTCCTCAAGCTGGCCTTCTCCATCCTGAAGAGACACCATAGCACCCTTCCACTGAACTTGCAGCTCATTGCAGAATCTGAGTTCCAAGGAGCTTCAAAGTAGTCGCTGTACTAACCTCAGGATAGCGGTCAATATGAAGGTGAGAGCTGGGATGACATTGCTCAAGGCACTGGCGACGGTAGGAGAAGTGTAATCCAGTCCGAGGTAGTACACATTTTGGTGAATAGTTATCCCAAACGTTGCCAGAACGAAGACCTTCACGAGCAGAGGAAATGAGAGGGAGGGCCTCCGGTTCCTGCAACATGCAAGTGATTCAGATACAAGAAGCCACACTGAGGACATCAGAAACTAGTGTGGGCTGGTGTTTGAACCTCTCGAGAACATAAGCGAGAGGAGCCAAGATGAGCAAAGCGATGAGATGCCGGTACACGACGAAGACGAGGAAGCTAAGTCCCTGCTCTAATGCAAGCTTGCAGAGGATGTTGGATCCTGCATATGCTAATTGGACCACAACGATGCCAAGGTAGGGAGCACAAGCTTTCGTGGAATTCATCTCTGCACCAAACGGTTCCCTCGCTACGGCCGTCTTCTTTATAGAGTAAGAAATCCCCGTTGGTGGAGTTCAGATTCAGTCGTGCAACAAGGCCACTATTGCTGAGCTATTGCTGAAGAGAGATGAAGTGGAATCAGGAATAGGATTCAAGTTCCATTTGGTGGAACGCGTACATGTTCGGCAGATCAGGATGAGATGATGTCCATAAAGCTCTCCTTGCAAGAACTAGCAACCTTTAATTCATAATGCTGGCCGTGTCATTCCGGTTACAGCTGATGAACAACGCGAACACAGGAAAAGCTCCTCAGCATTTTTGTGTCAAAGATCCATGTTGCGTCGATGGAAGAGAATGCAGAAGTAAAGGTTTCACTTGTTATTGTTCTTCATCAGATGCTTCTGAATCAAGAGAAAACAAATAATTATCGAAGAAAATGAACTATCACTTGCAGAACCACAAGAAGAAGATCATACAGAGCATGTAGCTGCTCCATCAAAAGTCCAACGGATCCACCCCGCATGAGTCTCACTTATGGAACCACATCCATATCTCATCAGCATCATGTCAACACAATGTGTCTCGCATCACTATGAAGTTAGCACATATGGACAATGAGGCTCATCAGACATCAAGACATACACCGGCTTTGGATCTTGTTGTAATCTGCCATCCACAATTGGATTACCGTCTTTGAGAGAAGATTAGTGCTACTTCTTCAGTTCCAATCTGGATAATCCAGTTGTTACCTCTAACTTCACTGCTGCGTTTGACATCACTTGCCTCAAACAGAGCCCCATATGTTGAATGGAAGCAATGCCTGTAAATGTTACTCCGGTTGGAGCTGTGTCCTTGAAGAAGTCTCTACCGAGAAGATGTGGAATTGCAATGTGGGTAATGGAAATTGTTGCAGCTCATGATGCCATCATTGTTTAGTCTTAATATTCTTGCCAATGGCAGATATCGATGGCTTAATTAATTGTTAGGTGAGACTGAAGCAGTGTCATGACACTGCCAACACCATTAGCCCAATCCATCAACCGGAGAAAGAATTGGGAATACAGATGTTTCTGACTTGGCAACTGCATGTTAAACGAACTGATGCAAAGGGAAGAGACATGGAGTGAGCTCCTTCAATCAACAAAAGCAACAAAACCGGTTCCATGCACCACTAACAAATGTTCCAAGCACATCAACCATGTGAAGTCATTTTTTGCAAGCAAGAACACCAATCAGGTCCCTGTGCCATGGCCCATTCTAAGTCCAGGTTAAGGATTCCTCAGAAGACCCAAAGGTGCTGAGTTCTGAGCTCAGAGAGAATCTTGAAAAGGGCAAGGTGCTGAGTTCTGAGCTCAGTTGTAAGCCCACTTAGTGCAACGAGATATAGTGGACAATATATTCCAATTTTATCACTGCAAATGGCAGCATTGATCCGATGGGTCACTCTGATATATCCCGTCAAATCCTCGTGTACGATTCTCTGAGGCCTCAAATATATGCTTCCTCGTGTTGCCTTCCATTATTCTCTCTCTGTCTCTCTGTTTCTATAAATTCTTTCCTTCTTTTTCAGAACACATCAGTCGAAGCATCCTCAGAACATTAACTCTGCACAATTATCTGTCCTTCACTGCCTCTTGTTTATGTAATCCTTCCACTTTCTCTCCTCACCTGCGACTTGATATCTGTCAGTGTCCTCGAAGGGCATGGGATTCTCAAAACAATGGATCACAGCGGAGCAACTTACTTATATTCTTTTATCCAGCATGCATGCAGCTTGGTGTTTCATTCTCCACCATTCTTAAGAAAGAGATCTGTCAGGCTGGTAACAGCTCCCCCAACTCTTCATGACACAGAGCATCTCCTTCCATGTCTCAGTGCCATATCACACTGGATTTATGGCAGATAGAACGGAGGCTGCTAGTTGCAGAGGAGAACCATTTGCTTTTGAAGCAACAGGATATGCTCCCAACTTGCAATAAAGCTCAGATTGCCAATGCGCTCTCATCTACCACGTATCCTCTAAAATGGTTATGATGAACAACGTGATGACATGAAGAAAAAATATATATATCACGCACAATTTTTCAAGGAAAAGAAAAAAACTGCAAATAGTTCTGTGTTTTTTCCGAAAAAGAGAAAAGAGATTATAGGTCCGTAATCAGTGAGGTAGTTTTTGTCACCGTTGCTGCCCACTGCATCCTGCAGCAACACACAGAGTGAATTGTTGTCATAAGCAGATCTTGATTGATTGAGGAATCGAACATTCCTACAATCCACATGCAGATTTTGGGAATGCCAAAGGCATCAGGAATGATGCGACTATGACGTTTGATCTGAAATGGAAAGTGCAATAAATAAACATGTCTCTGAGTTATCAAAATCGCTGTTATTATTTTAGTGGTTGTTTTATGGCTTATCACAGCCCAATGACTAAATCAAATACATGCGTTGTTTACATGATCACGCATGCATGAACGTTGTCGTCGTTGAAAAGCGCAAAAGCATGATCGTCGACGATCATGGAGTAGGCGGGGTCAGGGAAGTATCCATGCACCGTCGAGGTGTATCCATGGCGGTAGTAATTGTGGGTGGAGGAGAAGGTGGAGTCCTCCAGGTACTGAAGCGCGAACGGGTAGTACTCGGCGTCGTAAGGGAACGGCCACAGCTCGGCCTTCCTCCCCGTGCGCCGGACCGCCTTGATCACCTTCCTCTCCTCCACGTAGCCCGTGACCGTCACCTTCTGCTTGTCCATGTCGATCTCCACTGTGTCCACCCCTGCGTCAGTCAGGCTTCCACTTAGTAGCATTTCTCCATTCATGACCACAGAGACGTGCAAATGAAGTCTGCTACCTCCTACCGTTTAGCTTGGAGATGGCTTTTCGAACTCTCCTCTCGCATCCTTCGCAGTCCATGTGAACCATCAGCTCCACGATCTTGTGACATGCGATGGATAGAAGAGTACGTAGATGCAGGAAGCAGCCAAGACCAAGGAAGCATGAATTAAGACACTTACGGACAATGCATCGGACGTGGATGTCTTCTGCCGTCGAAAACTGAACATGGCTGGGCGGGTGGGAGCGTCGGGAGCAGGGAAAGGGCCGTATATAAAGAGGTGGCAGGATCTAATCACTTTTACCAAAAGATACATTGCTTTCGGAACATTAAATCCGTAAACAATGAAAAGATAATGACACAGGAATTCTCGGGACGGCTGAATCTATCATATCAGCATACCCCCACTTGCCATATACTTATGGAGTAATCAACCGCGATGATGACCATAATTTGAGTTTAGATTGGGTGCAAGTGTACATGGAGATGGTAATAGGTGAAGAAACCCTATTGGCCAAATCTACGTCTGACATTTATTTTTCCATAATGTAACTAAGAGCCTCACACTTGCATGAATCTGATTCACTCTTGATGGACCAATCTTTTGCCAAAGTGAAGCCCACTTGTCGATCCAAGGTCAAGAAAAGAAAGTTTTGGCATTTGGAAGGAACCCTCAAAACTCCACTATGGAGTTGCTCTCTCTCTCTCTCTCTCTTCGAATTTGAAACTTGAATCATTTTGGCTCTAACTTTTTTATTTAATCTAATATAATCCTGTGTTAATCCAATATTATATACAATACTAACAATGACTTTTGGATCTATCATAGATCTGAGTCCATATTAAATCTTTTGCCACAGCAGATAAATACGTGCTTGTTACACAACTTCCTTCACATATATGAACTGCTACAAGCACATCGTCCATGTGCACCAACATGAGCATACATATATACCCAGCAGTAGCGCTTATCATAATTACATGACGCTGCATGCGTTGACGTCGTCGTCGTTGAACAGGTTACTGATGGGGTCCTCCCCGCGCTGTGGCACCGGGATGTGGC
Organism: Musa beccarii; assembly: GCA_024322285.1. Taxonomy (NCBI): domain Eukaryota; kingdom Viridiplantae; phylum Streptophyta; class Magnoliopsida; order Zingiberales; family Musaceae; genus Musa; species Musa beccarii. The sequence goes on from CM044394.1 coordinate 56,584,386, forward strand.
CGTGGTTGTCGCCGTTGTAGCCGTGCCGCCAGTAGTTGTAGCTGTCGCGGAAGGACTCTTCGTCGTAGAAGTAGTCCTTTTCGCTCGTGAAGTAGAGCGGCAGGTCAGGGTTGGGCCAGAACTCGGCCTTCTTCCCGCTCCGGCGCACCTCCTTGAGCACCTTGTTCCGGTCGACGTACCCCATCACCGTCACCTTCTCCAGCACCAAATCCACCTCCACTGAGTCGATGCCTAAGAGAAGAGAAAAACGAAAAGGCTCTTTCTTTCACCGGTTTACTTACACGCGCTTAATAAAGAATGAAATGTCGTGAAGAGTATTGATGATTTGAGGCTCGAGCTATTGATGTAAGTCACTACTATTGTAATGATTTCAGTCACCTCTAAGCTTTTGGAGAGCGTGTTTGACAATCCTCTCGCAACCCGTGCAGCACATCCTCACTTTGAGCTCCACTGTCTGCGAAGATGAAAAAAGAAGATAAAGCAAACAACACAAGTGAACAGTGCCGAAGAACATGCTAAAGTGGGTTACTACGATTCCTAACTTTTAGCCCGGGAGAAGAAATGTTGTAGGTCTAGTAAACTGTGCATCCTTTTGATTGAATTCTCTCGGAGAAAGCTTATTGATTCTGTGATGACACAGAGAGACAAAGATTTTTCCCTTGAAACTAAACAAAATAGCGGGGAAGCGAAGGATGAAAACCAACCTGCAAAGAAAGAGGCCTTCCCTTGTTGATCCTCATATTGATCATGCTAGTGTCTTCAGTGTGGTAGTGGGTGTTGCTGCTGCTGTTGCTGGTGTTGTAGAAGTAAGTTCTGTAATTGTAACTCCTGTGGCCGTCGCCGAAGGAGAAAATGGTGGAGAGCAAAGAGCTTAACACTCTTCCCATGGCTCAGAGGATTGCAGAACTAATTGGAAGTGGGATGGGATAGAGTTAATAACATGTAGACAGCACGATATAATTCCGCCAAGGCATCGCTTCCCTACGTCATATACTATTATATCTACTAAGATTCCAGTGGTTTCCCCTAGCGCCCTTCTTTCCTGCTGCCGGGCCGTGATACTGTGCTTGTTCTTCAGTGCTTATTTTCTTTGGAATAATATATCCTTTGTACAGGGAATGATATCTTGGTGTCAAAGGCTTTCTCCCCTTATTAGTGCACGAATCATGGGTCAAGAGCCCCCACAGGAGGACATGGCAGACACCTAGCAGAGAGAAGGAGAATGGATTAGGTGAAATCAAGTGCTGGAGGATGCAAAGGGAAGAACAATATTCTTAAACCTGCTTTTTCGTTTTCAATCTTTTTCGGACACCATCAGACTTATGCCTTCTGCCTGCAAGCAAACTCCCGGGCATTACCTTCTTGTCCTCATTTTTAGTAAGCTTATACAGCGCATTGTAACGGAGAAATAAGCTCCACTACTGTCATCATAAGAACCATATGTCCTGTCCACTGAGGAATCAGTAGCTTCGGCAGAAAACGAGGCCTTGCATCTGCACTCCATATGATCTACTTCTAAATTGCTTGTCTTTGGAACTAGATTCTATTCCATCCAAATTTAAAGATAATAAACATATGCAATAAAAGGATAAGGAATTGCTGTGCTGCATATTTTATCTTATGTTAAGAATGGAGGACACTTCAGCAGAAACAAAGCTGATTCTCATGCAGCTAATCTTTATTTGTGTGCCAGGGATAATAAATGATTCAGTGCCTTGGTTACTAATTCATGGATCTTTAACAATTAGTTGTTTGACCAAAGACATCAACTTTATCTGCAAGGAATATGATTTCCCTGTGCATAATTATGACCAGTAATCATTATGGCTGTGGTGACAAAAGGACACCTAATTGCTTTTCCCTATAGAACAAATATATATATATATAGGAGTGCCACATATCAGTTTATCATTGATGTATTGGAATACTGAGGAAGAGAGCCTACTAGTTGGTGGAGGAATTATGCAACACTATTGGAGCAAAATGGAGCTTTTGATGCTCTAAATTGGCCCTTCCTACAAAGCCATACACAATGGAAGCAACTGCAAAGCTAAAGAGTCGAGGAAAGGAGCTTTTGATGCTCTAAAGCCCATGGTTTGGCTTTCTATATTACTATTCTATAAAATGCAGCTCCATTTGTTCAGCAAAATATTGGAAGAAACAGATTCCAAGCTTCCTCTTGAATCCTCCTACGAAAATACATGATTTCCTATTGGTTGGGAAGCACAAACAATATCACATTGTGCTTCGTCAAACTGCATGTTGTGATGGTTTCCACCTACGCAAGATTTGGTGCAGATGGTTAACATTCTAATCTATCATTTCATGGTGCATTATGTCAAGTTGTAAACAACTAATATTAAGTAGAAAAAATATATTTAATGGATAGAGTATGCATGAATGCCATCTAACTGTAATCCAAATATTTTTTTTCCTACTATGCTTATCTAAACTTGATTAATAGATAATTTGATCCAAATTATGTGGGTTAGACAACCGTGAGTATACTTTTCCCTCCGTCGAAGACGATGATGATGATCAACACAAATTTTGACGCGTTCATATCCTTTAAACCTACCTCTCCGTTTCTCCCGGTCTAATTGCGTAACCGAAATGAGCGGAGGAGCCATTTCGATCCATTCCGCTAAAGAAGCCGTGTTTGGACTCGCCTGTGGCGGCTCCCCACCACCGCCCTCCTCGATCGCGTCGCCCCGGCCGCACGATGGGTGGGCCCCGTCGTCAACCGGCGCCGCAATCTCGCCAACGCGCTCGGCTGCTACCGGCGTCGCCGGAGCCCTGATCTTGGATCTGAGCGACCGGAGCGGGCGCGGAAGGCGACTGGATCGGAGACCGTGTTGGATGGTTCATCTCTTTCTTCCTATGGAGGTAATGCGTGCCTTCATCCCCAATCTAAGCATAATTCCCTACCTTCTTCTTATCAATACTAGTTTTCCGATTGCATCAGTGAGGTTTATGATCGAATCTCTTCGATTAAAGTTGCTAATTTAGTGCCTGTATTAATAATTTTAGATGATCTGCCAAGGACATAGAATCTCCGTCCCATAGCCTGTAGAACACATGGGCTTTCATTAATCAAGCCCGCAAAGCCAATGGGCCAACTTATCACAATTCAGTCGATAACAGTTTCAAATAGGGTTAAAGAAACAGAGATTTTGGTCCCCCTTTTTTTTTTTATGATGACTGATGGAGCCTTAAATAAATCCATTATTATAAAGGAAATTTTCGACCCAGCTAAAGCTAGGCATACTCTTTAGGTTGTTTGTGTGTCATGAAGAATTTTGTTGGATGTATCCTAAGATAATTCTTTATGGCAGCTCTAACATTTCATATTGATTTCATGAAGTCCTTGAAAGAACCTCGGATGTGGTATGATCAAGCACAAAGGAAGACCTAAATAGGACTCCCTGTCCATCATATCTAACCTCATAATAACTATGCTTTATGGTAGATATGGATGCTGAATTCACTGATGTGTAAACATTATCAAGAAAAATCTTAACTATTAATTTTGAAAGTCCCTTTCTTACCATGGAGCAGAAGTCCGCGTTTAAGAAGTTATTACTTCTTGTAATACTTATTGTAGAATTGAGATTCTTGAAGAATGAGACGCTGTACACAATAATTTCAGCCGAATGTTAGCCACTTTGACATCACGTGAATGCCATAGTAGGACAAAATTTACAGCAATTTACTATGCTCATGGATGGATTCACTGGAAGATAAGAGCCCCAGCAACAGCTTGCAGAAACCGCAGCTTTTCAACCTCTCTCTCTGTCTCTCTGAGGGCAGAACGCAACCTAACAGCTAAGTCTCAACTGTTTTGCCAGGGTTTTAGGGGGGGGTGTAGGGTGTGCAACTGCACTTCATGCCTGGACCTCTCCGCCGGGCATGCAGAAACTATTTTGGAGTGTACAAATAAAAGAGGAGTAAATGAGAGAGGGGCCAGATAGAGGACGGAGTGAGGATGTTCTCTCTGCACCGTTGCGTTGCTTAGGTCTGTAGACATGCTAGCACATGATGATTCTGGTATACACTAGCATGCATACACAAGAAAATAGGGCTCATCTGAATAAATGATAGACCGAGGGATGGAGGTATGAGTTATAGCTATGCAGGTCCCCCATGAGCCAACCTTCGTCTTCAAAGCCGTTATGACTCATAACACACCTTCAGTGATCATAACATTGACACCCAGAAGAGTCACTGTGAGTTTGGTGTCCAGTCTCAGTGACATGGGAGAGGTTGGGGACATTCCAAGTGGCACAACTCACATGGTAGCATCGTTTATGATATGGATCTCCTTTTTCCTAATATCAGGATAATAGTTCCTCTACTGCTAAGTCGGTCCACATCTATAGGTAAAGATAATAAAATAATGGTGGCATTTCAGGATGCTTCGTTGCAAAAGCATACCTCAATCTGGCTATGAACTGCTGGTCCATGCACACACACACAAACACGTTGTATATAGCTCATACAGGATAGAAACTAAGCATGAAGACAGCAACATTGGTTAGCTGTCGACCTCGCAAGGTGAACACTGCACGCACTATATCGTTTGCTGGCTCCTTCAGTAGTCGCATTCAGAAAAGGGACCCCCTCTGATGATCAGTAATGGTAGTGTCATCAAGTGGACCTTCAGAAAGAAATCTGATCTATGTATGTAAATCTGCATACTCCAATCTGACGGTTTATGTTATGCTCTGATCAGTGTATCACAGTGACTGGTCTCTCCATCTTTGGCAGTGGGGATGTTTCATGGCTTCTGGTTTGCTGTTGTAGGGAACCATGCAATGGATAAGGTAAGGATTCCTTTTGGGCTATCTACATGAAGTGACCGTTAGTTTGCAGTTAATAATAGTGCAATAGATCATGTTTGCACTGGAGCCTATTAATGATACTAGTAAAATAAAGAATTATCAATTGTTAAAATTTTAAACTCTTCCTGATCATTCTGGAGGATTAAGCTTATAGACAACAAATATAATGCATTTATACTCTAGTATCTGTTCCCCTCAAATCAGTGAGCTAGCAGTGTTGCAGTTGAGGGGGAGTGTCTTTGCTGAACCCGTAGGTGTTGACTTGAAATGATTATAGATAAACTGCACATGTCTTTACATATACCCGCATTAGGACGCAAGTGTATTCGTGAACATCGAGTGCTTAGAACATCAATTGCAACTATTTTCTATGAACTCTCATGTTGTTTTGGTTGTGTAAGAACTTTTAATGAGAAGTTTTTTTCGCTACAAAAAACCTCCTTTTTTTGTTTCGTACAAAAGAAAATGTCTAAGAAAATACTTTATATGCTTCCAGAAAAAGCTAGCATTTATTGTGTAGATTTATTATCAAAAAGCAAAAAGAAAATATCCATTTTACTTCTTACAATTATTGCTAAACAACTTTTTCAGACAATAAAGCAAGATTTGGTTTTCCTACACTCGAATACATGGACAGTACGATATGTGCACAGATGACAGGAATATTAAATAGCCATTAAAATCACTATAGAGCTACAGAACCATAAGGGAAGGAATTTTGGCTTTCAGTGCTCAACTTGTCACACATGGCTCTTTAAAGGGAACATATCTGTGTGGTTCTTATTCACCTGTGTGTCCTATTCCCTGCGCGCTAGGAGTAACTTTGGCATACCAAAGTTGACGGGCTCTCTTTCGTTCTTCTTGCATCCGCCAATACGCATTAAACTCATTTTAGAAGTACAAGTAGAATAAACATAATGCATGAATACAATTGCAGCTGGTTTTATATAGTGAATGATGAAGTCGCTAAAATTTTACATTAGACGAGGGGGGTTGTGCCCCATGAGCAACTTCCTACCCTCTTTAAAGGCTAACAAGTTGCTTCTTCGTCTGAATCCATTAATAACTATCTTCCACAAACGGAGATGAAGTGTGTGTTTTCGTGATGATGATTTGTTCTTCTGTGCCAACTGTTTGGAAGTGACATATGAGCTGATTGCAGGTGTCTAAAATATGCTGCCATAGGGAGAAGATATGAGATTAAAGTAGGCTAATGGACTGATGTGGCCAATTCTGAGCGCCATACTTCGATGGCAGACATGCATCTTGATGCATATTATCAAGTTTTTTCTTTTTCTTTTAAATCAAGTAAAAGGAAGGAGGGACTTGGTCCATTATATTTTATTCAAAGAACACAGTACATATATGTACACAAAGAATAGTCTGAAACATGGAAACAGGAAGAGAACGATGACAAGAGGCAAGACATCAACCATGTCACCCAAAGATGCTATCAGAGTTTAGGCATGCTGGTTTCTCTCTCTCTCCCTCTCTCCCTGCAGGCTGTCTTCGTAGGTGAGTCCATGGAAGAATATGGACTGAGAACTCAAAGGTGCAGTCACTCATGAAGAATGAATGGGCATCGGACTAGAGGTATCCTTGCTTGACATGGAACCATTCAACCAAGGCAAAGTTTACTGCTTTGAAGTAGCACCTGGTAGTTGTGCAGGAAAAGGGGAGTGGTAAATGATAGGGTCTGTGGCTTGGAGAGGACCACGGGGTGCGGTGTCTGTGAGGTCTGGCTCAGCATCAATTAACAGTTGGTGACAGGCAGTATGGGAGCATCAACCAATATTGGATCTGTCTTAGGGGAATTAAATTATTAAACTATAGATAGCAGGCGTGGAATGTAAAATCCTAATATTAACAAGCCAATCACAAACTATAGATAACAGGCGCAAGATATACAACAGTGCTGCAAGCCGTTGATGCGTTGTCACTGGCACACGAGACACAACACTTAGAGTGAATTAAAATAATAATAAAAAACATTATTTATCGCTTTTCGTTTTTTTTTCATTTGACCTTCCAATCATAAATTTAGAAAATAGCACGAGGATTCAATTTATTTTGGTACATTTGAATCATTGATTCATCAAACATGTTTATATCGTAGTTGGGCAAATGCGGTGGAAATCCAAAAGCCCTCCAACTGTGGCACCGAATGGTGACACGAAACAGCCTTTCCCGCCTCTTTGAATTCCCTCGTCCGCCCTCTTTAGGTCTACACTTCAGTTGGTATGTACGTATCGGATGTTGTGATACTCTTTAAATTTGATTTGATAAGCGTCAAGTAGTAAGGGAATACGGTGATATAAATTTTTATGTGTGTTAGGGTAATTCTCGATTATGCATCTAATAAGCTTTAACAAAGCAATTGGATGGATTATGGAAAGATATCTTGATCAATTTGACGTGATTCAAAATCAACATCAAACTTTTTAAATGTCATTTATACAAAGATTGAGATCAAAACATGTCTCCTGAGAAAGAAAATGAAGATACCCGACCTATAAAAATCGTATTAGGTTGTTATCGATGCACCTTTTGATCGTGTGGTTAATTATGAAAGTTTTCTAATAAAAACATTTCATATCTAAAAAATGAATGGTCATATGATTAAGGGTTCCCAGTTCTTATCAATACAGAAATAAGTTTTTTATGCGGACATCAAACATTATAAACCCATATAATTATTAATTTAAGAAAAATATAAATAATCTGTAAACAACTCAATTTATATAACGTAAATCCAAATGAGAAATGAGCATCCACAAATATCAACAAAATATCGAAATATGAAATAGATTCAAGATTCCAACTCAACAGACCTAAAAGCTTAAACAGTCATATTTTCTCGAATTACCGAAAGAGAAAAAAAAATAAAGAAATGCTCTACGGTATCTATCTATTCACGGAGAGTGAGATTTCTGAAACCACGAAAAAAAAAAAGGGGAAAGAAAATCCATGCTACAGGAAATCATATCACTGTCGCAGCCTCCTCTTTGCCTACCTCCATTAGATGTCTTCCATGTGTAACCCATGACAAGCTTAAAAAAAAAATGGGACATCCCAAGAGACCGTCAGAACAGATACCATTCACATTTGTAATTGACTAGACCTTTCCACTGTGTGTTTCTCTCTCTCTCTCCGACTTCTTCCGAGACACACTGGCAATTCAGGCTCAGGACAGTTTATTCTACAACTGGCTGTATGGGAGAGCCTACCCCATTATATATATATATGTGAGCACATGTGAGCATGTCCTTATCATATTTTATATATATATATATATATATATATACATATGTATGTATATATAAAAGATGATATATATATATATATATATATATATATATATGTATATATATAAAAGATGATAAGGACATGCTCACATGTGCCAAATTAGATGGCTCAAGGTTTAGCTCCTCCGTTACTTTATAGAGCAGCTGCCATCGTTCTCCCTTTCTCTTCTTACGTAGCTATCTTCTTTCAATTCTTCTCTGACCGAAACCAGTGGTGAAGGTGTACCCAATTCTTTCTCTGGAGGCCGTCCCTGTGTAAGCAGAGTCTGGCGATGTACCGGTGATGAGACGGTAGCAGTACCACCAACGGCGGTCTTTTGAGACTTCAATCCATCAGATGGAATTCACGCATGGAATAAGAGATAGGCTTTCGACCACTGATGGGGGAGAAGAGCAAGTCGAGGTCTCTACACACCTCCCTTTCATCCCTTCCTATCCTTTGCCGTCATCCTCGTCGACCGCTTTCCGGTGGCATGATGATTCTTCGGGCGCCGGCGATTGTGCTTCCACGGAGAAGGAGCACATGTTCTACAAGGTCGTGACGCCCAGCGACGTCGGCAAGCTGAACCGGCTGGTGATCCCGAAGCAGCACGCGGAGAAGTACTTCCCGCTGGACACGTCGGCTAACGAGAAAGGGTTGCTGCTGAGCTTCGAGGACCGGACGGGGAAGCCGTGGCGCTTCCGCTACTCCTACTGGCGCAGCAGCCAGAGCTACGTCATGACCAAGGGCTGGAGCCGCTTCGTCAAAGAGAAGGGCCTCCAAGCCGGGGATACCATCTCCTTCGGCCGTGGCGTCGGCGAGGCGGGACGCCACCGCCTTTTCATCGACTGGAAACGACGACCTGAGAACCGCGACCCACCCCGGATTCCACTTCCTGAGCTATCCTTTGCCAGGTCGGCCGGGCCATGGAGCGGCCGGGTCTTCGTCCCACCGGAGGCCGGGTGCGGCCACACCTGGCAGGGCCACACGTACCCAGCCGCGAGCTTGTGTACGGGCAGCGGGCAGTTTCTGTGCTACAGTTTGCCGGCGGCTAGGCCACCGCAGATGGAGGTGCAACAGGCAGGCCGCAGTGGATTCCCCATGGTTCTCGGATCGCCATTGCCCCTCGTTCGCAACCAGCCGGCCGTCAAGCGAGTTCGGCTCTTCGGCGTGACTCTGGATTGCCCCGAATCCGGAGGCGGTGCCAACTACGACGGCCACAATCACTCCGTCCGCGTGCCGCAGTTGCATCCTGGGGCTGCGCTTCCGCTCCTCCAATTTCCGGGTACGGCCGGCGAGACAACGCCGTCAGGCTCATCATCGATGTACAAGAAACAACACTCACCACCGGATCTGTATTTATGAGGAAGAAGGATACGATCATAGGGGACAAATATACAATGAACTGAACGTGAGGAAGTACTTAAAGATGCCTTTTTCTTGTTTCTTTCCGTTCTCGACTTCCTGATTTCTTTGGTTGAAGGGGTTGGAATAATTTGCATCCATCCAAATTATTCTTTACTCGCCCTCGTTCGCGGCCTTCTCTTACAATTGTAAGTAATAACATGGATTCAGAGAACTCCATCTAAGCCCTACATGTAATAAACAGCGGTAGTATGAGATTTTGCTTGCCCATTTGCTTCTTGTTTCCTCAAACCTTTCCTTGGTCTTGATTAATCTGTATCATCATACCATGTGACCTTAATTGGTTCCAGATGCTCCTTCTCCAGCTCCATCTTCTTCAAAATCATCAGCAGGCGGCCGGAGAAGATACAGGTCAGATCTAAACCCCACACCATCCCTTCTTGTTTCTTGGTCCTACTGATTCATATTTGCCCGCTATGTGTCAAATTTTCTACATCTTTTTGTGAAGAAACAGCTTCAGTATTTCTTTAAGGTGGTGGGGAAAGAGAGGACCAAGTACTGTTTCTTCATGTAGTTCATTAAGATCATCAGATGTAAGCCAGGCTTTGTCTCTGCCGCATATGAATTGGTTTTGATTGCACCTGGCTCTGCATGAGATACCCATCATCAAGCTGGCTGAAGGATGCATTGTTCGATTACAGGTTTAATTGTTTGGCTTTCTGGTCACGAACCAAATGGAAAAACTATTGATTTAGAGTGGGGGGGGGTGTGGTTGGGGAGGGGGGATAAAGGAAGAGAAATCAGAGAGAACAATCATCTGACATGGAGTTCTTATCATGAAAAATCATCTTGCCGAAGCGTTATGGTTTTCCCTTCTCTCATCTCCATGATTCACTGAGAACACAGGTTGCCATTTCTTGGTCTTGTTTCTTTATTCTTTGCAGATCACTAGAGGAAGTTATGCACATTCTTTCGAGAAGCAAGATTGACTCCATTCTTGACAGGTGCATTTACATTAGGAATACTCCCTCCTCCTCATAGCCTTCGGTACATTCTTCAAGCACTTTGCTATATCCTTGTATAGTTAATTAAGCTCTTTCAAACATGGAAATTGCACCTTAGAGAAAATGCTATGTTTATTTTTTTTATTCCTCTGAGTAACTCATTTTCATTCAAATTCAATCTAGCTATACATGATAATAGTAGAGTTATAGTGGCTCATCATGCATAGATCATTTCTTTGATGAAGCAGCATGTGTACCTTGATGATTATCGAACATTAACTAATATTTCCTGGACTGTGGTGATATATACAATATGTCATGTTTTTGTTCTTAACTAAAATTACTTGTTCCTTGGAACAATTAGGATGTGAAAAGGGGATATTGGTTTGTTTTACATGTCCATAGCTACTGTTTGTTCATAAACTGGATTTAATGTTGCGACTTTATCTTGTTCTTTCGCTTGGAAATATTTAATTCAATTATGATGCGTTTAGAGGCTGCTAAGATAGCATTATGACAAATGAAATAGATCAGTGCAACACATATAATTACAGAATTGAATGTTTTACATGATTTCAGAATTTAGAGGTTTTTGAGCATTGGATTAACCGAAGTTTGAAAATATAGGTGTCCTTAATTATTCAGAATCACATGTATTTGTAAATGTGCATATATACAATTAAATTATGACATTACATTTGAATGTTAGTTGCATAAAACAATGCACTTGGTGAGTATCTGATTCCAAGGAAATAAATATTCCTCCTGGTCTTTGAAGAAATTTAGTGCATTTTATGAACAAAGCATCCCTTGACTGATTTAAGCGCATACATATTGAACTATAATGTCTCATATAAGGATTCAGGTGGAGATTATAAAGAATCCAAATATGAAAAGCCAGCATATTGCATTCCTAATAACAGATATTATCAAAATTTCATTTTCCAGATTACAAGGCCCATATCATAAACACCTAATTTATTTACATATACTATAATTATAACAAAAGTATTATTTCTTTTGTTTCCAATCTATGACTGATGATAACTTTTATATGTTATATGAAGAGTCAGAAAGTGTTTTTTTTTTTTTAATGTATCTGTTATGCATAAACTTCACCGGTTGGTTCACATAAGTCATGTTACTACTACTTGTCAAAAGCTTAACAGAGGACAATGAGTTTTCTTCTGCATAGTTTGATGAACATTCTTCCTTGAATTGGAAATTTGAGCAGAAAGGTACACTCTATCAAGTGCAGAACATTTGAGTCTTAGTTCTGTGATCATATAAAGAACTTAAAAAATGTTGTCAAAGAAAGAAGGGAATGGAAGGCCAATGTCAAGTGAACATGCTTAGGTTTCTGCAATAAATCTTACCTCCCTTATCAATTGAAGCAAAACATTCATGATTTCAAGCTGTTAATCTTTGAGATTTGGAAATTATCATGTCAGTTAGTGCTCCCTTTTTCTTTTTTTTTCTGCCTTCCTGTTTTACTAGAACACTTATCATGCTAGTTTCCAATGGTTGGTAGATTATATATATATATCATAATATCCTTGCACATGATATTGAAATTTCCACTGCTTGAGAAAGTACTTTAATGTGCATTTGATGTATGTGATAGATCTTGTCTTCTAGGATTTCCTAAAGTTTTCATTCTAAAAGTACACAATTTAGAAATTGGATGGTGATGGAAGTCAGCACAATGCTTAGACCTTTATCGAACTTCACCGAGCAATGAAGTCAGACTTCAACTAGATGATGGACCAACCAGGATATGTGATATTTAATTATAGTGTGCTTAGCCAATGAATTAGTTTAGATGACTTCTCCAAGCTCACTTAGATGGCCTTTCTTCTTCTTCTTCAATGGTTCGACCACTGGCAGGCTCATCAAAGCTATGAATGCATCGTCGCGTGAGCATGCGTGTTCATCATTTATGGAGAAGGCTGGCGAGTTCCTCACTCTCAGAGAACACACCTTCCTTCTTCCCTCACATGTGGAAGAGATAGACACAGGGACAGCTGGCCCTGGATCAGATGGTGAAGTAGCTCCCAATGAGAAAAAGGCAAGGTAGGTGTGTCCTCATCTTCCATGGTGGTCCAGATGCTAAAGCTTGGGCGCAGCATATATCGCTGTGCATCAAGTCCTCGGCGGCATCTGTTTTCTATCTCATGCATGCGCCTCAGCAACGTCGCTATAGTCCATGTGTTGCAAATATTTCGGCTAGGAGCATTCCCTTTCCTCCACCGTCACCCACCCCCCACCCCCCTCTCTCTCTCTCTCTCTCTCTCTGCGATGGTGGTGCGATGACTGTTCCTGTGCTTTCTTCCACTCATGATCCCATGCACTGTACAACAACAGTCAATCTCATTATACCGGCTTCCTTGCAGCTTTTACCTTTTTACCTAGCCACCTTTGTTTGTATGTGTGATAGCGAGACGTGAGTATGCTGATTTATATCTCTGTACATAAAGATCCCTGCGGTAGTTAAAGTGGAGTTGGGAGAACGCGGAGAGGGGGATGGCCTGCAAAGAGCCTGTAGGCGTGTGGGAGCCGATTTATGAGTATGGCAGAGAGGAGGGGGAGGAGGCCATCCGAGGACTGAGAGCCTGAGGCTTGCGAGGGACCACGTCGTAGTTGCCTTTCTTTAATCTTGCACAGGGGGAGGCACGCTTCCCCATGGTCAGCTTTATTCCACGACGTGAGTTGGAACGCGCTTTGGATACTGCGTCGTTCTCAGTTTCCAGACGTACGGTTGTGAAAATTTGTGAAGGAAGGAACCGTAAGAAGAAGAAGACGCAGAAGAAGAAGAAAAATCTTCGGCGATATGGGGCGAGGCCGGAAAGAGTGAAATAGACACAGCGACGACGAAGGGTTCAGACACAACTTTCAAAGTCTGGAGAGCTGAGTCGAGAAGGACTCATCGGATCCACGCTTTCATCCATCTGTTAGGTCGTCCGGATCAAAAGTTTGGAGCAATTCGAACCTTGCATGCATGAGAAGATGAGATCGAAGGACATGCACAAAGAAAAGCGATACCCAATAAGCCAATTTGAACATAGTACACAGAATGCAGAAAAAGAAAAAGTAAAGATGAACAGTCGGCACCGTCAGAAGAACTGTGTGTGGACCATCAATCTCCAGGACTCCATCATCCAGTTCTGGCTTTGGCTTGCAGCAGTAGGTCAGCAACTGCTGCGCTCCATGCCTTATCTGACTTCTCCTGATGAGCTTCCACTGTTGTGGTAGAGTTGAATGCGCTTGGAACGGAAGCACATTAGTTTTCTTTTTTTTTTTTTTGGGGAAAAAACTATTAAAAATCGCATAGGACCCGAGATCTTAAGATATTAGTAAGATTGTGAGCAGAAGTATTTCCTAAACCCATTCGAGTAAGAATATTGTTGTAAAGATTTCTAAGTGATTAGGGAGAAGACGTTGAAATATTGAATATATTGATGAGGTTGATACGGTCAAATTTCATTGCATAGCTGGAAAGGCGAAGTTTAGTTGTATATGAAAACCATCCAAAATAGTATAGCATTCGATGTGTATAGGACCAACAACATGGTGCGGAGATTCCATATCACTGTTGACAAAGCAAAATTCAGAACAGAACTTATGTTAGAATAAGACTTATTACAAACAAAAGATAGAGCCGAGTTAGCACGACAAGTGAAAGTGACCCCATGGCAAGTAAAAGATGCATCTTCTTAAAAATATATATGAGAGAGAGAGAGAGAGAGAGAGAGAGAGAGAGAGAGAGAGAGAGAGAAACCTTAAATCATAGGAAGAATTGGGAGGAAGGGCGGCTATTGAGCCTACAATTATATTTCTGTTCTTCCGGAGGTATCATAGTGATGCCAATAATAGAAACAAGTAAAGAAGAGGAAGCATATTAGTTGAACAATTAAGAACCTTTTTCCTTGCAGATGAATTCCCCCGAGTGGATAATATGCCTTCAACAACGTGTTGCTGTCTACAGGTTATCGTGGGTTCGTCAAAAAGGAGAGAAAAAAAGAAAAGGGAGCACTGAGGGTTTTTTAGGTTTCCCTGTGTTGCTATCAACATCCCAGCTTGGCCGAAAGGACATATTCTTCCTCCTTTCCACAGGCAATATTAAAGCCCCACTACCAACAGTATGGTGGAAAATGAAAAGAAAGAGCAGTGAGTCTCCATCTGCCTCGTTCCTTTTAAGTTCACAGCCTCCATCTGTCGAGGCGGATTGACCAAAAAACACTCTGAGCCAGCCCAGCATGTTTCGACCCGATCCACTAATTATATGGGCTGAGTCCAGGCAACCGATCTCGTGCCCTGTTCAGAAATAGGCGGAGAAGGGAGGGAGAAAAGAAGAGGAGAGGTCGCGGTGGGAATGGGCAAAAGGAGGAGAAGCGATGCGAGCGAGGGAGGAAGAGAGAGGTCCTCGCCATAGGGGGTTTGAAGGTGGACCGCTACCAAAACATGTTAAGCTTCGCCTACAGTGGGCTCGAGCTCACGAGGCCCCATTGAGGATCCAACGAACAAAGTCAACGTGACAGAGAAAACAAACATCATAAAAAAATGACCATAGAAGAGGATAGATAACGCACTTCAAAACTAAGGGCTCGGATTAAACAAGTTACAATCTCTCAGAGCGTAACTATGATATAAATTTTTATCTAATCATAAAGTTAATATTTCAACATCCATAAAGTCTACCTTCAAAGGATTAAATCTTCACAGCTCTATCGATCAGAGTTAAAAACTTAAACCACGCAGGTGTAAACACCCTTTTATTATTTGTGTTCCGAATAAGTGATAAACAAATAGTAATCATACACCGGCGGAACAAAGAAAACCAAATGCATCCATCATTTTCCGCACTTAACAGTCTTCACCAAACATCGACGAAAACTAGAAACAAAGCGATCGTGTGTGTGTAAGTCACGGAGGGGGCAGCCGCTCCTGTTTCATACGACCTGCCTCCTGGGCATCACTGGCCTTGAAGAGCTCCAAACAGTGCTCGTCATCCAGGTTTCTGCTCCAGAACTTGCTGTAGTACTCTTCGTACGTGTAGCTCCTGTATACGGCGGGAGAACCATCGCCGACCAGCTTCTCCGGGGGGCTGATGACCGCACTGTTGCAGGGGCAAAGGAACGACGCCACCGACATCCTATCCGTGTCCGAGTTCACAACAGCCCGATGACAAACGCTCCTGTATCTTCCATTGCTCAATGCCTGCAGTAACGTATTTTCATTTCTATAGTGCCGTTCATCGTAGAACAAATATCACCCTCAGAGTCTGTCAGTGCGAAAGATCGACTCGGATGTTATCTATGCAAGAAAAAGAAAAGATAAAATCTCTTCTCTTTTTTTTCCCCTTTGAGTCCTCTTTTCAATATGTTCAAGATTTGTGTCTGGTGCTAGAAATAGAATAATAATTCACAGGAGAGATGGAATCGATTTTTGGATCGTGAGCTGTTGTAAGAGGAGCATTGGAACAGTACGACTTTTTCTGGTCAACTTTTCCCGACAGGATAAGAGCAAGATGATCCGAAGTCCACAGGAACCGAGGCGATAGGATGGCATCGTTTGACTTCATCTGCAACCTCCAAATGACAGTGACGACTTTTCGTAGGACGAAAAGGCAAATCGGAGCAAAAGATTTCGCTTGGATGGAGTCGTTCATGATTTCTGGCATCAGCGGCCACCAAGTAACCCAGAAACAATATTGACCAGGAAACAAGAAGAAGAGCATATATGCACCACAGATTGCTTCTCAAATGATATCGCGAAAGAAACATGGATACCTGTAGCTGGTCGCCGATGTTGATGACATAGGCATTGGGTTGCGGATTGACGGCGATCCACTTGCCGTCCTTGAGAACCTGCAGGCCAGCCACCTTGGGTTCCTGGAGAAGAATCGTGAGGGCGTTTGGGTCGGTGTGCGCCTGCAAGCCGTACGTTAGCTCGGGTTCCGGGCACTTCGGGTAGTAGTTTACAGCCATATGCTGCTCTTGCTCACCGAGCACCTTCACCATGTATTCCTCCTCCAACCCTAGGCTGAGCGATATCAACCCGAGGAGTCTAAACCCTAGTTGACGGACTTCCCTGCAGTAAGCGCTGACCACTTCCCTGAGAGAGAAAGAAACCATAACCATTAAGTTCTTGAAGTCCACATGAACAGCTCCGCTTACTGAATCATTTCCACTAAATCTGAAACATAAAAATCAAGATTGTTTTGACTAAAGGTACAACCATGTCGCCCGTGATGCATTGCAACCATTAACTTCTAATCCACTTTTTTGGTCCAATCCTTTCTGTGGCCTCACACGCTGGTGGTTGATGTATGCATGCTTATGGTCATCCGCTGTGTAATAATCTTCCATTCTACAACACAATCTTTATGAAGGACCAGTCGGGAGTGGGTGGGGTGCAACAAGGGCTGTTCCTCCACCACTTGTTTTTATTTTTCCTTCTTTTGAAATTTCTGCATCTTTTACTTGTCAAAACGAAAATGATGTCGAATCTAATCCTGGTGGCAAGTCTCCATTTAGAAGAGCAGTTCCACAGTTCTAAGCTCGACGCACAAAATCTCCGTCAAAGGTCTGGACGAAAGAGATAAATCGAAGATGATGATTATGGCTCACCAATCGAGGTTTCCTGCTTTGACATGTTGGTACTTCGATCATCATCAAAGCTGAGACAACTGAAAACCATTCCAACTTTCCAGCAATTAAAAGAAGCAGGTTTCGAAAGCTTCTCCATTGTCAAATCATATTCTTAACCCCCATCTTTCCTGTCGCCATCCAAGTGAATTGCAGTTTTACGTTGTACTTACTGTAAAGCCTATTTATAAGTGCACCAGAGAGAAAGCTGTATTCTATATATATATATATATATATATATATAATATTATATTAGACTTACATGAAGACAGAGTTGGAGGTGGGAAGAAGACTTACTTAAATGAAGCGGGATTGGACGGCCAACCAGGCACGAATTCCTCGAGCGGATAGCAATGGAGCCGTAGATAGTCTCTCCAGTTGCGGACCGTCTCCTTCCGGATGTTGAAGCTCGTCGACAGCCTCATTTTCTTCGCGGGGTCATCGGAGTAGTGCTTCGCTTTCTCTTCGGGAGGGAGGCGGAAGAACTCCGAAGCCACTGCCATCAACGACAGCATCAGCTCGTCCGGAACTCCATGGTTCACTACCTGTGGACAGGCAGCGAGGAAGACTAGTCAAAGCATACAGCATGAGACTTATCTCGTGTTGCAGAAGTTGAGCATGTACCTGAAAGAAGCCGAAAGACCTGCAGGCGTCGCCGACTTGGGCTATGACCCGGGACACGTCTAGTGAGCCTAGGTCGATGGTGGGGATGTCGGCGTCGCGGACGACTTCGTGGAGGCGTGGCCTTTGCGACTCCGGCCGGACGTAGTTGTCGGGGACGGAGCTGTGGTGGCTGACAGTGGAAAGCAGTTGGTCTGCCATGAGACAAAGCAAGACAGAGAGCACAACAGAAAGAAGACCGAGATATGTAGTTGAGAAAGAGCGGGAGAAGATTGAGAGGAAGAAGAGAAGAGGGAATCTTGAGGTCCAGGACGCAACGGCGGTGAAATGTGGACTGATGAAAATGATCAACAGAAAGAGACTATTTTATTGATTTTGAAACCACTATAAATATATAAATAATGCCTCATCTCATCTAGATCATGCTAATTAAAATATATATTACCCATTCAAACTTTTCTCCAATCCGACTCAATAGTTGTAACCACTATGTCTTTTCATGTTTACCCGCCTACAGAACTAACGTTGACCCCTGCACAATTAGCTGTAACCTCGGCTGAAGCACCTGTGACAAGTTTTAGGGGGGTTGTTGCCGTTGATGTCGTTGACCGGTGAGGTCATGTGAGTAGATCAAAGGGAAGTGGGTTCGATTGGCACGGTCTTTAAGGCACTATTTATCCGCTAAAAGTGAATTTTGGAGTCGTCTCGATGTCTTAGCTCCGTCGAGATTTCTACACAAGTGATTAGCATAAAGGGATGTTTATGATCCAATCCTTTCGATGATAAAATTAATTGGAAGGTAGAAGATAGTAAAAGTGCTTGTGTTTTAAGCCTTGGGACTGATCTTTATACCGAGCGATCGATGAAGTACTACTAGCGACCGGTCCAAGAGCTCATTACGTTATTCAGGGACTCATTTATGTTGAGAGTTAACGAGTACATTTCTCTAAATATGACGTCAAAGAAGGACGACCGTGAGAGCGTCATTTATCAAAGTTAGATCCTCTTTAGGATAAATAGGGAATGATTTCCTATACCGAGTGTTCGGATAGGAGGAATAGATCGCACCGCTCGAGATTAATGTCCGTTGTAGTCAGGCATGTGTCTTCCCGTAATTGTGGGGGGCGGGGGTGACAAGTCATTTATGAAAGAAAAAAAACGAGAGAACGAGCTTTATTGCTTCGGATTAATGTATGCTGCAGTCGACTCGAGCGATCCCTTTGGAGATCGGGATGGGTAAGGACAGGAGGATCGTGCTTTAGGGAAGATAGCAGGATGGTGCGTGCGTCATTATTTCGAGACGATGTGCTCGACGAGAGCATATCATGGATGTGAGTGGTCTCGCCGCCCAGCGATGTCACAGGTTTGAGTCGGTCCACCTGTGGAGGTGGCGTGCAATCGTAACCGCGTTCGATTTGACTTGACCTCACGCACGCACTTAATGACGCGTTAAGCGACGCGTCTTCATGCAATATTATGCCTACGTCGCGGTTGACGCCATCAATGTGACGGCAGATGGTGCCATCGACCCACGTCATCTCTTTCGGGATCGCTAACACCAAAGAACACGATTAAGATGATAGATCATGTTGTTGTTGGAATTTGGATGGAGTTTGGAACGAATATGAATAGAAAAACCATTAACAACCAGATAAAGCAGTGGAGCCACAAACCTATAAATCCAGACGCGTCCTTAATGCATAAGCCAAGCGGCGTAATCGCATCCACTTATTTACAACCTGTTGCCCCCATTTGCACCATTAACTCGCCGTGGACTTCGTCATAGTTGTACCACTGTGGTCAACGACGGCAATGATGAAGCATCGTCCACGACAACGCTCCTTCGTTTTCAAACGCGCATAATGGGAAAGCATCTAAGGTGCTTCTGACGTGATCAATGACGTAGGAAGTCATACGTATCGATTACTTCGTCCACGTGTTCGCTTACGGGTGTCGTGTCGTCCCCAGCTGTTCCGCCGTATGCTCCCAATAGCGCGTTTCGCAATGGCTTAAGCACGTATGAGTTCTTTTCCTTATCATATACCTTTCGGGTCGTGACAGAAATCATAATTCATATTTTGGATGGCGAGTTGAATGATGTGGATCAGATAATAACTCAATTATTTGGATGTTACTTTTGCGTGATCGACACGCTAACTCACAATCTTTTCTTTTCTTTTTATCATTATTCTCATGTGATGATGACTCGGTCGCACTCTTGATGACCTTATTAAGGCTGTCTTCATCGCATGAAGTTTTGAGGCCTCCCTTGGTAATAATTGATCGTTAGTTCAAGTAATGTTATGTACTGTTCATTTGGATAAATGTCAAGTTTGTAAGGTAAAACAAGCTGTAAACAAATACGTAGAAATTGCATGCAGATATTTAGCCCAAGCAGCTACGTCCACAAACACTAGATATATAGTTTCACAAACGCAGTAAAGACAACTTACAGTAGCAGCAATACAGGATGTTCTACACCAACAACACAACGTCATGCAGGGTTAAGGGCTTCAACGTTGATCAAGTATTATACAGAACGTAAACGTAGGAAACAACCAGACAAGGAGAGTGAGACTTATGCATGGAGATGCTGGGGACGACTGCAGGCATCTCTTTCTTCATCCTTCAGGGAACCCAATCCAGAATGAAATTGTTCTCCCCAGTTGGGTTCCTGGGAATCGCAGCATCGGCAGGAACAAACTGGTGATACCTGTTACAAGAGAATTCAAGTGATGCAGTAGCTCACTGATCTAAATTTGCATGATAAACTAATATAAATAAATGTAAAGAAGGAACAACGAGCTCTACCCTATGCGAAGCATCGGTTCGCGGTCCATGCCGGCGGAGTGTGATGGCTGTGCAGGAAATGCATTGCTGCCTATCATCGCATCAGAACACCATGAGCCTTGAAAGGCTTTCAAGGTGGCACCTTCTACCTCAATCTGGAAACACAAGATGATAACACATGATCAGTTCATATAAATCGAGTAGTGGCAGTGATCCAAAAGAAAAAACCTGGTCCCTAAGCTGCTTGTTTATCTCCCCAAGATGGCGCTCCTGCACCACAAATTTGGTGTGATTATTCTTTGATTTACAAGCATTGAAACAAAATAAAATGCTTTACTTGCTTCTTATGATGATTCTATCAGCTGGTGCCAGAAGATGAGTTAAATATCAAGCATCACCTAGAATAACTTAGATGAAGGAAAGTTGCTTTCCTACCTCAAGTGGATGTCTTATAACAAAGATGCCACAAAGGATGTCAACAGATAAATAGACACAGCAAAACTTACAAGGTATCTCAGGATGTATAGCCAAACAATAGACAGCACATAGGAATTGGATTTAGAGCTGAAAACATCTGGTAATATTGTCCCTGACCCTTATGTTTATATATATACACACAAGAAGCGAAGAAACAAGAATGAGTAATACATCAAAAATACATATTTATTGCAAGTTAATAAGAAAGCTGGGAAACCAAAGAAGAGATATTGTTAGCAAGATAGTGATATACACTACCAATTAAAAGGTGTTATCAGAGTTTCATCAACTTTAATTGAAGAATGTGAAAACAAGAAGCGAGCAACATTAACTTGTTTAGCTTAAAGATTATAATCTCCTATTTTATTATTTTTATATTCTTGCGGCAAATTTAATTTCAATTATATGGCCAGGCTTGATTATTACATGAAATATATGAACATCACAAGATGATCATCCATCATTTCTAACATGCACTAACTACATCAAGATCGTAGTTGTTGCATGTAGCTTTTACTTGAACTTTTCTTTGGCCACTTATCCATCTTTTCAGCAATCGCTATCTAAAATGCGAAAGTATATGCAAGATATTCGCAAGAGATTATGGCAACAAAGTGATGACAATTTATTCGCAGCAATCATGATGACTGGAATCCATCATAATCCTCAAGAAATCATCATAATATAGACTTCAGAGCAATTTGATTTGGTCAAGCCTCTTAATGGTCCTTAATCAAACCATACTGACTACTGAAAAGACAAAGCACTCAACAAATTCATTCAAGATAAGAATGGACTATATATATGTATATATATATATATATATATATATATATATATGGAATGCAACACAGATGTTGAACCTGATAGGGCTGAATCAAAATATTTATGCACCAAAAATTAAAACATTTGTTGAACTATAATGGACATTCAATACCTTATAATAATATGCCACAAAATTATGACAAGAGGTCTTGCTGAACAATAAATATATAACAATAAGTCATGGTGGTTTATTTTTATATATTTCTTTAACAATGAATGTTATAGGGTCACAATCGCAGCTAATTTCCACAAAGTCCAACTGGTTTTCGTGTAGACCGTAAAGCCAAATGCACAAGATAAAGATGCAGAAAGAGGAGATAGCTGAAAGAAATGCTTAGTGGTTGAACGTTGCTTACTTTCTTCCGAAGTTCTTCCATCTGCTCCAGGATCAACTGAGTCTGTATTTTAGAAGCATTGCTTAAGCATGCGTTTGACCATTTAAGAAGAGTACAAAAGCACAGTCATGAACAAACTCAGAGGGGTGAAACTACCCAACATATGCCACCATAGCCTCTCTCTCTCTCTCTCTCTCTCTCTCTCTCTCTCTCTCTCTCTCTCTCTCTCTCTCTCTCTCTCTCTCTCTCTCTCTCTCTCTATATATATATATATATATATATATATATATATATATATATATATATATATATATATATATATAGATGAATTCACAATATCGTGTCAATCTTTGCAACTCAAAGTGTTTATGCTTGGGAATCAAGAAACAAAAGCTAGTGAGATCTAAATCTCAGCATCACCTTTCTTTGCCTGGCCTGTGAGAGTGCAGACTCGAGTTGTCTTTCCAATTGTTGCAGTTCTTTCACACTCAGTGGGCCAAGGTCTTCCCCCAGCAAATGCCTTCACATAAAATGAAGTTACTATTTTTCTTGACCACAAAGAGGCAATAATTGAACAGAAAAGAAATGGTGCAGTTGTCCTAATACTGCCTATTCTTTTAGGAAGAAGGTTAACCTCTGGGAGCGTTGGAGGGACTCGAACTTTGCCTTCAACTTGGACATTTCTTGGCACCAGCTCTGCAATGTGATTATAAGCAACCTTTGAACTAAAGTCAACATCTTTTTCTCAAAACAAAGTGTACTAAAAAATAGCAGACATACTAAATGTACAATCTTTTCGATGACCAACGAATAATTAATCGATGATCTAAACATCTCCCACCTATAAGAGGCCATATGTAGGCTAATAACTTGATTGACACTTCTGGAGAAGATACCTCATGCGAAAAAACTCACAACCGAATGACATGACAGTCACCTAAGCCCATCAATGATAGTAAGCCCGGGGGTTGAGAGGAATGATAGTAAGCTCCATATTGTCGAATATTCTTTTGGCCCAATCTATTATAAAAATTCATTAATTTACTATTATTCAGGTCAGTTTAACTCTAACTTCAAGGAATCGAGTTAGGAATCCCATTGACATTGACCTTCTTGTCAGTTATTTTTGGATTTTTACACACAAAGCTTATTTCAAAAACATATCTCATAAATATATATGTGACATAGAATTTATATGTGTAAGAAAACTTTTCACCCTAGACCATCTCACTAATCATAATGTAAAACTTGCGGGGTTCTTGTGAATGTGATGTCAGTGTAAAGCCACGGCCAGGATAAAGGTTATTAGAAAGAATAGACATCTAAAAACAAGAATAAAAAGGAAAAAGAAAAATTGGCTTGTACTCGAGCAACCACTCCACATTACCACTTAGGCCTTACATGTATCTTTTGTTCATTGGCGTATAATATTTTCCTGAGTGTAATCATAATGATTTGTTGACAAGGTGAAAGAAGTGTGCATTTTCTTATCTTGGTACGCATAAAGATGCCATCGATATGAGGGCAAAACTTAGTTTTAACATCCTACATTGTATGAATTCAATAAACAGTACACCATGAACACTTGCACGAATTAACCCGAATATGATATCATATTATGAGAATTTACAGATGACAAATTTCGACTGAATATATATATAAGAAAAACGATCATGCCATTTCCGACTGATCACAAGAGTTTTATCTGTAAGCAATGGTAAGAATATTAATTTAGCATCTGAGTGTATAAAAAATTTTAACTCCAAATTAATTCAAATGGAACACCTTCTCTAAAACTTGACCCATTAGATTTCTTTCCAAGTGATATCTGGGAGATGCCAAACAAATTATATTCAACACGAAGGCTAAAAAAGAATTAACAGAAGCACAGTTATTTTTTCTCACAACTAAGCAGTGCAAGAGAAGAACAAATCACAAAAAGCTTGATCGAATGGATGTGAGAAAGTGGAAAGAACACAGACCTGAGCATTGTCGCGATTAACAACATTAGGATCTTGGGATGCATAACACCAATGTTGATATCGCTCCAATGTTTTGCTCATTCTATGATATAAGCAATTCGTTAGTACTTCATATCTGAGTTCTAAAGACAAGTCACAAATGAAAAGTGTCATTAGTATGTGATTATAGTCACATAAGTGAAGTTGATTTCATGATAGCCTCACAAAGGAAATGATGTTAGATAAATGGTATAATTACTTTGGCCATGTATTCTTATCATCTAACCTTACAAGCACTTTGATTGATGCATATAAGAACCATATTTTGTACATAAAAGGGTTCCTTCAAGTGTTCAAGTAAGAACAATTCTTAAATGTCATTACGTGCACCTGTATTGGTTATAAAAGGGTCTATATTCTTTGCTTTTGTTCATCCTTATATTGGTCAGCACTGCACATCTTTATTGTTTGAGCTATAATGAAGGTGTTTTACATTAAGAAACAACTTGACATTGCCGTATTCCCTTTCAAATGCAGTGAAATAAATCATATATGGTTTCGCAAGAAAACGATTACAAACATGTCATCTATAAATGCTTGCCACTTAAGGATGAATTAGATTTCATTTTGAGAAGTGAAATCCTAGATTATTAGTGCACATATTTCATACTGGAGGAGATCAAGAAGCCTATGCAACATAACATTTGCCCTCAAATCAACTAGATCTGTATGTCGAGTAATGATATGCGAGCGATTCATAGAAAACCTTGAACCCAGTTATAGATTTTGAGTAAACTTTGATCATAATATCTAAACCCTCATGATTAATAATATTTTAATAGAACGCAACCCTAATAGAACAAGAACATGTAATTACATCATTAGTTTGATGATCTAATGCACATGAAAGCTGTACTTAATCCAATCTCATTTTACGTTATCAAAGTTTGCATCATTTCATCCAAACATATGACACACCATAATTCAAGTAATGTCATCTTATTTATGGCGCAAATCTATGCAACATGTCCAACCAAAAGAAAGTGGCATCTATTTTATCTGTGACAAAGTATCCTACATTGGTAATCCCTAATGCTCTTTCACTGTCAATATCTATCAGAAAGAATTGAAGAAATAATGCAAGTCAACTTTCAACTGCATTAAATAGAATACTCGATTGGAACCCTTTTTACCTTTAAATGAACCTGCATGCCTAAAATAGATAAGAAGGTCCAAAACTGAGGCTACATGTGCACAGAAGCATGCTTGGTTGTCTTCTTGCTCAAGATCTGGAAAGATAATTAAGATTTTACACCTTGATGGATGATCTTTTCGGCCTTTCTTTTCACTAAATTGAACAGATTGTTTGTCTTATGCCATCTCCTATCTAGTAAATTTTATCTGTAGCAGATCGGAAGAAGTGTCTTTCTGTTTTGTGGACGAAGGAGATAATACATTTCATGGTATCTTAAGATGATTAAGAACAGACAAAAGAACAAGGTATCTTAAGAAAGAGATCTGTGAGGACTAAACTCATGGCACGTCAAGTAAACGAAGATTCGACACCAGAATGTCTGCAGAAACACAGATCTATAGAGAAAAAAACAGAAGCAAGCTGAAACGAGAGGAGTCAGAAGGTCTATAGACAAAGATAGAAAGGAGGAGTTGTTTTGTCTTGTGATCTACTTAAAGCATCTTAAGATTAGGGTTTTTAGAGATTCGAGATCTCGGTGGGACTGTGGAAGCATAGTCGGTCAAGAAAGCAACGGTAGGTGATACTATAAACAATGGACGTGAACATTCAAAGGGATCAATCATTAACCCTAACAAAATGGCGAAAGACATGAAGTAGCAAATGAGGTGCACTACTTTTTTACTCTCTTCCTTAGCATATAAATGGCAAGGGATCCAAACCTCAGGTTTCAGAATCGACCCAGACAAGTACTATAAGCACGTCGTAGATCCAGGGCAGATCCATGATTTAGAGCAGATCACAAAGAGAAAGGTCGATGTATGGTGGGAGGGTGAGAGATTTGGTGGGTTTGATTACCCAACGCTGCCGAACTCGTAAAGCTTGCCACGGCTGGAGAAGATGATGAGCGCGACCTCGGCATCGCAGAGGACGGACAGCTCGTACGCCTTCTTGAGCAGCCCATTCCTCCGCTTGGAGAAGGTCACCTGCCGGTTGATCTTGTTCTCGATCCTCTTCAGCTCCACGCGTCCCCTCCCCATATCCTTCCCTTATACTACTACCACTCCTATCTGCTTCCCCTCTCTCCAAACCTTCCTTCTCCGGTGTGGTTTGTGTTGCTCTTGGCGAGGAGAAGGGAATATAATAATGGCGAGGGCTGCAGCCGCTGGTAGAATTTTGTAGGTGACAGCGAAAGGGCACGAGTTACTGCCGGCTATCACTTTCTCTCTTCCTTTTTCTCTTGTGATCTCTCATCGGGTCCAAGTGCTTAGCATCCTAAAGATCTTGTAATGAACATACATCTGCTAATATCATTATCATGTACCACTCCCATCACATTTCTTGTCCCCTTCGCTGTCCTTTTCTCTCTGCTTCTTGGATTTGACGACGATACCGCGCGAGGGAGGGAGTGAAGT
This sequence comes from Musa beccarii, assembly GCA_024322285.1. Lineage (NCBI taxonomy): Eukaryota > Viridiplantae > Streptophyta > Magnoliopsida > Zingiberales > Musaceae > Musa > Musa beccarii. The sequence continues at coordinate 56,611,144 of CM044394.1, forward strand.
ATTTTGATTCGAGCAGGTTTAGTCTGGAGGTGATCGCCTCCTCCGGAAGACGAGGAAATAAAGGAGCGGTAGAAACCGAGGGCGCTGCTACGTGTCGCGTGCAACAGGTTCAGTATCTTGTCCAGATGAGTCATCTCGCCGTCCGTTGTGCAGCTCAAGTACTCGTAGGTTCTATCGGTTGTGGCGCCAACCTTGACTCCCGTCATTCTTGTCCTCGCTCGAGCTAACATCATCGCTACCTTAACCTCACAAAACATCGTTTCACACACATCGATATGCTCCTGACATCAACCGGTTAGAATCCTGTGGAGCGTTTACTGTTCCTCTCTCCATCCAGCAACCGAGAATACGTGCACAGCTACAGGTAGTCTGCTGGCACCTCATCACCTACAAGCTTGGGGCTGAGGCTACCACAGAAAGAACGTAATTGCTGCTTGCGGCTCCTCTTTAGGTCTAAAAGCCGAGAAGTAAACCTTGAAAGTAGATCTATTTCGCCTATCAACAATTACTGTTGCTCATTCCCTTTAACAAACCTCACCTTCTCTTTGCTTCTTTGTTAGCAGGAATTTCCCGTATCCGAGAAAAAAAGAACTAAATGGATAAGGTTGGAATGCATGAGCCATTATTTCCAAAACAGAGAAGATAAGATTTCAAGAACAGGAGGGCTGCTGCAAGAAGAGCGCGATGATATTTTTGGTGAAAGGACTAGTCTCCGAGAAGCGCACTGCCCATCGTAGTGGGTAACTGGGTGTGAGGGCGACCTCTAACTCTGTCTTCTCCGTCTCCAAGTATATAACAATCCAACTGTGTTTGGTAATGTCACCTTCTGTCTTTTCTCTCCCGCGCGCGCGCCCCCGACCCAGCCCCCCACCCTTCACTACTTCCATTCCCTTCTCTGATCCACATTTAAGCAAACAAATAATGATGATGTAGAACAGAGTATACATTAGAGGAAAGCTCATCAAATTGTTTTTGTAAGTTATCAGGTATAGCTCCGTGAGATTGGTGCTGCGAGAGGCTTCGCTTGTACATCCAGGCGACGCCATGTCATGGATAGATATCTCTGTCAGCTACCATCCCCACGTTACATGCAGTCGATCTCACTGTGCATCACGCCGACTGCTACATGCGCATAGCTCTGCGCTTGGCTCAGCCATAGCCCTGTCATTGTACATCTCTCTCTCTCCCCCACTCTCTCTGATCTGGACAAACTGTGTTTGCGTGATGATGACTTGAGATGCCCTGTATGGGCTTAGTAGCTCTCTTTATTCATAGGGTGAGTTTCCTTCCATATCCACATATATATATATATATATATATATATATATATATATATATATATCATGAATCAGATGATAGTAAAGTTAGAGGTTAGGTTGATCCATCAAGGAGAAGATAATGCAGACCCGAGGATATGATGGACAGCAGCTTACATGAGACCATATACGCTGCATATGGCCGTCAATATCGTGTACCCAAAGTGCCCACGTCAAAAACTGCTACGAAGTCAACTATAATGTCGTAATGGATTAAACATCCGTCGTAGTCGTGTGGCATCTGTTAATCTTCGTACTGCATCTGCCTTCCTTGTCCTTCCTGCATGCGAAAAGTTTGCACTCGCATATGCAATTTATTGTAAGATACATGCCCCTCTTAATTAACTAGAATTTGTCATTATTATGAATTAAACATTTAATATGTAAATATATTTATTTTCTCACTTAATGCTGTTCATATAATATTTTATTGTTTGGCATTTCTTGAATTCAAGAAATTGCCTTGAGATTGAATCATTATTTCTCTTTCTTCTCTCCTCCGTGTCTTTCCACCGTGGATTCCCCCAAAGAAACGCAGCCATTAAGTACTTAATTTCGAGATGATTTCACACTCTGTTAACGATACACGTTCGCCTACCTGCCATGTCATTGATGCAGCATTCGAGTAAGCAGGTCCCGCGCGGGGTCCATCTGGTGATACGAGCGGTAGACGGAAGAGCAAAGTGAGAGATGAGTCTTGTTTGACCTCCATAGTCGTCGTCCGGACGCGGTCACGCTCGTCGCTTCCACTCGCGGACGGAGATCTCGATCGCCGCCAGCTTCCTCCTCCTCGATCTGTCGCCAGGTTTCCGTCTTCGATCGGTGAGCGGCCATGGCGTCGCAGGAGTACCTCGACAAGATGCAGCTGCTGCAGAGCTACCGGAACCTTTGGCACACCGATCTCATGAGCACCATGCAAGCCGACTTCCCCTGTAAGATTCCTCCCTCTGCCCCTCTTCTTCTTTGATTTCTTGTTAGCTTTCAAGATCTCTGACGAATATGTCTCGATCCGTGTCGCAGTTTGCTGTCTCGCGCTTTGGTGGTAAGCACTCGACTTTTCAACCCCTCCGATTCGCCTTTAATTTGACCCCCATGCTGTAAATAGATCCAATGGCGGTTCTTTTCTTGCCACCGTACTTTCTTGCTCACCTCATGTGTTTATCCATTGGTAACTGGAATCTTGATGTGCCCTAAAGCGGTGGATGACGGACGAACTTGATTTTTGTGTGTTCTTTTTCACGAATCTTCTCACGCATACTTAAGATCTAATGAAAAGATCGATTATTACACAGAGATTAGATTGCAGATGGAAAGGTGGGGAAAGTATACTGCGAGACTACATAAAGATTGCGTAGTTGGTGGCGCTTTCACTGTGAAATTGAAGATACTTTGTTTAAGTGTCTTGGCTTGAAGGAACGTATTCATGTCCTTCTCCATCTTATGCCTTAAAACATGATACGTAATGTAGCAAAAGGGCAAAGATATGACACCATAGAGAAGAAGAATATAGAAAGTGTTCAAAATTGGACTATAATGGTGGAGAGAAGAAGATGAGATAAATGGTAAGGGAAACTTGCATCTCATTTTTGAAGAAAACTGATATCTTGCTCATTCTTGCTTCAACTTGAACTATCTTCTTAAAATTGGTCTATGTGGAGTACTTTGACCTAATATGGGAGACAGTGATAGTTCAGTAGAAACTTGATAAAAAGGTTCCAGAATATGCTTTTGTTTCTCTTAATATACTTCCTAAATTAACAGTAATAACATAAAAATATTCTTCCTCTAAAAGAACTTTATATACTTTTACCTAGGATCTAATTTTTGAAGCTGTACTCGTGGTCACTTTGGAGATTTACTTGTCCTCTTGTCCACAAGATTCCCATGGAGAGTTCAGTTAATAGTAAAAGCACCATTTGCTGAGCCAATTTTGTTCATGGGCTTGCATGAACGCTTGTCTGAAACCAATATTTATCTTATCATGTGCTGAACATGTCCTGAAAGAGGGGGAAATCGCTGGTGGATATTGACCTTATCTTTGTTGGTGAAATGACATATAATAGAGCACACGGTATGGCTGCACATCTCTGCTGGACAACCTCCTTTTACCATCTTAAAATCACACTTCTAAAATAGGGAATTGGCTTGAGGATGAATCATGCAACTTTACATCGAGACCAGGCTGGACCAGTTTGTTTGATCAGCATCCGGGCCAAAATAAGTAAAAGCACAAAGTAAACAAACATTAAACTAACAAAAAAAGAAAGAATAATATTAAGAAATCAAGAAACTCACTAGATAGATTTGACCTAGAGAATTTGGTGAGAAAAATGTTGCTACATAATGTAACAGAACATAAATGAGTCTTCTTCCTCAACTATTTACATATTAGAGGACTTCTGGTTCTGTTATAGTTCGGACGCTGCTTATATTCATCTTTACCCTCTGAAAGCCAACAAAATTTGCTATTCCTAATAGGTCTAAATGTAGATATATATCATTTTAGAATTTTAGTGCTTCCATATGTGCCTCATCTTTGTCATCCTTCAAACAAATATAACCCCAATATCATTTTTATAGATTCTTAAATTCCTTTTTACATATTCATATTCATCCCTTAATACTGCACATATTCAGTTGCATGATTCATTTTAATAATGCATGTAACTAAGGGCAAACTGGTGATATGAGCTAGTCTTTTGACTAGAAACCAATAATAATATGGTGAAAGTTGATGAAGTATCATTAAGCAAGTTAGTAAAGTGCATAGGCAAAGCCAAAAAAAGGCAAATAGTGGAAAGATAATTCTGGGAAAAAAAAATTACAACAAAAAAAAGGAGAAATGACTAAATGATACAAATGCTATTGGCAGCCATTCCTTTGACAATTTAGATTGCAGTGTTCCTTGACATCAAATGTCACCAATTGATATGATCTCTTGGAAGTTCTTTTTATAAATTAGGAGAGGAAAAGGGAAGTAGTCTGTAGTATAGATGAAATCCAGGCATAGACACTATTTTCTGAGTTCAAATCTTTTGAACAATGCCACTGATGCTGGATATTGTTCAATTTAACTCAATGACAAATCTTTTGGAACTAATGGCATGTCCAACTAGGCTTGTTCTTGCAACTAATCACCTGTTGATGATTTTTTAAGTATCATTTTGTATATAATAACTGCTAAGTTATTTGTAAACCTTGTGCTGCAATGAGAAATTGTTAGATTTGATTTTCCACTTTCAAGATGGTTGAGAATTCTTGAACATCTTAGGTATGAGATGAACTGTACGGATGAAAGTGATGAATTTCCATGTTTGGCTTGTCATTGTAGTATTTGTGTGTTATCTGTTTGTCATCTCATCTGTCACACAACAAAAGATGGTGAATTCTTGACAAATCTAGATTCTTTTGATGTAAGCTTGTTTATGATCAAGGAAATGAGATGATCACACCATCACACATTTATTATAATAATTTTGCATGTGTCAGATGACTATAATACATGCATCTCTATTGCTTTTTTTTTCGTAAAATAATGGCATTCAAATTGAATATCAGTGTCATATTCATATGTTAATTTTACAATATGAAACTATTGTTATTCTCTGATGCATCTATTTCCTGTTATTAGTGGACCTTGTGTCTCCTACATGCTCCGCAAAAGAGCTCTTTACAATGACATGTCAAGGTAATTTCGGTTCAAATATTTTACTATTTTGGTTGGCAAACTTTAAGAACTAATTTTAGTTTACATTTCTTTCTTTTACAGGTATGTCTGTTGTGCAGGTTATATACCGTGTAGTGGAAAATGCGGAGAAAGTCGATGCCCAGAGTTCTGCCTTTGCACTGAGGTAGTGAAATGGTTAACTTGATACTTCAATATATTGTATATTTTCCCATGACAAGGGATATAAACTAAGCTGGCAGCATCCATTAGTAACATGCACTAAGTTACTCATGAGCCTTGGTCATTTAATGAAACATCAGTAAAAAAAAAAAAGGGGGGGGGTGGGGTTGAGAAAGGACAGCATTCTGTGCATGAGGCTCTTGCCAATGGAAAGTCTTAGGTTGATGCAAGTTGTTTCCTGATTCAAACTCTTAAAACTTAAAACCTAAGTTGTAAAAAGGAGTATCCTTATTCTGGTGCCAATGTTTGTCCTCCATTGTAACTCAATTTAAAAATTTAGTTGGAACCTAGTCCAAACCGGGCAAAAGAATATAACTGATGAGTGATCTGTTTCACTTGCTTCGGTTCGCTTCGCTAGCAAAGTGTATCTTTTTGTCACTTTCAATAATATGTCGATAATACTTTCCAAGGTCAACATGAATTATTCAGAATGTAGTGTTGTTTCAGGACTCGATAAAAGTAAGGAATCTCTAAAGCATTTTTCCATATCTTTAGTAGTTTGTGGAGAGTCCGCTTGCTTTTTCCTCCAGGGCGTCAAATATTCTTTGTCGACCATAACGGTTAAATATATTTTACTTGCCTCATTCAATTGTTGTGATTTTCTAAATTTAGTTATTTTATAACTTTACTTAATGACATTTCAGCTTTGTTCTTAATCTTGACTTGCGAATGTGGCACATTCGTACCTCTTTTCTCTTTACTTAATTGAAAATGTCCTTTATTTCTAATCCTGTAAGTTAAAATACCCTGCCTATGTGTTATACTAATTTGCCACTGATGTGTTAGATTTTGGTGCATTTTGATTCATTTGACATGCTGTGTTACCGTTCTCTTTTTCTCAACTTACATATTTAAATCAATTTGTTATACTTAGATATTTAAAGCAATTTGTTATGCTTTAGCCGTAACTTTGCAGAAATTTGAAACCTGGCCTTCTTCAATTATGCACTTTTCACTTCACAGCACTTCTGATCTGTTGCATATAATTGATAATTATATCTCATTCAATGTATGTGTGACATACGTAAGGACTTAATATGTCAGACAACATGATAAGATTTAGTGATTTAGTTTCATTTGCATCTTAGGCTAGTTCATCTGTACGTTCCTTGAGAGGGAACCAAAAGTAATTATACTGTATTTTCTTTCCATAGCAAAATTTTTTGCTAATAACTATCTTCATAGCAATTATATGTCACCTACGTGGTACTTGATTTAAAATGTGCTGAAGTATTTTACTCTCCAGGTCTTCTTGTGCTTTGGAAATTCTGTTGCTTCAACTCGCTTCCTTCTCCAAGATGAGTTCAACATACAGACAACTCAATGCGATAACTGCATTATCGTAATCCCTTCATCTCTGTGGCTCTTTCCTCTACCTACTCCATCTAGCTCTACCAAGGACTGGTAGCCAGCCAGTCCATGAGGCTCTTCAGCTATTCGGTGTAAAGAGGCCTGTTTCAGGCCCATCACTGGATATTTATGCATAAGTCAGATTTTGCTATCTTAACTTGTGCTTTGCTCTGTGGAATTAACTGCAGGGATTCATGTTTTGCCTACAACAAGTTGCTTGCATCTTTTCCATTGTTGCAATGATTGTTGGAAGTGGGGAGATTCAGGAGGCTTCCCAGATAGTATCCTGTATGTCTGACATCGTATACTGGACGTAAGGCCAAGGTTCCTTCACTCATGCTTTTTAGTTGAGGGTTAAGTGACGTCAAATATCTCATCCGTCCACTTGCAATTTTCTTTGCAGGGTCTGTGCATGCATGCAGGTACTAAACTCCAGAAATATCTCGATTACATTTCTCCCTTGCCCTATCAGGCAGTGTCACCAAACAAAATTTATTGGTGTGGTTGCAGACACAACACAAGATAGAGATGGACAAGAGAGATGGTAAGTTTGGACCACCGCCAGTTATGGCAGTGCCTCCATTCCAGCAGATGTCTCGCATTGATCAGCCTATCCTACCGCCTGTTGGGTATGGCCAACCGTATGGTTATGGGCAACCGTATGGTTATCCCCCACCTGCTTATCCACCTGGCTCGTATCCTCCTGCTGGCTATCCCAAATAGGTGGTGTCGATTGGAAAGCCATTCCATTTGAACCTTTAATTGTTACGCTTGATTTATACATACGGATAACTGATTGTTGATAGCTGGGTGTCTTGCTACTGCTGTTATTACCGTTGCCATTGATTGGGTTCCGTTCTGTCTGCCTTCACATCCATCGTGGTTGGATGGGGGCATTACATTAGAATTATAAAATACTGCCTCTGGTAATGTTCACAAAGAAGTTGAAAGTTCTTGCAAGGTAGAAAGAAATTTGAAGTTGATTCTGTGAAAATGGTGACGCGTTAAAATGGTTGTTGCTCTGTTGCTTTTGTTCCCTGTCAGATTCATATTTCTTGGTGAAGCAATTCATGTTCCATTGCGGCATCAGCACGAGGCCTTAATCCACACAGTCGGCCTCGAAACAATTCATGTTCCATTGTTGCATTAATGATGCTAAAAATCGTGAAATTTATAACCGAGAAACAAAAACAGATGGCGAACGTACAATACAATTGACTTGACTCACCAACTAATTGATATAATTGGTGCTGGCTCATAACACAGGCAATTTGGACGATGAAGGTATACCCCACACATGAAATACCCTATAAAACAAATTTCGTACGAAAAAAAAAAAAGAAAACCTTGACGCAGCTCTTTGGAGCCACAGTCACAAAAAGTTTCCTCTGACAACCTTCAAGCAGCCCTCGAGTTCAAGAACAATGCAAAAGCCAGTGGCACATTTCTATAGAAGACAGGTTCGAAACTTCAATTGGGTTTTTGCCGCTACATTCAAAATGCAGGCTAACCAACGATGGGCACATGATGAAATTTCAGTAATCAGTTATGTTGCAGTGGGACTATAAAAGGGAGGGCATCCCCCGCTCAAAAATCTAACTTTCAACATAAAATGTAACCAACCTTTTTACAAGGTATAAATATGAGAGCATTCCTCGACACCGCTTCACTAAAAAAAAATGAAGTATTAATGGGTTCAGTCTCTTTAGTTATCCCAAAAAAGCAGCAGACCAAAGTATGTATATGCTTTACAGTCTTTGAACCTTTGATACCATATGACACGAAACTGGTATCAGCATTTGCGCTCCAATCGTTTCCATCTCTTATCTACGTCTGCAAGGTTCTCTTGGGCTCCCTATTTTTGCTGAAACCCTGCGGGTCTGTCCCCAGAATCATGAATCACGAACCTGCAAACCTCAACACATCTTACCTGAACCGCTTCTCATTCTTATCAATGTTGTACTGCCTCATAGAATGAAGCACTTCATATTTGCCGCCGCCGCCACGTCCTCTTCTATTATTACTATCCTCAAACTTGTATCCCCTGCCAAAACCATCAAATTCTGGGTTGCTGCTAGAGTGAAGATGATGATAGTAATCATCAGGCTTTGGTCTTCCTTGTGAATCCATGGAATCCAGCCTATGATTTCTAAACACCTTCACAGGTGAGCTTCTTCCAGAATATCGCTTGTACTCATGTTCCTTTGGATGATTGGATGAATCCTTCCTTTCATCAACCCATCTTGAAGCATGTAACGATGAAGCAAGGGTCCTGGATGCTGAACCGTAAGTTATCATGCGTTCCTCAAAAGTAGGTTGTGGGTGGGGTGACCTCATCCTCTCCATTCTAGCTATCGGAGACCTGCTGCGTCTGCGAGAAACAGGGACATCGTTCATGCCAATGTCATTTCTTCTCCTTGGCGATGCCCAACGAAGAGGGGAGCGGGTTCTAGATCTTGAAGATCTGGTACGTGAATGAGAAAGATGAATGTGCCCTCCGCATGGTGAGAAACTTCGATCTCTTGCTGATAAATGGTCCGCTGCCGCGGACGATTCTATCATGTCATCTAGCCGACGTCTGCAATGCCGATCCCTGACCATTTCAATAGCATGTTTATCAACCTGGCCCCTACTAACAATGAAGTGCCTGTCAGGACTCATCTCCCTTGAATTTTTACGTCTTCTCTGCATACCACATGCCAGATCTCTGTCAGGCTGTGACCCCCATCTGGAAAGAGAAGGATGTGCACTTTGCAAAGAAGCATTCGCAGATTGTCTGACCACACGGCCAGAAGTTCCAGCACCACCTGCCTTAACTAAGGTACCATCAGGTGCAACAACAAAGCCATTACTCTCTACCTTGGCAATGGCAGCTGCAGCTGCATTCCTTGAAGCAGGTCGAGCAAAACTGGGTGCGTCATAGTAGCCTGGTGAATCATGATGCCTGTTGCCATGGCGATTGGAAGAATCAAACCAATGTTTATCCCTGCCCCTCCCTTGGGTATGACGGAATGATCCACCCCACCCTGATGATTTAGAAGCACCAGCATTCTTTTCAGCTTTGGCATCTAGACTATCATGATTATTTGACCTGAAGATATCAGAACAGATGCAATTACCAGACAATGATTATAAAGTTTGTAAGGTTAATATACCCAAAGACAAGCTCACGATAATATTACCTGCTTAATCTGGGATAAAATTTATCCTTCCTATATGACTCATCTGAGTAGTTTGGCCTCTCAACCTGAGATGATAACCCTTCCCTGAATGAGGAGCCAGATCTTACTGATGATTCATCATCACCAAACACATCTAAGGAACTGGCAGTCTCATCTTGTTTAACAGAACCAATACGAGGGTCCAAAAAGCTATCTTCGGTACGCTGACGGCCTTCAGGCAACAGATCCCATCCTGACAATTTTGTTCTCTCACTTGTTGAATGTTCCCTTGTGCTATCACCTTCATTGTGACATCCATTGTATCTCACTGGCTTATCACTACCAGGACCTGATGCCAATACATCAGTAACATTTCTTTGCTTTCTTTTCCTTATTAATGTCAAATGATTAAAGTGATCTATTGTACCAATAACCCCAATGGTTTTCTTCCCTTGTACTGCATCTGAACCATCTGATTTGGATGAGCACTTCGATGGGGGTTGACAAAGAGCAACCTGACTATCCTTGCCAGTAGGTGGTCCATCAGCATCCGACATATTGCTCTCTTTGCATACCACATTCTCGGATGAGAAAGAAGTAGTAGGTAATGCAGAATCTGCTTCGACGATATCATTCTCTCTGTTGTCGGACTCGGACCCATAATCCACATGTTCAGATTCCCCTTCATCAATTCCATCTTCCCAGTCATGCAGAACAGTTTCTCTAAATTCACCATCCTCAAATTGAGAATCATCATCTCCCAGAAGGTTGTCTTTTTCCAGTCCAGTGACTTGGACACCATCAACTTGAGATGCATCTGATTTATGGTCACAATGCGAATTTACAGAGCTATCCATGTGTTTTTCTGCCTCCTGAGTGTCCACAGCACCATCTACCAAGCTGGCATTAGTTTTGGCCATAGATGCAACAGCTGAAACAGGAACGGAGGCCTTGGCGCCAAAACCATTGTTATCATCAACCTTCATTTTTGTTGCCGTCTCTTCATATTTAGCAGCACATGTGGCTTCAGAAGTCAGCTCGTTAGGATCACATGACCCTGGGCTCTTGCGTTGATGAGCATTTAACGGGGAAGGGCTCATGCACAGTGTTCCAGAAGATTTATCAGCACAGTTGCCATTGGTGATATCTAAGCCATCAGAATGTACAGTTTCACCAGATGTGCCACATGCTGCCACCAAATTCCTGCCCATATCTCCATCAAACAATAAGCTAGTAGCTTTCTCAGCAAGGATAGGAGACTGATTATCATTTTCTACAATATTCAGAAGTCCATGCTTCTCAATCTGAGTGCTGATTATTTGAATAGACTGCCCTGCATTAGCCGGGCAATGATCATCAAAGCTGTTATCAGCATTAGATGCATCAATACTTAGATTTTCATCTCTGACAGGTTTACTGATCGATTGGACCATGTTTGGATGGAATTTACATGCATGCGTATTACAGTCACCATTAACATTCTCACAAAAAGGCAAATGAGAAAGCATTGGTTCAGTTTCTCCCTCAAGCCGAGAACTCACATTACCTTTTGCTTTATCATTAATGAAGATGTTGTTCCCTTGGTTGTGTATGAGCTTTGCTTCTTCAGTAAAGTTCACCAAAGAAACAGCAGTAGCATCCAAGTCATGCTCCACTTCAATCGAACTATGACAATGCTTTGCTTTCTCATAATTGGAAACTGAAAGCCCATTACATAAATCAGGCTTCTCCAATATCTCATCAGCTACAAAAGCACAGTGATCCCTTGCAATGCCAGCTGTCTCCATTAAGCTTTCACCATGTTCTGTAGGGCATGATTTTTCTCCATTCTCTACCTGGCATTCACAAGTTTTTGAGCCTTCCAGCTTCTCATTTGAGTTACCATTTTCAGCTACAAGGTCAGTAGCCAGTGGCTCGGAAATTACATCATCAAAATTGTTATTCCATGCATCCATTTCAGTGTTAAGGTCCCAGTGAAGCCTTGAACCAGTGGAAGACTTTATTTTATCTGAAACATTTTGCAGAGACCCCATGAAGTTATTTTGATTCTGCAAACCATCACACTTCGTATCATCTTCAGCAGGAACGAAGGTAAGACAATTTTCCATAGAGACATTATGGTTTTCTTGCAAATCTTTTAAAGAATGCAGTTCCCACATCTTATCTTTACATGAGGAATGTGATTCATCACCATCAGTGTCTTCCAAATGGTCTTCTCTAGAAGATTTTCCTTTTGAAACTAATCTTCCAGAATGTATAGTGTCAGCCACCACTTCACTGTTGCAGGCAGCAGTGGCCAATATGGAAATACCAGAGAAATCTGCAGCATCAGTGGCCTCTTCAATTACATCATTCAAACTAGTTCTTTTGCTAGCAATAAATCTCCTGTCATGATGTTTGTTATATGCTAAAGACTCCTGGTATGAAGCAGGCTGGCTCTCTAACAGGTGATCGGAATCATCTGAATAAGAAGATTGCAGTGGCGATGATGGAGAACTAACAAACAGAAATCTCCTTTTCTTTATGGGAACAATTTCAAGGGATTCACTAAAGTGTTGGCCAAGAATACTTACACTGACCTGCAACCAGAAAATGAAATTGTTACTAATCCAAAATAACGAGCTCTGGCAAAAAGTGGTACTCTAGGACACTAAAAAGCTATGCAGGCAAACCTTCTCGGAATCAGAAACAGGGATGTCTGTTGTTCTCCTGGTGTCCTTATCCATAGTAACCTCACTCCCTTTGGAACTTTTGACCACAGACTTCTTCCTTCTTCCATCAGCAAATGAAGTTCTAGCTCGTCTTACAGCCCACTGCCTACCCTTAGCAGCTGTCATCCAGTTCAAGTTAGGATCTCTAGCTCCAGGAATTTCAAGCCCTATGTCATGCAGCATGTTCCCTGACAAGAGCCACAATCAACTGAAGATGTGCCACCAAAATTCTTGCAGGATTCTGATCCTTGATGGTTTCAATTTCTGAAATGAGACCTCCAGAACAAGTACACAGTTGAATCTGCAAGGTAAACATCAATTTTTTAGATAGGAATTGTACTGAGAAGCATTTCCCAATGATTCTTATATTGAGTCTATATGTTTCAGAAGATTACAGACAACAAGAGACAGAACCCTCATCTTGAGAACCAAAACACTTTTGACTACATCAGAAACATCAAATGATTTTTAAGAATAAGATGCCCAAGTTGAGTGGACAAAGTGATAAAACCAATCGCCAACTCAGTAGTCCTCATGTTTTTTTCTAGAACAATCAAGAATAGATTGACCAATCAACTTGCAGATCCAGAGCAACTGCAAACAGTTTTCGAGAGAAAAAAATCATACGGGTGTTAGAACGTATAGATCTCAGGGCAACCTTTCAGATGGTACGATCTGTCCAACCAAAAGAAAATTTCTATGGCACAAAAGCCAAAGGGTTGAGACTGACTGCTTGAGAATATCATGCTAACAGTCTATTGGACCTCCTGTTCCAGTTCAAGGTAATAAATACCTTCAGAGAAATTATCAGTGCACCAATCTAAGATCTTCAAGCAATGCAAACAACAATACGACATATGTAAAGTCTAGTATGGCTCCTGCACAACAGCTGGAGACAATTGGCACAAAAGGAGGTAGCACAGCTATCCCATTCTTTATTTTAGTCCAATCTCTACTAGATCATGCGCAATGATTATTCTGCTCGAACAAGTATACTGCCTACCACCATCGTCCTCCAAAAGATGTCCTCGTTAAACAAGTAAATCGTGGCTAGCATTCAAATTAAGATATTCCAGATCACAAAAACCACTATCTGCAAGAACAGGATGCAAATGACGGCTCACGGGAAAAAGTGACCAACAATTCCAAAGCCCAAACGACCAGAAGTCCACAAGCAGCACAGACCATCTGGATCAAGACGAGCAGAACCAACAAAGACATAGTTTGCCTTGGAAAGGAGATGATATATCTTAGAGAAACAATCTGCTGGAAGAAGCAACAAAAATCAAAGATTCTTGAAGGAATTCTTCAACCCTGTAAACAGGCAGTCCAAGGACAAACAACGAAGCCAACCTCAGCTGACCGACGGAGATATAGCCGGCTCTCTGAGTTGGGCCAGCCGTAAATAAGAGGACGATGATACGGATAGCAGATCCAGGCCAAAGTCAAGACCTAAACGTGTTAGGCGAGAGGTAGATTGTGGGGTGTACGGCAACGAGAAGGCACAAGAATAAAAAAAACCTGGCAGAAATTCTCCAACCCTGTGTCAATCAACACCATATGAAACCTCAGAAAAAGATGAACCAGTCTCGGCCGATCATCGAAATATACAGCCCTTGTCCCTCCTTTTTGTCCCTGGTACATCCCCAAAGAAGACAGCGACGTCGAAGACAAGCAGATCCAAGCCCATGCCAGGGCCCTAAAAGAAGAAATCGGCGACGGGCAGATTGCATAATCCGTCCAGCAAGATCCACGACCGAAACCCAGAGACCACATCTTTGTCCTCCCCTGTGACCAAGAACCCAAAACTCTGTTCCGAAAAGCGAAGGAGACCATCCAAGAAACGAAACCCGGCAGATCCACACTACTTGACCATCTTAATCCCCTCTCCGGAGGGCAGACTCTTGTTGCAAGACAACCTAAAGAAAGCACACAAAGATCGATCATAAACTAGGTTTCAATACCTGGATCTAAAGATGTGGATCGGAGCTGCCTTCCTCCCTTCCGATCTGTTTCTCTTCCTCCTTTTCTTTCCCCCCTTTAATTTCTCATCTCGTCTCTGCCATCAACGACGGATATATAGATCGATGGATGGATTCCTTTCTTGATCTTTCGTTCTTCCCCTTTTCCTATCCTCCACGCGATCCACAATCCCACCTGTCGACGATCCCTTCTTCGCCCTCCTCGCTTCTGCGCCTCTTGTATATAATAATATTGCTGCCTATCTTCCTTCCTCCCTTCTTGATGCGGTGGGTGGTTGCCTTCTTAAGACCCATCCCCCCCGACCGGCCGCCTTTCAACTGCCCTCTGTTTGCGCCTCAAATTACGATACCACCCTTAGGTCGTGGGCGATGACATTGTCGAATGGTAGGGGCAACGCTGTTCCTACGCGTTTCTGGATTATTCATCTGGGCTCACATTGTCTAACCAATCACGCGGATGGTTGATTTGCGGGTAGCCTCGAGCACCGTCTGTTGCCTCAGACGATCGGTTGCTCACGCCGGTTCGAGTCGACTCGGCGCCGCAGAATCCGGAACCCATTGCCCGGGTACAGCTACCTCTGTTTTTCCACTCCCGTGGTGACCCAGTGAAGGCGAAAAGGGGCCCACCGGATGGTGAGAGCATCCAATTGGTGGTGACTTTTGTTTTCAAAGGCGTCGGGCCTTTATTTCGATGTATTTAATGCCTGGAGAAAGAAAGCACCGGAGTCTCTGGCCATTTCCTTCCGATGGATGTTCTAACAAACATGATTCGCTTACGAATTGCACATCGACAAACATTGATCATTAAATCATCACCAAAACATGATTTAATGGTACAGTGACAGAACAGGTTGTGAAAGAAATAAAGTTATAGGTTGTGTAGGCACGATGTATACCAGTAAATGTCTACAGTATATTGGTTGTGCCGTAGAGCTCGGTAAATGTGGGTTATCAATTACCAAACAAATGTTCAGCGATCAGCAGCTGCAGCTGAGATTGGTGCCATTATGCAAAGCTCTTCTTACAGGCAGAGAAGCCCCAACCTCGATCAAAATCCACCATACATATTGAGAATATATGCAAATTTTCCGAGTGTGAACATTTCAATCCACCATATATGTTTGCAAGAACAGGGATTTGTTGGTTGAATGTGCCTTGCACAGCTAAAAATCAGAATCCCTGAGAAAAACTCATGGGTGTGATTTGGCAATAAGCAAAAAAATTCTTACCATTAAATATCTAAAGTACTCGATCGACTTGTGCATGTAGCAACTGCTATCTGAGCTATGTGATGGACTGCTGCACTTGTTATATCAGTGATTGGATGAGATCTACATAGCTAGAATCTCGCCCTCATTCTTTTCTGCTTCCTCGCCAGCATTACATTTTCTTCGGACATCATTAAGCTGTCGTTATTCTTTTCAAGTCCTTGAGATGTCGGTCTGATGGTTATTGGGTTATGTCATTGCAGGTTTCATCGGTATTGTTCTCTTATACAATGTTTATTTTCTTGAAATATTTGGTCCACAGTGCTGCTCTGCTAAAGGCAACCATGCAGTCGCTCTACACCCTGGAAAGGTCTCAGCTTTGATATGCATTTCCAAGAAGTTGGCAAGAAGGAGAGCGAACAGATCTCGACTCGGTGAAGGTTGATGAAGCTTAGACTTCTTCTGGTTGTGAATCGTCCTCGATTTTCGGCGAACCAACACAAAAACCATATACATCAACATGAACAAGTGGATTTTTCATGCTACGATTTGTTTTTCTCCTTTTTCTCGATGGAAGTCTGTGTTTCGCATAGTGGTTACATGTAAAACATCATCTTGAATCTCTCCCAACAAATCATACAGGTCCAGGTCTTTCTTGCCAAATCCGCGTTATGCCTTGAAGAAATAATGATTTGGTGTTCTAGAGAACCGAGGAGGATTAATGTACACAACTACCCGTATTACAAAGCTCTGAGATGCTGTATTCTCGTCTCTTACAAATCCGACAGCAGAGCTGATGCAAGTCGCCATGGAAATTTGAAGCACAAAAGACTAGATCGCAGTTTGGAAGTTATGGCCGCAGTAGCGTATATGTTCTGCAGCTCCGAAATCATCGACGACTCTTCTGTGCGCCTTCCAAGGCTTCGTCTTCGTCAGCTCATCATGTGCATCCCAGAAGTCGAGCCAATCTCAGGGAAGTAAACGCAAACTTCGTCAACCGTGTTCATCTCGATCCGTGAGACTTACGCCGACGGCAGGCTCTGCATGATGGGCTTTTCTTCTGATATGTTTGTGTGATTCACATAAGCATTATTAACCCGCCCACACTCCTTGTTTACTGTCAAACTCGATTTAAGTGCGTTTAGGCCGTGAGTTAAGTCGATCCTCTTGGTGAAACAACGGGAACCAACTCAACCGTTCGACCAGTTGTGTTTGACCGCAGTATAAGAGGACAAAAAGATCAAATTTTGAGTGAAACAATCATATTATATTCCTATTTGTCTCTTTCTTTGACTGCATTTAATTATAGATCCGTGACTCATCGCTGTTCAAATATATCAATGGCCCAAAATTTCAAGACCGATATGGAAATACTCCTTAATTGATCAGATATATAAATATATTTCCCATATTTTCATTCTATTTGCCGCGTGATGTGTGCAGAATTCACAGAGATGGGGGCTGAAGTGGTCAAGTTGGGAAGCTTGATACCTGACATTACTCCAAATTTGAAGTCAGTCAAGTTGAGAAGTTTCGGGTCGAACTCATCGAACCGGGAAAAAGTCCGATTTTGTTGCCTTGACTCGATGCCAAATCGTCTGCTTCTTCCCCAGCGAACAATTCAAACCCTTTTTTTTCCTTTGGTTCCAAATAAATATAATCCAATTAGCGTAGTAGCAGCAGCAGCAGCGAAGCCATCATAACACGTTGATTTGATCCACCACAAAGCATCAGCAGCTCGTATTATATTCGATCTCTTCTTCTTCTTCTTCTTCTTCTGTTGGATGACGGTGACGAGACGGAGATGAAGTGCACGCGGCACCCGTTAGAGGACGGCGTCGGCGTCTGCGCCCCCTGCCTCCGCGAGCGCCTCCTCGCCCTCGACGCCGCGATCGCCCCATCACCGGATGACCGGAAGGCCACCACACAAACCCCGTCACCTCCTCCTCTCCCCTTCCCACGCTCCGTCTCCCCTTACGTCCCCCGCTCTGCCGCTGGTGACTCCCGGCGGGCCTCCTTCCTCTCCGCCCTCTTCGGCCGCCGCAGACATGGGAACCTGGAAAGGAAGGCTCAGCGATCCAGCTCTTGGCTCTCGGCACTCCTGCATGGCCGTCGGAGGAAGATGACCTCGTGCATATCCTTCGCGGACGACGCCGCCGAGCCGGGACGGGACTGGGGCATGTCGCCGGAGAGATCCCGAGGCGGGTGCGACGCCGAGCCACCGTGGGGGCCGTGGCGACCACAGCCGTCCTCGATGATGTGGGCCACCGCCGATCACCATCATCACCACGGAAGCGGCCTCGCCGGTTTCGCCATGTGTTGCAGCCCGCTGGCGGCGGCGAGCTCCAGGAGGAGTCGGTCTCGGGTGGCGGAGTTCGGCTTTTCCGGCGAGCTCCCAAGGACCGTGCTAGGCTCGCATCGCCACCGCCGGCACGCGTCCGCCGGAGGGCTGGTGATGTGGCACGAAACGCCGCGGAAATCGCCCGAACTCGGCAGGTTAAGATGACGGTGTTGACCCCAACAATCACCACAAATTACACAGTTTGCCATTACCAATTTCCATACCCCAAAATAAAACTATTTTGCATTTACGTTAAGAAAACATTAATAAAAATTCTTGATACTCTGAACACAACATATTCTATCTCTGTAAATTAAAAGTAGGCCTAAATTCTCAGGAATTTGCTTTAGATCAATCTATCTTCTTATTTGCTGGTCAAAATTGCTTAAAAGTAGACTTTACTTTGAACAATCGCATCTGAAATTTTCATTTAACATACAATATAGGCATATTAAATGCAAGGAATTTTTTGTTAGATTATTGAAAGAAATAGAATGAAGACAATGGCTCAATACTGGCCACGAGGTTGACAACATGTAAGTGGCCAATATTAGAGAAGATTGCCTTATCATTGCCTTACATTTATCTATATTACTCGGGGAGGAGCCATCAAGTAGTAGTCTGTGATTTCCATTAGTATCATGAACATTATACCTCAAGCAGCAGGTTTCTATTCAAAATCTTCTTCTCAAGAACTATAAATATCATTAACATAAACATTGGACTGGGAGAAAGGAAGATATAGGGAAGAAAGAGCAGACAAATAAAAACTGAATCCAAGAAGAAACAAAGAAGGGGATTACAGTGAGGAGACTCCAAATCTTTCAACATATAGAATCACCTCAAACTCATCCATACCTCTTGAAACAAGAAGATAAGCCAGTCCACGCTAACATAGTTGAATTAACTTCACAAACTAGTTAGGTATGTTGATGTAGTATTTCACAACACCACCAGTTCATAGACTCTTACACCACTATACATCTTTAATTCTAGAAACCGATGGTTGCCAGAACATGTTTCTCAGTAAAGATCGATGCGGATTAAGATGTGTTTTACATCGATTTTGCCAAATGTTAACACGCATTAATATGTAGATAACATGTTGATATAGTTTTCTTTGCCGATCCAGATAAATTACAAATCTGTTGACGAATTGGTAGACAAAAATTTCTTAGGAGTTGTACTTTTCTTCTTCTTCAAAATGGAACCCGACTGACACTGTAAAGAGCCAAGTTAAGATCTCCAACATGTAATGGTTATGAACCATCTTATAGCACGTTGGGCACTACATTAAGCAACACAGGATCTCTTCGTGCCCTATAAGCTGAAAGCTTGACAATACTAATCTTTACACGCTTGCACCATACTGCACAGGCATGACACCACTCTATCTGTAGCCTCAACAATTGCCATAAGAGTAGATGGGACAGTCCTTCAACAGCCTTATCAACCCTCACAGGAAGGAGATGGACTTTAGATCTTCATCCAGTCTCAACAGAATCCTTGGCAGCTCTAATAAGCTCACCAGTTCTTCGGCCAGGGATAACTGGCTTCAGAGTCAGACCTGCTTGGGTAAAACAGGTAGGTAGAGCACGCAATGAAACAAGTTGCTGAGCAATAAACAGAAGCCATCTTAATGCTCCTGGCTTTTTAGCCAATCCTTCTGAGAAAAAAAGGTGCAACTCTATATATGAGCGTGTTGTATATCTAAAATTCTCATGTTTATGAACCACTTGTAGCTTGATTATTCTTAGCTGTATGAGAACACTCACTGCGTATGGTTATTATGCCAAGTCAAGTTTCCAAAAGACTTGTAAATTCCAGATAACGTTATAATTTTGACTGCTAGTTGTAATTCCCCCTTAAATATCGAGAGGGTTTGAACTGTGAAACCCAGAGAAAGGAGAGACAAACGTTGAAGGCCATACATTGCTGGTCATGTATTTGTGTATAATTTAGCTTCACTCCATATGAAAGTATTCAACTATATAAACTTGACTTATCAAGACCAATCAGCCAATAGATTGAGGGAATCCACATGGTGTCTCTACTGGTCTGTTGTCAGAAAAATGGATAAGATCTTGTCGCCTTGTATCCATATTATATAGTAGAAGGAAGACCCCGACGACGACTTGACTTATGGTTTTTAGATGTGTATCAAAGACACGATTCAATAACAAGATACGGCAGAGGGATCGGCAATTGAGAGGAAATGATGTTGTACACGTATTCGCCGCGTTGGCGTACGTCAATGCTTATCACGTCCGGTTTTAGTTTTGTAGCTTGACTTGACTACAAGAAAGCCATGCATGCTTTAAAAGCGTATCTTCTCTGGGTTACATGACCATCCAAATATGTGTAACTTAGTGTACAATTCAATGTATACAGCACTGTTAACAACACATGAAACATATATATATTTTTGTATGTAACAGCAATACATGATAGTTTCAACTATTTACTATCTTTTTCTTTTGTCACAGTGGAAATCATACCATCAAAGAGAGAGAGAGAGAGAGAGAGAGAGAGAGAGAGAGAGAGAGAGAGAGAGAGAGAGGGAACAACTCCTCCACCTGCACCATCAACACACACACACACATGAACATACGTGTTCAACTTAAAATGGGATGCAGGTGGCCGTGCAATGAAGCAGGTATTCATGGCAGCGGTGCAGCTATTATTGCCTCCTTCCCCTCATCACCAACTCCAACCAAAGACAAACAAACGCTAAGAATCCAATGTACCACACGTTACTGCTAATTAATTTCCGAGGAAATCACGTCCGCTTTGTTTTCTGAAACAAAGTGTGGGTCTCACCACGAGATGTCAGCTCCTGGCCGTCCGATCCTGGAGATGGATGAAGAATTGCTGCCGGGATGGTAATTGTTGCAAAGGTAGCTTGGGTATTCCGGTAAATGTAATGCGCTGATGTCGGAAGAAGGGCCCTATGCGCCCATCAGCCAGTGGAAGAAGTCATGAAGGCCGCTCTCCTCCGCCTCTCGCCACGCGGAACCCTCCAAATCCCATGAGTTCCGTACCCCGTCGCCGTCGTAACGGTGGCTCCAACTGTTGGAGAAGCGTAGAGACGAGAAGGATGAGGACGCCGAGGAGGACAGCCGATCGACGTACTCCTTCGGCAGCCTTGGCCCTCCCCCCGCCGCCTCGGCCACCGTTTCCCCCGGTGGCACCGTAGCCTCATCGGCTTCGGTGCTGGTGTTTGCATCCCCCCGCTTCTCCACCTTCTCCGTCCGTCGCGTGATCCTCGCCACCACCGCCTCTACCTCCTCGTCCACCAGGTACTGGAACGACGACCCTATCGAGTACGTCCTCAGGGACGACGGAAGCGGAGCTGGCAGTGGCGGAGGATTTCCCGATGACTCCCCCGACGGTGTCATCCGGCGGCTGACGCTTCCTATCTCGATCCGGGGGCTGCCTAATCTCGAGGAGTCAGGTTCGTCGGAGAGTGGCGGCACCGCCGACGGCAGCGCTGGAAGTAGCGAGGCAGGAAGGGAAACGGAAGCGCGGCAGAGGGGGCAAGAAGGAGTGGTCTGGAGCCAGGGATCGACGCAGGAGGAGTGGAAGGCGTGGCCACAGGCAGGCAGGAGACGGAGCTCATCGTGGCGGCGGAAAGGGGAGAGGCAGACGGCGCAGTCCGGCGAGGACTTGGGGCTGGCGGCTAGTGAGTAGACAGGGAGCGAGTTGGCCTTCTGCTGGTCGAAGGGTACAAAGTTGGCGGCGGCGGCGGCTGCTGAGGAGGTGGACCAGGAACGGTCGAGCGGCAAAGGCAAGGCGGCGACAGGGGAGCGGCGGCGGCAGGAGAGGAAGCGAAGGAAAAGGCGGATGGAGAAGGAGGCGAGCACGACGAAGACAATGATGGCGGCGATTATTATCAGGCTCACGCTGAGGGATACAGAAGATGAATTGGCAGGGGGCTGAGGAGGGAGCGAGTCCATCGCGTTAACGGGAGAAGCAAAGCTTTGTATGTGAGCTCATATATATATAAGCATATATCGTATAGATCGACTTTCTATTTAATTTTTTTATTATATTGCTTTCCTTTTCTTGGTGACGAAAGTGGCTTCATAATATGGAATTGGAATTGATAATAAGCTCGAGTAAGCATCGCCATTTAATATAATTTTAAAAACTTATTTTTTAAAAGATATCGAATAGATAACTTGAACCGACCAATTGAACACTTTTTTTAATTTTTAAAGGAAGCTTCCCCTTTCTTCCTCCAATTGAATCGATTTAATCTATTAATCCAAACCGATTAAAATTAATATTATATATTATAAGTTTAATAATAAATAATATTTTATATTAATATATAATTATTTAAAATACAATAAAACATAACACAATAATATTAATTATATATTAATAAAACTAAAATAGATCAATAAAATATTTAAATATTAATCAAAGCGAATGTGATTATAGTGACACGTAAAATAATAAATCATGTTTCTTTGAGACATTCAAGTTGATCAGTGTATTATTTATAATTAATAAATCTCAGATTTGAATCATTGTGTGATTTTTTTTTACATAATAATATATCCTATTATTTTAATTAAAATTTTAATACAAAATCAATTAAATATAAGTAATATTTATATACACCTTATGTAGAAATTTTCATCTTAGAAACCAATATATTTCATACTTGAATCCCTATTCTCATTATTTTAACAGAATTAAGATAAAAACCTCTACACAAGCATCAATTTCTCTAACAAATTCATGCTAAATATATATAGCGCTCATTCTCTAAGACTATTAAGGTTTCTTTTCTGAAAACTATTGCGTATTTTCCGCGTTAACCTAACTCCATGCATGGCTGATGAGACAAAGGCGCGCGCGCTCTCTCTCTCTCTCTCTCCCCTCCAAATAAGAACCAAGACAAAATGACTTGTTTGCCGACCTCCGGACTGAGAATTATAAATAAAGAGATGGCAAGTCATAGCAAGCAAGAGAAGAAGCCTCGCAAGTTCGTAATGCTTCAAGAAATAAGTTATGCATGCTTGGTATCGTGAATCCATTAGCGATGAATGCTGCTGAAAGATTCTTCATGTTATCACACGCCATTGTTTGAATTGCTCCATCTTCCTTCTGCATCCTGCTTCTTGTCCAAGCATGCACACAGTATGATAGAGAGTGACCGCAAAACCATGCTCTCGCTCGGTTTGCGGGCATGATGGATGCTGTCATTAGCCTCAACTCGTCTTTGTATACTTAACGGGGACTTGTATGTCGTTAGGAAACCCACGCATGCATGCATGCATGCCTGCACCCTAATTTGCTTCTTTACTGCTCCAACTAGGATTCTGTATATTGATCATCTTAAACTTTTAAAACTACCGATCACCCTTTGTTTACGAAAGGGTCAAATATTCTTTAATTATGTGATTTACACAAATCATGAAGTCATGGGAGCAATTGAGGAATGTCAAATCTTTTTTATAAGAAGACTATAGATTGGTCAGAACCATAATTAAAGAATTGTGATCTCGTTTCTTTTTTAGCCTCTTCTGATGCCTCATATATACCCAACAACAAAACTTGATACCACAGCTGAATCCAATGCCCGCTTCGGATGTACTTATAAAGCTTTTAACCACGCAGAAAAAGACCGGGAGAAGTGAAACATGACATGCATAGAAGAGTAATAGAGTTGTCTCAAGTTTACACAGAAGCGCAGTTTCAGAAACATTTGACTTGGGTATGGCTGTTGACCTGCGGGAAATAAAAATGGTGGTGGCCAACATTCCTAATCCACGATAAGCATCTCAAGGTTCTCTTTGGTGCTAAGTTTTCTTCCCCACTACTTGTGGCATCATTCCAATTCCTAACCCATACATAAGAAACTCTCTGATCTATTCAAAGCTTTGACCAAGTTGGTGCATTAGCTGATCCCTCACCTAAACTATTTTGGATACCACTTGAATCACCAAATATTGGTCAATATTTGGGCAATTCCCCTTTTTCTTTAATGGGGATGTAGGAAGCATTGGAACAAAGATGATGCACAATGCAACAAATAGATGAGCTGGAAAAGTACTTCAACTTTTTCATCAGCTAATGATTTATGCTGATGCTTTCTTGATCATTTATTTTATGTTCTAATATATATATATTATATATATGTATATATATAATGTTTGTTATGTATATATGTAAGAGAAATTGGACCTTTTCTACAATCAGATGAATATTTGGTGAGTAAGGAAACTTGAAGATTGCAAATATGGTCAATAATTGTAATCACAGGCTAGTAGAGAGTCGATTAGAACATATAAAGGAAAAACAAACTTAACTGAACTTAAAAATGCATTCATATATCTGAAATGGAATAACATTAAAAGGTTTTTCAATCATGGTTAAGACCTTTTGCTTTTCAAGCACTAAGAGAAGAGACTATCTTTAGAATTATCCGAAGAGGAGCCAACTCTTAATCATATTTGTAGAGGATATCAATCCTTAAATCAGGGAAGCAGTAAGTTAATTTGTAGGAGCAGATGAGTCTCTTATCATTAGCTTAGGCATAGGCATTTTGGATCTATGGTTCAAATCTATTAGGTTAATGTGTCAGTTAATCACGAGACGGCATTTTCTTGATGAACTATAAGTATGATGGTTTCGGCTAACCAAGTCAAGCAATCTCTTATTAAGCATTTGAAACATTATCCAAGGATTTAAAAAAGATTATTCAGATGATAGTTTAATCATATTCTTTTCAAAAATGTTCCTATGTAGGAATTAAATCTGACAGTGCTTTGTCAGTTTAGTCTATCTAATATCTGGAAAAGCTTTCTTGGTCATGGCCATTATGGCTTTCAAGCCAATGCAATGCGTATTAGTGGTTTGATTCCATGAAGTTAATGAATATAATTGTTTCATGACAACAAACTGACTACCAGCTGATGATTGGCAAGTGGGAACCGAGGATTGCATTCATTGTTGTTTCTAACTTGTGCCGGCCAGCAAAAGCTGGGCTCACACAGTAATGTTGCCTGGTGCTGGCCAATTTTGAGTGCACATTGATCTCAAGCTGCATTGTCGTCATAGCAACTACAGGGCAAATGGGTGTTTTGCCTGGACATAGTTGCCACCATTGCGGAGGGGTTCTTTCTGTCCCTGAGGGGAATGAAGTTACCAAGTGTTTCGTTAGCAGTGGGTTGGCCTTTTACACGCCACCTCTGTTACTGGCAGTTTCTGTTGACCATATCGATCCAAGGATGGTCCGAAAAAGACTCGCGGACTTCACCCAGCAAAGGTTGAAGCCCAGATTGGTGTCGGTGTTCATAGTGCATTGAATGCTGCACTATCTGGTTGAGTATTGGTATTTATCCCTGGAGATATGATCCTCTTGGCTCATGATTGAACAGGAGGAAAGAGGTGCAAATCCAATAATTTTTTGTGGGATAAGGAAATTACAGAAAACATTATTAGAATGATGTGTCTGATGCAGGATGAAATTATGGAACTTGAAGTGTACTTGTCATGGCTTCCAATTGAAGCGAGCTCTCGTCAGTGAAGTCGCTAAGCAGTCTGCAGCAACATAATGTGTCATGGTTAAACATGATCAAATTGGGAATTCGAAGAAGCTAATTATTTATCTTCGACATAGCTTTTTCTCCTCTGGTTGTGGCCAAGACTTGCAACTGAGAGATAGTAAGTAATGCAATCACACTGACATGGTGGTATGCAATTATAAAGTTTTATTAAATTATAATTAAAAATCATAATGTTTTAACTATTTCGGATCAATCGTATGGATTTTTTTTTTGTCATATGTAAAAATCGACATCTTTGCTTAAATTAAGAGTATTCAAATCTTTTTAGCATAATCATTATCACTAAATCCACAACTACTTCTTGAAAAATCTATTACAATAATTGTTTTTCATTACAATTGAAACCTAATCACGTGACTGATTGGCTAAACAATCATAGAAAATTTTCACACACACATAATACATAGCAGGAAATTTAAAAAAAGGGAGTTGATGGCCATTTCAAGCCTTTTGTATTAAACATTAATCTTAAGTGTTATTCATGAGCTGCTATTTATTTAAAGTAGCAGTGGTTATGGTGTTCATATCTATGCTTGTAAGGTGATTCATAATCTAATCAACAAATTCTAACAAGCATAATTTAATGTAAAGATTAAAAATAGTGAATTTTTTGTCATCCGAAATTGGACTTTCTGTCAATTGTTTTGCAGCAGTTGACATCACTTGCAATATGCATACATGAAGATAGACCTTTACATATTTTATTGTAAGCAGATTAACATCGTATACTGCACCCTGCAAATTAGGTTATGAGATAGAATCGAAGTTGGATACTCTCTCGATCCTCTCACATATGGCTATGTGATTCTTCTTAAAGTCAGGATCCCAAGGGATATGTCAATTATATATAAAATGATACCCTCCTTTTGAGAATTGGCATCAGCTTAATTCTAATGACTCCAGTAATATGAATGCTGCTGGAGAGCTTAGTTTTCTTATCCGGAATAATAATAAGCTTACTTTGGATGTTGGATGCAAGCGTACATTGAACATGCCAATACTCTACAATTAATTGGTTGCATCAATGGAAGGGCTTGCATTTGCATTTAGAACTTATGCACTTACATGTGGCTATATACAGAGAAACCACTAATGATCAAACAAGTCGCAACGGCTATTGCAGTAACAAAATTAAAATTTATATCACTGAATAGCAATTAATCAAAGATAAAATGATATTCTTAATGTATTACAAAATAGATCAATACTTCAAAATTAACACTTAGGTATTTGACTACTTCTGTTAGATACTAATCCAGTCACTAATCTTTGATGGTAAATTATCAGTTCAGTTGAATGATTCAATATAGTGGAGTGAAGTAAATGACATTGAGTGACCTTTTTGTATTTCCTTTGTTCAAGAATTATACGAATTATTAGGTCAAGTAAATGATAATAATTGAGTAGCTTTCTTTGATTGTCTTCGATGAATAGATTGTTTGACATGACATGATATCCTTAATAGCAATTAACTTGATACAAGTTGATGTACTTAATGTATTGCAATAGAGAATAATGCTCCAAAATTAACACAAGTGAGTATTTGATCACTTCTATTAGCCATTGATTCAATCACCAATCTTTTATAAAAAATTCTTAGCTCAATTGAATGATATTCAATCACCAATCTTTTATGATAAATTCTCAGCTTAATTGAACGATTCAAACACATTAATGAGTCAAGTAAACGATAATGATTTAAATGACTTTTCTTTGTTTTCTTAGAATGAGACAAATTGCTAGGTCAAGTAAATGATGATGATTCGTATTAGTTTTCTTTGGTGAATGGATTATTTGACGCCACATCACATGATGTCCTTAATACATCACAATAGAGATTCTGGCACTAAAATCAATACTCCTGAATATTTGATTGCTGAATCAATCACCAAACTTTGATAATAAATTTTCTACTCAATTGCATGTTTTAACACATGAGTGGAGTCAAGTAAATGACAATGATTTAAGTATTTTTTTTATTTTTTCCATTCAAGAATGGGACAAATCGCTAGGTCAAGTAAACGATGGTGATTTAGAGTAGTTTTCTTCGGCTACCTTTGATGAATGAATTATTTAACATGACACAATTTCCTCAATAGCAATTAACTTGAGATAAACCGATGTCCTTAATATATTGTATTAGAGATTAATACTCTAAAATCAACACTTGTGAGTATTTGATTACTTCTGTTAGTCACTAATTCAATCACCAACCTTTGATGATAAATTATTGGCTCAATTGAATGATTCAACACATTAGTGAAGTCAAGTAAATGAAAATGATTTGAGTGACTTTTCTTTGTTCTTTTCAATCATAAATTAAATAAATCGTTATGTTAAGTAAACGATAGTGATTCAAAGTAGCTTTTTTTGGTTGCCTTTATTGAATGAATCGTTTAACATAACATGATGTCCTTAATAGCAATTAACTTGAGATAAGTTGATATTCTTAATATATTTAAATAGAGATTAATGATCCAAAATCAACATTCTTGAGTATTTGATTGCTTTTGTTAGTCAATGATTCAGTAACCAAACTTTAATGATAAATTTTTGACTTAATTGAATGATTCAACATATTAGTAAAGTCAAGTAAATGACAATGATTTGAGTGACTTTTCTTTATTTCCTTCATTTAAGAATTAGACAAATCGTTGGATTAAGTAAAAGATAACGATCTTTGGTTGCCTTCAATAAATGGATTGTTTGACATAACATGGTGTCCTTAATAGCAATTAAGATGAGATAAGCTGATATTCTTAATATATTGAATAGAGATTAATACTTGAAAATCAACACTCCTAAGTATATGATTACTTCTTTTAGCCACTAATTCAATAACTAACTTTTGATTATAAATTCTCGACTCAATTGAATGATTCAACATATTAGTAGAGTCAAGTAAATGATAATGATTTGAGTGACTTTTGTTTGTTTCCTCAATTTAAGAATTAGATAAATCATTAAGTCAATTCAACATATTAATGAAGTCAATAAACGATAATGATTTAGAATAGTTTTTTTAGTCAATTAGGATTGTTTGACATGACACTCGATTGTACATGAAAGGTTTTCCTATTTTTACTATAAATTTCATGCTAAGTGAAAAATCATAGGATAGTTGATAAAAAAGGATAAGGAATTTAAATGCTTGCTTAATAATCTATTTGAAAAATACTTTAGAGCTAACGTATTAATAAAAAGATAAGTATCTAAAAGATTAGAAAGTATAATTAATATAGAATAGTATAATTTGTATTTGTTGGAGTTAATTAATACATCTCTTAGACAATAACAATACCATCTTCAATAGTATATTAATAATTAATACTTATTATTATAAATAATAAGTCACCTCTAACATTAGTAGAAAGAAATCCATTAATTCAAAAGATAAGTATATGCCATCTTCATAAATAAAAAACACACACACACACATACGAGTAATTAAGTGCACCTCTATAACTACAGATGATTATTACTTTCCTATTGTTTGGTAATAGAAAAATGGATTTATTTATACACATATGTTGGGATTGAACTTGATTGAAGATAAGTTCGTCAATCTAACTCCTTTGGTTAACGATTGATGCTGATATAAGATGTAGAAACAATCGCTCCATGTATAATTTCTAACAATATGTATGACATTTCAAATATTTATCATAAATCTTGGTAAATTTCTCAATTTCTTTGAAATTCTTTTTTTTTTATTTTTTTTTAAGAAAGACAACTTTCATTCAATCAGAAAAAGGTAGCAGAAGGGTTGAAAGGTATGCCTAAGGCATGGTGCTTATAACAATGTGAGAACCTAAAATTTCTATCAGAAATAAAAATTAATAATTGACGCACTTTGCAATATAAGAATCATGGTACATGCGAGGGTTTTTTACTTCCACCACCAATCTCCAATCATACCGTTTGGATGTCTGCTTATATATGTGGTTAAGCTCGATTAGTGATACTGTCTGATGTATAATAAATACATCATTCCTGCAATGGTTTGACCGGTAGTAGATTAGGATTACGATCAGGAATGCGACACCTATGGTGGAAATTAAGTTATGGAAAAGCCTCCATCATACGTGAGTTTCCAATTTGTTTTGGACATTGATTTGTCTCCATGTTGCTTGACTTTGACTAGTGACAATTTTGGTGGACATATCTTCGCGTGGAGCGTTCAGCCTCATCCAAGTGTTCCCTCCTGATTCTCCTCTGACGGGGGGGGCACTCACGCATGCGTTAGGCAAATATGAGCTTATATACACATATGAGTGCTGCCGGCTTTAGGGGTAGAGCTCACCGTTAAACATGGGTGGGAGAACCCCTCTTCTCGTCCTTACCTTTTCTCTTGCTGTTCTGAGCATTAAGCTTGGGATTTCTCATGGCTGCCGAGAGACCGAGAGGAAAGCCCTCATCGACTTCAAGCGTGGACTTCATGATCCTTCCAATCGTCTCTCTTCCTGGGTCGGGGAGGACTGTTGTGCGTGGGAAGGAGTCGGCTGCAGCAACATCTCTGGTCATGTTATCAAGCTGGATCTTCGAAATAGACGTCGAATGGATCTATACGAGGACTGCTCTTATCAGGAGGTGTACTACTTGTCGGATGATGATCCAGGATGCAAATGGGCACTGCGTGGTGACATAACTCCATCGCTGCGTTCTCTCCAACGACTTAATCGCCTGGACCTCAGCGGCAACTATTTTACGCATAAACCCATCCCCAAGTTCTTGGGAGCTTTCAGAAGACTAACATATCTTAACCTCTCAGGTGCAGGCTTCATGGGTAGAGTACCTGACCAGCTCGGAAATCTATCCACTTTGCAGCACCTCGACCTTTCTTATAACTGCTATAGGGATGATGAAGGTGATGGCTTCTCCTGCTTGTACCTTGAGAACTCTGGATGGATCTCTCTGCTCACTTCCCTTCGGCATCTTAACATGACTTGGGTCGATTTTACAAATGCGTCCAACTGGTTGCAAGATTTGAACGTGCTCCCACGTGTTCAAGAGATTGAATTAAGAGGTTGTGACTTAGGGACTTTTCCACGTTCGCCGTCTCATGTCAACTTCACATCTCTCACCACTCTCGATTTACGAGGCAATGATATAAACTCCACCATACCAGATTGGGTGTTCAATATTACTAGCCTCGAGTTCCTCTATCTTGGTTGGAATGACCTACACGGATTCTTTCCTGATTCTGTTACGAAGTTGACGTCTCTCAAGGCACTCGACTTGTCTGGGAGTGTGTTCCAAGATGGTTTCATGCAAGTAGCTCCTGTATCCAACCTCTGCAAGCTCCAAATTCTCAACCTACTCTAACCTAACGATGTGTGCCAATCTATTAGGAATAGATGTGATTGCCAATTTGGCTAGGGAAATGAATCTCAAATCTCTTGATCTTTTTCCAACTCTGGATGTGCATTAGGAATAGCATGGAGGATGGGACGATTTCGAAAGGCATCGGACAACTCAGCTTGTTGATTTGGCAGTGGTAACTCGTTGAGCTCGGAGGACGACCTGGTTCCTTTATTTGGACTGGGTCCTCCTTTTCATTTCCGGATTGGCTGAATTGAACAAAAATGATGACTGGGTCCCTCCTTTTCAGCTTCAAAGCCTCTCCATGGATTTCTGCCAAATAGGGAACATCGAACACAAAGAATCTCAAATCAGGTATCAAAGACATGTTTTTCGAAAGGCTTCCTTCTAGTCTTGAGTATTTGGATCTTTCTTCCAACTCCCTCTATGGATCGGTGCCTGCATCTATCGGGAATCTATCATTGCTGCAACATTTAGTTTTATATTCCAATGATTTGAATGGGACGATTTCGAAAGGAATCGGACAACTGAAGAGCCTAGTTGATTTGGATCTCCACAATAACTCGTTGAGCTTATCGGAGGACGACCTGGCTAATCTATCGAGTTTGAAATATTTGGACATTTCGTACAACTTCATTGAATTGAACAAAAGCGATGATTGGATCCCTCCTTTTCAGCTTCAAAGCCTCTCCATGGATTTCTGCCAAATAGGGCCCACGCCCCAATTTCCACAATGGCTCCGAACACAGACCACTCTTCGTCAACTACAATTGTCAAGTGCAGGTATCAAAGACATGTTTTTCGATAGGCTTCCTTCTAGTCTTGAGTATTTGGATCTTCCTTACAACTCTCTCCATTCATTCGATAGTCTCTTGAAACCTCTCTATGCTGCGATATTTGGATTTAGGATCCAATAATTTGAATGGGATGTTTCCGGAAAGTATCAAACGGTTGAAGGGCCTCGTCCATTTGAATCTCTACAATAACTCGTTGAGCTTATCGGAGGACGACCTTGCTAATCTATCAAGTTTGGAATATTTGGACATTTCATAAATCTAATATGTTGGATCTCCTTTCAGATTAAATAACTTTATAGGACATCGAAATGGCTCCGAACACAAACCACTCTTGGTGAATTAGATTTATCAAATACAAAAACGATTTAAACATGATGCCAAGATGATTGGCGGTGATGTACCATATTATTTGTCAAATCTAACTATGTTGGATCTCAGCAATAACTCGTTATCAGGGTATCTTCCTCGAAACATATTAAATATGATGCCAAGTCTCAGATATTTGGATCTCTCCAACAACAAGATTACAGGTGAGATACCATAATTCTTTCCAAAATTGAGGTATTTATTTCTCTCAAATAACTTCTTCTTAGGGCATTTTCATCCAAGAATCTCAACACAATGCCAAGCTTACTATTATTTGATTATCTACAGCTTCAAGCTCTTTTTTTTTTTTGGAAATACTCTAATTTTAAAAATGACCCCAAACACAAATATGCCTTCATACTTTATATTTTCACTTGCAGAAGTAAAAGATATGATTCTCGATGGGCTTCCTTCTAGTCTCGAGTATTTGGATCTTTCTTACAACTCTCTCCATGGATCATTGCCTGCATCTCTTGGAAACCTCTCTATGCTGCGATATTTGGATTTAGAATCCAATTATCTGAATGGGATATTTCTAGAAGGCATCAAACGGTTGAAGAGCCTCGTCCATTTGAATATATACAATAACTCGTTGAGCTTGTCAGAGGACGATCTTGCTAATCTATCAAGTTTGAAATATTTGGACATTTCATACAACTCTATACACTTGAACAAAAGCGATGACTGGATCCCTCCCTTTCAGCTTAATACCCTTTTGATGGAATTCTGCCAAATACTACCCATGCCCCAATTTCCGAAATGGCTCCGAACACAAACCACTCTTGATGAATTATATTTATCAAATGCAGGGATCAAAGAAACGATTCCCAACTGGCTTCCATCCGGTCTCGAGTATTTGGATCTCTCCAATAATATGATTGGCGGTGATGTACCATATTATTTGTCAAATCTAACTATGTTGGATCTCAGCAATAACTCGTTATCAGGATATCTTCCTCGAAACATATTAAATATGATGCCAAGTCTGGAATATTTATCTCTCTCCAACAACAAGATTACAGGTGAGGTGCCACAATTCTTTCCAAAAATCTCAAACACAATGTCAAGTTTACGATGGTTCGATCTATCTACGAATAATATGAGTGGTGGCATCCCCTTCTCTTATTGTCAAATCAAGTCTTTGGTAGTGCTTAGGCTTTCTAAAAATAATTTGTCAGGGGAGCTTCCTAATTGCTGGAAAAATTCTTCAAGCTTAGTTATCTTAGACTTATCAAGCAACAAATTACAAGGAGAACTTCCTGACTCCCTCTGCAGTTTACGAAGTCTACAGTCTCTACATTTGAACCACAATAATTTTCTGGGACAAATCCCTCTTTCTTTCAGAAAGTTTACTGGATTAGTTACTCTTGATCTGGCCCACAACAAATTCGTCGGTAATATACCAAATTGGATTGGAGAAAGTTTACCGTACTTAAGGACTCTCAACCTACGCTCGAATGCCTTTACTGGCAGCATTCCTCAATTATCTCATCTTACATCTCTTCAGATAGTGGATCTCTCAAATAATCATCTTTTGGGAATAATACCAAACAGCTTTGGCGATTTTAGTGCATTGAAAGGCTCTCCTT
This sequence comes from Musa beccarii, assembly GCA_024322285.1. Classification (NCBI taxonomy): domain Eukaryota; kingdom Viridiplantae; phylum Streptophyta; class Magnoliopsida; order Zingiberales; family Musaceae; genus Musa; species Musa beccarii. The sequence goes on from CM044394.1 coordinate 56,644,777, forward strand.
CAAAGGGTTTGTACTTTCATAATATTTACTACGAGGATTACATGTGGCTCTTCACAAAAGGAAGTGAACTTGAATACAACACCATGCTACTTTCAATCGATACAGTTATTGATCTCTCCAACAATGGTTTGTCCGGTCGCATCCCTAGAGAGTTGGGAAATTTGCATGGCCTGCGGAGCTTAAATCTATCTGGGAATTACCTAACAGGGGAGATACCAAGCAACATTGATGGAATGCAACAGTTAGAAATTCTCGATCTCTCAAGAAACAATCTCTCGGGTACAATTCCTTCGACCTTGGCAGCTTTAAATTTCTTGAATGATTTGAACTTGTCATATAATAATCTCTCGGGTAAAATCCCCACTGGGAGCCAATTGCAAACGTTAAATGATCCATCTGTCTATGCTGGCAATCCAAATCTATGCGGACCTCCTCTTACCAAAAATTGTACAATGAATATAGCGAAGGTTGATGAAGAAGTGCAAAATAATGATTCTTCTGAGAGCAGAATGGAAACACTTTGGTTATACACAAGCATCACGCTAGGATTTATTATCGGATTTTGGACGATTTGTGGAAGCCTTTTGTTGCTACGGACATGGAGGATCATGTACTTCCGTGCCATTGATAGTATGTTTGACAAGCTATACGTGATGATGGTAGTGATCATGGCAAAATACAAAAGGAAGCTATGATGACTGTTGTTAGAGGGGGTCGACATAACTCATCCAACTTAAGCCATGGCAATAGTATTAGTATCGATCAGTATGTAATACGCTCATGGTTTGCTTGTCTTGTCATAACACACCTTCACAAGATTTTAATTTTTCCTTTTTGTACGTGCTATAGTGACTCTGTTATATGATTTGTTGATGTTGGTCTATGTAGTTGTTTGTCAAAACTTAAGGTCATCAAAATATGAGTTCTCTGCCTATGGTTTATGAGCTATTATTTACTTCATGCAGCAGTGGTTATGATGTTCATTTCTATGCTCATAAGGCGATTCATAATCTAATTAACAAATTCTAACTCTGTTGTTATAGGGGGTCGAACATGACTCATCCTACTTGAGCAATAGCAATAGCAATAACATTAGTATCAATAACATTAGTATCAATAGCAATACGCTCACGGTTTGTATGTCTTGTCACAACACACCGTCACATGATTTTAGCTCATGAGGGCATCTTCTCCTACACAAATCATTATAGTTTTAGCTTGGTACTAACGTGAAGTAAATTACTTATTATCACATTAAGTTATAAGATGGATCATTGGAGCAGAATCGAGGAAACAAGAAGCTGATCTCCACATGGAGACACCTCACAAAAGTTTAATTAGAGCACCACTTTGTTCCTGCCACATTACATTAATTCTAGGGTGCTCATCATAATACATATGTATATCTATCTATCTATCTATCTATCTATCTATCTATTATATAATATAAAAGCGTAGGAAGAAATAAAGAGTTATTATTTCAAGGGTGAAGTCTGTTGAGAGATGTTCCACATTGGCGGACATCATGTGATTGCGCAAGGTGTTGACAAAAGCTTAGATCTAAACAATCTACATTGAGGTTATAATGTGTATGCTTGTAATAAAGATGTGTTTTTTCTTTATTTATGCAAACTTGTTTTAAGTTGAGAAACACTTATCTTGATGTTTGACAAATTCCCTTCTCAGTATCACCACACCTTCAATTTTTCCTTCTTTTTTCTTTCTTCTTGATATTAATCCCATTAGTTGTAGCAAACAAAAAAGATTATGAAAAGTTTTTTCTTTCAAGTACAGAAATACAAGTAAAATATCACAATATCACTAAAGAACTCAACCTCAGATTATATCACATTATAAATTGACAAGAGTAACATGGACACCAAATCAATCAAACAATTCAATAGGAAATATTCTGTTTGGCTTTAGACGAACAGTACACGCATTATTCTATGTATCGATTGCTACCTAAACGAGGCACACTCTCTGAACATCATATGATCTTCTTCACCCTAAACAAATATATACGTATATTATACATAAGGAGGAAGTAATGTGGTTTATTGGACCATCGATTATTGTTTTGGTTAACGCCTTCATTAGTAATATCTTAATTGATGATACAATGGGCTCTTCTTGGCTTAAATTTGCATCATTGAATCCTCGTTCATTTAAATTAAAACTTCAAAAAGATATGCAAAATTACTATGAATATTCTTATTGTCACAGAAGAGTTATTAATAATTGAGTTTCTACATCTCTATTCCACCGGTCAAACGCGAATGATTAAAGTTTTTGGATTTTGCTATAATAAGGGATTGATAGGAAAAGATATGTCTTTAATCAAAACTTTGATACAGGAGTACCAATTTGATTAAAAAATAAAAACTAATTTACTGAATTTACTATGCCAGCTGAATTAGAATATAATATATTCTCTAGATCGTACAATATTGTTCTTCTAACTACTTGTGACTAATACCTGAATTTATCCACCCTTTAGTCATATATATGATAGATTATTTTTATTATTTTATCGTTGATCGTCACTCTATCATGATCTCATTGTGGTTTGTCATCACCATATTATGGGAATCACCATCATGATTATGTTACTATTGCACCACCTCCGTTTTGCTTTGTCACAACAACAACTCCCACTGATTCCCACAACGATCACCTCCACAGCAAATGATGACAATCTCCGAGACCCCTAGGATCTCCCTCTCCCTTAACTCCTTTGTTCATGTCTCCATCGGGGGTGTCAAGGGAGGGAGGTCTTAAGGGGGTAGCACAAACTTAATGTACTATAATAAAAATGACAGACAAGGATGAGGGTAGAGATAGTGGATGAGGGCATGATCTTGGAGTTTTCTCGAGGTAATGTAGCCTTAGATGCACAATAATAATGAAGGACAATAGTGAGAGCGATAACAAGAGTCAAGATAAGCACAAAACTAACATTGGGAGCAAGAGGTGGAGGGCGAGGTGGGGCCAAGATAATATCATCTTTTAAAAGATAAAAAATATTTTACGAGACTTAAGCAAAAAGAGGGAGCTCTCGAAGAAAAAAATAGAAAACTAAAGATTTTTTTAGAGAATACATAATAATTATTATAATAATACTAATAATTTTGCCCAACTTTTTAATCGTGGTCTCGACGTCTGCACCGCCCACACAACAACGCTTCGTTTCTCCGTAACTACTTTTATTCCTACTACTTTGGAGGAAGAAGCGGCGATCTCAAGTTCAAGGAGCTGAGCTGCAACATCTCAGGCAAGCCACATAAACTAAGATAGTTACCGGTGAAAAGAGGAAGGAAGAGCAAAGATGTCGGAGGATCGACTGGCTTTAACTGCGGCGACGTTTAGCATTAGATGTGTTCAGGGTTTGGAGGGAAGAATGTTATGACACTGAACCGCTCGATCGCCACATGCATATATTATCGCATCAACCACAGAGGGCAGACCAGGCAAGCTTTTCCAATGGTTTGTTGGCATGGATCCCGCGACCGGTCGCGGTTTGGAAGCCACCTCTTCCTCTCTCTCTCTCTCCACAACACCACCCACCCCATCAATGTTGTACCTTCCACCACTTCTTTATACACCAACCTTCTCCTTCTCCCTTCAGAAACAGATCCCCTAACCCCACTTTCTGCCCATCTATCACTATATCCTTGCAGAATTCGAGCTCATGGGCTCCTCTTCCTTTTCCTCCTCCTCCTCTGATGGATCTTTAAGCACGGCCGAAATCCAAGTGGCCCATAATATGGAAATGAAATCGATAATAGGTTGGAGTTCATATGCAAGCATCGTGGTTTAATATAAATTTTTTAAAAATTATTTTTAAATTATTGAACAGATAAATTAAACCGATCAATTGAACACTTTTTTTTTATTTTTAAAGAGAACTTCTCCTTTCTTCCTCCAATTGAATCGATTTGATCTGTTAATCCAAAACAGTTCAAATTAATATTATATATTATAAGTTTACTAATAAATAATTGTTTATTTAATTAAAAAAATAAAATATATAATTATTCAAAATATAATAAAATATAACACAATAATATTAATTATATATTAATAAAAATTGAAATTGATCAATGAAATATTTAAATTTTACTCAAAGAGAATGTGATTATAGTGATACGTAAAATAATAAATCATATCGTATTTCTGTTGAGTATTCGAGTTGGTTAGTATATTGTTGTATAATTAATAGATATCATATTTTAACCAATGTGTGAGTAAACTTTTTTTTATTTTTTAAACTAATAATAAATTCTATAATTTTACTTAACATTTTAATGCAAAAATCAATTAAATAAAAAAAAGTAATACATATATACACCTTATGTAGAGGTTTTCATCTTAGAAACCAATATATTTCATACTTGAATCCCTATTCTCATTATTTTAACAGAATTAAGATAAAAACCTCTGCATAAGCAAGACAGAGAGCTGACCGCAAAACTATGCTCTCGCTTGGTTTGCGGACATGATGGATGCCGTCATTAGCCTCAACTCGTCTTTGTATACTTAACGGGGAGTTGTATGTCGTTAGGAAACCCACGCATGCATCCATGCCTGCACCCCTAATTTGCTTCTTTACTGCTCCAACTGGGATTCTGTATATTGATCATCTTAAACTTTTAGAACTACCGATCACCCTTTGTTTATGAAAGGGTCAAATATTCTTTAATTATCTGATTTACAGAAATCATGAAGTCATGGGAGCAATTGAGGAATGTCAAATCTCTTTTATAAGAAGACTATAGATTGGCCAGAACCATAATTAAAGAATTGTGATCTCGTTTCTTTTTGAGCCTCTTCTGATGCCTCATATATACCCAACAACAAAACTTGATACCACAGCTGAATCCAATACCTGCTTCGGATGTACTTATAAAGCTTTTAACCACGCAGAAAAAGACCGGGAGAAGTGAAACATGACATGCATAGAAGAGAAATCGAGTTGTCTCAAGTTTACACAGAAGCGCAGTTTCAGAAACATTTGACTTGGGTATGGCTGTTGATCTGCAGGAAATAAAAATGGTGGTGGTCAACATTCCTAATCCACGATAACCATCTCAAGGTTCTCTTTGGTGCTAAGTTTTCTTCCCCACTACTTGTGGCATCATTCCAATTCCTAACCCATACATAAGAAACTTGTCATTCTCTCTGATCTATTCAAAGCTTTGACCAAGTTGGTGCATTAGCTAACCCCTCACCTAAACTATTTTGGATACCACTTGAATCACCAAATATTGGTCAACACTTGGGCAATTCCCCTTTTTCTTTAATGGGGATGTAGGAAGCATTGGAACAAAGATGATGCAGAATGCAACAAATAGATGAGCTGGAAGAGTACTTCAACCTTTTCATCAGCTAATGATTTATGCTGATGCTTTCTTGATCATTTATTTTATGTTCTATATATATATATATATATATATATATATATAATGTTTGTTATGTATATATGTATGGAAAATTGGACCTTTTCTACAAATCAGATGTGGATATTTGGTGAATCAGGAAACTTAAAAATTCCAAATCTTGTCATTAATTGTAATCACAGGCTAGGGGAGAGTCGATTGGGTCATATAAAGGAAAATAAACTTATCTGAACTTAAAATTGCATTCATATATCTGAAATGGGATAACATTAAAAGGATTTTCAATCATGGTTAGAACCTTTTGCTTTTCGAGAACTAAGAGAAGAGATTGTCTTTAGAATTATCCGAAGAGGTACCAACTCTCAATCGTATTTGTAGAGGATATCAATTTTCAAATCAGGGAAGAAGCAGAGAAGCAGTAAGTTAATTTGTAGGAGCAGATGAGTCTCTTATCATTAGCTTAGGCATAGGCATTTTGGATCTATGGTTCAAATCTATTAAGTTAATGTGCCAGTTAATCATGAGACAACATTTTCTTGATGAACTATAAGCATGATAGTTTTGGCTAACCAAGTTAGGCAATCTTTTATTAAGCATTTGAAACATTATCCAAGGATTTAAAAGAGATTCTTCAGATGATAGTTTAATCATATTCTTTTCAAAAATGTTCCTATGTAGGAATTAAATCTGACAGTGCTGTCAGTTTAGTCTATCTAATACCTGGAAAAGCTTTCTTGGTCATGGCCATTTTGGCTTTCAAGGCAATGCAGTGCGTATTAGTGGTTTGATTCCATGAAGTTAATGAATATAATTGTTTCATGACAACTAACTGACTACCAGCTGATGATTGGCAAGTGGGAACCGAGGTTGTATTCATTGTTGTTTCTAACTTGTGCCGCCGACCAAATGCTGGTACACGGTACTGTTGCTTAGTGCTGGCCAATTTTGAGTGCACATTGATCTCAAGCTGGATCTCAAGCTGCATTGTCGTCATAGCAATTACAGGGCAAACGGGTGTTTTGCCTGGACATGTTGCCACCATTGCAGAGGGGTTCTTTCTGTCCCTGAGGGGAATGAAGTAACCAAGTATTTCGTTAGCAGTGGGTTTGCCTTTTACACGCCACCTCTGTTACTGACACAGTTGCTGTTGACCACATTGATCCAAGGCTGGTCCAAAAAGGACTCGCGGACTTCACCCAGCAAAGGCTGAAGCCCAGATTGGTGTCGGTGTTCATAGTGCATTGAATGCTGCACTATCTGGTTGAGTATTGGCATTTATCCCTGGAGATATGATCCTCTTGGCTCATGATTGAACAGGAGGAAAGAGGTGCAAATCCAATAATTTTTTGTGGGATAAGGAAATTACAGAAAACATTATTAGAATAATGTGCCTGATCATTGCATGATGAAATAATGGAACTGTACTTGTCATGGCTTCCAGTTGATGAGCTCTCGTCATACTGGTGAAGTCGCTAAGCAGTCTGCAGCAACATAACCTGTTATGTGTCATGGTTAAACATGATCAAAATGAGAATTCGGAGAAGCTAATTATTTGTCTTCGACATAGCTTTTTCTCCTCTAGTTGTGGCCAAGACTTGCAAACCAGAGATAGCAAGTAATGCAATCACACTAACATGGTGGTATGCAATTATAAAGTTTTCTCAAATTATAATTAAAAATCATAATGTTTTAACTATTTAGGATCAATCATATGGATTTTTTTTTTGTCATATGTAAAAATCGACATCTTTGCTTAAATTAAGATTATTCAAATCTTTTTAGCATAATCAGTATCACTAAATCCACAACTACTTCTTAATAAAACTATTACAAAAATTACTTCTCATAATAATTGGAAGTTAATCATGTGACTGATTGGTTAAACAATTATAGAAAATTTTCACACACATACTCACACACATAAGTTATATCTCTTTGTCCTCTCACATGCGGCTATGTGATTCTAGTTTCAATCTTACTATTATACAAGGGATGATTTGTCTGAAGGATCCAAACAGATATGTCAATTATATGTAAAAGGATACCCTCCCTTTGAGAATTAGCATCACTCTCTCTAGTAATATGGATCCTCTCTAGTTTTCTTATCCGAAATAGCAATAATCTTACTTTGGATGTTGGATACAAGCGTACAATGAACATGTCAATACTCTATAACTAATCAGTTGCAACGATGGAAGGGCTTGTTGTTGTGTTGTATTTAGAACTTCATGCACTTACATGTGGTTGTATATAGAGAAACCATTGAGGATCAAACAAATCGCAATGGCTATTGCAGCAACAAAATTAAAATTTCTATCACCGAATAGCAATTAACTAGAGATAAAATGATATTTTTATTATATTACAAAATAGATTAATACTTCAAAATTAACAAGGTATTTGACTAGACTAGTCCAATCACCTTTGACACATTATCAAATTGGCATCAGTAGAGTAATAAATATAATGATTTTCTCTATTCAAGAATTAATAAATGGAAGCTGATGGTAAGAGTAGCTTTCTTTGATTATCTTTAATGAATAAATTGTTTGACACAACATGATATCCTTAATAGCAATTAACTTGAGATAAGTTGATGTTCTTAATACATTATAGTAGAGGTTAATGCTCCAAAATCAACATTGTTGAGTATTTGATTGCTTTTGTTAGCCACTGATTCATTCATCAATCTTTTATAATAAATTCTTGGTTCATGTAAAAACAATGATTGAGATAAGTTGATTCCTTAATGAATGATATTTAATCATCAATCATTTATGATAAATTCTCAGCTTAATTTAATGATTCAAATACATTAATGAAATCAAGTAAATGATAATGATTTGAGTGATTTTTCTTTATTTTCTTTGTTCAAGAATGAGACAAATTGCTGGGTCAAGTAAATGACGGTGATTCATATTAGTTTTCTTTGATTGCCTTTGGTGAATGAATTGTTTGACACCACACGATGTCTTTAGTACATTACAATAGAGATTATTGTTTCAAAATCAATACTCCTAAATATTTGATTGCTAAATAAATCACCAACCTTTGATTAAAAATTCTTGACTCATTGAAAGATTCAACACATTAGTGGAGTTAAGTAAATGACAATGATTTGAATGACTTTTCTTTATTTTCTCTATTCAAGAATTGAACAAATCACTAGGTCAAGTAAACGATAGTGATTTAGAGTAGTTTTCTTTGGTTACCTTCGATGAATGGATTGTTTAACATGACACAATATACTTAATAGCAATTAACTTGAGACAAATCGATGTCCTTAATACATTGCATTAGAGATTGATGCTTTTAAATCAATCTTTGATGATAAATTATTGGCTTAATTGAATGATTCAATACATTAGTGAAGTCAAGTAAATGACAAGAGTTAAGTGACTTTTCTTTGTTTCCTTGGATCGTGAATTATACAAATCGTTGCATCTAAGTAAATGATAGTGATTCAGAGTAGCTTTCTTTGGTTGTTTTTCAGTGAATAGATTGTTTAACATGACACGATATCCTTAATAGTAATTAACTTGAGATAGATTGATATCTTTAATATATTAAAATAGAGATTAATGATCCAAAATCAACAATCTTGAGTCTTTGATTGCTTTTGTTAGTCACTGATTTAGTAACCAAACTTTGATGATAAATTCTCAACTTAATTGAATGATTCAATATATTAGTAGAGTCAAGTAAATGACAATGATTTGAGTGACTTTTCTTTATTTCCTCCATTCAAGAATTAGACAAATCATTGGGTTAAATAAATGATTGTGATCTTTGATTGTCTTCAATAAATAGATTGTTTAACACAACAAGATGCCCTTAATAGCAATTAACATGAGATAAGCTGATATCCTTAATATATTAAAATAGAGATTAATGCTCTAAAATAAACACTATGATTATTTCTTTTAGCTACTAATTCAATAACTAAGTTTTGATTATAAATTATACCTAATTGAATGAATCAACACATTAGTAGAGTCAAGTAAATGATAATGATTTGAATGACTTTTCTTTGTTTTCTTAATTTAAAAATTAGATAAATCGTTAAGTCAAGTAAACGATAACGATTCAGAGTAGCTTTCTTTAGTCACTTCAATGAATGGATTGTTTGACATGACACCCGATTATATATGAAAGGTCTTCCCTATTTTTACTATAAATTTCATGCCAAAAAAATCATGGGATAGTTGATAAAAAAAGGATAAGAAAATTAAATGCTTGCTTAATAATCTATTTGAAAAGTATTTTAGAGCTAATATAATTAATAAGAAGAAGTGTGTGGAAGATATCTTAGACAAGTATAATTAATACAAAATAGTATATTTTACCATCTTCAATAGTATATTAATAATTAATACTAATTATTATCTAGAAGAGATCCATTGATTCAAAAGATAAGTATATGTCATCTCCGTAAATAAAAAAATGAAAAAACGCATACAAGTAATTAAGTGCATCTCTATAACTACATACAATTATTACCTTCCTATTGTTTGATAATAGGAAAATGGATATATTTATACACATGTTGGGATTCAAGGATGAAGATAAGTTGTCACTCAAGGTCAAGTAAATGATGGTGATTTAATCTAATTAACAAATTTAAGCATAAATTAATTGAAGATTAAAACTAGTGAATTTTTATGAAATTGATTTGACAACCAATTGACATCACTTGCAATACGCATACATGAAAATAGACCTTACATATTTTATTATAAGTAGAATAACATCGTATACTGTATTTGTAAATTATGTTGTGAGATAGAACTGAAGTTGGATACTCTCTTGATCCTCTCACATGTGACTATGTGATTCTTCTTAAAATTTCCATCTTACTATTATCCAGAGGATGATTTGTCTGAAGGATCCCAAGGAATATATCAATTATAATAGCTCAAGTAATATGATTGCTACTTGAGAGCCTGGTTTTCTTATCCGGAATAGCAATAGTCTTACTTTGGATATTAGATGCAAGTGAACATGTCAATACTCTACAATCGGTTTCATCAAACTTGTTGATGATAAATGTTTGACTAGAGAAAATTGAGGAATGATTTAACAACATGAGCAATTAACTAGAGATTAAATGATATTTTTAATATATTATAAAATAGATTAATACTTTAAAATTAACACTCTTAGGTATTTGACTACTTCTGTTAGATACTAATCTAGTCACTAATCTTTGATGGCATATTATCAGTTCAATTGAATGATTCAATACAATGGAGCGAAGTAAATGAGACTTTCCTTTGTTTCCTTCATTCAAGAATTATTAAATTGTTTACCTTCGATAAATAGTTTTCTTTGATCATTTTCAATAAATTGACACGATATGACATGACTTGAGATAAGTTTCCTTAATATATTGTAATAGAGATTAATTAACTTGAGATCACCAATCTTTTATAATAAATTTTTGGCTCAATTGAATGATGTTTAATCATCAATCTTTTATGATAAATTTTTTATTTAATTGAATGATTCAAACACATTAATGAAATCAAGTAAACGATAATGATTTAAATGACTTGTCTTTATTTTCTTCGTTCAAGAATGAGACAAATTGTTGGGTCAAGTAAATGATGGTGATTCGTATTAATTTTCTTTGGTTGCCTTTATGAATGAATTATTTGACACCATGTCACATAATGTCTTTAATATATTACAATAGAGATTATTGCTCCAAAATCAATACTCCTGGATATTTGATTGCTGAATCAATCACCAAACTTTGATGATAAATTCTTGACTCAATTGAATGATTCAATACATTAGTTTGAAGACACGATTTCTTAATAGTAAAATGATAATGATTTAAGTAACTTTTCTTTGTTCCCTTTAATCATGAATTAAATAAATCATTACGTCAAGTAAATGATAGTGACTTTTTTCCCTTAATTAAATAAATACGTCAAGTAAACGATAGTGATTCAAAGTAGCTTTCTTTGATTGCCTTTAGTGAATGGATCGTTTAACATGACATAATGTCTTTAATAGCAATTATCTTGAGATAAGCTGATATCCTTAATACATTGAAATAGAGATTAATAATCCAAAATCAATACTCTTGAGTATTTGATTGCTTTTGTTAGTCACTGATTCAATAACTAAACTTTGATGATAAATTCTCAACTTAATTGAATGATTCAACGTATTAGTGGAGTCAAGTAAATGACAATGACTTAAGTGACTTTTTCTTATTTTCTCCATTCAAGAATTAGATAAATCGTTGCATTAAGTAAACGATAGTGATTGGAAATAGCTTTCTTTGGTTGTTTCGAATGGATTATTTGACACAACACAGTGTCTTTAATAGCAATTAACATAAGATAAGTTAATGTCCTTAATATATTGAAATAGAGATTAATGTTCCAAAATCAACACTCTTTAAGTATCTAATTACTTCTTTTAGCCACTAATTCAATAACTAACTTTTGATTATAAATTTTTGACTTAATTAAATGATTAGTCAAGTAAATGATAATAATTTGAGTCACTTTTTTTTATTTTTTTTAATTTAAAAATTAGATAATCATTAAGTCAAGTAAATGATAATGATTTAGAGTAATTTTCTTTGGTTACTTTCGGTGAATGGATTATTTGAAATGATACCCAATTGTAGATGAAAGGTCTTCCCTATTTTTACTATAAATTTCATGCCAAAAAAATCATAGGATAGTTAATAAAAAAAGGATAAACAATTTAAATGTTTGCTTAATAATCCATTTGAAAAATACTTTAGAGCTACCACAATTAATAAAAAGATAAGTGTCTTAAAGATAAAGTATAATTAATACAGAATAGTATAATTTGTATTTGTTGGAGTTAATTAATACATCTCTTAGACAATAATAATACCATCTTCAATAGCATATTAATAATTAATACTTATTATTATAAATAATAAGTCATCTCCAATATCGTATTGTCTAGTAAAAATCCATTCATTCAAACGATAAGTATATGCCATCATCATAAAAAAATATAAAAATATGAGTAATTAAGTACACCTCTATAACACAAACAATTATTACTTTCCTATTATTTGATAATAAAAAAATGAATATATTTATACAGGATTGAACTTGATTGAAGCTAAGTTCGTCAGTCTACCTTCTCTAGTTAATGATTGATATTGATGTAAGATGTGGAAACAATCACTCCATAAATAATTTTTAACAATATGTGTGACATATTGATGCACAATTTAACAATTATGGTACATAGATGAGACCAAAAAAATACTATTTTGCCATAAATTTCATGCTACAGGCTTTTTTTGCTTCCACCACTAATCTCCAATCATACGGTTTGGATGTCTGCTTATATATGCGGTTAAGCTCTTTTAGTGATATTGTCTAATGTATAATAAATACATCATCTCTTCAATGATTTGACCAATAGTAGATTAGGATTATGATCAGGAATGCGACACTTGGGGTAGAAATTAAGTTATGGAAAAGCCTCCGTCGTACATGAGTTTCCAATTTGTTTTGGACATTGACTTGTCTCCATGTTGCTTGACTTTGACTAGTGACAATTTTGTTGGACACATATTTGTGTGGAGCGTTCAGCCTCATCCAGGAGTTCCCTCCTGACAACTTTCTCCTCTAATGGGGGGTACTCACTCATGCGTTAGGCAAATATGAGCTTATATACACATATGAGTGCTGCCGGCTTTAGGGGTAGAGCTCACCTTTAAACATGGGTGGGAGAACCCCTCTTCTCGTCCTCACCTTTTCTCTTGCTGTTCTGAGCATTGAGCTTGGGATTTCTCATGGCTGCCGAGAGACCGAGAGGAAAGCCCTCATCGACTTCAAGCGTGGGCTTCATGATCCTTCCGATCGGCTCTCTTCCTGGGTCGGGGAGGACTGTTGTGCGTGGGAAGGAGTCGGCTGCAGCAACATCTCTGGTCATGTTATCAAGCTGGATCTTCGAAATAGACGTCGAATGGATCTATACGAGGACTGCTCTTATCAGGAGGTGTACTACTTGTCGGATGATGATCCAGGATGCAAATGGGCACTGCGTGGTGACATAACTCCATCGCTGCGTTCTCTCCAACGACTTAATCGCCTGGACCTCAGCGGCAACTATTTTACGCATAAACCCATCCCCAAGTTCTTGGGAGCTTTCAGAAGACTAACATATCTTAACCTCTCAGGTGCAGGCTTCATGGGTAGAGTACCTGACCAGCTCGGAAATCTATCCACTTTGCAGCACCTCGACCTTTCTTATAACTGCTATAGGGATGATGAAGGTGATGGCTTCTCCTGCTTGTACCTTGAGAACTCTGGATGGATTTCTCTGCTCACTTCCCTTCGGCATCTTAACATGACTCGCGTCCGTTTTACAAATGCGGCCAACTGGTTACAAGAATTGAACGCGTTACCAGATGTTCAAGAGATTGAATTAATTTATTGTGACTTAGGGACCTTTCCACGTTCGCTGTCTCATGTCAACTTCACATCTCTCACCACTCTTGATTTACGAGGCAATGATATAAACTCCACCATACCAGATTGGGTGTTCAATATTACTAGCCTCGAGTTCCTCTATCTTGGTGGGAATGACCTATATGGATTCTTTCCTGATTCTGTTACGAAGTTGACGTCTCTCAAGGCACTCGACTTGTCTTGGAGTGTGTTCCAAGATGGCTTCATGCAAGTAGCTCCTGTATCCAACCTCTGCAAGCTCCAAATTCTCAACCTACGCTATGTGCCTATTAACGATGTGCTTGCCAATCTAGAAATGGTTTTCTCTGGATGTCTTAGGAATAGCATGGAGGAATTGGACCTCAGCGGCACCCAACTCAGAGGTTCCTTTCCGGATTGGCTAGGGAACATCAAGAATCTCAAATCTCTTTATCTTTCTTCCAACTCCCTCTATGGATCGGTGCCTGCATCTATCGGGAATCTATCATTGCTGCAACATTTGTATTTAGGTTCCAATTATTTGAATGGGACGATTTCGAAAGGAATCGGACAACTGAAGAGCCTTGTCAATTTGAATCTCTACAATAACTCGTTGAGCTTATCGGAGGACGACCTGGCTAATCTATCGAGTTTGAAATATTTGGACATTTCGTACAACTTCATTGAATTGAACAAAAGCGACGATTGGATCCCTCCTTTTCAGCTTCAAAGCCTCTCCATGTATTTTTGCCAAATACGGCCCACGCCCCAATTTCCAAAATGGCTCCGAACACAGACGACTCTTCGTCGACTACAATTGTCAGGTGCAGGTATCAAAGACATGTTTTTCGATAGGCTTCCTTCTAGTCTTGAGGATTTGGATCTCTCCAATAATGAGATCACCTATGATGTACAACAATATTTTCCAAATCTAATTATGTTGGATCTCAGAAATAATTCTTTATCAGGACATCTTCCTCCAAAAATATTAAACATGATGCCAAGACTCAAATATTTGGATCTCTCCAACAACAAGATTACTAGTGAGATGAATTCTTTCTAGATATTTATTTTCATCCAAGAATCTCAAACACAATGTCAAACTTATTAACGTTTGATTTATCTATAGCGTCAAGCTTTTTTCTTTTTTTTCTTGTGAAATACTGCAATTTTCAACATGGCTCCAAACACAAATATCCCTTCATGTTTTATATTTTTACGTGCAGGAATAAAGGACATGTTTCTTGATGAGCTTCCTTCTAGTCTTGAGTATTTGGATCTTTCTTACAACTCTCTCCACGGATCATTGCCTGCGTCTCTTGGAAACCTCTCTATGCTGCGATCTTTGGATTTAGGATCCAATAATTTGAATGGGATGTTTCCGGAAAGTATCAAACGGTTGAAGGGCCTTGTCGAATTGGATCTCTACAGTAACTCGTTGAGCTTATCGGAGGACGACCTTGCTAATCTATCAAGTTTGAAAACTTTGGTCATTTCATACAACTCTATATACTTGAACAAAAGCGATGATTGGATCCCTCCCTTTCAGCTTAATACTCTTTTGATGGAATTCTGCCAAATACTACCCATGCCCCAATTTCCGAAATGGCTCCGAACACAAACCACTCTTGATGAATTATATTTATCAAATGCAGGGATCAAAGAAACGATTCCCAACTGGCTTCCATCCGGTCTCGAGTATTTGGATCTCTCCAACAATATGATTGATGGTGAGATACCACAATTCTTTCCAAAATTAAAATATTTATTTCTTTCAAATAACTCGTTCTCAGGGAATCTTTCACCAAGAATCACAAATACCATGCCAAGCTTACAATGGTTCGATCTATCTATGAATAATATGAGTGGTGAGATTCCCTTCTCTTATTGTCAATTGAGGAATTTGGAAGGGCTTCAGCTTTACGAAAATAATTTATCAGGAGTGGCTCCTAATTGCTGGAAAAATTCCTCAAATTTACTTCTTTTAGACTTATCAAGCAACAAATTAGTAGGTGGAGTCCCTGACTCGCTTTGTAATTTGCAAACGCTAGAGTCACTGCACTTGAGTCACAATAATTTATCTGGGCCGATTCCTCTTTGTTTAAAGAGTTTCACAGAACTAGCTACTCTCGACCTGGGCCACAACAATTTTATTGGGAACATACCAACTTGGATTGGAGAAAGCCTATTGTGCCTGAAGACACTTAACTTACGCTCGAATGCCTTCAACGGCAGTATTCCTCGATTATCTTCTTTACCATCTCTTCATATCTTAGATCACTCCAACAACAATCTTTCAGGAACGATACCACAGAGCTTTGGGGACTTCAATGCATTAAAAAGCGCTCCTACGTATCAGTGTTGTTACTTCAACAATAATAGTCTCTATGTGGAAGATATGTGGCTCTTCATAAAAGGAAGTGAAATCAAGTATACCACCATCAGACAACTTTCAATTGATACACTTATTGATCTCTCCAACAATTACTTATCTGGAAACATTCCTGAAGAATTGGGGAATCTGCATGGATTGCGGAGCTTAAACCTATCCGGAAATTACCTTATAGGTCAGATACCAAGAAGCATCGACGGAATGAAACAACTAGAAGTTCTCGATCTCTCAAGAAATAATCTCTCGGGTGCAATTCCTTCCGGTTTGACGGCCTTAAATTTCTTGGACCATTTGAATTTATCATATAATAATCTTTCAGGAAGAATTCCCACTGGCAACCAGTTGCAAACTTTTATTGATCCATCTATTTATGCTGGCAATCCAAATCTTTGTGGCCCTCCTCTCACAAAAAATTGTACGGTAAATATAGCGAAGGCTGGCGAAGAAGAGCAAAATGAAGATTCTTTTAAGAGCAGAATGGAAACACTTTGGTTATATACGAGCATCACGCTAGGATTTATTACCGGATTTTGGGCCATTTGTGGAAGCCTTTTATTACTACCGACATGGAGGATCGTGTACTTCCGCGCCATTGATAACATGTTTGACAAGCTATACGTGATGATGGTAGTGACCGTGGCAAAATACAAAAGGAAGCTATGATGACTCTTTGTTAGAGGGGGTCGACATGACTCATCCAACTTAAGTAACAGCAATGGGCATTGGTATCGATTAGTATGTGATACGCTCATGGTTTGCATGTCTTGTCATAACACACCATCGCATGATTTTAATTTTTCCTTTCTGTGCATGCTATAGTGACTCTGTTATATGATATGTTGATTGTCTATGTAGTTGTTTGTCAAAACTTTAGGTCATCAAAATATGAGTCCTCTGCCTATGGTTTATGAGATGTTATTTGTTTCATGCAGCAGTGGTTATGGTGTTCATATCTAAGGTGATTCATAATCTAATTAACAAATTCTAACTCTGTTGTTATAGGGGGTCGACATGACACATCCAACTTAAGCAATAGCATGTAATATGCTCATGGCTTGCGTGTCATGTCACAAATCATTAGAGTTTCAGCTTGACAGCATCCAGGTAAACCATGTAAACCGTAGCATGGGTTTCATTGGACTTATTATTGACACTAACAAGAATTAAATAACTTTATCATCACATTAAATTATAAGGTGGAACATTGGAGTAGACTCAGAGGAAACAAGAAGCTGATCTCCACAAGGAGACACCTCACAAATGTTTAATTAGAGTACCACTTTGTTCCTGCTACATTACATTAATTCTTGGGTGTTCATCATAATACATATATATCTATGTATTATATGATATAAAAGAGTAGGAAGAAATAAAGACTTATTATTTCAAGGGTGAAGTGTATCGAGACATGTTCCCCATTGGCAGACATCATGTGATTGCGCAAGGTGTTAACAAAAGCTTAGATCTAAACAATCTACATCGAGATTATAATGTGTATGCTTGTAATAAAGATGTTTTTTTTTTCCTTTATTTATGCAAACTTGTTTTAAGTTGAGAAATACTTATTTTGATGTTTGACAAATTCCCTTCTCAGTATCACCACACCTTCAAATTTTCCTTCTTTTTTCTTTCTTCTTCATATTATCCCACTAGTTTTAGCAAACAAAAAAGATTATGAAAAGTTTTTTCTTTTAAGTACAGAAATACATGTAAAATATCACAATAGAACTCAACCTCAGATTCTCTCACATTATAAATTGACAAGAGTTACATGGACACCAAATCAATCAAACAATTCAATAGGAAATATTCTGTTTGGCTTTAGACAAACCTTACACACACATTATTCTTTATATCGATTGCTACCTAAAGGAGGCACACTCGCTGAACATCATGTGCTCTTCTCCACCCTAAACAAATGTATGCGTATATTATACATGAGGAAGCAATATGGTTTATTGGACCATCAATTATTGTTTTGGTTAACGGCTTCATTAGAAATGTCTTAATTGATGATACGATGGGCTCTTCTTGGCTTAAATTTGCGTCATTGAATCCTTGTTCGTTTAAATTAAAATTTCAAAAAGATATGCAAAATTACTATGAATATTCTTGTTGTCACAGAAGAGTTATTAATAATTGAGTTTCTACATCTCTATTCCACCGGTCAAACGCAAATGATTAAAGTTTTTGGATTTTGCTATGCTAAGGGATTGACAGGAAAAGACATATGTCTTTAATCAAAACTTTGACACATGGGTACCAATTTACTTTTAAAAAATAAAAACTAATTTACTGAATTTACTATGCCAACTAGAATCAGAATATAATATATTCTCTAGATCATGAAATATGATTCTCCTAACCACTTGTGACTAGTACCTAAGTATACCCACCCCTAATATATAGTAGATTATCTTTACTATTTAACTCCTGACCTTCGTTCTATCATGGTTTCATTGTGGGCTATCTTCATCACATCATGGGAATCACCACCACGATGATATTACTATTGCGTCATCTCTGTTTTGCTTTGTCATGACAATGACTCTCACTACGATGACTCCCACGATGACTACCTCTACAGCAAATGCAAACCTCCATGATGACAATCTTTAAGACTCCTAGGACCTCCCTCCTCTGACTCCCCTGTTCATGTCTCCATCGGAGGAATTAAGGGAGGGAAGTCTTAAAGGCAACACGATCTTAGTGTACTGTGACAACAATGATAAACATAGATCGAAGATGGTGGACGAGATGAACGAGAGCACGAGCATGGAGCTTCCTCGAGGAGACGACACGACCTTAGATGTATTATGATAATGAAGAACAAGAATGAGCGTGAGGGTAAGACAAGACGATGAATAAAGACAAATACAAAACTAACGTTATGAGCAAGAGATGGTGTTGAGGGCAAGGTGGCGTCAAGATAATCTCGTCTTTTTTAAAATATATTTTTTAAGAATTAAGCAAAAAGAGGGAGCTCTCCACGAACAAATAAAAAAGTAAAGATTTTTTTAGAGAACCTACGGTAATAATTATTATTATACTAATAATTTTGCCCAACTTTTAATCGTGGTCTCGGCGTCTCCACCGCCCACACAAAAACGCTTCGTTTCTTCGTAACTATTCTTTTTCCTACTACTTTGGAGGAAGAAGCGGCGATCTCGAGTTCCAGGAGCTGAGCTGCCACATCTCAGGCACGCCACCAAAACTAAGGCGGTTACCGGTGAAAGAGGAAGGAAGAGCAAAGATGTCGGAGGATCGACTGGCTTTAACTACAGCGACGTCACTGCGTTCCATTAACATCAGAAGTGTTCAGGGTTTGGAGGGAATAATGTGATGACACTGAACTGCTCGATCGCTACATGCATATATTATCGTATCAACCACACCGAATCAACTCACAGAAGGCAGCCCAGGCAAGCATTTCCAATGGTTTGTTGGCGTGGATCCCGCGACCAGTCGCGGTTTGGCAGCCATCTGTTCCTCTCTCGCTCCCTCTCCACAACACCACCCACCCCATCAATGTTGTACCTTCCACCACTTCTTTATACACCAACCTTCTCCTTCTCCCTTCAGAAACAGATCCCCTAACCCCCTCTCTGCCCATCCGTCACTACATCCTTGCAGAATTCGAGCTCATGAGCTCCTCTTCCTTTTCCTCCTCCTCCTCCTCTGATGGATCTTTAAGCACGGTCGAAATCCAAGCAGGTTTCTCTGGCTGTTCCCCCTGCGTAGCTTCACCTCCACCCTCTTGCTACGTGAGCGCCATGTTGGGATCCCTGTCCGCTTTGAGGCGGAGAAGTCTGTTCCTCGATGGCTTGGACGACGAAGAAGACGACGAGCCGCGCCACTTCCTGGACTCCTGCTCCCTCTGCAGGAAGCCCCTCGCCCGCAACCGCGATATCTTCATGTACAGGTTTAGCTCCTCCTGACCCACTCATTGAGTCACTTGGAAGACCCTGCGGTTGTATTGATGATAGTGGTGCATTGCAGAGGGGACATGCCGTTCTGCAGCGAGGAGTGCCGGCAGGAGCAGATCGAGAT
Source organism: Musa beccarii (assembly GCA_024322285.1). Classification (NCBI taxonomy): domain Eukaryota; kingdom Viridiplantae; phylum Streptophyta; class Magnoliopsida; order Zingiberales; family Musaceae; genus Musa; species Musa beccarii. Next base: position 56,665,056 of record CM044394.1, read on the forward strand.
CGACGAGGCCAAGGAGAAGAGCTGGAAGGTGTCCATAAAGGCCTCCAGCTCGAGGAAGGAACAGCAGAGGAAGGTCACCGGCGGCGGCGGTGCCAAGTCTGAGAAAATCCATGTCAGAGCCGGCACTGTGGTTGCTGGGTGATCGCAACGATGCATCAGAAGCTGTAGTCGTTGTGCGAAGCTAAAGTCCGGGAAGAGCAAGAGAAGGGGAAGCTCTAATGCTTGTGAAGGGTGATGAGTTGAGGTTTTTATACCGCCAATTTTTGTCTGGGTCTGAAGGAAGTGTTTCTTTGCTATCCTACTGTTGTTGTTGTTACTGCTTGTATCTGATGCCTTCGCCTTCAAAGGGAGGAAAAGTAATATGAGGCTTCAATAATTTTTGTTCCGTTCATTTCACTTCCCAGTGGATTTGATGCCATATCAATGCGGAACTTAGGCGAAGAAATCTGAGGTGAGATTTGCGGTTGGGAAATCCAGATTTCGACAGAGAATCCAACTGCAGGGATCAGGGATTGCGGCAGCATCTTCCCTTTGCTGGTCTGCTCAGCTTTAATTTGATCAACTGGATTCTACTGAGTTGAAGATCTTAGTTTCGACTTGAACCAAGTAAAGAAGATGGTGTTCAAATATAAAAGATGCTCCGAGTCTCTATGTGTTCATTGATCATCCGCAGCTCTATACCTTCTCTGCATCTAACTCCAAATTATGCCTTTAGGATAACCGATCAAGAAGCTTCTTTCATTCAGAATGAATTCGATCCATCGCACCTCCGATGTATGTGTTCGTTTAGCTTAGCATTGTGCATAACATAGCCTGATAAATCACCATACATAGGCAATTAGGTACAGACAAAAAAGACATCTCGTGATCTGAAGATATCCATAAAGTTGACAGGGTTTCGCATACAACCAATTGATCTCTAGCCTCCACAGCCGGACACACAACTCTATACACAGACCAAAACATAATCCACCGATTCCGTGTTGTGATGAACAGTCATCACATTCACGTCCTACATGGCGCAAGCGAAAAGGCAAAAGAAATCTGAAATCTGAATCGTCTATCAGTTATCTTCGACAACTGAAAGTAGCTCACGGTGAGGTCAGTTGAAGCATAGCAGTGGAAAGAGAAGAGAAACGAGGGAAGACGAAGAACACAATATGCTGCATGGATGATGCTGAAGTTTCTTATCGATGCTCACTTCGGGACATCCGCTAAGTGTCCCAAGTAGACACTTGCAATTCTTCAGACTTATTTGTCCAAATTTGAATCAAATGTGTTTCACACAATGTGGTTTCGTACGTCATCACCATTGTCAGGGATGCGATTTTGAACAGCTTTTACTGCAGCGACCCTAGCTGCATTGGCTGACTTATTTGCTGCAGCAACAGCCCTGTTCACCCTGTCATCAACCCTAGGCACATCGTAGGCTTTTTCTGCTGCTCTTCGAGCTTCCTGAGGATGCAAGCGAATCAAAACATGTAAACCTGACCTGTAAAGGATGGATGATACGTCCAACCTTTGTTGCTAGAGGAAAAATGAGCTCAGATACTGTTTGCTGGAAAGAAATAAAGCCCATTTACCTGGACTGCATTCAAAACTTTTGAATGGTTTACAGCAACTGGCGATGCAAGATTAATGCTCTGCGTGCTCAAAGTATCAAGGACACCATTTTGCCAGTGGCCTGACTGTGTCTCCCCATTTCGGAATGTGTACATTCCCAAGCCCTGTCTCCTGCCCTCATGCCAGGCACCTTCATATCTATGCCCATTTGCAAAACGATACACCCCAAATCCATGCATCTTGTCCGCAAAGTATTCCCCAGCATAAGTGTCTCCATTCCTTCAAAAGGTTAGTGCAAAATCAATCCCACAATTTGGTTAAGAATGAGGCATTAGATCGTAGATAGCAATGATTAGATGCACATCACAGATAATATTATTTGTAAATGTGTTTGTACTACAATGGTCTGTCCATGTGCAGCAGGAAAGATGATAATAGTTTTCTGCAGTTACTAACTGAACAAAGGAAGCATAAAAAGGAATTGGATGCCAGTTGATTTTGACCACAACTTACAGCTACCATATTTGACAAATAAATACCGAAACACAAGAATAAGATCACTACATAAGCAAATAAGCACAAGAAGAACCTTTAAATATCTCAACAACTCCAAAGAGCCAGGACATAACAAATTTGTAAATCATTAAGATATAACAATTACAGTATTACAAGTCGAAAGCTTACATGCCAGAGTATACAACATCTGCAATTACATAAAGATGATAGTTAGATGTACACAAGCAGAACATGAAGTATAAGACAATATGCTTGAGTTACATTATATTGTAGGAATTTTAAAAGTAAAATTAATATTAATTGGCAAATGTGATATCAGCATATCTATAAGGCAAAATAGGCTTGTCTGGCGGAATCACAAGTCAAGCAGCTGAGATGAGTTACTGTTAGGCAGAAAGTGAAAGATACAAGTATACTTTTTAAGCCAGGAAACATCAAGACTTGTTCAAGCAAAAAATTGTAAAATAAAAACTAAAGACCAACACTAAGTCAGCCTGCAAATAATACGACTGCGAAAGATACGAATTAAACCATGGAGGTCTGCCTTATAGGAAAGGCTAATAAGAACTCTACGTGTCACATAACACTCTAGAAAACATTGGTAAGTATATCCAAACAAAGACCTTAGGGGTGTGAATGGGGGAAATCATGAAATCAGGGTTGGTAAGCATTGACTTGAATATATAAATAGAATAATGTAGGAATGCTAATTTTAGCTCCAGCATTTTGGACAACAATGGTGCAACAGTGCTTGCACAAGTCACAAGACTAATTATGATTTTCCAATGCAATTTCTTTGCTTCTACATGGTCACAAGAAATAAAAGAACAAATTACAGTCATGCTTGTAATTTTTTTGTAAATGAAATAAAAATTAAAGAAAAAATTTACAGCTGTAAGCAAAGGTTACACAAAAGATAGGAAATACATTTATCAGAACCTACTAAGATTACTTGAGACCTGCCTAGTCTTTCATGATCATACCCATCTATGCCAGAATAACTTTGCTATTATCTTGAGACATTGAATGTGCTAGGAAAAAAGGTAGAGAACAATTTGTCACAATTAGGAAAAAGATCTCATAAAGACCTTCAAACAATTGATGGAAAGAAATCAATGTAGTAACCAATTAATGAAAATAAATCAATGTATCATCACATGTTCTTCACTTTCCACAAACAGAGCAGCAACCAAGAAAGGGAAGTGACAAACAAAAGGCATCCAGATATAACTGTGAATGTAAAATCCACATCCAATAATTGGTCATATGATTAGACCATTATCAACATAACTAAGGAATCGTCATTTTTGCAAATGGAAATTTACAAAAACAAATGAAGCAATAATCAAAAGTGAACATAGTCACCAACCAGTATGAAGATCAGAAACCCAAATGAAATTTATCACACTTAAGTTCAAAGATTACAAAGACATGTACACAACAAAAATTAAGGGTTCACTGCCAATTCTTAACCCAGGTTACAGAAGAAGGATAGAGCGTCATATGAAGTAAACAAGTGAAGTAAAGCAGAGAGGCAAATCCATTTACATTTCATTACACCATTTAACTACATGATGTCTAAATTTGTGAAGAATCACTGTAAGATAATGTGTATCTTTAAACCATCAAATCCATGCAATCCAACATAAGTATAAATTCCACAATGAAGATAAAAGAAATTTCAGCATAAATAATAGATAATCAAGAACTCAGAACAGAAATCCTCAAGTTTGCACCTGAAATGGTAGTGGCCAAGCCCATGCTTCACCCCCCACTTGAACTCCCCAACATATCGGCTTCCATCCTCGCATGTATGCACCCCGCATCCATGGCTCTGCCCGTTCGACCACTCCCCTGCATACACATCACCGGTGTAGAACCTATACACCCCGAACCCATGCCGGAGTCCCTGCCGGTATTGACCCCTATATCGGCTCCCTCGGGCCCAGGTCTCCACCCCATACCCATCGTACTTCCCGTCGACCCAATCGCCCTCGAACCTGCCGCTCATATAGTAATAGTACACCCCGCTCCCCGAGCACTTGCCCCGATGGAACTCGCCCTCGAAGATATCGCCATTGCTGTAGACCTGAACGTCAGACCCCGAGGCCGGGCGGCGGTCGACCTTGGGCTTGTCGGGGGAGGAGGAGCTGCCGATGGACCAGAGGACGGGGCTCGTGCGGCGTGGGAGGTGGTGACGTGGCAGAAGGAGGGCGGAGGAGCGGGAGAAGAGGAGACGGAAGGAAGGAAGGGGTAGGACGTTGAGTGAGACGCAGAAGACGAGGAGGAGGACGGACGAGAAGGCGACCGCGGAGAAGAAGTCGAGGAGGAAGGAGCGATCGGGGGCGGCGTCGCCGGAGGACGTGATGAGGAGGTAGAGGGAGGGGAAGGAGAGGAGGAGGAAGAGACGGAGGCGGAGGTGGAGCCGGCGGAGGATGTGGCGGGCCGCGGAGCGGGCGGCAGCTGCGGAGGGTGCGAGGCGCCGGGGACTGGGGCGGGGGAGGTCGCGATGGCGGAGGGCGAGGGCGAGGGCTCGGCGGCACCGGGAGGGTTCATAATGGGCCGCTTGTGGGGGACGGAGAAGCCATGGGGGGAATCGAGATTAGGGTTAGGGTTGGGGGAGGAAGGGTGGAAGAGAGGGAGGAGAGGAGGAGGACGCGGATGGAAACCGGAAGAGGAAGAGGGAGCGTGGGTTTCCTTTCCGATCTCGGATTCCGATCTCTTATGATGCATTTATCGAGACAAGGGCGGTGGCCGGTGCGGTAGCTGCGACTGCTGCCTCATCACATGGAGGGAGGAGAGAGAGAGAGGCGAAAAGAGTTCCTTGGTCTCTGGTCACTTTTCTCCTTATTGCAACCAAATATGAAGGAAAGGAAGAGAAGGCAGGGTGAGGGTGTGTGATGGTGTCAACGTGAGAATGGTCATCGGTCATCCAAGCATTTTTTATGTGAGTATTTTGTCAGATAGCTTCATGATTGAATGATGCGACTCTCCATCCATTTTCCCTCTCTCTCTCTCTTTTTTCTCCCCTCTTTTCTAATTTTCTTATTTTATTTTCCTTTTATTTCAATTCTACTTTATTTGTAGTGAGACCTTGGAGTTCTTCCCAAATTGAAGTCTGTGTTTTGTACTTGGCTTGTAAAATCACTGTAGTACCTAAATTAGCAATTGCAAGGCCGGTGTTAGAGTTTGCAGCAAGCAAATGCTCCATGTCCTTTTCTTGGCCCCCCGCTAGGTTGTTATTCATGGATAAACAACTAATAAGGTAAGTCCAGATTTAAGACACGGCTCCATATGCAGGTAAAGCCATTGCATCTTCTCATCAGGACATGGGGGATCTGATAACCACAGGACAACAAGAATATGATGAGGCCTTAGTACTCGAGAAACAATAGGATGCAGTAATCATGATTGTGCAAACAAAGAACTCCCTCCTATCCATTTCTTTCAGCATTCAGTATTGTTTCATTAATATCGTCACAAAAACTAATTGTTGAAGATGATAAAAGAACAAATATGCTAGTAATATACTTATATATATCTGGCTTGTAATTTTAAGGGGAAAAAAAACAGCAAGAGAAGTGATTCACTACCAAGAGGAGGTATGTTTCATGAAGAGAGAAATCTTCTCGTTGCTCGTGCAAATGAGAGATATAACAGAAGTTTCACCCTCTCTCGTATAAATGAGATGAGCCTCCTTGTGGTCAATTGAGGAAACAGGGAGATCAATTCTACTGAAGAAGAGCCATGGAAAACGCAAGAGCACTTCTCTCCTCACCTTCCTGCACTGATCCATGACCGGTTGCTGATTAGTTCCTGTCCAACATCAATTCTTTATTATTATTATTTTATTTCATTGTTGATCTCACTGGTATTCATATGTAACATTTTACGAGACAGCTAAGATGGTTGTCATTTTCTATTGGCATGTATCATGTTTAAACCTAGCTGATCTCATACAGTCCCACTCTTATGTCATGGTCTCGTTGACAAAACATTTACTGAGAATTTTTTTCCCAGTAAGATGAAAAATATTTAGGGCTGGCATTCATTGCAAAGAAACAAGCATTATGATGGAGGATGTGAAATAAATTAATGTCATGGTCTCGTTGACAAAACAAGACACATGCCAAACAAGCCTGGCCTCTAAATCATCCCCTTCTTACAACAGCATCCTATTTTGACGGTCCTGTTGCTGTGTGTCAAATGACTTGGTCCTGCCTCCATGCTTACACCATTAGGTCCTTAAATGAAACGAGAACAAACAATCAGGAACATTGAAATTAGGATACCATCACCCAAGTCCATGCTTTTGTTCCCTTTTGGTGAGATCTACTATAAAACCTTTGGATATCCAATGATAGAAGGAAAAACATAAAGCGTTTGAAGGCTTTATGACCTTAATATACTTCCCAAAGCATAAAAATCGTATGAGCTGACCAATAACTGCAGAACTGTTACCACATAAAGCACTCTAAAAAAGAGATGCATTTAGCATACATCAATAAAAGCAAAGGAACTTCCTCCATTTCCAGATCATATGAGTGCAACGCATACATCTGTACGCACAGAAATCTTCAAAATCATTACTGTCAGATGTCATGTAAGTAATCCATCTAGATATTAAATCTTTCACCAAATTATTGCTGAAAACCAAAAGATAGAGAAAAAAAAGGTGCAAAAGCCACTAACCTGGCAAAATGAAGCATGGAAATTAATAATCAACCATGAAAAGTTACACTTGCTCAGTAATTATAAGATTAATATAAAAACAACTTGCAAAATAGGACAACTCATTATAGATTCTTTTTTCTCAATAATTAAAGCAGCTTGACACTTGCTGCATTATGATAACACCTCCAGAAGCAACAGAATTCTGTTCATCCGGTGGCTCAACCTCCATTGTCATGGTTTGTGAACTTTAAAGCCAAACACCCTGGGAACATACTGTTGTGATGGCTTTTGTGGCTTGAGGTGCCCATATGTCATCAAAAACAGGTGAGGAAATGTTGTCCCAAAGTAGGCTCCATCGATATCTAAGCATGGTCAAGCAAATTGCAATAGACAGAAAAAAGGTATCTATGCAGCTAGAGTAAATCCTTTTCTTAATCAAGTAAAAACAAAATAACTTCGTTAGGTTTGGGACAGCACACAAAACTGCTTGAGCAGAACTTAGATGTACATGATTAGCATTGCCACAGAAATATAATTCATGCGTCATTAAACTAGATAGTGCTTTGGCAAAATAGTGTTCCAAGACCAAGATCAAGAACGCATAATAGATTGCAGACAGGCATGAATCATGTTGGAAAAGCAGCTTATCAAAACGCATATACTATTTAAGAATGTTTTCATAAGTCGATCATACTTTTAAAGAAAAACTAGGGGGAAAAAGGATACTGCCTTGGTACTTTGATCGTGGATAGTATATATCTTCACATTTGGGACAATATATTTTCACAGTACTTGATCGAGGAATATCTGATTGCCCAACAGGAAGACAGGGCTGGCCACTACAGTAAACTCGAGGACACCTTCCAAAGTCATAGTTCTTGAATTTCTCAAGCTACAGAACATGTCAGTACAAAATGTCATTGATGAGCAATTCAGAAATTAAAAAACAGAGAGGATAAGATATTACCATTGCAGCCATCCCTCGACTGGTCAATATGTATCGAACATGAATCAAACCATACAGCATCTCTGCTGCTGATTCAACTAACTCATTTTGTTCCTCAGTGAACATGTCTCCTGCCCAATTGAAAAACCCATTAAGATTTCCCGACTTCCATTTCCACACAAGAAATACAAAGTATTGATTTTATCAGCCAATAAAAAAAGTGCATAGAGTTCAATGCAAAGAGCAAGCTATAAAAGATTTCATTCTCATATATACAACTTTCAGCACCCTTTTCTTTTCTTGTCTTTTTTTTAGCCTCCAAAGATCATCAATCACACCATTTTTCATATATATGTCTATCAAGGAAGTGCAGCAGTTTGTGGCACAAAGAATGCCAAATGCAAAGTAAATTAGAGGCTTCTCTGGAATTCCTTCTACTCAACAAATTTGGAGATCAACGAGTGTCATTTTTTGGCTTGGAGGCTGACCACTGCATGCCTTGCGTCATCCCTCAACCTCACACAGCCAATCTACTACAAGTGGTTCCTCATTGTCAATCTCCCAAAGAAGAAACTCATCATTGACGGATTGACCTAGATGATATAATGTTGATTCGCATATGTTACTCCTGAACAAGTTGATTTTGTAGCCATCATCTCTACTGCTAAATCCATATAGGTATGAGTACCTAAAACTAGCAACTCTTTTGGACTTGAGAGAATCAGAATTCTACTGCTCTTGCAGTCAGGATACATCTCCTTTGCCACTATGCCTTATTACTCTGTTTTGAGATGTTGTTTGATGCATGATTGTATGAATTGTGTACATGTAAGCTGTGGTTTTTTTTTTACCCCAAGAAAAATCTCAAAGTTCACCATAAATAAAAGGGAAAAAGGGAAAAGAACAGACTGACATAATATCTTCAATTTCATTTATACAAAAAATGAAAAAAAAACATAAAATATGTGAAGAGGAGGGAGGTTAGTTTTGTCAGATAACTTGCTGATCATCCATCATTCAGTGTTTCAAAACTTAACCTAGGTTTTCATGACAAAAAGTTACTAATCATCTATCATTTAGTTAGGGTTTTTATACACAGCCTCTACTTTCTAATACAATTGAGTCTCTCAATACTTTCATAAACTATATATTCATCACCTGTTTATACTTCCAAAAACTATATTTCCATCACCTGTTTACATTTGTAGTCCTCAATATTATTTAAATAGTCTAGACACCAGAAGTCCATGAGCCCTCCACTTCTCTCTCTCTCTCTCTCTCTCTCTCTCTCTCTCTCTCTCTCTCTCTCTCTCTCAAATTATCTGCAGTGGGTTTACATCAACAGGTAGTCATCTTTGATCATACTAATTTGATTGATTGATTGATTGATAGCAAGTAAAGAATGGGTAAGAAATCTCTAAGATTAGGTGACAGAAATTTATGAAGGTTTAATAACTTAACCACTTATTTGTAACATCATCAAAATTTTCAGTACTTTCAAAATATTCACATATAATAGACTACTTAAACTTGTTTCAAATTGTGGTCCTTTATATTCTTTCTTTAGTCTGGAGACCAGTGACTATAACTTTTTTATCTCTTCCAAATTGTCTGCTTCTTAGACCTATAACAGTAACAGTTTGAAAGTTTCCAAAGTATATCAAGTGAAAATAGGGTAAAGAACTGAGGACAGGATCAGATGGCTCCATGATGGAAGGATCCTGCTACCTTGAAAGAAAATATAGGCTTCTTAAGAATGCAGTGCCATGGGAATCCAATAAAGGATCAGGATCATAGTCTAGCTATGTTGATGATGGAGGTTTTGTAGTTGCCACACAAGCATGATTGTCTTGCTAAACTCTGTGTACAATTGTACATGATATATTCTCTCTTGTTTCTTCTCTGAAATACTACTTTTGTAAATAAGTTTTAATTCTTCAAATAATTATATTACCTCTTTTGCCTTCTGCAAAAAAGGAGTCAGAAATTATCTATTATTAGCATATATCATGATTGAAATGAAGTCTTCAACTAAAGAGCAAAATTTCATGAACTTCAAAATAGCTCTTGGAGATGTCGATGCACCACAAAATTATGAAGTCTCAGCTGGAGCTAAAACCATGAGTAGAATTGGCAAAACACATGTAACAGTGCTTTATCATGAGAACCCAAGAAATCAAAATTCAGCAACAGCAAAAGTTACTAAAGATACATAAACAGTGTAAAAGACAATCACGGGCTAGTTACAGATTACCCCCTATAATTAGTTACTTTTGGCATCCCGACCCTTATACTTTCAAAAGTTACATTGGGATCCGTATATTTCAAAAAGTGAAATATTTAACCTCATTTCTCCTCACGTCGTCGGCTCTGCCGATGGAAATACCGCACATGCTCAATGGTAAACCCTATGGTATTTTCATCAACAAAGTCGACAATGTAAGGAGAAACAGGGTTAAAAAACTTTTATCAATATAGAGATCTCATTGTAATTTTTGAAAGTATAGAAACCGAGATGCTAAAGATAGCTAATTATAGGGGGTAATCTGTAATTAGCCCATACAATTACATACACACAACGCTTAATCAAAATGCATTAGATAGTTCTCTATTAGAAACAATTGAAATAGAATATATCTAAAGTACAGGTAATTAGTGTTTAAAGAAATCATTGTACACAAACACATTTGTCCTTAACATTATGGTATTCTTTGAAAAAAGAAAGAAGTGTCCCGATAAAGGATATTTGCTGTCTTAAAAAGAAATAAAAATATTGTTGGCATACTGTTCCATAAGACTATGTGCAGAGCCTAGTAAAGCTATCTCAACTTCTCAAGTTTGTTCATTACTTGTTTGTTAGCAAGAATTTATGTTTAAAAGGATATGTTAATATCCAAGAATTCCAAAAAATAGAAATGATGTTCATACTTAAGATGATTATACATGCTTCCTTTCTGAACTTTCTCCTAAATTTGTGTGCTAAAACTCTAGAGAACTTAGGATATGGAGACTTAATAAACCAATAAAAAGAAGGAAACATGAACTTAAACACTGCAGATAATGCTCAACAATAAAGAAAATGATGACCAGCCTAACTACTGTAATTTCATAGAGAAGTGATCCATAACTACCCAAAGAACAGAAAATAATTAGGATTCAAAATATTGAAACTATCAATTGTGCATTAACTATCCGCAATAAGAGTAAAATAAAATGGTATCCAAATAGGCAAGTCCCATGAACGTAAAGGTAATCATGCTTACCATTAGAAGACTCAACATCCAGAATCAGATCGAGAGCATAATCATAATATGGGACTTGACTGCTTAGCCCGCATAGGTTAAAATCATCTTGTATGTACTCTTCATCAACTTCGCAGAAAAACTCGTTCCCCCTTAGGTTACAGAACCATGAAATCCAAGATGTATCTTCCATGTCAGAACCACTAACATCTGACTCTTCACTATCTGTTTCTGATTCTTCTGTATCACCCGATATAGCAAAAGTTAAAAAGGCCTATTCGCACCAATATGCCAAAAATCATACAAGAATAATAAACATTAGTAAGAAAAAAAGATGATGAAACCTAGAATCATGCTAAATTAACATTAGATAAAATGAAACTGGTATATGCAAGGAGAAAGAAGGGGAGGAGTATTGAATATAATGGAAGCATCAGTATATCCACAAACAATAAGACAATCATCATAACTAAATGAGAGGTTAACTAAGTCTATTAGAGATGTCTAAGGAAATGACGGAGACATCCAAGAATGCAGAACTCGTGCTGCTATTGAGGAACAGTAACACATCTGCGCACCAACTCCAGCTCACTGATCTTGACATACTTAGCATCAATTTCCTGTACTTACACGTCTTCTTCATTGTAAAATTAAATTCAGATCTATCACTGCCTATCAAAACCAAAACAGAAGTTAGAGTATTGACAAGATATATAGTACTATTTCAGTCTTAATACAATGACCTGCTCATATGACAACTACCTTAGACTGTACAAATAATTCAAGCCACCTAGGTAAATTTAAATATCGTGCAATCTGATAACAGATCAGAAACAAAAAGTTAATCTTGAGAACCAAGCAAGTTCCCTAGTGAATTCAAGATTAGGGAAGCAATTGTTTTCACAATCCACTCCTTTTCTTCTTCCTTTCAAATAAAGAGAAAACACCCACTGACTACGAAGTTTATAAAGCTGAATAAGGCTAACCAACAAGCTGAAGAAACATCCAATAATATTCCTAAGAGTCTCATAAAATTCAGCACACCAGATGTTCCAGTCAGGAATAATTCCAGAAATGCAGTGGTAAAATCTCTACAAATAATTAGCAATATGTATTGTGCCAATCAATGGATTGACTATGAAGCTCACACTAAGGGATAATCAGCTAACATCTTGGTGAGCTACAAAAAATGTCCCTTCATAAGAGAATGGCATAGACGAGGAAGGAAAAGGTGAAATCTACAATCAAATTTTAGCTGTGAAATGCATGAAAAATCCAGAAACTAATGTCTTCATCATGAAAAAAAATGCACGACTGACTTTTCAACCTGCAAAGAGAGCTCCATAACAAACCTAAATCAGGAATATAGGGATCCTGGGATATGAACTACCCCAAAAACTCAAGATAGGTTCCATGTAACCTGTTCATGAAATAAAATCACGACAGACTTCTTAGGGACATCTACTCCATGTACCAAAAATTGATTGCCACCTGCTCCTCAAGAATGGACTACTAGATTATGTTTCCACTTATCATATTTACTGAACCGACCTTTTATGTTACCCTTCTTTTTCTTCTATTTTGGAGGGAGAATGGTACTATATGTGCAATTTATCTTTCCCAAACACAAACCCTATATTTGAATTGCATACGTGGTTATAATAAGCAATTTACGAACCAAAACAGATCTTGAGATAAAAGAAAAACATAATCAAGACGAGAAATCCATATACGAAAGGTCTTTTAAGTCACTAATTGTCGTCCACAGCTCCAAAACAAATCCCTAATTAGAAACAACAAAACAAAATAAAGAATAGAGAGACAATGAAATTTCACCATCTGAGCATTTGTTCTTGGACAAGGACCGGTGCTCAGGCTGCTTCCCGGTGGAGGTGGACGGCACCGACAGCCTATCCTTCTCCTTGCTGTTCAAACCCCTCGAAGCCGATGGCGGAGACTTCTCCATATGCTTGTCGAGGGCATCGTTGATCCGCTTCCGATCAACGGCTCCAATCTCCACCTTCGACCCGCTCCCTCCCCTCTCTCTATACATATCTCCCTCCTCTCTACGATCCACTCTACCGTCTCCCCCGAACCTAGCTCGAAACAGATTCACCGCGCCTTTCCGCAAAGGAACCAAACGGAAACCCTGAAATCCAGAAGAATCGCCAAATCTGGGGCCAAAGGAACCTCGATTTCAAGAATAACGACAACGAATTCGGCGTAGGAACCAGGATCTGAAGAAAAATTACTGTGGTCTATTCCCCTCCGAGGGGAGAAGAGAGAGAGGAAGGAGCGCGCTCGCTTCTTTGGGATCGAAGAGCGAGCGAGGAAGAAGGATGGCAAGGAGGTAGAAATGTAATTATAAGGACTCGTCGGCAGTCAGGATTCGCGAACTCGATTGATTCCATCCTGCCCGTTCGCCCTTGAGGGGTAGAAATGTAAACATAGGAGCCGTTGGCATTTAGGAGTCCCGAACCCGATAGATCGCATCTCGACCGTTCGTCAGAGTGTGATTAAAAGAGGGGACAAGAAAGGTTGGGAACGTCATTGGTTAGGATTCCCGAACGTGAGTGATTACATCTTGACCGTTCGCCTATGGCGCTTCTCACATCGTCGTTTCCTCCGAGGGAAGACGTACGTGCTTTTTCGCTGCTTGTACATGAATAATTTCTACGTCTTTACATTTAAGATATTAGAATTTGCAACCCTCTTTATAATTTATAATTTTATTTATTTTTTAAAATATTTTTAAACAATCCCTTTGAAATGAACGAAAATATCTCTCCTCATGTTATTATTCCTCCTCTTCTTCCTCTCCTATCTTATTCTTCCTTTTATTCTTTTTCTTCTTTCTTCCTATCATAAAAAAAAAAAAAATCAAGAGAACGACTAAAGGGATCACACATCATTAAGCAATATTACCTTCAGCTACACTTATAATAAGTATCGAAGAATTATTACATAGACATCGATAATGTCAATAATTAGTAAAGTAACATCATAGGAGGTGGAGAACAACACTCGTAATGAATATGATTGATAATAATAATAATAATATATATAATGATAATGTTGACAAAAAGTAACATCAACGACAAGGATAAAATAACGGATATTAGGGAATAAAAAGATAAAATGATAATACTAGGTTGGTTATATATAATAAAATAATCTTTTATTATTTTTTTTAAAATATCAATAAGAAAAAAGGTTGTGAATAACAAACTTTTACATTTATCGTAGTTACATGCACATATAGATAAGCATATTACCAAAATAAACTTTTGCTGTTATGGTTCTAATTAATAATACCTCCATAATTAATTTTTATTTACGGTATCTTTTTTCATCACTCTAATTAATATATCCCTTAGCCCTTACTCCCACCAAGAGTAATGTTACCCGTCGCCTTCTCTCCATCCTCCCATCGTTGTTGCCTCTCCTTCTTCTTATTTTCTCTCTACTTATCTTTCCTTACCACTTCTTTTTTCTCTCTACCTTCCTCACCCATCGTCATTCCTCCATCTATGCTCTCCAGTTGTCTTTTCTTATCAATTTTTTTTCTTCCTATCAGGAAAAAGAGAAGAGAAAAAAATAACGCGATAAAAAAAGATGAACATAATAGGAGGAAAAAAAAGAGAAGGAAGGGAAAAGAGAAAAAGAATAGGAGATGATGGAGGCAATTGGTAGAGGACAAAGGATCATTTTCATAAAAAAAAGGATCCCATAGGTAAAAATTAATAAGATGTGCTTTATTGAATAAATACCCAATAATAATTTTTTAAAATAAAATATCTTATATAAATTACCTAGAAGCTTAATATGAGGACAAAGTGTCATCAATTTTTAATTAATGATAAGAATAAACTCCTTGTCACTATAGATTAATGTTTATATTTTTTTATTATTAACAATTATATTTTAAAAATGTTAATATTTTTAAACTATCTCTTTTAAGTATAAATGAAAGTACTTTTTTTTATAAATATAAATGAAAGTACTCTTCCTCCTGGTATCCTTATCCTTCTTCCATTCTTCTTCTTCTTTTTCCTTTTCTTTGTGTAATAAGTTAGATCCAAAAATAACGATGATAAATTTAGAAGTTATGCAGAAGAAAAAAAATCAGTAATATTAAAACTGTAAATAATAAAATAATATTTAATATTTTTTAAAGAGATTATCACTAATAAAATAATAAAGAGAGGGTTGTAAAAAGTAAGTTGGTTTGCAATTGTACGAAGGATTTATCCTTATAAACGTTTTAAGATTGGGAATTTGCCCTTACAAACAGGCCGTATTCAACTGTACAACCTGACCCATTTAAAGAGCATACAAGCCGGTCCGATGCAGCCCAATTGGATTGTACCGTGTTCTCAATCTAATCGATTCCATTGAAGTCTTTTTCCCTCTACCCTAACTCTTGGCGCCTTAGGGTTGCTGTGATGGCTTCCGTCAGAGACGACGCGGATCGTCCCGCTGAATCCCAAACTTCGTAAATGCTTCTTCCCCTGACCTCTTGTCTCTCTCTTGCTCGGTAGCTGGTTTTTTTAGATCGTACGTTTCTGTTTGCTCCTTGTTCTTTCATCCTTATGAGGTGTTTCTGTACAGATCTAAGAACCCTTACAAGGACCCTGACGATGGCCGCCAACGATTTCTTCTCGAGCTGGAGTTCGTTCAATGTCTCGCCAACCCGACTTACATCCACTGTGAGTTACTGTGCGACAGAAAAGGGGTAGTCTGTCGCATTTCTATATGACTCCCCATGAATCTAGAAAGCTTGTGTCCGTCTTTTGAGAACTATTTATGCAGAAATGGTTTGCTCGTGTACAACTGTAACTGGATCTTGTGAGATTGTGGCACTCCTGTCGTTCCAGGTTGAATGATGGAAAATACACTAAATTACTTGCGTTCGTAACTCTTAAATATCTGATATTTAAGGTCTGTGTATTTGTAGCCAAATTCAGTATGCTGAGTGATCTTTGTCCCTCTTATCTCTTCTTTGGAAAGTCTTGACGGTGAAATTTTCTTTTTCTATTTAATTTGAATCTCAAGAGACGACAGAGGGTTTCAGTCCTGTAGAATTTAACAGCTCCTTAAGTGCATGTTAAAATTATTGTTTACGAAACCATTGCTGCTTTTGTTGCGTGTAACTTGGGAGAAAAACCTAATCATTTGCTGTCTGATGAGGGTCATATTCTGATCAATCTATCTTAAATGATGGGTGTCTCGTTCTAAAACAGGCATTCAGGATTGTATTTGTTCTTATAATAACCACTTGACAGATAATTTCTGTATCAAAAAACAGCACTAAGTTTCAGCCTTAGGTTCTTTGATATGTTTGCTTGATGATTTTTTTTTGTTTATAAAAAAAAGATGAATTTGGAAATAAGCAATCTATTAATATTACTCTTCGTGTGGTGTTCTACATTACTTTATCTCACATGATGTATTTCCTTATTTTGCTCCAAACAGATCTTGCTCAAAATCGCTATTTTGAGGATGAGGCCTTCATCGGATACTTAAAATATCTAAAATATTGGCAAAGGCCTGAGTACATAAAGTTCATAATGTGAGTGAAGCTAAAAAGTGACATGATGATCACCATAAATTCATCTTGATGTATGCTAATGGATATCTTCTTCAAAGATGATTACACAAGAAATATTTCCTTGTTTGGTGTCACTAACTGATGCCTTGTTTTGTTCACAGGTATCCTCATTGCCTTTTCTTTCTTGAGCTTCTCCAAAATGCTAACTTTCGGAATGCAATGGCACATCCTGGTAGCAAGGTAATCTTACCAGCATGTGATCATTGTGAATGATCTTTTTTTATTTATTTTTTCTGTATGGTAAATATAAGGTTCTTAGTTTCTTTGTTTTAATATTAGGCTCTTATGCTATTATGCTTTTTATGACTGGTTACAAGGAAGGAAAATTTATGGTTTTTGTCTGGATGTATTTTGGATATTCATTTGTTAGGATGAAAATAATCTTTCAACTAGCTACTGGTTGTTACCTTCTTTCCAATGCTTCTGTTTTGTGATATTTTAAGTATCATATGTTTTCTATTGTCACATTAACTTGAACTGCTTATTATCATTTGAGGAAGATGAACAATGCATAATGACTGAAGGGCCTCTAATAACTAGGAATTTGAATCTGAATGAATATGGTTATCTTCAATTTTTTTGTTTATGATTGTGATTAGCTACTTAGTTTTATGATAAAACATAAATTAAGTGAAACATGGGTATTTGGTAAATGGTGTATGCTGTTTTGACAACTTCACAGATTTGTTTGCTGTCTAAATGGTCATGGTTCAACATGCATATTGGATTATGTAGAATGGTAAATCTTACTTATCCTTGAAAATAGCTTGCTGAGACTGTTAATAAAAAATTTGGTGGATCCAATTTATAATCTTCTTAGTGCCATCTTAGTTTTTTCCTGTTGCAAATCCTAACCTACTTTCTTGAGGTTTCAAGTCAATCTGAAATTTTTTTTGTGAAGAATGCTTTTCTGAGTTCTCATCCATGTGATGATTTTAGTTTTCGTAGATTACTAACAATTCTCTGCAACATTTCACATAGGAGTTGGCTCATCGGCAACAGTACTATTTCTGGAAGAACTACAGGAACAACAGATTGAAGCACATTCTACCGCGTTCTCTTCCTGAACCTCCTTCAGTTCCAGCTTCAGCTCCAGCTCCAGCTCCTCTTCCGGCTGCATCGTCGATTCCAAATGCAGCTCCACCTCCACTTCCATCAATGCCACCTATGACTTCTGCTGCCTCAGCACTCTCTCCAATGCAGTTTGTGGGACAACCTGGATCTGCTATCCCGAAGAGTGACATCAGAAATACCATGGGAGATCGTAGGAAGAGAAAGTATGTTTACTACTATCTAGAATGCCTTGATCATATTAGCAATTTTCTCATTTATATCATTTGGTTTGCCTATACCATACATTTATTAACATTATTATTCATGTTCCTGATTAACATGATATTTGGGACCAGGTAATCGATAATTAAATTTTATTTGACAGGTGATATGGCTCTAGAATCATAATGTCGGTCCAGTAAAACATGCATCCAAGAGGTGAATGCATGAATTATCTGTGTCATTTTTCTGTTAGATTTGGTGTAAATTTGCCATCATCTTTGATTTGATAGGGTGACACATGAGTTCTCTTATAACTTGACATATCCAATATGTTGAGCTGTCAGGGAACCAGCTATGAAACTGCTCCTCTTATAAGCCAACAACTGGACCTCGATGGAACTTTGATAATGTGAAGCTATATAGTTAATTGATTTGCAGACTTCTGATGTATTAATTAGGTTAGTCTGACTTGACCAAAGAAATCTATAAGGCCTTCTATTCCAGCCTTTTTTTAAAAGTATAAACTTGCATCCATATTCAGAAGGAAAACATTGTAGAGAAACTTGATTAAGTATGATGCCCCAGTCTCATAGTAAATGACTACAAATAGGTGGGTTGGCATAAATGACTTACATGGTTAAGTAGTGATATCTTTGGCTTAAGAACTTGAGTGGAGAGATTATGACACTGTTAGAAAACCATGTTGGAAAAGTAGGAATTAGTGGCGATGTAGGTATGTGTTATATAGTGAGCACCAAAATCTTCGGGTTAAGCATTTCAGCGATGTGCTAAGGTTTATAAAAGCCACTTGAGTCATGACATTAGTATCCTATATTTTGTCTCAACCCATTGCCATTTTAACTTAACTGTCTTAAAAAGCCTTAGCTTTAGTACTTAATTAATACTTTGTGATTCTTTTCCTTGATATATAGAATCATGGTGCTTATAGAAAGTATATATTATCCATCTATATGATATTTAATGCTTAACAAGTATTCACAAGTCCTTTATAAATTGCAGGAAAGAAGATTGAAAGGGCCAAATCATTCCTAGAAGAAAATGATCAGGTTTGCTTCCATGTAGGCATTCTCTAGCTACATTCATGCAACTGCCTTATTTTGATTCTTTGATTATACTCAATGCTTTAGATTGAGTTCCTCCATTTCATCTTCATTCTTCCTTTATTTGTTTCGACATACATCTTTTGTATTCTTCATTTTCTTTCTTCCATTTATCGATGTTATTTGGTCTTTTGCTGCTGTTATACTTTTGCTTTGTCCATGCTGCATCTAGAACTAGACATTATACTTTAATTTTTTGAGCTAATGTGCCAAAATATTTTGTCAATTGTTTGATATTAGTTAATAACATTTACATATTCGTTCTGCTATGTCTAAAATAATTTGTCATAAATACTTATGGCCTATGGCAGTACTCAGAGCTGCTTGTCTGTGCCTATTGCTTAGGCTTTAAGGTATATTGGCATTTTGATGCTTCTGGAGCCTTTAACATATATATATATTTCAAATGTTGTTGGTAAGTTATCCTTTTGGAATACCTTCCTACATATATTTACAGAAACAAGATTGGTTTCCGTTTGCCTCCTGAACAAGTCCAAAGCATTGTTTTAACTGTGTGCAGAGCATAGGATTTATTCTTAGAAGTTCATGTCAAAAGCAGGGATTCAGATGAATATCCTACAGACAAGTTAATATGAAATGTTGTTGTTTGTGATTTAATAATGCTAGTCTAACAGACAACTATTTTCCTGTAAAAACATAGTTCTATCAATTTTTTTCTTTTATGGCTTGTTATTGATATGGATGACCAGGATTACTTTATATATATGTGGAAGTTGATTGGATTAGGGCATGGGATGGGGACTGGTTGTGCTATATTTTGAAGTTTTAATCCATCTGTAGATTAGTTAACTTGTTTGATTTATGTGCAGTTTATATCCAGCATTTTGTCTTGTTGCTTGGCTTTATCATTTTTATATCTATTTATTATACGATCACGCATTGACACCACTGAGAATCACAACTAAAATTAAGGTTTTTCTGAAACAATGGGGGAAACATATTTTCTAGGATCACATTTTCGGTTGCATGAATTGGAACATATAGCTCATGATGGGCAGACTTATTTCAGATTTTTTTTCCTGCCACTTGCATAGATTAGGCTAATACCAGTTCATTTACCCTATATGGTTTTGGTGGACAGGGCCTATGTCCTGATATGGAGCATAGCTTACATAACACACTATTTCATGGTATTGATGGCTTGGAAGAAACTACAAAGCACTTTCTAGGATGCGTTGCTGCTTCAGTTTTCTTTACTGATGAAGTCTGTGGCTTGTGGGTTTTTCACTCTCAAACTTCCTTCCACCCGGAAGGTTCTCATAGCATACTGACACGGATGGTCGTACTGAAGCTTAGATCTTATTAGTCATTATTTCAAGTTAAGAGTTGTCATCGCTCAAGAGGGTAGATGTAGCGTTAGCCAAATTGGTATCCAATTCTCAAGGTGCCGTGGTTGTTGAGATAAACACTTTGCTATACATTTATTCTCAACCTTGTTGATATGTTTGTTTGATATGATGTTGTATCATGACACAGCATGTAACATGAAGACTCATATGTGTGTGTGGACCTACGCGAGTTCCCGGGTCTCAGTTGACCTTTGCTCATTCCATTTCTTTATTCAAAGAACTCTTTAGGGCCTATATCGTCTTCAAGGGGTTAGGTTATTCTCTCGGCCCTATTTCTCGTTGAAATTGGACATTGAATTTGAGTTATGATTCAGATTTGACTACGTCAAGATTTTGACCGGTCAATTAAAATACCAGTACTTCAAGGTGGAGCCTATTGCAAGAAACTTAAGCTGCAAGGGAACAACTCCACGGAAATGGAGCTGAATTCCTGGCAACAAACACATGCC
Source organism: Musa beccarii (assembly GCA_024322285.1). Taxonomy (NCBI): domain Eukaryota; kingdom Viridiplantae; phylum Streptophyta; class Magnoliopsida; order Zingiberales; family Musaceae; genus Musa; species Musa beccarii. Next base: position 56,685,823 of record CM044394.1, read on the forward strand.
GCCCTCTTCTTGTTCTTGGTGGCTTCCTCATGTTTGACTTTGTGTCATCACATGTCCTCTTTTTGTGGCTTCATCATTTGACCAACCCAATCAGAAACATGCATTAAACGAGCGTATCAATCAAGTTGTAGCTGAATTGATTAAACATGCATTGTCCACGCGTTTGTTTAAGCAAACATTACACGAGCCCTGTGTAAATTGCATTACTATGCAACATCCATTCGCGGGTACAACAAGCATATCAATCGAGCTCTATCTACTTTGCACGAGTTTTTTGTCCTTCCCTTTTCGTTTTGCTTTTTGTTGCCTACATTGGTCATATTCTGGAAAATGTTAAGAAAATAATCATTTTTAAGCAGTATCATGCATTCCTCATTCATCCATTATCTCGAATTTGAAGTCCTCGAGTATATCCGATATTTAAGGAGACGTTCCCGAATTCAAAATCTCGCTGCTTTCCACGGCGTTCCACGTGACGTAAGCACGGACGCGGAGAGCGGACCATGCTTATCTTGAACAGCTCAGCCCGGTCGCCGCGTCCATCCACCCACGTCATCGCCAACATAGCGGGAACCACGTGGCGCTGTTCCTTATCACGCTGGCGGCCGCTGTCCTTATCGAGACCACGGCGAATCAACCACGCCAAATGCGCATCCGCTGTCAATTCCCAACTTCTCCGCCGACCTCTGGTGTTTTTTTATTTTTTTTGAAAATAATATCATGTTGGATTTTTTTAATTGTTAGGAAGCGAGCCAACCTAATCAAGACATTATATAATACTTCCTAAATAATGAGCCAGTGTTTTTATGGGTCTTTAATCACTTGATCACATGGCATTATCTTTTAATCACTTAAACGACTTTCCAATTCCTAGCTTGCATCACCCTCCAATTCGGAACGAGCCGATGTGATCATCCTCTAGTCGTCGCTCGAGTCACCACCAGCGTGCAAAAGAACGGAGGTGAAAAAAGGTTTATTTGCGTATTCTTCCTTCTTCTCTTGCACGTCAACACGCACCTGTTGTTGCTCAACGCTTTTGCCAAAAGGTCAAGAACTAAAACGTTTCCCATCCCCATCCGTTGCGTACCCGTTTCGTCCACCTCACCGTTTGGCCCGAGGCGACGTCTTCGTACGAGTAGCAAAAGCGGTAATCCGAAAAAAAACTCCAACTCGGTGTGCTTTAATGTTAAAATTAATGTAAAGTCCAAAAGTTATATTTACTTTTAAGGACTACAAGTCCAACCCTCCACAAGATCGAAAATAAAATAAAAGAAATTGATGTTAAGTTTTGATTTATAAATTTTCTCTCTTTTGACCAAAAAAATCATTTAAAAAGGGAAAATATATGCATGTCATATTTTCTTCAAAAATAAAGAGTTGTACATTAAATTTTAATTATAAAGGCCTTTTTTTTATTCTTACTCCGACATGTGTCGTTCCCGTTCCGTATCGCTCCGTCCATCTCCCTCTTCATTTCCCCCTCCCTCCCGTTTAACCAAATCTGTCATACTATTCTAATCCCAATTCCAATGTAATCAATCACCCTCCTCTTCGCCCTATTAATACCCTCCTCCGTCTCCCCGATCCCCCACCACAACCGTCTCCATCTCTCCTCGCAGAAGGATTTCTTTGACGTCCCCGGTCGCCATGAACGCCCTCGCCGCCACGAGCCGCAATTTCCGGCAGGCCGCCCGGATCCTCGGCCTCGATTCCAAGCTGGAGAAGAGCCTGTTGATCCCCTTCAGAGAGATCAAGGTATGGGCGGGGAACGGTGTCTTGACCCTCTCTTTTGGTAGCTGGGTTCAGCTCTTTGGTGTTGATCGTGTGCCGGGCGGTGTGTTTTGCAGGTGGAGTGCACGATCCCCAAGGATGATGGCACCTTGGCTTCGTACGTTGGGTTTAGAGTCCAGCATGACAATGCCCGTGGGCCGATGAAGGGAGGGATTCGGTATCACCACGAGGTGAGTTTTTGTGGCCTGAATCAAGCATCTCCGTTGGTCTTTGCGTGTTCGATTCACTAGGCTAGTCGTTTTAGATTGCTTACTTCTTGGAAGAATTAGACACGATAAGAACGTACGTAGTCTTGCTGTTGCTTACGATGACGAAAACTGCATAGCATCTTCGAATTTGGTACCTGTTCAAGATGCATGCTTGATCAAAAGATCGTTGATGTTTGCTTTGAAGTAGTTAATCTTGACTTCTCTTGCTGTCTTTCTTGATTTTTTTCTGGTTGATCTTGGGATTTGTTGGATGATCTTTTTTCTTCTTTAGGTTAGGCGAATTAGTATGTCAGGCTGCTTGGTTCTTGGCAATAACTTACTGTACCGAGCATTTCCAGTAGACTTCACTTGTCGATTATGCACTTGTCAGTGTTCTTTAATAACTTATTAAGACTAGATAAATGCTGCATATCAAAAACCAACCCATGGTTGATGAGCTGCTACTTGATATCTTATGACCCATCAATTTTTGTTTTGGGGTAGTTGATTGGCATTGTGGATGATGGATGACTCCAGTTGGATGAGACCTTAGTATGGTTGTTTCCTTCGAGCATTTGCTGGTGATTGGGAAGTGTTTCATGCCTATATGTTGACATCTAATGTTAAAAATCATGGACAGCGAGGAAACTTGGGTTGAGTTGGTTGTATTTGAAGTCTTTCAGGGAGAGTATCTAATTAGGAAGTGTGAGTTCCTGGACTTATACAAAAAAGTTACACTGAACAAATTCTCTGACTTGATTAGACTTGATAAGCTTATTACTTATGTCTGTCAGTCCGTTTAGGATGAGTCGAACACATTACACCACATGCCACAGCCACAAACAATAGGAAGGCCAACAATAAAATTTCATGCTATCTCTGCTAATTTTCATCGAGTAATGCATGTTTTGCTGGGTGCCAATCACAACGATGCAGAGGATATCAAGATCCAAAGGCTTCTGGGATTTAGAACAACTGCATTAGACTGTTTAGGTTCCTGATTTTAGCTTTCTGTTGATCTAATATTTAGACCATGCTTTCGAGTCTGGCGGGAGTTTTGAAATTCTGCTCTGTCATTCTGGCATGGTGTAGGTGTGAGATTCCCTGCTGAACTGTAGCACCTTTCCACATCTGGCTTGTGCCAGCTAGACCCATTCCCCTTCCATATTGTACTAGAAGTTAAACATAGGGGTTGGGCTGGAAAAATTAATTCTTTGATTTTGTGCAACACTATTGAAGTTGCAATTATTACTTTTCCAAGCCGACTTTGTTAGTCAACTTCAGTGTTTCTCCTCCTTACTTTATAGCCTCGTTGCATATTGATGTGTCAGTCCTCGGTTCTCTTTCCCTCTCTGGTTTACCGAGCATTAATTAAAGAAAATGTTCTCACCTTTGTGGATAATAACTAGTCCAAGAGGAAATTCATGATTGATTCCTGTGTCTCTTGTAACTCAAGTGTGAGTACGGACATTAAATGGTGTTTGTTAGTGCTGTCGACCACTCCTGCTATGAGCAGTTAACTCTAGATCCACTTTTTCACCATCAGTCATTTTATTAGTGTGTTTTCTAATGGAGTATTTCTTAGGTTGCTTCTGCCATTCTCAAATTTGCTTTGTGACTCTCTTGAAAGGTTGACCCTGATGAGGTAAATGCTCTCGCTCAACTCATGACATGGAAGACAGCTGTAGCAGACATACCATATGGTGGAGCGAAGGGTGGAATTGGATGTTCCCCAAGTGAACTAAGTAAGAGTGAGCTGGAACGCCTGACTCGTGTCTTCACACAGAAGATTCATGACCTTATTGGAATTCATACAGATGTTCCAGCACCCGACATGGGAACGAATGCCCAGGTACTCATTTTATGTTTTGATAGTTTATTATCTGTAAACAAGTAGAGCTGCTTTCCATCCTCAAAGAAAAACGGATCTGGTTTGTACATTTGTTACAAGATGTTGATATTTTTGGCTTTGTTGCTTTTGGGCAGACGATGGCTTGGATCCTAGACGAATACTCCAAGTTCCATGGACACTCACCAGCTGTTGTGACAGGAAAGCCAATAGTAAGTAAAGCTAATTAATATTGGTCTTTGATACTTGTTGAAATTCCAGTCTTTCGGCTAATGTGTCCTTATGCATGTGCCATTGTAGGATCTTGGTGGATCCTTGGGAAGGGAAGCTGCCACAGGACGAGGTGTCATATATGCGACTAAGTCTTTATTGGCTGAACATGGGAAATCTATTTCAGGATCGACCTTTGTTATCCAGGTGAATCTGATGTCAGATTCTTATTATCTTGTCTAATAGAACAGGAAAACAGTAGCTAGGATGAATCTAGACCGAAACATGTCCATGCTATTTGTGTGTCTGCCATTGAAAAGCATGTCAAGGTGATTCGATCCTTTAAATATTCAGGGTTTTGGAAATGTTGGCTCATGGGCTGCACGAATCCTTCACGAGGAAGGGGGCAAGGTGATTGCAATTGGAGATATTACAGGTGCTATCAAAAATCCTAATGGCATAGACATTCCTGCTTTGATTAAGCATAGAAGTGAGGGTGGTGCTGTGAAGGACTTCAAAGGGGCAGATCCACTGGATAAGGATGAGTTGCTTGTGCATGAGTGTGATGTTCTCATTCCTAGTGCCTTGGGTGGTGTACTGAACAGGTTTTTATCACATTTCCTCTGCTTATGGTTTTATTTTATTCTTCTTAGTTACCCTACCACAACCAGAATCTGTCCTTTATCATCCTAAATTCTCATCAATAGGCTCACAATGTTTGAGTCGAGCGATTTTCAAGTTTAGGCACACACACACACACACAACATCAATCTTTTGCTTTAAGGCAAGCATATCAAGCATAATTGGTTAAATATTATCAGAGGTTCAAAGCTTTATTAAGTTCATGAGCATCTGTAGGCAGCTAATTTTCTTTCCTTCTTCCACTTATGTTTCCTGATACATATTACAAGTCATTGATCTTCTCATCCAGAGGGCAGCAGCAAGTGAATTTTTTGTTCATGGATTGTGTGTCATTGGACCAAAATTTGTGAATACAATTGGACCTAGTTTATCCTTCTTTCTATTATAGAAGTTTGGTGGTTTTCTTAAATTCATTTCTTTGTCCTTGTCATTTAATGTTTAAATAAGGTGATCTATTACCAGGTATTCATTCAGAAATTATTTGATATATTCGTAGGGATAATGCTGCCAATGTGAAGGCTAAATACATTGTTGAAGCTGCTAATCATCCAACTGATCCTGAAGCAGATGAGGTACAGTGTCTTGTCAATTTTCAGCATAATTTAGTTAGTTCTCTTGGAGTGAGCAAATCTAATGTTATGTGACATACCGAATAGCAATGTGATTTTTGAGGAACCTGTGTGCTAGGCAGGAGACTAGGTTGACGGTTAACCTGATTCCTATTTGTTTTTTGGGCATAGATTTTTGCCAAAAAGGGCATTCCAGTACTACCTGACATTTATGCAAATGCTGGGGGTGTAACTGTCAGCTACTTCGAGTGGGTTCAGGTACTCCATCACATTACCCCGAGTCTTTCCAATACATGCAACATTGAGCTCATCATTTCCTTTGTCTCTACGAACTTGGTAGAACATCCAAGGATTCATGTGGGATGAAGACAAGGTGAACATGGAGCTTCACAAGTACATGAGGAGTGCTTTCAACAATATCAAGGCAATGTGCAAGACCCATGACTGCAACCTCCGCATGGGAGCATTTACCCTGGGAGTAAATAGGGTTGCTCGTGCAACCCTCCTGAGGGGCTGGGAAGCATAGGAAATGCACTTTGATTCTACTAAAATCAATCAATCGATTTGGTGGAAAAAAAACCATTTTTTTCTAGTTGGCAGGAACATTGATCAATACACCAATGTCAAAAGCACCTCTGCAAGTTAGCCTGAACATTTAAATGCAGAGCAATATTTTACATTTTGTTTCTCCGTTATATGTTACTAAAATTGAGTTTGTGGCAACAAGGTGATGCTTGTGTTAGTCCAATATTTTTATAAGGTTATATGTTACAGCAGCAGCAACAATATATTAAAGCACCTTGCAAGTTTGCCTGAACATTTAAATGCAGAGCAATATTTTACATTTTGTTTCTCCGTTATATGTTACTAAAATTGAGGTAATTGAGTTCTGAAAGCTTATATTTGTCACCTACTTCATTTTGTTTGATGGGACTGAGTCACACTCCTTCGCGACTGTTAAACGATGCAGAACTATATCTCATGGGACAAATGTTGTATTCCCATTTTGTTGATTTTATCCTCAGTAATTACAGCATTCTTCTTTATTGGAATAAAGAGGAATGAAATAGTGTCGTCAAGGTTAAGGGAGGAGCGTGTCATGCCCCCACGGGGATGCTATCGTAAATACCAAGTCGAAGCAATATAATCTTATTAGTGACAAGCTGACTTATCAAATTTATTTTTACACCTTGAAAGGAGAGTCGAAAAGTCAGATTGAACGTCTAAGATGGGCATGACGTATCACCAGAAACTCCTTATGATCATCACGAAACTAATTCATACATTGTCATGTATTTACATGGTATTTTAATTCTAGTCTAATATATATCCCGGTAACCTCATTTTGAGTTGTTGTCAACCCAACCCAATTCGAGAATATTATTTAAGGGAGCCAAATAATTCAGCTCGCTGAGTAATGACAATAAGTACCAACGAATTCATCCTCTTTTTTTTTTGGTTTCAAAACCATCACACTTAACATTACATATATCAATGACACCTTCTAACTCGACTCACTTGTCATATGTCAGCTAAAACATGTAAAATTTTGATCTCTGTTATACACAGTTTCCTCTGGTGTTGGTTGTGTGATTCGGCTTGCCAAAAAAAATCTCGCAAAGTTGAGTGCCAAAAGCCTAAATAATAAATTTCCAATAGCCAGATGCACAGAGAGAGAGAGAGAGAGAGAGAGAGAGAGAGAGAGAGGACAGGGTGAGGGCCATGTGGGGGATGCATGAGGAGAGAGGAAGGCTCACATGGCCTTCCAATGGCCAGCTGCTTTCCTTGGTTACTTTAGCAAGTGCCAAGCCAAAGTTCCAACACCACGTTCTCTCCAAATGGCCTGTGTGCACTTTTGTAGCAGTTATTGTAGCTGCAAAGTGCTGCCTTCACAAACTAATTAGCAGGACAATCCCTCTCTCTCTCTCTCTCTCTCTCCCTCTCCATATCATGCCAAACATGCCAATGGCTTTTCCAGGATCCCACTCATATTGTTCCTTCCCCAAGAACCTATGCCTACCATGAATATAATACACCATAGCGTACCTATTCCAGATCTCAAACTATTATTACCATTGTAGCAGTGGTTGGCACAAAGCGTTCACTGAACATGAACCAGTAACCAAACGAAGACCTCAACTGGCATACTGAGAATCCAATTCTGTACACAACCATTTACCAGATAAGAAACCTACAGAAAAAGAGAAGGATAAAAATGACTGTCACATGCCCAGAGGTTGGAGTCCATGGAAACCAAAAGTAGAGGAAGCGGTGGTATCAACCTGTCCATCATGCATCTAACTACACGCTGATCTATGCTTATGTACCAAAAGACAGCCCTCAGACAGCAAGCTGCTGCTTCTGCTGGCAGCTGCTGGATTCTTCTTCTGTCAAGCAGCAGTGCAACCTTGGAGGAGAAGCAGGTGATTCCAAGTACATCTCCCTCTGAAGTGTTGAGCAGTAGGAGCTGAAGATGACAGGGGTTACATTCAACTCGAAGCCTACCCCAAACAAGAAATCCACTTCCAGGTAGTTCATCTCCATCAAGCTGATCCCCCCCACCTTTGCAAAGTATGCATTGTTGTAGTATCTGTATGAACAAAACATCAGCGACAAATTGACGTGTAAACCATATTTTCTTGGAAAAATTATCAACAAATAAATATCCTTTATAGGGACTCACACGACTGTCAACATGAGGATTAAGGTAGGATGTCACCATAAAACACTGGAAAACATTGTGAACTGGTTTACATGACTTCTGTTCTTATTTTTTTCCTTCTGGTCAACATCAAAATAAAGATGTGACAGTGTACCAATAATAAAACATGGCTGTGGCCTTGCCAATATCTCCTTCTTGATGTAATCGTATGAGATGGATGCGTGGTTTATTTGCAGTTATAGGATGCCATCTAAACCCACCAAACCCCCATCTAATTGACTCTTTGCACAACTGTAAAAGAGTGCAATTATATGCACATGCCTTTCTGCCGAATGACTTGAATGATTTGTGCCAACTTCACATTTCATTTGCTGGCCAATTCATCTTGGCATGATAAAGAATCTATCATCTGTCCAAATCTATCAACAGATATTGATCTTAATTGTCAAGCACAGAGAATTTGGATCTACATGCCAATTAAACTATCTTGCGGCACATATGATTCTGTTAGGAACAGGAGATTTCTTTTCCAAGTGACCAAAGCATGGAACAAAAGATGGATCCTTTCCGCTACTCGATCTCATCTGGGAGGTGGGCAGAGAGAGAAGAGGCAACCAAAGAAATCTGATATTTCACAGTCTCTCTCTAAAAAGATAAAAAAGATCAAGAATTGGATCAAGATTTGAGGGGAAAGCATGTCTGTCTGCGTTTGCATCACGAGGAAAGAATATGTAATTCCCGCAAGAAGAAGGCAGGAATTATAGAACAAGAAAGCCTCTTTTCCTAATTCACGACCGAGTCTAAGAAGTTAGCAAGCTGAGGAAAGATGATATGAAGAAGAAACAACAGGAAGGAATTAATTCCAATAACTTAATAGCTTCAGCGGAAATAGAAGCGCGGATAGAGTAGCAGTTGACTTACATGTCATCCATGAACTTGACGGCGGTGAGGACGCTGGTGATGAGGAAGCGGTGGACGTTGAAGGAGTCGAGGAACACGGTGGGGTGGCGCCACAGGAAGCGGTCGAGGTAGATGTAGGCGACGACGTAGCAGGAGGGGCTGCAGTTGGCGTACCGGAAGATGCGCTCCAGGTAGCTGCGCACCGATATGGCCGGCTTCGTCAGCCCGTGGAAGGCCGAGGCGCGGTGGTGCAGCGCGAGGGGCCGGTGGACGGCGTCGTTGCGCTCCGCGAGCCTCTCGAGGATGGTGGACAGGATGGCGACCACTCGCGGGATGGCGTGGGGCTCCTCCCCCAGCTCTGCCATTGCTGTCTCTCCTTGCAGAGCTGATGGGTGGAGAGAGAGAACTCTAACTCATTATATATGTATATATGGGGGGAGAGAGAGAGAGAGAGAGAGAGAGAGAGAGAGAGAGAGAGAGAGAGAGAGAGAGAGAGAGAAGTCGTGTTTTTAGGATTCCGTTTCCTTGACGAATTAGAAATTCAAATGGAAATTTCTTTTTGTGATTTGGAATTATTTGTTTATTCTAAAATATCTTATATATTTTTAAATTTTAATACAAAATAAGATGTGAGAAATTAATTCTAAATAAATTAAGAGAAAAAATAAAAAAATGTTTGAAATTTGTGTAAGAGGATTTGTACTCAAGTCAGATTTAACTTAAGAGAACTTATAATTAGATATTATATTGACTTTTTGATATGTTCGTTAATTATTAATGTTTGATTTGTCTTCTTAATTTCGAAAGCTTTTTCACTCAACAAATATACAAACATTGAGTAGCGAGTGAAATCCTTTAGAATGCATTTAGTTGTCTAGATTCCCTCCCTATGATCTATGTTGATGTAGTTTGTGCACTAATCTTGTTATCAATTGCTTCTCTAGCACAAAAAAAAAAAAAAAAAAAAAAAAGTTTTTAATATTATGTATAAATCCATGAGAAAAATGTTAAGAAGCAATGAAGGTGTACAATTGGAAAGACATGTATATCTAACTTCAACTGAGTTGACCACAAAGTTAAACTTGGCACTAATTCAAGTCTTTCTTAACATGGTTAATCCATGGAAACTGGTTTTTTTCTCTTTTTTGGTTTTTTTTAATCTAGTTCTCTTACTATTCTTTTTGACATTAGTGATTCATGATTCATTAATATTATCACAAGTAGTTGACATATAATTATTATGTGTTAGTCTCTCCAATTATATTTTTGATTTCCATCATCTTGTCTTCTTACTATTATTCAATACATGCAATCATTGGAGAGGACACTTAACCTAACTTCAGCCATTTTAACTAGTTTTACTCAGTGAAATTAATTTCACATTTCTAAAAAGCTAAAGACTCAAACTAAGGAGAAGGCAATGGAATATTTATATTTTGATGAGCCCACTAAGTAAACTTGCATCTCCCATAAGTTCTATTTCACTAATGCAACTGATATAAGGAGAAGCCATTGTAAAACATATTCTTAACATCTTAAAAAGTTCTAAAATACATTAATATCAATTAGAGTTTCAATTAACAACAACCAATGAAGATTAAATGCAAAGGGTGCAAATTCAACTTTGAAAATTGTGTGTATATCATTAGCCATTGCTTATCATAGTTGTTAGTCGTTTGTTTGAATCAAATAAAATATTTCAAGTATAAAAAACCTATATTTTTCTTCAAATACCTTCATCAGTCCAGAGGAAATCAATTAAGGAAGATTAATTAGAGTAGCATATATAGGTAAGGACTTAGGTTTTGCAGGAATATATATATATATATATATAAAATAAATTTATGATATATAATAATTAATTTGAAATGATAATATAGCATTGATGGTCACTTGAGCTGTTCATTTATATTTCTAGGTCATCAAGCTTTGTTTCTGCATTGATATTTTCAAAATATTTGTTTTTTTATTATATTAAATAACAAATAAATATTATCACATGAACTTGAACATGAGACCTATTAACCATCTAGGAGTACACAAACTAATATAATGTCTATTGAGACTCATCTATATTGATGTTGTGGCTTTGTAGATATCCCTTTTTTTTTTTTTTTTTTGTTCTATCAATTTCTCAATCTCAGCTTGTGTTGAGTCATCCCTTTGCTTCGAGAGCTCAATTTGATCAGTGGACACAAGCAACATCTCTTCATCTTGGCATTACTTGTAATGATTTGAACAAAATAAGTCCTGAAGCCATTACATCTCTAATAATATTAGACTTTGCAGTCTACTGTAAAGGTTTGTATGAAATGAGATGCTTGGAACAACATCAAGGCCTTCAAATGGTCCTCCCTCTGCCACATATTGGGACAAACACCGGCGTCCAAATCTGAAGCGACAGCAAAGATGTGGTCCAAGAAGTGCAAGTAGCAGTGCTAGAATCCCATCAATGTCATGCACACACAACCCACTCATTGCCGTGCCTTAGGTTGAGATGATCGTCAGTGCAACAGTGTGTCTTGCAAACTGGATACCACTGTCCCATGAATCATACGAATCATGTCCACCACCAACTTATTTATTCTTTGATTGTTTCTATACTCTGTTATGCATGTGGAGTGTGGGTTTGGGCAAATGAATGAAGCATCCAAGCCCACCTGTGGAGTGTGGGATTAGATTGGCTGAAAGGCATCCTCAAGAAACCTGTGGCTTGTGAAGCATACCACCTGAGGTACTTTTCAAGTGTTCTATAAGATTAGGTGAGCTTTTGTGCCAAAAAAGAATTGTTAGGTGAGCTAGACAGCCCATGTTCAATTAACCTGATGGTTTTGCACAGTAATTACCAAGGAACAATAGCGTTAGTGAGATTATATCAACCTTGATGGCTTTTCCATGAACAGTAGCTGGGTATCCTCAGTATGCCATTTCCCGGCCATGTTCTCTTCTTGATATCATGTTGGAGACAGACCAGATTATGCTAAATTGCCTCAGTTAAACAGCCTTTATATTTTCAATTAAATATAAAGAGCAGATTTTGAATGACAAGTAAAAAGAAAACCGCACCATTGGCTGCTGTAGTTGCACAAAAGCATGAGACAAAAAAGTTTAACAAAGAACAGTGCTGGAAACAAGCAACAAATTCTTATGAAGGTACATCTAGATCGAAGAACAAAATTTTCTCCTCAAAAAACTGAAATATCAGTGCGGATGAGGAAGAAGAAACATGTTCGGTTGGATCTCACAAGTGACAAAACAACAAAAAGGAGTTGTCTCAGACAAGCTCCTGAACATACAACACGGTTTGTCTCAGACACTCGATAAGCTCCCGATAAATGCCTCCATGATCAACAGGATGTTCCTCGAGCAGTCTCAATACTGGATCAGCACCCACATTTGTAAAGAGAGGTGTGAGAGTTTGCAGTAAACTGTGGTACATGTTTGTTTCGTTGTGCAAACATTAGGTTCCGAGATAATGAAGGAATAAGATAAACAAATGATTTAAGCTACAATAATGTGGACCAAACATGTAGGACTGGTGAGAAACACATCTATGGAGTGTTCAGATTTCAGGCGAGAAGTTATTATCATTTCAAGAAGTTATTATAATTTTTTAATTAATTACGTGAAAAATCCAAATGGGTCAATTGGTCTTATTTAATTGGACCGTCCAAACTAAGCCACAACAAATTGGACAACCCAGCATTAGGCCACCCAAAATTAGGTCCAGCAGCCAGTGCAATCAATCAAACTTGGAGCTGGTCAAAATAGGATTCAGTCAAAATTAAGGTTGATGAATGTCAAAATCTAGATTCGGCCAAAATTAGGGCTCCAAACCATAGAAAAAATCTATATTTGACCAGGTAGCATTGGTCAGAATTGGATTTTGATCGAGGTCAAAATCTAACTTGGTCAAAATCATATTCGGGGAAAGATTTGGTCGAGCTTGATTTTGACCAAAATCCCTTGCCCCCTTCCCCGCGGTCGGTTCGTCCGCTCGGCTTCTCTGCGGTGCACGATCGACGCGCGGCCTCCTCATGACGGCCGTCTGCACCGCTGTGAAGCGTGGCCTCCAGTGTCCTGTCAATGTCAGTCGTGGCCTGCAAAAACTGTCGCGACACCTATCCCACGCCGCCATTGCTATATCGTCGCCGTTTGTCGCTCGCCAGCACCCTATATCGCTATGCCTTCCGCCATCGCGCCTACGCCGCTGCGAACCACCCAAATCGCACAGCCTCCGGCGACTCTTTAGACACCAATTGCGGCCAAGCACACGGTCGAGGACAGACCGACGACGAACTTTGCCGCCAGGACCTTCCATGTCACGATGCCTCGACCCAAGTGGCCAAAACCAACGCCTCTAGCCACCAACCTCGACCGCTGGCAAGCATGCGGCCAAGTCTCATTGCCGTGACCCAGTGTTCGTGGCGATCCTTCTGCCGTGGTCCTCGACAACTCCTTTCCTGTCGCAAGCCACCCTCTACTGCGACGCCCACACATCCGCTGCCGGCGCAGCCGCTGCCAGTGCGCAGCTGGGTCGTTGCCCTACAGTGGGCCGACGACCACGGTGGGTCGTTCAAACCAGGCAACACCCTATCATCTACGGCTTCATCTGCGTGAGCAGAAAACTTCATTACCCGCACACAGGCGACTATGGATGAATACTGCACACACCACGCGATCGAAATACATGACACCAAAAAAAAAAAAAAAAAAAAAAAAAAACCTTTCATAACGGAAGGATACTCATAAATAGATTTAAATACAAACGCACCAGAATTATGAAATAGATATTTCAATTTTAAATATGGTTCTAATACCAATTGTTAATGTAAAATTATAATTATGCTATTATACGAAATACATTTGATACTAAAATTTAAAATCAAATAGTCATAAATTAAAAATTAGATATGCGTACCATTGGATATCATTCAATCATATAATACACTTCCTAGTTCAATCATTTTTATTAGTAAATAATTAAATTAAAATCTAAACATATCTATAATCTATCTTATTCAATTAAATGAGATCATATAATCTAATATTTGTTTGAAAATTTTTTTTTGGCATGCATGAAGATGATAAGAAAGTAAAATACTTTTTATTTAATTACAAGGTTCATTTAAATTCACTCATGTATATCAGGAAGATAATAGTAGTATTCATTGATTAACTAATCAGGTTAAATCTTCTAATATGCTCCGATAAACATGAAGTTTTTTAAGAGATTTTTAAATTAGTATACTTTCTTTTTTAAAAAAATAAAAAAGAAGTATTCTATAAAATTATTATTTCTATAATCCAGCAATAAATCTTTGTGTTTGATGAGATAAGGAGGTATGCTGATTGAGAATTAAGTAGAAAAAACCTAAATTTGAATTGGATTAAATTAAATTATGATGATTGTTGGAACTTAAAAGAGGAATGGGGATCATTTTATTTTAAGAACGGATACAATTAATACTTTTGATTGTTGAGTGTATGTATGAAGACGGTAAATGTGTACTCTATTATGGGGCGAAGGTTATTTATATTTTTGGAGGGATTAAAGGCCGCAAAAGCAAGTGGTGTGTCAAAAAAAAAAAAAAATCCATATTAAAATTGATTCATTAGTTGTTTTGGGTTCTTTAAAGAGGAATCCACACCGACCACCGTGGATGATCCTTAATGTAATCAGAAATATCCACATTTAATTGAAGGAATTTTTGGATTATAGACTTTCATATTTATCAGGAAAGCATTAAGGTTACGAGCACTGACTAGCCCAGTCTGCTCAACGGGTAAATATTATCATGTATGGAGAGAGGAATGACCCCTCAATTCATTCTTCTTACTGAACCTCGATGTGAGGGGTGATTTCTACACCTTTCATTTTTGGAAAAAAAGATCCAAATAAGAGAAGAGAATCCTCAGACAAGAAGGGAAGCTGAGAGTCAAAAGCTGATGAAGAACAAGAACCAGACTGCAGTGTTTTTATCTGTTTTCTTTGAACTCGTGTTCATGTGCATGACACATCCACTGCTCCATACCACCTTATACAATGCAAACTTTGCCATCTCTGCTAGATTCTGGTTGTTCTTCAACCCTTGTAAGCTTGTCCATTGCATCAGTAGACACTCAGTTGGATTCTGAAATCAAAAAGCGAGCAACTATACTGCCAATCCACCGCCATTTGTTCCTCTTCTTCATCACAAAATTTCGAGTTCCTGAATGTTCAGAAGCATAACATGTTGTAACTGTCTCTGCAACTCGGTTTCCGGAAGAGAACATTGCAATGAGACAGTGAGCCATCCACATTAACAGCCGTTGTTTACATCTCGATGCTTTACATTTTAAAGGTGTGATTTTTCTCGACGAGAAGAAGCAACAAAATGTCCGCTTAGATGAAAGAAAATTATATGACTCTGCTAACTATTGAGATCCCAATTCAAGATCCTCCTTTTTCTCCAAGACGGAACCCAACTCGCCTGCGGCGCCTGCCGCGCCTGCCTTCACGTCTCCGTCCTCGAGCAGATCGTCCCTCACCCGGAAAACCGCGTGGAGCAGAATGATGGGCAACCCGATACCCATGGCGAGTAGCAGCTGCGGCAGGGCCCGGGTCAGAGCGAGCTCGATGAGGATGACGGCGAGAGCGAGCGCCACCACGAGCCTGCGGTCGATGACCCTGCGGAGGAGAGCGGAGGTGGGGAAGGCCTTGAGGAGGGCGCCGTAGCAGAGGGCGACCTTGGAGGCGGCCATGAGGAAGAGCATGGTGGCACGCCGGCGGGGGAAGAGGGACGCCAGGAGAAGGACCCAGAGGAGGAGGGTGTAGTAGAGGCGGAAGGAGGCGAGGTTGCGGACGGCGCGAACGGCAGCGGCCTCGGCGTCGGGCGGCGCGGCGAAGGACTGGGGGCGGGCGAAACGGGCGAGGGCCTTGCGGGTGGATCTGGCGTGGGCACGGGCGCGCTCGACGACGGCCGCGAAGCGCCGGAGCACCGCGCCGTAGGTCGCCATGGCGCTTGGGATTTTGGGAGATTTCGGGGGCAACAACCAAAGTCGAGCTTTTTCTTATTGCATTTGGAGGGAGGGACCGAAGATACTCGAGACGGCGAACTCCTCTTCGAAGAGTGACGCCAGGAAAACTTCTGAGGATCAACTGGCTATCTCAGACAGGATTTACCATTAGCACGAATCAGACCCATCAAAGGGACGCATGTCGGGACGAGTGACTAGTTTTTACCTGGATGCGGTCTGAATCGATGCAGATGATAGGAGACCACGAAGAAGCCGCGGTCCTCGTGGAGGTGCGGAAGATTCCTGGACAGAAATGTCGTTCCACGTCAGCTGCCAACTAGGCTGAGAGCATTAACTTTATTTTTGAGAGGTTAATTTCTACTCAAAACTATACTAAAACGCTCCGTTATAATTAATACTATGTTACTAGTTATATGACGAAGATAATTTAAACCAGACATGGTGGGTAAGTTGACTGCCTCACCGTTTCGTCGACCAACTAAAACCAAAAGAGTACTTGGGTTAGAATCCCAAGGAGGAGGGAGGGTTGACTAAATCAGGCTGACTGGTTTGACCCATTTAATTAAATTCGAAAAAGAAACAGGTTGTTTCAATTAGGTTAGAAAAGTATACCCATATGATATATTAGCATGCAATCTTAACACAACGACAGACGTAAACGATCTATAGGTGAAAAGCAAATTGAGTTTCTTATGTTTCCCGATACTAGAAGAGATAGTTGGATCAACACTCAAACAAGAGGAAGGGCCCACTTAGATGAACCGGAACCAAATGCCAACTAAAAGTCAAATTCGGCGCCGCGCTTCAAACGCGACTCGGCTTGTTGTCAACGCCGACTTCTTTGTCCACCGAACAAGTCGAGCTCCAACTCTACATGCCTACGACCGAGTCGAACCTATTCGAGCCTGACTAATTATTTAGATATCCAAGCCAATTCCGAACTTAATGAAACAATATCAAATGCAGATTAAACATCCATGCACAAAAAAACTCTATCCACTATAATCATCATTTAGTGCCGACATTTTAATCCAAACTCAACTTAAACCCAATTCTTGATTGGCCTAATAACCTAAAAACGGTGGCTTCCATCACCGCATGTGCTTTCTTTCAGGTGGAACTATCGAACGTCTGTCACTTTACCAACGAGATGAGTAATTAAGCATAAAAAATTTATTAATAAGTTTAAAATGAAGAATGGCATAATTCTGGTATGCTCGAACATGTCCATTAAATGCACTGCTTTCACCGCTTTTGCCATGGAATTGGCGATGGAGAAGGATGAGAGAGACCACCATTACCTGTTTGAAGAGTAACTAGAGAAGTCACTCTGAATCAATGTTCTTTTGGATGGCAAGTCTTTGGCATTCTGGGTTCAATAGAAACGTATGCAAATGCCCTAGACTCATTCTCCACGGCTGACATTGCCCTGAATTACTTGGACATTTGATTCTGAGAATTCATGCAAAAAAACTGATTCGTCGTGGTGAAGAACAGAGTTAGATGGTTCCTAACGTTTGAGGAGTCTGTAGGAAGGCATGTCCTCGATTCTTTGGGTGTCTTCCAAGAGGAGCTCTCGTTCAAGTTGACGACGCGTTGACTTCATGACCAGCTGGAGGAGGCCAGCAAAAATTAATAGAACAAATTGTTTGCACAAAAAAGGAAGAAGAACTCAAAGGGATGGTGAGAGCAGCGTACATTGAAATCCATGTAGGAGGCATGCATGGCAAGCCATTGCTGATCCATCATCTTGAAAGTTATGCAGTACAACATGTCAAAAGCTCGCTCATTTTCTGAAGAATATCGTGACAAATTATTTTGTCAAATGCCAAAATACATCTCTGCAAAGAACTTGTTACAGGGATAAATCTCGAAACATACCTAAAAGTAGCTTTAGGAAAATTGCTCCAACCATCGACCTTGGTCTTCCTAAAGTCAACAACATATTAGTTACTAACTAGTTAACGGTGCAGCTATGATCCTAACAGGATAGATAAACGATTACAAGAAACCTTAAAGACCATTTAATCTAAATGTTCAATTTGTGGAAATAACTACAAAATTTTAATTAAAGGCCTTCATTAACTTATTGCAATCAAGAGAGTACAAACCAGCTTGAAGATCAAACATCTGTATGAGCATGAATGTAATATTTACACCAGCTACAGAAAATGGATATTCCCACATGGCTCTGACACCATCTTGCTTTCTGAGAAGAGCGTGGAAGGATTTCTGCAGAGAGACTTGTTAACCAAAGAGGACAGATAGAGAAGCCACTAAGAAAAGGTGAGAACTATAATGGCAAGTTGCATCAAAGACAACAAGCAGTCATCTGCAAACTATTGTGATAACTAGTAGAAGTCTTTTCAGTGGACCACAACTTGTCATGCCAAGAAGCTAATTATCCACAACTCTGGGTTAAAAGACACCTTTAAACTTCAACAACAAACATAATATGCAAAATTTTGTCAGAATATATTGAACTATTTATTTGGCATCAAGTGCTGAAATTATTGTTTGCAAACAAAAAATGGTTTTCTTCTTATGCAAAATATACTTTGTGATTTTTTTGCTTTGGGAACAAAATGGGACTTACAGGATAGGTTTTGGCAAAGAATAATAGATTTTCCAAAGATATGAAACCACCTCCTCTGTGGCACAAAAACCAAAAATCACTTGAAATTATAAAATTAGATGTAGGTAGTTAACTAAGCAAGACAGCTATTAAATAGGTAACACAAATATCGGTACCTGAAATCAGTTGATGGATCTTTTCCCTGCCATCCCATTTCCTTCCACTGGTTAGATATGAGACCATGGAGTTCAACTCCAGGATAAGCATAATACCAGAGGGCCCATAGTGCTTCCTACAATGTCTCATGATTGTAAAGATGTTAGGAATTTTTACTTATTCCAAGCAAGAAATTGACATTGTTTCTGGATGTTAATATTTTAGCAACTATCTTATAGTCTGAGTAAAAATTCCTAACATATTTGCTTGCAATAAGAAAAAAGTTTGGGTTTTTGACTATGCGGCAAGAGTTATTCAATTATCTGGTCAACCAAACAAAAAGAGAATTCTTTGAGAGCTTAGATGAAATTGACTAAGGCTAGCTAATAAGAACACTAACTGTCCTCTCAAGGCAAGCCACAATTGTTTAAATATGGCAAATTAGAAACCATAGCACCTGACCATTTACAAATTAAACACAATAGTGCGGTTGGTATCAGATTATGTACAAGTCTAGAAATTAAGTAAAAAGGCATAATATCTGCAGTACAAATTTCCAAAGCCATATACCAAATTGTTACCATTTGTATTAGAAGATTGAGAGTTTTTATTTGTGCACAACTAGAGTTAAAGTTTCTGTAATTGTAGTTAGTTTAAAGGATCATTTATTACTAGTTTAGAGATCATTCATTATGAGAAGAAATTTAAGGCTATTGGAATACTTTTTTCGAGATTTAAAAAGATAAATCTAATATCATAACATTTCATTTTTTTACTTATTATTGTGTTTATAGCTTGTTACAATAACAACAACAACAAAGTCATAAGTCTCAACTATTAGGGGTCGACAACATGAATCATTTGCCGCCATTGAAATAATTAGTTAAGATCTATGTTCATGAAATCTAATATAATTTTACATTGATTGTCAGTGACTTAATGCAACCCTCTGCTTTTTTGATCTGAGCTCGGGATCGGCATTGGTGGTGTTCATAGCTTATTGAAAAAAATAATTACTATAGTACCTGATGCTCTTTTTTTGAACTATCATAAGTAACAACAATTCGGCTTTGTAACCTCCGCAAACATTCCTCCTGCAAACACATCAAAAAGGTTAAAAGAGCTAGTTGAAGGTGAATAGATGATGAGATATGCAAAAGGCCTGATAGCTACTAACAATTTTATCTGTAAATAGGCAACACATCACTCTCCACTGCCATGGATGCATACAAAGGTGTGTATGTATCTCAGACAATATGAGAGAGAATTACTGACAATAGTCAATAATAAAAGGAGAAGAGACCATAAAGCCCACTATTTGTTAATAGCTTGCGTTCATGAGCGCCCGCACACACACATATATCAAATTTTCTTATCAACTATTGTGTCCATAGACGAAAAAATGGCCATAACACTCACTCCTAATCGTGACATTAGTTTTTATGACAAAGCATTGTGATACAATAGGAAACCTTTTTGTTCCATCAAATTTTTTTATGCAGAAAATTGATTGTTAATGCTAGTTGTAATTACCTGAGAAGGGGTTAAATTTAATAATAGACGGCCATCAATCTCTCTTCTTTGGGCACAAACGCATGCCAGACCTCTGCCAAGCCAAGCTGTTGATCCTGTCACGACTTCAGCTGTAGAAAACACAAGGTAATTAATATAAATTTATACACCTTTTCAATCTCCCAAAGATGAAAAATACTGTTTCTGATCAAGCAAATAAAGGCTTCTCGAAAGCATTGCACACGTTTAACCAATTTTTTAGCTAGCCTGAAAGAAGTACTGATGAAAGAAAATTCAGCGTAGAAAACAACATATAGTTTGGGACAAATTTCTGAGTCTCCATACAAAGCAATGCAAAAGGCGTCCGGTCGCTAAATCCACCTTAAAATGCCGTACAAATGTCGGAAATCATTGAAGATAGTACGCAGGTGCAGACAGACGAACGGAATGGGCATACGAGCTTCGTGTCATCCGAACTCACAGCGACACAAGTACAAGCGCATCGATTAACGAGCAGAGACGAGACGAGGGATGGCATACCGTGCGAGGAATGGCACCCGCTCCCTCGAGCCGGCCACTGCGACAACCTTCTCACCGCCACCAACAGCCCGCCCTTCCCGTCGACCACTCGCATCTCGACCACGGCCCGGCTCACGCGGAACCCCCTTCATGGAGCCAGTGTGTCCACGAATCCATCCGCTCAAGGTCAATCTATTTCTCCTTAGTTTTCGGTCAGGAACTCGGCAACGAAAGCGGAGGAGGATCGGCGAAATCGATCGAGGAGTTCGGAGGCCTGGATTAGGGAGAGGAAGAAGCAGGGGAGGAGAGATCGGGGGCGAATCGATGGCTTCTCTGCTCGCTCTTATATTTCCCGTTATGAATCTGTCGAGAGAAGCGGAGAGGGCGCGTTTCTTCTCTCTCTCTCTCCATTCTCGCCTCGCTCTCGAGACGGCGGATCTTTTATTTAATTTGATTCGATTAATGTTATTTTTGTTTTATTTATCGATGGGACTTAAAAAAATGAGTAATTACGTGCTATCCCCGACCTCTTTAATTTTTTTGAAACTTAAAAAAATATATTAAAATCTTAATAATTAAACAAATAAAATATTTAATTTCATTTATTATAGTATCATCGATTTTATCGGTGAAAAATATAATAATAACAAATATAGAAATGATACGAAAATAATAAGAAAAAATAATTTTAATATTTTTACTATATTTTTTTTTCTTAGTTGACTATTATAATTGTAGTGGATGATGATGGTATCCTAGAGGTAGAGTTCAGTGATTTTTGTGATTGTGAAAAAAATTATTGTGATCGAAAAAAATTATATAGTGATTGACGAGAATGACATAAAGATATATTTAGAGATGGATCAAGTGGAATCCTAGAGGTAGAGTTCAGTGATTTTTGTGGCCTTTTGTAAGGGCAGAGATGAGGAAAAGGATGAAGAGCAATGATAAGACGTGAAACATAAGGAGAAGAAGAAGGGGAACGACGATGATACTGTCGATATAAATGCAAAACGGTGCTGCTCTACTTTACATCACTCTGCATTTGCATCAATGCCAATGCAGAGGCATAATGCAACTATCACTCTACTCTACATCAATGTGCTCTACTTTACATCACTCTACATCATCTTTTTTTCCTTTTTGTCACTCGATATCTACATTGGTGTCGACACTCTACATTTGCGTCGATGCAACTATCGTCCTCATCTATTTTTTCATCTCCTTTTATCTTACTTCTTGTTGTCGCTCTTCGTTTTCTAACATTGCTCTATATCTATGTTAGTAGGATGGAAGGCCTTTGCCTCACCTCTTGCTAACATAATTATAGAGCTACCTCACTTGGGACATAGAAATTATGTTTTTGTTCATCATTTTTATATTATATATAGATATATTAGTATTTTTTTGTTAGTAAAATCGATGATGTTAGAATAAATAAGATTAAATATTTTACTTTCATAATTATAAAAATTTTAAATAAAAATTTTAAATCTAAGAATTAAGATTTCTAAGGGATCTAATTAGAAAGGGTAACGTGTAATTTGCCTTTTACAAAAAAAAAAATTTATGTATAACGACTCCGTTATTTGAACCCCTGAAAAAAATTTGGGTAAGCCTATTATGTTAATGTCTTTTAGCTAAGCGACGCCCGGTTAGGCACAACAGAGGGTTAATGAATTCTACCACAGCGCGAGGCTGACGCGTCCGTGAACGCGCCTTCGAGTTTTTGGATTGCCAATCATGGATATGGCTACTGTGACGTACCGTGTTCATTGCATGTTATCCTTCATGATAAAAAAAAAAGGGTCAAAGACTGTAAATTAATGTATAGCTTAGTTATGGGAAAATAGAAAGGAAAACTGCAAATAAGAAGGCCGTATAAATACGCGTCGGTCAACCCGAGCTTGAGTTCGCTGAGCCCGATCCAGGCTCGAAAGTGGTCACATCGTTATCATCACCAAACCTCTTGTACAAACGAAAAAAAAGGGGTGATGGAGACGGCTCAGGAGACCAACAAAAAGAGAGCCTCACTTGGTCGGTCAATATAAATAATGAAACCAAGCGGCACGCCGAGCACAATCTCGGCACGAGTGGGAGACCACATCTTGATTCCATCTAACTCGATGAATCAATGAGAGAAGAAAGAAGAAACTAAAAATTGATTCCATTTAACTATATCAGTCACCAAGTGGCAATAGTCTGAGATGGCAAATTCAGTGATTTAATGCATTTATCCTTCTAAATTTCGGAAGTATTTATGTCGCTACAAACTTAAGAATTTTACTGTAATTTATCAGAAAATAAAGGTATTTAGTTTTTGCATTTATCACAGACTGTACTGTTTTAGGGGTTTTTGTTAACCAATAATTCTTCTTATCTGATGTACCTAAAATGCCCCTCAAAAGTTTTTCCCTATACTTTTTTTCATTTGAATTTTCTCGAATGGATGGTTATTAGATTGTTTATTTTTTCTATTGTAGCTCTACCCAAGATTAAAAAAAAATTACTATACTTTTATTTGATAAATATAAAATATTAATTTACTATTTATATTTTTTTATTAATGTAAGTTTATTTTGAGAAATTTCACAAATTTTATTGTATGTTAATAATTGATATAAAATTTGTAAAGAACTCTGTTTTGTTCATTTAGTTTTAGAATAAAACAAAAGAGACATATAGGGACCATCCATCCAACAAATTCCAAATGAAAAATTAATGTCGAGGGCATCTTTTGATATTTAAATAACCTATAAAAAAACGAAACGGACTTGTGTTTTTTCGATACCAATTAATGGATCCATTTTCGTTTCTCACCTTCTCGCCTTTTTTTTCTCGTCCTCACTCGTCTTCCTTCCACCTGCTTATTCTTCTTCTTCCCCTCTGTCCCATCCCCATCAACGACGCCACGGAGAGCATCCGATGGCGGCAACACAGAACCATCCTCGCCCGGCCGGCAGCAGGCCCCACGGGCGTTGCTGCAGCCCTTGCGCGAGCTTGCGCTGCTTGGCAAGTAGTTGCCCTCACCAGAGGCCGCGCCACCTAACAGGCAGCATCCCCCAAGGCGGCGTAGCACCTGTGAAAGCGCTTGTGAGCGGGGCAGTACCTGGCTGCGGGAGCGCCTGCGGCCACTGGTTGGTTGCGAAGGACGTGGACATCCGTCCCCGTCATGCACTCTGGTCGTGAAGGATCGATCATGGTGTCAGCATCTCAGATGCGCGACCTCACTCCTACGTCCAACATTTCATTACTTGGAACATATTAACATTTAAAAAGCATATATTTATATATACTAAAATCTGCAAGCGTAAATGCACTAGTATCAAATTTTGAAGGGAGAGAAATGTAAGAACCTATTTAATATATTTTTCTTTCAAGACCCGAATCCTCTCCTCGGATTCTGGACAGTGGTCATGTAGCCACTGACATGCACATGATCATTGTACCTTTTATTATTATCACCGGCTGACTGAGTGTCTCATGTTACTCTGGTGTTTTGCACCAAAGAGATG
Organism: Musa beccarii; assembly: GCA_024322285.1. Taxonomy (NCBI): domain Eukaryota; kingdom Viridiplantae; phylum Streptophyta; class Magnoliopsida; order Zingiberales; family Musaceae; genus Musa; species Musa beccarii. The sequence goes on from CM044394.1 coordinate 56,709,931, forward strand.
GAAAATGTCACCCCTCACCAATCTAGATCTAACTTGGAACCAACATGCATTTATTCCCGAAATATTCTTCTATGCCCAGTCCCGTGCAACAGAGATCAAACTATTGAGATGAGATAAAACATGCAAAGAGCCAACAAATGGTACGGCAAAATTGATCTCATGCAAGACCAATGCATCTGATAAGTATTAATCACAGTGGTCATAGTTTACTTAGAAGAAGAGCAACTTTGAAGTTTCATATACCACAGTATGGCATCTACAGCAGAACATAGGTAAATGTTGAACCAAGATTTCTTTCTATTAGAACAGAGAAAGCAAAAAATTCTGAGGAAAGCAGAAAAAATTCCACAAGAACAGATTTGAATCGACTGACCTCTTTTATGGACCACAGTAAGGCTCCCCAGCCGAAAAGGTAACCCAACAGTAGAGATTGAAAGCAAAGCTTCACCTTAGGCGCAATCATGGAATTCACTGGTAGGTGGGTAATCACTGGCTACCAACTTTCTTGGTTGGCATGCAGAGGTTGTGGGGTAGGAAGACCTCCACAATTTGTTCTTCCAGAGAATACTGTCAAATTTGATGCTTTTATGCAGGTCTTAATCCAAACTATGAACACATAAGAAAAAGAAACTTCAATGCTTTTGATTTGTCTGTAAGATATTCATCTATGTAGAACTCACTAGCTGGAAGATTCATCCAGTCAATCCCAAATACTATAAATATTTCAATTTGTCGTTGCAGTGGTCCAGATTTAAACAGACTTTGGTCAGCATGATAGTGATGTAACTCCATTGGTGAAGTAACTTAAGCAGCAGACTGGAAGAAAGATGTCATTCATTTGACCCAAGACCATGATTATATAGGCTTCAATGTTGCAATCTCCTGAGTCCCATTTAGCTTCAAATTATTAGACCATGTCACATGCAAACCATTTCTTTTCTTTCTTTTCATTATTTGCTAAATTTGACTGCTGAGCAACTACCAGAATTTTCTCCAAACACAATTCCATATAGCTAGTCTGAAGTCAAATGCTTTAGCACAAGACACCATCATAGCCAAACAGAACCTGGAATATCATTTCAATGCTAGCTCATCTAAGAATAATCTTTGGTTACTATATTTTACAAGATAACATAGGAGAGGCTAATAGGTAGCTAGATGCCATGAAGATGCTGAAAGAAAAGCAAGGCTCATGCGTCAAAAGATACCAGTAAACAAAGGCACGCTTACTTGCAATGTTGTCTTCATGACAGCATAAACTTTGAGGAAATCTCAGGAGCACCTGAGAAGTACATGTTAACGTGTTAAACAAGAGAATCAAGAACATGATAGTTTGCTATATTCCGAGGTCATTAGGTTGTCAATTTGGGGGCATCCTGACACATGAAGAATAAAGTAATAGGAGATATATAATAGCCAAAATATCAGATGCAACGAGACATCTGTCTAATTTGGAGCAGCTGAGCTGCAAACTCCTACTCTAAGGAGAGATATAAAATCAGAAGTATTGCATCAATGGGGCAGTATGCGTTTTATCAGAAGCTACATATGTCACAGTCAGGATTGTCATGAAAATACTTGAATCCATGAACTGTAAATCTTTGTACAGGTCATCGAGAGGAAAGCACGAGTTTTTGCAGATTTTCATGGAGTAGTGGTTCATCTCAGCCATCACAGCCAATAGGTTCATTGCAGCTGCTAGCTGCAGACTGTTTATAACGAAAGGATCCATTGTTCTCAACATACTCCTGAATCGTGATGATACTTCTAAATTTTGTTTCTTGCAGAAAGACTTACTATCATGATATTCCTGTTCATGACCTTCTGGTTACTTTCTAAATATTTCATAGCGGCTTTTCCCTGTTCTCACGGGAAGAAGTGTATTCGAGATCATAACAACTTTGTTTTCCTGCATGCAGATTCAAATGTCAGATTGTCAATGTGTTGAAAGCAAAGTTATTAATATGGGCTGCCAGAATTTGCAATGCAATCCATGAGTTATTTCACAGGCATGAACCTAAAATCCCTACTCTACTACCGCTATCTATTATTCACCAGAAGCTAACTTAATAATGGTTACATTTATTTAACTGTACCACTGATCAAAGTAAAGCAACATATCATCCTTAATAAACTACAGTCTTGAATTACTAAATCACTATCTTATATCATCTCAGTGATTTCAAAGATTCTCTTCAGAAAGAAACATATAACGATGATGTTTGCTTGTAAGAAATCTCGATCTTCCTTAATAAAGAACCCTTCCTCAAAACACTTACATGCTACATGCCAATCTCCTGAAAGGCTGGCCATGGAGAGGCCAAAAGGTTTTCCTCGATAAAGTTGAGAAAATTCTGTGGTAGGAAATACAAATTTGGCCCTTGTGTCACATGACTGCGATGCTGGCTAAACTTCCATTGGGGTTAGGTCAAGGTTTACCTCATAGTAATGTAAAATTGGTATACAAATCTTTAACCAAAATTTTCCATTAATCTAGTGGTTTCTTTAGGAGTCGTAGAAAAACACAAACTAGAGTGCAAGGGAAAAGGTCAAAATTATGTAAATCAAGAAAAATCTTTGCTGGTATTATCTGCCTAAATTTTTTTTAGAAAGATTACTAGTAATTAAATCAAATAATTTCTGTTGAACCACTAAAGAAATAATTGATTAGCCATTATCTTTCAAAAAAGTCATAAGAAGTTAATTATCACACCTTGTTTCCTTTTCAACAGTCACAATGGTAATAGGACAGGACACTAAAGAATTCATAATCCAAAGTTTCACCACTGAAAGCAGTTTCCCAGAGTCCTTTCAGTAGTAAAGAATATTTAATCGCTGGATACAGGGTTCAACTTTTCCATCTTCTCTCTACTACTCTTCTTTACTTCTCAGGTTCTATTGTTGATTCTCTATATCTATGTAAATGCTTAAATTTAGATATTTGCTAGTTAAACCAACAAAGCGACATGAATCTTGTCATTGCTTGTATATAAATTGGCCTTGTTCCTATCAACTTAATTTTTGGGAAAAGGTTACCAAAGTCATTTTCTTGCCTTGTATTGGAGCAGAGAGTTCGAATGCTAACTGTCACGACCCGACCTGGGCTAACTAGCCTATTAACTTCATTTTGATCTATCAACCACTGGCCAAAATGCTTAAACTGAAGTTGTTAGTAGTACACTCATCAGGCCCATATAAACCAATCTTAGTCCCACCGAGCTTCCGATGTGGGACTATTGGACTAAACTTTACAATCTCCCCACTTAAACGACTTGACATTCAAGGCCAGATCGACCCTAGCATGGTGCATGTGAGGCAAGCCTATGTCGTTGAGTTCTTCGACTTCATCCACAGGTAGCCTTTTCCTACTCAAGCCTACCTCACCATGCCCGAATACTAGATCGGCTCTGATATCAAATGTCACGACTCGACCTGATGGGCTAACTAGCCTATTAACTTCATTTTGGCTTATCAACCACTGGCCAAAATGCTTAAACTGAAGTTGTTAGTAATACACTCATCAGGCCCATATAAACCAATCTTAGTCCCACCGACTTCCGATGTGGGACTATTGGACTAAACTAGGGGTGTTACACTAACTCTTTTATTTTTTCCTTTAATGTTTGATACAATATTCACCGACAGACAGACGGGTCTTTGTACAGAGCCCATTGACCTTAGCTTGCAGATTAGTTTTGCACTAGCATCCAGGTTTCAAGCCCATGTGTCCATCTAGCTTGCACATGAGGAAGGATGTCAGAGCTTACATATGAATTGTACTCTTTCCTATCAGCTTAAGCTTTTGCAAGCAAGTGGTTCCTAATTCATCATTGGGTCAATTCGTTTTCAATTAATTAACCCAAAATCCAATTGGATTTGAGCACATATCAATGATGTAATATGTGGAAGATGAGATCATCATTAAAGATATAGCACCAGAACGAATAGAACAAGTAAAATACATCTCCGTATGAACTGTCGGAAAGCTTAAAAACTACTGAAATGATGCAAAAAGCTCTTTAATCTTCTGAAAGCAACGTATTAAGAAAGTGAGATTAGATCTTGTGGATGCAGCACGCGAAGAATAGGAATAAGTAAACATCCTAAAATTGAAGTTCGAAAACACATTTCTTGCACTTGAAACGCATTCTAAAATCCCTAATTACCTTAATCCAGAAAAAAAAGAGGAAATTTGATATCAAATAGATAATAGCTCGCACTTACCTTTTGTACAATGGTTATTAGACCCTAAGAAAATTGACTCAATGATCACGCACGAATAACCTGCAAAAACCTAAAAATGAGCAAAAAAAAATGCAAAGATTCAAAAATAGGAGCACGCTAAACAAATTCGCAAAGGAATCCAAAATTTCACCTGGCGATTGAGGATATAGGATTATAGCGCGCACGGAAAACATCAAAGAGCTCTTTGGTACTTGCAGTTGTGGGGATCGTAGTGCACCACCTCGCATTGGTTCTTCGCCCCCGGCTCACACGCCCTCGTAACTTGGGTCACGGCGGCCGCCCGATAGAAAGCGAGCTCGACGCCCCGGAAGCAGTCGGCACCGAACTGCCGTGAGTGCTGCCGTGCCCCCGGCGCCGCGTCCTCTGGCTTCTCCAGCCAACTCATCCGGGGCAGTGCCCGAAGAGGGAGTGCGAACCCGGTCCCACATTGCGCCTCCTCAATTGTAAATGGACGCTTCTTATCTCGAGAAATGGTTGTGGCCGCCTGGCACAAAATGACACGCGAACGTGTTACGAATCGGTAAGAGTCAACATACATAATGTCACCAATTCAATTAAAAATAAACAAACTATTAAATTATTATATATATATATATATATATATATAATTCGACTCTTTTCATCCGTAGATTATCTTTTTAATTTCTTTTTTTTATCTCACATACATAAATATTTTCAACGGACGATTATAATTATCAAATTGCATGTTTCCATCTTATAATAAATCAAGATTTCGACCTATATGTTGTGGTAGTAAAAAAAAAAGCATGATTCAACTGAAAGTTCATATAAGATCTTAGATGTTCTAGTCACACATAATCAAGATTCTAAAATCATTTCATATAGTTTTAATTTTTTCTTTTAATTATAAAACTATGATTGGATTTGCAAAAGAGAGTGACAAAAGTGATGGACATATAGAAAAGGAAGAAATAGTAGTAGTCGTAGACAACGCTAATTATGTGAATAGAGTTTGTGGTGGTAAAGTTGAGGATGGACTCTACTTGAAAGCGAGAGAAGGGGAGGGTATAACGAGAGTTATGATAACGGCAAAAAATAATTAGAGGATGGAAGGGTTATAGGGGAGGCTGACAATTGGGAGAACATAAAATAACAAGATGAGAGAAATCCAGTGACCACATGTATATAAGAATTTTAATGAAAATATAGGAGGTGGCGAGAGGGTGAAGTAGTCGAGGAGGGAAGGATAAAAAAGCAGAGAAAAAAAAAGAAAGTTTTATATGGTAAAAGCAAAAGAGAGGAATATCAAACCAATCGATTAAGGTCGGTAGGAGGATGAGAAAAATAAAAATAATCATACAACTCATTTGTGGGTTAACTTTTGTTTTTTGTTTTCCTAAGCATCTCGGACCCCTTGGTTCGATTCAGTTCGATTTCACAATTGATCAGTTTCCATTAATTTTGATCGTGTTCTAAATTGTTGGTCCTGCAACAAGAAACATCTGGTGATATTTCCTACGGATACCAAATCAGCTCATCCCAAGCCAAAATGACGGCCCGGCGTACGTGGTGGTTTTGGTGAGAGGCTTTAAAGCGGCATTGGGTTGAAGGAAACAATCCGTCATTCTTAATTAGCTCTGTTTGCAGTGGTCATCTTTTACGTGTCGGGAATTCTTCCAATGATGCTGCCAGTTCACGACAATGGCTTGTAGGGGGGATAGGTGACCTTTGCTTCTCTTGCAACACAAGTTCCTATACACTCTTTACCATCATTTTACCAATGTTCTTTTCTTGAGTACGCCACTTTAATTCACTTCCACATGAACGTGGCTTAACATCTAAACTCAAGTAAACGAAGAAGGCATTGATGACGTCCTTAGTTCAGAGACATATCCGTGATCCATCCAGTTCCTGTCAGCTTCATAGTTGAACTGAAGATGGCAGATTTTTCAGCGTAGAGGCCTTCTGTGACTTCTTGGGTTCATTAAATTTGCAGCGGATGGACCTCTGGAACAAAATCGTTTGGATATGCGGAGGATGGAAGTAATGTGTAAGCTGAAATCACCACCAGAAATCCTTGCAGCTCTCTCTCTCTCTCTCTCTCTCTCTCTCTCTCTCTCTCTCTCTCTCTCTCTCTCTCTCTCCACCTTCTGACTATATTATCGCAAGACCACTCCGTTTGTTCATCACATCAGCTCTTCCTTTCGCCATCATCACACTGAGAGGAGGAGAAGAATAAACAGAAGAAGAAAGGACAGAAATGGCTTCCCAGGTGCCTATGCTCGCCCTAGCCATCTCCCTCTGCCTCCTCGCCACTTGCATCGCCCAATCCCCGGCTTCCTCCCCCTCAAACGCGCCGCCAACCATGGTCACTCCCCTGACAGCCTTCGCCGCGCCTCCAACCACACCGTCTCCCCCTCCCGCTACCGTCCCCCGCCGACGGCTATCTCATCCCCCTCCACACCACCTCCGGTTACCACCCCGCCGCTCGCCACCCCACCTCCGGCCTTGGTCCCCATTGCGACGTCGCCACCGCCCGCACCGCTGGCTCCAGCAGTTGCTCCAGCTCCCCTAACAACGGTGTCCCCTGCACGGCCTCCGAATGCAGCGTCGCCAATTTCGTCGACGTCCCCGACGAGGCCGCCATCTCCTAGTCCCTCTGCTTCTGCGACTCCGGCCGATGGCGGTTCCAGGGCTTACGTGCATGGCGTTAGCATGAGACTGACAGCGTTCCTGGGAGGACTTGTGTTGCTTCTGTAGAGGTTACTCAAATTTGGTGCTCTGAGTTCATGGATTCTACGCATTATTTGGTTGAATAGTCTTTCTACTTCATGTTCTTGGTCGTTTGACCATTACCTTTTGGAGAAGATTGATCAGGCTATTGCAACCACGGGATTTGTTGAAGACGAAGGATGATGAGCCACTTGGAAACTTTTATATGTTTTTTCCTTTTGTTAATATTCACGTTGTAAACTTTACATTGTGATTAACATTGGTTACTTTGAGTTGAAATTATTGTTAAATACCTAAACTATTTTAATATTTTTTAATATAATTATCTAAAAAATAGTAATATCATTTTAAGTTTTAATTAATAATAAAATGGTTATTGGATGATGGAGATTTTTCTTGTTTCTTATTTTTTAGGATGATATATATATATATATATTAACTTTTACATTTTCAAAGAAAAGAAAAACTAAAGTTAGATTTAAAGAAATAAATACCAAACTCATTTGGAAGGTTATATACGTAATTTCGTATAAACACGCTAGCGCGGGCGGAGGAGCAAGTTTGTTGCGGACGCTTCACCACCTCTCGTTGCAGCTTTAGTGGCGCCGGTGACACTCGTACGATTCCCTTCCACTTCTCCATCGCTCGGCTGCCTCGGCACACCCAAACGGCGCCCGCACTTCCCATGGCCGCGACGACCTCCCCCTCTTCCTTTTCACTCATTCGTCTTCATCCCTTATCCTCCTTCCCCTCCTCTCTCCGCCGTTGCCGCCGGACGATATCGACATCTCGTTGTCGAGCCATGGCCCCGATTGTCGCATCAATCGACTACACCCGGGAGGAGGAGATCGTCGTCGTTGGCGCCGGAATCGCCGGCCTCGCCACCGCTCTCTCCCTCCACAGGTACTTTGTCTCCTCCCCCTTCCGATTAGTGGTGGGCTTACGAGATTGTCCGATCCTAATGCAGGCTCGGGGTTGGTTCGGTGGTGCTGGAACAAGGAGAATCGCTCCGGGCCGGAGGCACCTCGCTGACGCTCTTTAAGAACGGGTGGCGCGTCTTGGATTCCATCGGCGTCGCTGACGAACTTCGGGCTCAGTTCCTTCAGATCCAAGGGTACGATTTGAACCCTAAGGATGGCCTTCTTTGGGGGGAAATATTGCTTTGATTTCGATGTGTTGTTGCGTCTGAACTCGTTGATGGTGTCAGCTTCGTACAGGCTGGTGATGAGAGCGGATGATGGAAGAGAGCTTCGGTCGTTCGTGTTTGAAGAAGAAGTACCAGGGTAACGGCTGTGCTGTTGTTCTAGTTACAGTAATTTGTGGAATTTGGTTCTGATGGTGCTCGTCTGATGGTCGACGCAGGCAGGAAGTTCGAGCAGTAGAGAGGAGGGTGCTGCTCGAGACTCTAGCTAGCCGATTGCCACCAAACACGATATCCTTCTCGTCCAGATTGAAATCCATTATAAAAGAAGGAAATCATGGGTCATTGCTCGAACTTGAAGATGGTGGCCGCATACGTGCAAAGGTACATAGTTGAAAACCTTCGAATTAGAAGGGTTCTGCATTGGATTAGTGCTTGGTTTCATGCATAATGTTCTGATTTGAAGAAGCTTCAAAGTCACTAATGCTTAAAGTTGCGAAGTCATATATTTTAGTTGAAACAGAATGTGTGGATACGTTCAGATTCCCTCCAAATGTGCAGACCATATACTTCCTTTCTCATTCGAATGATTCTTGGGGAAAATGCATGTTCCAGGACTTCTATCCCACTGTTTATCACTAAACTATGCATGTAGCTTTATTTATACTTATGAACCTTTTTATAACTTTCTGAATAGCTCTCTCTCCTCAAGGATTGCCCATGTCATCCTGTGGAGCTGCCATTGCATGTTTATCATGTTCAATGGAATATATTATGCCAACTTGGTTAAGGGCCTACAGGCCTCTTCCTGTGGCAAGGCGATACTTGGTCTTGGCCAAAATTCGGTGGAAAGGATGCATAGAATTTTATGTAATTTTAATTGGCTACATAATGTACCTTTTGGATTGGTTCTACTTGTCTGGAATGTTCTATTTAGTGCCAACTGAATTTTATAAGCACACATTATTGGTTCTGTTATTTAGTTAATGTTATGCAATATATTCGAAGTATTATTGTGGCTCTTGAGTCTTGACTATATAATTATATACAGTTATTTTAGCACAATTATGTTTTGCAAGTTTACATTTTGTCTAGTACTTTTTTAAACTCTAAAATGAAGTGTGAAAAAGTTTTATTTATTTGTATTCAAAACAAGTTCTTTAAAGTACCTTTTGTCCATGTAACTTGTGATTACTTCGACTAGTAGTAAATTAATAAGAGTGTACAAAAATAACACTAGTATGCAAGAGATCCAACTTGATCGGTGTAGTTTGTAAATTATGTATACGTTAATTACTGCCATTATGTTTTTAGATTTGGATACCACAGTTACTCCTTTTTGCCTTTTGCTCTGATCCATCTGTCCTTGGTTCAGGTGTTATGGCTATTTTGTTTGTCATTGATGTTGTTTCTTCTATTCTTTTGCTTGTTTGTTCACAGAATACTAGACTTGTAGATCATTGTTGACCTTTGTAATTGTATACTAAAAACATGCAACCATCAATGGAAAACAAGCAATTTCTTTCAATCAGTTGGGTTAGCTGCAATTTTTTCTACTATTACCGAGGGTCAATATTTTTAAAGAATCAACTTTGTGAACAGTAATAAGAATTTTATGTGTTAAATCCAAAGTCACAGAAGACAATGGAAAAATAGTGGCAGATGGTTTAGATATGAGATCAGTTTAGAACCCGTACTAGGAAAGCTAATTTCAGTGAAAAGTGATGCAGTTCCATTAGCAGCAGATTCCAATTTTTTTTTTTTTTACAAAAATAAAGATTAGCTTGCCGAGATTCTGGAGATTATTTTTAAACAAGTCAAGTGAAAATAATCAGGGAACCAATATTGTCAAGTGTTAACCTCATTTATATTAAATAACTCACAATATCAAGTTTTTAAAAATACAAGGTACTCTCAGCTATACAATAACAGTTCCTATATCTGTATCCTGCCCATAAAGTAAAAGTAAAATGTATTGGAATCTAATTTAATATAAATGAGGTTAACACTTGACAATATTGGTTCCCTGATTATTTTCACTTGAATTGTATAAAAATAATTGCCAGAATTTCAGCAAGCTGATCTTTAGTTTTAAACACGTGTTTTGTACATATTAATGTTCTGTTCCTTATTTATTGAAGCAATATCATGTCTATTTATTTTGTTTCCTTGGAGAAGTCAGAGACTTATTTGGCGTATGCACTTTATATTAACATTGTCAGGTGCTTGGTTGTTTAACAGATAGTTATTGGCTGTGATGGAGTCCGTTCACCAGTAGCAAAATGGATGGGGTTTTCAGAACCCAAGTATGTGGGACATTGTGCCTTCCGTGGCCTCGGAATATATCCTGGTGGCCACCCATACAAAGCAAAAGTGAACTACATCTATGGAAGGGGTCTTCGTGCTGGTTTTGTTCCAGTTTCTCCCACTAAAGTTTATTGGTTTATCTGCTTCAACAGGACATCACCAGGTCTGCATGCAAAACTTTGCTCGTTATGTCATTTTGTTTACTTCAACTTTCCAATTCTAAAATTCTTGTCTTGATTGACTGTCTTGGATTTCTGAAAAGATCTGTTTCTGCTGATTATACATAATATTTTCTCAATAAGGTTGAGTTAGCATTATCTCGAATTATCATGTTAAATTAGGTTTAATTCTTGAGAACCTTATATGTTATCATCATCTTAGTGTCATACTGCTTTTGGTTTTTCTATATTTCTTTTCACTTTCTTTTGACAAGAAATATTAGAATATGACACCTTGAATCAAATTATGGAGTAAATTAAAAGAGAAGAAAATCTATAACGAACAATAAAAGTACTCATATGAGACATCTGAATTGTGATAGGTGAGCGTTCTTTGATTTAATGAATAACATATTCTCACATTGTAAATTCTGAAACAGGGCCAAGGATCAGTGACCCATCTGTTCTGAAGCTAGAAGCTCTCAATCTTGTAAGAAGCTGGCCTATGGAGCTACTGGATGTCATGCAGAATACCCCAGATGATTCAGTTATCAAGACTCCGCTGGTTGACCGATGGCTTTGGCCAGGTCTTACCCCGTCAGCCTCATCAAATGGGGTGGTGGTGGTCGGTGATGCATGGCATCCCATGACTCCCAATCTCGGTCAGGGAGCTTGCTGTGCACTAGAAGATTCTGTGGTTCTGGCCAAAAAATTAGCGGCTGCTATCAGGGGTGGGCAGGACTCAGTGGATGCAGCAATGCAGGACTACAGCCAGGAGAGATGGGCACGTATTTTTCCATTGACGGCACGTTCTAATCTTGTGGGTTCTCTGTTGCAGTGGGACAACCCTCTGGTTTGTGCTTTTAGGAACAATATCATGGTCCCAAAGCTTGTGAGTTTGGGTCCATTCTTGGAGCACACAAATTTTGAGTGCGAGATGTTGGAGCCAGTGGCATCAGGCTGATCTACTTTGGCTGTGATTACAATCACAAGGTACCATCTCTTCATGTTGGTTGGCTCATCATATCCAAACAGATGATAAAGATTAGAAAACTATTCGGACCTATTGTTGTATATATTTGGCATACAAATTTTCATCACTAGTCACAAACTGCAAATGTTGTGTTAAAAGAGGGAAGCTTTAGCTTAATGTCAGATGAACCAAGAAGTTTGTCCCATGCATGCCCTACATTACATTTGTACCATATATTTAGATTTCTTCATGATAACCTTTTTTCAATTCTCGTGGCAAGCTTTGTTAAATTACCATTTTAGATCCTCTAGTACTGATTAATTTTTCTAATCTTGCGGCTTTGAGATCCTTGCTGTATTAGATTAACTATTAAAGGCTAACTTACAATAGCTCTTGTGCAATATTACAGATGCTGTTTCTTTTATCCCACCAAGCCAAGATATCTAGTCACCTATTATTGAGCATGTTCTGAGAAGACTGCCCAGCGATTGTGAAATTCTGGTAGTTTTTTTTATGCATGCCAACATTTTTAGAAGTTAACAAGATGTTTCTGTATCATGATTTCGGTAATCTTCATTGGTAGTCAAATTCAGATGCTATATGTTAGATTCCAACGAAAACTTACCAGGCCATATCTTATGCTTTCCTGACTCCATTCCAAAAAATTGCTGTGGAATTTATTAATGGTTTATGTTGACTTCGTATATATTCTGGGGATGTGTTATTTCTTAGCCCAAGAAGTTTTTATTTTTTCTTCCTTCCGCAAAGCACGCATGATGTATCTCATTGCCTATACGCTCAATAACGACCTGTGACGGATTAACCTGAGGCTTTTACTTTAAATATGGATTAGCATTGACAATTGTCAAGAGACTAATAAGCTCATATGCATTTGAATACGTTATAATAAATAATTTTAGATATATGGATTTTAGTACTTGCTGGTGACTCGATTTCTTATATATACGTTATAGTATTTGTTAATACATTCGTTTCTATCTCTTGATCTTCTTATATATCAGTATACTATTTGCCCTTTTTTTTTGTTAGATAGCAAGAGAGAGAGAGAGAGAGAGAGAGAGAGAGAGAGAGAGAGAGAGAGAGAGAGATGGCCTTCCTATGCAGATACAATGTAAAAAATTATTTCCTTTGAGAGAACGTGATTAAATTTAATCAAGAAATCTAATAAAAATATAATTTTAAAAATACAAGGATTTTATAGAAATAAAACATGTAATCACGTTGGTCACTATCGTATGACAAAATTTTACCCACCTAAGGGATGACCTTGAGAAGATGTCTCAATATATGATATATCATTTAGTGGTTAAAAAAATAATTAAAGATTAGTGATCCAAACAGTCAAATATTAATCTATAATATAGAAATGTCTAAGTCATTGACAATGAGAAAAGGCAAAAGAAGGAAAGGAAATGAAAATTAATGCATTATATAGAAAATTCCAAATTATTAGTTGGGGAACACAAAAGAAACAAAGAAAGAAATAAAAAACAGAAAAAGAAACTATGAAAAGATAAACACGGTCATTATTTGTAACTATTACTAATCTATATAATAATTTTAAATCAATTTTGATTTATACTTAATCAAAAGAGCACCTCTATTTAAACCAATTTTAAATCTATATAATCTTTATATTTTCCAAAGAGCACTTCTATTTGCCATAATCCCTTATCCCTTTGATAACACAATTGGAGTAATATCTGATTATATCCTAAGACCGATTGATAAGGTGAACTGTAGACGTACGGTGTGTTTCACATCACCACTAAGACACTGTGAGCGTATTCAAAAAGATAAATTGACTCAAAATTCAATAGCAACTAAATCACATATAAAAATAGGATCTCAAAAAATTCTCTTTATTGATTTAGGAATAAAAATAATGAAGATAGAGAGAATTCTACATCAATTATAATATCTTTGAATAGACTTATAATGTTTTGAAAAATACTATAATCTCAATAAAAAATATTATAATCGAAAAACTAGGTCACTTTATCCTATGAATCAGTCCACCAAAGATGACGAAAGTTACAAGTATCTCTTGACAAGAGTATTAACAAAGGGCGACATCAATTGATAAATATGAAAAAAAATTGCAGCCGAGGGGCTTTTTGGGTAATTCGTCCAATAAAAAAAATACCCATCCTACTTTTGGTAATTAGCACGTGTTTTCTATTGTGAACCCAAAGGCGGCGCCCACGACCGCAAGCCCATGGATCTATAGAATTGCCGAGGGTCGTAAATGGAGCCTCCATAGTCCCTCTTTCTTCCCTCTCTGTTCAAGAGCCATCCTACGGAGGAGGGAGACGACATCTCCTCCATCGCGGAGTCCGTGGACGGCGCGATGGCGGCGGAGGAGGACGTCCGCTTAGAGGTGGAGGCCGTCCAGGCTGTCTATGGCGCCGATTGCATCGTGATCCGGGACTTCCCGCCCCATGTTGCCGTCCACATCAGGCCTCGCACCGCCGAAGATTCGTCGCAGCAGGTGAACCCTCCTTCTTCCTCTAGAGCTGTTATTCCTCAGATATTCATTCGGGGAACCAACGCAGTATTCCTTCTTCCTAATTCCTTGAGATGGGGTCGGTAATTTTCCATGTGGTTCTTGCATATATCTTCGATGGCTATTCGTAGACTTGTTATTGTCACGATTTCGCTCAATTTTGATCGGGACTCTGTTCCCCCTCACTGGAGGAATGGGTGGTTCGGAGAAAGTTGTTGATCCTTCCGGAGTTACGGAAATCGCTGGCTTCTCTTCTTAAGCATGAGTAAGAAGGGACAGAAAGAGGGGCATCCTGGAATTCACTAGAAACAAATCTCTGACAATGCATGCATGAACTTAGTTAATTTTTATGGTTTTACTTCTTGATAAACTCATCAGATTCTTGTTTCAATTGCATGAATTGCTAAATTTACGGAAAGTCCTAAGCCATGAAATCATTAGGGACACTTCCTCATTTTTTTGACCAAATTTATCCTGTATCTTTGTAGGGTAGAGCCAATTACAAAGTATTATAAGTTTTTTCTTGTTCCAAATTTCATACTAGGAAGCAACACTAAAAGACACTAGTCTGATGCAAAGCCATTCAAGTCAAAATTTATTTCTCATGTCAACAACATGCCACCAGATAGGTATGGTCTTATTATCAATGCATGTAGGTCATGTTTATATTCAGTGCAGTGGTCTTTATATGACATTGTTTCTTTGACATTTGCGTTTAAAGGTATATAATTCTATACATCTCCATGCCTATAATTCAAGAGAACTGTGCAGAACCTTCTTGATAACTGAAGTTTCCATTGTGGATGGATAGGACGTTGTAGTTTAATTCATAGTTAAGTAGAACTCATATTTGGACATTTTAGGACATGATACAGTTTGGCTATGAGGTATGTTGCTTAGCTCGGTTCATAATACTTGAGGGTGGAATTGGTTGCCTCTTTCATTGGATTGAGGTAAATAGTGGAAAATTTAGTTGCTTACTAGATTACATTAGATGATATATGTTTCTTTACTGTGTAATTAAAATATGGTTAATTGACTTTATAAAAATTGTAATGGAATCTAAAAGCTGTTTACTGTTTAAGGTTTTGTTGTTTTTAGATTTTCTTGAAGGATTCTTGAGTAAGAATGTCTATGGATTTTATTTGTTATTTGTTTTATTTTTATAGAATTAACTAACATTGATGAGATTGGA
The DNA here is from genome assembly GCA_024322285.1 of Musa beccarii. Lineage (NCBI taxonomy): Eukaryota > Viridiplantae > Streptophyta > Magnoliopsida > Zingiberales > Musaceae > Musa > Musa beccarii. Next base: position 56,725,171 of record CM044394.1, read on the forward strand.
ACCCTGATTCTAGCATTCTAGATCATATAGCATAATGATCTGAATATAAAATTATCATGAATTCAAATGAAAAGCCTGGATTTCAGTTCTAAGGGTGAAGGGAACCCTTCGCTTTTGTATTATACCTACTGTCTGTTCTCTTCCATGAGTAGAAGGGACAGAAGGGCTCACTGGAGGAATGGGTGGTTCGGATAAAGATGTTTCTAATTTGTAGTCAAATCAACCATAGATTCTAACATCAGCTGAGATGTTGATAATAGAAATAGATCTTTTCAGTTTCTTGGGCTTCTTGTACACTTTTAACTATTTGATGGCTAGAAGCTCTCATAACATCATGACATTTCTTGACTAGAGCAATTTTTTTTCCTTGCCTTGTAAATCCTTTTTGCCCTCTTGCTGAGTTGGATTGTTGATGTGTTTCCATATTTTTTGTTATATCACATGCAAGTCATGCCTTGCTGATCTTTTCATGGGAGATTTATGTTAATGTATGAGTCACTCATTTTGAGTAGCCGATTAATCCTACTTGTTAATGTCTTTATGAGCACCTTTTTGGTTTCAGTATCTGTAATCTGTTTCATTTCAAATCGAAACTTTTCTTGCTCATATTGAAAGTCACTATTACTAATACTTGCATTTAATTTGCTGCAGTTTGTGGAAGTCATCCTTGGTATTAAAGCATCTAATCAGGTACAGTGAAACTAATAGGATTTCCTATATCTAGCATATCCATACAGTCGCTGGTCAATTTAGAAAAGGTTGTCTCCTTCAGCATGGCATTGAAATATGAATTGATAAATTATAGATATCAGTTATTTCATTTTTCAAGCTTGGGTCTTTTTGCAGTGAAACAAACTGCTTGTTGAATGTGTCTGGTCCTTTTATGATTGTTGTACAAAGTAAAGCCAATCGATTCAATAGGAGCAAACATATTACTTTTATGATATGGCCCAGGTTTTTTGTAATCATGTGGGAGAACTATATCCTAGGAATTTTTGCATCACATTTCATTTTTTCTCTGTTTCCCTTTTGTTAACCTAAGTTCACCACAAAGTGAATTCATGCTGTGATTGAATTTTGCATCACATTCTATTTTTCTTTGTTTTCCTTTTGTTAACCTAAGTTCACCACAAAGTGAATTCATGCTATGATTGAAAGTTGTGTTTCCAGTTATGATAATTTTTCTTCTATTACAGTATTCATGTATGATGATCCTCTTGTCACTCGTGATCTTTTAAGTTTTTTTTTTTTCTTCTCACTTTAGGTTTAATTATTTGTCTTCCAATATGAAACTTGATATTCACATGAAACTTTAAGAATTAATCTTTACCAAAAAGAATGGATGAAACATACTTCTTGATTAATCCACATGCAAGTATTAACTATGATTGATCAGTTAACTGCTTCTTTTAGCATATAATGCACTCAATCTCCTTTTCTTCTTAATTGGGAGTGCAGTATCCAAGCACACCTCCTCGTGTGTACATTGTGGAAGCGAAGGGCCTTGATGAAAGTCGACAAACATATTTAATTGCTACCATACAGAGTAAAGCATTGGAGTTATCGTCTTGCTTGATGATTGTAACCCTTTGTGAGGTAGTTTTGTAACTGTCTTTTCAATGTGTTTTTGAACTTGTAAAAACTGAATTTTCTGATGTGCAGATGGATCGTGGATGCATACTCTTTTTTTATTTTTGTACTTTGGGGTGTTAATTTTAAGTCATTGTCACGGCTCGGTTTGTGGAATGTGCCAATTGGCATTGCTTTAAGCAGGAATCTCTTGTGCTACATTTTCTAGTGCAAAGTATGTGAATCTGTCGAAACTAAAGCAGTCACTGGTCAACTAGGAAGATGAGGCTGATCATAATATTATGTTGCTATTTCAAACTTATAGCATACAGTTAGGAAAATTGGATCCGAGACTGGTAGACTCAATAAGGGTCTTCAAGATGTGTTAAAGGTCTCAATTTTCATTATTAGCTTAAACCATCTAGTTTCTGGTATTTTTGTTCACAAACAGAATTGCAAGATGGAACTCATTTTATATTTTTGGTCAATTCAGTCATTAAATCCATGTAAAGCAATGCAACTTATGAGGCGCCCTTTACTATATCTATTAATCAATAGGAAGGTGTTGCCTAGTGCAAGATTTCCCACACTGCATGTTGTGGGGATGATTAGATGTAAGCATCCTATATGCAGGGAGATTGTTTCCACAATTTTACGCTGTACCAAGGCTGGTTCTCATGTTTATGTGTCAATATGCTCCTTACAATATGTCCATGTTTGTCTGGATTTGAAAGGCCATGTTAATTTACATGTAGTTTTTTTATGTATGAATTAAAATTTTAATTTTGTTTGTGTTGGAGAGTTCGTACATAGACTGTTTATGCAGTCCCTAATACTGAAGGTTCCACCTGGTTTCGACTCAACCAAAGCGCATCACTTTAGATAAAATCTTAATCTTACTGCTGAATGTTTCTTCTCAGTGACATTTGATTTGAATTTATTGGATTAGATTCAAAGTGTTTTGGTGTAATGATTTCTATTATATGCAGATAGTTTTATATGTGCTTTGATCTGACTGATTGCTGAATACTAGGAAGCAGTGGAGGTTCTTTCTAATATGAACCATCCTGAAGGAAACTGCCCTTTGTGTTTGTATCCTTTGGTTGCCAAAGATAAGACTGGCTCTTCTTTGCCATTTATGAAATTGATGTCTTGCTATCACTGCTTTCATAGGTAAAATTACATTTGATACCTTTTATGCAATTATTGAATCTTTTTATTATCAACTTAGTGGTTGATGATTTTTTTTCTTTTATGTGGTAGTGAATGCATTATCAAGTTTTGGAAATGGGTACAGGAGGAGAAAGAATCCAAAGCAACTGAGACAACCACAGCTACTAATCTTGAAAGCAAAAGAGGTACTTTCTTTTTATAAAAAAAATACATAAAAAAAGAAACGGCAAAGCTGTGCTCACTACTAGTCTTGATATTCAAAGTTTCAGCAACTGTGCTTGCTGCCCGCATATTAAACTTTTGGTGATTTGAATCATTGTAGGCTGTAATAGAAGGAATTTGCATCTCAAATTTGTCTTGTTAATTTAATGGTTTGATTTGTGATAACAATAAGAAAACTAGATATCTTCTTCCTGATGTAATGAATACCAAATTTTAGGGTAAGGCTAACTTTTTGTGAGAACAATAAGAAAATTAGATAACTTCTTCCTGATGTAATGAATACAAAATTTTAGGGTAAGGTTAACTTTTACTAGACAATTCAATATTCTTTCCGTCATCTGTTAGGTTCTATCAAATGCGTCATGTCCTGTACATTTACAATGTGTCCATCTCAGACATTCTTAATTCTGTTGGTTGAGAAAAATAAAGTTAGATTTTGTGTCAGAGATGAAGGGCATGGTAATGGATTTATGTCCAAGAAACAAAGTGCTTTTGGTCTAAGATGCTGTGACAAATCTGGCTACTATTATGTAAACTCGAGCAAATAACCATTCTGTCTTTTTCCCCTACTAGTTCTTAATTTCTAATAACAAAGAACCGCTGACGAGTTCAGGTATGTGTATTGGTGTAGATCAGCAAAAAGGAAATTGTCCTGTTTGTCGCAAGGTGTTCGATGAGAAAGATATTGAACATGCTCATGAGTATCTGGAATCAGATTCATCTTGCATGGTATGTATTGAGTTCCCGAATGAATTGAAGAACTTGTAGTTCATGTGCTATTATTTTCATTCCTTTATACTGTCTCCTTTTAGTTCCTTTGGTTTGTCACCATCAGTTATAGTATATAAGTAACTTTGTTAAATTTTGCAAGGAAATAGGTTAATTTAAGTTTTTTAAAGAAATATGCAGAGATATCTTCTTTGTTTATTTACTGAGACATTTTGCAAAGATGTTTTCAGGCCTCTCCATTATATGGTGAATCATTTAGCTTAGTCATGGGATTCAATAAGTGATGATGTTTGATTAATCAATGGCTACTAGTTACAGGTTTCTTATGGCAAAGATATGTCAGAACAACACTCTCTCTCTTAGGGAAGTGCATCAATTTGGTCTTAACTTGTAGTCAAATAAAGAAATGGCATGCATCTATGGGCTCAACATGATACTTGGTTGAGTTCAGTTGAGAAACATCAGGCATGAACAAGTCAATGCATGTTCATGCTTTTCGAATTCATCCCTCCTTGCTTCACTTAATGATTTCTGTCATAATTTGTCTTGGCACAAGTTATAGGGGTTAAGGTCCTTTTTTTTGTTATAAGAAAGTATATTTTACATGCAATCTATATTATATATGTGCTTTGATGATGGCGTCGGTTGTGAAGCTTGGCATAAAGCAGAAAGGTTGTTGATGGTATGCTCTTATTTGATGAGGGAGGAGTAATGGAGATTTACATCACAATGAACTTGGCCTGTGTGTGTGTGTGTGTGTGTGTGAGAGAGAGAGAGAGAGAGTTGGCTTGGCGGCTAGGCAAGAAAGAAGCATAGATGTGCTGGTGGCAGTTCTTCAAGGATGGAGGTTGTAGGAGAGGGGCGGCGGCGGTGGATCTTCCTTCTCATGTTACTAGTGTAAAGTTGCTGTGAAATCTAAAGAGAAAGTATCATACAAGGACCCCCTCCCCCCCTCCCTCTCTCTCTCTCTCTCTCTCTCTCTCTCTCTCTCTCTCTCTCTCTCTCTCTCCTCTTGCATGTGACTGAAAACATTTTGCAAGTAACTCTATTTGCCCATTGACAGGAAGCAACTCAGATAACTTTTGGTTTGCAGGGTCCTTCAGGATTAGACGAGGGAGAAGATGATGAGCTGTTGCTTTCAGAGTCGGAGAAAAACAGAAGGCAGCATTTTGAGGCCCTCTTGAAGTTGCAGCAGGACAACAATGGCTTAATTGAACCCAGGAAAGATCTCGCCATACAACCTGGAATGTTTCTTCCTGAGCCCGTCAACCCGCCGGCAATATCCTCAGCAACCAGCAGCGAGTCTCTGATTCCGCCTACTACATCTGCAGGAACCGGTGAAAACGATGCTGAACAAGCTGTTTCACGCCATGCTTCCGAGGAAACAGATGCAAGCACCTCCACGAACAAGACCACCATGAGCAACAACAGGAAGAACACAAACATGAGAAGAAAGGGCAGAACCCACACTCCAAGAGTACAACAACACGGGCAGTCCACTAGAAAACAGTGGATTAGGAAGGAACCGAATACTTCACACCAATAACATACTCTCAAAATGTTAATTTTCTTTTCCTTTTCCTGTGTTCACTCCCCACATCAGCATTTTTCATTCTTCTTGTGCGAGAAAGACGAGAGCTGCTGTTTTCTTCATTCATAACTGCCCACACGGCTGTTTTGCTACGGTGAACCCTTTTCCAAATGATGTCTTTTGTGCATTCATAGTAATTAGTCACTACTGTGGACACAACCTTGCGAAGAAGGTAGATGATAAAACTCAAAAGCAAAGTAGACGTTACATTACATTGGAAACAAAAAAAAGAAGAAAATTGCAGGGACAGAACAAGTTGTCATCCGAGTCTAGCCTTGGCCGGTAGGTTTGAACAATCTTCAAAAGTTTTATCATCAAGGTCGGGTTATAGATCATTATAATTGTTGTTGGTCTTATTGACAATAAAATTGTTTTAGAACAATAGCTTTGAATAATCTTTTAAATTTTTATCGTCCAGATGAGTTAATAGATCATTACAATTATTGATCTTTAATTTAAAAAAAAAAGAAATTCTTAGAAAATACGGTGACTACATCCTATTGTTCGTACAACATGACCAATGGTACCTTAAAAGATTTATTGGATGTCAGAGTATAAAAGATTTATACTCTATAGTTATGCCACCTTAAAAGATTTATCCAATGTCATAGAGTATAAAAGTTTAAACTTGTAAGATTATGATGAACATGATATGATCTTGGATTCTTACCACATTGTTCTTTTCATTTGAATATAATTCATTCTTGCATGCTTGATTTATTTTATGCGAGTTAAATCAACTTTCTATATGCATATACAAATTACATTAATCTTTTTCGTTTCACCATATTAATCGGTGATGAAAGAGCAAATAAGAAACAAAATGAGACCTTCATGATCTAATGATGGGTCGGATTCTCCTATTGATGCCGATCCGAGATGGTGTAGCCGCAATTGTAAGTCTGACCAGGTTAAAGGTCAACCCTTCATCGTTGCTTGACTCGGCAATTGTCAAACCCCGTTGCGGTCATGAAGCGGATTCGGATCAAGCTTTGACCGAATTTTAAGCTCCACATAATTGAATGTTTCGGTCTCTTCTAATGACCTTTTGACTTGAGTGTGTCACACCGAATCTGTTGACTGGAATTGGCAAGGGGAGTTATCGCACTGTCGTCACCCAATCCATACATATTTAAAAAGCTAGGAATTGTGGCATTGACGAGATCTAAACGTCTGTGGGGACTAATTAAACGCCACGTAGAATGCTCAACACCCACATTGAAAACATCAAACCATATGTCCTCCAATGAAATCTTTGGATATAACCTCCTGTAATGGGACGGTGCGAAGTGCATTGAGATACTTTACCACGTAAAAATAAAGGGGGGGTTTTTTTTTTTTTGGTAACATCAGCTCATTTTTTGATGATGGCTTCACTTTTTACAGTATCACTAATTTAACCTTATAATTAGTGTATATGAACAACTTTTTAAGTTTCTGAAGCTTTGAAATGTTTTTTGAAAATTTTATAAATATGTTACGATGCTATTTGGACTCGGCTCAATCGCTCCATAAGTTTTACGCGTTGTCACCTTTGTTACCTCATCAAGTTTTTTGATTATATTATAATTAAAAAAATATTATTATATTAAATAACGTATATAACGTTAACACAGATTCAATTTGAGACTTATCACTTATATGATAATTTATTAATCAATCGGATGGAGACTTTCCACACAGGCTTTTTTTTTATTATCTTTTTTCTCTTATTTATTTGACGTGTCTTTTCAGTTGGCCTTTCCCCGATTCCCCCTTCTTCTTGACTCCGTTTCTTGATGTCTGCATCATACTTCTTGTCCTTTATGCCCTTTTCATTCACTCGCGGCTATAAATATGGAGGAGACAACCACCCTCTTTCCACCACCCATCTCTCTCTCTCTCTCTCTCTCTCTCTCTCTCTCTCTCTCTCTCTCCTGCTCTTTGCTGCCTTCTTGCGCTCATGGCGTCATTGATCGGCCGCGGCGACGGCAACCTCACCCTCGATTTCATCCGCCACCACCTCCTCGCTGACCTTCCTCCGACGCCCCCGTCAGTTGTCCTTCCCCCGCCGCTACCCAACGGCAGCCACGACCACCACCACGACGGATACCGCTTCCCCGAGCCTGCCGCCCCCATGATCAGCTTCGGCTCCGCTGGCCCCGACCGACTGTCCTCCCTCACCGTCGCCCTCGCCTCTGAGCTTGGCTTCGACGGGGTGGAGGAGGAGAGGCCGCTGGTGTCTCGAGACGACGCACGGCGGTACCGCGGCGTCCGGCAGCGGCCGTGGGGGAAGTTCGCGGCGGAGATCCGCGACCCCAACCGCCGGGGGTGCAGAATCTGGCTGGGGACCTTCGACACCGCCGTGGAGGCCGCGCGAGCGTACGACCGCGCCGCCTTCCAGATGCGCGGCCGCAAGGCCATCCTCAACTTCCCCAACGAGGTCGGAAGCTCCCGCCACCTGGTGCCTGCCCCTCCCCCTCCTGCGCCGCAGTCGGCAGCCACTGGGAAAAGGAAGAGGGAGGTTGAGGAGGTGGCCGTGGGGCCGAGAGAGATCAAGAAAGAGAGGTCGCCGGAGGCTGAGGTCGTCGAGCCGGAGTCTGTTCCATCGGCGTTTCCACTGACGCCGTCAAGCTGGAGCAGCATGTGGGACTTCGTGGAGGCGGATGCGGCGGGGTTATTCGACGTGCCGGCGCTAACGCCGTTATCTCCGCATCCATCGTTAGGCATTGCGCCGCTCCTGGTGAAGTGAGAGGCGAAAACTGTTCTTTAGGAAACGAGAAAAGAGAACAAAATTTATTCCTTATCTTTGATTGTTTACATCATCTACCGCTGTCGGCTGAAGAATCATGAGAATATGAGTTTCCAACATCATTAAGTTCCACTGTTATGGGCAACAAATCGGGTGTTCGATTACACACAAGCTTTGCTTGTGGGAACAGTTCTACCACCGTGCATAAGATGCCCCCTCGGAATATCGAACAGTGTCCGTGACATGTTGCATCTATTGGGTCTATCACAATCCAACAATTGGGCGATAAATTTTGCAAAATCCTCACATACCTCTATTTTTTATTTTTTATTTTTTTGGAAGGAAGCTTCGCTTGTGAGTTTTCTATTCAATCCTCTCATTCCAGACTCAAGGTGCAAGGACCTGTGAGAAACGCTCATGATAGCCTTGATATGAATGAGGTGGTTTCGAGATAATAATTAATGTTGTTTTGCATTCGATCCTTTCGACTCTCAAGTTAGTTTAAGACATCGTTTAGGGTATGAGGTTTTCGAAAGAACGTTCAACCATTGGGCCAACACCGAGAGTCAGCTTATATACTTAATTGATTGAGGGGATTTTTTGTAATGGTCCCAACGTTTCCTCTTAGTATTTTATCTACGGGAGTGATAGGCTCGAACGATCTCTCGTGAATTATTATCCACAGAGATCAATAAAAAAAGAATAAGCTCGAATGACTTTGTATGAATTGTGATTCACGAAGATTGATAAGATCAATCGAATGGCTGAAACTGTTATCCATCGGAGTTGATAGATCATAATCTCTCCCACATCATTGCATAATAAGAGAAATGATTTAATTTTTTTTTTATGTTAACACTATATGTATCCAATCAAGGATTAATTATCAAAATATTTTCTGTCGTCTTAAAATGGAATAGTTTATGCTTTGTTGTGCACAAAAGCTGGTCTTTGTCTCTTCTCCCGTGACCATGAGAAAATGGATTCCACAGTGAATGGTCTTAAACGACAGTATGCTTTTCCATTAAAAAAAAAAATCGTCGGTGACTGGGGTCGCTTAAAATTCTTCCGATGGAATCTGTCATTTATCCACCAAGTCCACACGTTTAATTACTTTGTTTTTTTTGTTTTTTTTGGAGGGTATTCGAGAAGACAAACCTGGCCTGCAAATAATTGATCAAATGGGATTTGACTTGTTCCTGCAGATCCCACGTCCCATGTTCTCTTCTCCCTTGTCGATTTCCTCTCCCGACTCTCTCCTGGAAGCAGCACGACGCTTAAGACAGCTAACTGTGAAGACAGAGTATTTAATGAGGAAGACATCGTCAACAGAATAGAACAGGAGATGTTTGACTAATTTACTCCATGATTACGAGATGGGGAGGACGACGACGTTTTCGTACCCGCAAAAGCTGAGGAATTCAACATCATAAACGAGCACCCAACACTATATTATTGTTTTGAATGCTGGGGAGGTAACACAAGCACAAAAAGTAATGTAAAAGATGGATGAGCTTTGACACCGCCACATATACTCCAAAAATTCATGAATCAAACAGTGTCACCATAACGATCCATCGGCCACAGCAGATGATTGTATTGGGCAGGCTTTGACTTTGACCCTTTTTTTTTCTTTCCCAAGCGGTCCTACGAAATAAGATGTTGACTATTTGTATCATGCTATGCGTAGAGCTACGACCAAAATACAATATCAACCATACTATATACTGCCAGAGCTTGAGAACATGCCTTGTGGTAAGAGGCACGTTTTAGCTCTTATTTTGTATGTGATAAGATGCTTTGCATGCCAACAAAATATTAAATTTCAAGAAGCGTAGAAGCAAAGAGAAGCCTCTCAGTTGCATACCTTGACTTCAAGGTCAACCACGTAAACTGAATATTAGAGATGGAAGCTGCACCAAGTAGACCCTTTGTTTGCTCAGACTATTTAAGGCCAACCATATTCAGTTGATGGGGGATGGGAAAGCAAGTGACTAATCATAACATTAAGAAAATAATTATCTTGCACAAGTTCACTAAAAACTTGACTGTTGGTGGGTCTCTGTTTATGTATCGTCCGGAAAGAGGATTTTATGATTATTCGTTCGTCGAAACAAGAAATGTAAATTCTTATAGATGACCATTTCTCAAGAAATCCAGCAAACGGCTCTAATACAACCATTTGGATCTGGAACCTACGTACTGATGCTCACGATTCCAATAATCATACCAGTGATTTGGAGATCTCCCGAAAAGTCTAGTGTTCATTGGTAGAATTCAACTTGTTCTTTCTACCATGAGGATATTCATTGTATTGAGAGCTGAAATATATTGAAAGCCTGCAGAAGAATCAACCAAATTCCATATTGAGATATAGGAGATTGAGGTGATATATGGAGAGTACCATACATCAGAATAGCAGATTTGGATCCTTGATCAATGCTCTGTCGAATGAAAACTCCTGCAAATATCTTAAAAACATAGGAAATACTAGAAATTCAAGACTGGACCAGCCTGTTGTCATTTCTAAGAATCAGCAATGAACTAGTCTTATAGTTGCAGACATTTATAACTGATATGGAAATATGCAACTGGGAAGAAAAGCTAAAGCTTTAAATCATATAAGATATCGATGGCAAATTGATTGCTCCATGCAGCCAACACACAAAAAGGTTTTACTACATGCACCAGACTGATCCTTCTCAATACAAGTGGAATCGACACAGCATCATAACAATATTAATGGACTTGAAAAAAGTGTGAATATGGATGAACACAATGTTCATATAAGTTGTTAATCAGAATGTCAGAAGTGTGGATGTCAAGAATTTATTGTGTTGGATACTGCTTAGAGAGTCAAAGCCGTATCTATAAGGTAAGTACAACTTTTAGGGTACATGATAATGTGATATATTGCTATAGTTACTCGGTACCTCGTGCATGTGCATTCCAATATATTAAATAAGCAGGCAATGGGGCCACCTATGACCTCACCCTAGCAAGTCGTTCCCTTATCTCATCTAGGTCTTCATCCTCTGCACCGTCGGCAACCGCTTCTCGCTGCAAATTTATGCAAAGTGAAATTTCAGCCCTTATGAATGACATTTAAAAACTACTTGGTTGATGCATACCTCTTCAACATCCACACTAGCTGAAGGTTGTTGAATCTTCTCCTTCCTCACAGCATCCGGTAGCTGTGACACAGTTTCACCTGCTATTGCAGCAAGCACTTTGTCCACTTCCTCTTCTATTTCCTCTTCAATGTCCTCTGAGTCCAAGGCTGTATCAACAGCATCATTCACCATTTCTTCAATCACCCCAGCCTAAATACCAAAAATATGTAGATGAGTGCAATGCAAGTGGATAACATCAGTAGCCACCCAACTACTATGAAAAACAGAATGATCCGACGGACATCGACTAGTAGAAGTGAAGCACGATCTAATCTATTGATGGAATCAAGTGCATATATTGGTTGCAATGCCAACATGTTGAACCTAACAGAACACACATATACTGCAGTACACTGAATTATTTTCACACTTCTACTAAGGTAAATAATATGGCTCTAAGATATGAAACAAAATTGCACGAGATCAGAGATCTCTATCATTATCTCCCAAGTCCACATATCTGTCAACCAAGCATCCTATATTAAGGAATGCCCATATTCCTAATGTGGTTATTTCAGTAACGATACAGTTCTGCATTTCATTGAACTATAGGCAATATCAGCATTAGTCTAGTTGATACTTCTTGGAGAAGAAACAAACTTCTGGTGCATGTACAATCATAATTTCAGGTCAACATTGTAAAGGAAGAAATCATACATCCAAAGAAAGCTTAATCACATGGGGAACTAGAAAAAAAAACCACTCTCAGTTACATTCTCATTGTGATCACTGCTTTGATTTATCCTAAAAGTAAAAGAAGTAAGATCCCTCATAATGGCAAGTAAACCATGATAGCTTACCTTCAACTTAATAATATGTATTATAAATATGAAAGACAGTCACGCAAATAAAAAGTAAAAAGGAAAAAAAAAAATAAGTCCACACAGTCCAGTACATCAAAGATTATAAAAAATATGTTGGGTGAGGCAGTAAGAAAGCAACAAAACAGATCACCTTCAAGACAGTACTAACAAGATCCTTAAACAAACATAGAAAATAAACTAATCAGAAATGATATAACAATGTAGGAAAAAAGGCTCTCTAGTGACAAGCAGTCATGTTCTGATCAATATACAAGGGATCAAGAATGTTCAGTGTTGCATCAAACTTAAATATTAAACAGTTTGTGATAATAAATAATGATGCAGCAAGCATATGCCAAGTTCAAATATCCAAACATTTAAAGTAAACCTACATGTCATTCATTTGGATTAATATATTTCTTAAAATTAGTTAGGGCCAACAAAAGATATATCATCAAAACGAATACCTTTGTCATTTCTTTGCTAAATTCTTGCATTGTAACAGCAACTTCAGGAGCCTTCATCAGACTATTCACAAGCTTCATAACCTCAGAACTCTTGGATAGATGGCCAACAGTCCTGGCTGTTGCTGAAACCAACAGCAGACATCTATTATTTTTCTAGGAAAACAAAAGGGCATTATTGTTGGTCAGATGTGAAAATAGTGATAAAAGAAATGCAGAAAATAAATTTCCCATAAGCTGCCTTCCAATGATCCCATAAGTTATGACAAATATCTTGAAAAAAAATTTACTCACTGTGGAACAAATTCTTACATGGTTCAATCCTAGATAAACTAATAGAATAATTTAACATTATTTATTGGAACTTGGAAGTTCTTGCTATCTTCTCTATATTGTTAATATACCATGCTATTAAAAGAAATATCTTTCATGACAGATGCTAATTAATTAATTAATTGTTTATTTACTATGAATCATGAAGTATCCTAATTAGTATATATCAATGTCAAACTTTGTCATATGTAATATTATTGTCATATTTCTATTGCCATCTCCAAGGCCATATTACATTTTCTCATGTTTTGATATATCAGCATATAGGTATTGTGTTATATCACTCTCTCATATCCCTATCCATGTTTTATAGGAGGAATGTCATTGAACATAAAAACTGCTCCACTCTGTTGCTCGGATAGAAACTTGAAAATAGGCCACATTTTTTATTGGCATGGTAAGCATTAAAATGAAAGTACTCAAACGTAAATGTACAAAGAGGCTACTGTTGTCCATTGACCATACCAACTAGTTCACCAAGGTGCATCGAGACTGAATTCAATTGTGCCTTATTTTCATAAAGGCGGTTCACAGCTTGTTTTGATCTCACAATTTCCTTAGCGAGAGACTGCATAAGACGACAATGGTGCTTATCAGTGGCAGAACAACTTGGCTGCTAAAAAATAATATAACCAATCGACAAGAAAACAACAAAGTGAAACATTAATCATGCTTATAAAAGTATCTTACAAAATTGACATTTGTCAATGTTCATATGGAAGCTCTGAAGCATATGTCCTAGTACACACAAATTAGATAGCAGAAAGTGGTCTGTCTTATTAAAAGAAATTTAAAACTTTAGTCTGAATCAGCCTGGAAATTTATGAGACAATCATAATTTATTCCCTTTTTTATCTCCTTAAACAAATATCCAACAGCTAAACCTTAATAAGCAAGTTCTTATTCTTCTGTGATAACTACAAGGAAACCAGATTAGTTGGTCTTTGGGATGGACAATCATAATTTGTTGCCTTTTTATCTCCTTAAACAAATATCCAACAGCTAAACCTTAATAAGGAAGTTCTAATTCTTCTGTGATAACTACAAGAAAACCAGATTAGTTGGTCTTTGGGATTGAAGGTCATCATGTCACGTGTTCAATAGACATTTCACCTTAAATACTTGGGTACAAAATCATAGACCATGTGGAAGAAAAGACAAAGGTGATCTTAGACATCAATTTATTCCCACATAAATCAAAAGGTGCTATTAAATAGCCAGATTTGTAAAATAATTAGGATATGGATATTCTAGGGTCCCATCTAATAACCTTGTCAAAGTGGGAGGAGGATGTCTGAGAAAAGCAAGAAACCAGGTGACAAGCGAAAAACACAAACACCAATTTACATGTACCATATGCTGCTGGCCATCCATAAGTATGTTGCATTAAATCCCCATGGATCTAGATATCAACAGTAAAATTCTGATAACCCATATCTACCGATCTAGATGAAGAAAATTTGGAGCATATCTTCTTTTCAAATAAATCCACTCTAAAGCTTAAAAAATCAATTAATTTTATCAGAGCATACTATTTCTAATAATCAAGAAAAAAATAGCCTTCTACAACTGTAACAAAAAAAACAAAGTAATGGAGTAAGTTGCTAATGAACCCTATAAGTTGCACACAACAGGTACCAACTATTTCCATTGCATGCTCACGATGTCAGAAACAAATGAGCCACAATCAAGTGCCCAATCAATAAGTTTCATAAGAAATTCTCAATTAGTTCAAATCATGCTGATTCTTCCCACAAGTAGTGAGAAATCTCTCGGCAGAATTAGGCCGCGTTTCTTGATAAGATATAAGAAACATGATCAGCATCATTAGATCGGACAATTGACTCAGCTATTGTGAGTACCAAAATTCTCACTATAATTAACGAGCCGATTCCTCAATAGAATCCAAGGACCTACATCAAGAGAGAGGGAGGGATTATGGGAATTGATCCGACCTTCGCCGAAGCCATGTCATTCCTTTTCGCGGCATCCTTAATCGCCTTCTGCACGTTCTTCTCCTCCCTCTGCACGTCTACAAGATCAATCGACCAAATAACAAGAATAAATTATTTTTGGAGATTATAGTTATCAATATGAGAAAGAAAGGGGGCAGAGATGGAGGATACGATGCCTCGGATCTGGCGTTCGATGTTGCGGCACTCTTGGCGGAGGCGGCGCTGCCATTCGCGGAGCTGCTGCTGGGGATTGGGCTTCGGCCTCAGAAGATTCTTCACCGTCTCCATCTCCTTCCTCTGCCGCTCCTCCTCTTCGTAATCTTTCCTCAACCCCAGCTTCGGAAACAGGCAATCGATTTGGGCGTTTCCATGAGACCGAGGTGCATCTGTCCGGTTTGTTTTCCATCGCGCGAGAAAATGAGAACAAAAAGGAAAAAGATGGCCCGAATCCAAATAATTAGACGGTTCTTACCCCTTGAATACCCGCCTTCTTTTTGGGGAAGCCAACGGAGCCCACCAAGGCAGCCTCCAATCATGAAAGCACGTAGAATTTGATCGGCAACACTAAACAGGTGGCAAAATATTGCTCTTTAGCCCAGGAAGTGAGTCTCGGGTGGGCCAATCCACCACGTTTTCCGGGGATGGATGGCCGAAGACAGCTATGAGGCCCAATGGTTATTAAAAAACTAATTTAAATTAGTCTATTATTGCCTATGAAAATTTCAGTTATTAGTTAGTTTTTAAAATTTTTTGAAAAACTCTTATCGTAAAAACACATTCTCTTGGTTTTTCTTTTATTTTCCCAAGCATTTTATCCTTGCCAAGTCATAAATACCGAAATAGTAAATAGGCCTGGCGTACGGAATCTAAAACGATGTGTCAAAATATGACCTAAATAACTGGACATTAAAACAAAGGTGTTTGGAATTTTGAGGTGACAATCTGACTTGTTGCAATAAAATCTATGGATTACCGGGTTAGCATACTTCTAATAGAAACATTAGACTCGATTAATGGAGTCCCTGCCAACAAATTAGCCAAACAGGCCTGTGAACATGAAGTAAGATGCTGTAATAGGCATTTGGTCAACAGTACCACAACACTTGGAGCCCCTCTGATATACAACAGTGTTCTACAGAATCATCCGTCGCATTCAAAAAATGCATCTTCTCACGTTACAGACTACCATGTTCGTTGGATATCTATCTATTCCAACCGGTATTTCTAAGCCTAAATTTGAGGAGCGAAAAGGTATGAGGTCAATTCACAGACTAGAAACAACTAAAAACTTGCAATCTATCCTCACTAATGCAACCGAGGAAGCCAGGGCCTGTGGATCTTCGATCATACCTTAAATCAAGAATAGGTTGCTGATGTGGCTTGAGCTTCGCATACGTTCTGAAAGAGGGTAAGCCCCAAATGTGCACCCCATGAGATGATTCATCCCCATAAGCAAACAATGGGTTATCCCCTTCTGTGCATAAGATGGCAGATTTGGGCATTCGAAGTTCACTGACAATGCTCTTACCAACCTCTTGACTCTGAAAGTATAATCCCTCCACCCCTGTGATGAGAACATGAGAACCTATTTTTCCTGTAGTAGAAAGAATGGGTGACGGTGACATTGGAATTTGAGAAGGCATGCTATCATTGAACAGCTCAACTTTCTGCCGAAATGAAGCCACTATGCTATCAAGAGAACCACAACAGGCAAGTGATATGCATACTCCTTGATTTTCCATTTCTGGTATCAAAAATGGCCTGCAATGAAGATTAAATGTTTGATCAGCCAAAACAAGGGAGAGCAAACTTCAAAACCAAAACATTGGGTGGGTGTCAGCCTTCAAGAAGATTCTGGAGACTCAAGTGAATCATTAGATGTACAAAATAAGTGTTTTTGCAACCAACCTTCCACAGCTAGAGCCAACTTCCCAAACACAAGGGCCTGAAGAAGAAGCAGTAAGAACTCTGCTCCCTCCATCACTTAGCGCAACAGAATGAACAGTATGAACTGGGTGCCCAGTCAAGCCCTCCATTACTTGCATGGGTACTGCTGTTTGACGAATATCAAAGACTAATAGCATGCCATTCTGTCACTACGAGGAAAAAACACCTTATGAGACTTCATCTTAATGCATTACCAATGATAAAATGAGAGCTTCCTAGCAACCTCACTGAATCTTAATGAAAAAAATAAAGGAAAAAGATATCGGTCAACTAAACCTGCAATCCAGTATAAACATAATGTGTGTTGCTGTTGTCTCCCGAGCACGACCAGGCAGGAGCCTACAAATATCGATATTGTTTTGTAAGTATGAAAAGAAAACGAGATGTTTTTTATTGAAAAAGTATCATGTAATTTTCCTCCTAAAAGTGGTAATAAAACCAATCAGTAAACTTGAAGGCATTGCCGAAGTTCAATCTAAGAGGCTGCAGTAGGACAAGAAAGACTCTTGGACGTTCTGAAGCTGTTTTATACCCTATTAACTATGATTGATCATGTTATAGAAACCACAACTAGGCACATTCCAACCCTTGGATGTATGTTGTCCGCATTTACAAATATAATATTTACTAATCACCCATAACCTTTGGAAACCAAGTGACGCTCCTGAGTTATTTCACAATTTGTCTCTAAATCCTTATCAAAGTTTTCTAACGTCTATTTATCCTAGACCTGAAAGACTATTTACAATTAAACATTTGAACCATAACAGCAGGGAATAAATATCAAAAGCCTTACACATATTGAACAAACTTATGCACTCTATCTATATATGCTAACAAAAGTAAACAATTAGCACAGAGGAAGAAACAGAACAAGTGGATGATTTAGCTAACATACAAGGAACAGCCGTAGCAGGTATAAAGAAAGAGTACACAAACTCTAAAAAAAATGTTACCCCTCTGACGTACAAAGAGAAAGCACTTGCAAATTAGACACGAGATTCCTGATAACGGCACAACCTAAGGATGTGCAGACACTACTCTAGCATAAAGTTGATACATGCTAAGATAGTCCCTCTTTCAAGCAGAGCACTGTAAGAATTCTAGATTCGATTATCTGTATTCACAAAAATGACATATATATCCAGCAGGCATTTCATGTCAAGATAATTAAATATTGCAAATAATTACAAAAACATAAAGTCCTGAGGTCAAAGAGTTACCGGTAAGTCATACTTGAGGACAAGATTATTGCTCCTCATGCTGAATACAAAACACAACCAATAATGTAAATTGACTTTGTGAAGAGATGTTGGTTAAGCACTTTGGTAACAGACTGCCAAACAGAAAGCACATGAACCTGAAAAGTAATAATTTCTTGCCCAGTGATGCAAGAAGTGCAAGTCCATCAGGAAGGATTGTAAGATCCCTTATAGCTTTAGTATTAGGAGGAAGCTGCATTGTATCTACCTCATTCTGACTTAGCAAGCTAATCTGCACAAAGAAATAAAGCATTTCCCTTCAATGAGCCACAAAAAAAAAAACTAGTGGTTCTATTTCTGATGTATGTCTAGGAAGTCAAGAAGTACCTTGCTAAGAACATGCTCTCGCTCAATTCCAGGGGCCTTTCCGGAAACCATTATAATTTGACTAGATCCATCTATTCCCATAACCCGAGCTCCATCTAGCTCTACCTCATTCTGCAAATAGGAGAAAGTAGGTTCCATTATAAACGTCACTTAAGTTTGAAGCTAGAAAAATCAGCTCCAAGTTTAACAGGAGAAAAAACACTGACATAGGTAAAGTTTGTGATAGTACAGACAAAAAAGGGGAAACATGTATAATTTAATCAACTATTTGTTCACCATAATCAAAACCTTGTGTACAATTACGTTGGATCTGAAAGTGATCATCTTATCGTTTCACAACAAACCAAAATGAGCAGTTACTTCAATATTAGACAAACAATCTGCAGCCTTACCAAACAGTCACAGATTGATCCATCTGGAACGGGTTTAGATGCAAGATTCCACTATTCTATAATATTTCCATGTCTGAGAGTAAAGAATAAGCCTGGCCTATAAGTACCAGGTAGGTACAGAGTTTTACAAATTCAAAGTTACCTTATCCTTGTATTTGACGTATTTAATTATACTTTTTTTTACATGTTTCTTAGCTTCATTGTGAAAATTTTCTAACAACCAAATAAAAAATTACAAAGTCTAATCCATTTCAATTCATCTGCTATACCAACATCAACAATATTTTCTCCAACAGATTTTAAAATCTCATACTCATAAAAGTTCACAAGTGACTCAATCTTTCTTCTTTCCTCTTCTCTCTAATAAGATGTATGACCCTTAAGAATTTGAATTAGTTTATCCAGATGGCATCCTTCCCAAGCTGTGCAGGGCTATAACGGCTTATGCAGGGCTATAAAATCCATTTTTCTACCCTGGCATTCTATTTGGCAACAACGACAAGCAAAGATAATTGCAAGACACAGAACAAAAAGCAATACAATGAAATTTGTTATACACATTAGGACCCATTTGCATGAAAACTGTCAAAGCAGTCCCATTACTCTAATTCAATTTTCCTTTTTAGATTCCTAGTCTAATTTCTGACATAAAACTTGAATTCCTTAATACCAATTAAATTATTAGATTAAATTCTTCTGCAAATCCATTTTTATTCAGTTGTTGCATATATCCACAAAACCCAATCTTTCTAGTGTTAATCAAATTTTAAGCAAAAAACCAATTTTAATCCTAGGATGAAATTTTATCAGACTGGGATTCATCTGTGAACCTCACTCAATTTTTCTTCCATAGCCTTATTCTGTCAATTATCCAAAATCTCAATTTTTCATCTCAATGGGATCCTTGTTTGATCATAACATAATTTTGTATAGCAATTGCATTTTTCTAATTTAACTGTTTGATTATCTCAAATCTATTTGTCCATCCTCTTTTGATTCCTACCCTCAATTACCTTTCCCTTTTGCCTTATTTCTTATTCTGTCAATCAAATCTCACTAGGATACCATCATGTTTTAGATTCCCATCCATGTAACTCGGTACACATTGACAATTCACTTATTTATCTTCTCTTTTTGTGGTTTTCTAAGCATTTCTCTGGATTTGAAAGGAGTGACGGAACCACTTAGTGGAACTCGAGATACAAATTACAAATTTCTTCCAAGAGAATGATATATAATCATATGGAAGCATTACCTCGTTAAGTTTTCTGAAATGCCACAAGTTTTCACGTCTGGAATTCATGTCATCATGGCCAAATTTTAGCATTTCAAATATATATTTCCATTGATATAAGTTCTTTTTTCTTCACAACTTAAATGCAACGTTTAACATTTGAAATCATAAGAAATTCACCCCACAAATATATCATTGATCAAGAGTCATCAATCAGAGTTTCCTCCATATGGAAATATAATGTATTAAGAATATGTGCAATTTGGGTAAAGTTGCTTTGGGCAGCTTCAGGAGAATAATATAATTACCACTTCAAAGTTAACATGATGCACAAAAAAAAAAGAGAGAGAACCTGCAACACAAAGCGGCAATGATGAAACGCATCTTCTCTTACAGACTCGAAGTTGTTTTCTGAAAGTACACAACCAACATTAATTATATTGTAGTCCAATATCAATGAAGTGTGATTGAATACATAATATATACTGCCAACCATATAAATAAAACAATCTAATTCAAAATATTTGAACACCTCGGACAAAAGAGTCTGTTGCATTAATGAAGCTAAGGTCTCTAGATTTTACCCAAGGAGTGAGCTGTAGAGATCCACCTTCCATCAGAATACTCAAAATGCCTCCTCATTTTTGACCCTGATACGGTGTGTTCCAAGCAAGCCATTTTCTACATCACCAGAATTTAAGACAATTTTAGAGTTTTCTGCACACACACCAAGAATTCAAAATATTATGGGCCATTTCTATCACGTACTGGTGTTCCCACCACATTGGTTGATACTGGAATATCAAACAATCTTTAGTATATTTTTGTTGCTGTATCAAGGCATCATTGTCTCATACTAATTGGTAAGTACCAGTCTGAAAAGATTCAGACAGTAGTACCAATATTGATGTTTAGAAACTTGGTGCACAAAATGAATTCCAAGAGCTAGTCAGCAATTAATCATCATCATTGATTAAAGTAAGAAAGATCTAATTCATTTCACACCTGTCTTAGGAAACTCTCTGCATCTCTTGCATGCTTCTGCAAAACAATAATAAAAAATAAAAAAAACAAATAGCTTATCAGCTAAGAAAAAGCAAACAGCATAACCTACTACATGTCCAGGAAAATTCCCATTCACAATCACCAAAAAGGATAGACAATGGGACATGACAGCTTGATGAACATTTTATTATCAGATTCTAAGCCATACTTCATCAAATAAAGCATTAAATATATATTAGTGTGATGCCAAGATTATCAGGAAAGAGAATATGCTACATTATATGGAGTTATGAATTGTGTGGTGGAATTACCTTGTGCTTGTTAATCTCCATGATCAGTTCAGCTTTCTGCACAAACAGTTAAAAAGCATTAAAATTACTATAAAGCACTGAAGCGAGTTCCTTTAATATAGTTCATAAAGATGCCTCCTTATTCTCAAAATCATTAATACTCATCATGAATATAATTTATTGCTCCAATTAGCACAGGGAACAGAGAATATAATGAGAATTATAGTATTCCATTATTTAATTTTAGCACTGATTTAATTGCAAAAACAACTGTTCATTACAACTTGAAAAATTACTAGTTAGCATTAAAAATCATTTCCAAGATAAACTATGGTGAGAACATTAAGTGTGAATCTACATTAAAAGAAAAGGAAAAAGGTATTCTGATCCGATGTAAAGGTATGCAAAGGAAATAAAAGGATTTGCTGTTACATAAGCTAGGGCTGGGCCAAGGCAACATAACAGATGAGGCATTGTACTGATGCACACTAGAATAACCCAGAAACCACTTGGATGAACCATATTAACAAAACAACTAAAGAATTGTTAAACCCCTAGTTTCAAAGGGTTGGTGGGAAACGAAGGAGTATAGACTCACAATACAGAGTGGCAGGCAGTGAGAAAGAGTCATCAAGCACTAACAGAATTTGGAAGAGGTACAACATGAAGAACTCACAATAGACCATTCACTGGACTGCTTCCCTTGGTCAAGCATGAATAAGACACTCACTAATTATCGACCTTCTGTAGTTAAATTAGAACCTAGGTTGCTTAACCTGGCCCTACTGCTTATCCGTCATGAATTTAGCATGATTTGCCACCTCCATTATATCCTCAAATAAGGAGACTGGTTCAGCCTCTATTATTATCATTGTTACACCCAAGATGTTGCTTGTCCACAAGGTAGTCTACTTTGCTCATGCTTGTTGACATTTAATTCTTTTCTTCTTGGGGATCATATAGGTCTAATTTTAGTCGATGAAGTTAAATAGGGCATAGCCAACTACGATCTTCTTGACATAGTAGGGTTCACCAGCAATGATTTACAGGAAAATTTACATGTTATGTATTCAAAATAAGTACCAGAATTTTAAAGATTTGATTACTGACTCATAAGATGGTTAATGTTATCAAGTCATGCAGCTAATAATTTCACAAAACTCATTTTATTCAAGAGGAGGAAGATGTCTGGTATTCAAAGGCATACTACATAATTGTTGTTCTATCTGTAAATACATGCAACATTTGTAATTAATAAAATACAGTGAATCAGTTTTGCAGGTGGAAGAAAACAGGTTACAATGTAAATACAGCCAAAAAAAAATTCACAATATCCATTTCAGTAGTGCATGTCATCTTAGGTGGCTTCCAAATGAGACATGCATAGTAACATACCTCCAATTTAAGAGATTCGTTCTGTTCCCGTAGAGAACACACTTCCTGAATGAAACAAACTGTCCAACAGTTTAAATGTCATGAATATATAGAAACTGCACTATATTGAAAAAAAAAACAAGAACCTTTTCTAGATCATCATTTGGTACAACGATCAGAGGTGCATACAGATTAATCATCTCTTTCCGCCTAAATTTTCTATTACATTGAGGACACTGCAAAGTTATGCAAACAAGAATTAAACAAGCAAAACTTCAGACAAATCATACCTTACATAAGTTGCTTAAAACATCGATGTGCAGTTCAAACAAGCAACAAGAATTAAAATACCTTTCCAATATTCTTTTCACACTGCTTAAACCATCTCTCTAGGCACGATCTACCATATACATGTCCACAGGGTATACAGCTGTAATTACAATGACAAATATATTAGCTTGCAGATCGCTTGATGCTTAAGCCACAAGCTACAGAAAAGGACAAAATATTTGTTTCAACAAAAAACATAAAGTTCTTTATGGAGTAGTATAATTCCAAGTCATGCCAGCACAAGCTAAAAATTAGCCTAATCATGTATCAACACCTCAAGCATGAGTCAAAATAACGTGTACCCATAGCTTACTGGTACTATATATTTTAATCATTCTAGACAAATGTGGAGTGACATAGCAATCGTTGCTAATATGAGAAAGGTAACGTCCTCCATAAAAGCAATTATTATATATATGTAGAATAAGAAGTGAACAGTAATTCATTAAATCATCACAACACACTTTTCATAGCATGCTTAGGTCATCCTTCTGTGGTATTTTGCCATATTGGTTACCACCATGTACCGTATTCAAGTTTGGAATTGATAAATACAAGTTAACTGCTTCGAAACCCAGGAAATTCAAAATTCTTGTCATATCCACAGAGGATGTGTTGGATACGATACTTCTATTCTGCACCTTAATCATTATTACCTGCTAATTAACAATCTTGGCAGCCACCCATTTTGCAACCAGGTTGAGTCCATGTAACCAAAATTGGATGCTCAACTGACATGAATATTTTCCATGGAAATACTGAATGATAGAAAATTATTAGATGAGTTGCCCAACATCTTTGTGGGATCATCAATTTTCCAACCAGTGGAAGTAATCTCAATAGCAATCATGAGTTGCCTGATATTTCTTTTGGTTTTAAAGAAATCCTGGAGTAGAATTCAAGATACCCTATGCCAAGCACTTATGCTTACTAATTGCAAATTAGAATCATCTACAGCACAATAATACGATAATCAAATTTGAGTTTGTGTTTGAACCTATCTTGAGTCAAGTAAACGTTGGCAATGATTCTTTTGTCTTTTTTTCCAGAATTTTTATCCTTAGTTTCAACAGTTCTTTCAGAAAAGTGATAAATAATATTTACAATTTTAATGCTATCTAAATTTTTTGTAAGATGATAAAGTGAAGATTCTAACATCTGATCACTCTGTCAAGACAAGAACTAATTTGATTAGGACAAATATGGGAAAATTTGGACATCAAATCAGCAATATAAAAAAATATTGGTGGGAGCTTACATTAACCCCTATTTTCTCTCTCTTTTAAAGAATTCTTTTCCCTGCATCTACTCCGTCTGAAATGATTTTTATTCTATCCCTTTAAAACTCCTTTTACAATGTCATATTATGATAAATACAATAATGAAGACTCAATCATCCCAAGCCTGCATCATAGGCCTTTGGATTCCATCAATAATAATTTAAGAAGAAAAAAAAATGTCAGCAAGAAATATGCAATAACACATCAACTGTCTGAAGCATCAGGTCATTTTTAATCCTACACATTTATAGCAAAGAGATTACAATTTCATCATCAAACATGTAGGATGCCAAAGGCCAACAGATCTTGGATGTGCCCCAGCAAGGGCATTGTAAAGAAGAACTCTAATCCCATGGTGCCCAGATGAGAAGATTTTGCAAATATGAAGAACACTAGGTTCAAGCACCAAGCAACATCCAGTTATATCTTATCTAAGATGGAGAACATGTTTGGACATAATTTAGAGATAAGCATCTTATGCACAGTACTGAATCTACAATACAGGAAGTATATCTCACAATGTCAATATAATCTCAATCTCGCTGTACTCCCAACTCTACCAGAACCAAAGTGCCGTGTGATACTAAGTTTAGAGAAACTGAAAAAAGAAAGAAGAAAACAAAATAAATCAACAAAAACAAGAAAACCCTAATCTTTTGCTTACCAGACACGATGAGGTCCATCGGCGCTCCACGTCTCGAAGCAAACGGGGCAACTGGGGAAAAGGGAACGATCCAACTCCACCCCATCCGTCTTGTCCAAACCCTCGCTCTCCCCTCCTCCACCTTTCCCCTTCTCCCCCGTGGTCTCCACTACCTCCTCTTCCTCGTCCCGCCCGTCATTGGCGTCTTCCCCTTCGGTTTCCTCGTCCGAATCCACCACGACCTCCACGGCGCCGGACAACGACTCCTCCGATCGCCGCACCGCCTCCAGAGCCTCCTCGAAAGCCTCCGAGATCGAGGGTTCCGCAGCAGCTGTTTCGGCTATGGTTTCCAAGAGGTCGACGTAGACTGCTTCGTTGGGAAGAAAGGAAACGACCACGGAATCGTCCACGGTGGGCTCGTTGCCCCCATCGTCTTCGTCCTCGCTCTCTTCGCGCTCGTCCCCTTCTACTTGGGGACCTTGATGAGGAATGTTCGACGCCATGAACTATGACGGAGGAAAGGGCAAGGAGAAGGCGAGGGTTCGTTTCGGGAAGTAGAAACTCCGGTTGGTAAAGGCGTGACGCGGACTTTATCAGGAAATTGACGCCAGTGCAGTGTGCGGGAACGTGCTGCGAGCTGGGAAATCAGAAATGTGCGGGGATGCGATCCAAATTGTTAGAGAAAATGACCTTTCTACTCTTTGATGCCCCGCTCGCGCGGGGTTGTGGCGACGCTAACATTTAGTGGGTCATATATGCTATACTAAACTAATATACAGGGTAAATACGTCATTTCGGAAGTTTGCACAAAGCCAGTCGGTGCATGACCCGACTTTGTCACGCATCCCCTACTGGGCAGTCTGGACAACTACGGGGGCCGGACGGACATGGCGAGCAGCGCATCGGCGGAGCGCAGAAAAGGATGGTGGTGGCGGGGGGCGACGGAATGCGCCGCGCGAGGAAGTGGAACACCTTGCGCCCCTGGCCCTCCCACCCGCCGCTGTGGGCTCTGCGGCGCTGTCGCTTACTGCTCCACCGCCCACCAGGTCAATTAAAACCCTTTCTCGTCGCTTTTATCCATTTTTCCTTCATCTCTTCTTGTGCGTTATAATCTCATTTTTTTCCAGTCGTCGCGTTGACTGTCTTAATTCCTATGACTCGTATGCCTCGTCGTCGTCGATACCTTTCCGATTCCTTCAATTGTTCGTAACCTGATAATAATCTTGGCTTTAGAAGATATCCCCTTTTTGACCCTTTATCGAGGTTATTGATGGAAAAAATGAATAAATTGGATGGTGTCAGGAGCAAGAATTTGCAAAGAGATGGCTAAATGAATGACTAGAAAAACCAGAAAGTTTTGGCCACTGAGAACTGGTTGCGAGCAATCCTTGTCGAACTTGTTTTTCCCTTCAATAATGAGGCAATGCACATGTTATAAATTGTTCAAATTTAAAAAAAAAAGTTTTCTTTTGAAAGGAGTTATTTGAAATGGTGTTTTTCTTTGTAGTTATTTTGGTAGTTATTTTTTCAAAGGTTGTGTCTTTTGGGAAAATATCTATAAATAGATATGTAAGAGTAAATTATCATAAACAACTTTTTTTGAGATTCTTCTTCTTTCTTGATAACTCTCCAAGTGATTAGACCTTCTCCAATTTCTCTTTGAAGATTTTTTATTGTTTGCTCAATACAGATCTTGTATGGGCTTGTCATATCCACTAAAACTATTTGCGTCAAACCCATTGCAATCTTGTCGAGAAGATGGTGCAAATATCGTTTTTAGGAAAGTGTTTATACATGTTTCAAGCCTAAATATTTTTCTTATAGTGTTCTTGATCTTGTGTTTGTTATTGGTTTCCATCCCCTTCGTTTGTTGTGTTTTTCTACAATCTAAAAACGATATTTGAGTTCATCATGGAGGCCACGAATACCATCAAATTGTTGAATCAAGATTTTGTTTGTTTGGATCGCTTTGATGGAACAAACTTCATCCGTTGGCAAGACAAGATGAAGTTCATGTTGACTGCTTTGAAGATTTTCTATGTGCTTGATCCAAATCTTCAACCAATTCCTGTTCCAACCGACAATGACACTGATGAAGTCAAGGCTAAACAAAAGAAGAGAAATGAAGATGAAGTTATGTGTAGAGGACATATTCTCAATGCTCTTTCAGATCGGCTTTATGATCTTTATACTGTGGAACCATCTGCAAAAGTAATTTGGAATGCCTTAGAATTCAAGTATCAAGTCGAAGAGGAAGGTACAAAGAAATTTTTAATTTCTAAATATTTTGATTATAAGTTTGTGGATGACAAGCCAATCTTGGCACAAGTGCATGAGTTACAGGTCATTGTTAATCAATTGAAGGCTGAAAAAATTGAACTTCCTGAACCTTTTCAAGTAGGGGCTATTATAGCCAAGTTGCCTTCATCTTGGAAAGGGTATAGAAAGAAGATTTTACATGACTCCAAGGATATCACCTTAGAGCAAATTCAAAAACATCTTCGAATTGAGGAGGAATCAAGGATGAGAGATAAGAGTGAGAACTCTTTTAGTAATGTAAAAGCAAATGTTGTGAAGCAGTCTAAGAATTCCAACAAAGGCAAGCAAAACAAGGAGAATCATCTTGGCCCTAAAAGGGATCAAGGAAAATTTAAGAAGCCAAAGAGTGGAGGCTGTTTTGTTTGTGGAAAACTTGATCATTTTGCAAGAGATTGTAGATTTAAGAAAGGTCAAAAATTGAAAGTCAACTCCGTTGAGGGAGATGATAATATAATCGCTATGGTGAGCAAAGTGAATGTCATATTTGGCATGGTTATTGGTTGGTGGTATGATACATATGCTACCGTCCATATTTGCTATGATAAGACACTCTTCAAGATTTATAGAGAAGTCACAGATAGGCAAGAAATTCAAATGGGAAATGAAGTTCATTCTAAGGTGATTGGCAAGGGAAATGTGGAACTCATTTTTACTTCGGGTAAGAAAGTCACTCTTACGAATGTTCTTCATGTACCAGATATGAGTAGAAATTTAGTGAGTGAGAATCTTCTTGGCAAACCTGGAATTAAATCTGTATTTGAATCCGGGAAGTTAATTCTATCCCGTAATGGGACTTTTGTTGGAAAAGGCTATTCCACTGAGGGAATGGTCAAATTATCTATTGTTGATAATGATTCTGAATTTAATAAAAATGTTGCTTCTGTTTATATTGTTGATTCTTGTTCATTATGGCACGATAGATTAGCACATATTGAAATTAACACCATTAAAAGAATGGTTAAGTGTGGCTTAATAAATTATCATTTTAATGATCTTCATAAATGTGAAATTTGTGTTAAATCAAAGATGATGAAGAAACCCTTCAAAAGTATTGAAAGACATACTAATTTGTTAGATTTAATACATTCTGATATATGTGAATTAAATGGCATGTTAACAAGAGGAGGCAATAGATATTTCATTACTTTTATAGATGATATGTCTAGGTTCACATATGTTTATTTATTGAAACATAAAAATGGTGTTTTTAATGCTTTTAAGGCATATAAAGCATAAGATCGAAAATCAATTAGGGAAGAAAATTAAAGTTTTAAGAAGTGATAGAGGAGGAGAATACTTTTCTAGTGAATTTAACATGTTTTGTGAACAACATGGCATAATTCATGAATGTTCAGCACCTAGAACACCTGAGCAAAATGGATTAGTAGAAAGAAAAAATAGAACTTATCTAGAAATGATAAATGCTATGTTGTTGCATGCTAAATTATCTTATAATTTGTTGGGAGAAGCTTCATTGGCTGCATGTCATATTTCAAATAGAACTCATTCTAAAAAGAACAAAATCTCTCCATATGAGTTATGGAAAGGAAAACAACCTAACATTGGTTATTTTAAAGTGTGGGGGTGTCTTGCATATTGCAAGAATAATGATCCTCAAAGGATAAAATTAAGATCAAGAGGAATCAAATGTGCATTTGTAGGCTATGCCTCAAATAGTAAAGCTTATAGGCTTCTTAATTTGGAGTCTAATATCATAATGAAATCTAGAGATGTGGAGTTCTTTGAACACTTATTGACTTCAAATAATAATGTTCATCCTCCAACTAGTGAAGAGTCACTAGTGGTGACATCTCAAAAGGTTGGTGAGCAACCTAATATTCCTTTGATTGGACATCAATCAAATTCACAAATTGGAGAGCAATCTCATGAATTAAGGAGAAGCACTCGTGTACGGAAAGTAAAAGCGTTAGGATTAAATGAGATTGATTCTCAAAGTATTTCTTTTTACCTTGTAGAAGGAACTATTGAGAGAGTCTTAAAAATAATTCCTTTTGTTTTACAAGTGGAAGATGATCCTAAAACGTTTAAAGAAGCTATGGCCTCTCGTGATTCTGTTTTCTGGAAAGATGCTATTAATGATGAGATGGATTCTATTATGTCAAACCACACTTGGGAACTTGTCGATTTACCTTCTGCCTCTAAACCTATTAGTTGTAAATGAGTATTTCATAGAAAGTATCATGCAGATAGTACTCTCTAAACATTCAAAGTAAGATTAGTTGCTAAAGGATTTCGACAAAAGGAAGGAATAGATTATTTTGACACATATGCTCTTGTGGCTAGGATCACATCTATTAGAATTATTTTTGTTTTAGCATCAATTTTTGATCTTTATGTTCATCAAATGGATGTCAAAATGGCATTTCTAAATAGAGACCTCGATGAGGAGGTATATATGGAACAATCCGAAGGTTTTGTTCTACCAAGAAATGAACATAAAGTGTGTAAACTTATTAAATCATTATATGGTTTAAAACAGGCTCCAAAACAGTGGCATGAGAAATTTGATGCAACGATTCTTTTTAATGGATTTGTTCATAATGTTGCAGATAAATGTGTTTATCTCAAAACGTGTGATGACTATATGGTGATAGTTTGCCTTTATGTTGATGACATACTAATAGTGAGCAACAAGATGAAAGATATTATAGAAACAAAGAGGTTTCTATCTTTAACATTTAAGATGAAAGATCTTGGGCAAGTTGATACTATACTAGGTATCAAGATAAAAAGAAATAATGGGGGATATGCTTTGAGTCAAACTCATTATATAGAGAAAGTATTGGAGAAATTCAGTCACTTAAGAATTAAAGAAGCAAATACCCCGTTTGACCTAAGTATCAAATTAGTCAAGAATGTTGGAAGAACAATTGCTCAAATAGAATATTCAAGTGCTATAGGAAATCTTATGTATACAATGTAGTGCACGAGACCTGATATAGCATTTGCAATTAGTAAATTAAGTAGATTTACTAGCAATCTAAATATAGAGCATTGGAAGGCGATTGAAAGAGTTCTTGGGTACCTTAAACAAACCAAAGATTATGGCCTACAATACTCAAAATTTCCTGCTATTTTAGAAGGATATATTGACGCAAGTTGGATATCGAGTTTAGGAGATAACAAATCTACTACTGGTTGGGTGTTTACCTTGGGAGGTGGTGCTGTTTCTTGGAAAAGCAAGAAACAAACATGTGTAACTCACTCAATTATGGAATCAGAATTTGTTGCTCTAGCAGAAGCAGGAAAGGAGGTTGAATGGTTGAGGGACTTTCTATTAGAAATTCCATTGACTTCTAAGAGTATGAATTCAATTTTTATACTTTGTGATAGTCAAGCCACTTTAGCTTGTGTATATAGTGAAATATACAATGGAAAGTCAAGACACATAAGTCTTAGACATGATTATGTGAGGAAATTAATCAAGAGTGGGATTATTTCCTTAACATTTGTGAAAACAAATGAGAATTTAGCTGATCCGTTCATTAAACCTCTTACAAGAGAAGTTGTAAGATCAACATCAAAATGGATGGGGCTGAAGCTCCTTGAATAAAAAATCCACCAATGATAGCAACCCTACTCAACATTATGAAATGAGTAATGAAGAGTTCAAAGGGTAAGAACAAGTCATTGACATGTGGAGTGGTTTAGCACTTTACAATATTTTATTGGTCCCATCCAAAGATGTTAAAGTGCTGGTTGTCACCGAATGAGGGTTGAGTTAATTATACTCTTAATGAAGTTTAGTTAAGTTATGACAAGTATCTTAAAGAGTGATAAAGATACAATATAAACTTCACCTATATGAACTTAGAAGTGGTGCCGCTTTGATTGAGAGTTGGAATTTCTCTCATAAAAGTTCATGAACTTGGATGAACCCAAGGCCATATTAGGGTTGAGTGAGAATTTATGAGGAATACAAGAATATAGTATTTATGTGTGTGGTATCACCGGTGTTGTCATTAGGAATAACAAATTTAAAGCTTTTATGCTATTTGGGATTTTGACTTCACTTTGTGATACTTACACTAAGGTAATATTCAAATCGAAAGATATATTACTTTATTTATAAATATTATTTAATCACTTGGAGAATTTTTTTTATTTTGAACAAGTGGGGGATTGTTATAAATTGTTCAAATTAAAAAAAAAAGTTTTCTTTTGAAAGGAGTTATTTGAAAAGGTGTTTTTTTATAGTTATTTTGGTAGTTATTTTTTTAAAGATTATATCTTTTGGGAAAATATCTATAAATAGATATGTAAGAGTAAATTATCATAAACAACTTTTTTTGAGATTCTTCTTCTTTTTTGATAACTCTCCAAGTGATTAGACCTTCTCCAATTTCTCTTTGAAGATTTTTTATTGTTTGCTCAATACAGATCTTCTATAGGCTTGTCATATCCACTAAAACTATTTGCATCAAACCCATAGCAATCTTGTCGAAAAGAGGGTGCAAATATCGTTTTTAGGAAAGTGTTTATACATGTTTCAAGCCTAAATATTTTTCTTACAGTGTTCTTGATCTTGTGTTTGTTATTGGTTTCCATTCCCTTCTTTTGTTGTGTTTTCCTACAGCACAAGACATATGTCATGATCGCAGTTACTTTATAGATTTTCCATGGAACTCCTAACAATTGCAAATTTTATATCTATTTTAGAGTCACCATCTTCTTCAGCTAGGTCTAGTCTTAGGCTATGGTCACTTAGTCTATACGAGTGTTCAGAACTTCTTTAAGGGAGTGCAAACACCAAACTAGCAAGGGCATCAAGACAGTAATTGGACACCAATTGACCCAAAACCTAAGTTGATAGGTTATGGGCTGACTAGTATATATATTTTTTGGAAGCAATAAAGTAGGACTTTTATCATGTGAAAACCTAAACAGCAGATATAACATCTATTCAAGACTTGAAAAGGAGTTTTTTTAATATTAAAAACAAGTCATGAGCCACCAGGTAGCTTGTACTCCTTGCTCTAATACCACATGATACAGGAGAGAAGCTGTAAAAACAGAACCATTCGAAGAATGAAAGAATATTTTATTGAAAATTGACCATGACCCGTCGTTATAATTGTGGGCTTACATTACTTGCTTTTCAAATAAGAAAGATTCCTACGATATCATCAACTTACAAACTTACCTTTCAAAATTTTATTTTGGCTAATTAAATCAGTAAAAAACACAAATTAGCAAAAGACCCAGAAATTTCTAAAACAAAAATCCAATGACATGTTTAATTGCCTCATCATGTCTTTGTCCATGCTTCCGGAGGATTGGCTGTTATGAGGATATACTTAAAAGTGTATGTTATTGTGTTTCACACATCTTTATTTTCTTATGATACATGTAATGACTAACATAGAATTAATGTCAATCTTCTACATTTCATTTTCCAGATTTCACATTGGATATATCATAAAAAGGAATGTAGAAGGCTTGAAGAACAGATGAGGCATGTGGATATATTAAGTGATTTCCCCTTTACATTCTTTATTGAAGACATAAACCAGGTTACCCATATTTTTCCTTTTACTTCCAACTTATTGTTCTAAACTAAGATTTTATGACATGTATATGCTAGTATGAATCTTAAGGATCTCATGCTCTTTATCTATATTTACATTGTCATCTTGCTTTTGTAATACAATTCTGTACCAAATGGATTTATAAGGTTTATGTGTGAAAATGCATGATATTTAAATGTTTACGAAGTTCTTAAAGTTATCATAGTATATGGGCTTGTTCATAATTGCATAGTGGCAGCTCATGTTTTAAAGATTATATTATTATTGATTTTAAATCATGAAGAATTTGTATGAGGAAAGTAAATGAGTGGAGTGCTCCTCTTTCACTAGATTTGTCACCTTTATGCATATCATGACCAAACCTTGCTTGCATGTCTTTGAGGACTCTTTTCTGAAGAGATTTCTTGTAAGTGCTATTTAAACATATCATTATTTTAAACAATGTCATGAATTTCCTTTCATTTTTACTCTTTAAAAATGATCTTTCTTATTCTCTATTTTTTTATGTTGTTATTTTACTCTTCGAATGATTTACTTGGTGTTTGTAAAAGCAGGCTAGCAGATGTTCTTTTTTCACTTCAAAGGGTCTCCACCAGATAGGACTATGGAAATCTGAGTGCAGCTGTGGTTCATTAGCTGTTTCGATGAATGAGTTGTGGTTTGTGTGGTTTACTTTCTTCCGAATTCTGCTTTTTCTGTTCCTTGACAACTTATTTCCAACTGCTGCTTTTTTGTTCTCTGACAACCATTTTTCTGAATACAAGTTAATATTATTATCCATTAGGTAACTTCCTGTTGAATTCAGAAAGAGTGAACCATTTCTCTCTCCCATTTAATCTCTTACCAATGTAAAATCAGTGTAGCTATCCGTTAAGAGGAAACTTTTGAGACTCGGTACTTGTGCTCAATTTGTGCCTGTAAGTAAAAAGATTCTGGGGATCACAATTATGTGCAAGGCATGTTCTCCAGTTTAGGAGGAATGCGAGTGTTTGATATTTACTAAAAGGGGTTGCCAAAGTTATTAGGGGACATTGCACAGTGAATGTAGGTATAGGATTGTGTGGAACCACTAGTATATTTTTCGTCTATCACATTTTTTTTGAATTTGGTTACATAGACGAAATTGGGAAGGGGAGTATAGTTGGTCAGGAGTCCATGCCTTTCACCAACCATATACCCCTTTTCTACTATATAAAGATTTAGTCATCCGTATATGTGGACACAAACAATATGTGTAGATAATATTTGTTTGCATTTAGGAAGTACAGCACTGGTCAAATCCCTTTGTCATACATAGATGCATACACCGATCATGTTATATATACATATGTGAACATATAAAAATCTGTATCCATGCATCTATATGTAAAAATGTCCAGGTGAATATGTTTATTTATATATGTATTTAATAAAATATCTTCATTTAATATAACTGTATCTAACTGAAAGCATGTTACATGGCAGGTTAAATGATGACTGGAGTCTGCCAAGTTCCCTATGCCCATGTGCTGGTATAGTCTCTCTTTCTCTCATATTGCAATCAGGCTTCTTTGCTGTTTAAATATTAGCTAGTGCCACACAACTCTCAACAGAACCAAAAAGTCAACTGTCAACTTGTTTGAGCTGCTGGGAAGATTATTACCAATGGAGATGTCTGCCACTCCATTCGCCAGTCGCATTATTACTTCACTGGGTACTCCAAGTTTTCCTTTTAAAGCAACTATGTATAACTTGGTCTTTATCTGGATGCCTGTGACTTTGTGACTTATAATGACTCTGCTAGACTACAAGCTCATTTTCCATCCTTGCTTTGATATTCTGTGTCTTGTGCTTTAGACATGCATGAGCCAACTGAGTATTATTCTGGTGCTGTCTTGGCTAATTAAAGTGTAAAAACCTCTCACTTGTCCTTCTTGTTTCACCAATATCTTTCTTCTTTCCTGACTTGTGCTGTTCCCTAACATTTGAAGCCCTTCACTGATCAGCGCATCCATTACAATATTGTAGCACCCTTGATGCTTGTGGTTATGATAACCATGTCTAGAACATCTAGCACTTTATAGAAGATATCCTGCAAACTGTAATGGAACGGAATTAGATAGTGGCTATCAGGTACGACACCTGGGCAATGGTCATATGTGGATTTCAAAAATAATAATTGGTGCCTTATCTTAAATCATAAGTTGCATATGCAAGCTAAATTTTGGCATGGTATCACATGATACTTTATTATGTAAACTCTTCCTTGCTAAGGACATGTGATTCTAACGAAAGAAATGGCTTGAAATTGTATCTTCATGTTATAACCAAATATGTCTAACCAGTAGAAGTGCTTATTTAAATGAAAAAGGTTATTCTTTGCAGTATAACTTAGCCTATCATAACATAAAGCATAAAGTTATCACACAAAAATATGCTTTTTCTATTATATTTTTGTATTCTTCCCATTTCTCTTATATCATAGTAAATTCCATCTCTACGAGAGTGTTGTCAAAGCCCTGCTGTTTGTGCATATGTAAATTCTTCTACCAGAAGGTTAGTTACTTGTGCATTCTTACCCTGTCATTTTGTGCCTACTTTGAATATCTCTCTACATTAAAATAGGAAAGTATTCTTACCCTTTGAAATGAAGTAAATCAGTCTAGGAAAAATATCAAATTTAGTTGAAAATTTTGTAATTTATTTATTTTTCTTCAATTACAGCCACTAACTGTGTATCACTGCTTTCAACTTTTGGCTGCCCAAAGCTCAATTTCAGAAGTTAAGGACGAATTAAATATACATTATTTAGGTAAAAAGAATCTCTTTTGTATCTTGGTGATTTATCAAAATACATGATTTTCAATATTGCAGAATTCTGTTTTTTGGACATTCTGTTGAAACACTTTGAATTTCTATGTGCTTTAATTGCGTAACAGCACTTGTATGTCAATTGTATATCATCTTTCTTCAATTTTTTATTGATTGTCCATTTATAGATGATATAGTTGCTTTTTTACGTATGATTGAAGATGAACTATTTTTTTATTAAATTGCAATAATAATGATATGGTTTAGCATCAAAATATATAAAATAGGTGTAGCATTAGGCTACAAGCATCTTTGTTGTGATTTTGAGTTAACATATTTGTTATGACTTGTTTTGTATATTGCATGTTTTCATGTGAGTTCCATATTAAAGTTAGATTACACTATTTGTTCCAAGTGATTGTGGACCACGTGTTTGTATACTGTAGCACAAGTTCACACAATTCATGCTGTAACTTATTTTTCGAAGGACCTGAGAAAGAGCTTTTGCAACTTGGGGTCTTTGGAGAGTTGCTGACACTTTTTTCTGGAGTTCAAATTCATATGGACCTTGTTGGTCCAGCAGTTCCACAATTTAGGTTGGTTTTCTAATCTACTTTTTCATATAAGTTTAAGATTGTGTTCTTTCTTGTTGATTATGGTCGCCAATTTAATATGAATTTGAGGTTGTTGGCAGCATCAATTTTCTTGAATTGGTATTCAATATTGACTTCATTGGAATAGGCTTTTTCATCTATCATTTGTCTCAAAACAAATTCACCTCATTGTGTATGAACAAGAACCATCTGTTTGATTTTTGCTGTTATTTCAGTTTGTTGCTAAGTACCTGCAACTTTATTGGTAAGTTTATTAATGTCCAAACTTGAGTAGATTTATGAAGCCACATAGATGACTAAAGCTGGTCCTTTTGTTGTTTATGAAATTGATTTCTATTTTGTAATGGAGATTGTCTTGCCATGATTACACATCTGGATTAACAGCTCATACTTCATTCTGCATACTAAATGACTTGAAGAATTATACAAGGAATTATGTATTTCATTAATTGTTTGTTGCATTACAAATGTTGAGTCCTCCACAAGTTGTAATAGTGGTTCCTCAATTTTCCAATATATTTTTTAGTTGTTTTTGAAACTAATTAGAATATGAAATTCATCCATTTTATTCAATTATAGGAACCTCTATAACATGATAGATATTGGTATGCACAGTGTTGAAGCCTTCAAACCATGGCAAGGTTGTGCTGTTGTGATCTTGGATTCAAAGTGTTTCTGAGTCACAATAACCACACCATTGTCAA
Source organism: Musa beccarii (assembly GCA_024322285.1). NCBI lineage: Eukaryota > Viridiplantae > Streptophyta > Magnoliopsida > Zingiberales > Musaceae > Musa > Musa beccarii. The sequence continues at coordinate 56,761,974 of CM044394.1, forward strand.
AGGGGAACAGGTTAGAGTTGTTTTTTGAGGGGTTTCAAATACCAGTTGTATTGGTGTGTTTTGATCTATAGGTACTAGTATAGTTTAGGCCTGGTACCAGATTATATATTTTTGTACTGTCCGTATTCTTTTTCTAATGTTTTTCAGCATTATGAGGTGGTATAGGTCGGCAAACTGCCTGGTATACCAATATTTTACCAGTTTAACAACTTGTCGAAATTGGTATAGGACCAATACTCAAGGCCAAGATTTGCAATTTCGTGTTGTACCGGAGTATCGAGCTTAGCTCGGTACGGTACGATATGAGTATACTGAGTGGTACACTCTGGTGTATCACTCGGTATATATATATATATATATATATATATATTAATAATAATAATAATAATAATAATAAATTTTAAAAAAAAAGATGACGTCTCATTTCTTCTCCCCGTGCGGATGACGAGAAGTCGCCGATGATGCCGAGGCCTTGTCACCTCAGATGAGGAGGAGACGACATCTCATCTGCAGCGTTCGATGATGAAGCCGGATCATTGAGGGAGAGCAGCGTTGGATCTTTAGGTTCTCTCTTTTTTTCTCTCTCTTCTTCCTTCTCCCTCGACTAATATCGCCCGGTAGCAGGTGGTGACGATCGAAATCAACTGTCACCGACCGATTTCGAGTGGTAATGGGGCGGAAACAGCCCCAATTGATGGTATCACTTGGTAGCAGGAGGTTTGCGTATCGGTTTGCCAGCGGATCGGTACATACCGCCTAGTAGCGGGCTGTCACGCACTTAGCAAGAATTGCCTAAGTGGTGAGGCACCCTTGCGGCAAGCCACCGACTTAGCTGAAGTTGCCTAAGTCAAGAATCGCCTTTGCGCCCACTTCGATCGGACTTAGCTTGGATTGCCTAAGTCTTGAAGCGCCATGCGACATATCGTCCGAAAGGGTCAGCCGAGCTGCAACCTCGTGCGAGTCCCGTAGGACTGTAAAAGAGAAGTTGATTAGTTGTTGGAGCGAGCGACGGACAAGTCCCGACGTCTCGCGAAGAGGAAGCTTTACAAGCAATTGAGCGAGCACTTGGAGTGCAAGAAAGCAGAGAAAGAGAGGAGGAAAACAAGGACTTTAGAGGGGTGAATGAGCAGCTGCAAGTCCGCAAACAACTACTCCCCAAGTCAGGCGCGAGGCAAGTTTCCGTCAAGTTGACGTGCAAACTTGTGAAAGTGTTCAACGCCCGACACTATCTGAAGCCCCATCCGACCATGTGCCACCCGGGTGGTTCGAGTCTTGAGATGGTGACAAAATTACCGTGGCGCGGCTGCAGAAATCAGCCCGCGGCACACTAAAAACGGAGTTTTTTTGGATTTCGGGCGATGGCGAGCGATCGTTCGCTGCTGCGCTGCATTTGCTTTGTTTCTGCTGTTTTACAAGGAAAAACACACCAAAACATGGCAAAACAGTGCGAGGATATGTACAAGCATGGGCAAGCGACTTAACGGGCGTTGAGCGAAGTTCTTTGCGAGTGTGTGACGACCGTTCGTGACATTCTCCCCCACTTAATTTGTCGCGCCCTCGTTGGCGCTCTTTAGTAGGCTTTGATAGCTGCTTCTTCATGTCGGAGGGTGCCTTCGGCTCCCAGTAGCTTCGGTTTTGGGAAGTTTCGCCACTTCACCAAGTATTTAATACATTCACTCCATTGGGTAACGTTGTCCTGCGATCGCTAAAATGGTTTCAACTCGCTTCGTAGGAAGCTCACGGTGGGAGGTTCGACGAGTTGAAACGCCTCGAGAAGCATCTTGCGGATCGGAGTGGTAGGCTTTCAAGTTCTTTGGCATGGAAAACATTATGCATCTTGAGCCACGCCGGCAGTTGTAACTTGTAGGAAACATTGCCCACCCTACTGATAATTGGGAAGGGGCCATCATACTTGCGCGCACCAATCCTTTATGCACCTTATTTCTAAAGAATTGGAGTGATCTTTGGTTGGAGCTTCACCAACACCAAATCGCCGACTTTGTATTCCACGGGTCGCCTTCCCAAGTCTGCCCACTTCTTCATCTTCCTGGCCGCCTTCTCCAAGTAGGCCCGCGCAATATCTGCATTTCGATGCCATTCTTTTGCCAAGTGATACGCGGACGGACTACTCCCTGTATATCAAATAGCCAAAGTGTGAGGAGTCGATGGTCGTTGTCGGTGATGATCTCAAAGGGGCTCTTGTTGGATCTGAGCTCATTTGCAGTTGTAGGAGAATTGGGCTATGTCCAACAACTTCACCCAATCTCGTTGATTGGCACTCACGTAGTGTCGAAGATATTGCTCTAGGAGCGAGTTTATTCTTTCGGTTTGGCCATCCGTCTGGGGTGGAGGCTTGTGGAGAAGTATAGCCGATCCCAACAATTTGAACAACTCGGTCCGAATCGCCCTAGAAACCGAGCATCTCGATCACTTATAATATTGTGCGGGACTCCCGATACTTCACCACATTCTTCATCATTAGCCGCCGCTTCCTCTGCGAGCAGATGTGTAGGGGTGCGGCAATGAAGGTCGTGATACTTTGAAAATCGGTCGACCACCACCGATGATCGAACCGAGTCCCCCCCTCTTGTCGACAAGCTAGATATGAAGTCAGAGAAATGCTCTCCCATTTGCGCTTTACGTACGGCAAGAACGGCTCTAAAAGTCCCACCGGCTTCCGTTGCTCCACTTTGTCTTGTTGACAAGTTAGGCACGTCCGAACATATTCCTCCACATCCGTCCCCATTTTTGGCCAATAGAAGGCCCTCTCCATGAGAGCCAATGTTCGATGAATACCCGGATGTCTTGCCCAAAGGGAATCATGACACTCCTTCAAAAGCTCACGCCTCAGATTATCCACCCGAGGAACATAAACTCTATTCCCTTTGGTGTAGACGAGTCCCTCCTGGACCCAAAATCGTCGTGATTTGCCTTCTTGGATCAACTGCATCAAGGTTCTTGCTTGGGGATCACTGCGCATGATCCATCCTTGATTCGGGAAAGGAAGTTGGATTCAGAATCGACTTGCTTGGCCTCTGCCCTCTAGTTGCATAGCATTCACGGCCTCCACTTTTCGACTCAAGGCATCGCCTACGACATTTGCTCTTTAGGGCTTGTACTCCATTGCCGTATGTCAAATTCCGCCAGAAGTCCGCCATCGTGCTGCTTGGGGAGAGTTTCTTTTGAGTCGAAAGTAACTCAAAGCGATATTATCGTCCTCGGCACAAATCGTGATCCGAGAAGGTAGTGTCGCCACACTCGTAGTGATGGATCACCATTGTCTCTCCTTCGTGTATGAGGATACCGCCGCTTCGGTCTCGTTGAGCTTACGGCTTTCATAGGCCACCGGGTGGCCCTCCGCATAAGTACTCCCCGATAGCGAAGTCTCAAGCATCTGTATGGGCTTGAAGGGCTTCCCATAGTCGGCAATTTGAGCACTTTGGTTCTTCCGAATGGCAGCCTTTAGGTCTTGGAATGCCGCTTCACATTTGTCGGACCATCTCTCAAGGTGCTCTTTCTTCAAAGAACTCTGTTAGTGGAGTTGCGCGCTTGAATACCCAAAGATGAAGCGTCGATAGTAGTTCACAAACCCAAGGAAGGATCTCGGTTCGGGCACCTTCTTTGGAGTTTGCGACCCACAATCGCTTGCACATTTGCTTTATCCATCCGAATGGAACCGTCGCCGATCCGATGCCCCAAGAATAAGATCTCTTTCGAGCAAAGTAGCACTTCTCTCTTTTTACGAACAATGAATTCTCCCGAGAACTTTGAAGATTGTTCGGAGGTGTTCAATATGCTCCTCAAGTGTTCGGCTATAGACGACGATATCGCCCAAGTAGACAACCACAAACTTGTCAGATACTCCTTGAATAGCTGGTTCATAAGAGTGCGTGAGAATGTGGTTTGGAGCATTGGTTAAACCGAAAGGCATCACCAGGAACTCAAATGCTCCATACCTGGTCACACAGGTAGTCTTCGTTTCATCACCTTCAAAGAATACGCACTGCTAATACCCGACCAGAAGGTCGAAGTTTGAGAAATACTTTGCTTTGCCGGTTGGTCGAACAAGTCCGCAATGAGAGGGATGGGATACTTGTTTTTCACGGTCACCTTGTTAAGGGCTCGATAATCGAGCGATAGTCGGAGACTCCCATCTTGTTTCTTCCGGAAGAGAACCGGAGCTCGAATGGTGCTTTGAATCGCTGGATGAGACCACCACTCGCCAGCTTCATCTAATCGCTTTCGAGCTCGCTAACTCGGAGGGGGCATGCGGTATGGTGGTCTCATTTGCCGAGGCTTCACTCTGGCTCCGGCCAATAAGATGGTCACGCCTCTGCGTGGCGGCAAAGTTTTCGCAACTCGGGTGGCATAACATCTTCGAACTCCTTCAGGACATTTGTCACCGCAGCAGGTTCTTTACGGGCCTCCCCATCGAGTGTTTCTAACTTCATCGCAGCCACAAAGGTTAACTCTCCTTTGCGTACCCCCTTCTTCAATTGCAACGCTGATAGTTGCTGGGGATCCTGGGTTCCTCTTCGAGTGACGAAACCACACAGGGTTGTCACCTCCCATTAGACATATGGAGTCTAGGAGGCGGCATCGGCACCAACTTTCTTTGCATGCATGAACTCCATTCCAAGAATCACTTGGAAGTCATCCAATGGCACCGCCATCATGTTTGTGCGCCCGCTCCACGATCCGATCTTGATGGAGACTCCCTTTGCTAGCCCAGAGATTCGCTTAGCCTCCGAGTTAACCGCCTTCATTCGACTTGGGTTCTTCTCTAAGATTAACCCAAGCCGCTTTGCTTCTCGGTCGGCGATGAAGTTGTGAGTAGCACCCGTGTCCACCATTGCTCGAGTGGTTTGGCCATTGAGTCTAATGTTTACATACATTAACTCACTGCTTCCTGCTTTTTGTTGCTTCTGCTTCAGGTTCTCCCCCACTTGACCCCGCAATGCATTCAACAAACGCATCGCACCCATTCGGGGTCCTTGCGACTTCTCATCGTCGCTGCCCGACTCAGAGCTACTCGAACTGAGGGCGACTGCCTTGCCCTTGTCTGGCTTAGGGGTCTTGATGGAAGCCGACAAGGCATTGAGTGCCTGTTTTTGCGGGTACTCCCATACACTGTGTGGTCCTCCGCACAAGAAACATCTCCTAGGTGTTGAGGCCCTGCCATTTGAGTTCGGCCCCTTATGGAAACTCTTCTTCCTTTGTTCACCCCTAGGTTCCTTCCCAGGAGGGTGCCTTGGTTGGTGATTTCCTATGGACTGCTTCTTCTTCCGCGGGTCCTCTGAGGAAGCAAAGTCGGTAAGCCTTTCTGCGGCTGCAATTGCTCGACCAAATCGGTGACATTCCGTCGATGAAGTTCTGTTGAGCCCATGGCTTCAAGCCATCAAGAAAGCTAAACAAACTTATCTTTTCAGACATGTCCGAATGTCCAAAGATCGCGTAAAATTGCTTCACATAGTCCCGAATGGAAGTTGTTTGGTGGAGTTGTCTCAACTTCCTCCTTGCGACGAACTCAATGTTCTCGGCAGGAATTGAGTTCTTAACTCACGCTTCAAGTCGCCCCATGTGTCCACCCTAAGACCGACCTTGTTGAATCTCTTCCCAACGTGTTCTCCACCAAAGCTTTGCATCTCCGTTCGGATACATAGTCACTATTGAAACTTTGGTGTCCTCAGAGTCCGGCCTCGTGGCTCGGCAATCTGTTCCATATCAAACAGAAAATTCTCGAGCTCCTTCAAGATCTCTAGCACCCCCATAACAATGTGGGTGGTGCCCTGAAGCTTTGTGTTGGCATGCGCAACGCGGTGTTGCTTCCCCGCATTCAACGCCCTTGTGAGCATTGCAACTTTGGAAGTGAGTTCCGTCACTAAATTTGCAAAAATGTTGCACGGAGTCCTTTGTGTCATCCGTTAGTCGGTCGACTAAGGCTTCAACCTTGTCGATTCGGGATTGACTTCTTCTTGCGAGCTCTCTACGCCAAGAAGCCTACTTTGGCCTTGGTAGAGTTCATCCAAGCTCGCTTCAAGAACATCCAAGCGGGTTTCCACCGTTGTGACCCTCTCTCTATGGCTCTTTCTTCCGGTTGGCGCTCCAGATTGCGCCTCCTCCGCTCGTGGAGAGTAGCCCACTTCTCGCTCCTCATGCTCACTGCCCCGTTCCTCACGAACGGCTCCTGCAGCGAGCGGCGAGTTTTGCACATGCAGCCCTCCGGCGGCTGCTTGGGGCAACATTCGGCTTGCCCCATCTTGCTTGATTCACCACGTTGTTTCGCCATGGTGAGATTGCGAAGTTTCTTCGCTGCTTGCTCAAATTGCTTGCCACGCTCGATACCACAATGTCACGCACTTAGCAAGAATTGCCTAAGTGGTGAGGCACCCTTGCGGCAAGCCACCGACTTAGCTAAAGTTGCCTAAGTCAAGAATCGCCTTTGCGCCCACTTCGATCGGACTTAGCTTGGATTGCCTAAGTCTTGAAGCGCCCTTGCGACATATGCATCCGCAAAGGGTCAGCCGAGCTGCAACCTCGCAGGTCCCGTAGGACCTCAAAAAGAGAAGTTGATTAGTTGTTGGAACGAGCGACGGACAAGTCCCGACGTCTCGCGAAGAGGGAAGCTTTACAAGCAATTGAGCGAGCACTTGGAGTGCAAGAAAGCAGAGAAAGAGAGGAGGAAAACAAGGACTTTAGAGGGGTGAATGAGCAGCTGCAAGTCCGCAAACAACTACTCCCCAAGTCGGGCGCGAGGCAAGTTTCCGTCAAGTTGGACGTGCAAACTTGTGAAAGTGTTCAACGCCCGACACTATCTGAAGCCCCATCCAGCCATGTGCCACCCGGGTGGTTCCAGTGGTGCTGAGATGGCTGACAAAATTTTCGTGGCGCGCCTGCAGAAATCAGCCCGCGGCACTAAAAACGGAGCTGTTTTTGGATTTCTGGGCAGATGCAGCGAGCGATCGTTCTGCTGCGCTGCAGCTGCTGTTTTCTGCTGTTTTACAAGGAAAAACACACCAAAACATGGCAAAACAGGCTGCCAAGGATATGTACAAGCATGGGCAAGCGACGAACGGAACGTTGAACGAAGTTGCTGCGAGTGTGCGACGACCGTTCGTGACAGGGCGGTATCATTCGAAATTAAAAACCTTGCTCAAGACCATGTTTGAGCATGTATTCAAGATGCAAAGTAGCTCACTTTACATTTGCATTCAGTTCTTTTTATCAAGTCCCTCTAGCATATTATATTCTCATGTTAGCAACTTAGCATAGTGTCTTGGGCTTCCTTTTGCAGCTTTGACAAACATGAGTGTTTTGTCTCTTTGTTTCTGTTGTTTTCCATATATGTGTGTGTGTGGATTTAGGTTTTTGTTTTTGTACTGCTCCCTACAGAATTTTTGTATATCTCCTCAGTATCAAGGTCACAAAAATACTCATTATAGTAACTCAACTGTTATTAGCCAGTAAACAAGATCTCCTATTTCTTTCCTGTTGCGAGATTGGAGAGGGGTAACATTTGTGTGAGTGTATGCCAAGGCATGCTTGATAAATCATGGTGAGATAAATCTTATAAGATTATCAAATGGTTGTATTGACATTTTTGTTGTTTCACATTTTTTTCATTCACTTTCTTTTCTTTCTGTGTACATATGTTTTATGTGACTGACTGTGGTCCAAATATTTATATAGCATTCTGTTGTGCAGAATTTACTTATGCCCCTTGCTATTGACTTTATGTTCTTGTGTATTTATTATAGGGATGGGAAAACAGTAAGCCTCTGCAAGTACCTTTCTTGCACTGAGCAGGACTGTATATGTAAGTCTTCATGTGCAGATTCTGGTGCAAGGAGATTAAATGGAAAATGTGTTACAGTTCATATAAAGCTTCACAAAGGTTTCTACCATGACATATGTAGGAATATATTAAAGGTCAATTTCCGTTTACTATCCATGTTTTAGAGGTTTCTTGAACTCAAAATTTGAAGTAGATATAACTTTCTTTTAAATAGTGAACATGATGTGGGATCATAACTTCTCAAGTTATGTTTGCTTGTCTAGACAGCTGTTTTGTTGTACTTGTGGAAGGGCAGCATATATACTGCAAACACTTGCAGAATTTTAGGTGTATTGTATTTAAGATAAAATATTTCTTTCATGTTTTGGTTTCATCATTTCTATTTTGCCTCCATAGAATGTAGAATGCTATCTAGCAAATGCTGATGTGGACAGTATTACTAGTGACATGAAAAGGACACTAAAAGAAAATCCAAAAATCTGTATTTTGTTAAGCTGATTAAAATCTCTGCATACAAATAACCCCCTCTCATTCAGTGACAAAATAAATGTTGAAGCTTAATTGTCGAAAGGCAAAAAGTGACAATGAAGGGAACAGAGATGTTAAATTTCCAAGTGGTACATACCTCCAATGTTTTCCATCAAGAAAGGAAAACCAAAAGAATAAATGATAAACATACCTTGTCTTGATCCTTCTAGAATCCTCAAACCAAGGAAGGTGCAACAATTTCATGAGTATACATGTACAAGTACAAATTCTGCATGAACTAGCTTTCACTCAAGAGTGACTTTAAGAAAAAATTTAGTTCTATATTGATATGGATGCTAGATAATCTTGATAATAAACAAGGTAAAATTTTGATTCTCTCTAGACTAAGAAAATGTATCAATAGTAAAAATTGAATTAAATATTGTCATGCTCTTAACAAGTTCTTGTTTTCATTGTTACATATCAGTTTTGAATGGATTGATATGATGGATTGGCAGTTGATATCAAGCTAAATTTGATATACATTCTAAATTATAGCATGCATTGTGCAAATTCTTGGTTTGTTGCTTTCTCGATACTCACAAGGAGGAAATATCTCAGATCTCTATGATAAGCTTAGATTTCGATACTTATTATTTATGAACTGTTTTCAGGATTCATATCCTCACCTTATTATTGCTCCGAATGCTGGTGTTGCTGCTTATTCTAGTTGGTCACCAACTATTGTAAGTTATCCGTACCATAGTATTGTTTTCCTCCTTGTAGTTATGATCAATTTCAATCAATTTTATTGCGGGGAAACTTAACTGGGGCCTCTATGCTCAGTCTCCTAGAAGGAATAATAGTGTTAACTGACAAAATGGTTATAAGGATGATGACATAAGCTTCTTGGTATTACATTAACATGTATATGTTACATTGGGATGTAGATGAGATAGGGTTTGGTTTCTCCTTAGTTTCTCGAAAATATTATGATGGTTAGATCAATCCTCTATAGGAAAATTTGATGAAGCTGATACTATAATGAACTTCCAATGTGGACAGGCAGATCTCGGCAAGTGCGTTTCATCATATCATTACTGGTGTCAACAAAATATGAGATATATCATTGATTACCTGGATTGAGTCTCATGTCGGTGTCAAAGTAGATCACTGTATACTTAGAAGTACATTGCACTTACTGGTAGTTTGAACTATGGAATGCTTGCCTTTTCTCGTTCAGACAGCTTCTGCATTCTAGTTTAGGGATGCAGCCAACTGATCGATCCTCGGTGTCAGGAGCTAATTAAGGAAATGGGCATCCCAGCCATATTTACCGACTTCTGTGAGGAAGCTGCAAATCTAGCAGCCGATTGCATAAGCACTGTTACAAGCCTACCTCTCAGGCTGCCAGTATATCTGCCAACCTGTTCTTATGCCCTTCAATTTCAAAGCCTGGCCAAAAAAATTCTGGAAACTAACTGGCTTCCTGTTTTGCAGATCCAAATCAATCCATTTAGGCAGCCGATGGTGGTGGAAGATAGCGCGTTATACCTCCCATGCTACTCAAATTGCTTTCTCTTTGGGATGTGATTGTATACAAGGTGTATTATTTGGTTTCTCATAAAGACACTTGGGGTAGAGGTTTGAACTATGTGTTGAAGAAACAGAGCTTTTCTATCCTGTTAAAGATTGTTCGTTCTATACAACGTGCATCTATCAGTTTTTGTGGGATGTCTTTTGTTCTTTAATGACATCTTATTGATCTTTAATTGTGTTGATGAAAAGAACTAGTAAGTTATGGTTCTCAGGTGACCGTCAAATCGAACATTATGAATAGGAACAATCACAAACACCATTCAATCCCTATCAAAATAGACAACCCACAGAGCTTTGCAACTCAATCTCGTATTATCCTACCCACACTGGCACTCAGATATCGACGTCACAATAGACCCTGTCGAACGTGGGCGTCGCGGAGAAGCTCACGAGCACAGGCGCGCAGTATACCCTCAGCGTGTAGTGCTTCGTCTTCACCACCCCCACCTTCAACCTTATCCTCGCCCTCACCCTCACCTCCAACCCCACCTTCCCGGCCGACCGGTCGTGCTTCAGGCTGTTCTCCACCGATCCCAGCAACGGCGTCGACGTTGCCGCCGCGATCACGTCGAGCGTCGTCACGTTCCGCCGCCGCTGGTAGAACGGTGCAACCTCCGTGAATGCCACCATCTGGTCGTCGTACCACACCGTGACCTCCATGAAGTCGTAGTACACTGAGACCCGGCGGTTGCGGTTGTAGGACCGGAGCGTGAGGTCGAAGGTGGCGTTGAGCGCGTGGCTGGACGTGAGGTTGAAGCCGTAGACGCGGGCGTCGTCGACGGTGTACTCGAGCGCCTTCGGGCGGACGACGAGCCAGAAGATGAGGACGACGAGGCTGACGAGCACGATGAAGCCAAGGCAGGTGAAAACGATGCACGGGAGGATGCTGGGGCGCGAACGCCGGCTGAGAAGCGGGCGCTCGCGGACCATGGCGGTGAGTGTGGTTGCTGCCGAGGGCGAGTGGAGCAGGGATTTGAACGGATATATACAGCCGAGTTGAGAGTGCGTAGGGAATGTTTCGGGGAGTGCAAAAGTGGCGATCACAGGCTGTCTGAAAGCAGAAAGCTTCCATTGTTCTTCTTTGTTCTTTTTCGGCTTTGAATGTTGTTTTTAGTCACCGGAAACCTCCATGAACACTCCATGAACAACTCAGTAAGCAGTGCGAGAGAGCTGCAGACTGCGTATATTTCACATCTCTCTCATCAAAATCGTTGATGTTTGCAGTGTCAAAATCCTGTGGTACACGTTCCAAAGCACACAACATTAGATCCCATGACGGATTAGAACCAAAGTGGGTGAGGCCGTAAACCTGTTAATCCTTATCGCTTTGCGGATTGAGATGCCTCGTCTCGAGATTGTTCCAAGTATATTTCCCCTCTTTCTCAAGCTTTTTGTCTTGCCTTCCAGCCCAAGTTATTCTCCTGCATAGCGAACAGGGTTGTTGTCAAAGGGCCCAGGGAAAGTGTAAGGTATCAACTACAGTTATGGGCCTCAAACGGGTTATAAGGCCCACAAGCGTAGCCCAGCCGTTATTGCCCGCTACATCGATATAAAATGACAAATTTAGAGCCACGTATTTTCCTTTTGCAAATGAAAAAGCTCTTTGAGTTAGGATTATATTGTTGATATGAAATTTTATTTACTGACCTCGTTACTAACTGATGATGAGGTTATCAGCTCGGGTGTCCACTTGTGATCTAAGAAGACTAGAGTCGAATAAGATGTTCAATCTAATCCCTCTGGTACTGATACTAACGGGTGAATATTAACTAATCTGGAAAACAGTATATTAGGTTTAGAAGATAATTTTACGATATTTCTTCTTAGGGTTACCATTGTTGGCTTGGGTGAGTGTCATGTCATGCGAGTCCCGATCTCCACGTCGAGCTGACAGTCCGTGTCAAGCTGCAATTGGAGGGTGAATTCTCCTCTTATCATTAACTAAAGCATCGCATAGAAGAGATGACACGTTTCCAACATAGTTCTGTGTGATCCATGCTGATCTATAGCAAACCTTCAGTGAAATTTCCTCACCAGGAGAATGCAACACCAGATGGAGAAAGATCATTTTTCGGCAGATGGAGGTGATGACGATGAAGAACACAGCGGGCCCACTTCGGCAGTGATCTCAAATGGCGGAGCCAAAACAAAAACAGTATGATTAGGGGGTGGATTAGTTAGGACCGACCCTGCATCCTTTTGTGATGTAGTGTGAGATGAGAGTGCACATAGGTAGCTAGCTTCTCCATGTCTCATGTTTCCGAGCCAAGATCTGGCGACAGTGGACACTCGGCAGAGCACTACACTGCAACGCTCCCTCCATTATCAAGTACTTTTGAGCTCGCTACGGCCGTCCCAACCCCTGCATCAGATACATAGGAGCCACTGACTGCTTGTCGTATACCACCCAAAACAATGGTCTTCTTTATCCGAAGTCTCATCGGGAAGAAGCCAAGACTTCACCTAAAAGTAAAAGCATGCTGGCTGAAGTCGTAGTGCCGACTGAGAAAAATGAGCTAGTGGGAGTGCCACAAATCAGTGCTTATTTATATTGCCTCTCTTCTCGGCCTTCTCTTATTGGCCTCTCCCCTCACTGCGGCCAGTGGTGGCTTTCCAACAATATCTGTAAGCTGGTGGTGTTAGTGGTGGTGATGGTGGTGGTGGTGGTGGTGCGAAAGGAAAACTCTGGTGAGCAACTTATCATGCTTCTTTATTGCGACCCCGTTTAAGAACTAGTAGTGGCTTGTGCGTAGGAACTCCTCACGTATCCTCAAAGAAAACACAAAGTATAAGTACTGGATCAGTATGATGACAATTATTGAGGGCGACCTTATCACTTGGTCAACTCATGCTGTCATATGTAAACGTAAAAGTGGAGCGGACAGAGGAACTGAGCATGCAAGAATTAAGCAACTATGAATGCACGCATTTGCTCCCAAGTGTTCGTCTTAGTACTCCTGCTATCACTCGTATACATATACAATGTGGGAGTTGGAGAAGTAACACGTTGTTCTACGTCAACATTCCATCTCCATGCCCTTTAATAAAGACTCATTTTGTTGCACTCCATCCATAAAAAGAATGCAGGATCATCAAAGGACACTGTCTGCTGGGAACTTACGAGTAGCATGCAGATTGCTGGATGCATGCTTAGCGAAGTATATTAGAGTTAGTCATTGTCTTCTGTCTTGCATATTATTATTATCAGTGAGACAAGCATGCAGTCATCATTCATAAACCACCAATCATGTATATTTAAGATTAAGAATGCAGAAAGACTCTGCGGGATTATACTTTTATCAACCAACGCAGAGTTCTATTAGCTTTAGTTCTCTAGATATCCTATGAGACCATATCTTTGACACGGCCCTATAAGTCCTTCTCCTAACATGTCCATGTTTGTTGGTCGAGAAGTTTAAGGCATGCATTTGATGTTCACTGAAGCAGATAGTATAGGTTCCACGCATGGCTCAAGGAAGAAACACTGCACATCCCCAGGGACTTTGGTTGATGCTGCGTCAAGACTGTCATTGGATCTCTATTTATCATTATGCTTTGTGTGGATTAATTCTTTCTCCCTGTAACTAAAACACTATAGGCAAAGATAATGACAGAAAAAAGGAACTGCAATCATCAACTTGTTTTTAGCTCATACGAACCATTCCTTTTCTTCTTGCACTTGGCTAGTGGATTCTTTGACGCTACCTAAAATCGGCATGCATTGTTTTGCTCTTCTGAGAAGTACCAACCACTAGGCTGAAGCTCTTTGGTCAATGCATGCATTGTGGTATAACATAGGCCAAAAAAAGTCAAAGAAAAGGTTAAGACAAGTTAGCCTTAAGAAAGAAGTTCTTTAATGGGGGTATCCATTCTTCTTTCATAAGCTACATTACGTACTAGTGGACATCCATGAAATCCTCCTTAAGTTACTTGATGATTTATGTTAAAGACCAAGACAAGTGAACCTTGAAAATATTTTATCGATGCAGTAGCCATGCCTTCTACCGTAAGCAACATAACGTGACAAAGGACGTCCATGAAATCCTCCTAAAGTTATTGAATGATTTCTCATGCTAATATTTGAGAGGATTCAAATTTCCCATGACAATATGTTGGAAGGAATTCAACGTAAGCAATTCTAATACCGAAAAAGCAACCATGCACTCACTTTACATAAAGCATGAAAGACTTTATGAAAGATTGATATTGTAGACAAAAGTTCACAGTGAAAAGTAACCAGGCATAAAACATCAAATTTCCAATTAAGAGATCTAATCTTAGTGCATTGAGTTTTGTATATTGTGCAAGACCAATGAGAGACAGGCTTGCCTGTTCTTGATATTTTGGTCAATAGAACAATCATTCCATATGTGCAATAACTTGAGCTGTCTAATCTCATTCCCTCTCGGTCTCCATTAGCATTGCCTCACTCGTTGGGATGCATGGTAGAAAAGTTCTTGAATAAATCTCATCATTCTCTTTTTGATTTGGTCCACCCAACAAATCGTAGTCCAATCGCAGTCCAGATCTATGGTTTCGGCCAGTTAAATCAAAAGGCTATCTACCTAATCTTTTTCTTTATTTTACCTTTTGATTTATTGTAATACTTCAACCTGATCTTCGAATTAGAGTAGAAGCAGCACTAAAATCCATCCACTGATGTAGTTAATGTATTCTCCAACACTGGCCACCCTATAAATTGGTGATGACTCCAGCACTAGTTCATATCAGCTTTTCCCGGGCATTGCTCTTTACAGGTACAAGTGTTTGTTCCATGGAGAACATTGTTTCTCTGCTTTGTTCCATGAGAGCCATGCTTTTGGTTTTTCTTGATGAATGTTGAGAATGATGCCGAGCTTTTAAGCTGCAGACATCATCTTCACGATTATTTTTCTTGTTTGTTTGATGTTTGCAGTTTCCTCTTTGAGCTTCTTTAGGAAGCTATACTATTTTTGATGCTCACCTAATGCTCATCATAGATAGACTGTTGTAGACTATGTATACTATAAGAGACAGTCAGAGATTCTGAAGGTGAAAGATAAAAGGTTCCAAAGCACGGATTTATTACTCGAGAAAGCAGGTTGCTATTGATCTCCTTCTCTAGTATTTGCCCCATGTATTTAAAGACCTCACGTAGCTGAGAAATCTAAGGATGATCAGGATTGCACAGCGTGTGCATGGAATCAATGCACTACTATCGATTTGGCTGCTATTCCTTTCTCCTACCGGATTGGTTCCTAACATGCATTTTCTTTCTTTGTTCTTTCAGAGACTTTGTTGCTGTTTGCATAGGGAGTATCAAGAGGAGAACAAGTTGGAAACATTGAAGCCGAACTAGATTAAATTGTAGCAGTAGATCTTTTGCACTTGCAATATCTAGGAAAATGGCACTTGCTTCGATTCCTGCAGTAGTCCTGGGCTCGATTGCCTTCACCGTATTCTGGATGCTGGCTGTGTTCCCTGCAGTCCCCTTCCTACCCGTAGGAAGAACTGCTGGATCTCTTCTAGGTGCCATGCTCATGGTCATCTTTCAGGTCGTCAGCCCCGAGCAGGCCTACGCGTCCATCGACCTCCCCATCCTGGGCCTCCTCTTCGGTACCATGGTCGTCAGCATCTACCTGGAACGAGCCCAGATGTTCAAGTACTTGGGCAGGCTGCTTTCATGGAAGAGCAAAGGTGGCCGGGACTTGCTCTGCCGAGTCTGCCTTGTTTCGGCCTTGGCAAGTGCACTCTTCACCAACGACACTACCTGCATTGTGCTCACCGAGTTCGTCCTCAAGCTCGCAAAGCAGCACAAGCTTCCTGCCAAACCCTTTCTCCTAGCATTAGCATCCAGTGCCAACATCGGCTCAAGTGCAACTCCCATCGGCAACCCACAGAACCTGGTTATAGCTGTCGAGAGTAAAATCTCCTTCATCAAGTTCTTTCTCGGAATCTTCCCCGCGATGCTTATTGGTGTTGTCATCAACGTAGTGATCCTTCTCGGCATGTTTTGGAAGCAGTTATCGAGCAAGGAGGGTGAAGAACAGAAAATGGAAGTCGAGGTCACCGAGATGGAAGTGAATTCCCATACTTTCGTGCCCGCGAGAATGTCGCACCCTCCTCCTGTGGACTCCCAAGAGATGAATGATGTCGAGAAGAATGATCCGCGCAAAGACGGTTCTCGGCAAGGCTGTGCACAAGTTTCCGATATGAAGAGGTTTCTGACAAAAAAGGAAGTGTTCTTGAAGTGCTCTGTGTATTTTGTAAGCATCGGCATGCTGATTGCTCTGCTAATGGGGCTAAACATGTCGTGGACTGCACTCACTGCTGCTCTGATACTGGTGGTGATCGACTTCAAGGATGCTGGCCCATGTCTTGACAAGGTAATTATACCATGATCTTTCGTGCTTAAAGAAAGCAGAAGTGAGGGAGATAAAATGCCTTTTGATTCTTTTTTGGAGTTCACTTATCTATGTTGAAAAGGCTCTGCAATTTACCATTTTACTATGTTCTGAACTTTGTTTCTCAGTGTTTAGCACTACGAAATATCTTATTGTGAAAACTGACGAGTCTCATGTGGAATGGCTCAGGTTTCATATTCCCTGTTGGTGTTCTTCTGTGGGATGTTCATCACCGTTAATGGATTCAACAGGACAGGAATACCGAGCGGTTTTTGGAATTTTATGGAGCCTTATTCTCGGATTAATCATGTGAGTGGAGTGACGGTGCTATCCATCGTCATACTGCTGCTATCGAACTTGGCATCCAATGTACCCACTGGTAGGTTAAGCTTCTCTTTGTTGCTTTCATCTGCCTCACACACAGTATATTGGACTGCATGATTGAATCAACCATGGTGACTAACTCAAAACTTTAATCTCGAAATCAAATGAGTCGCCGATGAAACGTATCAAATGATCCACCACGGTAACCTCTCGATGAAACATTGGTGACAGTGCTCTTGCTGGGGGCTCAGGTGGCCAAGTCAGCCGCTGCAGTGTCGCCGAAGTACGAGGCGAGATCATGGCTCTTGCTCGCGTTCGTGAGCACCGTCGCCGGCAACCTCTCGCTGCTGGGCTCGGCGGCCAACCTGATAGTATGCGAGCAGGCGCGGCGGTCGGAGCTCCACAAGTACACTCTCTCCTTCTGGGAGCACATCGTCTTTGGACTGCCGTCGACGCTCGTCGTCACCGCCGCCGGCCTCCCCTTGATCAGGGCTTAACTCATCGTCGTAAAATGCTGTAGCTAGAAATAATCCTGATCGTTACCATGTACTCCCTGGTGATTGCCGAACGAGGTATACTTCTTTTAGGAGCTTGTATTCAGTGAAATGACAGTTCAAGAAGAACGTGAACTTGTATGTATGTATGTACGTAGATCAGTAGATGCATGCTGGCCAGCTACAACAAACATTCGAATCATGTATTCCTTTTTTCCTAAATAATTTGAGTTCGGATGCTCGGTTGATCGAAACTAGAAACAAGGATAAAAATAAAATTAGTGTTTATTAATAGTTAATAATCATCTAATTAGACTAATCTTTGAGCTTAGTGGTGTGTTATCGTTATAAAATCCTTTGAAGGCCCTTGGGAGGTTGACAAAGCGCTCAAAAAGATCGAAGGCCCAAAAGCCCAAATTGGAGACGGCGAGAGCGCGCCACGCGAACAACAGCCGGGCCGCCCGTGCTCGCCCCCAGCGGTTTCGACCTCGCACGCCACCCAGTCGAGGATGGTGAAGAGGCGCTTGGTGTTGTAGAAGATGGGCACGAAGGCGCTCATCGGCCGCGAGAAGCGGGCCGAGTAGGTGACGCCCTCGTTGAGGACCTAGGCGGCGAGGAGGAATATAGTCCACGCTGCGAATCAAATAAGATGAGCTTGAAGCTGGCTGACGTATATATATGTGCATCGGTTTCGGCTTCTGATTGGTAATTGCAGAACAGTTCTTGATGGACTAGTCTCGAGTGATTGATTACATGGAAGCTTTACAGCATCGCCTATTCACCGACTTTTGAAACTGCAAACGGAGATCCAAGTTTGAGAAGCGCTGATGAGACGAAAGGCTCTGCCACTGTTAACAGGGCACAGATCCATGTAGTACTACTCTTCATATGATTTCTCATGGGGCAGGTCGCCTGTGCACAGACTCTGAAGCGTCCCAGTTCTCTGGGCCTGCCCACATGCGGGTCTTGTGACTGTGACCACTCGACGGATCCAATGCCATGGATGTCGATGGACAAGATGCCATCTCTTTATACACATCCGCGTTCCGTGATTCCGTAGTCAACAGCGCTGCAGACACCGAGTGGTCCAGATCGCAGATGGTCAACTCAACCGTACACGGGAAAAGGAACAAGGGGGAGAGATCGGTTTGCTCTAAACACCCCGTCAAAATTTGATGTTTGTTCCGTAATAAATAGATTTAGCGTCTTGATAGGAGTGTTCGCTTGGATGATGAAAACGCAAGATCGTATTTTTGATGCCATGGAGTCACCAGCAAGAGCATGTCTGCATGATCTCTTCCGGAGGACAATGCCAGACTATGAATGTGGCAAGTGTACAAGGCGTACGCTGCACTGTGTGCAACCTGATGCATGGACAACGAGGCATGTTCCTCTCATGAAATCTGAGCTACTACAGTCTCACTTTACCCCATGCTCAAAAAGCAGAGGAAATTTGTTCCATGTTCATACAAGAGGAGCCATAGCAGAGAGTTGTTCAAGATCATTCATGGCGTGGCCCCAACTCTTCCTGCAAGTGGATTGTCTGCCTCTTCTGCAGTCCATATAGACTTTCTGAGCTGAATGCTCATTGAGGGGGGTAAAGATCATCGAATGTGGTTCTGAAACGATGCCTTCTCACAGGGTTGATCATATGACCCACCTGAATATTTATAGATCTTTAATTACTTTAAAGGATCACGTCACGTTCTGTAGGGCCGAATATTGTTCGAAAAAATGTTTCAGTATCGTGACAATCTATGTTTCATGTCCAGTTGAGTCTTTGGGAACAGTACATCAACGTGGGGACACAGTCAAAGGACCACGAGCACAAGCTGACACAATTGTCTCTCCATGCAATCTTTACATCATTTGACAAGGGCCCCTAATAGTGTGTTTAATGTGATCATTAGGGAGAAAGAATACTGTAGATTGCTATCAAACAGTTGGAAGGAGGAGACATGGGATTGGTATTATAAGGGAAGGGATTGCAACACCTAAACACCTATTCACAACGCCTTTTGGCCATGGCCAGATGATGTTTGAGCAAATGATGCTGCTTGCTGTGGCGGGGACAGAGTACGCAATCAGCACAGACCAAGTTCCGTTGGATTACTTTAAGAGAAAGCAAAGGAGGTATCAGTAATTTCAGAAGCTACAACATGAATGAATGTGGACAATGCAAGCTTTGGGACAAGTAATCAACCATAAGCTTCTTTATCAGTGAGACCGGACAACAAGAGAGCTTGAGTTAAGCTTGGAGAAGTAAGACAAAACTATTCATCTCTACATATATATATATATATATATATATATAGACATATTATATCTCCTATACGTTACAGGTGCAGATCATTTGTCGCCAAATGTCTATTTTTCTTTTATGAAAAGAGCTGAAGCTTGTGAAGCCAAAGAGCATCTGATCGCCGCCATTGCTCTTCCTTCTCCTCGGCCAACACCAGTGGGAAAGGAGTACATATCTCTCAATCTATCAACTGCTCTTGAATACAGGTAGTCTCCATCCTGATGTAGCTTTTCCTCCGATTTTTAACGAGTTGTAAAATCTTTTGAAGTGGATGGGGTTTAAAGACGGGTTTTTCTAAGAAATGGCGCTTGAAAGTTATTGTTTTGTTGGTTGAGCATTCTTTTGGGCGAAAAATGTGATCTTTAAGAAGAAAAATGTCACCTTTGTTCGACTCAGGTGTTGTGTATTATTTTGGAAATGCATGGTAAATTTCCGCGGTGAAATGCCTGAGATCTGGTGAAATTAGGGTACCGGTTTGGCCAGCACTTATCCTGCTAGTGATTTCGAATTCGACTTGAGATGATAATTCAAACTGCTGGAGATTTGCCATTAGTCTGCACTTTTACTCGTATTAAGGATGAGATATTAGAGGATCTTCTATTCTGCACTGGATTTCATTGTTCTGTTTCACTATTGTTTGTGTTTCTTCGTTTCTGCATGTTACTTTATTGTCATATCCATTCGCCTTTTGGTACTTTTATTTAGAACGGTGAAATCTCTCTTCTTTGCTATAACCTCGAGTCGTTGTCCTTCTACTGCTGGTACCATCTGGGTATTTCCTTCATCCAAATGGGTACCCATTATCTTTCATTGCGAAAGATACTGATTAATATGATGGTAGATTAGCGAAATGGGTCCACTAGATTTTCTACTACATCATAAATTTCAGTAGAAAGATGTCATTTTATGCAACTGTAATGGAATAATTTGATAGAACTACTTTATCCATGCAATGCTAGAAGGAAAGAGCTTTTTCCTTATAAGCAACGGAAATTGGTATCAGCAGCACTATGTTTGACTAGTGGGTTGTACATGCTCTTCAGGTACGAAATGTCATTGATCTAATGGGTTCAAGAACATATATAGATTCAGGAGAGGCAGTTTTAGGAAGGATGGGAATTTGGTACAAGTGAGCACCAGAATCTTCAACATGCCATAGAGTAGGGAGGGCTTTGTCCTGTATAAAGTAGACCTAGATTTTAATACCCTCCTTAGTTGTATAGCTAATCACCACGAAAATGTTAGTGTTACTCACTACATTACTGTTATTTACGACTCTTGTTATGCTTTTCAAATACATGAAAGAATTGATGCACAGAGATTTCTGATAATTGTTAGAACAGCATAACAAAGCAAATCTATGACGTCGTTTTTTGTCTTGTTCTTTATCATCATGTATTATTTAGGGTTATGCACCAAAACTTGTTGTTTGTTTTTCTTAATTCTTTTTCCTTCTCGGAGATACCATATATTGATGTTTTGTTGGTTATGTTGCTTCAACTTTAGTACAGTAATCATCACCATCATTTTTCATTTCCATCCAATGGTAACAAAAAAATTGTGCATATCCATTGTCTTACTTATGATTAAGTCTTGGGATGAGATTATTCATTGAATCAGATATTGAAGTTAATTCTTAAGTGAAATTGTTTGTTACACAGAAGTCTCTAAGCTGCGATAGATATGATTCTTTTGCAAATCTTGACTCTTAAATAAACCGTGATTTGCTTATGAGATGTCTTCATAGGTCAGAGTATTGCCTCCTTTGAATTGGTTATGCATTCTTTGCTGTCTGCCATGTTACAATATCAGTAAATCAGAAGTCAACATTTGTAATATTTTTATTTACAAGCAATGTATTTCATTATAATGCCAGTTTAGTAAACTCGAATTAGTGACATGCATCTAATGTATTCATTTTTCAGCCAATAATTATTGTTATTTGTTCTCTGTATGTGTATCTTTGTACTACTTGATACCTTCTAATTTGTGCTCCTTAACTCTTATGATATCACCATTCTATTTACTTATTTTGCATTTTTAAACCTAATTGAGAACTACACTTCTCAAAACTTGCACAACTGGTGTATTTGCTCTTCTATCCAAATTTCAACAATTGGGGAAGACCATCAAACTAGGGATGTGGATCAGTTCTAATATGTAACCAGACAATGTTTCGCATTTTCCAGCTGTTGCATGAACTTAAAAAGTATAAGATAAAAAGGAACAGAAAAAACTATGCTGCACCTTTCGCAGCAATGATAGTGGTTGACTGGCCCAATGAGGGAACAATTGAGGAGATGGAGGAAAAGGAAAGGGAAATTAAGTCATTGAGCATTTCCCCACTTTTCCCTCTTCTTGCCTTTCCCCTCCAGCTATTTAGGAAGTAGGCCATCTGCTTCACTAGTCAACATCAGAGGACACCATAATTTTGGCAGTGGCTATCTGAAGAAAGGGGTATTGGGTAATCTTGATCCAAGATTTTGTTGGCTTGAAAGAAAAGTGCGAATTTGATTAGGCTTGGTCTACCAAGATCTCATATTAACCAGTTCTAGTCTAGCTTAGTCGAAAACTAAGCCCAATTTGTTCTAACCAGTTTTAGCCAAAACCAACTAAAAGTAGATTTAGGAGAAAAGGAAAATCCTTTTTACACAGAATGGTAATTGTTTTATCGATTTTATTTATGTTGTTTTGATGGATGTTTCTTGAGATATTTTGGTTCTCTGTGTCCAACTAACATGTATTTGCACATGTCTGTGCATCAACATCTGATACAGCAGCAAAACTTGTTACTAGGTTTTGTTAGTGTTATGAGGCTGAAACACTAACAAAACTTCAAGCAATCCATCATTTTGTGATTTTCTTTTGTTTTGACACTTAAATTTTCTTATTAATTTAAGATGATGGTTCCTATGCAGACTAAAGTTAACCAAGACAAGTGTCTTTAAATAATTCGTACAATAGTCTGATTGATGACTTGGTCAGATAGTGAACTAGTTCCATTTGCTAGTTTAGATTCAAAACTTGCTTAGGTTTAGCTTTAAGTAATCAAGAGATTTTTTGCCTATTCTTGTGAAAGCTAACCTATCTTTATGCTTCAGCAGTTCATTGTAACTATGGGTCAAAATGTTGTTTTGGAATGTGGAAATCATTTACAAGCAAGAATGAAGCCTAAAATTGTCCACATTTCTAGTCTTAGCACTAAGGTACAAGAGAGAGTGAGAAAAAGAGAGACAACTGACAGGTATCACTGCTTCAAGATATTGGATGGTGATCTGAGAGAACTTAACCGCAGTTATTCATCAAGTCTTCATTATGAAAGCATGCACTCCAAATCTTTTCGAGCCAATGGTGATAATGAAGTGTTAAAAAGAGGTTCTATGTATCAGAGCTCTAAAGAGGTCAGGAGAATGAGAAAACTGTTAGAGGGAAGGAGGAAAGTAGAACTGGAATGCAGAGGTGATGATTTTCTTTCATTTGAGATTGTTGATCATCTGCCACAGCATGGCATGGACAAAGTCAATCAGTCACTACATCAGAAGCTTTTGCCTCTTGTTTCATCAAATGCTAACTCAAAACATACTGCTGCCACAGTTAATCCTATCACAACAAGCCCCATGGAGTTTCTGGATCTTTCATTCCGTGATCTTCTTGACAAGCCTCTGAATACCAGTAACTCATGCTTAGACATCGTGCCAGCAAAAAGTAGTCTTGTAGATGATCTCTTGGATATCTCTCATCACACTGATGATGCAAGAACTCATTGTACAAAAGCAGCTCCTAGTCTGCGAACATCAGGATCTCTCACATTACAGAAGTCCAACGTCCATGAAATGATATGTCCTGAAAGTTACAGGAAAATCACTTATGAGAGAAATTCACTAAAAGCTCTTCCAAAGTGCTTTTCAGAAAATGCAAAGATGTCCCATACAGTTTCTCAGTTGGAATGTGGTTTAGCTGAAGAACGCAGTCCAAAAACTATCTTTAGGTCTCTCAAGAGAATGTTTGATCCCATAACAAAATCCAAATCTGTCCAAAATTTGCCGCTCTCAGGAAGACAAAGCATTGGGGGCAGAGTTACTGAAACTGCAAACATCAGGAGGAACAAAGTGTTCCAGAAATCTTTACTGAATGAATTCTCAATAACAGAACAGAAGATAGAGCGTGATGCATATCTGATAGGAGGAGAGCACTTGAACGCTGCTGTCTTGCCTGCTCATCTACATGGAATTCTTAAACTGGAAATAGAGAATGGGAACCCTTCATTTCAGTTTACTCTAGAAGATCCAGAAGATGTCCTATCCACAAAGACATGGAGAACAGATACTGCGTATAACTGGGTTTACACCTTCCACAGGTCTAAAAAGAAAATGAACACTGGTCGAGGAACCAAAGATAAACATGGGCAGTCACCTCCATTAGTCGGGCAGATGCAGGTTTCTTGTCATCTATGCTCAGAAGTGAGAGAAAATGGATCTTTGGCCAACTCAACAGTCACAGAGTTTGTATTATATGACATTGCACGAGCAAGATGCAGCTTTGCTGTCGAAGAAAGATCCAAGTGCTCTTTAGATTCCATTCATTCTGTTGCAAGTAATGCTACAGGAGGCCTGATCACAGGAGGACCTCTAGAGAGAAACATTCCAGTGGGGCACCCTAATCCGGCTAGACATGGATTTAGTTGTTGTGACACAAATGCTTCAACTTCTTACCCTTGGTTACCAGAAGATTTGCATCCACAACTTGAGATTGCAGCTATTGTAGTTCAAATTCCTTTCAGCAAAACAGAAAATATGAAAGATATCAAAGTGTTTGACCTAAAAGAAAATCAGAATTTATCAAGACTGCCCACAGATGATCCGAGAAAGGAGACCAAGAACAGCTTGGATCCTGTGTTTGTGAAGGTCGTGATTCCGAATGGGCCTCATGGGTTGCCAAATACTGATGAAGGTGGCCCATCTGCACTTCTAGATAGATGGAGGTCTGGTGGAGGCTGTGATTGTGGTGGCTGGGATATGGCCTGCCCAATTCTTGTATATAACAATCCCCAGGCTGATGATTTGATATATCATTCAACTGGGAAATTTCAAAATCCCATTTTGCTTTTTGTTCAGGTATGCCTATCTAATTTTTTATGATAAATTTGTTAAAGTGTGATTCCTCAGTCTCTCTGCACATCCACCAGTGTAGTGCAGTTTCAACCTTTCTACTATTTGATGGAAAACTGGAAGTTTTTGCATCAACATTTATTTTAACTTTGTACTTTGGGATGGATTCATATATTTACTTCATAGTTCTTTGATTTAGGAGAGTTAGCCAGTGTGTATTACTCATGCTGGGTGATTGCATGACTGTCTCCAATAAAACTCTTGTGTAGTTTGGCAGATCAAATTATCTGGGGCTTATAGGCTTACATAGGTTTCCACTTTCGACTTCTGAATCACAGATTGTACACTTTTAGCTCTGCCTTTGCAGTTAACACAATTAATCTTTTGAGAACCATTCTAAATTTTTCTTTGTATATTCTTTCAAAGGATGAATGTCTATCTAATCTCAATCTTTTACATGCATTACTTTTTAGTTTGACACCATGACTGTTCATTGAAATTATTTGGTATTGCCGCCTCTGACTCATACTTTTAAACAGGGAAGCAAGGAAAAGGAACCTGCTCTATCGTTAACAGCCAATGGGGAAGGACAGTATTCAGTCGATTTCCATGCACGATTCTCATCTCTACAGGCATTTTCAATCTGTATGGCCATGTTGCACGGTCCCAACATTTCTACTGCTGTTCTTCAGGAGAAAAGCAGACACAGATCTTGTTCTAACTCACTGAAATCACTCCTTGAGGAAGAAGTAAAGCATTTGATCGAAGCAGTTGCAGATGAAGAGAAAAGAAAATCTAAAAAGGCAGTAGAACAAATGCCTCCTTTTTGCATAGACCCACCCTTTTCTCCCATTGGGAGGGTGTAAAGTTTGACCACCACATGCTCACTGAACTTAATGGTTTTATAATTAGATGAAAAGCGATATCAGAAATAGGATATGCTATAATCTGCTTGAAGTTGAGGATGATTACTTCAACGGAGCCAACACCTCAAGAGAAGATGGGAAACGTACCAAAATATTCAAGTAATTGGGACTCCATGTTCATGAGAATGATGGGTGCGAAATCATGTCCATGTTCATAATTACAAGTGAGATGAGGAAGTTTTTTTCTGTATATAAAGAAGAGGTGCTCACCTTTCTGTCCGATTGCTTGCTGGATGTCATGATTGATCTTGAGTTGGTAAGAAATCTCAGAAAAAAATAATAATTGACTTTTGAGACATTTGAAGCCTTGCCGACGATTATGTGCGCGAGTTATTTCAAGGAAAACGTGTAATTTTTTCGCATGATTCTGATAGTTAAAAGTCTCCTTAAGCTCATATCACATCCCATAGAAAATATCTTAATCTTATATTAGTTTTTTATTTTTTTTTATTATTGATCTTTCAAATTTTTTGTTTCGCACTTGGATTCCTTTCCCTGAATGTTCATTCTTTACATTAACACTGTTCTCTCAAATGAAAAGCGATATCAGAAATAGGATAAAATCTTTGATTACTTCAACATAATATGAAAGACAATGATGGGTGCGAAATCATGTCCTTTATTTAAGCTGTATATAAAGAAGAGGTGCTCACCTTTCTGTCCGATTGCTTGCTGGATGTCATGATTGATCTTGAGTTGGTAAGAAATCTCAGTGAAGCCTTGCCGACGATTATTCAAGGAAAACGTGTAATTTTTTCGCATGATTCTGATAGTTAAAAGTCTCCTTAAGCTCATATCACATCCCATAGAAAATATCTTAATCTTATATTAGTTTTTTATTTTTTTTTATTATTGATCTTTCAAATTTTTTGTTTCGCACTTGGATTCCTTTCCCTGAATGTTCATTCTTTACATTAACACTGTGAACTCTCTCAAATATGGATATAAAATCTTTGAACATAATATGAGACAATGGTCTTTATTTAAGCAAATAGTGGTGTTCAACATCTGACACAAGTCACATTATAACCACGGTTTTAAGGGTATAACCAAACCGGACTGCAATATTACATATTTCGAAATCCACACACTGCATCGACAAGACCTACCTAAACGTGGCACTGATCGGAGCTGAAGTCGTAGAGTAACTCCTTGAAGTAGTCCATGTACTCCGCCTCCATTGAGACGGCCACCAAAACGCCCCACTCCTTGCCCGGTGGCTTGGGCATGATGTAGCACAGGCCACCGTAGAACATGGATGCCGGTCCCATGAACTCCGGCCTCCCCCACCCGAAGTCTGCCTCGTAGATCGGCAGCGACGTCCAACATGTGATCGAAAGATCCGCCGAGGTGAAGTTGCCCGCCCACCGCCCGAGGCTCCTCACGTCCTCCTCCATCTCCAAGAAGTCCAGCGCGGAGCGCAGGTACTCGTCGTCCACGATCGCGGTGGCTCGGTGGATCCTGCTCGCGACGTCCCCGGGCGGCTCCGACACCACGTCGCCGACCGCCGCGATCGCCACGGTCGGGAATATCACGTTACCGATGTAGCCCTCCGGCAACGGCGGCCTAAGGCGACGACGGGCGTCGGTCGTGATGTAGACCCTGGTCTCGCTGTGGGCGTCCAGACGGCGGGCCATGCATGCTTGGCGCCAGACGCGCGCGGCCACCGCCTCGTAGGTGGTGACGCGCCGGGGCGAGGGCATCGTCGCGGCGCACGAGCGCTTAAGCGCCGCGATCTGGTCGGCTGTGAGCTCGAGAATGGCGGTGGAGACGGCAGGCTTGTCGGCAGAGGTGTGGATGCCGGCAGCATAGCGCTTGAACTCATCGTGGGGGAAGCGGACGGAAGGCGGGGATCGAGGCAGGAGGAGGGATCGGTCGAGGAAGGGCGGCACCGCGGGTTCGATGCCCCTGGTGATGTCGGACCATGCATTGATGAAGAGAAGGGAGGCGACGCCGTCGGAGACCAAGTGGTGCACGCCGACCCCCAAGCACACCCCTCCACACTTCAAATATGTCACCTATAAATGTTATTCTCTTGTGTGAATATAAATATCACAAGTTGACCATCAGCTTGTTTACTAACGTTGAACCTGGTCAAACTAGCCAAAATTAACATATGTCCGGATCATAAACATCCAACTTGAAAACTTAAATCTTTTGATTATGAGTTAAATTCAATATATATCAATATAAAATTATTCTTTTAGAAGATTACTATTTGTCATCCTCTTTTGTTATTTACAATCGCATGATAAAAACGTTGAATATTTTAAATTTTTATAAATAAACATATATGTCTAAAATTTATAATTTAATTTTAATAAAATTTTTCACTCCTTACTGTTTTTCTTCTTTTAACTTAATCATTAAAAAGTGTATAAAATGACGAAAAAATAGACGATGAAATGATATAAATTGAAGATCAAGAGGGGGAGATAAAAATAATAATTTTATATTTATTATAATAATTTAATATTTTTTAAAAAATTATATAAATTTTATAATAATTCAGATGATATCATCTTCTAAGATTTAGATTATGCAGATTCTATAATAGCCAAAAAATAATAATAATATCTTAAGTTCCTAACTTAAGAGATGTCATGTTCTTTTTGAACTGTCAATAATAAAATATTAGAATTAAAATGATTATAAATAATAAAATATTGTTTTGTTAATTTTAAAAAATAATGAATAGTAGAAAAGTGACTTGTTTTTTAATTTTTTTAATATCTTTTCACACACGGTTGGAGTACCAAAGAACCTGAAGCAGCAGTAGAGGGATGGCATCGTCCCCTTCATCAGGATCTACAGTGGGTATCAGCAGCCGCCTGTACTCCGGCGAGGGTGCGAAGTCGCCGAACTTGTCGATGGTGAGCTCCTCCGCCTTGGCCTCCACGAACAGCACGCCCTTCCCATTGCACTCGATCTCCGTCCGGCCACTATCGTCGGTTCCGATCCGGCCGGCGAAGAGATAGAACGGCACCAGCGCTTTGCGCAGGCCAGCTTTAAGCACCTCCGGGGAGAAGAAACCGGAGCCGCCTCCTTGGATGGGCGGCCGGTAGAAGTAGACGGTGGGAACGTGAGACCGGATCTGAAACAGATCCAAGGTTGACAGCCAGATGGGTCGCCTTGGGGTCTCCCCCTCCGGTGCCACAAGGCATGAGCTCAGCACTCGAACCGCCATGTTTGCCCCGTGATGAATCTTCCACCAGGTGCTGCCACGGATTTTATTTTGCTTTTGGGGGGCAGTAGGAGAGTGACGTCTACGTCGTACGTCAACCACTCTCAGTGGAGACTCTGAATCACAACCAACGGAACGAAAACTTCCACGTTCTTCGGTCGGTGGACCAGAGGTTTCATGCACTATAAAGAGGGTTAAAAAAAAAAATCAATGATTGACCTATATAAATAGTCTTTAAAATGATTAGTACATTGGTATGTTGCGGGGACGAAAATATATAAGATCATCCTAGTGTCCTAAAATTATAACCATACCCTAAGCTTCGCCTCTCATATAGAGCCATGATAGAATGAGGTTGCAACGCAATCAACGGGCTCAATCTAATAATTAATAAGATTCGCCACATTTATCACCGGCAAACATACGAAAGTAGGGAGGCCGTATAAATGACTAAGTCCACCAACCAACA
Organism: Musa beccarii; assembly: GCA_024322285.1. Lineage (NCBI taxonomy): Eukaryota > Viridiplantae > Streptophyta > Magnoliopsida > Zingiberales > Musaceae > Musa > Musa beccarii. Next base: position 56,791,026 of record CM044394.1, read on the forward strand.
CGCAAGCAGGTGTAACACATGGGTTGGGTGCCATGATTAACCTAAATTAAGCACCAAAATAAATATGACTGGATTACTGGTCATTGGATGCTCATGATGTACCATTTGTATTCATATTCATCTCCTGGGACCTTGGTGACATATACTGAAACTGGCGTTGGGTGACATTGTTGCATATACCAAACAATAGGAATCGTCCGGTTTCTGGCAGTGTATCGGCAACCAATAAAGAGGTTACATGATTACACAGAGCTTCAATTACTTTCACATGCATATGCACACAACTTCAAAGTCAAGGCTACAGATGCGAAAGGTCCTATCAAAAGTGATTGATGGTTGAAGCGGGTGATAATTGCAATGCACATGAGAAGGTGCTCTACGTAACAAAGATTTTGATAATTAATCATAATTCTGTATTAAAAGCTCATCATTGTCATTAACCTTTCGTAAAAAAATAGATAAGAGCCCACAACATCGTTAAACCTTGTGATCAAAGGATAACAATTTTAAGTGCACCATACACGTTTGGTTTGGATATCGTGGCAGTGAATAATTTTTTTATTATATATATATATATATTTCTGTAGATGTGTAGATTTAGAATGATAACATAGTATAAATTTGATAGAGATTGTTGACTTGAGAATGTTTGTTGTTAAGTACCTTTATGTCGTGGTCGCTGAGTCAGCACGGTTGGGTTTGAGTCCGAATGCACCGAGACCTCCTTGACTGACCTTCGAGTTGACCGTAGGCGTTGGGTTGATCGAAGTGGATCCTCGATCTGCTTCACGAGGAGGCTTCCCTTTCCGAACACGGCTCGCCTCGGATCCTCTGACTCCTGCACATAGGTCGGGTCGGGAAGATGCGACCCGACCCCTCCGATGGTTAAGTCAGTATACGGTTGTGGAGGGTTTGCTTTGGAAAAAGCAACGGAAGAAGAAGAAGAAGAAGAAGAAGAAGAAGAAGAAGAAGAAGCCTCGTGTGACAACATGGCTTGGGGTTTTTATACTAGGAGAAGGGCTGACTCCTGGGGTGTGGTACCGTGTTGCCTCGGTTCTTCGTGCCATGTCTGGGAGCTGCCATCCCGAGCTTCTTGGAACTGCGCTATGAAGGCGCCGTCCCAGGCTCTTTGGGGCGACGCTACCTCTCGGCGCTCGCGCCCACATGAGGGCATGCCTGGAGGGGCCGCGTCGGCGCCGTCTCCAAGCTTCCCTGGATGGCGCTGTACTGCGAACGACGTCCACGCCCGTATGGGGACATGGTCCAGAGGGTGGCATGTTATGTCCTAGTCAATGCCATTTCTGGTACGGCCAGGGGGTCACTGAGCTAAACTGAGATGGTCTACCACCTTAGCTTTTATGTTGACACGACAGTGGAGTGCCACCCATGAGCGAGCGACGCGGGTATGTGATCTATCATTCTCTCCCCCTAAAGGAAGCCATGCATCCACTCTCGGTGGGGGAAGCCGAGGCGTAGCTTTTGTTCCCTAAAGCTGGGACTTTTGATTTGCCTTTTGCGCTGTCATTGAGGAGATTCCGGGGTGTTCAACTTGAGCATTCTATGGTCGAGGTGTACGACTTGGGTGGTCTGCAGTCGAGGTGTACGACTCGGGCAGTCTGCGGTCGAGGTGTACGACTCGGGTTGTCTGCGATCGAGGTACACGGCTTGGGCAATCTGCGATCGAGGTGTACGACTCGGGCGGTCTATGGTCGAGGTGTACGGCTCGGACATCTACGACCGAGGTGTATGACTCGGGCATCTGCGGTCGAGGTGTACGACTCGGGCGGTTTGCGGCCAAGGTACACGGCTCGAGTAATTTGTGACCGAGGTACACGACTCGGGCGGTCTGTGGCCGAGGTGTACGACTCAGGCGGTCTGCGACCGAGGTACATGGCTCGGGTGGTCTGCGGCCGAGGTATATGGCTCGAGCGATTTACGGCCGAGGTGTACGACTCAAGCGGTCTGCGACCGAGGTACACGCTTCGAGGCGATCTACGATCGAGGTACACACGGCTATCTCGCCGAGGTGTATGTCACGGGCATCTGATTGAGGTGTATACGGCACGGGCATCGATCGAGGTGTGCAATCGAGGTGTACGACTCGGGCGGTTCGCGACCGAGGTACATGGCTTGGGCAGCGTAGGAAGCTTGCCCATATACTTAAGGCCTTGGAAGGACCTTCTCGGGGTGTTGAGTAGGTCCTTATCCGAAGGGGATTTTGAAAGATGATCATGGAGTGTCGAGTCGTAGGGTTTCGGGCACCAGGTTCGAAGACCTTTATGCCGTGTTTTGGCGGGCATTCTGCGTGCCCCATGGCTGCCAAGTCAACCCTCATTTATTGTCGGCCAACGTTTGGGCTGCCCGATGTGACGTGCTCTATAGGCGAGCATTATTGATGGAGTGGGCTGTCGTCCACTCCCGGGGAGGCGAAGGGTTGCCTGGGTTTGTGGGATTTTTTCTATAAGTATCATGGAGTCCTCTTCCCACACGCTCTTTGCTGGTAACCTCCTTGGTCGTTCCTCCCTAGTTTTGTTGTCTTCTCTGATTGTTCCTCCGATCTCCACCGTCTTCTCCGGTCGTCCCCTTCAGCCTCCGTCGTCTTCCTCTTCCCGATTCACTCTCCCTTCCCTTTGCAGGTCAGTCGGGATGACCTCCTCTTCCTCCTTGTCTAGTAGCATCGGAGGGAGCCCCTCGCCCTCGGGCTGTGACTCACCTGTCAATGAAAAGGTGGCATGGGCCCTTGAGGCCCTGATGTGGTGGCATGACCTCGACTCCATGGTGAGTGAGGATCTGCTCAGTAACATCCAGGAGCGCTATAATATCCTGGTAGATTACGAGCTTCATGCCTCTCAGGCGGGACAGCGGGTGTACGACCCGTTTCCTCGAGGGTTTGGTCTAACCCTGGATGCTCTCGAGGCGGGATTGCGCTTCCCCCTGCATCTTGTCATCGAGTCTTGTCTGTCCTTATGGCGCATCTCCCCGTCACAAATGGCGCCGAACTCTTGGCGTTATCTTGTGGCATTCGTAGAGGAATACCATAATGCCGGCATAACCCTGACCTGATCTCTTTTCCTGTATTGTTTTCGTCTTTCTAAGGGATCGGGGGGCTACTACCTAGCAACCTGGTCGGGCTTTAGGGTTAGCGAGGCCCCTTCCAGCAACAAGGGATGGAAGAGAAGGTTCTTCTACATTAGTTGTGCATGGGGTTGGAGCTTCGGCCTTCGGTGGTCGGCGCACATGATAGATAATTCTACTCCGGGGCTGACTGATGAGGAGTATGAGGGCCTCGGGAAGCTGAGGGGAATCCTTTCTACCTCTCGAGCTATACGGAATATGACCGAGCAGTGGCTCATCGAGGCGGGCCTTAGCCTGACGCCTCGAGGTATGCTCGTGGTCGCTAGCTACTGGTCCTCATAGGCCGTTTAGTGTCTCATCTAACCTTTTGTCTTTTCACAGAGATGGTGAACCTCAAGGCTGTGTGAGGGGACGGGCTTCATCCGTTCCAACTCCTTGCCCGACGACGGGTGGCCAGGATCAGGAGGTGCCCGTGGAGTCGAGGCCGACCTCCACCGGGCACGTCCGTGGGGGGAGGTTGGGCGACCTTCCGAGCACGCGCCACTCGTGCGGGAACCAGTCGCAAGCGAGGCGAAGGTGGCCCCAGTCAAGAAGAGGCGGGGAAGGCCCCACGCATGCCTTCCGTGGGTGACCTCTGTCACATCCCTACGTATGCCAAAGATGAGCCTTACCAGGCTCTGGTGATGGGTGACCTTCCGGAGGGAGAGGCATCCGACCCGCTAGTGTCTCGCTGGGGGAATCTATCTTGTGGGGATCGGGTGTGGGCCGATAGTGACTCCGCGACCTTGTTCATCCATGGGGGGCTTGATCTCGACTTGGCTCGGGAGCTGTACACTTCCTCCTCAAAGGTCTTGCTTGCCAAGTCTGCCAAGTTGCTGCTGTAGGTAAGTATCTTATCCCTGGTTTCCTGGTGTTGTTTGGGTGCTATCGCTCTAACCCATTCTTTTTGTAGGGCCAACATTATGTCATGGCGTTGATCGATCGCGTGCACAATGCCGGTCGAGTCATCAACAACATGGGTGACTGTATCACCGAGCTATGAAGCCATAATGAGGAGCTTTGGGCTAGGGCGGCACTCGAAGTCGTGGTTGCTGCCGAGCAAAGTGCGATCGATCTAGAGGCAGAAGTAGCGCGCCTCAAGCCCGAGCTCGAGGAGGTCACGTGGCAAAAGGGGGAGCTTCAGGCATAGCTGAATGGTGCCCGGGTCCGAATCTACTTGATGGAGGGGGAATTGCTCGAGCTCTCCAAGAAACTGGAGGCGGTCAGTGCTGAGGCTCATGCGTCAGCCAAGGCGCTGGCTGAGGAGGTTCGCCAGAGGCTCGAGAAGGATTCGAGGCCTACAAAGGGTCCCAGGGCTTCCAACTTGGGCTGACTTGGTCGGGGTAGGTCACCTATGAGTATGGGTACCGGATCGCGCTGGCCCGGTTCCGAGCGTGGCACCCCAATCTCTAGGTCGAGGAGGATCCCTTCGTTTCCTTGCCAGAAGATGAAGGTGTTAACATGCCTGATGAGGTTCCTTTTGAGGATAGCCTGGACATCCTCGGGAAGTAGGGTTGTTATTTTGTCTTCCTTTTTCCTAAAGGGGTCGATCGGGCGTGGACAGATATTGTAAGCCACGATCAACCCAAACTTGTAACTGAATTTTTGGCTAAATAAAAATCCTTTATTAGAACTTGATATTATTTTGTTCAATCTGCCTACACAAAAAACTTCTTCAAATTCAGTACGTTCCATGTTCTCGATATAGGGTGGCCCTCTATTGTGGCTAGTCGGTAAGTGCCATCTCGGATGATGCCTAGCACCCGATAAGGTCCTTCCCAGCTAGAGGAGAGCTTGTCACGCAATCGGATCGGGTCGCTAATTTCAGCTTTGTGCAAGACCAAGTCGCCTAACCTGATTGGCCAAGGACGCACCTTTTGGTTGTAGATTCTGGCAACGGCTCTTTTATAGGAGAGGGTCTTTAAGTGGGTGTTGGCCCGCCGCTCCTCGAGCAAGTCCTTTTGACGACGCTTCTTCCTAGTAGCTTTCCACCCGAGGAGTGGGGATAACCACCTCGGGTGGTAAGACGGCCTCGGTGCCGAATGCGAGGCTGTAAGGGGATTCTCCTGTTGCGGTCTTAGGGGTGGTCCGTAAAGACCATAGGATGCTTGGGAGCTCGTCCACCCAAGCAGTCCAAGCCACGAACACTCTTCTTTTAAGTCCATCTAAAATGGCTCGGTTGGGCACTTTCGCCAGGCTGTTCATCTGGGGATGTGCCACCGAGCTGAATCTTAGTTGTATCCCGTAGCTTGTACAAAATTTCTTGAACCTGGCACTAGCGAACTGGGTCCCGTTGTTAGTGATGATGACTCTAGGCAAGCCGAACCGAGTCACTATGCTCTTTCACACGAATTTTTCCACCTGGTGCTCTGTAATCGTTGCCAGTGACTCGGCCTTGACCCACTTTGTGAAGTAATCCACCCCGATGATGATATACCTCCGTTGTCCCGAGGTTGGTGGGAAGGGCCCGAGAAGGTCCATTCCCCACTACACGAAAGGCCATGTAGAGTCCACGGGAGCGAGCGACACTGCGGGTCGCTGGGGTGTCTTGGCGTGCCTTTGGCATGGGTCGCATCGCTGTACGTAGGCATTTGCGTTGCGGCACATGGTGGGCCAGTAATACCCATGGCGAAGGATCTTAAAAGCTAAGGTTCGCCCACCGATGTGCTCGTCATAGATTCCCTCGTGAACTTCGGCTAGGACTAACAGAGCCTCTTCGAGGTCTAGGCACCGTAGGAGTGGGCAGGTGAATGACCTCCAGTAGAGCCGCCTGTTCATCTAATAGTACCAGGCCTGGGTGCGCTGCGGGCATCGAGCCGCGGCCTTGTCAGTGGGCAAGGTCCCATTTCGCTTGAAGTGTAACATCTCTTGTACCTATGTTGTCGGTGCGTTGATTGAGGTCACTACCCCGATTGCGATGGCGCGAAACGGGAGCTCCTCGATCTCGGGACTGATTTTGGGGCTAGGTCTTAAGGCTAATTTTGCTAGCGCATCTGCCCGCTCGTTTTGATCCCTTGGGACCCTGGATAGCACAAAGCGAGGAAAGTTAGCGGCTAGCTTCTTTACCTTAACCAAGTACTTGGACATGTTCGGATCTCAGGCCTCGTATCTCCCATTGATGTGCTCGGCTACTAGCTGCGAGTCAGTGTAGATGTGTATGTATCCTGCTTGCATCTCGGCGGCCAACCTGAATCCAGCTAGGAGCACCTCATATTCCACCTCATTGTTCATGGCTTTAAAGCCAAAGCGGAGGGAACATTCAAACGACTACCTGTCGGGACCTTCTAGCACCAATCCCGCACCTGCGCTTCTTGAGTTAGTCGACTCGTCCACTCGCAGGGTCCATCTACCTTCATATCGTTCTGACTCTTCATCCTCGAATGGAGTTAGCTTTGAGATGAAGTCGATGATTCTTTGAGCTTTAATGGTGGTCCTCGGAGCGTATTGTATGTCGAACTCACCGAGCTCCACCGACCGCTTGAGAAGACGACCTGAGACATTGAACTTAGATAAAACTTTTCGCAATGGTTGATTGGTGATTACCTTGATCGGGTGAGCTTGAAAGTAAGGGCGTAGCTTTCGGGCTGTCAATACAAGCGCCAGGGCCAGCTTCTCGATCGGCCGATATCGCTCCTCAAGCTCGTTCAGCACATGGCTGGTGTAGTAGACCGATGGCTGCACTTTGAAAGCTTCCTCGATCAGGATGGAGCTAACTGCATGTCAGGATGCGGCTAGGTAGAGGCTGAGTTGTTCCCTTGGGGAGACCGTAGCAAGGCGAGGGAGCTCGGCCAAGTGTTGTTTTATTTATGTATGGGCTTCTTCGCACTCCATTGTCCATTTAAAGCCCCTTCGAGTTCTTCAAGACTTGGAAGAAGGGGAGACATCTGTCGCCTGATCGGGATAAGAACCAAGATAGGGCAACGAGTCTCTCGTTTAGCTGTTACACTTCCTTGATTGTCTGGGGTGGCTTCATGTCAATGATGGCTTGGACCTTTTCTAGATTGGCGTCGATCCCTCTCTCGTGTATGATAAATCCGAGGAACTTTCCTGAGCCGACACTGAAGGTGCACTTTATGGGGTTAAGGCACATGTTGAATTTCTGTAGCGTCGTGAATGCCTCGGCCAAATCAGACAGATGCGTTGCGGTCATCCGGCTTTTGACAATCATGTTATCGACGTAAACCTCCATGTTTCGCCCGATTTGTTGGGCGAACATTTTTTTCACGGTTCTCTGATATGTGGCTCTGGCATTCTTTAACCCGAACGGCATGACCCGATAGAAGTATACTCCCTGATCGGTGATGAAGGCTGTATGCTCTTGGTCCTCGGGCACCATCCTGATCTAGTTGTAGCAGGAGAAGGCATCCATAAATAAGAGGCGAGTGTGTCTGGAGGTCACGTTGACCAATTGGTTGATCCTAGGGAGGGGGTAGCAGTCTTTCGAGTATTCTCGATTAAGATCGGTGTAATCAACGCACATTCTGCAGCTTCCATTAGGTTTCTTGATGAGAACTACATTAGATAACCATCGTGGGTACTTGGCTTCGACTATGAAGCCCACCGCTAAGAGACACTCCACTTCGCTATGGACTGCCTGTTATTGGTCGGGGGCTAGCCGTCGAGGCTTCTGCTTTACCGGGTGAGCTTCGGGTGAGATGCTTAGGCGGTGCTGCGCCACCCTGTGGTCGACGCCGGGCATATCTGCTGGTGACCAGGCGAAGACATCGGCACTGTCTACTAGGAAGCTGATAAGTTGCACCCGTTCTTGCTCCGAGAGTTCCGACCCGACCCTTACTATCCGATCTGGTCAATCTTCAAATAGCAGTACATCTATTGTGGATTCCATCGGCTCGGGGTGTTGAGACGACCTCTTAACATCCTGCGGATCCTCCAGGGATTGCTCGGTTCTTACTCTTTTGGGCAACGAGATCGCCGTCAAGTAACACTGCCTAGATTTGCGGGGACTTCCCTTGACTTCACCGACCCCACCATGGGTCAGAAACTTTATTATTTGGTGGTAGGTGGAAACAACAGCCCGGAACTTGTTAAAGGTTGGGCGACCCAGAATGACGTTGTACGCAGAAGGAAGGTCCACCACCATGAAGGTCGCCATCATCGTCTTTGACCTCGGTGCGTCTCCTAGAGTTATGGACAAAGTAATCATACCTAGTGGGGAGATCGAATCACCGGTAAACTTAGTGAGCGCCGAGCGCATCGGCTCCAGGACGTCCTTGGACAAGCCGAGCTTCTGAAAGGCGTCGAAGTAGAGGACGTTGGCAGAGCTCCCTGTGTCAATCATGATTCTCCTCACCTGGGGCATTGGCGATACTGGTCGTGATCACCAATGCATCATCATGCTCGAACGATCTTCACTTTGTGGCCACAGGTTTGCTCCCCCATTTTCTCGATCCACCAGCGCCTTGCCGCCTCCTCGGCCGAGAACGTGATTTCGAGGTCAGGCCACCGCCTGGGAAGTTCGTTCGTGGCCGCTCGGGCGTAGGCCTTTTGCCCCGACATGTTATTTTCGTCAGACGCTGGGCCACCTGTTATAACGTCGATCTGCCACTTAATAGGACCTTCAGGGTGAGACAGCTCCGACCTCACTCTTTTGTGCTCCTCTCGTCTCCCAGCCATCAAGGACTCCGCCGCAACGTATTGATTTACGCGCTGGAGCATCTTCGGGACCGCCGCTGGAGGTCTCTCGACGAGGGACCAGAAAAATCTGGAGGGTCGCAACCCCATCATGAATACCTACATTATCAGAGATGAGTGAGCGTCGGGTAACCCCCGGATTTTTGTGACAAAACGGTTCACAAAGCGGGAAAGGGGCTCATCCTCCTTCTGGCTAAGTTCGAGGAGTAGGGTGATGGATGGCTTTAGTCGGGCATAAGCCAGAAAATTGAGCTCGAAATCTTTGGCGAGCTAGTCAAAGGACATGATCGATCCAGCCATCAGCCTGCTATACCATGCCTGGGTCGGGCCTCTAAGGGTGGTGGGAAATGCTCTGCACATCAGGGTATCGGAAGTCTCGTACAATGCCATTTAGGCTCGGAAGGTGGCCACATGCTCCGCCGGGTCTATGCCATCGTCATACGCGTCGAGGGAGGGGAGGAGGAAGCTCAGGGGAACTGGTCTTTCCTGTATCTCGGGGGCGAATGGGGATCCTCGGTGGGCGTCTTCCCCGAGCTCTTCCTTTGACTTACGGACTTCTCTTTGCACATCATCAAGTCGTTGATTGACGAAGTGCAGTTGGGCTCAGAGGGAGTCTAACGACAATATCTCGGGCTATGGCAGTCCACTTGGATTTCCCGATGCCCCTTCCGTGAGCGGGGCTGGGCCCGCCTCGGGTGAGACCGGGGGCGCTAGGGGCGTTGGAGCTGGCAGTTCTGGCCGCTGTGGAGGCAGGGTCATTGATAGTTGCACCAGTTGAGGAATGAGCGGGGTAATGGCCTGCATCATCCCGATCAGAGCTTGAATTTGACGGGCGAGGCCCCAAAACACCTCGTGCGAAACGGGTGACTGGCCGGTCACATCGCCCTCAGGTGGCGGCAACCCCGGGTCGATGAACAACCGCCAGTAGCATTCTGAAGTTGCAACGGGGTCTTCAGTTTGGAGCCCACCATGTGGTGGGGGGCACTCCCAAGGGCCTCCGGTCGGGCGAGACCCCTCGGCCATGCGTTCGCCTGGGTTAGTCTGTTAATCTCGCGACATCGGGCCCTTCCTCTACCGCCAATCTGTTAAGTACCTTTATGTCGTGGCGCTGAGTCAGCATGGCTGGGTTCAGGTTCGAATGCACCGAGGCCTCCTTAACTGACCTTCAGGTTGACCGCAGGCATTGGGTTGATCGAATTGGATCCTCGGTCTGCTTCAGGATGAGGCTTCCCTTTCCGAACACGGCTCACCTCGGATCTTCTGGCTCCTACATACAGGTCGGGTCGGGAAGATGCGACCCAACCCCTCCGATGGTTAAGTCAGTATACGGTTGTGGAGGGTTTGCTTTGGAAAAAGCAACATAAGAAGAAGAAGAAGAAGAAGAAGAAGAAGTCCCGTATGACAGCATGACTTGGGATTTTTATACTAGGTGAAGGGCTGACTCCCGGGGTGTGATACTGTGTCGCCTCGGTTCTTCTGCCATGTTTGGGAGCTGCCATCTTGGGCTTCCTAGAACGATGCTATGAAGGCACCGTCCCAGGCTCTCTGGGGCGGCGCTACCCCTCTGTGCTCGCGCCCATGTGAGAGCATGCTTGGAGGGGCCACGTCAGCGTCGTCTCCGGGCTTCCCGGGACAGTGCTATACCGCAAACGACGTCCACGCCCGTATGGGGACGTAGTCCGGATGGTGGTATGTTTTATCCTGGTCGGTGCCATTTCTGGTATGGCCAGAGGGTCGTTGAGCTAAACTGAGGTGGTCTACCATCTCAGCTTTTATGCTAATGCGACAATGGAACACTACCCATGAGCGAGCGGCGTGGGTACGTGACCTATTATTTATATTACAGTTGGAGACGCATAAACTATGTTCGAACACTTGATTATAATGTTACTGGAAAGCCAATAAACTCTAGATCAAAGAAACTGCACGTAATTCACTAAAGTTTCATAATAAGATGTAGCATCATCCTAAAGAGCAAACAGAGATTCTACCTCAACAGCTGCGACGTTCGTAGAAATCTTGCAAACCTGTGCTAACGACAATAAGTTCTCCAGTGGTAAGTCTGAATGCCTTGTCAGATAAAACATACAACCTGCTAAAAAAAAAAACAAAAAATCCATGTTGAAATTTAGTTTTTGCAATATCTTAATTTTATAGAATGAAAAACTGTAAGATGACACAGTTTATTTAAAATATACAAGTAACAACAGAAAAAGAAGACACATATAAGTTTCCAACATCTACCAATATGATAATTACATTCATGAAACAAAGCACTGTAAGGTAAGCTAGTCACGAGAGAGAGAGAGAGAGAGAGAGAGAGAGAGAGAGAGAGAGAGAGCTATTTCCTGAAGCAGGTAGCCATAATATTGGGAAGGATTTGAAGTTTCCTGTTGATAAGCATGTGAACCAAGTGAGAGTTGCAAGAACATTCGCATTCCCTTTTCAAGATATTTCTCAAATTGCTGATATGAAATGATTCTCAGGAGGAGGCAAATTAAACATCCTTTTTAGATCTGCATTCACTGAAAAAAAAAGAGAAAAAGTTGATAGAAATCAAATTAACAAAAAAATTTGAAGGCAACAAAGGTAATGAAAAAAATTCTAGTAAAAAAAATCAAGGTCATGATTGAGGACATAATGGAAGTCATAAACATGGCAGAAATTTTAAAAGATTTAAAATATAATATTATGTTTGTAAAACATATGAACAATATTATTATAATCCTAACAATTAAGGTGATAAAATAAATTTTATTGAGAAAGAAGAGAAAAACTAATAACTTATACTAATTTAAAAGAAGATCAATTTATGACATGGTATCTACATACAAGAGTTTCAAATCACATGAAATGCATCGAGAAACTTATTTTCGAAATAGATATAAGTTTCAAATTTGAGTTTTCTTTTTTATTATTTTCATATTTAAGTCGAGAAGAGAGAAAATCAATCATGCGAGTGAAATCCCGATAGCAAGTCCTAATTTTTTGCTAAGGCGAGTTCTTCAACAACCTCAGCAAATTCAGGATCTAAAGCAATTAATCGGGCGCAAGGAAGTGTACAATCGGTCAACTGCAAAAGCAGGAGCAGGAGATGTTTGAGAATCAGCATCAACTAGATCCAAGCCCTGTTTTCGGCTTCAGATACCAATCTTGCTTATGCGGATGAAAATGAAGTAAGAAATTAAGTGTCCCGAAGTAGATGGATTTCCAGTCTGTTCAGCCGAAGTAAAACCCCCTATTTGACATTAGAAAATGGTCAATTTATACATTTTTATGCTTTAGTTCTCAATCTGAAGCTGCAGGTAGAGCTAAGGAGACTCGAGAATCAGAATTAACAGTGTGAGCTCCTAATGCTAGGGTTTACTGAATCGAAAAGAATGTCATTCAAGAATCAAATCCTAATCATCGAAAGTTGCTTGAAAGTATTCTTTGATGTTGTTTTCTCAGCATGGAATCCAATTCTCTGGTCAGTTCCTTTCATATGCTTCAATCAGATGAAGTTCACGAATGCATTTACTTTTTTATTGGAGGAGAAGTAAAAGAGAAGCGTTTTAGGAATTAATGAATATGGGATGTGTTAGAGCTTAAAAGATCGGAGTCATGTTGATTGCTCGAAGAAATAAACATTAGCCGAGAAAATAGAAATAAAGAAGAAATTAAGAGCCAGAGAATCTGTGGTAGCAAATAGTGAGAAAGTCGGTAACACTGCGACAATAATAGTAAAGAATTTACATTTTAGATGACTATTATATTTCTGATATTGAAAATAATATTGAGCTTCGGGTAATTGCTTAAAAAATATTATGCTATTGAGATGAAAGATATAGTTCTTTTAATCTATGATAAGAATAAAATATTAATTTTATATGTGAAAATAACAAATAATAGAATATTTCGTTTACATTTATATATTTTTTATCAATCAAATTATTTTAAAACTAATATTGATGACAATTCTATATCGTGACATCTTAGTTATACTCATTTAAATTTTGAGATTTTAAAACTTTTAAAGAAGTATAATATGATGATAGGATTGTCAAGAATTGATTGCCTATAAAAGTTATAGAAAGTGTGTGTCATATGCAAGTAAGAAAGAAAATCTTTCCAATTAAGAAGAACAAAATAAGCATAGCATATGACTTGATCCGATGCACTTAAATGTTTTTCGCTTTATCAATCTAGTACCACTTAGAGAAAGTATTTATTTTCTTACTTTTATTGATAATCATAATGACATAACTTAGGTTTATATATTAAATAAAACAAAGTTTTAAGAAAATTTAAAAAACTTAAAATTTTAGTTGGAAGACAAAGTGATTGTAAGACTAAATATTTAAGAATAAATAAGGATGGTGAATGCATATCAAATGAATTTAAAATTTTTTATTGAATAATAAAATTTTATATCAATGCACCGTATTATACACATCTCAATAAAATGATATCTCAAAAATAAAAAAATAAGACTATACTTAATATGATCCTATGTATGTTAAAGGAATGAATAATCCAGAAAGAATTTTGGGAGGATGTTGTTGCTTATGCTTTTTTTTTTTTTTTTTTTTAGCTAAGCAGGTTTTTGATAAGGCGAATAAGTAATATTACATCAGAAGAAATATGAAGCTTACAAAAACTAAAAGTTGATCATTTGAGAATTTTTTAAAATATTATATTTGCCAACATATCAAGAGAAAAGAGAACAAAACTTAAAAATAAAAATCAGAAATGCATCGTGTTAATTTTTGTTGAAAATTTTAGCAGTTATAAACTTTACAATCATACCATAAACAAAGTTGTGATGACAAGAGTTGAGTTTGATGAACAACAAATTTGAAACTGAAAAAATTTATAGCAACATTTGTAAAACTACTTCAGATTCTTTATATGTCATAGGAGAAATCATCCAAGATGTATATTGATAATAAGTTAACTATTGCCTTAGCCAAAAATCTAATTTATCATGAAAGATCGAAGTATATCGATATAATATTTTATTTTATAAAAAATCATGTCAAAAATAAAAAAAAAATCTTATACAAGACAAGTGAACAAATGATTGATATATTTATAGGATATCTCAAATTTAAAGTATTTCAACAACTTTAAATTTAAGATGAAAAAAATTAGAATTAAAATTGTCAAAGCATTATGAAGAAGTTCATTATATCAAGAGGTAAAGCACATTAGAGGCCTATAGAAAAATAAAACAAATTGATCATTGGTTGTTGAAAAATATTTAATAGAGATTCATATTAAATGTAATGAATGTTATGTATCTATCAAAAATATATAAATATCATGTATTGAGTCATGAATCATATAAAACATTTAAAATTATAACAAATTTCGTTTTAGCGAAACAAAAATACTTGCTTCCCAAGCAGTTGCCACATTCAAAGAAATCTTGCAAACCCTGTGATAACTAGAATAAGCTCTCCAGTGGTAAGCGTGAATGCCTCGTCAGATACAACACACTTTACCTCCAAATCCATGATCAAATTTAGTTTTGAAATATCACAATTTGATTAGAAAAAAACACACACTTTATTAAAATTATAGAGGTATTAAAAGAAAAGGGGGTTCAGGTTTGTTCTCATCATCCTTCGATGTAAGACTGAAACATGAAAGCCTATCCCAAAATAACTCATTATTTCCAGCATCTACCAATATGATAATTACGTTCACGCAGCAAAGCCTCGCATGGTGTTAATGCCATAGAAGAACACTTTGAATTTACTAAAGAGTTGGACGACATCATTTTTCAAATGCAATGCATGCAAATCGAAGCCGTAATGGTTGTAGGAAAAAGCCACAGTTCATTCATATTCTTTTTTAGTAGGGTTACAGTGTCATCGTTCTCCCCAGCGATAGGACGAAGTAATAATCCATCCCTTGAGCTCATCAACAAGGCGACACTACATGCCCGAAGAACAATGGAACACTATCCGTGTCCTCGATGATGGCGAAGATGAGCGGATGATCTGCTACAAACTCAAGAGTTGCAGGTTCTTCCTCCCTCCCTCCCCCAACAACAACAACAACAACAACATTCATCGTCTTCCGAATCTGTTAAATCTGCTGGAACAGGGCCTTTCTCATCAACCTGAATCGTAGACTTATGCCGAATTGCTGATATGAAATAATTCTCAGGAGGAGGCGAATTAAATATTCCTTTTAGATCTGCATCCACGCCACTAAATGGAGCTCTCAATCCCAAGCTCTCTAAAGCCTCCGATGCTTCCATTTCAAATGAGAATTTGAACTTTGGTAACGTGAACTTGCCGACCGGAACCAAGGCTTTCGGACTATGGGCCTTGATGAAGCCTGGGGTGGAGAGTACCCTGTCCATGAGTTCGAATAGACCATCTCTGTTATCTGGGAGAAAAATAAGCATGGACAACCTTAGTGGACTATAACGATCGTAGGACAATGAAAGGGCTTTGAAGCCATCAAAGCATAAGATACATCGGCTCCCGCCGCCGGTCATGAAGGGCACCAGGATGGTTTCCCCGGTGAGTAAATGGAACTCGTCATGCTTTGTATTAGATTTTTCGAACTCTCAGCCCACCGAGCTTGGAAGTGTAGCGCGTTGGCAAGGACCAGCCTTGTCAGTGAATCTAGGGATCCCACTGGGTGGAGATCTTTTATGGTTCCTTCGGTCTTCCTCTCAACCCAGTTATTGATTGCTCCTGTCACTCGATCAGCCTTTATCATCAAAAGAATATGATGATCATCAAATAGTTTTGAATATAATATACACTATATATGCATCATGTTAATCACGTTGCTTCGGAAGTCTACGGACTTGACCATCGCTCAATGGATGGAGGACAGAGTCTCCTCGAAGGACGGGTTCAACGGTGTGATGTTATCAACCCAGATGCTATTGGCGAGGGACATGCGAACAGTGTGGTAGTCTTCGATATCGAACGGTTCCTGTAAGGTGAGGTTGACGGTCCGCATGATACGTTCGGCGGCCGAGTTGAGGTCGGCCACGTCTCGGTGGCCCAAGAAGGATAGCATCTGCTCCAAAGTCTTGCCGCCGGCTCCGACCGCCGCGAGACCAAGAGCTGCGTGGATCGACAGAGGGGAGAATACGAAGTTTAAGCCCTTGGTGGCGGCATCCGGCCCCACGATCTGCGGCAACCGAAGGCAGGAATCAACGCATAACCTTCTATTGCTCATCTTGCTCAAAGAATGACCGTGATCTGATCGCGGAGCGGATG
Organism: Musa beccarii; assembly: GCA_024322285.1. Lineage (NCBI taxonomy): Eukaryota > Viridiplantae > Streptophyta > Magnoliopsida > Zingiberales > Musaceae > Musa > Musa beccarii. Next base: position 56,807,024 of record CM044394.1, read on the forward strand.
CCTGCAATTCCCGGAAAGAGGAATATTTATAACGTCGAATGGTCGAGCATTTTTTTGGGGCCCTTTCTATATTTCCAAAGGAGCCTTACCATCTTTTTATAATAAATACTCTAAATATTTTGACATGACGCACCACCTCTCTCTCTCTCTCTCTCTCTCTCTCTCTCTCTCTCTCTCTCTCTCTCTCTCTCTCTCTCTCTCTCTCTACCAAGTGTACCTATTTGGATCGGTTGATAGGATGAATCTATATAATTTCTTAATTATAGTAGTTTTAGAATATAATAACTGACATAGAAATCTCTTATTTATTTATTTTTTCTAAATCAATAAAAGTACATATTTAAGATTTTATTCTTTTCATATGATTCGGTTTCTATTGGATTTTGAGTATATTTGTTTCACTTACAATGCTTTTTTTTATAATAAACTTACCATTCATGGCGGTATCAAAAACACTATAATTTTATTTAAAGACGCTGTAGCTGATATAGAAATCTTCTTATTTTGTGATTCTTATTTTCAAACCAATAAGGATAATTATTTGAAATCCTAATTTTGTGCATAATTTGGTTTGTATTGGGTTTTAAGTTTAATATTAATATTATTTTGGTAGATATGTCAAAAACATTATAACCATATCTACATTTATAATATTTTTAAATAAGGTATTTAGGGAAAAACTGTACTAGGTCATGCGGGTATTTGGAGGATTATGAAAGGAGCTTACAATTTAAAGCCCTTTCTTATTATTATTCATAACCTCCTAAAAATTAATAAAATAATAATATACTATTTATAATCTCTCTAATTCTATATTTATTTATTTATTTATTTATTTATTTTCCCTTAACCCTCTCTTACGCACCCCTACGATCATCAATCACCAAAACATGGCATCTTCCAAGCTAATGTAACTAATTCAGAAAATGACATTTCCTTGTTGTAGATCATCGGATTATCTTCTAGGTTAATGTAACTATTCAAAAAATGATGTATTCTGGACTATTATAAAATATATATAACCCTAAGAATGCTAAATCATTATAACAAATATCAAAAACTATTTTTTTATCTTTTCCTTTTCGATCTTTAGATCATCCCAGTTTATTACCTTTTTTTTCATCATTTTATAGTTCAGAGAAAGAGGAGAAGAAAAAGAATGAAACAAAGGAAAGAAAAAAGGGTTATAGATAAGGAGTAAAGATCTTCTGAAATTAAGTTAAAATAAAAAATATTAAAAAAATTAATATGAGATTATAAATAATAAAAAAAGAATCCTAAATAGTAAGATGCCACTTTAAAAAAAAAAAATCTGAAAAGGCGGCACCAAAAAAAACTAGTCTACCTTAAAAGCCCACCCTTGGTTTTCGTTTAGGAAGCAAGATTTTGACTTCCGTCAAAGATTTGTCGGGAGAAAGAGACGGAGAGACCTTAATTTGATACGGGAGGAATGCTTATTAAGGCAGATGAATTTATGAGATAAGCAATAGTGAAAGATTTGTTTTCAAAACAGAAAAATGGACCTTAATTTGATACCGGAGGAATGTTTGCTAAGGCAAATGAATTTTTGACAGAAGCAACAATGAAAGATTTGTTAAGAGAGAAAGAGGAACCATAATTTGATATAGAAGGAATACTTATTATGAAGGCCGAATTTTTGACATAAGAAATAGTAAAAGACTTGTTAACAGATAAAGAGAGATTAATTTGATATAGAGCTTATGTCTGCACAAAGGAATGCTCATAAAGGCCGATGAATTTATGTAAGTTTATAAAGGCCAATAAATTTTTGATATAAGCCTATCTCAAATAGTTTATATTTTATTTGAATAAATTTGAGTAATTTAAAAATATTTTGTATAAGTCAATTAAAAAATCATTCTTAAAACTTGTTCAAATATTCGAATTAGTCTAAAAATATATGATTTCAAACCTTTAATATTTGGTAAATAAGTCTACTTTGATAAATAAGTTCATTACACTGCCACCATACTAATATTTAAGTATTAAAATATATTAGATGTGATCTCAAACCCTTAATTGTTAATAAAAATATACAATACATCAATACCAAACTAATGTTTAAAGTGTCTGGTCAAGTCACACCATAAATTAATAGTGTACTAGACCTACTTACCAAAGATTAAAAGATTCAAACCAAAATCTCATTCGATATACTTTATTAAATTACTTAAAATATAATTTATTAATAGTCATAATCATAAATTTTACACACCCATCTAAATACAGTGTCATTTGAAGATATTAACTAGTCTAGTTGATGAAAACTTTGATAATTAATCATAAGGCACTCGAATCCTATCGTAACCGGTAAACAAAATATTTAACGTGCCAATTAACCTTAGTTGGTAAGGTGTCAACTTATCCTATACAATTATACAATCGTCCTAGTCTAGTTGATTGTATATCAAATTATTATTCTTCAGTGAAGAATATTATCTTAGTAGTACATAATTTGTTACAATTTTTATTTTTAAATTTTTAAAACATTTTAATATTATAATGTATCATTAGAAATTGATCGTTTTTTTATATGAGGAGTAAAATAGCCTTGGACTTCGAATGATGCAAGTGTGTTCCACATTGCAAGAGGATGCAAAGAGTTAAGTGCGTTCCACATTGCAAGAGGATGCTAAGAGTTGACCCTATTATCCTTATGTCCCCCCACTGTACGTGACTGGGCATTCGCTCAAAGTTGCTTGTTATCTGTTGATACAAAGTTAACGAATAGTTCTCTAATCCGATACGTGGCCTTGGCTCGCTTCGTGATTACAATGTTACCTGATAGGGAGAATAATGACAACTCACCCAACAACCCATAATAATTACATGAGCAAAAGAACCTATGTGCCTCCCTTAACCAATTGCAGTTTTGAGAAAGGCCGCACAAGCGTTGGCGTTGATGCCTCTTTCAATCGTCCTTCACAATGTACTACAAGAACCTGTATCAATCGACCACTAACTGTCTACATCAATCGTCGACCTCCCTACTTAAGTATAAAAGTCAATCCACAAGGCTTGAAGGCGAGATCGACACACAAAAACCCTACTATTCCTACTCCCTTCAAAACTTAACTTTACCATGACGGATAATGTCAAAAACTTCCCTGATGCTGACCATTTATGCAAGGTTCCCAACGAAACCAAGACATATCTTGGCTCATCCATAGAACTCCGCAAAAGCTCAAATCACCTCGGTCTAACATGGAATCCACCTCAAGCGTACAAGCACCATTGCTTCAATCAAACCTTCCTCACTCCAATAACCTCCACGTGAGCCAAAGACAAGCTTACACCTTCCGGACAAAATCAAGCCACGACGACTCTTCGATCAACGATATCAAGGTGATAACCTTACCCATAAACACATCGGAGCCAAATTGATTAGACATAAAATCCAGACAGATTGATCTTTTATCATTTTAAATTCTATTTTAGATTAATGCATATGGTAGATAATAAGCATCAGTACTCGTTCCACATGAAAATGGAAAACTAGTACAAGCAATCTAGAACCTTCTTCAGCCTGAGAAAGATAGAATCCAACACTGATATGACAAGCATACAAAGACAACAGCAACCATGTTATGAAGTCACCAATGGGTATCAGCATATAGCCTGAAATAAGAGCTGATAATGACATCTCCAATGTGCCATCAGACACCACTAGGAGACCACGGACAAGGTGACAAAACAAACCCTGTATACATGCGCAAAGAGAGATGTCAGGCACACATAGAAACTAATATTAAATCCATCAAAAAGGACCATTTACTTTTACACGGCCATATATTCATGCACTTAAATACCATATCTACTCTACTGACTTGCTTAAAAGATGAATAAAGGTGCCAAATTTTCAAGATTAGCAGAGAACATCCAAGGCAGAAGGAATTTAATGCAAAGAATTAGTTCACTTTGTGATAAATAAGAGCAAATAGAAAATGTAAATTTTTTCGTAGATGAAAGTAGCATCATAAATGTATACACAATCGTTCACCGATTCACTGGTGAGAAAAAACGGTTCAATTATGATTAGTGGTGAGGTGGCACGATGGTTATTGATCAATAAGAGCAATATACTTAATACCCTCAAATAAAAAGCCAACAATCTATGGAAGGCAATGAAATAATCACTGAATGACAGCCCTGAACAAGACTCTGGATGACATGGAAAATGTAAATTTGGAATCTGACAAGTTCCACAACTAATTGAAAGGACCAAGTTGTAGATAGAAATTAAAAGTGTGAGAGAGTTCCATACTTGGCACGCCATATTTACAAGAAGTCTAGTTACTCGCCATGAAAAGATCAGAATAGTCGTTATTGCAGATCACCTGCAGTATATAGCCTGATCAATCTGCGGAGGAATCTGCTTTATTTCTGCTCCGAGCTCTTGCTCAATCCTATACCTGGCATTAGGTGATTATTTTTCATGTCATGAGAAAGATGACCTAAAGACAAGAAGAATGTTTTAGCATTTTGAGGATTGATAAATGATCATACAAGTTAAAGCGATCCTCATAGGTGATAAGATTAACTGCTAGACCAAGGTGACCATATCTGCCTGAACGACCAACCTGAAATTGTCCAACAACTGCTAGTCTTAGCAGGTTCTTTTCAATATTAAAAACTTCTATTGTTTTTAGGACACAAGCATAGAAAATTTCAGACAATAAAAGAGTGCATCCAAGTAGCAAATAAGAAAATCTGTTAATTAATCCAACAATGGACAAGTAAACTCGAGGCAATGACCGATGTGAATTTAGACGAATTAAAAAACACATGGATCCTTCTGATTAATATTGTGGATTGGCAGCTCATTTATTTTTTTTTTATTTTTTCCCTCCCATCTGAACAGATGAAGAAAAACTACTTGATCAGCAGTTCATGTTGGCTAACATGCCCAGTAAACTGGCATTGCAGATAGAACACTAATATAAACAGTATGTTGTCAAAGCATACCCTGTGCAGATACGTCTCAGAGTTCTTTGGAAAATCAAAATTGATCACAACATTAACAGCTTGAATATCGATTCCCCTTGTAAACAGATCTGCAAAGCTAGGCAAAAATGTCACAAAGTAGAAAAGCATCTTAATATAAAAAGTGGCAGGAAATGAAGACAGATACAATTTGTAGTAAACACCAATGCAGTTCTTTACAATGAGTTGCAATGTATTTGACTAAACCCAGGGATTATTCTTTCCCAGATTCCAAGAGTTTCAGCAGGTCAGTTTGTGTCCTGAAGGAGATATGCATGGAGAAGTACATTGAGGGTCAGTGACTCCATAGCACATTACAAACTGGACTGGATAGGTGGTTTTTGCCTAAACAATTCGAAGATCATTAGACAAGGGGACCCTCTTCACACCTCTCCAAGGACCATAATGGTCCATCCAGCAATCAACACTATGCAAACTCCTAAGCGGTGGGTAGCCACATTCCAAGCAGGACTTAGATGGTCTTTGCCTAGAGAGCTAAGGAACATCATTAAGCCAAAGTGCTGTCTTCAACATCACCAAGGACCACATTGGTACGTCTAGCAATAAACACAAGGCAAATTCCTAAGCAGTGGGTAGCTTATCTGTTTAATCTGATTGTTAGTAAAGTTGTGGACAAAGTTTTACATAAACATTGAATGGTTCATTATTCGTAAGTACCTCATACATTGCATATCACTTCCCACCTTAACGTAATGGATCCACAAATTCCTCCAACTGAGTAAAACAAGGGAGAGGAAGAAAAAGGATGGTGCATTTAGTTCAGGTCAAGTATCAACCAGAAGTGGTTAGAAAAAAGAGCATGGCAAATCCACGATAAATGCAGTGATACCTACTGAAGTGCATGACTTTACATGTTTTCCAAGGGATGGGAAGCCATGACCCTCCATGAGACATGATACATAAACCAGGCACAAAGTCACAAGCAATAGGTGCCATTGTTTATGTATGAAATGTATCAGATGAAAAAGAAAATTGCAACATGATTCTAACAATTAGTGAATCCAGAGATCTACTAAATTGATTTTAAATAGAAGTTTAAAAAAGGACTTCCGACAACAATGTCTTACCTGTACAGACAAGATTCCTGCATGCACCATGGCGAAAGTCGTGAAAGACGTGGTTCCTGTGATCTTGCAACATCTTAGCATGAATGTAAAAGCATGAATAACCAAGCTCGGTGATCTTCTTTGCTAATAGCTCCACCCGGTTAACAGAATTGCAAAAGATAATAGATTGGTTAATTTGCAGCTGTCAAAACAAAAAACATTCACTATTGTCAGATCTATAAAGAACATTCAGAAGACAAATCACTCCTAACTGAGGACAAACCTTTGAGAAAAGGGTATTAAGGCATTGAACCTTCTGCCTTTCCTCTACAAAAGCATAGAATTGTGTTATTCCCTTCAGTGTCAGTTCATCCATTAGATTGATAATATATGGTTTTGGAAGATATCTGTCTTTAAAATTTTTTATGGTTACAGGGAATGTTGCGGAAAACATTAAAATTTGCCTATTGGCAGGAAGAAACTGAATAAGCTGCTCTATAGATGGCTGGAACTCAGGAGAGAGAAGTTTATCCGCCTGAGAAATGAAAAACATGTATTTGCCATCAGAGAAGAACATGTGTGCAAAGAAAAAAACATAACAAATGCAATGAGAACACTGAAAGTTACATGTTGACCTCAGCAGTGAGCAGAAGCAATTAATGATTAGAATTGTAACACTTCAAGAATCAAATAAATAAATTTGATTTTACAAAGAAATTTAGCTTACAAAATTTTCCAAGAACAAATAATCCTTCCAAAATAATTACATTAAACACAATGCAACTTGCAAAATCCGAAGAAGAATACTTTATTAATAAAACAGGTAATAATTAAAGGCTAAATGTAATGCAAGCTAACATCCCAGTTTCTATATATCAAATTATCTGTATAATATTTTCTACCCTGCTTATGAGGAAAAAGAACAACTATGCCAACATATATATATATATATATATATATATATATATATATATATATATATATATATATATATATATATATATATTTCCATATGGTTAGGAAATCTTCACAAACAGGTTCAACAGAAGTAAAAATGTGCAAGACATATATTCTCAAATCAGATGAATCCAAATGAAAAATTAACAAAAGAAAAGCAGTCAGCATCATCTATAAGAGATTCACATTAGAGAGAGATATGCCCAAGAACCTTAAATATTTCAGGAAAAGCTTTTTAGAAAAACAGAATATGATGAGAATATAGGGTTTCTAGTACAATATAGTAACTTCAATAACCATGCAAAAGTTCCCACTCAGAATGGCAAAGCTACACTAAGCTTCAAAATATTACCTCATCCATAATAAGCATTGAACAATCCTTCAAAACACAGACACCTTTTCGTGCAAGATCAAGAATTCGACCAGGTGTTCCAACAAGCAAGTGAACAGGTTGATATAAACGCATAATGTCATCCTTCAAGCTGGTTCCTCCAGTAGTAACCATGACTTGAATATTCAAATGTTTCCCAAGTTCCTTACAAACTTGTGATGTCTGAAGAGCTAACTCTCTCGTAGGAACCAATATGACAACTGAACATGAAAAATTGTCAATCATTAGGTGGAGAAAAATTAACCTGCAAGGCTGCAATGATTTCAGTGCCACAACAGACAATTTACATGAATATATTTGGTGTAATCTTCTTGATGTCATCTACTAATGCAGATCAAGTACGATGCACTAGAAATTATGCAGCATGCATATCAAATCTGCATTACAAAACTTAGCAGAAATGATCTGCATGAGGTTGGGTATCAAACTCAAATATTTGATACCAAAGAGGCAGCCAAAATATAACCTCTACACAAATAAAAAGAAGACAAAGCAAGACAGGCAAATGTGATAAAACTCACTAATACTCAAAATGGATAAAACTTTTAAAAAATTCAATAGAGGAACAAATTTTTTGTACTTTTATAAAAGGATAGTATAATGAGAAACCTTGAATGACATTATGATCCTGGTCAATTTTCTCAAGTGCAGGAATACAAAATGCAGCAGTCTTTCCAGTCCCATTTTTAGCTCTGGCAAGAATGTCACTGCCAGTGAGTGCAATTGGAATGCTTTCTTCCTGAATAGGTGAAGGCCTTTCGAAACCTTTCTCATATATTCCCATAAGCAGTTCTCGCTTCAGAAAATAGTCCTCGAATTCATTCCCCTTAGTTGCAGTCACATCCTGGCAAATATATGTCCAACATTTTGACAGTTGTAGATAATTATCAAAAAGTGACTCACCAAGAAATCAACAATGCTCCAAAATTATTATTTGTTTGTGTTATACTCAAATGGAAGACGAAAGAATGTTACATAGTCATATCAGTTAACAAACATAACAGAAAGTGCTACTTAAACATTAGCACCATGTACTATGAATGAGAAGGTAAAGCTTGAAAATCATTACAGGACAAATATGAAGCATGGATATAGACAGAGGATACCTATGCCACATAAGATACAATAGTACATTATATTCTTGAGTATATTGGCAAGTGTAGCAGACGGACATAAAGATAGTGTTTTAGATGTTGTTACATATTACAATAAGCGAAAACAAGTGTTTAACCAGCATCCTTAGCCTATTTATTCAAGATAAGAAACCCACATGCAAAAGCACCTTTAGAAATCATAATGGAAGTTGGTTGAACTTTTTCAGCAGATACATTACTTTATTTAATTGCAAGAAACTTCCAAAAGCCAATGTTATTCCCTTATCTTAATCGCAAAAAGATAAGTACTAATTTTACCTCTGTCTTGTAGCGTGTGTCTGGAGGTGGTATTTTCAATTGTGCCTTCCAATCTTGCAAACTGAAACCATCAAGATCAATTTATTAAAAAAGGAACAAAAGTATAAATCCCAATATGTGTTAACTGATTTTGCAACAAAGAATGATGTATAGCCCAAATAAATTGAACCAAATAACAACATGAATATTTGATAAAGCAGTTCCTAAGCAATAATTCAAATTTTAAATTTTCAATATGATGACATTTTAATATTATTTTCAATAGATTAAATATGAGGGATCATAGAAGAGAAAGGCATTACTTCATTCTTTTGTCATGGTTAAAAAAAGGGGTTGGTTTAGTTGAACCATATTTAATTGGTTGGTTTTAATTTATTGTATTGATTTAACTAGATCATATGGTTCAGGTGAGATTGAGCAGGAAAAGTACAGATTATATTGGATCATGTCATATTAAGTTTTGCTTTTAAATAGAACCATCCTATTTGGCTAGGTTAAAAAAACTAATACTAAAAAGAAAGAAACATACACAAATACCACCAGCTACAATAACCAGAAAACCATGCAAAAAAAGAAAGAAGACAAAATCAAGGGGCTGGGACTTTCTAAAGGTTGACTTTCTTCCACTTTCGCTGGACAAAAAAGTTCAAATCAATTTGGAGCACTGTTTTCATCAAGCAAAAGGTCCAAAAGTGAACTGGTTAGTTTAGTACAAGAAAAACTTGATAAAAGAAAATTGGGATGACATTGCCCAAAAACTCCCTAATAGCATCAAAAGTATCCAGCAATTCAGATTACTAGTTGCTGAAAATACCAGTCAAATGAGACAACATCTCCTTTCGGGTAAAAAGGAATCCTTTAGACCAATCCTAGATCAATTAGGTTCCTACAGAGTTGTATATATACTAAACTCTAGGTTATATGATCTAAAGAAGGCAAACAATATTTTCTACATAAATCAGGCAAACTTCATCTTCTACGTTATTTTTATCCTTTTTTTCTCCCTTCAAGCAGCAAAATGCAATATGTTGGTAGAAAAAATCCAGAAGGATAATGGTATTAATTAATTTACACCTCATGCAGAAGAAATGAAAAGATTTAACCATGACTTCTGATTTAACCTCATATCCAAATAAACAAATACTTAGATTGACTTATAAGGATATGTATGATAGATGGACTATTGTTAACTTGAGATTAAACATTTTGGACTAGTAGTTCATGTACAATAAATTAACTATCAATTATCCCATCGGGCTAGATAAGTTAATTTTATAGGCATATGGAACATACAACGAGAAAAAAAAAGGTTCAGGTTTTCTCTGTTTTTCAGTTTCTCTCCGGATGACTCCACTAATGAGAAGTACAAAAAAAGTGTTTTGGAGAAATAATCTTTCTATTTCACCTTGTTCCATTCTATAGAGATTTTGACTCTGAATTATTCTATCCCCGAAACTGCCAGATGCGGTCTACTAAAATTTACTTTGGAACATCCCAAAATTCGACAACTACCAACCCATAAGGACAAATCACAATCTTACATCATTCTGATAACTTTATGCAGAACATTAGACACATTTAACAAAAAAGCCTGGCACAAACAGGGGAAAAAACTATCATTTCCGACACAATGGGTTAGAGATCACAACTTACGCTGGAAATCACCTAATCATTACTGGCCCTAACTGCAATGTCTCTAACAAATGACACCCGCTGATTAAAACAATTAATGGCGGACAGCATAATTCGATTCTCTGAGGTAGTTTTCAAGTATTCAAGAAGTGAAAGCCTACAAGGGAATTTACCAACAGAACCAGCAATTTTAATCAAAGACCCTTCCTTCCTGTATACCTGGTATTAGTGGCCTCAGATTGAACCGATTTAACTGTTTGGCCAGCACCAAAGTCACCTTCAAGCTGATTCCTTCTCGACCACTGCTGTTGCTGCTGGAACTGCTGACTTGGCTGACCATGCGCCGGACTCTGCTGGGCATACTGCTGGTGCTGGTGCTGGTGCTGGTGAGGGCTCCTTGCATAGAAATTAGGGTTCGTACTCGCACCGCCCCCTCGGCCGTTGCCCATGCCGGGCGGAGGAAACCTACTTCGAGGATTCATCTACGACTTCCCGAAACAATTATATCACGCTAGAAAGAAAGAACCGGAAGTTGCGATTGAAGCAACAGTTCGTCTATCGCAGGGTAAACATCGAAAGATTGCAAGCGAAACTAAGGGAAGGATTTGAGATCAATGGATGGAAACTGATAGGGTTTCTTTCCCTACAACTGCATCGAACCTTTTGCGCTTTGGGCATCGAAGAAGAATGGAATGACGATGCAGCCCTTCGAGTCTTAAAAGTAAAACTGCCAATTGTATTACGCACGTATCGCACGTGTATTAATTCAAGTATTTCTGTTTATTTTCCTTACCATTTTTATTTTTTCTCGTTTTACTTCTCCTTCAATCGTAATATTAGGACAAACAATAACTATATAAATATTATGGGGGGAGACCATCGTCAGTGTTTAGGCCGGATATAAAGGTGCAAAATCATATGAGGAACCTATACCATAGTCCTATGAGGTGGTTGATGAGGACATCAAGGTACCTGAGATGATTCTAAGGTGATCTTAAGGTAAAATTCAAGTGTCTGAGGTGGTATTTGATTCCTCGATGGGTCCTACACAAAGATTAGTGCTGAGTTTTTTTTACTCAACCCCAGCAATGCTCAAGTTAGCTTTTGGGGTAGAACGAAGAACAAAGAGGTTAATTGTGGAAATTCGACCATTGAGCTAGCGTTGAGGGTTGACTTTTATACCTGTCCAATTGAGGGAATCACCTATAATGACCGTAATGTCTTTTCTCTAGTGTTTTGTCCATGGGAGTAACAGGTCTGAATAACTTCTCATGAATTATTGTCCACAGGGGCCAACCGAGGGGGGTCAAACCCAAACGATCACCCGTAGACTATTACCCATAGAGATCGACAGAGCCAACCTGAATAGTCCCATGTGGACTGTTGTCCACAGGGCTCGACAGGCTTTAATATGGTCCTTCAAATTGTGACATTTCTTAGTGTCATGATCATAATCCAAATCGAAGCGATAGTAATTTGATTTATCCTTCCTTTCCATGGGGGTTCTTATCAACAATGGGTCTTTCAGGAATCCTTTCTCTCTTATTCGTAAGAAGATCTTGGTCCTCATTATATTAAAGGGAGTTGACCCGAACCTTGAGTGAGGTATCTCAAGTCGACTATATTTCCTTCGTGGTGAGCTCAAGGTTGGTGCTTAAGATGATTTTTGGCAAAGCCTTTTTGCTAGTTATAGGTACCCTGCAAGTCAATCATGTGAGTAATGACATGCAACATATTATACATTCTCTTTACTTATTATTATTGATAATTTTCTTATTTTATGTTGTCTGTTGTATATATTATTCATGGATCTATGTAATGGGAATCAGATCATCGTAAGATTACGATAATGAGAATGATTTACCTTTAAACATAAACACTAAGTAATTTCAATCATAGGTTACTTAAGAGAGACATCGAGATAACTGGACAGACTGATGTGTTGTATACTCATTCATATGATGGAGGTGGCTGGTCTCATAGTTGCTCATGTGGGGACACTAGGGATACAGTGCAAGTGCTCATTGAAGAATGAGTTTACTGATTGATCTGCTCATGGAATGCTGGATAGTTGATAATACCTCATTGTCAAATAACAATTCCATTATCTCAATTGTATATCTGGTCCTTAGACTTGAGATACCAAGGATGTCCTGTATAAGTACTCCACTCTTTGATATTGAACTTATAGGTCTAGAAGTTCCAAATCTTACATAGTTGGCCATTGAGAATGATAGCTAACTTTACGAGGGCAATTAAGTATCAATATTGGATTATCCACTCTCGGTATCATGAGAGGAATATTCTATATATTTATACTCAGAAAAATCCATGGCCAAGGTCATTTGGATTAAGAGAAAAAGAGCTCTTCGGGAGAATCCAATTAGAGTGAGACTCGAGCAGATTCTATATGGGTCTGATAACACCATACCTAGTATACGATCTTTAGGATATTAAATGGATAAGAGACTATATGTACATAGTAACCAATGATAGATAAGTTCAATGGATTAGATTCCCCTATATTGTCTTAGGACAATGATGTAGTGACTTAGTACATCCGTAGTTGATGAGTCGAGTGAATTATCATAAGAGATGATAATTCACTGAGTCTAAAAGAGTTATAATAAGTACAACTCATGGAAAGATCAATATTAGGCCTAGATTACACTTATATAATAGGTATTACAACGAATAAGGGTTCAGATATAATATATCCGCTAGAGCCATTGTCTTATTGGATATCCAATAAACCTTTGAATTATTGGATCTTATGGATAAGATCCAATAATAGTCAATGAAAGATTATTGAGTAGAGATCTACTAATCTAAGAGGCTTGGATAGTTGGATGAAGATCTAGTACCCAATATGATAAGATCCATTAGGGTTAAATTAACAGGGACCTCTATAAATAGGAAGGAACCAAAAGGGCATATGTTGGTTATAGGTGTCGTACAAGCTAATCATATGAGTGATGACACCTGTAATACGATGTGTTAATATCTTTCCTTATGATTACAAATATTTTCTCACATTATCTGGATGTATATTATGATATCATTGGATCTGTGCAATGAAAATCAGATCGTGATGAGATTATGATAATGAGACCAATTCACCTTTAAACACAGACCCTAAATAATCTTGGTCATAGGTTACTCGAGAGGGACATCGAGATACCCAGACAAACTAGTGTGTTGTATTCTCATCCATATAATGGAGGTAGCTTGTCTTATAGCTACTCATGTGGGGACACTAAAGATACAGTGCAGGTGCTCATTGGAGAATAAGTTCATTGATTGATCTACTTACGGAATGCTAGATGGTTAATGATACATGACATCAGATAGTGATTCCGTAGCCTCAGTTGTGTGTCTGGTTCTTAGACTCGAGATACCAAAGATGTCTTGTATGAGTACTTCATTCTTTGATGCCAGACTTACAAGCTTAAAAAGCTTTAGATCTGGTACAATCGGTTCTCGGGGATGATAGACAATCTTACGAAGACAATTGAGTGTCAATAGAGGATCATATACTCTCAGCATCATGAGAGGAATATACCATATATTCTTGCTCAAACAAATCCCTAGTCAGGGTCATTCGGATTAAGAGAGAAAGAGTTCTCCAGTAGAATCTGATTAGAGCAAGACTCGAGTGGAAATCGTATGGGTCTGATAATACCATGCCCAATATACAGTCTTTGGGATATTAGATGAATGAGGGACAATAGGTATACGATAACTAAGGACAAATAGGTCCAAAGGATTGGATTCCCCTATATCGTCTAGGAACTATGGCGTAATGGCCTAGTACATCCGTAGTCAATGAGTCGAGTAAGTTCTGACTTGTATAACTTATGGCTATCCTGATATTGGGCCTAGAGGGTCACACACATATGGTAGGTGTTGCAATAAGTAGAGGCTTAGATATGAGATATCTATCGGAGCCCATATCTTATTGGATATCCAATAAGCCCCTGAATTATTGGATCCCATGGATAAGATTTATTAAGAGCTAATAAGAGATTATTGGGTAGAGAATCATAAATCTAATAGGCTTGGGTAATTGGATGAAAATCCAATACTCAATAGGGCAGGATCCATTAAGATTAACATGAGGCCTCTATGAATATGAGGGAACCAAAGCTCCATAGGCTGGGGTTTTCTTAATAGACACATCTTATTCTCCTCTCCCTAGAGAGGAGCATCTTTCCAATCCTTACAGTGTAGATCACCATTAGAAAGGATGACGATTGACCTTTTTCATCCTTTCTCACAAATCTATAGGAATTCATGGATATACGATCTTCCTATGTACTATCTTTCTTATACGTAGTTTTATGGTTTTTTGAATTTTTACGTATTAATCTTTGCACGACGATAAAATCTTTTTCATGAAAATCTAGGAATTTATGTTTTCTGTTCTTCCATTGCACATGTGATGTCGCCCCTAGATTTCCCAATAGTGGTATCAGAGCCAAGTTGTTCGTATAAAAATTGAAATTTAAACTGCATGTATTGTGATTTAGAGAGGCTTTTGATGTTAAAATTATTGATGCAACAATAAGAAAGGCGAAACAACTATTGTTGCCCTCGCAAAGTAGCCAAAGGTTTCTTGTAGCCTTGGCCATCATTGGTGGCCTGCATGTAGCTACGGTGACTGCGGGCAAGGGGGCCTGCAGGCAGGCTGCAGGCGGCACCCGTGGGCCAATCGCCTATGAGTGTGTTAGTTATTGTTGCCCTACTAGCACCTGTAATATACTGCATCGATCTCTTTACTTATTATTGCTGGTATTTTCTCATATTATCTGGATGAATATTATGAAATCCTTGGATCTATATAATGAGAATCGGATCGTGATGAGATCACGATAATAAGATCGATATACCTTTAAACACAGATCCTAAATCATCTTGGTTATAGGTTACTCAAAAAGGATATCGAGATAATCGGATAGATTAGTGCGTTATATACTTGTATATATGATGGAGGCGACTAGTCTCATAATCACTTATGTGGAGATACTAGAGGTACAATGGAGGTGCTCATTGGAGAATGAGTTCACTAATTGATCCGCTTACGGAATGCTAGATGGTTAAGATATCTAACGTCAAACAATGATTCTGTAGTCTCAGTTATGTATCTAGTCCTTAGAGTTGAGACACCAAAGATGTCTTTTATGAGTACTCCATTATTTGACGTCAGACTTACAGGTTTGAAAAGTTATAGAATTGGTACAATCGGTTCTCGGGAATGGTAGTCATCATTACGAATGCAATTGAGTGTCAATAGAGGATCATCTACTCTAGATATCATAAGAGGAATATCTCATATATTCTTGCTTAAACAAATCCCTGGCTAGGGTCATTCAGATTGAGAGAGAAAGAGTTTTCTAAGAGAATCCGATTAGAGCGAGATTCAAGTAAAAATCATATGAGGCTGACAACACCGTACCTGATATATAGTCTCTATGATATTATATAGATGAGGGATTATATATACACGATAACTGAGGACAGATATGTCCAAAGGATTGGATTTCCCTGTATCATCTAGAGACTGCAACGCAATGACTTAGTACGTCCATAGTCGATGAGTCGAGTGAATTATTATGGAAATAATAATTCACCAAGTCAGAAAAATTCTGATAGGTATGACTCATGACCAGCTAAATATTGGGTCTAGAGGGTCATACACATATGGTAGGTGTAACGAGTAGAGGTTCGGATGTGAGATATCTATCGGAACTCATATCTTATTGGATATTCAATAAGCCCTTAAATTATTGGATCTCATGGATGAGATCCAATAAGAGCTAATAAGATATTATTGGGTAGAGATCCATTAATCTAAAAGGCTTGGGTAATTGGATGGAGATCCAATACTCAATAGGGTTAACAGAGGGCATCTATAAATATGAGGGAACCAAAGGCTCATAGGCTACGTTTTTTTAACAGTCACCTCCTATTCTCCTCTCCATAGAGAGGAGCATCTTTGCAGCACCTATCGTATGGATCATCACTAGAGAGGAGGATGTTTGATCTCCTTTATTTTCTTCCATAAATCTGTAGAAATTCAGGGATATATGATCTCCCAACGTACTATCTTTATTATATGTATTTTTTTATTTTACAAATTTTTATGCATCGATCTTTGCATAATAATAATCTTTTCGGGAAAATCTAGGCTTTTGTATTTTCTATTTTTCTGCTACACGTGTTGTGTTGCCCCTAAATTTTTTAACAGCATTGGTTAGACTCTTTTTGGTTGCCACCTCCTACACTCCTCCCTCCCTCTCCTCTTCAATCGACAACTTTAGTTATGAGGCATGTGGATAGCAAAAATGGTCGACCCCTTCTTGATCATATAGTGTGCGTGAAGAGGAGGATCGTACAGTAATTTGAGGAGCTTCTTTGCCGCATCTGTCATATAAATTATCACTAGAGAGGAGGGCAATTAATCTCCTTCATCCTCTCCCATAGATCTATAGGTTTTCAAGGACATATAATCTTTCTAGGTAATATATCTTTTACATATGTGTAGTTTTCGATTTTATGAGTTTTTGCATACTAATCTTCGCATGATGATGAGAATCTATTTTCTATAAAAAAAATATGAGATTTTTATTTTTTGTTCTTTTATTGTGCATGTGGTGTTACTTTAGATTTTCTAACATTTTTGTGGGTTTCTTTTTGCTTACTTGAGATCATTGCTTTTGTAGTTATGTACTAATTGGCTCTTTGGAGCATCTCAAGGATTATTACCAGTGGTCTCTCCATTAATGATCAGAAGAAGCGAGTGGGCCATAGGCCCATCATAAAAGCTTGTATCACTAGAGAAGGGCAAGTGTCTTACACGTCTTGGATCTTGCCAATAAACTACATGACAAAGTCAAAGAGAGTCTTGACCTCTCTCTATCTCAGCCTAAGCAACGTTGCTATAGATGGCCTCAGGCATATGTTCACGAGAAAGTAGGGCTCGAATTCCTTCACGAACTGAGCAAAGAACAAAATTGAAAGTGGTTTCAGGCAACTATACCATTCTCATACCAAGCCCCTTAGTGTCGTTGGAAACATTCGATACATTAAAGAATCCGAGGTACTATATAATGACATATGAGCTTCGAAAGCTATGGTGTGTTCCATTGGGTCAGAGCTGTCATTGAAGGCTTCTAGTAATGGTAGATGAAAGTTCATTGGAATTAGCTTCTCTTATATGCTATAAACAAATGGGGAGCAACTTGAGGTGGGGTCATTTGTGCCTTCCCCTTTTGATTGTTGGAACTCCCAATGTATCTTATCCAGGTGTTGATCCACCTATCGTAGTTGGACCCTCAAGAAGTCATCCATCAAATTTATTAATTGCATCTCCGACTCAAGTAAGACTAGCTCCTAGTACAGAGGTGCATTGAACTCCACTATCGGGAGTGTGGTGTTATGATCGATATTTTAGCTAGTTAAGGGCAGTCATGGGCTACCGGCATTGGGTTAGTTAGGGGAACCCCGTCAGGTGTGGGTGCTAGTGGTGGTTGAGACACTGATCATGGCTACGATGATGGCATGGTCTATTGAGCTACTTAGGGCAAAAGTGAGGCAATGACTTGCATCATCCCCGTGAGTGCTTAAACTTGGTGCGTAAGGTCTAGGAAGGCTTCGATGGGCACAACTCGATGCCCCATGCTTATCTCTCGAGGTGAGAGTCCAAGGTCATTGAACAAGCACTAGTAACACCTCGGTGTTTGAGCCAAGGTGGATACATCCAATCGATAAAAGGATGGTAGCTACCCTCCTTATATTAAGACACTATAGGTTAGAGGTAGAGTCTCCTCATTAGAGTGCTCATTGAGAGGGTTCGCGGGCAAATGTCCTTGCGACATTCAAGGCCCTCCATTTAGCGCTAAAGTATTGTGGGGGAGTACCGTCGATCGTGAGTTGGCCCGATTCAATTTGAACTTAAAGGTGCAAAAGCGTCTAAGGAACTTGCATGACAATCCTATGAGGTGGCTGATGAGGACACTAGGGCACCCGAGGTGGTCTTCGGGTGGAATTTGGGTGTCCAAGGTGGTCCCGAGTCTAGGACGAGGTGGAGTTTAGTTCCTCAATAGTTTCTTGCATAAATGTCGGGGTGAGTTTCTCGACTCGACCCCTCTGATGCCCAAGTTAGTTTTTGGGGTGGAATGAAAGATAAGAGGTTAATTGCCGAGAGATCCAACCCCTCAGCTTGCACCATACTTATCTGATTGAGGGAATCAATCGTAATGGTTGTAACACCTTTCCTTTGGCATTTTGTCCAGGGGGTAATAGGTCTATAACGATTATAATGCTTTCCCTTTGGCATTTTGATCACGAGGGGCGATGGGCCTGAACGATCTCCAATGAACTGTTCTCTACGAGGACCCTAACAACCACTTGTAAATTACTGTTCACGAAGGTTAACAAGACCGGTCTGAATGGTCTTCCATGGATAATAGGCCATAACTACTTCCACGTCACTACTCATGAGGGTGACTCGATCCTAGTTTATTATATTCGTGCACTAATTGATAGGATATGATTGATTATGAGAATATTTTCTAGTAATAAATATTTTAATCAAATTTGAGTTTCGGATACCCACCTCATTGATAGATATTTATGTTAGTGTTTAAATTTCCAGCATATTTGTAATTTTCGTAAGTTTATAGAATTACTACGCACTGAACTTTGGTGGGTGCTGACGACGCATTTCTACGGACCGTTCCCACGCACTCGCCATACCTATACCCTCCATCCTCCGCCAGGTCGGGTTCGAGGAAACGCAATTTCACTAACAAGACAAAGTTCACATTTTCAATCTTAGAATCCCACGCGTTCATTTCGATTCGTACTTATTGTCGTCAAATCAAATAAGCGGCTGAGATTAAACTACAGGTGATCACCCGTTCCGTGAATTCCCGGGCGAAGCGAGCCACACTTAAAACTCCACACTTAAAATTCCCGGGAGAAGCAAGCCAACCACGAGGAACGACGTCAGACCAATCAGAATCGAAGACGTCATCAACGTTGATATGGAGCGGAGACGGAGAGGAATGGAGCGGAGCGATGTGGATGGCGGAGGCGGAGGCGGAGGCGGAGGCGGAGGCGGAGGCGTGGGAGACGCTGAAGCACGTGGTGGAGGCGTACATGGGGCTATCACCGGTGACGTTCTTCACGGTGCTGGCGGTGGCGGTGGACTTCTACTACGCCGTGTTGGGGTTCCTCGAGCCCCAGCCGCAGGTGCCGCAGGACCGAGGTGCTGGGGAGCGGGAGACGGTAGAGCCCCTCCCGCTGCCCGTGCAGCTCGGGGAGATCACCGAGGAGGAGCTCCGTGCCTACGACAGCTCCGGCCCCAAGTTACCCGCTACTCATGGCCATCAAGGGCCAGGTCTATGACGTCACCCAGAGCAGGTCCCTCTTCACCCCATACCCTCTGTCTGTCCTTGGATCTCTTGGTTAAGCCCTAATTGCATCTCAAATTGCATGTGTGGATCAGTTTCGTTCTGCTAAGGTGTAGAGCAAGTGCCTTCCTTTTTCTTGTTCGCCTTTCAGTTGTCTTTACCTGATCCCTTCTCATTTGGGCCAATTTTTCCTTTCTGTTGACGTCCTTCGCTGCTTTTTGAGTATTGAACTTTGAGTGACCATCAGTTAAATTTCATCTTTTCATTCTTGATTTTGTGTATAAAAGTTCCCATTAAATTTTTAAGATGGCGTAAGCTTTTGTTGATGAGATAAAAGGCGGATAACTTTTCTGGTTGGTTTTTACATTATATCAAATAGCATGTTCATCCTATGTTATTATAATATGCCTAGCTATGCTTACAACCACCTAAATCCTGAAGAAATGGAAGCTACTACGTACTATTATGTGTTGCAAGGATAACTGTTTGATATTTGCTTCTGAGCTGACATAAACTTTGAGCTCATCAGCTATGGATATTCCTATTGATTTAGCCAACAGGCTTGATTTAGTTGATAATCTTGTCTTTGTTATGGTGTTTCTGCAACTATGCATCTTATATAGTCCATATTGGTAGTTTAGCTGCTAATGGTTACTGATGTTAGTTGTTATTGCTAAATTTGTTCTTTCTAAATCTTTTTGGCCAGCTATTCTCATTAAATTAGATATTTTAGCTTCAGTTTGTGTTGCATGCTTGTAAACTTCCATATCAAGCACGTTGCCTGCTGCTTATGTCTTGAATTGTAAATATATGCTGCTCTCTGAAAGTATTAGTGGGTTGGCAGCTGAATGATCTCATTGAATTTACCAAGCCAGATTTTATGTCCTTCTACGTGTTTGTGACCTGCATATCATCTTTGAAGTGGTTGTTTTCATATCTGTTAGCGACATCTAGCAAATTAGCACTTGATTTTTAAAGTTGAACTACATTTTCCTCCTTTTAGCCAATCATTTTTGTACAGTTGATACTCTTGGGAGAAATTTTATTTGTGATATTAGTAAGTGCTACCATCTATATTTACAGTCTACTTTGTATTATTTTGCAAAAAGAAAAATGATAAGGCAGGAATTTGTTTTGCTTGCTCCTTGTATTATAGTAATCTGTCTCTATTTGTACTCTATAGCGGTTGGCTAAAAGTGGATTGTCATCTTCAGAAATTGAAACGTTTTTCTTTTTTTTTTTACCTTCAATTAATGTGTAAGAGGCTGTATAGGCATGACCTCATGTAGACAATATTCAATGTTAACTGAGGTTGAGCATTGGTATTAACAGGCTGTATGTGCATGAAACAGCCTCTTTCCTGAAACTTTAGGAGTCT
Organism: Musa beccarii; assembly: GCA_024322285.1. Lineage (NCBI taxonomy): Eukaryota > Viridiplantae > Streptophyta > Magnoliopsida > Zingiberales > Musaceae > Musa > Musa beccarii. The sequence continues at coordinate 56,828,281 of CM044394.1, forward strand.
TTGGCACTGAGTTCATCCTTTTTCTTTTCACAATAGGTGTATGTTAGTGTCTAAATTGTGCCTGTGTCTAGATGGTAATTTGGTTGAATGAACATTTTTGTTGTTCAATGCCTTATCGTGATTGCCTAAATCCGTATGCACTAAATTTTAGCAGCTAATTTTCTTTAAATGTATGCATGCCACCTTTTACATTGCCTGGCACTAAAGGGAACAGGTATTGCATCATCCATTTGAGACTGAACTACATACGCTTTTGCTTATCGTTGACAACCATCATTAGCATCACATACCTTTCGTATCTTTACATTTCAGTGCTGTCGTTCCCGGGATGTTTTATGGACCTGGTGGACCATATGCACTTTTTGCTGGCAAAGATGCAAGTAGAGCACTAGCAAAGACGTCTTTTGAGCCAGAGAGTTAGACTGGTGATATTTCTGGCCTTGCAAGACTGGGAATATAAATTCATGAGCGAATATGTAAAGGAGGGCACAATCAAGACTGAGGGGTCTGATGTTGGTACATCAGACGCAGTGGAACGAATTGCTGAGACCACAAAGGGTGCAAGCAGTCAAGAAGATCATGATGCACAAAAGGAGGATGTTACAGCAGCCCTTGGTGCCAAAGCAGAACATAGCAAAATGTCGAAGGAGGATGGTCCTGCAAGTCATGCTGATGAAGCAGACTAGAGGGATGAAACAAAGAAGAATGGTCCGTCAGGCGAGGATGATGCAGCAGTCCATAATGCATAAGCAATGGAAATCATTGCAAGGTGAAGCACTGGAGATCAAGTTCCATTAATCATTCCTCATTGATAGTAGTATATAATGTTTTTCGTGTCACAGTACTTTGTCTGTCAATCTCTGGACCTCATATTTAGCAGCTAGCAGATGTTGGTTTTTCACTAATAAAAACCTGCCTGATATAAGAAAGTAGGGATTCTCATTATTCCATGGTGCATGCAGTTTGTATGACAGGAATATGCTGGGTGTATATTCTTGGATGTGTCTTTGGGTGATCGCCTATTGTTATACCATCAGATGGTAATGGTAGTGTGATCTATGGCGTCATTGGGGACAGTTCACGAACTGAAGTGTCATTGTGCCTGGTTGCTTGGCCTTGCTGCTTTTAGAAGCAGTGATATCTCATTACATAAAACCTCCTTTTGTGTTCAGCTTCCATTCTATGCTATATGGGATCAACCAGTGCCTGAATATTCTGTAATTGAATTGTGTTTTCTATGCTCGCTGCCTTTTTTTTTTTTTTGAACCAAGGATGGATGAAAATACATCAGTATATGCTAGATTCTGGATGAACTTGGATGTAAAATTAAGATTGGGAGAGAGACATTTGTTATATGTAAGTTTTTTTTCTTAAGTAAACAGATTATTATTCGAGTTGCCATGTAAGAGGGTAACATCAGTATTCTTTGACTGCCTTGGGAGTCTCGCCTGTTGGGTTTCAGACATATCATTTTTCATTCAATTCTGAATCCTTTCTTCCTGCACAAATTCTTTTTTGTTGATGATTTGATTTGTGCGGTGCTAGAATACGTTCTTAGAGAGAGCGAATTATGTTAATATTTGAGGCAATCTGTAAGCGGGAGGAGAATCTTCCTTCACATAAATCTTTTCGACTCTGGTTTGGGCAGAGTTCTACGAGGATTCCTCTGATTCACTCACACACACGCGAGAGAGAGAGAGAGAGAGAGAGAGAGAGAGAGAGAGAGAGAGAGAGAGAGAGAGAGAGAGAGAGAGAGAGGTAACGTAATGCAGAACTCTGGACTCTTGAGACTGCAACGATGAAGCTAATCTGTGGTCTGTTTCATCCGTGTGAAAACCAAGGATGAGAAAGCTGATGTTCATCTTCTTGGTGACACAGCAGAATGGTTGACATGGAGACCTAGGCATCGTCTTCATGAATGGAGATTCGAGACTCACTGTACGCCAACGGTCTCAGAAAGCCGGAGTAAATCGTTCTCAAATAGGATGAGCTGTGGCTTTGCTATACCCTTTTCATGGAATCATTGGTCTTAGAGACGATGAGTTAAGTCGTCGCCTTTCTCCATCGACAGCGCAAGCTGGAGCCATCTTTTTCCTACCGCCTCTCTTTAACGCGATGTGACTCATCGGCATCAACAACAAGAATTCGTAGTGTCTAATTATTAGGGTCGGCTACTTAATCTTTAATTCCCTCATCAACTATTATATTGTGATGGTAAAATTTTTTTAGAAATATTTGTTTTTTAATGTAAAATTAATTGAAGTATTTATGAGGGTAATAATTTTTTATAGGATGAGAAAAAGTCAGTGCGAGTGTCAGTATGTTTTGGCATTATTATCGGACATTGGAGTAGTCTCGCAAACGTGTGGTGTTTAATGCATCAACTCTCACATTTTCTACATTGGTCAGATCAAAGTAGTTAACGAATACCATCAACTAATCATCCACCTCTTTCATAGCCTGCCTAACCTAAATGACATATGACAGTATACTCTGCTGACGTATGAAATTTGGCACAAAAATAATCTTACTTAATTGTATTTAAATAGATATATGTCCCTCCAAAGTGTGTAATTTTGACGCAAGTGTTTAACCTGAGTTCTCTGAACGAAGGTTACTGAAAGAAATGTATGTGAATTAGGATGTAGGTAATTGAATTATATATCCTATTTACTAAATTTTATAGTCGATGAGGACGCTGTTTAGCTAGGTGAATTAATGTAGGAAATGCTCATAATTTAGACCACTAAAAAAAGAAATTGCGACTAATACTATCAGGTCACAGGAAAAGTTGACATTAAGCTGCAAATTAATGGCTAAATCTTCTACCACAGTTACCAAATCCACATCTTCCTTACAGGTTCCAGTAAGGTCTGCAAAGTGTCGCTATAGACATCGTTTTCAATGCTAATAAGATGTGAAGCGGTCGGCAAAGCCATTAAAACCTTATTTAAAAGACGGTGATTGGAGTACAAGTGACAGACTTATTGGGCCCCATGTAGCCTGGATCTCATTGCTCCACCCTTAATTCCCAATGCTGCATCGATGGGAACACAGCACACCTGTCGTTGACACCCTCAGTAAATCCTTTATACTCGTATTAATTATTACCGGCTAAGCTCGATCGAGATCTTCCCGGCTCTTTTGTTGGGTCTCGTTTGTCCTCCGGTGGCACTCTCGTTGGGTCCTCGGGACACGGGTTTCAGGGATGTCAAGATCATGCAGATAAATTACGATCATGGAGTATTAATATATTATACCATAACTCACTTCATCACTCTCTTCTGCGATGCCAAATGGAAGAGAGGGGGGAATCGCCATCCCCTACGTAGTCAACACTCATCATATATGACAACAGCATTGCAGGGATACTTCAGCGAGATGGAACAAGCTTACGTCCCATTTTGATGGGTGGTCTACTCCCTGTAGCAGATGGCCCATCAGGGCAGGCTTCTCGACCTTCTTATACTCTCGCCTGGCTTCGATTCTACCTCGCTCTCCTTCTCGCCTTGTCGCCATGAGGTCGCCAAGCTCTCTTTTGCCGCGCACGGCCTTCGTTCTCCTGCTTCTGCTGGTGGCTGGGCAGTTTGCCAGCCTCGGCCGTGCAAGAACAGTCAACCGAGAGGTGGAGAGGTGGAAGAGCGAGTTCTCCACGCCGCCCATTGCTTACTTCTCCCGGATTTCTCCTTCCCAAGAGCACGGCGACAACGACGTCGACGATGGCATCCGGTTCCGCCCGATTCATGGAGTTTCCAAGAGATTGGTGCCTCAGGGTCCAAATCCACTGCACAACTGATGCAGCGTCTGGCGCACGTCACTGCGTCTTCCTTTCCACTGGAGCACAAAGCGAAGTTACAGGCCATTATTATTTCATCTATGCTTATAATGATATAGTTATTGTACGTAATCTACGTTCCGAGGAAGCATAATTCTAAGCCTTCTCCTTTCAACAAGTAACGAGAGCAAGGGGCGTGTAAACTACGGAGGATAGCAAGTAGTAATCATAAGTAGGTACCATGCACAAGAATGGTGGCCAACACCTATGACGGGTAACGGCAGATCAATGTACTCTAGCTTCCAAGGAAAGGCTGTGTGCTAATATTTTTTTATGTTAGCCATGATTGATGAGCAGAAGACAACCGATGAACATGGTGTGGAGTCTCAATTACCTCACTCTGCTGGCCGGCCTTTTGTTCCTTCTGTAGAATGCTTCTGAAGTAGCAGGCAAGTTTAGAACTTGGAGAAGCAACAAGAGAATAATGGAAATCCTTTTTCCTCGAGTGACTGTGTTAGCCTGTGTCTTGTAGTGTTGAGCAAGGTAGCCAATTCAACCACCATTACATGTCATGCAAGTTATTGTTGGTCTTTAATCCAATATCTTGTAGAATTCTCAAAAGACAGCTCTAAGATCAAGTCATTTGAGTTGGTCAATCAAGATCTCTGCTTTACTCATCCTTCCTTTAGATCAAAGCTCCACAATCCTGCAGTTGGACTATTGGCATTAAATCTCATTCACAGGTCCAGTAATTCTAAATGTTATCTCATTCTTTCTCCAATCCATATAACATTTTCTTTTATTGAAAATAACTCGGTCTTAACTTCGAGTTGATGTATCCATATCTCGTTCTACAAATGAAAAGATGTCTTATAATATTTATTACTTGCACCCTACCTAATGTAATTCAAATTAACTAACAAGGCCTTTATAATACTATGACAAAAAAATTCAAAAAAAAACTAAATAAATATCGAAAGTTAAATAGTTCAGATTTAATATCATAGGATGGTTCGTTCAAAGGAACTCTATCGTCAAGTTCAAGTGAAAGATCCAACCAACTAATGTTCCTATACTAATAAATAAATGTTTTCACGGTCCAAGATAAAAGTTTATAGGGCCTGTCTTCGATGAGTGCAAAATAAGGTTCGTCAAAAGTTACGAAATACCATAAAACCAAGTGCAAATGTAATGTAAATGGGTAGCATCTCTTCAAGTTATATTGTCTGGGGCAAAGAGTAGTACCATTAAACCAAAGGCAAAATATGAAGAGGAACTGAAGGTATAGCAGACGGAATGATAGCAAAACTGCAAGGGAATTGTGAACGACACAGGATAACTTAGAAGCATATAACTGGATCCCTCATACATAAACTCTCAGTAGACAAGATTCTAAGATGGCAAACTCTTCAGACACACTGTATGACCAACAGTTTAGCATAGATGACGGCAACATCTACTCAGAAAGCGTAGACTTCAGCTCCCCACTGTTCTGCAGTTCCAACACGATATCGCATCCCCCTATCAGCTCGCCTTTGTAGTAAAGCTGAGGATACGTTGGCCAATTAGAGTAAGTCTTCAATCCCTGCCTTATTTCTTCATTGGTGAGAATATCAAAAGACCCAAAGCTGATTCCTTCATCCTGAAGGGCATTGACGACTTTGGAGCTGAAACCACACCGAGGAGCATCTGGTGTGCCCTTCATAAAAAGCATTACTGGTGATGAGGTAACCAGATTTTTTAGTCTGTCCTCGAGAGTGACCTTTGGAACAATTCCTTTTTCAGCTAGAATCTTCTTCAGCTCCCCACTCTTCTGCATCTCCATCATGATATCAGATCCTCCAATCAGCTCACCTCCTATATAAAGTTGTGGATAGCTAGACCAGTTAGAGAAAATTTTCAGACCCTGCCTCACTTCTTCGTCCGAGAGGATATCAAAGCTCTCATAAGCAACCTTCTCTTGCTGAAGAATTTCAATAACCTTATGACTGAAGCCGCACTTCGGTTCCTCTGGTCTACCTTTCATGAAGACGATGACAGGGCTTGAATTTACAAGAGTTTGAAGACGAGAAGCCAATTCAACATTAAGGCCCATGGAATCAGAAATGCCACCACCTTTTTCAGGTATAGAAGTCTCGGAAACATCTTTTGCACTTTCTGCAACTTGGGTTTCTTTAGAATTGATAGGAACTCCATGATTTCTAAATACATCTTTTAACTCACCACTTTCATGCATAGCAACTGCAATATCACCACCACCAAGAAGCTCACCCTTGCAAAAGAGCTGAGGGAAAGTCGGCCAATTGGAAAACTTCTTCATTCCCTCACGGACCTCGTTATCAGTAAGAATGTCAAAGCTTCCAAATTCCACTCCCTCATCCTTCAAAATTTCAACAACCTGTCGGCTGAATCCACACCTTGGTTGCTCTGGACTTCCTTTCATGAATAGGAAAACAGGGTGAGAATTCACAAGCTGCCATAGACGCGTTGTCAATCCACTCTGGTCAGAGTTTGCATTTTCATTTTTGGAAGAATTATTTTCTTTTACCATGTCTTTCACTGCTTCCAGAACTGTAGGGCCAGCAGCAATCCCAAGGCTTGCAGGTGAAGCAGATTCTACAAGGCTTGTGGATCCAGCAACTTTAGCAACCTTGTTGGCCAAAATGGATGGATTTGCACCCTCAAGTTTATCAACACTTTTACCATCCTGACAAAAGGTAATTTAACAAATTTATTAATATATTTGGAAGATGGCAGCCAATAAACAAAATCCTGGGAGGTTCTGCAATGTCACACTTCCACTCCACACTGACGTAGCATGATGAATTCATCAAACTAAACAAAATCACAGGTTATGAGATCCCTTCTGCATTGAACTGAACTTTAAATTCCCCAGGTTCATCTTATGTCTGAATTAAAAAAATAATTAGACTGCTAAAATATTCCAACAAACACTATAATAATCAAATATTATCATTAAAAAATTGGTCATAGCCCTAACTACATAGATGTTTAAAAAAAAGTGAATTCTCATAAGGATAAGGATGAAGGTGCTACAATTTTATTTAAGTGAAATATGAATCTGGTCGCTGTTAGCAGTCTAAGTTCAGTCCAATATAACATGTTAATACTCAGAATTGATCAAAATCCTGATACAATGTTGTTCAACAGTAGAAAACCTCCTAATTTTACAGAACATTCCCTATATAAACTTGGTTTCAAGTTTCAACTAATATTCGAGGGGCACCTTTTATAGATTAGAAAAGGTCAATTTCTGTCCACCATGAACAAACAAAGTGCTGTCCTGAAAGCACTAACCTTCAAGAAAACGAAGTATGGAACAGCTGCAACTGCATACGCTTCAGAAATTTCTGGCTGCTCTTCTGCTTCAACCTGAGATAATGACAAGCTTCAGGTATCAAGATGTTACACAAAACAGGAGCTGGAATTGAACTTCAATGTCAAAAGACCAGAAGAAATTATGAACCATAACTGAAGATACCCAACCTTAACCAAGAAAAGGAGAAGGTAGACCAACACAAGGATGCTTTCTTATTGAAAATAATGATATACCTAAAGATTTAGCAAGAAGGAAATAATAAGATTTAGCCATAAAAAATTATCTTAAAATATTAATCTTACATGACATATTTTACTTCATTCAACAAATTTATTGTAGATGAAATATAGCTTGTTTTAAGGTAGAAATAACATTTATAGAACTCTATTTATATTTAAAATAATACAAAGGACAATCACATCTATTTTCTGGTTGTGGAACCATTTAGATGTTTCGATTGTGCATTAATACAAAGTAAGCTATATTTACTTTCCATAGACTTTTCCACCTGCTTAATCAAAATCAAGAGACTTGGAACCTAATCATTTCTCCTTAGATTAAAAAAAAATCCCTGATTAACCTTCTAGTGCATTGTACATTTGCACTTAGGTTTCACTTGACTTTTAATGTCCTCTATTTAAATATAATTTATGTTGTTTTTATTAGATGAGAAATATTTTTTAGGCAGTGCCCCATGTTAAAGCTTAAAATGGAATCTTCTTAAGAAGACTTAGAAAACACAAATAAGCAAGTATATTACAAAGATTGGCATAAAAGCATGCAATACAATCCAACCTAGACAAAAGCAAACAAGGATAGGGATAACATTCTTGTAACTTTCCAAGACTAAGAACTCATACATGTGATCGAGGACAATATCATGGTACCAAGGCTAAATAATAGTACAAGCACTTGTTCTTAACATTCAGATTCTTATAAGTTGATCTCATATGCTAGAAGTAGAAAATTCTAAAATCTAACCATGATGAACCAAGCTTTTAGTGGACCCAAAAATGATCTCTTTCCTTCTTATCTATCATAGGTGTCCATCTTCCTCAATCTCTTCTGCGTTAATCTTTGCTTCGTCTATCATTTTTGAAGAAATATGACGAGAAATTTCTTGTGATACAAAATCATTATATATATTTTTTGGAACCTTTTAAGTGTTGATTATGGTAAAAGTCGAGTGATAGAGGTATTAACTTATAAAGAAAAAGTATCCTGTAATGGAATATGTTATGTACCATTATGTAAAACTCATAGAAAGTTTCAATCTCATTTATCAATGACCTAAACAGCTAGAAGTAGAAATAGTTGATAATGTTGTTAGCGAGTTTAATGCTAATGATTTCCTACATAGTCTTAACCAATCCAGTTTTCTAAACCAACACATGCATATCTTTACACGACAATAAGAAAGTTACATGTACAAAGACCATAGCAGACCCCAACATGATGATCTGATGGTGGACTAAACTGGGGTGAGATTAAGCAGATCTTCCTGCATTGATCAGGGACCCAAGAAGGCTAGGAGAGTGCCTCTATCATGTCTATCTGTCATGGCTTTAGAGCAGATAGAGGGCCTTAATGGTTCAAAAAAGTAAAAAGTAGAATGGTGAGCCTTATCCAACTCGAACAGTCTGCTCTTTATTCTGCTGAGCGTTTTTATTGTAAGGCTTCGACTTCTAGGACTTCCTGTCTTTTACTTTCAACTAATGTGCATCTGAACATAGCAGACCCCAACATGATGATCTGATGGTGGACTAAACTGGGGTGAGATTAAGCAGATCTTCCTGCATTGATCAGGGACCCAAGAAGGCTAGGAGAGTGCCTCTATCATGTCTATCTGTCATGGCTTTAGAGCAGATAGAGGGCCTTAATGGTTCAAAAAAGTAAAAAGTAGAATGGTGAGCCTTATCCAACTCGAACAGTCTGCTCTTTATTCTGCTGAGCGTTTTTATTGTAAGGCTTCGACTTCTAGGACTTCCTGTCTTTTACTTTCAACTAATGTGCATCTGAACATAGATTCTGACATGATAGCCATGCGTTGATATGTTCATATTAAGTGTGATTAGCAACTACTAACACATTTTAAACTCCTTATTAGTGTTAATTTGATACTGTATGTTGGTGCTAAACATTAGGATCTACAAAATCATTCTTCATACTAACACCAATGTATTATCATAGTTGTCCATACTAAATATCAGATCTAAATGAACTATGATTATGTACATGTAATTCAGTAAACCATCTCCACATGGAAGACTGACGGAAGAGTGGAAAGCTGTGAGCTGCAACACTAATATACTGTCAAAACGGAGAACATTGAATTGACTCAAAAGTACAAGATTAATGAAATAATGCATTTTCAACAAGAAGCATCACAAGTTTCAAGGTGCAAGCCCAAAATTACCCTGGACCACATTGAAGAGCAAATAACAGGAACTATATAAAGCTAACCGATAGAGTAACCTAAGGATTACAAGAAGAAGCAAGCATGATCCTTACTACTACCAGCACTTATATGAACATGCAAGCAAATATTGATCGAGTACTATTCATCTTTTAACAAGGAATCAATTATTCAAAATCAGTTTTTTACAAGAATAGGTTGTGCTTTTATTTGGAAGTCAGTCTACGTGAAAAAAAGATAGGATAGGTTGATAAGTAGATCAATAGTGCAGCAAGCAACATAGAGACGAACCTCCAATATGATAAACACCATAGATATACTGTAACCTATCTCAAGTCGTCCGATTAAATGATCTGATTCAGACTGAAGCAGTGCATCTTGGAGTGCGTGGGGAGACTAAAGCAACAGTTGCAATTAAAGCAACCATATGCAGGAACCTAAGTTGGCAGAACCTTGTCAAAATTACCCGTTTGAACAGCAAAAACACAAAAAAACACTCGAGAGTATTATCAGCAGACGTCTATCTTCACCAGGTTCGGTGCTAATTAACAGAAACCCCAGCCACAACAAACAAGAACGTTATACCACGCCCATAAAAACCCTAACCCCTTTCCGGTTCGGCACCGAGAAAACCAAAAGAACACCGAAAATCATATCATCAGCGACGCAAACGAATTCAGAACCCTAAGCCCCGTACAAAATCTAGGAGACAGAGAATCAAAGAACGAATCTTTTCCTAAAAATTGCAACACAGAGGGAAGACAGAACAAGCGAAAGACGAAAATAGGGAGAAGGGGAAGGGGGATACAGACCCTGAGGAAGAGGGCTTGAGGGAAGTCGGTGGCAAGATGGGCGAAGACTTGATCCATCTGCTTCGAGGCCTCGCACCACGACGCCCAAAAGTGGACCACCACCGGCGCCGCCCCGTGGAGCGCTTCATCAAGCTCTGCCTTCGATCCGACGTCCTTAACCACGCCGCCGCCGCCGCCGCCGCCGCCGCCGTCGCCGCCCCCCATTGTGTCAAGCCGATGGAGTGGAGAGATTCCTTCCCGTCAGCCGATATCGACGTAGTTATAATTTTAATAAAGTTCGGGTTTGCGGTCCGTTTTTAAAGTTTCTTTATTATTCGTGCGTAGATGTTGAAAGCTTCTGATAAAGATGGATTGGATACGACATCTGAAGCACCGAACAGCGGATAAGACGATAACATTGTAACGGCCGTTACAATGATTTTGAGGTGTCTAAACTGCCGCTATAATACGATCACTCATATGACAAATGCTTTCATTCACAAGTAATTATGTAGCCCGCAAACAAACATTACAGAACATATCATCCTATTGACAAGTACAGCTATAATGTAAAGTAAATTCCATCATCTATTCACATACCCTTTTTTTTCCTTGGTGTTTATATATCATCCTTGGCATTTGTAGAACAATCTAGCAGTGCATATGGAATGACCAAATGCAAGTTTAATGTGTCATCTCATCAGAACAAAGTTTATATGAATGCTACGAGTAATGCATGAATATTAAAATGGCTAAAAGTTGACTACAAGGGAAAAATAAACAAACGACAGTACCAATCATATGCTTCAAACACCATACTAGGTTGACATGATAAAGAGTGAAAACTACCAGACAATTTACATAGCATCTGATGATTACAACAGTGTTCAAAATTACACATGGGTCCGAAAAGAAACACTTCCTAACTTAAGCTCACACTACAGGTGACAGAAAAAGAAAAACCCATCTTAAGATGTCATAAGCTCACACTACAGATGAAAGAAAAAGAAAAACCCATCTTAAGATGTCATAAGCTCACACTACAGATGAAAGAAAAAGAAAAACCCATCTTAAGATGTCATCATTGTCGACGTTCACCATGGTGCAGATAAAATAGCTTTGAAATTTTCTTCAGCAGAATTATAAGTCGCTTCAGCTTCCAGGATATTCACTTGCAATTTGGATATCTCGGAATCATTGCTGCTCCTTTCCCTGATGACTGAATCTTTTTTATCGCGGAAGCTGGCAAGATTTTGCTCCAGTTCCAAGATAGCTTTATCAAATGCTGCAATTAAAGAGTCTAGCCTCTCATTATCATCTTTTTTCTCTAACATCTTCACTTTGAGTGCTGCTTTTCTACTCTCGCACTGCCTTCGGTTGACATGCATCTCAAGCAGCTCCTGAAGGCGGGACTGCAAACAATGAACATTGAATCCATTTGCCTCAAAGGCACTGAGTGCCCTCAACCTTCCCTCAATAGTTGCTTGTGCATCATCAATATGTATCTGCTGAATATTGGCAACTAAGTTGGCAAATGATATCATAAGACCAATAGCCATTCCTTCGCGAAACTCCATAGAGTACTGCTCCAATGGGCGAAAATGTGGCTGTTGAGGCATTACCTGGAATATTTCCATTGACTCTATTGGTTCCCACATGGATGAAGTCTTCGAGAATGGCATCAGTTCCTCTTTTAAAGGTGACACTGTAGAGGTGGGATCAATCAGGGCTCCCATACCCTCAAAAATAACTGTCTCAGATGGTGCTTTATTGTGATTAATCTCAGTACAGCTTCCCCCAGTTACTGATGGAATAATCTGGTCTACAGTGTAAACCCTTGCATTGTTAAGAATACCACCACATGTAGGAGTTCTTAATGAGCTTGATATAACATCTGGCAAAGATTGTGCTACCAGGCACCTGATTCTTGAGTTCCCTGCAGTCAAAGGTTTTTTTTTTTATAGCATTGGGTATAATCATATTGACAATAATTAACTTGGTTTTTGGCCCTGTAAATGCTTATGGCATCACTAGCAGATGAATATGCTGAAGCAAAGACAATGTCAACGAAAAAAAGAAAGGGAATAAAGATCATTCTGACCTTCAAACATAAACCAACTGATAATTGAGCTCACCTACTACATCCAGAATTGGTGTGTTTCCTTGAAGCAATAATACATCATTTTGTTGGCAAAGTGGTGAAGTTTCTTGACATAAACAACCTGATAACTCATTCTTATCCCTTCTTCCATCGCTTGTGAAGACCTTATTAGCTGATTTGTTAGAATTTATAGGTTCACCTAATAATTTAGTATTACAGATGTCAGTAAACAAATTTTACCACACAAAACTTTAAGATAGTAGGGCTTACATCTTATGGAGGCACACATGCTGCTGAAGCATCTCATTGAATCTACTTTGCTTGGCCTCCTTTTGGTATCATCTTGTGCTTGCTGTCTCACACTCTAGTAACCAGGAGATGAAAAAGAAAAAAAAGGCTCACGTAAGAAATATTGATTTACGCAAAAATATGAGAGAACCATGGAGAAAAATGTCCTTACATCATCACTATTGGCCATTTTTAGACGTCGTGGAGCCTTAATGATGAGCTTCCTTCTTCCCTTTGTAACGTTCAGACTAGAACCATGGACACCTTCAGAGTTCCTCTGTTCTGCATATTGGAAAAAACCATTGATTTCATGACTAATTGGTGCACCACTGACTTGAGTTACCTTTGATTGATGCTCTGATCCATTGCCACTGTTACATGGAGAAACTTCATCCCTGACTGGTATTTTGGGTAAACCATTCTTATGTGCATTAAGATGCTCATTTAATAAGGGATTAGGTGGCAATGTTGTACCCACATTGGCCATATCAGCAATTTCCCCTAAAAATGGGCTTTCAGAATGATGCTTCTCCACTGAAGAGCTATATTCTATCATTGGCATTGCAACGGAAAGGTTAATCTCAGTCATTGGAGTTGCAGGGTATCCTACAAGTAGTGAACTACATGGTGATCCCATGCTGTATTCCAAAGAATCCACCTTCTTCATGTTGTTGCAAACTTGTGAACACTCAAGCTGACCCTCCGCTTTCTTATGTTTCAGACTCAAGTTAGTAGAGCCAGGTTCACATGTGACATCAACATCATCATCATCACTAGAAGTTGACACTGAAATGGGAAGATGAAATCTTTTGCCAGAATGTGAATTTCGTTTACTACCAGTAGACCTAGCTCCAGCTAGAGCTGTTGATGTCATCTGTTGAGATATCAAATACAATGGCATACGAATGTTCATAAGCATTACCAAGATTTTATGAAAACATCATGTATCCAGCCCTGACTGGAGTAGCCACAATCAACAATAAATTCCACATTCCTAGCTACTAACTGCTGTATGCCTATGTTGCATACTAAACTACTTAAACATGTAACTGATTGAACAGTCTAACCATCAATATAAATTAATCATTGTTAACTTCATTGTATACAAATGTTTTTTAAGTCTCCCAAACCACTATTCAATTCTACAGTGAATTGACATAATGGCATAGTGTCTGAAAGCACCCTCCCAAAACACTAAAGTCAAATTGGTTAACACTTAATATCCAGGTTAATGAACAGCCCTAATCATCCACAGGCATTTACAAGTAATAGATTAAACAATTCATGTAAGGTAGCAAACAAGTGATTTAACAAACAAATATTTTCTGAAAACTTATGTGATTTAGTTTTATGCCAATCTTAAGCATCATGGAAAACCAATAATAATGCCTAGTTTAAAGCAAAAGTGACACCTGAGACTTGAAAACCCACTGCTGACCATTCCAAAATCGGCGGTGTCTGAGCTCAGCATGACCAACCTCCGTCTCATTCTCATCGTGCAACATCTTGATAATGTACTTGGACCCATCATATATATTTGAAATCATTCCTGGCACCCACCCGCCATGGTGAAGCACCTCCACCTCATCATTCAAGGCAAAATCCTTCGCCTGGGCAGCATTTGGCTGACAGGGTCTCATGTATTGAGCATCAACAATCTCTCTCAGAAGTTCATCGTTGTTCTCAGCTTTCAGATTCTCATACTCTACCAGGACTGTACTGCTGTTGAACACTTCCATAACACTAGCGCCAAACCAGGCTGCGCCATAGTTCTCTCTGTCCCGACTGACTTCGACTTGAGCTCCAATTGAAAACGCTGGCTCTTCAGCTCTCTGACATTAGGCAAAGGAGAAAGCTTTAATACAATAATTACTCGTAGCTAAAGCAAACGCGTCTCCTAACTCATACGCACTCATAGCCAGAGCAAACAGTGGTGTAACCGAAAAGTTCCACGGAGCTATAAACCCTTATTCTCAGAATGAAGTATAATGTACCAAAGATAAAACCATTGCGAGAGGTGCGACCTTTACCTGCTTGTCCACAGGGACCCAGCGGCCGCGTACCCACTGAAGTTGGGGCCGCATTTGAGACTCCTCGAACACTACTTCTTCCCTGCTTGTAGGAAAGGACACGAGGTACCGACTAGTGGTCGGTCCATGGAGGACGGCGAATATGACGCCGGCCCACCACCCGTCGTTGTGGAAAGCCTCGACGAGATCGTGAAGACTGTAGCAGCCTCCACCGGAGGAGGCTGCGCCCGCGGCCAGTAGCGGCGGTGGTTGGGGGCGTAAATTAGAGCGCTGGACAACCTCGCGGAGGGGCTGGGATGGATCGTGGTCCTCAACGAGGAAGGCATAGACGACCTCGTAGCGGCGCTGCGAGAGCTGCCGGACGACGGTGGCCTCGTACCACGCCCCTCGGAACCCGTCTTCATCACTCCGAACCTCCACCTTCGCCCCCACCGCGAACGCACTGCCGCTGCTCCTCCTCCTCTTCATGCCGCGGGGTCTGTCCGATCTCCCCATCAGGGTTAGGCTTCGATATTTCCAACAGCAAACGAAGGGGCAACGGAAGAGAGAGAGAGAGAAGAGACGGCGACAAGACCATTGCTCTGGTGCACCCCGGCGGTTTACTTACCTAACATCATGTTGCCTCCTCGGGAACCGCGACATCGGGAGAGAGGGAGCGGGTGAGAATTTCCCAAGACGCACCGGTGGCCGCGAGAGAGAGGGCGAAGGGAAAGAAGTGGAGAGGTCCAAGGACGCACCAGGACCAGTGCGCGGATCGAAGCACAAAAATGCGGGAAAGTGAAATCTGCCGTTCAAATCTTTTCTCATGGAACATCAGGACCGTCCATCACTTTGCAGGTCATGGATTCTTAAATGATTTTTGCCCACAATTTTGACCGAAGAAAACGAATCTTTATAATTTCATACTAATATATTTTTATTATCCTATAGTTGTAACAGATGTACATGTGAGCGGTATTAGTAGCTTTTATGCGGTAGAAAATAGCATTATATTTATTTAGTTGAATCAACGACGAGACAAAAATAAGACAAACACTTTTGGAGTTCTAATACAGAAGCAATGCAATCGAAAGAAAGCAATCACCAGAATAGCACGTCCATGTTCCAAAAGATGTCACCACTGCTCTCATCTGCCTTGTGCTCATGGATGTGGTGCCAGGAAGTGACTGCACTTGATGCAATGCCTCGTAAAGAGATGTACCATAAATGACGACCCCTGCACTTTATCAAGATTGCCAGAGAACCAAACAGAAGATGACTACCCCGCAATCTACAATTTATATGAATGGGCTGACGAGCTTAGTTGGTAGACATTTATCCACTGAATGATATCTTAACACACAGGGACTTATTTAACCATGAAATGGCCTTCCGTCTTCGACCTGGATTAGCAAAAACCTCATGCACTGAACCTACTTATTATTTTATTTATTTATGTTGCAGACACCTTCACATGTGAGGAGATGCAAGGGAGGCAAATTAAAATTATAAGAATATATATATATATATATATATGCTTCCCCACATGTTTTATCTTTTCCTAAGCACAGGAGTTACAAAACTCTAACCATTTTAGTTCAAAGACAATTTGGCCAAAATGTCAACAGCAAAAAATTACGCTATCAAGATGGCAGGTTATATAAAAGTTGCAGCAATACCATACGGTCAGCAAGTAATTCCTTGAACATTTGTGTCGAAAGCTAAGATTAAATATATGGCAATAAATAAAAATCCTAATAATGTACATAGAAAATAAAATTGTAAGCTGACAGTGGAGCATGTAACTGAGACATTCCTACTATATCTTTGACCTTGTTTACAATCTTGACAAAACACAGGAAGCAATTTCAAATGCTGTTGAAATCTTCCATCCTTTGAAAACAAGCATATTTTAAGAGAAATTGCAGAAATTGTTTTCATCACCTCTTTTTTTCTCAGGTAAGCTTCGAATAATTGCATTGGGCATGGCAGAATTTGAGGAACAACCATTTACTACATTGATAAAGCCAACTCATTAGCCTCATCCAGTGACACTTCTTTAGGGAAAGCTTTGACAACGAGGTGTATGTTACAACATCTGGCTTCAAGTCTTCCGTGAGAATAGCACTGGAAAGATCTCTTACTGCACCAATTTTACCAGTCTAAAAATTTACTTATAACAATGTCAAAGATCTTTTTTTAATGTATCAACTAGTTTAGATCTTAACAGTTTATCCTAAGATCCTAAACTCCAATCCCGCCTTCGCAAACAAAAAATGATGTCGAAGGTTTCCATCAAGAGCTTTTTCTGAGACAAGCTATCTTTGATCATTGATCTTAACATAGTCCATCCATTATTATGTGGTAAGTTGCAATGTCCGTGCTGACTTCACTACAAGCATCTTCTTATCCAATATTTTGCACAACCAACTATCCCCACCTCATACAATTCATCTAACACTGTTATAAGATATCACTGTGGGTTTCAATACCTCGTGGTACATTTCGCCAAGAAATCCTAAAGCCTCAACTGCTTCCAAGCTCACAAGAGCCACTGATCAATGTACTGTAAGTAGCAACATTGGCAAATAACCAATCAAAACCATAGAATCAAATATTTGGCAGCTTCATCAATTCTTTTCTCTAAACAATATGCATTAATAAATATGTTATAACTGTATCAGGCTAAACACCTCCTTGAGTCATCATACCCACTAGCTTTTGTGCTTCGATGGCTTTCTCATCTTTACATATAGCATCAATTAATATATTAAAAGACACATCATCCGGATAAACTCCTTGAACTTTCATCTGTTCAAGTAAATTATTGACTTCTTTCCCCAGATCAACGAACAATAACTGTAGACACCTGGTTTCAGCCCTTGATAAACCATGTTATTGAAGAGTGTACGATCTTCTGAAAGTTGCCCAATCTTGCAATATCCGTCCAAGATAGTACTGTAAATAAACAACATTAGGTGTCACTCCTTCAGCTATCATTTTATTAAACAAAGACATGGCCTCAATTCATTCTCCCATTCTTACAACATGCACTAATCAGGATTTCATAACTATGAACATTGAGCTCGAGTCCCTCTTGCACCATGGAATTAACAACTTTTGCTGCATCATTAAGGCGACCTTCTAAAACATATTCATGCATTAATATGTTATAGGACCTAATGTTACTCATTACCTCTCGCAATCATTGGATCCAGTAGCTTCTGTGCTTCACTAGCCTTCCCTTTTCTGCAGAGAGAATTCGTTGAAGTATTGTAAGTCATGGTGTTTGGTGTAAGACCTCGATTCAACATCTCCTGTAAGATTCCAATGGCCTAAACTAGAATGTCCATGAATAAGAGAAGTATATGTGACGATGTCTGGCTCGACACCTGTAACAACCATTTGCTGAAACATTTCGAAGGCCTTACAGCACCGACTTTGCAATGGGCACTGATTATTACAATGTATGTGAAAACACTTGGCATAAACCCTAGAGCAACCATTTCTTGAAATACCTTGAAAGCCTTCTCCAAAAATCCCTCTTTGCAGAGGCCACCCGATGATCGCACCATAAGTTACAGCATCTGGTGCAACACCTTAACGAATCATTTATTCGAAGAGTTTGAAGACACTGCACATATCTCCCTTCCTGCAAAAGCCCTTGTGATGCAATCAAAGTGCCCTGCCTGTGTTCCCGCTATCGCAAAGACCCTTGATGAAAGTATTGTATGTGATCGGATCAAGTACGCAACCCATCTCAGGCATTATCTCAAACAGGTTGGCGGCGTCCCCGATCCTCTTCTCCGGACAGAGCCCTCTGATGAGGGTACCGAATATTACGGTCGTCGAACTTCAGCCGCGCTTCAGCATGCCACCGAGTACACCGAAACCCAAATCCATGCGGTTCATGCAGCAGCAGCAATCGGTCAGGATGGCAAAGGTGACGGCATCAGAGACCCATTCATCCGGTTGAAAAGCAAAGGAGAGTTGGGTAGTGTTGCGTCTTCCTCATCCGGGAGATGGTCGTGTGTAGGACGTTAAAAGCAACGATGGATGGTCTGGGGTTGGATTTCAGCATTCGAATGAAGAGGCCGGAAGCCTCTTCGATTTGGAGAGATCCCAATCGATGGCGTTCCTTCACCAGCTTCTCCAGTTGGGCAGCGGTGAGGCGACTAGAAGGAGGAGGTGATGCGGAGCTCATCACGCCTCGTCTTGCAACCGTGATTCGGTGCAAAGGCGAGCGATCGGGGCGACGGCACAACCGGACCAACCGCCTCCGCAGAGGTAAGTTGTCGGAGTCCAACCATTTGCTGTGTTATAAAAAGCCATAAATACTCCGCGCTAGTGGAAGTACCTGGGCGAGAATCCTCGGAAAAGCCTTTTTTTTTTTTCTCCGTTTTCCATTGAGGTAAAACTTTTTTCATGTCTTTCAATGTACGCCACCATTACTGATGTGAATACCCTGACATACAGAACAATCGCTCTCCTTTTTACTGGATCTATTCCTAGAGTGAATCAGTTCACCGATTTTAGATTGATCCACATAAATCGATTCAATTTCTTAATTACAAAAGTTACTGTTAAGCTGCGCAATATCATAGAGGGCTGTCGATGCTAATATGATCAAACCTCTTAAAGATGATTGTTGAGACTAATATGATCAAACCAAGGTATTTTCCAATATTAACATAATAATTTATCAACGTCAATATAATAGAGCTTCCAATAGATAGTTCCTGATATAAATATGGTCAAATTCATCGAAAATATGATACAAATACAATTTAGCCATAGATATTTTTAGATACTAATATAGTTGAACCATCGGAAGATATGATTTCCCTAGAGATGTGGCTCTTAATGCCAATATAATCGAACCCCCAAATAGATAGTTCTCGATACTAACATGATTGAACCCCCGAAGAGATAACTCTCAATGCTAACATAGTTAAACCTCTAAAGACTATAAAAGATAGCTCTTGACACCAACATAATTGAATTGTTTGAAGATTCAATTCCCACCAATAATGTAATTGAACTTATCATAAAGCTATCCCTCAACAACAACGACATAACCAACTTGATCCAAAAGCTATCTCCCGGTAATGATGGCGGTTAAATCAACCTAAATGCATCTCTTGACAACAAGGGTGAATTGTCCCAAATGTATCTCTTGATAATAGCTATTGAGAAATCTGATCAAAGCATCATATGCGCAGCGACAAAATAGAAAACAAAAGGTACAGATTTCTCAAAAAAAGTATCTCGTCGTCATATGAAGATTAGTACACAAAAATTATAAAATCAAAAACCACACATATTGAGTAATATTTGTTAACTAAGGAGATCATATATCCTTAAAAAATCTTAGATTTATAGGAGTAAATGAAAGAGGTCAACTATCATCTTCTCTAGTGGTGAGCTACATGATAAATACAATAAAAATGCTCCTTAAATCACTACACAATCTTCCTCTCCACGCGCATCACGTGATTAAAAAGGGTGGGCCCTTTTTACTGTCCACATGCTCTCAACTAGGGCTATCTATTGAGGAGGAGAATAGAGAGAGAAGAATAGGAGGGGCGGCTAAAAGGAGACTAGCTTATGCTACCTTTTGGCCTCTCCTATTAATAAAGGTTCCTACCACTTAACCATAATGGATCCTACCCTATTGGACACTGGATCTCTATCAAATTACTCAAGCCTCTTGGATTAGTGAATCTTTATCCAATAATTTCTATTTAGTCCTATTGGGTCTCACTCTAAATATCTAATAATTCATGGGCTTATTAGATATCCAATAAGATAGGAGCTCTAACAAATATCTCATATCTGAACCTTTACTCGTTGCAACACCTACCATATTTGTGAGACCCTTTATGCCTAATATTAAGCTGGTCGTGAGTCATACCTATTAGAACTTCTTCTAACTTAGTGAATTATCATCTTTATAATAATTCACTCGACTCATCTACTATGAAAGTACTAAGTCACTACGCCATAGTCCTTAGAAAATGTAGAGGAATCTAATCCATTAGACTTGTTTACCCTCAATTATTGTGCATTCATAGTCCCTCATCAATCTAATATCCCAAAGACCCTATATTGAGTATGGTACTATCAAACCTATATGAATTCTACTCGAGTCTCACTCTAATCTCTCTCGGAGAACTCTTTCTCTTTTAATCCGAATTACCCTGGCTAGAGATTTGTTAGAGCAAGAATATATAGGATATTCTTCTCATGACATCGAGAGTGGATGATCCTCTATCGATACTCAATTGCTCTTGTAAGGTTGGCTGTCACTCTCGATGATCGGCTGTGTTAGATCTAAAACTTTCAAACCTATATGTCTGGTTTCAAAGAGTGGAGTACTCATACAGAGTATCATTGGTGTCTCAAGTCTAAGGACCGAACACACAACTGAGACCACATAATCACTATCTAACAATGAGGTATCAACAACCATCCAATATTTCGTGAGTAAATTAATAAGTGAACTCATTCTCCAATGAGTACATACACTGTATCCATAGTGGTCCCACATAAGCAGTTATAAGACTAACCATCTCTATCATATGGACAAATATACAGTATATTAGTTTGTCTGATTATTTCAATATCCATCTCGAGAACCTATAACTAGGATTATTTAGGATCTGTGTTTAAAGATGAATTAGTCTTATTATTATGATCTAATTCCCATTGCATAGATTCATATATATCATAATATATGCAACATGTAATCATAAAGTAAGAGAATGCCAACAATAATAATATACAAAAAGACTATGCAACGTGTCATCACTCGTGTGATTGACTTATAGGGCACCTATGACTAGTAATATGATGTTTAAATTAACCTAAAATGATCCCCTTCAATGATAACACAATTAAGATCGCTTGAACAATTCCCTTTTGATAATAGCTTAGTTGAAAATGATCCAAAGTACTTTTAATAATAACTCGATCGAAACACCTTAAAGTGCTGCTCCCTTCGATGAAAATGCAATAAAAAAATCTCAAAATACTCATTATGACATCAACATAGTCAAAACAACCTAGATCATTCCCTTCATTGATAGTGCAATCGAAATGACTCAAAACACTCTTTTCAATAACATTGTGATAAAATCGACCCAAAGTATCATATTCTATGATAATACGATTGAATCAACCTAAAGGATTCCTCTATTGATAAGAATGTAAAATCATTCTTTTTAGAGTCATAGTTATACGATGTTCTCGAGAGGCGCTTCTTGAATTATATTTTTTTATTCATGACTTACTTAATCTTTTACTAATTTAAGCATAAGAGAGATTTTAATAGGTATGTCTTAAACATAATTTTTTTATAGCATTCTTTTCAAACTCACTCATCTTTCAATATTAAATTTATCACAGATTTGGATTTGCATCAAGGTAAACACTGAACACCTCCCGGTATGGGACTATTTTAATACTAGTTAAGATAATAGATTACCATACTTCAATATCCTCAAGGCGTTAAATCCAATACCTACATTAGCCAAATACATTAGATAGTGTAAAGATCCATAAACTCTAAAGGAATGAATTACAAAAGTATGTTCACGAGCAATCATTATATAAGAACCATAACTTGGTTCGATCAGAGATCCAGCTTTAGATGATATATTATCCCGAGTGAGACACTGCAAATAGATTTTATAAGGATTTGCCCAAAAATTATTATATCTTCTAATAAATTATCTTGTCCCTTGAGCCGTTACATGATCCTGCCTAAATCTCTCTAATTTGGCACTTGTGTGCACACATTGATCAACAAGTGATAGGGACTATTTTAACAACCAATCCCTAACAAGTGGGAGATTACAATCTATCCCCCCCCATTGACAGCAGTCCACGAGAGGTCATTTAAACTGGCCCTGTTGACCTTAGTGGATCATAGTCCATGGCAGATTATTGTTGGGAAATCCACAGGGGGCGACATCTCATGCGCAGCGAAAGAATAAAAAACAAAAACCTTCGATTTCCACGAAAGGTTTCGTCGTCGTGTGAAGATCGATGCGTTAAAAACAAATCCATAAAAACTGCATGTGTAAAAGAAAGTAACTAGGGAGATTGTATATCCCTGAATCCCTATAGATCTGTAAGAAGGATGAAGGAGGTCAAGCGTCCTCCTCTCTAGCGGTATCCACATGATAGGGACTGCGATGATGCACCTCTTTGAGGAGAGGAGAACAGAATATGACTACCGAAAGAACCTCCAGCCTATGGAGCTTTGGTTCCCTCCTTTTTATAGAGGTCCCTTGTAAACCCTAATGGATTTTGTCCTGTTGGGTATTGGATCTTCATCTAATTACCCAAGCCTCTTGGATTAGAGGGTCTCTACCCAATGATCTCTTATTAGTAATTATTAGATCTCATCTTATGATCTAATAATTCAGGGGCTTAATGGATATCCAATAAGATATGGGCGCTAGCAGATATCTCATATCTGAACCTCTACTCGTCGCAATACCTACCATATGTGTGTGACCCTCTAGGCCCAATATCGAGCTGGCAGTAAGTCATATTTGTCATAACTCCTTCTGACTTAGTGAATTTTTATCTCTATAATAATTCACCCAACTCATTGGCTGTGGACGTACTAGGCTACTACGCTACAGCCCCCAGACAATACAGGGGAATCCAATCCTTTTGACCTATCTACCCTTAGTTACCATGTATCTATAGTCCTTCATCTATCTAATATCCTGGAGACCCTATATCAGGTATGGTGCTGTTAGGCCCATACAATCTCTCCTCGAGTCTTGCTTTTGTTAGATTCTCCCCAAAAACTCTTTCTCTCTCAATCCGAATAACCTTGGATAAGGATTTGTTCGAGCAAGAATACATGGGATATTCCTCTCATGATACCGAGAGCGGATGATCCTCTATTGACACTCAATAACCCTCGTAAGGTTGGCTACCACTCCCAATAACCGGCTGTACTAGATCTAGAACTTTCCAAACCTATAAGTCTGGTATCAAAGAGTGGAGTACTTATACAGGACATCCTTGGTGTCTTAAGTCTAATGACCAGATATACTATTGGGACTACATAATTGCTATCTAACGTGAGGTATCAATAACCATCCAACATTCTATAGGCGGATCAATCAGTGAACTTATTCCCCAATGAGCACCTACACTATACCTTTAGTGTCCCCATACGAGTAGCTATGAGACCAACCACCTCCATCATATGGACAGATATATAGCACACCAGTCTATCCGGTTATCTCGATGTCCCTCTCGAGTAACCTATGACCAGGATTATTTAGGGTCTATGTTTAAAGGTGAATCGGTCTCATTATCCTGATCTCATCATAATCTGATTCCTATTGTACAAATCCAAGGATATCACAATATATGCAACATGCAAGATAAAGTGATAAAATGCCTAATAATAAGCAAAGAGAAAGAGTGCATATCAAGTCACAAGTACCATCACTCATGTGATTAGCTTGTAAGGCACATATGACTAGCAGTTGTTTGGGCTTATCCCCTCTCTTCTAGCCTCTATAGACAATAGTCCACGAGAGGCCATTCGAGCCTGTCATTTACATGGACAAAATGCCAATGGGAGGACATTACAATCATTACAAATGATTTCCTCAACTGGTCAAGTATAAAAGTTGATCCTCGGTGCTGACTCAAGGGTCAAACCTCTCTCCAAAAACCTCTCATACTCTAGACAATCTCCAATAATTAACTTAGGCATCGAAGGGATCAGGTCCACAAACTCTCCCTGGTATTGACCTTTGTTCAAGAACCCATCGAAGAGACTAGATTTCACCTCAGCCCATTCTTGGGGCTGCCTCAAACACTCAAAAGTCACCTGAAGACCACCTTGGACAACTTGACATTATATCAATCATATTGTAGACAACCATGAGGATCCCTCGGATGCCCCTATGCTTTCAGGTTGAGACCAAGCCAAGTTGACTCATGGTCAACGATATTCTCCCATAATATTTTGGCCCTAGAAGGAGAATCTTGAATGTCGTAGGAATGTCTACATGCAACCCTCTCAATAAGCACTCTAATGAGGAAGCTCTACCCCTAATTCATAGTACCGTCACACAAGGCAAGCATCTGCCCTCCTTTCTTTAGGTGAATGTGTCCATCTCTTCTCAAACATTAGAGCATTATTAGTGCTTGTTCAATGACCCAAGACTCACCCCTGAGTGCAAACACAGAGCACTTGATTATCCCCATTGAAGCATTCTTGAATCTAACACATCAAATGCAAGCGCTAATAGAGATGATGCAAGCCATTACCCTACTTTTACCCTAGCTGGCTCAATAAACTATATCATCTTCACAATTGCAACCGATGTCTTAACCACCATTAGCACATATGCTTATCGAGATTCCCTCAATTGACTAAATATCAACAGTCTAGTGCTAGTTATAGGTGCCTTGTAAGCCAATCGTGTGAGTGATGACACATGTGATATGATATGCACTCTTTTTACTTATTATTTATTTGACATGTTCTCACTTTATATTATTTATTACTTATATTATGATATTTATGGATTTATATAATGTGAATAAAATCTTAATGAAATTATAATAATGAGACCGATTCACCTTTAAACACATACCTTAAATAATCTCGATCATAAGTTACTCGAGAGAGACATCGAGATAACTGGATAGATTGGTATACTGTATACTTATCCATATGATGGAGGTAATTGGTCTCATAGCTGCTTGTGTGGGGACACTAAGGATATAGTGCAGATGCTCATTGGAGAATGAGTTCACTAATCGATCCACTTATAAAATGCTGGATGGTTGATGATATCTTATTGTTAGACAATAATTGTAACGTCCTAGTGGTGTATCTGATCCTTAAACTTGAGACACCAAGGATGTCCTGTATGAGTACTTCACTTTTTGATACCAGACTTATAGGTTTAAAACTTTTAAATCTAATATAGTTGGTCATCGAGAGTGGCATCCAACCTTACGAGGGTAATTGAGTGTCGATAAAGGATCATTCGCACTTAGTGTCATGAGAAGAATATCTCATGTATTCTTGCTCAGGCAAATTCTTGGCCAGAGTCATTTAGATTAAGAGAGAAAGAGTTCTCTGAGAGAATCTGATTAAAATGAGACTCTAGTAGAAACTGTATGGATCTGACATTACATACCTGAAATACAATCTTTGGGATATTAGATAGATAAGAGACTATAGATATACGGTAACTGAGGACAGATAGGTCTAATAGATTGGATTCCCCTATATCATCTGTGGACTATGGTGTAGTGGCTTAATACGTCCATAATCGATGAGACTAATGAATTATTATGAAGATAATAATTTACTGAGTCAGAAGGAGTTCTGATAGGTATAACTCACGACTAGCTTGATATTGGGCCTAGAGGGTCACACATATATGTTAGATGTGTTGAATCTCATATTTTGATGATGAAACTAATTGATTATAATTTATGGTCTAACTGCGTTTTGAGTTACGCATGTCTACTATCGATCAAGATTAGACAGTTAACGCTGGAGGAATTGACGTTACGCCGGAGGTGTTCACGTCAGGATATTGGATGTCAAGTCAGAGGTTCAGTCGATAATCAGCAGAAGTCTTCATACGTTGGGCATCGGGCCAAGAAGAGCGGAGTTGCGCCAAGGATATCGGGGTTATGGAGGTCAACCGTCGATTGGGCAATAAGCCGCAAGAGAGGATGATGTGCCGAAGGATCGGATGAAGCGCCGACCAATGACATGCCAGGCAACTGAATGTCAATTCGCGTTATAATTACTGTCTAGATCGAAGTAGAGTGTTTGTTTGTTTGTGTGCAGGATTAACTATGATGACGATGAAGACGTAAAGCGAAATAAAGTATCGGAAGTCAAGTGTGATGGATCATTGGGAGTTTGAGAGTTCGACGGGAGTCAAAAGATTCGTTATGAGTGTTGCCGGAATTGGCCGAGAATGAGTAGGGAGCTTGCCGAAGGGTTTTCGAAAATTCATCGGAAGGTTCATCGGAAGTTCGTCGGAAGTTCACGGAGCTTGCCAAGAAAGATTGGAGCTTGCCAATGAAGCTCATTGGAACTCGCCAAGATCATCGTGAAGTCTGGGAGCTTGTCGAGAGTCTACTGAATGGTTCCCGAGGGTTCATCGGAAGACCGTCGGAAGTTCATCGGAAGCTCGCCGGAAGAAGTTTTGACTTGTCGGAATTTGTAATAGCTTAGGAAATATCTTTAATTTCATGGTTAGCATATTAATTTGGGTTAGGATTAGGTGTTAATCCTATAACCCAAGTAGGGGCCCATTGGGCCTTGTTTGGGACCGGTTTGGGTCGAGTTTTCGGCCCAGACTCGTAAGCTGAATTATGCTGGGCGGTGGCACCGCCCAGCAAAAGTGGTGGGTGGTGGAACCACCCCAGGCTGGGCGATGGCACTGCCCAGCACCCGAGAGGGTGGGCGGTGGCACCGCTGCCTTGGGCGGTGGAACCACCCAGTGCATTGTCAATATGACAATTGACAAGCGGTGGCACCACCAGCACTGGGAAGCCCGAAAAGAATTTAAATTTGGAACCTAAATTTGAATCCTCTTTGGGGCTATAAATACCCCTCACATTCTTGGATGAAAGGGTGTCTAGAACTGAAAAAAAGAATGGGGAAACTCTCTTGAAAGTGTGTCAAAATCTTTCCTCTTAGTTTGAAGTATGTTCTAGTCCAAGAGAGGGCGAAAGGTCTTGTAAGGGTTATCTCCTAGGTCCATCAAAAGGAGAGGAGCTATAAGGGAGTTCATCCTTACCCGTTGGAAGGAGGATACTTAGTGAAAAGCCGGTGGCCTCAAGCACAGAGGAATCGGGAGTGGATGTAGGTCGGATGACTGAACCACTATAAAATTGACTTATGTTTATCTTGTTGTCATTTACATTACTGCAAACCATCTTCACTTTGATGCTCTACTTCATTGTCTCCTTCTTACGTATGCTTTTAAGTTAAAACGCAATCAAAATGGTTTTAATCGAAACGTTTACTTTTTTCGTACGAAGTTTCTGAAGTTGGTTTAAATCGCCGAAAATCTATCGTCTTTATCCGCTACACTAATTCACCCCTCCCCCCTCTTAGTGTCGCTCGATCCCTAACAAGGTGTTGTGACGAGTAGAGGTTCGCACATGAGATATCCGCTAGAGCTCATATCTTATTGGATATTCAGTAAACCCCGGAATTATTAGATCATATAGATGAGATCAAATAAGAGCCTATGAGAGACTATTGGGTAGAGATCCACTAATCTAAGAGGTTGGAGTAGTTAGATGAAGATTCAGTACTCAATAGAGCAAGTTCCATTATGGTTAAGTTGACAGAGACATCTATAAACAGGAGGGAACCAAAGGACCATAACCTAGACTCTTTTAGTTGCCACATCCTATTCTCCTCTCTCTCTCTCTCTTCTCCTTAGCCAACAATCGCTATTTGGGGTATGTAAATAGCAAGAAAGGCCAACCCCTTCTTGATTGTGTGGTGTGTGCAGCGAGAAGATTGTACAACAATTTGAGGAGCGTCTTCATAGTCCTTGTTATGTGGATCACCGTTAGAGAGGACAATAGTTGACCTCCGTCATCCTCTTCTATAGATTCATAGGATTTTAGGGATATACGATATCTCTAGATAACACATCTTTCTTATATGCATAGTTTTTTATTTTGTGGGTTTTTTCACATCAATTTTTTGCATGACGACAAGAACCCTATTTCCTATAAAAAATCTAGGATTTTTATTTTATGTTCTTCCGTTGCGCATGTGATGTTATCCGAAGATTTCCCAACACCCAAGACTACCCTCGATCAACTAAAATACTGACAGGAGCACCCTGCTCCTCGATAGTGGAGTTCAGCACGCTATTGCACCAGTACCTGACCTTAAATCGAAAATCCAATCGACAGACTCAATGGATGATTCCTTGAGGCTCAATAATGATAGATGGACTAATGCTTAGATGAGATATATCGGGAGTTTCAACAATCTAAAAGAGAAGATGCAGACAACCCCACCTCAGGCTGCTCTCCATTCATCCAGAGCATTCAGGAGAAGCTAATCCCAATAAATTTTCATTGCCCCTCACTAGAGGCTTTCGATAACAACTCTAACTAAGTAGAGCACACTACCATTTTCCAAGCTTAGATGTCTTTGTATGATACCTATGATACTCTAATGTGCCAAGCATTCCTAATGATACTAAGGGGCTCAGCATAAAAATGGTACAATCATTTGAAGCCATTCTCGGTCTCTTCCTTCACTTAGCTTGTAAAAAATTTGAGCTCTACTTTCTTAGGAACATATGCCTGAGGCCATCTACAACAATGCTACTCAGGCTAAGATAGAGAGAGGATAAAACCCTCACTGACTTCATCATGCGACTCACTAGCAAAATTCGAGGCATGCAGGATGCCCACCCCTCTTTGGTGATATAGGCTTTTATGATGGGCCTAAGGCCCACTTGCTTCTTCTAATTATTGATGGAGAGACCATCGATAATAGTCCTCGAGATGCTCTAGAGGGCCAACCTACTAGTCATATATACCCTGCAAGCCAATTATATGAATGATGACACTTGTGACTTGATATACACTCTTTCTCTTTACTTATTATTAGACATTTTATCACTTTATCTTGCGTGTTGCATATATTGTGATATCCTTGGATCTGTGTAATAGGAATCGAATCATGATGAGATCACGATAATGAGACCGATTCACCTTTAAACATAGACCCTAAATAATCCTGATCATAAGTTACTCAAGAGGGACATCGACATAACCGGATAGACTGGTGTGCTATATATCCATCCATATGATGGAGGTGGCTGGTCTCATAGCTACTCATGTGAGGGCACTAAAGGTACAGTGTAGGTGCTCATTGGGGAATAAGTTCACTGATTGATCCGCCTACAGAATGTTAGATGGTTATTGATACCTCACATCAGACAGCGATTCCGTAGTCCCAATAGTGTATCTGGTCCTTAGACTTAAGACATCAAGGATGTCCTGTATGAGTACTCCACTCTTTGATACCAGATTTATAGGTTTAGAAAGTTTCAGATCTAGTATAGCCGGTTATTGGGAGTGGTAGCCAATCTTACGAGGGCTATTGAGTGTCAATAGAGGATTATCCGCTCTCAGTATCATGAGAGGAATATCCCTTGTATTCTTGCTTGAACAAATCCTTGGCCAAGCTTATTCGGATTGAGAGAAAAAGAGTTCTCTAGGAGAATCCGACAAGAGCAAGATTCGAGGAGAGACCGTATGAGCCTGACAACACCATGCATGATATAGAGTCTCTGGGATATTAGTTGAATGAGGAACTTTAGATACATAGTAATCAAGGATAGATAGGTCCAAAGGATTGATTCACCTGTATCGTTTGGGGCTACGGCGTAGTGGCCTAGTATGTCCGTAGTTGATGAGTTAGGTGAATTATTATAGAAATAATAATTCACTAAGTCAAAATTAGTTATGACAAGTATGACTCACGACCAGCTCAATATTGGGCCTAGAGGGTCACATACATATGATATGTGTTACGACGAGTAGAGGTTCGGATATGAGATATCCGCCGGAGCCCCTATCTTATTGGATATCCATTAAGCCCCTGAATTATTAGATCCTAAGATGAGATTCAATAATTACTAATAAGAGATTATTGGGTAGAGACCCACTAATCTAAGAGGCTTGGGTAATTGGATGGATATTCAATACCCAACAGGGCAAGATCCATTAGGGTTTACAAGGGGCCTCTATAAATAGGAGGGAACCAAAGCTCTATAGGCTCGGAGTTCTTTTGGTAGCCACCTTTTGTTCTCCTCTCCCTAGAGAGGTGCATTGTCGCAGTCCCTGCCATGTGGATACCGCTAGAGAGGAGGATGCTTGACCTTTTTCATCATTCCTACAGATCTGCAGGGATTCAGGGATATACGATCTCCCTAGGTATGTTCTTTTACGCATGCAGTTTTCGCGGATTTATTTTTGACGCACCGATCCTCGCACGATGACGGAACCTTTCTATGAAAAATATGTGATTTTGTTTTTGTACTTCCGCTGCGCATGTGATGTCGCCCCATAGGATTTCCCAACATAACCAATATATAACTATAAAAGTAATGATCTTAAGTAAGGATGAAAAAACCCACATATGGTCGTGCTAAGAACCACCTCAAACATCAACCTTGGGCTCGATGTGATAGAGGAAATATGGTTGACCTGAAATACCTCACTTGAGATCTAAATCAACTCCCCTCAACATGACGAGGATTGAGATCCGCTATGAAAGAGAATGGAAGAAGCCTACTACGATAGAGAGAATATTTGAAGGCCCGCTATGGCGGAAGCCCAAGATCTATATGACGAAAAAGGGAAGATTTCCACTATAATGGACAGAAGATTTAAAGGCCCACTATAGGGAAAGCTCAAGATCTACTATGACAAAGAAGTGAATAAATCTACTATGGCAGAGAGAAGATTTCAAAGCTTGCCACAACAAGAGCTTGAGATCCACTATGGCGGAGAAGAGATGAGATTTGCCATGATGGAAAGAAGATGAAGGCCCACCATAGCAGGAACCTCGAGAACTCCTACAATGAAGTGGGTAAGAATTCCATCACGTCAGACAGAAGTAGCCCGCTATGACGAAAGTCCTAGCCAAATGTGCCCAAGGCGTGTGAGTTATAAAAATTCGACCCGCGCTAAGATGAATCTGCCATGGCGGAGACACCCAACTAAATGTGCTCAAGGCATGTGATTAGCAAAAATTCAACCCACACCAAGATGAATTTGCCACAATGGAGACACCGGGCTAAACGTGTATGAGACATGCAAGTCAGAAAAATCCAACCTATGCCAAGACGAATATGCTACGATGGAAGTTCCAAACCAAATGTGCCCAAGGTGTGTGAATCGAAAAAATTCAACCTGTGTTAAGATGAATCTGCTATAGTGGAAGTCTCGAGCCAGATGTACTCGAGGCGTGAGTTGAAAAAATCTAACCCGCACCATGATAAATATACTGTGACAAAAGTCTTAAGCCAAATATGTCAGAGGTATATGAGTTAGGAAAACCTGACCCGCTCCAAGATAAAACCGCCATGGTAGAAGTCCCAAACTAGATGTGCCTAAGGTGTGTGAGTTAAGAAAACCCAACCCGCACCAAGATGAATCTGCTACGATGGAAGTCTTAGGCCAGAGATGCCCGAGGCATGTGAGTCGAGAAAACTCAACCTGTGCTAAAACAAATTCACTATGACAAAAGTCCCAGGCTAGATGTGCCCAAGGTGTGTGAGTCGAGAAAATCTAATCCACACTAAGAGAAATTCGCTATAGTAAAAACATAAGCTCAATGGTGGACAACAGTCCATCGGAGGTTATTTGGATTGGCCTTGTTAGCCTTCGTGGATCATAGTCCATAAGAGGTCATTCAAGTCTGTCCCTTTTCTTTTGGCCTCCGAGGATAATAGTTCATGGCCATTTAGGTCTATCGCCCCCATGGATAAAACGTTAAAGAGAGGACATTGCGATCGTTACAGATGATTTCTTCAACCGATCATATATAAAAGTTGATCATCGACACCGACCCAAGGGTCAGACCTCTTTCTAAAAACATCTTATTCTTTAGATAATTTTTAAAATTAACTTGAGTATATGAGCGATCGAGTCGGAAAACTCGCATGGTGCTGACGTTTGTACTGAAAATCATTTATATTGGAAATCATTTATACCGGAAACCACCGAGGAGATCGGATTCCACCTTAGCTCAACTTTAAAATCGCCTCAAACACTCATAACACTACCTTGGATACCTCGATGCCATATTAACCACCCTATGAGACTGTTACGAAGATCCATTGAAGGTTAGTGACTTAGTGTAGAAAATACATTATTATGACTCATAACACCAAACCAGATTGACACACGATCGACCCTATTCTCCCCCACAACAACACGCAAACCCACAGGTTAGTGACTTAGTGTAGAAAATACATTATTATGACTTATTGCAACCCATAGAGCAGCGGTGTGGCACGTAAATCATACAAATGAACCGATAGAACAGGTAGTAGTTACAGCATTTCATACATGCCTCAATGGGTTCGTGAAAATTCTGAGGAATACCAAACGAGACACGACCTCAATTCAATGATGAGAATCGCAGGGCTAGGGTTTCTGGCGCTCGGGCGCGAGAATCCCGTTGACGACGGAGACACCGACGAGCACCCCGACGGCCTCCGCCCCGGCGACCGCGCCGGCCTGCAGAAGATCCCCAGCAACACCGACGCCGGCCGACGCCACGATTCCCTCCTCCGCTGCCTGGATCTCCTTCTCCGCCGCCTCGATGCCCTTCTCGGCCGCCGCGATACCCTGCTGCACCGCCTTCTCCCCCTCCTCCACGATCTCCTCCGCTTCCTCCTCGATCTTCTTTATCCTCTTCCGGAGACCGAAGAGCGGGATTTCCTCCGACCTGGCCTGGGGAGGGAGTGCGGCTAGGGGAGCAGCGGTGGAGAGGACGAGGAAAAGCAGGCAGTTCCTCCTGCCGCCGAGAATTTGCCGCGGCGCCGGCTGAGGGGAGGATGAGGTGGTGATGAAGCAGCGGACGCCGCCACGGCGGCCGGCGCCGCAGTTAGAAAGGAGGGGGTTGAGGAGGAGCGCCGTGGAAGAGGAAGCCATATCGACAATCTCGACTTGTGGTTGGAAGTCCCGATAGGTGTTGGAGTTATTGTTATCGTTGGGGCTGCGATCGAGAGCCTTCCCTCGCCTTTGTGGACGAGGAAACGATTCGTTTCCGTGAAATTGCTTGCCTAAAAAGTCGAATTTACCCTCCATATATTGAGAGTAATGGTTTGTGTCACAAATGGCTAATTACATATTATTCATCTGGATTCTTGTACTTTTAAAAATTATATTAATATTTTTATATTTATAAAATTAAAATATTTAACTGTTGATGAAAATATTATATTATTTGCCACTGAACACCGATTCTATCTCATTTCGATTTAATTAACTCACATATTGTGATGTTGATAATGATCGGTGATAAGCCCTTCATTTATTACCAAATGTCGAATTTGCCCTTCATAAACTAAAGATTAATGGCTGGTACCATACATAGTATACAGTGATGATGGTTATGATTAGAGACAAGCCCTTCATTTATAACAGCTTGGTTTCCTAAACCCGACAAGTCGCGAGCGGGTTGGTCTTTTCCGCCATTACGGACAGTTGAACGTTCATGACCGTGTTGATCAAGTTCGTTACAACACCAACCATCGAGTGCCACGTACCAGACAAATCAACATATCATGAAAATTCATCTAGAAAATATAGTGGCTGGGTCGCATGTCCCGAGTAGCTGATCCCAATACACCGACAGCCTCCATCTCTCCTGACCGCTCGACAATGGTTGTCTTAAAATAAACCCCGAACTGGTTGAAAGCTTCGTCAACAAGCTCCCTCTTCGCCGCCCTCCTTAGCTTGTTGGTTTCGGCGGAGAAACGGACGAACGAAAGCAAAAGGTGGCGATCGGCCAACAGAGGCTTTCTTTCTCCTCTTTGCCTCCCCTCAGTGCTTTTGTTCGTTTCTTGCGTCAGTCGGAGTTGACTTCGTGTAAGATCGTGTCTTTTGGTAATGTTATTACCTTGATCTCACTCAACGAGCTGTTATTTTTTCCCCCTCTTTGATGCGGTTCCTTTTCGTGTTGATTTGGTTCGATCTCATCTAATTCTGCTTGAGATCTTGAGGGTTTTCGCAATTGCGTGACGGGACATTGTTTTGTTGCTGTTGGCGTGTTTTGATTCCTTCCGATGCTTCATTTCCACGATTTTGGAACGTCGATTTGATTGCTGGTAGCCACGATCTCCTGTTTGATTTCTGGTTTGCTCCTTCCATCAGATATTTTCTTAATATCTTGCTCCTTTCCGTTCGAAGACCCGCGAATCGTAGTCGCAAAAAGCGTTGCTTTCGGATCGGAATCAGTTCCAGATGCTTCTTTCTTGTAGCAGCCAATAACCGCTTAAAGGAAGCTTCTCTTGGTAAGAACTGTTTCATTCTTTATCAATGTTTGGATTCTTTCTGCAGTAAATTTCGTCTCTTTTTCGAACAGAACGGAGGTTAGCGTTCTGCTTTTGATTCAGGGGATCAAGAAAGACAGTGCCTCCAATGACGGGATGCAATCGTGCCATCTGTATGGAAGAGCTGCCCGCTCATCTAATTCTGGAGATACTGAGCTCTGGTCATCTAGGTGCAGCCGACCTTGCATGCTTCGAGGCAACTTGTCGGATGTTCTGTGGTGATCATGGGCTTTTTCCTGATAGGTTTCAATCCATGGTTGAAATCGCTGCATTCCATCTTTGCAAGGCACATTCTATATTCAGTTCTCTCCCTCCAACTGCACAAACTAAGCTGCTTGATCGTTGTGGTGGAAATTGGAAAAAGGTCCTGAGGTTCTTGCAATCTGTGGAGCATTCTTCCAGCAGTGTTGAGACATCAGCAGGCAATGTATAGCATTTTTTTCATATATAGTGTTGCTTATGCTTTTTTATATATCTTTTTTTTATTCCATGATGAAATTATGTCCTATATTTATATACTTTAGGGTAACTTTGAAGCCATATCCTCTGAATTTGTTATGCTCATTTAATTAATCTGTACTTCCATCACGCAAATAAGACTGTCGAGTTTTTAAGGTCCTGTTGGCAAGGTTCTACTATTGTTGGGTAACAAATAATGCTACATCAGCCTTAAGGGAACTCTTTGATACTGCTGTTTGTCCTTTTGTCATCTTTGACAAAAGATCGTATGTCTTGTAGAAACAATGTCACTCATATCTATTATATATAAACATATTTAACCTTTAAATAAGCTGGTTAATCGAGGAAACTAGATTTTTGTTTCTACGTCCCTTGTTTTTGCTTCATTGAGACTCATAGATCAACCGGACCAATGTCGATCCGACCAACTTCTGTGATCCTTCTTGTCTGCATAGCCATGCCTTGCAAATGACTTCCGTTGATCGGGCTGATCCACCAATCATATTGATCCTAGTCAATTTCCAATCATTTCAAGGAACTAAACCCACAATCAGATTCAATCTATTTAGTTGATCTAGATCAATCATGATCCTATATCCTGTGACCTATCTCAAATCCGACCATCACTTTACAAGCCTTGGGAAATTCGAGCTACCAAATTTAATATTATAATTTGCAATTGTTAACTATTGCTTGTGTCAGACTTATCTAATACTTTAGTAGAACTTCAAATTTGGCGAGAAGCTTGTAAGGAATAATTTATGTTTATTCATTCCAACAATGAGTAGTACCTTTGACAATTAGGGTGAGGTTTGACCAGCTTTTTGCATGTGTTAAAGTGAGCATATATTACATGTTTTGGCACCATTGTTTGCACATAAATTTATAACTTAGAAACAAAGGATTAATCTAGATGTTCAAAATCAAGCAACTTAAGTTTACATTTGGCTTGTTCAGGATTCTCGGAGTGTTTCTTAATTTTATAAAAAAATTTATTGAAATGATAAAATAGCTTTTGTCGTTATGGCTTTTCATAGAAAAATACCAATATGTTTACATTTAATATGGCCTCTCAGAATATGTTAGTCTGAAATGGAACATTAATGTAGACTTTTATCTCTTCCAACAACTACACAATTAACAATTTCAGTCTAGGATAGCAGAAAGTTAAGGTGTGTATCTTGAGTTATGAGGTGTTTGTATTAGCATTTATATAAGCCATGAGTGTCCAAACTTTGAGCTCAACAAAACCCAAGTTATGAATTTTGCTTTCTCAAAAGACTTGCAGTATTTTAACTCTGAGGCTTTCCTATTAGAAAAACATCAACATATATGAAAGAGCATTTAGATTTTTTTCTTTTTATGAACAAACAACCAAATTTGCAGCTACATTTTTGCTGAAATCCATTTTAATTATGCAGATGCAGGTCACTGCTGGAAGATATCACACACTACTAGTTCATGGCTCATCAGTGTACTCTTGTGGATCCAGTTCATGTGGGGTACTTGGTCATGGCCAAGAGATAACACAATGTGCTGTATTCAGCCGCATTAGTCTTCCATCTCAATCTTTTGTTACCCATATCTCAGCCTCTCACAACCATACAGCATTTGTCGTGCAATCTGGAGAGGTTAATGTTTGAAATTTATGAATTTCGTACAGCAGTTAGAGATTTTTCTTGCTTGGCTGAATGTTTTGTTGCTTTTTTAGGTGTTCACTTGTGGTGATAATTCATCATTCTGTTGTGGACATGGAGAAGTAGGTCATGCCATATTCAGGCCTACACGAATTGAAGCACTGAAGGGGATTCCTTGCAAGCAGGTATATCATCATGTACCATCATGTAGTTCATACTTCACATTTTTGGTACTGACAGATATTGTGTGGCAGAATCACACCAAGTGCTTAGTGCTTAAATTGTTCTGCAAGCCACAAAGATACTCTTAAGGAGTTTACAAAAATATGAAAGGACAAAACCTAGTATTGTTAAGAGAAAAGATAAATATTTGCGGGCAAGTTTGGTAGGATTGGATATTCGTTATTTTTTGACATTGTAAAATCACATTTTCAGCCATCAATGTACTTTTTGGGACTTATTGAAAAATTGATCCTAATGCAGTGGACCAACTAGAAAATGAATGATTTCCTTGGAATAGGTATATGCCATGTATCATCACTATGTGATCAATGAAGAACAATAACCTGTCTAAGGTGATCAATTTATGTCTTAATATAATCTCTCATTCTTTCCATAATGTCTTTATTAATAGTCAGACAGTGCTATGAATAGCAACAAGCTGTAGATCCCAATTGTTTAATGTCAGCTATATATGTTAACATTGCTATTGTGGTAGTGCAAATCAATCGTAATTCCAACATAAGCAAAAATTTATAGTTAATTTAGTGCCTTGAATCATGCCAAGGGCATCTAAATTCTCAATAATGTCATCAAGAACTTGTTGAAAATTACTGACTGCTATATTCTAATGGAATTTTTTCTATTATTGAAGAATTTCTATTTTTAAGGGCGTTAATCCAATCTTTGGTTTTCCTGTCCATTTGTTCAATTTTCTGGAGAATTGCTTTTTCCCTTGAATTCTGATGGAGTGTTTGCTTTGTATGTAGGTGTGTTCCTTTAGTTTCCTATCTGATATACATGAGAATGCATAATCGTGTTGCCAAATTTGCTGAAGTACTATTTGATTGTGAAACTTTTTTTTAATTTGTTCTCAGGTTGCCACCGGGTTAAGCTTTACTGTGATTCTTACAACGCGAGGCCAAGTTTAC
The DNA here is from genome assembly GCA_024322285.1 of Musa beccarii. Taxonomy (NCBI): domain Eukaryota; kingdom Viridiplantae; phylum Streptophyta; class Magnoliopsida; order Zingiberales; family Musaceae; genus Musa; species Musa beccarii. The sequence continues at coordinate 56,866,377 of CM044394.1, forward strand.
ACATGCGGGAGCAATGCGCACGGCCAACTTGGTCATGGTGACACTGCAGACAGGCCAACTCCTAGGAAGATTGAACTGTTTGAGGGACTGGGACATGTGGTGCAGATTGCTGCGGGTGCAAGTTATACCTTTGCTGTGACAGATGATGGGGTAGTTCATTCTTTTGGTTCTTGTACCAATTTTTGCCTCGGGCATGGGAATCAACATGATGAACTTGTTCCACGTGCCATTGAATCATTTAAGATGAGGAATATTCATATAATACGTATCGCTGCTGGAGATGAGCATGCAGTGGCAGTTGATTCAAGTGGTTATGTATGTCTCATTTCTAATGATTTTATTTTATTTTTGGATTGTAAATTCAAAGTCGCATGTCAAATTTTCAACTGTTCTCTTCTAACTTTCTTTGATCTGTGGAAGAAATTAACCAAACAATTACTTTTCAGGTATATACATGGGGTAGAGGCTATTGTGGAGCCTTAGGCCATGGGGATGAAACCGATAAGACCAGTCCGGAATTATTGACCAGCCTGGAGTGTCACCTTGCTGTGCAGGTTTGATGTCTTCGCTTTCCTCCATTTCAGCTATGCTAAATCAATAGATTTCCAAATTGTCAACACACTGATATGACATAGTAGTATCTAAAACGAGACAAGTGAACTATCTTTTGGAATTTCAATGGTATTCAAGAGAGAAAAGGATATTAATAGTTATGCAAATCCAAATATCCTATAAACAACTATAAAGCCTTTAAAGCGATGTTCTGCCAGTTTTCTTATTGTTTCTAATTGCAATTGGACGTAGGAGAAGCCAGCAAGATCCTTACAGTACAAGTTTCTAGCTTTTGTGTTTATTAATCCAAACTTGCCATTTGAAAATATTTAAAGACCCTACAATGTTTTAGTTATTAATATTGAAATAGAAGGAGCACATTGTGCCTCTGATGAGTTATCATACTGTTAAGAATTGCTATTATAATTTGGAAGATTAGTGAATAATTTTTTGATGATGCAACAATAATGTTGACAAAAACAAAAGTATTGTTCTCCACCATGAAAATTATCCCATTTTTTATTTCGTAAGCACCTACTTCAAGAACGTATGTTATTTTGTTATTAATTGACTAATTTATCTGGTTCCCTCTTGTCAAGGTTAAATTTCATAAGCACCCGAATAATGAATGACCATTGTGCTTGATTTAGCAGTACAATATGTTTAGTGACCGTCTGCTTGGTCACTAACAAGTGCAGGTGTGTGCAAGGAAAAGAAAAACCTTCGTGCTTACTAATGAAGGCTGCGTTTTCGCCTTTGGATGGACGGGTTTTGGAAGTTTGGGGTTTTCTGACAGAGGAATCTCTGACAAAGTTCTGCAGCCATGTATATTGGACAGCTTGAGACCCCACCGCGTCTCCCAAATCAGCACTGGACTGTACCACACCGTTGCAGTCACCAGCAGAGGTCTCCTATTCGGGTTTGGGGACAACGAGCGGGCACAGCTTGGGCACGATGAGATGCGAGATTGCCTGAAGCCAACCGAAATAATGGTTCATCAGGCAATGGACGATATATACAATGAAGTGCAAGATAATTGAAGATTTTGTTGTGTACCTATATGCATTTTGTTCAGCTTCCAAATGAATGTACAGTGGTCATGGATTATGCTAATGTAGTTATTAATAAATAAGAGACTACAATATGTTTTAGTCCCTATTGACTTGTCTTCCAGTGGTGGGTTAATTACAGGGTGGACTGCTCCATCATAGAACAAGAAGGCGGTGGCAACTACAAGTTCGTGGTGACTGCTGTTCGGCGGCGACAGCGAGGCCGATGGACATCAGTCGACGCCGAGGATCAGCTTGGGCGCCATGGAAGGGAGGCAATCACTGTGTCTCCCTTGTGTGTGTGCATATATATAAATTTATATACTCCGAGTGAAGTTTGTGCTCCTTGCAGAGAGAGAGAGAGAGAGAGAGAGAGAGAGAGATTCGCGTTGCAGGCGATGACCGGCGACCCACTCTTGGGCCAGCTTAAACGAGCTTCCAACATGTTTTGGGTCGCTCACATTGAATTGGGCTTCCCAATGACGAAGTAGACCTCTCAAGGGAACCCACTTATTTGCAATGAGGCCCTACTATGACGGACCTGAGCTCAGCCCACTACCATCAGCTATGTGATCTTCCAACATCACATTGATGTCTACAAATACTAGGACAAGTTTTCTTTGCAGGAATTATTACTCTATGCAGTAGCCTTCTGCAGACAATTTTGTAGTTTGGTAAGTCAAACATAAGTTGCTGCAAGCAGGTAGGGTTGCTTCAAATGCACCCAAAAAGGTACTCTATATGCCATCCTCATTCCAAGGAAGAAAAGAACGAAGAAGCCCATGGCAACTCAGAGGAGCAGGTAAGTAGGAGGAAGAAAAGGCACATGCCGCAAACGAGACAGCGAAAATGACAGTTGACATAGCCGTTGCAAAAAGATTAAAAACACCCTTAAAACCCGACAGTACAACGACGAAGAGAACAACAAGAATCTTTGTATTAGATATAGAGGTATGTTAATAACGAGGGGACTTATCATTTGCGATCGCACAAAAGTGCAGCAGACCTTTTCGTAAAGATACCACAACCAACGGCTCCATGCCCTTCACACGCGCATCACATCCCGCCCACTCCACGAATTTGAAATCCATATTCCATTCCTTAAATACCCCTCCTCTTCATCTCCATGAGTTCAAATCTCCTCCACTTCCGCAAAAGCGGTTGCGTCTTTCCTAAGAAGAAGTCAAGCTTCGAGCCTTCCTTCTGTTGCCACCAAATGGGACTTTGCCTTAGCAAGAAGAAGGCGGTCTCGCCGCCAAGGAGTACTCCCACTTCCTGTAGCGCCCCGAACGACAAGAAAGTAGAGAAGCCATCTCAGAGAGTGGTGGAAGAAACCGCTGAGAAGAAGCAGGTGTTTGTCGTCGCCCACAACGCCAAGAAGAGCGCGGCCGAAGACGACAAGGAGAAGAAGCGTGGCGAGACCCCGACGAAGAAGGCCGGCAAAGAGGTCGAGACTAATGGCGCTGGCGGGGTCGTGGTGGTGCCTGCGGTGGAGGAATTCAGGCCGGTTGCTGCCGTTAGGACCTCGAGCTGTACCAAGGAGGAAGTGGACGCCATACTGATCCAGTGCGGCCGCCTCAGCCGCAGCTCGTCGGGGAAGGCCTCCGACGAGACGGGGATTGGGCACAGGAAGTACTCGGGTTCGAAACGCAGCTATGATTTTGACAATGAGAAGAAGGGGGATGAGGAGGAAGGGGAGTGGGGGGAGAAGCCGGCGTCGAGGCCTTCCCCTCGCCGGAGAACGCCCAGCCGGGAGCGGTCGGGGAGCAGGGAGCGAGGAAGCGGTGGCGGAGGACGGAGGGTGAGCCGATCTCCCGGGAGGCGTTCCGAAGTGCCGGCTTCGTCGGGCACGCCCAACGATAGGTCGAAGCCGCCAGCAAAGATGGTGGCTGTTCCGGCACGTGAGAAGGGGAGGGGAGCCTCCCCTGCTGCCACTAACAAGAGAGGTGGCGAGGCCGGAGCCTTGAGGAGCGCTTCACCTCGGTCGCGGTCGCCGGCGAATACTACTCTGATATCTAATGAGAATGCTGCCTATCATGTTCCGCCTCCGAACCAGCCGCAATCCCTCAGCCGGAGCTCGTCGAGGAAGGCCGAGCAATCGCCGTTTCGCAGGAATCCGATGGCAGAAATTGACGAGAACGCCCTCAGAGCAAATCAACATGCGAGCATTGATAACAAGATTCAGAAGACCAAAGAAGGCGAGGAAAGAATTCGGAAGCTTAGCCAATCGCACACGCAGGTGAGCAAGAATCATGTGTTGCCCACATTTTCTCCCTTCATTTTCGCAAGTATCGTTCGTAGATTGTGATTTCGACTTAATTCATCACAGAAAACAAGCGAAAACAGTGTTCGAGCAAGCAAATCTTCTTCGCAAAGAAATGGAGCAGCAGCCGAGTTCACAAGCGCAACAAGAAGCGACGTTGTGCAGGTGATGAGCTGTAGAGCGAAAGAGCAAGAGATGGAAGCTGCAGTCGCGGAAGAAGCCATAGCAAAAGCGTCATCCAAGGTTACAGACTCGCCGAATCTTGGGGTTGAAAGCCACAACCTGAAGACCATTTCAGGAACTAGATCCTCCAGAGACCTCGACCACGCTTCTGAGCTGAACCAGGAAGCCTTTCTCAATCCCAATTCCTATGCTTCTTCCCTTCTTGAAGACATCCATAATTACCAGCAGCAGCATCCGAAAGCATCCTTCTCCCTCCCAGCTTGTGTGTCCAAGGCGTGCTCCATCCTCGAAGCAGTGGCTGATCTCAACTCCACTTCATCGGAGAACAATGGCTCGCTCAATGGACGGCACCAAAGGAGAGGTTCAGCATCGAAAGTGCCGTTTGTGGAATCGGAGATTGTGGTGAAGGATGATCTCTTGGAACCGAGCCTCCACAAGTATGTTACAGTGAGGGACATGAGGAGGAGCGATGTAGAGCCTCAAGAATCCGCGGGGAGCAACAGCTTCATGGGACAGCCATGGTCTTCGGGGTGGGAGCCCAATTCGGTCGATTCCACGGATCGCTACCAGAATTCAAGATCGATTGATGGTGAGGAGGTGGAGGAGGAAGAAGCCAACCAGAGCCCGGTGAGCCATGGGAGTCGGTGCCACCAGCAGCCAGTTCCCGAGGTTCTACGAGAACCTGAAACCCGAGGAAGAAGATCGAGGGGTGTCTCCGGTAACAGCAGCAACCATCGGTCTCCTGCGAAGTCGAGCAAGAACAGTAAGAGAGAACTTCATCATCGTGTCCAGCTTCACCGAACTGGTAGTGGTGACAGTGGTGGTGGTAAGCCTGGCAGTAACCGAGCCCACTCTCTTCCATCAGCTGCTTCGAGCTCGTAGTGGCTGCACCAATGCGCCTTGGTTCTACAATCTTTTGGTGCCATGGCAAGGGAGAATTTGCATTGATGATGTAATTTCTCTTCTCCTTTCCACACAATCTCAGATGCTGTGATGGAAATGGTTGTGGCAATCTATGCTTGTAGTTGGCATTCAAATCTTGTTTGGTTCTAGGTAGAATTCCCTTCTTCTTATGCTGTAACAGTAGTTTTTGTATGTTACAAGCTTGCTCATGTTGCTGCAGCAAAAAGTGAAAAAAGCTCACTTTCTTCTTTAGCAGATACATCAAAGAACTGGCACAAGGGTAAAGCAAAGGAGGAGGGAAAAAACATCATGTAAGAGGTGTCAAACATCACATCTCATTTAAATCTTCCTAACGCAAACCAATTAGATCCTAGAGTGGGAAACCAAACTTGGTACTCATTGACAGTCACATCCAGTATTTGTTGGTCAAATCTCCTGTTTACACATTGTTCTCCACTTTCTCAATAACCTTTGATAAGGAACAATTTAAGATGGTTCCAAGGTTTGGACCATTCATCCTCCAAAGTTGTCATTGAGCACCAGCAGCAAAAAAACTAGATTGCCCTTCAGAGGTATTAGTTGGAGTAAATGTCCTCACTTTGCAGAACTTCTGCTAATATTCTCTTGGTTAGAACGCTAACATAAACTTTGGCCAATAAAGATATATCTGCTCTGAGGGGTCCTAGGTTTTGATGTTTTTACTGAGGCCAACACTCTGCAGGTGATCTGAGAAGGGTCGACCACTTTTTATCGATGCTATAAGCTGGCAGATTGCTTTCTCTTTCAAACCATTTGATGAGATTGCAATTGCACACCTCTCTTATAAACCAAAGGATTGACCACAAAGAAGATCACGACCTGCATTTGGATGTTCTTCAAATCAATTTGGTTGGCTTCTATTCAAAAGCCTTTTCTGATTAGTCTTCAGGAGCTTCCGCAACATTCTGCTGCGAGTTTTCGTGTTCGTTTTTGTTTGCACCGTTCTCTGCAAATCTATCTTGTTTGCCTTGCTGTTTCGATCTATGAGGAGTTATGATCTACATATGTTTCATACTTTGCTCAGCGAAGGCTATTAATGTATGCACTAAGATGGACATTGCAACCGAGACATTTGCACCCCGAGAACATCACCAGCTTGCTAATGGAAGGCGTATTACTTAGAACTGTCATAGAAATCATGCTTCAAGGAACATAATGACGTTTGTCTCACACTATTACTCCATAGAGAAAGGTTGCTCATGCTGTCGTTGTCATGGAGAAGATCGGACAAGGTGTAATTGCTAAGTTTTAATTGTAATGCATTTCATCATGAACAAACAATTTGAATTCTACAAGGAAAACAAATAATACTGTTTTAATTGTGTTTTGCCATTAATCAATCACAATGGTGTAGTCTTCACTGAATCGAAAAATATAGCAAGCTTGTTCGTGAAATATGTGAAAGAAACGGGCTTCTGCATCTGTGCTCCAACTCCCAAGTCTTCCATGGCAACGAGCACAATCTTCTACAGCGGTGTCAGAATGTACATCTTGCAAGCATGAGAGTCCACCGTAGCGGTGATTTCCCCTTGGAGATGGCCAATATCCGCATGCTGAACAATGAATCAAGACTGACAGTGTCAAGAACATGAAGCTTATAATGGGACAGCAAGAATTTTCAGGAACATTTGGAAGATGTCATTTGGATCATAGGACAATAACATATATCCGATACTTACTGCCCAAAGATCACGAGCGTTAACAATAGTCGATGGTGACACAATACCGATGTCAGGCCATTTGGCTGTGATCGTTGCCCTTGAGCTTCCTCGGTTCCACAGGACGACGGCCACCCTCCCGCCGCTGAGTATAGCTGCCCAAGCCTACACGAGCAGACAACAATTGCAACGTAAAGAAAGAATCACATCAATTCTCAAGATCTTATCTCCGAGATATATTCTCATCTTCCATTATATGCAGTCTAAATCAGAAGAGTTCTTCTTAGGATATGGATAACTACTCTTCCAGAATTTTATCTTTAGGATACAGAAAACAAAAGATATAAAGTAGTAATTTGTCGATGTAGTCGACATTGTCGCAGATGCATTAGACTTATGAAGCTCCGTGTAAAAGGATTGCGGCATAAAGAAAGGAGCAAACCTCTGTATTATTGGCTCCCAAAACTAGCTTCCTCCCTTGATATCCAAGTGAGTCTGTTGGCAGAGACCAATCAGAATGAGAACTCCTTTACATGGTCCTACTCTACTGATTCCTGTGAAGCCAATTTGAAATGGCAAATGGAATAGCATTCATTAAGCTCTTACCTTGATTAACAGCAATGACTTCTTGGTTACTCAGTATATCGTATGCTTCTTTGGTAATTGATCTTACATCACATCCAATCAACAAGGGAGCCTGAAAGATTGCAGATCAGTAATGCAGCAGAAGGATATGATGGAGGCAAATGTTTCTCATATCAAGAGTAAATACCTTGGCCAATGCCCATATACCAAAATGCGATCGATACTCCTCCGTTGTCATCCCGCCATTTCCTACTTCAAGCATGTCCGGATCTAACATCATTCAGACAAATATGAGAAGATGCTTTTGGTCATTGCTCACAACAAGACTGTAACCATAAGTATCAATGTCAAGGTGAAAGTACCATTCCAGCTACCAGGTTTTGCATAAGATGCCCATCTATCGTTCTGATCGGCAAGCGATATCATCCTAATAGCACGTAAAATATCAGTTTCTGAGCGAGATTAGAGAAATCTAATGTAGCTTCTGTAAAAAACAACTCGATCAGGTAATCTCTTCAACCTGTCCCATGTGTCGAAAATGTCTTCTGTCGTTCTCCAACTGTGTCCTACAGTGCTTGCCCAAGTTGCTGGCTTATCAACACCCCTGTGATGTAGTTTTTTGCAGAGAGACAAGTCAAATTTCTCTGTTAATTTCCATCTGATGCACTGTTTGATCCAAATTCGCTAGAATAATCAGCTTAGTGCAAGCAAACTCAAATCCATGAGACAAGAGGTACAGTTGTTAATATGATGCACCATAAGGAATGTTACTGCTAATTTGCCTGGCAAATTTTGTGTGCAGGTTGATGTGAATATGAAACTAATCAGAAATACTTTGATGCTTTAGCTGTGAAGTCAAATGTGATCCCATCCACTCATTCGTATCCTAGCTAAAGATTAATCTATAAATATAAAAAATCATGTTGAATTCTGCTCTTATGAACTACTGGGGCAATCAAACCTACCATTCACATAGAGAGAAGAAAATAGGCCTTCCACAATTCTTTAGAGCTCTGCTCATCTTGGTGTACCTATGTTGCGACAGAGCAATTCAGATGTCAGTTCATAAGTTCGATCACCTGCTGGAATCTGATCATTGGATATAGAAGCCAACTTCTTTTTAGACATCGACTATATAGCTACCTTTCAATTGGTTTGATACCCTGGTTGTTGCAGTTGTCATACTTCAAATAATCGATCCCCTGAAATCGAAGCCATGAGAATGCAGAGATACCAAACAGCTGAAACATCAGAATAGGTAGTTGAAACCATTGCATACCCAGGCGGCAAAGGTCTTTGCATCCTGTTCTTCATATCCCAAGGAGCCGGGCATCGTCTTGCTGCATGTCTGCGTCCTGAGATTTCTCACCATTAGGCTACATCTATGTTTGCTTGGAACAATAAAGCTCCAAAGGAACTACTGGTAGATTCATCTGAATGTAACCCTTTGTTGCATTGTAAAATTTATCATGCTACATAGTTTTATAGGGCTATCCTATAACGCATTTAATGATATCTCAAATGCCTACTCATTGACTAGGCGCTGCATCACAGAAAAGTACATGATTTAAGCTTTGGCTGATGTCATAAAATTAATACCCTGCATCACTGTAGATTCCAAGTTTAAGCCCTTTTCCATGCACGTAATCTGCAAGCGCCTTAATGCCAGAGGGGAATGTCGACTTCTTTGGCACTAAATTTCCCTGATAAAGCTCAAATGCGTTGGCATCATGGATTAGAACAGGAATTTGTGTTAGAAATACAGAAATTGAGTTCATGAGTGTCCATGACGCAGGAGAAAGGGTATGAGATGGGACATAATTCTCACCTGAGAGTCCCTATTGAGTTCTGCCCAGCAGTCATCTGAGAATGATCCAGAAACCACCACCACGACATCAGGAAAACGAGTCAGTAAATTAAACCATTTAACCACTGAATCAGTCAATCAAAACGAGAAGGTTAGATAAAGATAGAGGAGAAGACGACCTATGTTGACATATCGATAACCCAGATTGGCAAGTCCAGTATTCACCAGTGCATCAGCTGCAGAAGCCAGCAAAACATTTCATAGTCAAGAAAACTTGTTTTAGCATCCGTTTTCATGATTTGTTTGATAGACTGCAACACAAGTTGGTCATCTTCATTTTGACAGTAACTTCTGGTGGGTTGTAAAAGGGAAGAAGACGAAGGCTTTTGGTCTAATATGGTGGTCTAATAATCCTCAGGTCAACGACGGTATTGCTGTCCCTTCACGTGTTGACTCGACTAAATATTTCCCGAACAGCACACCGACGTTGTTGCACATGACTTTGCATCATATCAAGGATTAGGTCGGGTGGGTACAGCAACATGAACATAACCTAAAACACGAAGAGAAGAAGAGAGACGAGTGGTACCAGTTTCTCTGATGGTCTGCTCGTTGATGTTGCACTGGAAATGGTTCCAGCTGTTCCACCTGATCCAGTTTTTTCAGATCAGTATCGGTATCAAATATATGCATATAGTCAATTTGTTGCTTCAAAGATAGAGCAAAAATGATTCACGTGAAAGTGTAAAGAACAAACGACAATGTTCCACAGAAGAAAGAGGATGTTTTTTTTTTATCTTTTGAGGAATAATATTCATAAAAGAAGAACATGAACGTTCCTACAACAAAAACTCCCACGTCAATAGATAACATGGTTTGCCTATGAAGAACTGTTGCAGGAGAAGATAATTACCCCATGGGAGGAGTCAGGCCGAGGCCATCGTCCAACACGCTTCTCCTCTCCACCGCCGATGCCCCACCTTTCGTGACTCTGCCTTCCGTTACGATCATAGGAAGCAAGACGAAGAGTAGGAGAGTTGTCATCGTTGCCTCACCTCCAGCTCGAGCCATCCTGATATCCAAACCAAAGTCACCATACACCGATATTTATACGGCATCAATGTATAGAGAGAGGAGTGGGGGAAGAGAGAAAGGTGCAGTTCCTCGATGACCTGTTCCACCAATGAAAAGCGACGGATAGCGTGGGACCCGCCAGGCGGCAGCGACCGTAGTCAAGGTGGGTGACGTACTCGGCGTCGCGTTAAGGCGTACACCTAATTATCTCAAACCTGCTCCCCGAATTGTATGCAATGTATGTTACGGAAGTATCCAGATTGGTGGGAAGGGAAAGAATGTATTCGTTAAGATAAACAGTGATATGCTGTGATAAATGCATCATCACAGTGCAATCGAATACGATTAATTATCGTCGCCACCATCATTTGGTCATCATAATTCCCAACGTTGTTCTCGTCATCGTCATCATTAATTTTCCATAACAATTATCGCTATCACCACGCTTATATTTTTAGTGTTATTACTATAGTTATCATAATCATTACTATAATTACTATCACTATTTCCACCACAATCATCGATATTTCGAATGTCATTGCCGTTATTTTTATTGTAATCATCATCGTCATCATTATTAACAGCTTTCGTTTCTACCGTAATACTATGACTATATTTAGTTGGTGGGTGAAAGTAAAAACGATAGAAGGGAAAAAAAAGATCTTTCATGACGTGAATGTGGTTTTAGATTTCCAGGAAGAGATGGAATGGGAAAGAAAAATAAATATGAATATGGCAATGAACAAATTAAGTAAACACCATCATATTAATTACATAAAATTTTAAGCCATATCTGTTGTATATTGTTTCCATAAAATTTGAATCTATATCTGCTATGTTGTTTCTATAAATGATTATAAATTTTAGTATGCATTGAGTTTGCTATAAACAAATTTGGTTGTCAATTCAACCGAATGAAATTGATCCTGACCAAGTCCATTTATCGAGTACTATGACTATAAAATAAATAAAGGCAGTTGAGTATTTGAAGCTTGGACAATTTTTTTATTTTTTAAATAGAGAATGTCCATATCAAGTGTCCCTCTCATTTTTAATTCGAGGATAGAAGATGTATATATTATGGGGACCTTGCTTATTATTATTATTATTATTATTATTATTATTATTATTATTATTATTTTTGCCCAATTTGAATGCTTAGCATACAAATAAGATACGTTAACTCTTTTATCATTGATCGGCATATTACATGTAAACATGATGACTTGGGATGTGCTTCAATTATTATTATTTTTTATTCTAGATCGATGCATCATATATAAATAAAATTTTTTGAGTTACATCGAAGATTTCATACAAAAATAAGATGTTTTGAGATGTATCATATGTAATAAATACATTTTTATCCTAGATAACACAACACATACAGATGAGATGCTTTGAAATTCATTAAACGATTCATATGTTTTATTGTTACAAACGAACACATTATACATAAATGAGACATCTGGGGATCTGTCAGATATTTTTTTTAAAATTTTTTTTTAACCTAAGTGGATGTACTTCACGTGTTAAAGTAGATTTAGTTATTTGATGTGTTAAGAATTTAGAGCCAACCTAGGTCCAATGTCAATCCTTGTTGTAAGTCTCAATATTGGATGTGAATGGATTCAATCTTAGATTTCTTGTAAAACAACATGAAATTAGTGAACCATTTGATCAATGTGTTAAGTTGCCAAAAAAATCCAAGTCGATGTAGTGTCAATAATTATGAGGCATTTTAATCACCCATTTGATAGACACCCTATCATTTACCCTATTGTCTCATCACACATAGAGGGTGCCAAAGCGTAATGTAATAATAATTTAATGATTCAACTATGTTAAGTCTTGAGAGGTTCGGCTATGTATATTTATGGTCATGCCAAGAGATCAAGAATGCTGCATGGTCAAATTTGATTGCTTTTAGAGATAATAGATGCTTCATGGCGGATATAATTAAGAGTTAACAAATATTTCACAGTTGGACTTGGTTGTGTTAGGAGATAATAGATAATAGACAATTAAAAGATAATTAAAATTTAATGATAAGATTTTATTATATTAGGAGATAATATACATTTCATAGATAAATTCTATTTTGTGATAAGATAGCATACGCTTTATAATTAAATTCAACTATGTTAAAAGATAATGAATACTTTATAATTGAAATAGATTGTATTAGGATAAAATAGATACTTCATACCAAATTAAGAAGCATTAAAAGATATTTTACGATCAAATTTATCTATGATCATAAAAAATACTTTATGGTCAAATTCATTTATGTGAATAATAATAGATATCCTAGTCATATGTGCCATGCAAGTCAATCACACGAGTGATGACACTTATGACTTAATATGCACTTTATCTCTTTGCTTATTATTAGGCGTTTTATATCTTTATCTTGCGTGTTGCATATACTGTGATGTCCTTGGATCTGTGCAATGGGAATCGGATCATAATGAGATTACGATAACGAGACCGATTCACCTTTAAACACAGACCATAAATTATCTTAATCATAGGTTACTCGAGAAGGACATCGAGATAACCGGATAGACTAGTGTGTTGTATACCCATTCATATGATGGAGGTAGCTGGTCTCATAGCTACTCGTGTGGGGACACTAAGGTTATAGTGCAGGTGCTCATTAGAGAATGAGTTCACTGATTAATCCGCCTACGAAATACTGGATGGTTATTGATACCTCACGTCAGACAGCGATTCCGTAGTCCCAGTAGTGTATATGGTCCTTAGACTTGAGACACCAAAGATATCCTGTATGAGTACTCTACTATTTGATACCGGACTTATAGATTTAGAAAGTTCCAGATCTAGTACAACCGGTCATTGGGAGTGGTAGCCAACCTTACGAGGGCTATTGAGTGTCAATAGAGGATCATCCGCTCTCGGTATCATGAGAGGAATATCCCATGTGTTCTTACTCGAACAAATCCTTGGCCAAGGTTATTCGGATTGAGAGAGAAAGAGTTCTCCGGGAGAATCCGATAAGAGCAAGACTCGATGAGAGACCGTATGGGCCTGACAGCACCATATCCGGTATAGGGTCTCTGGGATATTAGATGGATGAAGGACTATAGATACATGGTAACTGAGGACAGATAGGTCCAAATGATTGGATTCCCTTGTATCGTCTGGGGGCCGCGGCGTAGTGGCCTAGTACGTCCGCAATCAATGAGTTAGGTGAATTATTATAGAGATAATAATTCACTAAGTCAGAAGGAGTTCTGACAAGTATGACTCACGGCCAACTCGATATTGGGCCTAAAGAGTCACACACATATTGTAGGTGTTGCAACGAGTAGAGGTTCGGATATGAGATATTCACTGAACCCCTTATCTTATTGGATATCCATTAAGCCCCTGAATTATTGGATCCTGAGATGAGATCCAATAATTGCTAATAAGATATTATTGGGTAGAGACCCACTAATCCAAGAGGCTTGGGTAATTGGATGGAGATCCAATACCTAATAGGGCAAAAGATCCATTAAGGTTTTCAGGAGGCCTCTATAAATAGGAGGGAACCAAAGCTCTATAAGCTGAGGGTTTCTTTTGGTAGCCACCTCCTGTTCTCCTCTCTCCAGATAGAGAGGTGCATCGTTGTAATCCCTACCGTGTGGATACCGCTAGAGAGGAGAACGCTTGACCTCCTTTATCCTCTCCCACAGATCTGTAGGAATTCAGGGATATACGATCTCCCTAGGTATCTTCTTTTATACGTGCAGTTTTACGGATTTATTTTTGACATACCGATCTTTGCACGACGACGAAAACTTTCTACGAAAAATTTGGGGTTTTGTTTTCTATTCTTCCGCTACGCATGAGATGTCGCTCCTTTTATGAATTTCCCAACAAGATGCTTCATAACCAAGTTCATTTACATCTAGAGATAACAAAGAGTTAATTAATCGATTCAACCACATTAAGAGATAATAGGTGCTATAGTTACTAGTATTTTATAAGCTAATCACGTGAGTGATAACACATGTGATACACGATATAGTCTTTATTATTATTATTATTATTATTATTATTATTATAGTATTTTCTCATTTTATATTACTTGATTGATATATTATGATGTCCATAGATCTATGCAATAAGAATTTGATCATGATGAAATCATAATAAAGAGACCAATTCGCTTGTAAACATAGATCCTAAATATTCCCAATCATAAGTTACTCGAGAGAGACATCAAGATAACCGAAGAGACTAATGTACTATACACCCATCCATATAATGGAGGTAGCTGGTCTCATAGCTACTTATGTGGGAATACTAGGGATATAGTGCAAGTGCTCATTAGAGAATAAATTCACTTAATGATCTGCTTATGGAATACTGGATGGTTAATAATACCTCATCGTCATACTGTGGTTTCATGATCTTTAGACTTGAGATACCAATGATACCATATATGAGTACTCCACTCTTTGATACCAGACTTATAGGTTTGAAAGTTTCAGATATAGTATAATCGATCATCGAGAGTGATAGCCAACCTTATGAGAACAATTGAGTGTCAATAGGAAATCATCTGCTCTCGGTATTATAAGAGGAATATCCTATATATTCTTGTTAAGATAAATCTCTAGTCATGATAATTCAGAATAAGAGAAAAAGGAGTTCTTTGGGAGAATTTGATTAGAGCGAGGTTGAGTAGATTTTGTATGGGCTTAATAACATCATGTTCGGTATATGATCTCTAGGATATTAAATGGATAAAGGACTATAGATATACGATAACTGAAAGTAGACAAGTCCAATGGATTAGATCCCCCAGACTATCTAGGGACTATGACGTAGTGACTTAATACGTCTATAGTTGATGAGTTGAGTGAATTATTATGAGATAATAATTCACTGAGTCAGAAGGAGTTTTGATAGGTGCAATTCATGGCCAGCTTGGTACTGGGCCTTGAAGGTCACACATATGGTGGATAATATGACGAATAGAGAATTGGATATGTGATATCTAATAAGTCTTTATCTTATTAGATCTGTTAGGTGAGACTTAATAAAAAGCTTAATATGGATAATTAGATAGAGATTCAAATTTTATTAAGCTAGAAATAATTGTATGAAGATTTAATATTTAATATGCCAAGGTAATTGGATAAAGATCTAGTACCCAATATGATAGAATCCATTAGGGTTAGCAATAAGAGCTCTCAGGGATATGAGATTAAAAAGGTTATAAGGTTAGACCCTTTAGCAGTAAGAAGGACTGCCCCTGTTACATTAGTGATTGTGCGCGAAAGCGAAGAAAGAACATGTTAAGAGAGAAGATGTATTACTGCTTCATTCGTTGTGTGGATCACTCACTGCTAGAGAGGAGAACATGAGATCTCATTCATCCACAAACTATGATCTGTAGATCAAAGATATATGGGTTCTTTTATGTGAGATCATCTCAGAATCTTAAGTAATTTTTTAGATTCATGAGTTTTGCTCCTAATCGTCGCATGATATTCATATATCATTCTTTTAGGAAATCAATTTTTATTTTATTTTTTTCCACTGCACATGTGATGCCTCCTTATTGTTTCCTAACAATAGGTGCTTTATGATCGGATTTAACTATGTTAAAAGATAATAAATACTTCATGGATATACTTACTAGTATTAGGAGATTTGAATACTACTAGATTCAATGTAAAGAGAAAATAGATGCTTCATGGCTACATTTACTAGTGTTAAAAGATTATTGATCCTTTACACTTTCTCCTTTATGACTAGAAAACTCTATAGATGATGAGATGAATTAAGGAAAAGTATTTAAAAACACAATATTGAAGGTACTCTAATCACTTCAAGTGGTACGATTACTAAACAACCAAAACAATATAGCCTAAACCGTTTGAAATATGTCAGGTGATACTACCATAAGTCAAGGTAGTATTATCATTAGGTTGCATGATACCACTGCTTGGACCAAGTTTTCAAGCCTAGCAAGGGCTTAAAGTAGCCCAAAAACTACCCCAAGCAATCTAACATGCATAAAGGCCTATTTTGAGCTTATCTTGCAACTTTATTCTAATTCTATTAAGCATTTATACAGGCCTAATAATTCAACTAATACTAAATATGTCAACCACCCTTCTAGTACATCATAAAATTTTTTGACATATAATTGATTCTTCTAACATATCATCTAATCATATTGTACTTTATCTTATCTTTCAACACATTATCCAATCTTTTAGTATATTAATTTTACTATAATATTTGATCTTTTAATACGGTATTCAATCCTATAACATAATACGTAACATTCGACATGAAATCTAATCTTTAACTCATTGACCAATTTTTTGACTTAATATCTAGTTTTTTTATACGATAATATTTACGCATAATGTCTAATTCTCCAATTAAAAGTTTGACCCTTCAAGGGCCTAAATCCATAGTTAAAGTATTTCTTATACCACTTAGCATAATATTAGTTCCTCAAATTTATCAATTAATTTTATTATCAAAATCTAATACTCAAAAACTTTATAGTTGGATGCTTCATGGTATGATTTAAATATCTGGAGATAATGAAATCTTAACCAGATTTGACGGCATTAGAAAGTATTAAACTCTTTATGACCAAATCCGAAGAGGAGGTGAAAAGCCTTGACATCAACTATAATAACACCCTTATCGTCTCTATCAAAATGATCAATTCCATAGTGAAAAGGGCCATGATCAATGAGATAGCTTTATCAACATACATTACTATGACACATTTTACAAACTAAGGTTGACTACTAATAATCCTACCCAAACATCTTAGTTTTTGATATGGTTCATTAGTGATTGCTTTCGTCCCCTTAGCATCATCAACTTGCATGTTAGGTTTAGCTCAACAAAATTCATGGTGGTCAATATTTCGTTAACATATGATGTCATCATTGGTTGACATATATACTAAGTAGCAACTTATCACATATTGATAAAATTTTCAATAAGATCACAGGAATTAAAGAGTGATCTAAAGAAGTCCTGTAAATGTTACTTAGTAATAGTTTTTCTTTCGAAAAAGATGTCATACCTAATAGATCCTCGAGATGCTATTAAGCCTTCCTCTCCCTTCAACCTGATCTTATCTCTTATTGAAGTGCCCTTCAACTAGACCATCAAAATCGGTGTAGCATTACTTAAAGCAAGAAGTGTAGAACTCATCAACTTTCTAAAGGTAAATGTCAAAGTCTTTACTTGATTCCCGAAGGATATTCTAGGATCAACTCAACATAGCTCGGTACCTCCTTATCTTGCTCAATGTTTGACCCATGAAGGGCCTCAAAAGTTCACCCATGATCGCTAATAGACCATTAATATCGAACAACATGTTGAAAGAGTGAACAATATATTGAAAGCCTTAAAGATGTGTCGAATGAGTAGTTGATGAGTCAAGACTTTGATTGAGGTCATTTTAGATTGATATTAGGCTAAAATAGCACCCACTTATCATAAAAGTTATCAAACCTAAAGCAGAATCGAATTTAGGTTGTCAGAAAGCTAAACCAGTGGTCTAAACTAGGCATAAGTGATGGTACCATTAGGTTTAGGCAGTGGTACCACCTGAATTAATTGATAAGCACAAATAATTTTTTTATCAATTTTTTCGATAGTAATACCACTTAGGGTGATGGTAGTACCATCCAAAATTTAAATTTTATGATTATAGGATTGTTAGAGTCCAAATTTATGACTCGTCAAAAGTTATGATAGTAATATCGCCTAGTGTCAACGATAAAATCATCATATCATGGATAAATATATAAATTTGATGTTCAATGTAATATTTATTTATATTCATGTCTTTCAATTTTATTCATGCTTTACAGACATATAGAGGGCTTATAGTAATTTTAGTAGCATCATTTTCATTGTCTTTTGTAACCATTTCAGTCTTGTAAACATAGGTTGTCTACAATCATCACATAGAGATTAAACTACATAAAGATAGTCATTTCAAACAATCATTTTAGGGGTTTTCTAGCTCCACAGAGTAGTGCAATGTGTAAGCTAGCATAGTACCTAGAAGCTACTCAGGTGTCACATGATTGGATTAGCCTTTGAGATAATGTCTAGGGTTGGTTCACTGTCTTATTCTACAGTAGTATTATATGGGCACTTATAAGGACTTTTGGTCATGGCGGACTACCATGACCCTTTGTCGTGCAACCATTTAGAGTTTATGAAGTCTATATTTATAATTTATATTACCTATCAAATGTTTGCAATATAGATAGAGAAATCTTATTAAGACATCATCATCAATTAGTTATCATAATTAAAAAGGGATAGATTGTTGAATCCTAGATTCTGATTATAAAATTAATTAATAAATTTAATGAACTAATTTGCTTTTGAGATTAGTGATACAAGAAATACTTTGATCACAGACTTGAATCACCAAGTGGTCAAATATCGGATGAGAGAGTCCGATGTTCTGTTGAAAGATTATTATGCCAAAATTAGATGTTGAGCTAGAGTATTAATCGACGTGCTGAAGATTAGATTTTGTGCTATAGGTTTGGGCATCATGCCAAAAGATCATGCATTATGTTAGAAGATCGAATATCATGAGAAACTCGATATGTCGATGAAATAGTAATATGCCAAAGGATATGGTGATATGTTGGAGGTTCAGACGAAATGTCGAAAGATTAAATGACATGTCGGAAGAGTGAACAATATGGCAAAAACTTCAAAGATGTATCGATAAGTCAAGATTTTGATCGACATTATTTTAGATCGATATTAGGTTAAAATAGGACTCACTTATCATAATAGGACTCACTTATCATAAAAGCTTTTAGACTCGAAGAATTTGGTAGCCTTTTAGACTCGAAGAATTGAGCCTATCAAAGAGATGATACCGCTAAGCGCAGGCTATAAGTAGTGTATTATTAATCTTTTCAATAATAATGTCATCTAGGACGATGATAATACTATTTATAATTTAAATTTTACTTAGATTTATGATTATGATTACAGTATCATCCAATATTAGTGATGGTCGAACAAATCAAAACGTGTTGCTTGTATGATTACGCCGTCACCAACCTCCACCCTAACAATATCTATCATAACAATATGTCATAAAAGGAGAAAACAAAAGATATAATACTCATCTTACGTTGTGATTTCTGCATGTAGACTCTGTTCCAATCCTGTAGAGATTTACTCTGGATTATCTGATCCGAGAAGAAATTCCACCTCATGCGGCTGGTTGTAGAATCATTTCATCTAATTGACAGGTCGGAAGTGTATGTATGTATGAGATCATAAACCGACCTGTTTGGCTCTTGCGTTCATATCTGCGCCGTGAGTTGCCATCCGAGATCATTGTCTGGAACCAGGAGCAACACCCACGAGGACTTCAAATCACCGTTCTACGACTAGGCATTCAAATTTCCAGCCAACATTTACATACATAGATTAAAGACACTACAACTTTTATTTAATTATAAACCATTCAAAGAGTTCGGCACTTGATTACAATACTGACTACAGAGCGAACACTCACAACAAAGAAGGTGAGAGGAGAAGAAACAGGTAGGGCTAGAGAAGTTAGTAGTCCTCGGGAGCCAAGGGCTGGTGAGTGCGCGGAGTCTCAGCCGGGATCACAAGGAACTCATAGACAAGCCCTGCAAGAGCCGCTCCTACCAAGGGGCCAACCCAGTACACCCAGTGGCTCTTCCACCTCCAGCCGACGACTGCCGGTCCGAAGGCCCGCGCGGGGTTCATTGCGGCGCCGTCGAATGGCCCGCCGGCAAGGATGTTGGCGCCAAGGATGAAGCCGATGGCGAGAGGCGCGATGGTGCCCAGATGGCCTCTCCTGGGATCGATCGCCGTCGCGTACACGGTGTAGACGAGCCCGAACGTCATTACGATCTCCAGCAGGACTGCGTGCCCCTCGCTGACGCCCGACGCCACCCCGAATCCCAGCGGCCTCTGCATGTCGAAAAAACATACAACGAACAACCTCACCATAAACAAACAAATGACATGTTACAGTAGATTGCAAGCGTTCCTTACCATGCCACCGGTTGCCAGCCTGAGGAGGAGAGCGGCGACGACAGCGCCGAGTAGCTGAGCCACCCAGTAGAAGATCGCCCGTATGAGAGAGATCCGGCCGCCGACAAGGGCGCCGAGTGTCACAGCAGGGTTGACATGGCCGCCGGAGATGTTGAAGGCGACGGAGACCGCGACAGATAAAGCCAGAGCGTGGGCTATGGCCACCACCACAAGCCCTCCGGCGGTGGAGGTGTCCTTGTAGAGCTTTCCTGCGACCAATTAGCCTCAACCCTTGGTAACGACACGCACGCACGTGCGTACAACGCATGTGATCTACTTACCGAGGGAGAGAACGGAGCCTTCGGCGGCGAAGACAAAGAGAGCCGTGGCGATGAACTCCGAGAGTGCCGCACGCATGGTGTCCGGGTCGACGGCATCTTCTGCGCGACCGAAGGCGAACCTGCGAGGCGGCATGGCTGCAGCTCAATCTAACTCTCAATCAGCCCTTCCCCTTTCTTCCCGGTACCGAGAGACGGTCTGAATGGGGAATTGCTGAGGAGAAAAGGATGAGGTTCGTGCCGAGAAGAGGGGACACGTGGGAAGAAGGTTACTGAGAGGAGTGGCACGTTGAGCGAAGTGTTGAGGTGGCCAAAGCCTGCTCATAGTGCAGTGCAGTCTGGTGTCTTCCTTGTCTTATCTTATATCTTCGAGTCGTGACGCTCGGTGCGTGCTTGCTGCATGCAGGGGAAGAACTCGATGTTCTGGAGATCGGCTTTGCCTTCCCCAAAAATTGGCTTTATGTAACAGTGGTTTATCTATGGATTGAGCAGTGGATACATGACCTTATCCAGTTTGCATTGGTTTCGCAAAGATCATTGCCAATTAGGATGATAAAATCCATCTTCACTCATTTGGGTGAACATAAATGTGTCAGTTACTCTACCAGTGCGTGTCGTCTCTCATGTAGTAAAGGAGAAGCACAGTTGCCATAGGAAGTGGAATGGCCAAGGACTTGCACTTGTCAGCAAAACCATCCATGCACCAAAAGATCAATTCACATCAAGGCCAGTTTGAAACTGTCTTGATTTTGATGTCGTGCATTATGTGTGATCGAGTTGGTATCCCAAGATAATTGCAAAAGGCTTTTTGGAGGCCCAGGCCCATATCGCTTAAAATTTGAATTACCGGGTTGGATGCCCCCGTGTTCCAAAATCCGAAGGGATGCCTCTTTTCGAACGGCTATTTTCCCTTAGATGGTATTTGTCACGTCTATGACTCACGCGAATTCCATACGTGATGAGGTGTCGTGCGAAGATGTTGTAGTATTTGACGTGGGGCCTACTCGTAAAATTTCTCGACCGTAATTTCTACTCGTGAAATTTGCCATAGGTCGTAACATTATATGTTCTCTGCGGTCGCTCCTTTCTCTCGCTGTCGAACAAACCCTACCTCTCCCCTCGAAGTCCTCGCTCTTGTCTCGAGCTCTCCGCTCGATCCGTGGCGAGTTCTCCGGGCCGTCCGAGATCTACAGCTTCTGTTCGTTCTCGACATCAGATCTTGATTCCTGACGCTAGTTTTTCTCCGCATCTTCAGGTTTGGTATAGTCGACCTTAATCTTCTCTTTATACCTTATAGTATTTGGGTATTCCAGGCACCACTAGATTCGTTAGCTCATTTCTAACGTATTTGTATCGCTTTGTGGATGTCACGTGGTTTAAATTTTGGATTATTTGAAGCAATTTTGTTCTGTTATGGTTCAAATGAGTTTGTTCTAACATGAGGGCATGTGGCTGCATCAATAGCTCCACATTTGACTATTCCTGTTACTTTAAATTTTTGCAGAGTTAATTAAAACTTATGGAGGATGAAGGATGCGAGATGAACACTCCTACTAAATTAAGCTCTGGGGTAACACTTCCTGTGATGTCAAACAAGAAAGATTCAGATAGCGAATCTCTTGAAGACATGAAAATTGATGAAAAGCAAGGACTTGGAAGTAGCCTTGCAACTCCAACACCTGAGAAACCTGAGTGGAGCAGCAAAGCAAGAGTAATTTCTTCTCCTTCTAGGAAACAACTTGCTGAAGATTTAAGAAATGAAGGTGATGGTGACCATTCTTCTTTTTTATTCAAATTTGTAAAATTTTGACTTGGTTTTTGATACAAATTCTTTGGTCTCAGAGACAATTGAACAAAATGGTCTTTTGCATGGACAAAAGAAGGAAGATAAATCAGATGAACTTCCAGAGAAGTGTGTTACATGATATTACAACCTTCTTTTATTTTTTTTCTTTTTGCAACCAGTAGTGATCGCATGCCTTTCATAACAGTTACCAGATTTTGGCTGAACTATTTAGTCGATTAGAAACTTCTACAAGGTTGCTTGGGTTGCGTAAGTTGTTGCCAACTTTTCGCAACATTTGCACACAGGTGGAGGTCTTGATGAGGAGGTACTAGAACGTTATGTTAAGCATTTGAAGAAACATTGTTTTAGTCATTCATATGGCTCCTCTTTTGCCAGGAAGATTCTATACAGCCATATTGCACAAATGAAATATATCTTCCCTGAAGCAATTCAGACAGAAAAGATACTTGTACATGACAAGGAGAGCTTATTAGTCATTCCAGATATGAAGATTACTCTACTAAAAGAGGCTGCAGATCATAATTCACATTCCTGCCAATCTGCATCCGTCGCTTTATGCAAAACCTTTCGTGCAAGGCTCTTGGATTTCTTCATTACGCATCCAGAGGTATTCTTCCATGATGCTTTAATCCAGGCCTAGTTGTTATCTGAGCAAATGAGGGTTTCTGAAAGCAATTGTTTATTGTTTTCTATTAAATTCTTTGGTATTTGACTTCTAAATGCTGTAAAGTTCACTTGTTTTTTCTTGCAAAAGGTTGAGAAAATTTCTTGTGGTTTTGTAGTTTTAGATGATATGCTTTATGGAAGAGTTAGTTGAAAGATATTGTATTATATAATAGATCTTTTTATTGCTTATACTTAATTAAAGATGAATATTATAACAGTGAAGCAGGGTTCAAACAGTCAATATTATATGTTAAAATGGATTATGTGTCATACTTGTTGGAGGTGGTACCGTAAAAAGTTCTAACCTATGATATGAAATACAGAATTTAGATTAGACTCACAAGATTGAAGTACCATAGGCTTGGTATAATGTGTTTTGTAATTGAGTTGGTATATGTTCTTAATATGACTTGGATATTTTAGTAGACTTCTTGTACCAATTTGTTGATCATTTTAGAATTTTGATAAAATCGTCTCAGTTCTCACTTCTATGTCTGCAATGCATTTTTATGATGTTAAAATTGAATATATCTTCCTATCTATTTGATCTAGTGGCTCTGCATACAATTCCTGATGAGCCTTTGTATGATCGATGAGTTAATTAACTGTCAGCACTAATTACGGATTTTGTGATGAGGAAAAAAATAATTGCATAGTACACCTGCATGATGACAGGAAATTAGAATAAGTGATGACAATCTTGAAGCACATAAGCCTGAGGATCAGCACATATGTTTCCAGTGCAGCAACACCACTAGTTGGTGGCCTTTTTGTATCCCTTGCAGATTTGATAGTTTGACGACTAGATCGTTTACTTTCTGATTTTTTCTTCACAATTTTCAATTGTCAAGAATGAAAATTTTTTCATCATCATCATTGTTATTGTTATTGTTATTGTTAATTTTCACTTACATGGTTTCTTCAAGAACTTATGTTTTTCCTTGGTTGTCTGGATAATAGGGTACTGATATCCCTGAGGCCAAGCTACCAGAGCCATTCAATCAAAGAAGCCATAGTCTGCCTTTAGAATTATTACCTGAGAATTCTTGCATTGAACCACCAGAAATTTCTGCTGAGCTTGGTTTCTTGTCAAATTCTTCTCTCTTACCATCATCATTTAAAAGACAATTTTCTAAAAAAGGTGTCATATCAGAAACTCATACAACTCAAGTACTTGCTACTCCAGTTTCCTTTAAATCTACTAGCAGTTGTGATGTGGCCAAGGAGGGCAGTAGCCCCCCGAAGTTTGATAGCCTTTCTTCTGGTTTGACCAAAAAGTCATCTGCTGATATGACTTCTAAGTCAGATAGCCCCATGATTTCCCAGTATTTTCAAAGCACACCTGTGAAAGGTGCTTTACAATTAGGCGAGATGACAGACACTCCAGCACAGCAGACACCCAAAAGACCAGTTCCAACCCCTCATGAAAAGTTGACTACCGAAAGTGAAGAGTCAGTTAATGAAGCCAGATTGACTACATCAGCTCGTAGGTCACTTATTTACTCTACAAACATGGAGGAAACTGTCAAAGGTTCAGTTATCAATACATCTGAGGAGTGCATGGTTGCTGAATATTCTTCACATGAAGCTCCATCTACAAGAAGATATCTTTGGGAAGAAGAAACTGGAAAATCCCGTACCCATCTGGTAGACATGGTATGCTTATTGTAGTGATTATGATGTGGCCAATGTGCAGTAATATTTTTCTTGTCTTATGTTCTTGTTCGTGCATCTTTATTAGTAATTGCATATGGCCTGAAATTTTCAGGTTTTGTGTAGCTTGACTCATAACTTATTGCCTCAGTATGTAAAATGTTGTCTCCAAATTAAGTGATAGCGTTGTGTTGAATTTGCATTCCATAGAGGTGCTTACATTTAAGATTCTAAAAACTTGTTTATCATCAAGTTTGAAGATGTTGGTTATATATGTTGCTACTTAAGTGTCACATTTCATTCTTGCATGAAATTTGTTTTCATTGACATCCACATGGAGTGACACTGACCGAAATATGGTAGCAATGACTTAGTAGTCATTGTTTTGAAATATGGTAGCATTTGGTGTCAGTGAGTAGAACAATGAAGAAGCATAGGTGGCTTTATTATGGTTACTTGAAAGCATGAGATAAACCCTTTTTTTATAAGGATAAAACATGAAATTTAAATGTTAAGGATCATTATAACATTGCTTCCAGCATGTTTATTAGCTAAAACAGAGCTTTAATATTTTCCTTTATTGTATTTTCATTCTTTTAATTACGACCGCATTCTTGTTTTGCAAATCAGGCATTCGTGAGCATCAGGTTCAGTCTTTAATCAATCAATGTAGTTTGTTTGATATTACATAATAAATTGACTTCTGTTATATATTTATAGGTACATAATCTAACAGCTGCAAATTCTGAGGATAACAAGTTGGTCCAAATGGGTGATAGGAAGCACAATGAGATGCTAGTTGGTTTGTCAGAAACATTTGATGCAATCTGCTTCATTTCTCGGTCCATCAACTGTTCAATAATCACAAAGGAGGAGCTTTTGCACAAAATACTTTCTAATAACTTGGAAATTGAGGAGACCAGTATGATTTTTTTTGACAACCTATTCTTATATTGGAATCTTTTTTTTTTTTTTTTTTTTCATGCAAGATGGTTAACTATTCTAATGTTTTTGCATGGCAGGAGAAGCAGAGGAGCACTTGAGTTTATTAGAGCGTCTACTTCCAGATTGGATTTCTAAGAAGGCTGCATCTAATGGCCAGCATTTTTATTGGCAAGTTATTTCTAACCAAGTCATTCGAATTATGTTTTCTTGCAAGAATTTCCGTTAGATCTCTGAACAATCTAAACTCAATGTTACCTGAGTTAGAAATCCAGTGAAGCACTTTTCCTTTTATGCACTGCTATTTTTTCTATTCATATTAATTTTGTTAATTTTGCAGTATCGAGCAAACATCAGATCGAGAAGCCTTACGTACTAAGCTACTTGAAGCTTTGTGATATTTTTTTTCTTGTAAGAGGCACTTGATTTAGTCTAATTGCCAATTATTAGTGCACAAAGTTGAAAAGAACACTTATAAGTGTTAAAAGTTTCTGTTTTATGCTCGCTTCTAATCAATCGGTCTTCTTTTTCTCATATGAATGGCAGCCTGTGCCTATTAACAGAAAAAGTTGGATGTCTTTTTTCTGTCTCTTTGATTATTGGAGTGCCATGAAATCTGTTTCATTTTATTTGTCGAGCAATGCAAGTTTGCATGGTACAGCTGCTCACATAATTACTATAAATGTATAAATGTTGGAACAACATCAGATGTTCATCTTAAAATGGAAAAACTAATTTAAGAATATAGGTATTCCTCTTGCGGGACCCCGATCAGTTTTTCTTTTTCAAGCTTTTTTTTCAGGCTCTGAAAAGGTTTCATGGACCACAAACGTGTCCATAAGAACTGGGAACTGCGAGGGCATGAGTGGGATGATGGCCTGATCCTTCTCATCAGCTGACCTTTAATAATAGTTAATATAATGGGAGAGAAAAAGGAGAACAAAGTGAACTGAGGACACTGAGGAAAGGTCGGCGGTAGGCCATGCCAAGTAAATTCTGCATCGACTTTACTGAGGCACAGACACAATGCTTGAGTAAAATGGTTTATGATGATTTATAGCAGTAGAGGAAACACGGGCGAGTGATGATTTACAGCAGCAGAGGAAACAGTGGGCAATTGAAATGGTTTTCAGATGCTCGGAGTACGAGAAGGGACAGCATCTCTGCCTCCGCCACTGTCAATACCCGCATTAAAAAGTGGAATTTAGGGACCCCGAGGCAATGTAGCCCCTAAAAAGTGATCGAATCAAGTACTCTGAGGCTTTCAAAATATTAGTCGATAAGGCTCGACATTCCACTTGCATCTCTAAGACAGAAATGTATAGTTTTAAGCAGGGAGTAGTAGTAATAGCAAGAAGCTACAATGACCAACTCTAGCACTGCAGCTCTCATCTTGCTTTATCCATGTGATGACCAAAACCTCGCCATATTCCATAACACGGCGGACCCAGAATCTTAAACAAAGCAAAAGAGAGATCAAAAGCGAGCATCTCGCCTCTCCTTGTGTGTCCTATATAGCTCTGCAACGTCCACTATACCCTCAGAGTTACCGAACAAGCCTCTTTTTACCTCACCTCTCTTTCCCCCCACCACCCACCCCCCCTCCTGCTCTCTCCTTAGAAAAGGATAGAGTCGGGCGAGACGACTCTTAGCAGTGGGGTGTTGTCTTACGTCCCTCAGAGGTTGAAGAATCTTATTCCATTTGCTGGTCTGTGAGGTGGCGGGGATGGCCGTGGCCGTTGGAGCAGTGGTGGCAACCATGGGGGAGGCTGGGGTGGCGCTGGCAGGAGGAAAGAGGAGGTTTAGAAGCCTCTACTGGCGGCTCAGGGCGGAGATAAGGAGGCAGCTCGGGAAAGCAAGGGAGAGCAAGCAGCGCTTCAGCTTCCACTATGACCCTTTCAGCTATGCCCTCAACTTCGACGACGGCTGCAGCTCCTCCGGCTTCCTGTCCCTGTAGCTTCTGATTTGTCTTTTGTAGCTCTGAGTGATGTATAGGCAAGTGTTGCACTAGTAATGAGTGGTTTGACGGCCTTTTGAAAGCCTGTTTCTGGTTTTCCGTAGCTGGGTTGGGATGAAAGGAAGCGGAGCTTGATGCAGCAAAAGGGTGAAGGAACTCATGGCAGCTCATCAATGTTGATGTTTTGAGCCAGATGTTTCTCTTTGTAGATTTCTCCTTGATTACTGTCTGTTTCTTTTGTTGAATGCTCTTCTAAATTATCAATCAAGTTCTACTCGACTTTTCTTCCCGAACAAACGTAGGAAGTGATCTTACAAAGAAAAAAAAAAGAGTTCATTCTATAAAACAAAACTCGAGAAGGAATTGCGAGTAGCAGTGTCTCTGCTTCTTCTACAGCTGCTGCTGTCTTAGGATCAGGAGAACAGATGAACCATAGAAAGGCCATTATGGCTTCTTTGATTCCACTGTTCTTCCGCTGCTTCTCTGTTCTGAACCCTCACCCTTCAATGCAACTGTATTGAGGCGGGTGGCACGTGCCACAGGCCCACAACTGGTTGATAAAACTCTCTTGATTACAATGATTTGCAGCTTTCTACTTCCACACACGGGGAAGAATATGGTCATTGAGACAAGTCCAAGAATTCCAGCTTCAGTATCTGTTCCAAGCTAAACATGAACTTTACCATGGATCTACTAAGAACTTTTGTGTAGCCTAACCAAGATTTTGTTGGGAAAAAATTTGTTAATGTGAAATAATTCTTTTTCATGTATCAAAATGGGTTCTTCATAAAAAATATCAACTTGATATCATAACCAAATATTAACCAGAATAATATAAATATTAGAACAACTGATCAATCACAAGTGAGATCGAATTTTTTTAACGTGAAAAACCCAATACAGGAAAAACCACGGAACCGTAGTCTATTCTAAACTTCCACTATCATCAATAATGATAACAGGTTTACAATAGATCTTCTCTAAAATAATAAGAGGATCATAATAACATTAAGATCATATATCTTTGCTCAACAATAGTACGTCATCATCGATCTCATCAAAAAAAATTTTAGATTTCACCAAGTAGGTATGACAGAAAAGTACCTTAGAGAGGATAAACCGTAGATCGGCACCATTAGGATTGTAGAGTTTACTGCAAGAATTCTCCACGTCAAATTTGGGTCAAAATTGACGAAGTTTGACCACTGATCGTCAAGCAACAAAATTAATATCCTAGTTTTTCTCTCTCCTCCTGCGCTCTCTTTCCTTTCTCTCACTGTGCCGTCTCACGCTTCATACAAAAAAAACCTTTCTCTGCTCACACCGTTTCATAGCAACTGCACACAAAAACTTTTTTTTTCTTTAATTAACTGATTTGGGTTGGCCCAATTATCTGGTCCAAGCCCACCTATGGGCTGGACCCAATAATTCTCCCTCTCCAGCTCATACGGTGGGCTGTACTAAGCCCGCTCTTCGCCTACAAGCTTCAAGCTTCTCCTTAGGCAAAGACTTTATCAACATGTCTGATCCATTCTCATTGATATGCACCTTTTCCAACTGTAATTCTTTCATCTCAAGCACATCACGATTCCAATGGTATCTTACATTAATATGCTTAGATCTAGAATGATATGTTAACTTCTTGAAGAGGTGAATGACACTCTGACTATCACAGTAAATAGTATATCCTTCCTGTTTCAAGCCCAATTCATGTAGAAACTTTTTCATCCACAAAGCTTCCTTACAGGCTTCAGTAATGACTATGTATTCTACTTCTGTGGTTGATAGAGCAATACATTTATGTAACTTAGACTGCCAAGAGATTGCTCCCCTTGCAAATGTCATCAAGAATCCCGAAGTGGATTTCCTGGAATTAGTATCACCTGCCATGTCTGCATCTGTGTACCCTTCTAACACAAGTTCACCATTGCCAAAACATAAACACAACCTGGAAGTACCTCTTAGATATCTTAATATCCATTTTACTTCTGCCCAATGTTTTTTCCAGGATTAGAGAGAAATCGGCCAACAACTCCAATTGCATGAGCTATATCTGGCCTAGTACAAACCATATCATACATCAAACTACCCACTGCAGATGAGTAAGGCACTCTAGACATTTCTTCTTTTTCTTTCTCACTTGTCGGATATTATTTCGAACTAAATTTAAAATGATTTGCAAGTAGAGAATAAACTATTTTGGCTTTACTCATATTGAATCTTTTAAGAACCTTCTCAATGTAGGTCTCCTGAGATAGCCAAATATTTTCTTTCTTTCTATCACGAAGAATCTTCATGCCAAGTATTTGTTTCACCGATCCCAAGTCTTTCATAGCAAAAGACTTACTTAACTCTCTTTTAAGTTTTTCAATTTTATCAACATCATGACAAACAATCAACATATCATCCACATATAGTAGGAGAATAATGAAATCATCATCTGAAATTTTTTTTTGTAAACACACAATGATTAGATGTGGTTCTATTATACCTTTGGCTCATCATAAAGGAATCAAACTTCTTGTACCACTGTTTGCATGCATGTTTGAGATCATATAAACTTTTTCTTAGATTGTACACTAAATTTTCTTTTCCTTTGACTTTGAAGCTTTCTGGTTGCTCCATGTAAATTTCTTCTTCTAGGTCATCATGAAGAAATACAGTTTTCACATCAAGTTACTCAACTTCTAAATTCAAGCGGGTAGCTAAACCAAGAACAACTCGGATAGATGACATTTCCACCATATGAGATAATATTTCTTCAAAGCCAATACATTTCTTCTAACTGAATCCCTTCATAACTAATCGTGCCTTGTATCTTTGTTGTGAACTATTATTTTCAATCTTCAATCTGTAAACCCATTTATTCTTAAGAGCTTTTTTCTCTTTAGGCAATTTTACCAAGTTATAGGTGTGGTTCTCAAGCAAGGATCTCATCTCTTCTTGCATGGCTTTAACCCACTCATTCTTGTGCTCATGTAGAATAGCTTCTTGGTAAATTTCTGGTTCTCCCCCATCAGTAAGCATAACATATTCATGTGGAGAATATCTTGTATATGGTTGTCGCTCTCTTGTAGATCTTCTCAATGGAATCTCAACTGGTGGTGGAGGTGCTTGCTCAATTGGTTCAACTTCATCAACTGTATGAGCATCATCACTAACATTCTCACCATATTCTTCTTCATCATCTCCCCCATGATCATCATGAACTATAGGTGGAGGAACTAAACCCAAACTCCAAGGAATATAAACAGAGGTTTCTGGCTTCTCAACATTATCATCATTATCAAACAATTGGTCTTCAAGAAACACAACATTCCTGCTTCTAACAATCTTCTTATTCACTAAATTCCATAATCTATACCCAAACTCTTCATGACCATATCCCAAGAAAATACATGCCTTTGTCTTATTATCAAGCTTGGATCTCTCATCTTTGGGAATATGTACAAATGCTTTGCACCTAAAGACTCTCAAATGATCATAAGATATATCTTTCCCTTTCTATACTTTCTCTAGAACATCACCTTTCAGAGGAACTGATAGAGAAAGATTTATCAGGTCAACTGTAGTTTTCATAGCCTCTCCCCAAAATGACTTAGGTAACTTAGCGTGGGAAAGCATACACCTAATCTTTTCTTCAATTGTTTTATCCATCCTTTTTGCCACACCGTTTTGCTGAGAAGTTTTTGGAACTGTTTTCTCAAGCCTGATACCATGAAACCTATAATAATTCTCAAAAGGACCCTTGTACTCACCACCATTATCTACTCGAATAATCTTTAGCTTTCTGTCAGTTTCTCTTTCAACATTGACATGAAATTTCTTGAAGACCTTGAGTACCTGGTCTTTAGATTTCAAAGCAAAGGCTCAAATTTTTTTAGAATGATCATCAATAAAAGTAACAAAATAAAGAGCACCACCAAGAGTTTTAGTTTGCATAGTACAAACATCAGTATGAACTAAATTAATAATATTTGATCTTCTAGATGGCGGATAAATATGAAATACAACTCTATGTGTTTTTCTAACTAAGCAATGATCACAAGATTTAAGAGATGTACCTTACAACTCTGGTAAGAACTACTTTATAGTAAGAGTTTGAAGTCCCTTCTCACTGATATGACCAAGTCTCTTATGCCAAAGATCTATATTTTTACCCTTTTGAATTGCATTAACCTCTCTTTTGTGTAGTTTAGCTTCCATAATATAAAAAGAGTTTAACTTCTTTCCTCTCACCATAGCTAGAGAACCTTTAGTGAACTTTCATTTGCTTTCACCAAAATAGTATGTAAATCCCCCATCATCAAGTCTGCCTATAGATATCAAATTCAAACGAATATCTAGAATATGTCTAACATTTTTTAGTATCAATTTGCTTCTAATACTAGTCTCTAAGCAAATATCTCCAATACCCACAATCTTGGATGTACCATTATTTTTCATTCTAACATTGCCAAAATCACCAGTAGTGTAGGATCTAAATAAATCACCATGAGAAGTAACATGGAATGAAGTATCAGATTCAATTACCCAATTACTGTCATGAGCTACAAGACTAATACATCCATCATCACAAACAATAATGATATTACCTTTAGCAGCAACTGTATTGGTCTCTTTTTTATTTTTCTTCCTTTTGTTCTGTTCTCGCTTCCAAAACTTACACTCTTTCTTCATATGACCTGGCTTATTATAGTGGAAACATCTGATATCTTTTCTAGACTTGGATCTTCCTCTGTAATCATATGGATTTCTATTGTGACTTCTTCCACGTCTTTCCTGTTTTTCAGTAACAAGTGCACAAGAAGAAGATTCTCCCTGTTCTTTCCTTCTAGTATTTTTATTCAGTAAACTATCTTTAACCATATCTATAGTTAGAGTCTCCCCTGGTGTGAAGGTACAAATTGTCACTACATATGTTTTCCAACTTTCTGGTAAAGAGTTGTATTTCATGATCTATATTCATTTTCGTAGCAACCAATTTGTTTACAAGACTCTGAAATAGGCTTATGTGCTCGATAATATTGCCATCATCTTTATACTTCAAATTAATAAGCCTTCTAAAGAGAGTAATTCTATTTCTCACTATCTTTTTCGCAGATAGATTTTCTAACTTTTGTTAAACAATATTAGCTCTGATTTTATCAGAAATATGCTCATGCAAATTTATATTCATCCATATTCTAATATAAGCAATAGCTTTTCTATGTTGGACCTCTCATTCCTCCTCTTCCATAGTAGAAGGTTTTTCTTTAACTTTGATGGGCTTATACAAATCTTTGCAATATAGCAAATCTTCCATCATACGCCTCCAAGTGGAATAATTTGATGAGTTCAATTTAATCATACCATCTGACTCTTTCATTTCAATCATACAAGAAAAACTAGTAGCAAATAACCTGCTGTTCTGATACCACTTGTTGGAAAAAAAAACCTGTTAATGCGGAATAATTCTTTTCCTTCTTTATGTATCAAAATGGGTTCCTCATCAAAAATACCAACTTGATATCATAAGCAAATATTAACCAGAATAATATAAATAGCAGAACAATTGATCAATCTAAGTGAGACCGAATTTTTTTAACATGGAACACCAATACGGAAAAAATCATGAGACCGTAGTCAACTCCAAACTTTCACTATCACCAATAATGATAACAGGTTTACAATAATAGATCTTCTCTAAAATAACAAGAGGATCATAATCACATCAGGATCACAGGCTCAACAATAGTACGACATCGTCATATAAATATCTCATCAAAAAAAATTTTAGATTTTACTAAGTAGATATGACAGGAAAGTATCTTAGAGAGGATAAATCGTAGATCGGCACCGTTAAGATTGTAAAGTTTACTATAAGAATTCTCCATGTTAAATTTGGATCAAAACTGATGAAATTTGACCACTGATCTTAATATCTTAATTTTCCTCTTTTCTTCTTGATGCTCTCTCTTTCATTTCTCCGTGCCCCTTTCTCTGCTCACACCATTTCACCCTTTCTTTGCTCACACTACTTCACTACATATAATTTTTTTTTTAATTAACTAATTTGGGCTCAAAATGTCTAATTACCTGTCCAAGCTCATCTATGGGCTGGACCCAACAGATCTGTTATGGATGATGGGATTTGGCCTTTGATGCTATACATAAGCAAATGAATTAATGCACTTGAGAGCCAGACTGAGGACATTAAACTAATATATGAGCTACAATAAACAAGCTTCAGATGAAGCAGAATAAGCCTTCTGGCTAAGAGACGGCATGTACTCATGGAGCATATTCGGTGGGATCATCTCATCTCCTTGACGACATCGAGCTCGACTAAGGCATCCATGCAAGAGTGGCATATTCTCCTCTGCCAGTTTGGCCCCAGCTATCTATATATTCTTGGTGATCGATCCCGGTATATCTGGAGCCCATGGCCACCTCAAGTATACCACCATTCCACAATTCTTCTCGGGGCGCTATCCTCCATGATCATCAGATGCCCTATAAGCTTCTGTGCGTGCGGCCTTCTTCTGTGCATCTTCTTCCGAGCCTCTGATAGCATACGTGAGTTTTAACAGCTGCATTCAAACCCGAACCCTTTCTTTTTCTGTTTCGCGTATAGCAAATGTAACCCTTCAATGATGTTATGCAACCATGCTTTCTAACATGGCATGCTAATACTTGATGGGATTTACTTGAAAATACTTGTTGTCGAGTCCATAAATTATACATCGAAGTAGGAGTGATTGTTGTTGATGATTTGCAGTTGACAGATATGATGGTGTTTCATCTGCCCTGTTTGTGCACACCACCTAAATATTAAATACGTTGAATTATGTTTGGTGATGATCTTTCATAGGCATTTATTCGAAGAAATCTTTAGTTCTATTATCATTTCTGAAAACTGACAACGTATGCGAGAACACTTACGGGCAATGAGTCCAAAGTCTTTGTAGATAGTGATAAATAGAGTGTTTTAGATGCTTTCTTATAAGGTAAGCATAACAACAGCATCTCTTGTCGGAGGATGACAGTTTTTATTATTTAAAGGTCAAACACACAGATGTCCAAAGTCACGTACGCGCCTGATTGATAATACGCTCTACTTAGATAGAGCGAGTAGACTATCGCTTGCTCACGCATCAGACCAGGTGACGTGATAGACTCCCACGTCTGTGGAGATCCCCAACGCTTTCCACACTGCAGGGGAAGCATCCACAACGTTGTTCGGACAAGGAGGCTGGAAGTCATGCTCCTCATCACATCCATTCACCGAGTCGCACTCGTCCACCACCTTGGCAAGAACAGACTGCCCATTAGCGTGGATCCTAATCATCCCATGGCAGCGGCTTCCACCGGCGTACCACCCGGTGGAAAGCGCGACCACCATCTCCTTGTCACTGTGGTAACTGTCGTCGCACTCCGACGGGCCACCTCCGTCGCAGTTCTCCTCGAAGCAGTTGACGGTCATCTTCGCACGGGTGTGTCCGGTGATGGGTGGCGAACAGCGGTACTGCGGGTACGACTTGCCGGCCTCGCAGCAGTCAGAGCTGTAGCCCGGGTCGCAGTGGCCGGGCCTGCCCGGTAGGTGTCCGCTGGGATGGCAACCTCCCAGTGGACTGTGTGAGCTTGCAAGATAGAGATTCATGAGAGCTACAAGTAGCAGTATCGTCATAAGCAGCAGTGGAGATTTGGCCATCTCTCGCTTACTCCTTGTGAGTAAGAACTGCTCCAAAGTATCGATCTCTGGTTTGAGTGTGGAATGATAGCTATATATAGACTGCTTGTTAGAACCAATCAAAGGTTCTGCAATATTAAACTGGATAGAAGAGGGGAGAGATTAGTGGAGAAAAAGAGGCAAAACTCAATTTTCTATTAAATCTGATCTCGGTTTTATCTGTCATGCATTCCGACATTACATTGATAACATATAATATACATTACATTGATAACATATAATATAATATAATAGGACTATGCAACAAGAATCTGCTTCGACATCCAAGTTTTTAATTAAAGAAAAGCTCAAGCTATAATCCGATAGATAACAACAAACTTTACCTATCAAATCTAAATTATATTCTAATTTCTAACCACTTGTTCTATAAGTTCCAACATTAACGTAAGCGGACGGTTAGCTGCCATGACGACCTTAACTATGGGGGATTCGTGACTTCTTTAACCTTGATCCTATTCATAGAAGAAGTATGTTATTGGAGACCATTAGCATCGTTTTAATTTTTTACTTAATCTATTTGTTCTTTATTTATCATCACACTATTGACCACGAGTATTTATATCAATAGAAAAAAAAGTTTTTTGAGGATTTTCCTTGAACAAAATTTACTTTTTGAGGTTTTTCTAAAAGATACTCCTATTTTTATTTTCTCCAATGCTATTCAATATTTTCTGTAATCTCATAAATATTCATTGGCATAGTTTGTTACTTATCACCTCCATCCTGCCATGAGGCCCTATTGCAATAGCTCCACAAGACCCTTGTCACCTATCGTTAGGCCCTCCCCTCTCTCTTCTCGATTATCGACCTTAGCGGAAGAGAAAGAGATTAAGGTGAAGGAGATGACCTTGGTGGGGCTTCTCCACCCTCATCTCCCACATGGTTCATCATCCAATCTCTCATCTGAGCGGGTGATACCATCCATTCTCTTACTTGAGCCCAATTCAATCATGCCCATATTGCCTAGGCCCTTGCCTCCATCGTGCTTGCTAATCTTAGTAGAGGGAAAGGTGATTGACGAGGGTGGTGTGGCTTTAACAACACGATGACAATGATAGACAAAGACAAGAGTAAGAGTAGTGATGGAGGCGAGAGTCAAGATAGTGTAAACACGATCGATAGGGGATGGCCTAATAAGAAATGAGGGAGTAAATGATTGGACAACCAATGTGATGGGAAGTGGTGAGGATAATAACGAGAGCTTTACGATGGAGTAAAAGTGATGAATAATAAATGGTGACAAGAAGTATTTACATGATTATTAAAAATAGAGGACATCATCTCAAAAAAAAAAAAAAAAACACGAGCACCTCCTAAAAATCCAAAAAAGAAAAACATGAGCTTTCTCATGAAAGTTTCCCAAGTTTCTTTGTACTACAACACTTGGCACTAGTATGTTATTATATCCATACTTCAAATTGTCCGTATCCCCTTTCAACAAACTTCTTTCTCATTTGCCCTCATATTCATAGGAAAATTATTCTGTGTATTTAAATTTAGTTAGCATAGAATCTAGCATTACACGACCAACTCAAGCAAGCCATAAACAAGATGAATCAGAAAGCTTGTGTCAATAGTTGAGGACATGAGGACTATGTTTGGAGTCCTTATTAAGCAAGTAGCACTAATTCGCATGAACGGATAAAATGAAACTTGTACCAGCTCAGCATCAGCAACCTTTTGCCAAAGAGAACGCTTTCATGATACAAATCCTGATCATCGGTTCACCTAATCCACCGAATACCTCGCTGTATCTTATTGTGCGTTCTCATCAATTAATAGTTGGAGGGAAACGCCAGCTTTCAACAATCAATATATGGGAGATCTTAGGTGGAGAACTCATGACTAATCCACTGCACCTTTTTGTCGGCACCTTTTCTGTGGAAATGTGCAGGTTTTGGAAGGCCAGTAGCTTGTGTTATCCATCAAATGTATACCTCCAGCTCAGAACAAAGAAGTCAAATAGATAAGCCCAGTGTGATGAAACCTCTCTTTTGTTCTCCTATGACATTGGATTCACTTTTTCTAAGCTTTGTTCCTGGAAGAAACATGCATTGCCCTTTGTTGTGGTTCCACGTTTGTTTGTTGATGGAAGCAAGCTTTCCACCGTCGGAGTTCCATTAATATCATTCTTATTTCAAAGAAAGTTGATCCTGTTAGCATTAGAATCATCATTGAACTCAAAGCCTGCAGTTCCGTTACCGAAAACAGGATGGAAAAGAAATGTAGGTGGAGAATTGTGTGGGTCAAATACTTAAAGTCTGATACAAACCTACCTTCAAATGATGAGAAGAATTATTGCAATCATGGTGCCAAGAACTGGTGAATGACCAGCATTTCGAACCTCAAATTAGGTTCACTGACCTAATTAATGTCTTTGAGATAATTATTGTAGACGAAGACACCAACCTGTTCGAACATGAGAGAAGCTTCTGCTGTCCTCGCCAGGGCAGTTGGGTGTAATGACATGCTGACTCAGTGCTGCGTATGATAGGGGATGCTGACCCCATGCTGCTGCACGAGTCAACATCCACATGGAGAGAGTAGATCCTCTAAAGTCAATTAGCTGTAATGATTTGCCGACCGAGTGGTTAAGTATGACAGTGTGCTGACTCAGTGCTGCGCAATCCAACATTGACATGAAACGTGGAGCTTTTAGGAACAGAGACAGGAGTGTGATCCACAGAGGCAGGAGCTTTTATGTAAAGATAGATGTTAGTCTGCAACTTTGACCTAATCCACACTGGAAAGTTACCAAGGAACAAATTTTTGACACACTTTACACGAAAAAGAAGCTGACTTGCTCAGCAAACTATCTCTATTTTGATAAAGCACACACTAACCAGAAACAAGCTAATGAATAGTCTTAGCAACTATAAAACAGTAGTAGCCAATCCACTAAATTGGATACTGCAAATATTGAAGTAGCAGCTGTAAAATATGGAAAGGTCATGCTATCCTCTTCCATTATATGGGTTGATGGCAAAACGCAGTGGAATTTCCTTATTTTTCTGGCTTTTGGGACCACCCATTATGCCACATTGCCTTTATCCTTGATGAGCTGATGATGACTGCAGAATAAGGTGCTGATTGAGATAACCACTTCGATCTTTAGGTTGCTTCGTGTTATAAAAGGGAGTCACTTCTGGTTGTGGAGCCAGGAAGATCCCGGAAGCAATCTCAAGAGACGCAGAGCCTAAGAAGCCAAGATCAAGTGCAGCTACACCCCAATATGGATAGCGAAAATTGTGACCACGTCATGGGAATTCCTGTGAATTCTGTGACGTTTGCTGCAGAGGGACTGCCTGGAAATCCTGCTTCTGCTTCTGTACCTTCACGCAGTTCATCCCACAGAAAACAGAGTAATGATCAGCTCTTTCCCACTCTTCGTTTCTATAGTGCACCTTAAAATATAGGATTCAGATCTACATGCATGTCTTGGGCTTTGTAACTTATGTGGATCCTTCTCTGGTTGCAGAAAAGGACTTGATCGTTGACTGGATGAGTAAGCTTGGAGAAAAAGCAGAAGGCATCCGAGATCATGGTGAGCTTCAACCCCTACCTGCATGATTAATCCATGATTGTAGGTTTTCTACTCCTTGATCTAGAACTAATCTTTGATATCTTAAATGAAGTGAGTTTGGGCCCCAAGGTCTCTGAAACTATGAAGGGAAAGTTGAGCATGGGTGCACGGATTCTTCAAGCAGGTGGGGTCGAGAGGGTCTTCAGACAAGCTTTCTCCGTCGGAGAAGGAGAAAGGTTGCTGAAGGCCTTTCAGTGCTATCTATCAACCACAGCAGGTCCTATCTCAGGGATGCTCTTTATCTCGAACGAGAAGATAGCGTTCCGCAGTGATCGATCCCTCAGATTATCTTCTCCCAAAGGAGGCTTGGTTAGAGTACCTTACAAGGTAATCTCGAAAGCTCAAAGCTGCTTGCATGTGTGCTTTCCCTCGACGGTACTGCAGAAAAAATAAAATGGAAGATTAACACTGAACTTACCATTGCATCTGTCTGCTATGTAGGTTTTGG
Organism: Musa beccarii; assembly: GCA_024322285.1. NCBI lineage: Eukaryota > Viridiplantae > Streptophyta > Magnoliopsida > Zingiberales > Musaceae > Musa > Musa beccarii. Next base: position 56,905,666 of record CM044394.1, read on the forward strand.
TTCCATTGAGGAGGATAAAGGAAGCCATTCCAAGTCAGAACATGAGCAAGCCAAATCAGAAATATATCCAAATAGTCACAGAGGATGACTTCGAGTTCTGGTTTATGGGTTTGGTTAATTGTGACACAACCTACAGGTACTTACGGCAGGCAATCTCAGCATTACAATAAGCTTCGAGAGCATCAATTTCGCAGTCTTCTTCACCAAATGATTCAAGTACATGGAGTGAAGAGAAGCCACCCGTACAATATCCAGCCGCAATAAATAGTGTCATTACTCTACAATTTTTCTTACGAGCAAGTTTAGCAAAAGAAAAGGATTTGTTATTTCTTTTCTTCTTTTTTTTTTTTCTCTTACATGTAATGCTGCCATGCAAGAACAAAAATCCCCAGAAATGCTATGCTGACTAATATGTTTAAAGTTTTTGGTGATGCACATATATATATATATATATATATATATATATATATATATATATATATATATATATATATATATATATATATATATATGGAAATATGTAAACAACGTTATCATACTTGGAAATGGATCATATCTCGATAATCATTAATAAACAATGATGTTTTTAGGGGCAATATACAGCAGATACATAGCAAAAGCTAATGCTAAATGCCAAGCTTTTCATAATGCAGATTCATCGAAGCACAGCGATGATACACAACAGAAGTCTTCTTCAATATGCATATAAAATAATAGGGCTAATGACGGTGCAATATGGCCGTTTTGTTGCCGTTTCACATTATCCTTCTACTATTCAATCTCACCCACCATTTCCTCTTTCCCTTGTCAGAACCTGCATCATCTGTTCCAAGCTTGTTTATGCCCATCTTTGCCTCTCGTAAACGAGAGCTGAAGTCCTTTTTCCATAGTTCAAAGTCCTGTTTTAGCCTCCTCAGTTCTCTTTCTGGATTCAGGCTAACCTCTGACGTACCAGACTTTACCTCCATCAAAAACTTTGCATCATCAGCAAACACCTGTGTCCGCTGCTCAAATTCTTCAGATAGACGGCTGATGACGCTCAGGCCAGAGCTCATATCTCTGTTAATTGCTCGAGAAACTGATCGCTTTCCATTCTCCCATCCCTTGGCCCTGATGGGGTCTGTGCTGCTCCAACTTTGATCTAGTGATGCAACGGAATGTCGTTCAATGTCATCAATAGCAAAGCTACTCTTTGCTACCGAGAGGCTAGACTGCAAGGATGCCATCTGCTTCTGCCACACTTCTTCCATGGATTCCATCTTTTGCTCATACTCGGACCATCGACTCTCATACTGTTGAAGCCTCTGGTGAAGAATGTTGTTCTCTTCTTCCTTGTCCCTCAGTGCCGCCTCGGCTTTTAAAGCCCTCCTTTCTAGTTCCGCAAGCACAGATGACTTCGCCAAATTCTCTTCTGGTTCCTCACCCTGACATGTATTCAGACTTACCTTCAGTTCACCAGCAACAAAGCAGAGCAGCAAAAGAATTTTGAGCTTGTAATAAATCTTTTTAGTATCATCTCCACAGGTGCTTAAGCAATATATAACAGGAATAGGACATCAAGCAAACTTAAATGAAATATACAATCTAATAAGGATAAAATTGAATATTAATTAAACCCGACAATCAATAGTGCGACAAGTGAAGAAGCTATTGTATGGCCAAGGGGAGCTGTTGCTGCAATTGATCCCTATGATATATAATTGTTAATTTAGTAGAAATATTTTTTAATTCCCCTTTTGTAACTATATATATATATATATATCAAAAGAGAGAGAAAGAGAGACTCATTCAACATTGTTTTTCAAAAAATAATATCTAATTAGTTTCTAATCTCTTGAACCTATTTTATAAATATAGAAACTAATTCAAGATTATCAAGGTCAAACCACTAAATTGGTACATGTGATATTCAACAAGTCATCAGTCTATAGTAAGCATCTTCACTATAAAGTTCTCCAAAGTTTATTGATAAGATTAATTTTTTTTCACTCTCATTAGTTCTTTGGTCAAAATATATTCTATATGCTTCATCATTAAGGTTAGATGTACTGAGATGTAAAAGAATAGTTTGTTTTGGCCAAAAATCTTGGCTTCACTCTTGGGTGAAACATAATGCAGACTTATACTGAAAGAAATCCTCTTTGGTCATATCTATTCGCATATGCCAATTAATCAAGCCTGTGAGGAGCCGTTGTGAACCATAGACTCCTAGTCATACCTCAAATGTGAGTTCATAACTTCAGAATAAAACCTGAATATTATACCACAAAGAAAGTTGCCTGGTGCAATGTTACAAGGTGTATGCCCAGTGTAGGCATGACAAGCATATGCATCAAAGTTACTAAGGTACTAAAAAATTAACACATTATGGCAATAGGTATCTAACTATTGGTTTGTAAATGACAATAACAAGGAGTCATCATATTATTCACTAAACCTGAAAGCATTGACCACCATGCTATGTCGCCTGATGGTATTAGTCCATGGGCATATCGTATGTCGATACATCAGTATGTATCGATTTTCAAAAGAAAAGGCCCAAAATGATAAAAAATTCACAAGAAAACCCTTGTTATGGTTTTTATCCTATTTAATGATAATTGTATTATATTTAAATAAGAATATAGTGTATACAAGGCATAAAAGAATAGGAATTCTAGGTTATAAGGATGAGAGAATGAATGAGAGTGTGTGAGAAAGTGAAAGTGGGGGGAAGGAGGGGGATTTAAAGCCCAAAAAAAAGGCCCCAACATAAAATTTCACTGATAGGGTAACTTGAACCTATTGATGTCAGTATCGGTCAAATTTCAATTGACATGGACCCGTATTAGCAGGTACGTCAAGAGTTTCAACTATTGACTAATACATCACCCATACCGGCCAATACCTAACCTGTTTCCTGCATACCATCCGAAACGGGCTGGTCCGCATATCAGTTGATATACTGCCCGTTTCGTACCATTTCAGACGATACGTCAAACGATGCATGAAGTTTTGCCAATGCGTTAATCATGCAACAAAATCAATATGATGCAAAAAGGCAAGTTAATTACATGATGGAAAGGTATTAGAATGACTTCTAATAATCATCTGTACAACAACCTCAAAAAATTATTTGAACTCAATGTCAAATATTAAGTGATATAGCTTGAAGTATCAAACTTCTAATTCCTTGTGGTTGACAGGGATAAATGCAATCAATTATTAATATTCCCTGTATAGAAAAACTAATGATAAAGCCTATTGTCATCATTGGATCCCAAAAAGTTTCAGTTGATAAACCTTCTGGAGCCATTATTAATTCTAACAAATCCTTCAGTTGACAGGGAAATTTGTTCAGTTTAAATTTAAATCCAGTGATCAACAGAAGTATAAGAAGATGATTGATACTAAACAAGTATGGCATATATTTTTATGCTGGGGAAGAAGAAGACTAGAACTTACAGAGATTACTTTTGTACCTCCAATACGCTTATTTGCATTGAGCAAAGCAACATCTCTGGAACACCTCCTAACAAGCCATCCACGGATGACTTTTCAATACTTCGATGATCAGTAAGTGATAGATTATTCCAGATGCAAGTACTTGTAACAAAACTCCAGACATGAACAAATTTACCAGATTGTATTGCTATTGATGCATTACGGACATCAACAAAGTTCCTCCTAGCAGCTCGGCATTTTATATTTCTCTGCAAAGCAATCGCAGCTCTGTGCCTCCGAAGCAAACCTGAGGACACACGTCTCGTCTTCTCACTCCGAATAACTATAACATGATACAACAATGTTCTAGTCAGATCTTATAACTTGTTGTTCATATCCAAAAAAAATTTCATCAACTAAGAAAAAGTATTAGTTTGTTTCCTGTAAGAAGAAACACGTCCTGTGGTCCAAGAGAAATTACATGATTGCAATGCAACAATTCCTTTTTTAAGTTCTTTCACATAAAGCCGAGCTTGATGACCTCTGAAACAGCTTTGCACCCTTAAAATGCCATGAAGAGTATGATTTCTTGTATCTTCAAGTAAACCAATCTACGTATTGTAACATGACAGGAAAAATTAGAATAAAATTAAAATAAACTCTGCAGACAAATATAAAAATGAAATGTTAAGATTCATTTGTTCACATCTAAGCCATAAACACCATATATGTGCACCACATGACCTAAAAAACTTGAAAGAAAGGATGGCATTATGGTACAAAAGCCTGCTTTTTTATATAAGGTTTTGTTGGTCAATGGACAAGTGAAAGAGAAAAAAGGCTGGAGAATAGATAGAGAAAGAGGGAGATAGTGGTTGCTACATGCCACACCAGCAGAAAAATCTTTCTTTTGTTAAATGGCAATGGTACCTAGGGTAGGGAGTCTGTGAACCTAGGGAGAGAGAGGATGGAAAAAGAAATTGCACATCAATATCAAGTTTTACTCTCACCTGTCCTGTTCGGAAAAATAATTTTGTGTAACCAACTTGATACATCTCTGGAATAATGTTAAACTGTTGGAGTATTGCCACTGAGACACTTAGAGGATCTTGAGATGCAACATTCTCAAGGAGAAAGCCATACCTGATATGGTCTTAATTAAGTTCAAAAAATGAACAAAAATATAACTATGCAGCATGTGGAATATCTTTACCTCTTAGCAAACTTTTGGTGAGACATTCTGGTAGGATAACCAGATCTTGATATACGAACCACTTCTAGAACTCCACAACATCTAAGCTGCTGCAATATAAGTCCTTGTTCATATGTTTCAGGAAGTTGCGAGTTGTTTGGTTTAATGCAGCGTATGAAATGAGGTGTTGTATTCCCAAGTCTTTGCATCAGTTGAAATAGTTGCCCCTGAACAAATTAGTGAAAAAAAAAAGAAAAAGTGTAGAGTTCACCCAACTAACAGAATCATCAGAGTCATGACAATAAAAAAAAAAACTCACAATTTCCTAACTTTGCACAACTTGAAAATTATCTACTTGATAATGAGACTAACCTTAAACTTTGATGCAACACTTAACTTTTGGGAATCTGCAACATTGGATCTATATGGACTAGCTGCTGAATTTTCAGATTGAGATAGCATTTTTGAAGCAAAGATTTGAGGAAGATGGCATTTACAATTAGCAAGGAGCTGAATAATATCCATGTGCAGTAGATCCCTATTCTTCTCCAAAAACCCAGTTGTGTCATAGACCACCTAATTAAGTTGCTTATCATCAAAAGTTTTGAATGAAGTACCAAAGAATGTTCAATGAAAAATAGACAATGTCTAAATTGCAACCTCCCCTGCATAGTGATGTATTGTAAAAGCCTTGTCTCTTTCTCCTCTAAAGCATGGACTAGAATGAAGATGTTGCTTAAGCTTATTCACGAATGTAAGATCAGTCCCATTTGGAAAAGTAGACTCTTCATCCAAAAGAGACAACAACCCGAGTGGTCTCTGCACCAAGAAGCATCTTTAAAACTAATAATTTTTGGTCTTTTTAAGATAAATGTATATAAAAAATAAGAACAGCAAGAGAAAATGAGTGGAAGTCTCAATTTTATAAGCAACAATAATCAAAATCCTGAAAAATATCATATATTTATCATAATTGTGCAATGAAATATAATATCTCAAGCATGTCCCTAATGGATAGAATATGACTGGTCCAAATAGAATGCCTGATAATATATATTATAGGCCTTTTAACTTAGAATGCAAAAGTAATTAAAAGCATAAGTATATACAAATCACCAACTTCCGAGCACATAACAACCAAATGAAGGACAAATATAGCAATTTGTTTCTTTTAATATTTATGCTCCGTGTAACAGAACAGGCACTGAATTGTATGGTGCCTTTTTATTGATCCCTCCACTCTTCATATTTGTATATTACTTCTATAATCTAAAGATCAGTATATATTTCAACAATTTAGACTCTTGTTTAACTAAAATATCTGCCTGCCAGAGATAATTGTAAAGAGAGCATGAAACAGTTTTAAAAAATCCTTCAGCCTTGAAAATTTTCTGTACTCCGCATCATAAACTTAAACTCAGCCTCCTTTGATTCTTGAACATGGTTAACCTTTTCTATATTTCGTTTTTAAATTAATTATTTATCTCCATTTAACCTTTAAACTAAGAATAAATATAGGAAAGAGTTACTTAATAGGAGAGCTGCCATGATATTCTATTTCCCTGATTGCCATAGTGACATAGAACTAGCAACGAAAACTTTCAAATTTTAAGTGATAGAAGTGAAGTTAAATTCTTCAATCTAGTGAAGCTTATGTAGAAAACATACTTTCTCAAAAAGATTAAGGCAGTCTTGATTATCCTCAAAGTCAACTTTTGCCCAGTCTATGCCATCTTGAACATATTCCTGGTAAAAATATCATAACAATGTGAACATATCCAAAAAGGGATCAAGAACATCAATTTGCAACAAAGGTAAGCACATCAAACTTGTTAAAGAAAATGGTAACAGTTCAGCAAGCACTCAAGACTCCTGAATTATGAAAAAAATCATAGAACTAAGGTTAAAACAGTGCATACCGATTTCAAATCAAATACAAAACAACTGCAGTATCATGCAGAATTTATTATTCCAGGTATGTTTATCTGTGTCTATGTTATGCAATAAGCCACCAAGGTAGCACCAACAGCCACAGAACTTAAGTTCTCATCAATGCCCATCTAATTGTATCGCCACTAGAATGAGTAAAACACAATACACGTTTCATATTACATGCAGCATCATTTAATGTGCCTGCCCAATATTGGCATGCTCCAATAATGCGGTGATGCAATTTTGGCGAAATACAATACATGAAACTTATTATAAAATACTGCATAAGCATAAACATAGTTTTTAAAAATAGTTTATAGATTAAATAAAGATCAAAGTAAGCTAAATACTGCATGTAGAAGCATCACATTCTAGATAATTATCAAATCTGGATGCCAACCAGCATGGGGCTCATCAACTACAGGTAAATTCATGCCATATTATGTGGATGGTTTAGAATAGTTCAAAATTCCAGGTGAAAAATCTTCATGAGGAAAAGTTTGTGAATAAAAATTCTCTTACAAGAAGCACAATAAGGTCATATCCCTTGTGGTTCTGAGAGGCTACATGATGATTGTGGTAGAGATTTGACTACAATAAATTGCCACCTAGTATCCAATATGATTAGAGAATATACTATATAGGAAAAGAAAAAGCACTTGGAACTTAGTGTTATATAGGAAAAGAAAAGCATTAGAAGGAAAAGAATTTCACAACCTCGAAAAATTCTAACAATTTCTCATCGTTAGACCAAATAAATCACTTCTATGGATCAAGTTATCTTTGACCAGGCTTTGTTTAAAAACATCTACAGAATATATGATCAGGTGAAAGATGCATAGTTACCATTTAGATGCTACTTCTAAATATGTGATAGACGCATAGTTAACATTTACAAGTAGAAAGCTGGCAAAGAGATGTAGAACTAGAATATGTGGAACATAAGGTTTGTACATAATTACATTTCTGAAAATGTTTGCGATTTGCATATCACACATTTAAATTGACTTCAAAATTTTCATTTAATAGTTGTCATTGTTAATATGCTTTCAAGATGGTAAGGATCCAAAATTAAAATGGTAAAACCATACTGAACAGTCTTAACATAAAATCTTTGAACAGCATAAACTGACCAGCCTAATGGGAGACATGTCTAGTGGTCTTTCTGACAGTACTGTAGATTCAAGATACAATTTGCACTCCAATTCAAAACTTGATGATGGATTAACATATTAGAAAAGACAGGAAACTCAAAGACAATAACAAGTGCAGATAAATAGATCATGACACACTAAATGTAGTGTTTGATCCAATTATTTTAATTTCAATTCTCTTCCAGTTTCAAACCACTAAAAGCATTTTTGTTTACATGGTTTCAGCAATCTCGGTTATTTCTTCACTTTCAGAAATTTTCAGCTACATAAGTCAGCTAGATTATTTCAATTTTTCCAAACTTAGGTCTCTTGTAAATAAGCATTAGAAAAACATGACACCAAAAAAATTTTCACTTTAACAGAATGAAAAATATGTATGATAAAAATTCATTCAGTACTCATTCTTGATAAATCCAGAAATCTGTGTTGGTGGATTTGAAGAAATTAACAAATTTCAGCCTTATGGATCTCAATGGGAGTTTCAGATTGGAACAAAGTGCAATCCTTTACGTCCAGTACGGACTGGCATCAAACAGAGAAAAATATGTTTTGAAATAAAACTATGTTTTGATAGTTAAACACAAACTGCAATTCCACCAGAAGCTAATAATTAATTGTAATGCCCCACCATGCTCCCACTACAATTAACTAGCTGCTTATTTGATAAACTATACCTCTTGTTCCAGTTTAAACAGGTGGCGATTAAAATGTTGTTGCAGCCTTTCATTCGCATAATTGATGCAAAATTGTTCGAAACTATTCTTCTGCAAGAAACAAATACAAAAAACAGAAAGCAAAGAGAAAAGAGAACTTGTCATTAGATGTGTACAACTGAATCATTAGGCAGAATTTGTAGAACCACATGTTGGAAGAACATTACATCAAATGACTCAAATCCATAGATATCAAGAATACTGATGGATCTTCCAGTGTGACGCTTGCCTATTCCAAGCGATTTATTGATCTGTCCTACAAGCCACTCAAAGAGACTAGCATATAACGATTTTGCTAATGCATCTCTTGTATCAATTGCCTATGGAACAAAAAAGAAAAAAGAAAAAAGAAAGCAAATGAGTCACCCAAAGACAAAACCAAATTAACCAATAATTGGCTTCCAGGTAGATAAAAACAAACCTGTGAAAGTGTAAGCTTCTGGACAATGTTATCATTGCCAACCTTCATCTTACGAGTTGACAAGGCAAGATTGAGTTCACAAACAGTGCATCCAATAAGCTTAGAAACAGTTTGTGCACCTGAATCAACAGTCAGTATTATATTATGAGTGCTTTTTAGAAAAAGGCATATATATATATATATATATATATATGTTATAGTAGAGAGAAGAAAAGCACCAAAATTAATGCTCCAGAGACTAAAACAAAAGATGCAAGAAGACAACCAAGAGTATGGAGAAGACTACCATGATTCTCTTGATAGAGATCATTGCAGTCCCACTGTAAGCAATAAAACATATATTGGTCTGGTCATACTAGTGATGATTTCTTATCATGTACATCATGCTCCAAGAAAATTTTATGTCAAAATGAAATCTTATGTTAATCCAGTAACCATCTCAACAAGTATTAATGGCAATCATCTGCACACTTGACATAGGATTTGTTTTGTAGTTCAAACTTCAAAATAGGATTCAATTGACAGAGTTTCATAGGTTGTCTTGAACAAGACTACATATATGACAAGTGACTAAAAACAAATTCTCACTGGAACAGGAGAAAATGGATTGAATATTTGAAAGATGTGCAAAGGTGGAACCTTAAGCTGTTTGAGGTAAAATAGTCAAGAATCAATTCAATTATAATTCATGATTAGGATTTTATCAGTTTGGTCATGGTCTCAGGAAATTGGTCTGCAATACCGGACCGTACTGGAGTTTCGACGTTTCTCTGGTATGCATGATGGGATGGTACCGAAAGCGATGCGTTTGAAACGTATCGCTCGGTATATATTTATAATTATAAATATTATATATATATATAAATAGATTTTTTTCTTCCGACGATGTTGCCTCGCAACGCGTCGCCGAGGTGTCAATGGGCGACGTCGCGCCCGAGGCAACGTCGCCCGAAAAGTTAAAAAAACAATTTTTTTAAAAAATTTAGAGCCTCGGGGACGTCGCCTGAGCCTCGGGACCGTCGCCGAGGCTTCGGCGACGTCGCCCGAGCCTCGGTGACGCCACCGAGCATTAAAAAAACTAAAAAAATAATTTTTTATTAAAAAATAAACAAAAAATTGTACCGACCGATACAGGGCGGTCCGCGTGCCGGTATTCTGTCGGACCGGTATGTACCGCCCGGTACGGGCGGTACAAATCGGTATTGCAGACCATATTTCTCATGTACACATCTAAACAATTGTGGTAAATGAATTTATTCAGAAAGAGATAACTGAAGGCAATTGAAGAAAAAATAATAATGTAATAAACAATTAGAAGACAAATAAGAAGAAGAAAAGAGGCTGGAAGACACAAATTAGTAGTCATTTACTCATTTTATAAAGTAACAAAAGACTAAATGATGAAAATAACAAGAAAAGGAAAAATGGGGTAACAAAGAATTTCGGTATTTGACTTTATAAAATGAGCCAAAATTGTTATCAACTAGCAAAAGTTAATATAGGAAAATTTTAATTTTCATTGACATCTAAATGCTTACCTTCATCTGCAACAACTTCAACATGATTTTCGTTATCAATCACCATAAAGGATATGTTACCGAGCCATAAAACTGCAGCAAGCATAGCAAATACACTCTCTTGATCCACTTTGCTGATATGAACAACATCCATAGCTTTCTGTGATAGTTCTTAAGCGTGTCAACCAAAAAGCTCCATTCCTTAACAAGAATATGTATAAGAAAACTTTTGTAGCAGTTTAAGATGTACCATAACGAGATGGAACCTTTTAGCATCATCAACCCCAGCAATAGTATAGCAATTGCTCTGCTTCAAGTATTTATATTCATCAACTTTCCTCAGATTTAATTTTGCTGAGTTCAGAAAAGCAAAACATTAACAAGCCAGCGTAGCATGATAAACTAACTGCAGATAAGAATTTGATGAAGATCTACATTTACAGAAAGAACTTTTCGTGCAAACATAAAGAATGTAAACTCACAAAACATGGCCTAGTGTGAAAAAGGCATTAAAAAAAATTATAATTCCTATATGACAAAAAAAAATGCAATGTATATGTGAGATGACCTACCAATGCACGTAGAAAGTAGATCATAAAGAGTAAAGTCAAATGTAAAATCTAAGAAGCAAATGATCTCACAGGATAAATGCACAAAACAATTTCCAAAATTACAGAAAAAACAGAATATATCATTTAGCAGTGAATGAATATGCAAACAAGTAAAGAAATATACCAGGGGTATGAGATCATTTGGAGCATTGGATGCTTCATTCCCTACCATTTAAATACCATCATTATCTTCTGTGGTCATGGTATGCGTAAAAGGGATCGAATATCATCAAAGAACCAATATAGCAGGTTCACAAAATACCAGGAACTATTTGTAATAAAATTTGAATTTAGTTAATTTAACTTAAAGATGAGCACTAACTGACATCTCAAATCATCTTGCTTGCAGCAAGCATTAACAACTTGACATGCCAATAGAAATAATTGCTGAAGTGAGGCAAAATAGTGGAAATGATACCATACCTCTTAGATATCTGGGAGCACCAGCACATAGCTGATAAAATATATGATATGATCGCTCACCCACTGCACATTGTACCACTCTTGACTGCATGAGGTTTAAGGAACTCCAAATCAAAAATGGACAGCAAGCAAATAAAGGAAAGATCAGACTAACAGACAGACAGAGTACCTTCTCAAGTAAAACTGTCAACACGTACAAAGTCAAGCAGAAAAACACAGAAAGAATGAAGATATTAAGTATGGAGAAACAAAGAACAAATTAATCACTGAAAGTGAACAAAGCACAGAAAACCATTTCACTTACATGTTTGAATTGAGGCACCAGATATTTTTCCAGTCACACTAAAATGAATTTCAGTGAGCTTTCCCTGTAATAGCAACACAGAAATTTTGTAAACAATAATAGACTTGATAGATACTGATAACTATACATGATAACTGTGACAAACACTGCCAAAATATAAGTTTGTGCATTCCAGAAATTGTTATATCTTAAAAAAATGGTAATAAAAGGTTTCCCTAAAATGTTCTAGAAAAAATTGGCTAAATAGGAAGCAGGGGCATAGAAAGAGCTAATTGACTTACAAAGCGGCTAGAATTATCATTTCGTAATGTTCTTGCATTCCCAAATGCTTCAAGTATTGGATTTGTTTGTAGAATTTCATATTCAATACCGCTACCTCCACCAAGAGCAGCCAAATATTGCATTGCTATTTTTGCCGTTTCAGTTTTCCCTGCTCCACTTTCACCACTGCAAATCCAACAAAGAATTAGTCAATTTCACCTTCCAAAAATGTACAGCCTCATAAACTCCAACTTGTTACCTTATTAAGCAACTTAGAAGGTTTAGATTTAGGTTGTTCTAATCAAGGTTCGTAATTTCGTATCATACCAACATATAGAGCTTTACTCAATACGGTACGGTATGAGCGTATCAAGCAATACATCAGGGTGTATCACTCGGGATGTATATATATATATATATATATATATATATATATATATATATATATATATATATATATATATATATATAATATAAAAATCAATATATAAAAATATTAAAATAATATAAAAAAATAAAAAAGGAGGCATATGCTGCCTTGGCAACATCGCCTCCTTTTCTTCTCCTCGTCACATCAGATGAGGAGAAGAACATGGCTTTCTCCTCATCTACGACGTTCGGCGAAGATGTCGAAGGTTGCAAACGTCTCCAACTTTCAGCAAAGAACATGACAAAGGCCGCAGGCATCTCCAGCCTTCGACAAAGAACACGGTGAAGAAGAAGCCGAGCCGCCGTCTCTTCGTTACCTCCTAGATTGGGATCGTCGAGGGAGGGCGACGCCGGATTAGGAAGCATCGAGGTTCTCCTAATTCTCCCTCTTCTTCAAACACATTCTCCCTCTTCTCCCCCGATGTTTCTTCTTCTCTCACCGCAGCCAAGCCGTAACCAGGTTGATATCGCCCGGTAGTGGGTGGCGACGGTCGAAATCGACCATTACCGACTTATTTTGGATAGTAATGGTCGAAATATCGACTGTTACCGCTCGATACAATCCCATATCGGAGATCAACGGTACCGCCCGTACCAGGCAGTATCATTCGGTATCGTTATCCTTGGTTCTAATCTTGTCCAAGAAACAAGACAAGAAATCAATGTTACTATAGGAAAAAAGGGCAAGAAACCATTGTCAAACAAATTAGTTACAAACTTACAATATAATACTACATATCCTTCCATGGGTTCTATTGATATCTGACATTGTTAGATGATGTCATTGTTTCTAAAGGACAAAAGCTGCAACACTATTTTACTAGGCTCATAGAAGTATCAGCTTCATCAAACAAGGACTTAAAACAGATGCAAAGGCTCAAGATCACTGAATACAGTAGAAGATGCAAGTCAAAATTTCTAATCTTTACAAGCAAGCTAATTATTGGCTAATTAAAATGAAGATGTAGATTTCCCATATTTCTAACAACTTTTCATGTAACAAATCTTCTTTTAGAAAAGGAAATACTTCTGATAGGACAAAGCTAGACCAATTTCCTTCAACAGATCAGGTATGTTAATAAATGTCCAACACCTTGACAATGAAAAGCTCCTCCAAACAAATGACCCATAATCAATCAAAACACAATTACAAACCAAAAACCTGATTAACCTGAACTGTCTGAAATAACCATCAAATTATCTGCATAATCTTAGAATTTTTATTTCTCAATTGGTCAACTAGGAGAAGTGTGTTATTTTTCTTAATTTACTATCGAGTTCAGTATGAAACATATTGAATTTAAGCTTAATCTTTCATGCATGGAAATAAGATTTTCTTCTATATATAAGAATGAACAGTTGCATAAGATGGAGAAAGTGGAGGGAATAGCAATCCTAAGAACTACTGAATTAGGAAACCATGCTCTAATTACGCAAACAAATACCAACCTTATAACAATTGACTGATTGATATCATCTGCAATTGAGGTAACCAAGGCATAAATCAGATTACAGTGGAGGCAACAGTCAGTTCCACTTCTGAAACAAATTATAAACAAGATAGGAAATACCTCGAATCATTTCACGGATGGCAGTATCAGCTATTGCATAAACATGTGGACTGTTTATAGACTTATGTTTATATGCTTCAATGTACTCATTTCCATAAAGATGTACTTCTTTAAATGGATTGATAGCAACCAAAACTGGTCCTGCTTTAGTCTAAAAACACATAAAAAGTATGGATAGATCAAGGCAATTAAATCTCACAAAGCTTTTACTTCTTCAAGAAGATAGCTAGAAATGAGCAAAAATACTCACATATATTGAATCTCGAGAGTATCTAAGTTGTAGGTTGTACAAGACCGATGGTTCATTTAGATAACTAAGTTGCATAAGATCATCCACCCCATCAAGAATTTCAGGGTTTGAAGCTAACAAACTTTCAGTGTTGACCTTTAAAACCTGAAAAATGAAGAAGTTACCTAATTTGAATAATAAAAATATACAGGTCAAGTACGTGGAAAATTCTGCTAATACTTGAAAGACTTACTCCACCCTCAGAAAGAGATATTACAGACTCTGTTCCAGAAGATGATAGTATGGTCCCTAGTGCCCAATCACCATTACAAAGTTGACACCAAGCTTGAAGTTTCTGAAACAGTAAACTTTAACATGTAGATCTTGCAATCAATATATGATATGTGGATCATATCATACCAATTGAAGATATAGAAATTAAAAAGGCTGCAACAATATATTTCTCTAGGATATTTGACACTTTTTGGGTGATTAACAAAGAAACATTAGCTCCACATTTCTTGGTGGCAGAGACCATTAAAGATGGTAAAACTAAGTATGTGCATTTTATTGTCAATTTTCATCCACATACTCTAAAAAATGTAGGGCAAACTAATTCATGGAGTATGGGCCTAAACTATATGGTATGCAACAAACCATTTTATGTTATGACTATCAAGATTTTTTATTACCTTTTTGACAAAAAATAGTCCCTTAGCAGCACAAGATTTGGCAGAAGCTCTAACTATCCCTCACAGACAGATGACTAGTCCAAGGTGTTGCATATAGATTGAAAACCTTACTGATACTATATGCAGCCTAAAACATTGCCTACTAATGTTATGCGTAGTCTAAAGCATTGTTAAGTTTCTTATCATTGTTGTATTTCCCGCCGCTCTGCTAAATTTATAACACCTTTGAGATAATATAAGGCCACCACTCTCAATTTCATAATACATGGAAACAATCAAGAGATTGATGCAGTAAGCATTGAGCTTAAAAAAGAAAAAAGGATTATATCAATCTAGAATGAAAGAAACATATTTCAGCCACCCATAATAGAATGAAAGAAGTTCATAATCATTGGCATAATACTTAAAAGCTTTTACGGGTGACTTGGTATTGTTTCAACTACCATGGTACCAACAAGTTTTGTGTGGGATAAGAACTATAACAATCTATCTCCTCAATTCTATGGGTGTTTCTAACAGGAATAACAAAAAAGACCAACAACCTCAAGGTTTAAACTCTCACCTCAGTCAAAAATCCATGAAATGTTTATGCATCCAAGCTAAAGCCAAACAAAGGAGAATCAAATGCTCAGCCCATCTTGCCACCTGAGCTTATTGAAGACCGTGTGCATAAATTACTGGAAGTTCTACAGCAATGACAATAATGTATTATTTGGATACCAAAATGTACTTTGATAGAGTAATGGAGACAGAATATGTCACATGGGAATTAGAAGGTTTATTGACACAAACTGTGCATATTCTTAACTTGACTGCGATTCGAGCAAGCATGTTTTGTCAACCAGCAAGATAGCTCCACCATAACTTTCCTCTGTTGGAGTAGTTCCAAATCAAAACAGAGAAGTTGAAGATTTCCAGCCGATTTAGGAGATGGATGAAAATTACCCCAAACCAGGGAAAACAAGAGACAAATAGCCACAGTTGTCACTTGTCACCTGTCACCAACCTCGTGCTGGTCTGCCTTAAGTTGCACATATCACTTGCTCATGGTTCATCAAGGGTATGGCAACAACTTGATTAATTAGTCTTATTTCATATTTTCTTTAGTCCTAACTGACGTAGACAGTTGTAGGAGAAAGATAGTCAAGAGTAGGGCAGCTACCTAGTGAACTAGTCTGATCTTGTATGTTTTTTCGAGTCTTAGCTAGTGTAGACAAATATCGAATCCAAATAGTCAATTTATACATGATTCTAGCCCTCAGGCATGTACACTGAAAATTACTGCAGCAACAAACCTTCTTCAAATCTATCTCAATCCTCTAATCCCTCCCTCCGTCTCTTCCTTGAAGAGATGGATGTTACAATCTTCCTTGAAGAAAGATAACACTTGATAGGATGTGACATATGCTTCTGTTGTTATACGCTAACAATGGGATTGAGCAATCTCATTTACAAAACAGATGAACTACAAACCATCACAGTGATCACTATTCGACCTTTCTCACCTGGAAAGTTCCAGCAAAGTTTGTAAATAAAACAATAACAGAGTAAAAAAGAAACATAAATTATACCTATCGTCCAATCAATTATTTCATATTTCTTACTTTTTTAAAGCTAATAAGCACAAAGAACGTAACAAATCTTTATGATTCTTTCATATTCCTGATAGTTTTTATCAGGATAACAAAAAAAAAAAAAAAAGAACAGCTACGTATTACTAATTACATTGTATAAAAAAGAACAGTAATTTGCAATCAACAAACTAACTCCTTTATTCTTAAATCAGATGGAATAATCTCAGACGACAAACTAAAAGAAAGAAGAACAAGACTGACCTTTTTCATCACAAACGAACTGGTATCTCCCCAGTTGGACTCGGTCCTCGATGGGGAGATTGGAAGCATTTTAGCAGTCGCTGGATTCGACAATCTAACTTCTCCTTCCTCTTCTTCCAGAGGCCTGTTCTTGTAAAAAGTGGTATTCAAGCTGTATGGCGAATCCTCGTACCCCTCGGCGTCCCCCACATCCTTCGCTTCTCCCAGAGATCTGTCCTCACCGTTAGTGCTCTTCAAAATGTATGATAGATCCTTGTTCCAATTGGCGTCCCCCATATCCTTTGCTTCCTCCGGTGATCTCTCCACGCCAGAAGTGGTCTCCAATCTGCACGACGATTCCTCGTTCCCCTTGGCATCCCCCACATCCTTCGCATCCGCTGAAGGTCTCTCGTCGCGCTTCGAGCTGTACGATAAATTTTCCTTCCGCTTGGCATCCCTCTTACCCTTCTCTTTCGTATCCTTTTCCTTCAAAGAAGCAAGTTTCGCACCCGATTCGACCTTTCTGCCCCCGTCCGCGGAAGGCGAGCCGCCAGCAACCCTGGAATCGAGCGGCATCGATCTCACGGTCTGCATCGACGTCGGTGGGCGAGGCTTCACCTTCGGCCGTTCTGCCCTGGTTGTCTTTCTTGATTCTTGCGTTCTGGACGACGGCATTCTCGCGGATGACATATTTAACCTAGTCTAGAGCCCCCAAGAACAAATCTTGGAAACTTCTACTGATCTCCAAAACAGTCCTTTCTTGAACCCTAAAAAAATGGAGAGCCAAAAAGAAAAAGAAACTGGAGATCCAAACCATACAACCTGAACGATCTTCCGGTGTGAAACGTCATCAAGGAAACAAAATCGAACAACTAACAACCACAGAAATGATCTTTTAATAAGAATCACCGCAACAATGGGGATAAAAGAACAAATCTGAACAATCTGGGTGGTCTCCAAGACACCAAAATAAAAGGATCAAAGGCAAGAAAGAACTGGAGGTAATTAAATGGGTGGAAAGAGGAAAATTGAGGAGTTTGGGAGTCGAGAAAGAGTAGAGAATCGATCTGTTCTTCCCCGCTGTCAAACTGGATTGGTTTGCTCCTCCTCATCGACGGAATACACGCGCGCGTACCATTCGTAATCTGCACGCGGTGACGTCAACAAGCAAACGGTGGGAGCCCGTCTCAGCCGGTAACATATCAACTTTGGAAAGGAAGCCGAGCAGAAGTAACAATACCAAAAGAGGTCCTCATCGCCACGTGGCCGCCGACACCGCCGCGTGTCGGTAAGCAAGCTACACGCGCGTACACCTCTCTCCCTTCGAATGGTTGTTGCCCTCCTTTTTTTCCTGTGTGGCCGAAATGACTAATTTACACCTCCATGGGCTAATATATCAAGTAAATATGGGTACGAAGATTTCGGTGTTCTTTCAGAATTAATGTAGGGACAAAAAAGGGAATGAAAAGTAGCTTCTTCGCCCGGCTTTCGGACGTAGGAGGCGTGTTTTAGGAAAGACGCAAGAGAGGGAGGACGGGTTACCATCATAAGCCCGTTTTGAACGCTGGCCGTTGGATCAGGATCGTACGCTTCATACAGAGCCGACGGAAAGGAGAGTTTAAATTGGCTGTTGCTGTCGGTTGGAATGGTGGATTCCAGCACGGGCGGTGTGGTTACCCCACCCATTATGTATTATTGCGATGAGATCGTCTCAATTTCATCTAAATCACAGTTCATCATAAATGCAGATTGAATCTGACAACGCCAACATTAGGATGATCCCCTAATATACTGTTATTCTGCACTCACATTAAGAGTACGGAATGCAACGATGTATGATTTATGTTGATTTGTAACATTAGAACTTCGGTGTTTACAAGAACTTTGTTTTTAAGATAGAAATGAATTGAAAAGAAGACAAGAAAAAAAGTACAACAAATATCGCTTTGATTAGTTATGATATATCATGTCAATGGGGTCACGAACGCAGTATCAAAAACAATTGACTCATTGTTGTTGTTTTATGTATATGGTACTGTTAAGCACGTTCTCATCATTGACTTAATATTACTCCACTAAATCCATTCCTGACATCGTCGAAATCTTCAATGCGTTGATTCGAGACTTGGCGTTCGTGTGAGCAGAAAAAGACTACACGTTGGTTGCTCTAGTGTCTGGCTAACTTTGTACAACCCGTTAACCTCTCTCTACGTGCGTATTTATTTGTTTGGATAAATAGCATGACTAATTTCATCCATATCAATCTTTTTCTTATTCTTTTTTTTATTTTATCATTCGGATTTTTTTTTCTCACGCATGAATATCTTTATCCGCAACCACAATCGTTCACCTTTCCTTACTCGTAACGATAGATGATGTAATTAATTTTATCCATAACCATAACTTACTTAGTGATATGATTAACTATATTCCTTTGCTCGTAATGGTAGGTGGTTCAGTCAACTTTATTCGTAATCTCTTTTGATATTTATCAATATAAAATTATTTTCATAGTTATCTTTTTCAATATTTCCTCATACATGAATATCTTTTAATAAACAGGATGATCAAAATGACTCGGTCAAGAAATATTATGTTTCATCTTGTACCAATAGTTGTATTATTTTTCTCATTCACATGCTTCATCATGAGAATTTTAATGTTGAGAGCTTGCCTAATTTGCAGGTGATTAGATACATTAGTTGTTCTTCGACAAAGAAAGATTGAGTAGTAGTATATCAATGGAAACTTTCTTGTATCTCATTATTAGTTAGATCGCAATAGAGATATCTCATGATGTTTCCTTAAATTTTACTTAGAATCAACAGTCTTCTCTCCAAGCATTGAAGGACAAAGGTCTGTAGTTTACCTGCACATGCATGTGACATTAATTTGCAGATGTCAATGGCCAGATGTAAGAGTATGTATGCTCCATGCATCTCATTCATTACATGCTTACCTGGTTCAGAGATATCGTAATTAATCAGGCCCTATGTATGGCTAAGAATATTCAATTTAACTCCTACTTTCATGAGTTTATGTTTCTTAATTCGTAACACCAGTGGTTAAAACAGCCGAGTAAATGTCAAGTCTTTTGTTGCATCAGATGAGTTGTCTTGTACTTTTTCCGATTTAATCAAGTTGGAGCAAACCCCATGACATAAAGTGCATAATAGATTTTTCATGCCACTGTAAAATAGGGAAGATGACACAAATAAAGGACGACAAACCGCTTCTCACAAAACCTTGAATGGTAGATTATCCTCAGTAGGCCCTTGACCACATTCGGGACAAATAGCAGAAGGTGTTGATTCGATATAGATCATGTCATGAACTTTAAGAGTGGTAAGAGTGTTTGGGAAACTCATGTGACATTAGAGAGCTCGACTCTGATGTTAAGTTTCACTTCTGCCGAAATCTGACCACTGTTTTGAGTGAGATTGGAGGTTGGCACTCGATGAAAAGTCTGCTTGATGGCGGCATCTATTAGTTCAGCTCTTGAGGTCATACTGGATTTTGGAGTTAGGAGACAATAAAGGATATGTAGAGAAGTGACACAGCAGGAGATGGTGAAGGAGAGGGATCAAAACCACCTGACCCCATGCATGTGTGAGCATGAGTTGTATGATAGAAAAAGTTGGGGGATGGGAAGAAGAATCAAAAGGGAGGGGAAGAAAAAGTTGGGGGGTGACCCCATGCCATGAGGCAATTATGCAAGCGTGTGCTCCATGCCTGACTTCTCATGTACGTGAAGCCGACACCCCAACACCAAGAGGGAAGTCCTGAAGCCACGACATGTCGAGGACGTTGATCCGAGTGGCACAATTGGTGGGGAAAGGAAGGTGGATGACCTACTTGTCACCTCAAGATCACAGGAAGAAGTCTACCATGGATCCTTAGAAGGCAAGTCCAGTTCAAATCTTGTAAGACTAATCGAGTTTGGCTCCCTGTCAACTCGACGTTGGAAAAGTCTCACACGATTGGGCAAACTCACCAATATACCTTGGTATGAACAGAACGAACACTGCGGGACATCGATGGCTGCATTGAACTCAGGTTTCAAACTATGTCTAGACTAGTTCAGTTGTGTGTCTTAAGGTGGAGCTGCAAAATCTAATGATCGCTTCACATAGTACATCACCATGTCTGTAAGCAGATGCAATAGTTTTATGTTTGTTCTGTTGCGTTTATAAACGCAAGCTTGATATCCGACCATTGAGATCAACATTTAGGCCAACATGGATGAAAGTGGCACTCTGCATCTTGCATGCAAACAGTGCAGTCTCATGAATGATGAAATATCGACCGGTATGTAGGGAACATTCTGCGCTAGATTCGTAATGTGGAACAAACATATTAAGACTATTTTCAAAAAATTTAAAGTTATATATTTGTCATTTTTATATTTCTTTTATCCTATGTTACTAGTTAACTAGTTTTCAATATCTAAAATTAGCATAAATAACAGTCTTCTCCGAGTTGATTTCTCTCGGCCTTCTTTATAATGTTAATTTATTAAACTCCTTTCTAGTAATATTTTCTTAATTTTTATTTTTGTTTTGCATCAATTGATATCAGTTGATATAAAACAAAAAAAATTATAACAAACTTAATTTGTAATGAAAGATGAGAGAAATCAACTCCTTGTAGTGGAAAACATTTTTATAATATTTAAAGATATTATTTTTTTAATGATTCCATAGATGGAGTTTTTTATTTATACTAGTTTTAAGTCTTGAAAACTAGTTAACTAGTAATGTGGGATTAAAAAAATATAAAAATGATAAGTGGATAACTTTGAACTATTTAAAAATAGTTTCTTCTATTTGTTCCATATTAATCCTCCTCTAAATTTATGAAATTATAAAGAAACAATATATTAATCTTCTCGGAGTTGGATTTCTCTCATCCTCTATTATAAGATTAGTTTACTAGAATCTTTTTTAATAATATTTTTTTAATTTTATTTTCATTCTATGTTAATTCACTACACAAGCTAGTGCAACGCTGACCTAATAAAGTAAAGCTAGGACACCCTAAGCTAGAAGATTCATGATATGCATAAGGGAAAGAAAAGATCGGTATGGTATTCATGGAGAAATGTAGGATTAATAATTATCTTTATTAGTCGCATATCTCCTCCCACAGCGAACCGTCGTTAA
Organism: Musa beccarii; assembly: GCA_024322285.1. Lineage (NCBI taxonomy): Eukaryota > Viridiplantae > Streptophyta > Magnoliopsida > Zingiberales > Musaceae > Musa > Musa beccarii. The sequence goes on from CM044394.1 coordinate 56,927,514, forward strand.
GATTATCTACCCTTCACCTTCTTTTGGGATGTCATCCGACAAATCCACCGTGATCTAAGTACTGACATGGTGGGAAGATAGGAGGGAACATAATGGTAGGCTTGTTGATGCGTGTACTAAATAAAGTTACGAAATTGTCATGTTTAATTAGTGTACTTGATCGTAATCCTGGTCACTATCGGTCACTATCGAGCCACCGAGTTTGACCTTCAACTGCACGCTAATGGCAGGTACCGTTGTCAACCCCCGACTGACTCGCCCATTGCGAGCAACAGAGTGGCAGCTTAGTGAAGACAAAGTCGAACCCTTCGGTCTGCGTCAAAGTTAGAGACTTCGAGGCCACCATGTTTGACCACCGATGACTCCAGCTCGCCGTGGTCGCTGTTCATCGACCAAGCGACCGAGCACAGAAGGGCGTTCTCCAATTGGGTTGTCGGCCGTGGATGCCGAGCCTATCTGGCAACCAATGAGAGAGCTATTTTGCGTGTTTGGTGGCTCTGATGGGATACCGAATCTGCTCACCACCCTACGGCAGCACGGCTGTACTGCGCACGAGGGCGTCGTAAGGCCAGTCGGTGGCATTGTCGTCATTATCCATTTGCAACTTCTCTATTACTGGACAATGGTGAAAGCAAAGATGGATTTCGCTTTGCCGCCTGCCAATTACAGCAGGCCAAGTAGTAGTGAAGTGTATGAGTAAATGCCCAGAACAACCGTACTGCCTCAAAAATCGTGGCGACAGCTCATGGGGAGGAGATGAGGGAAGTCGAGTTCGAGCTATATCGTCCGAGGCAGGAGACACAAGAATGTCGCCTCTGGTTGGATGATACCGTGGATGTCATACTCTGCGATGATTGGACCCGCTATAATCCGCATTGCAAAGATGACACGTGGTAGTCTTGCATCATGATCCTGGTCCGACTATGACAGGTGAGCAAGAGGGTCCCATCGGCCCATGTGCTCTTTCCCTCTTTGTCTCCACCCGCGCTCTCTCCCTCGGCCCCTCTTCTCCGCCCGCCTCTCTCTCTCTCAATCATTAGACTTGGGTCATCTCTCTCTGAACACCCCACATCCCTTCTCCTTTTCTAGTTCTATTTTCTATTCAATTTCTCTCGCGCGGGGGCCATGAGCACGGCTGACCGCGCCATGAACGGCGGGCCCGCGCCAGTGCAGCAGCAGAAGAGGCAGATAACGGCGGGGGTGGTGGTGGGGGGAGGAGGAGGAAGCGGCGGCGGGACCGTGGCCGTGAAGAAGGCGCCATCCAAGGACCGGCACAGTAAGGTGGACGGGCGAGGGCGGCGCATCCGCATGCCCATCATCTGCGCCGCCCGGGTTTTCCAGCTCACTCGCGAGCTCGGCCACAAGTCCGACGGCCAGACCATCGAGTGGCTTCTCCGCCAGGCCGAGCCCTCCATCATCGCCGCCACTGGTTCCGGTACCATTCCGGCCTCCTTTTCCACCGCCTCGCCCTCCGTCGCCACCTCCTCGAAGCCCACCTCCTCTCCGGCGCCTTTCATCCTCGGCAAGCGCCTCCGGGCCGACGCCGCAGACGACTCCGCCAAGGACGACCGCTCCATCGCTGCCGGAGCTGGGGCGACGATCGGAATCGGGCCAGCGACCGGGTTCTGGGCCTTGCCCGCCCGAGCGGACTTCGGGCAGGTCTGGAGCTTTGCTGCGCCGGAGATGGTGGCGTCGCAGCATGCCGCCTTGTCCGGGACGTTCGCCGGGCAGCCTATGGGGGAAGCATCTGCTGCAAGAGTGGGGAATTACCTCCCCCTAGCTGGGCACCTCAACCTGCTGGCCTCGCTGTCAGGACCACCTGGTGCCACCTCCGCTGCGGCAGCCGCGCAGGCGGAAGACGAAACCCGCTGATAGCTTCAGTACTTTTAGCTTTAGCTGATTAGTGTTCCCACGTCCTATCGAGTTAGAAAAGATTAGGTTTGTGGAGTTTGGATTGGCATTAGAGTAGAGTTCTATTGGTTCTCTCATTACCCCCCTTTCTTGTTGATTAGTCTCAGTTCCGATTCCAGCGGTGTCCGGTCTCGAGTGCTTCGTGACAGAGGAATCAAGTCAAATGTAGACACTACTGAAGTCGAAATCCTGTGAATGAGCACCGTGAAGATGTGCATGGGAAATCAAGAACTCCAATGTGCTATGATGAAGAAGGCCTGGGAGCTGTAAGGTTTGTGATTCTAGATAGGTGACATGTTCGTATCAGCACGGCCGGGAGAACCCGAGAGAATCCGATTGCATGGAAGCCTCTGTTTTCAGTCAGTAAGTTCTCCACTGTCAAAGCTCTCTGTGTACTCGACGAGTCTTTTCTTGGATTTTGCCTGTGTGACAATAACGTGGTTTCTGCGTATGTAATTCTGGATTGTTTGAGATGTGCGAGTGCAAATAAACTCTAGTTGTTCTTCCTGCATTCTGTCATCTTACCTACTGTATAGTTTGGATAGATACATCTGCAATCTTCTATCCATGCGCAACTTAATCTTGCTTTTTAGTCTGAAGAGTTCGATCGAACGAAAATACATTTTTTGGGGGAATGCCTTGTGGAATATTATGCAGCAGAGTTGGTCGTTGAACAACTTGCAGAATCTAAACCTAAATCCATTTTACACTGGGAATAATTCATCTCTATGCGTCTTCAGATTCTGTGATGGAGTCAGAGTGGCCCGAGCATCATCAACAGAGCTCTATGCAATTCGACATGCCCCATCACTTACATTCTTGCTCTGCATTATTGTCAATTTGTATGACCAAAAGTTTAAGCTATTTGATGGATTGATATCGCATTTAAAGAAACTATATTGCATATATTCTATTGCAGAATTTAATATCATTAATCTGCTTTCACGGATTCAGATAGCCTTCAACCTTAGAAAGCAGAGGCAACTGAATCTTGTATACCTTTCAAGTAAACATGCTGATTCCTTCAACAAAACTGCAGCATATGCATACCCATAAAGATTGTGGCTGGGAAGCTTCGGCTGGTACTCGTTGCGGTCGTGGAATTGACTCACATCTGCTTCAGCGTTCACTGTCATGCATGTGAAACGCAGCCTATTCGTTTGACAAACATGGGAGAAGAATAATCTACAGCTGCAATCATATAAAGGAAGGAATACAACATCTGTGATTGATCCCTGTACGCCATGGCTGGGCTCAACTTCTTGTAATGGCAGTTTGTTAATCTAATAAAGTAGGAGTGCTGATATGATGGAGGTTGACATCTTTAATCTGTTTCCATCACACCTACCTCTATTGTTGGATTGTACACCCAACCTCTGTGCCTTTATTTGCTGGCTTTACAACTGGGCTTTTGGAAAGCAAATGCTGGCATTTATAAATATCAAATGCTGTTGCTTACACATCTGATGACATGACTTTATAGCTTCGGATGTCTCCACATATATTCTACATCAGTAGTTGCAAGCAGCAGTGACCTCTTTTGCTTCTTTCATGGATACCTGATGTCGGTTTAAGGTTGCCTATATTAATCCTACTCAAACCCTGTGTTCGTAAAGCCTGCACTAAAAACACGTTATTTGTATCAGTTTTGCGAGAGATTGGCCGCAGATCTTTAACGGGATTGCCTAACGCATGCGACATCAAAATAAGAGTTACTCCTAAGACGAAGAACAAATGGAAATGAAACGACGGACTGTCACACGGATACGTCTCCGCTTGTCGCGGACATGCGCGAAGAATCCGTGGCATATAGCACATGGAGTCCTCCATGGTGCGGAGGTCTGCTTTCTGACTCGGGAACATCAATAGGATGTTCTCAGAAGTAATGGTGAAAGCTTGTCAGCTCCTGCTTTACTGTCTGCAATTTCGATTGTTTATATTTGTCGAACTTGCTGATCTATAGTTTCACTTGTGATGGAGCTTGAGACCAATAATAAGATATGTTTTATAGTTCATTGATGATTCTTGTAGATAGTAGACACATCTTCTTTTATTTCTTTTAAAAAAATGAATTATAATCTAAGCATCATACCATAAACTTCATAATAAAATCTAATTGAAAGTAATTTCGAATAAGATTCTGACAAAGTAATTTAAATCATTCTAACAAGATATAGGCACATACATGGGAGTACCAGTCGAAACAGGAGTAGTATCAGAATCCTGATCGAAGTTGGACTTCAACAGCCTGTTTGCATATATATCTATATATGGAGACGTGGGCTTCAAAAGCGTCCACAGAGAGAGAGAGAGAGAGAGAGAGAGAGAGAGAGAGAGAGAGAGAGAGAGAGTCTGTACTCGGGAGCTCTTTTCTTGCTCTCAACGTTGGTCTCGTCGGACATGTCGTCCGCTGGAGCCACCGGCGGTGCCGCCGCTTCGAATTTATACTTTTGCTCCCAGTGCGACCACACTTTCACCTACGACCCCGCCGACGCCGGAGATCATGGCGTCATCTGCTGCATCCACTGCGGCGGGAGCGTCGCCCAGGGATCCAACTTCCCAAACCTCGAGAACCCTAACTCTGACTTGGGCTCTCTCGACGTCCAGCAACCCTCGCCCTCCCACCTTTCTGACCATGATGCAGACACTGTGCCTTTCGACGAACTTATCATGTTCCCTTTTAGCTCGTCTGTCGCGGACTTCTACTTTGACGCGATGTTGGTAGAGCAACAACTCGAACGATGGTATGGGCGATCACTCACTCTCGCTCCTTCCAGGCGCGGCACCCAGCCAGCATGGAAGGCCGCCGTGGAGGCCCTGCCGGACATCAATATCAAAAAAGCAGCGCCGGGGACCGATCCGATCGAGTGCACGATTTGCATGGACTCGTTCGACGCTGGCGAGGTGGTGAAGCAGTTGCCCTGCAAGCACATGTTCCACAAGAAGTGCATTCTCCCGTGGCTCGACAACCATAACTCCTGTCCGATCTGCCGATCCGAGCTACCCTGACTATTCTGACTACATATTCTTCTGCGCAAAATATACACACAAATATCGAATAGGTTTCCTACTTCCTTGTAGATATGCGATTTAGACGGCAATGATAAGTGAAAGTAGCAAACTTTGTTTCTTCCGTAAATATGATTTACAATCTGGATTTTACGGCTCAATATATAATATTTACGTTATTTCGGTTTATATAATTGATTGTCTCAGAATCTGAGGCTCACTATACTTCAAATTACTTGCAATTTCGATCCATTAGGTGTTGGATGAAACAGGGCCAATGGAGGGGATACTTACATGATCGTTGTTTCCCACTTCATCTATTGGTTTCGGATTTAATTCACCAAATTAATGAAATGTCCAGTTTTCACCACCACTTCTCACTGGAACTCAGTTGAAGCAGAGCATAACATATTGGTCCAAGCCATTCCAGCCAAAAACTTAAGCAATGTTGTTGTTGGTTGTAGGAGTGAGATGATCTAATTAAGCAACAAAATATTACGACCATTAAGTTGTGGTCCCAAACTCCTTAATTTTGACCCAATCCACAATAGAATATGGTTCGGTTGAATGGGAGGGTGCTCTTCGGACACTGAAGGTCTCATAGTAAGTGCAAATACAATATGATTTAAGTATAATAGGATAATGACTTTTGGAGACTTAGCATTAAAGATGTTATCATTTCGAGCATCCAAGAACACCCAAAGTATAGTGACAGTCACATATTCGGATCAAAACAGTAGAGGAAACTATAAGATAGGAATCCTCCTCAATCTGGAAGCCGTCGCACAAAAAGAAAAAGCAAGCAACGATTGCTTGCAACCCATGATAGAAACTACAGATGCCCTGCACATTGATGCCCATTAAAGCTAAGCGACGATATGTAGTAGCTTCCAACAAAACACCTTAGTTCTAAGTAGAATTTGGAGCTGCCAGAAACATCATCAATAGTCCCGAACATCCACCGCATTAGCAAGATAGGAATGCAAAAAATGGGCAACTAGGGGATGCCATACTTTCTTTTCAGGTTGATCTGAAAGGTCCGTAATAATACGGTTGACTTCCAAACAAGAAAATTCTTCTCCCATGGGTGTGGCACACTGGGTGATAGCTCACTTGATGAGCTGTAACTTTGGTTGCGAGTCTGAGGGAAGATAGCTGGTGTGCTGCAAGATCGTTCTTTTGTGCAGCATGCTTGTGGACTTCTCTTTTCGCAGGTTGTTAACGAAGGCATGGAATAGGCTGTAAAGGAAGGTTGCACCAAGTTGGTGATCGAGTCAGATGCAGAGTTGGTGGTCAGAATTTTGAACACGAATTCTCATCCATCTTGGAAGCTTATTAACTACACCATACACATTATGGCTTTGTTGCAAAACCTTTATGGTTGATTAATTTTGCTAGGGTTAATAGGTTTCTTGTTTTTGGAAGCAGCAGTTGCCAGTTGCATGGCTTGAGCTCTTTACCATTTTTTGATCAGCACGGTGCTAGTTGTTGTCCATTTTTTTAGTAATACAGGTTTTTTTGTTGTCTTGGAAGAAAAAAAAAATCATAATTTATTTCGAATAAAATTCTGACGAAGTAATTGTGGATGTCATCCTATCCGAACCATATTCCAACAGCCTTTTCGTTGATGTGCAGAGGTTTATAGCTTCGTAGTCGGGAGTCCTGTTCTTGGTCTCAACGTCGCTTTGTCTCGTCGCCGGTAAAGACATGTCTTCCTCGACTAATATATATTTTTGCTGCCAATGCGGCTGCACTTTTCCCTTCAATCTGGCCAACGCCTTAAATGGCGGCGACATCATCTGGTGCTTCCACTGCGGCAGAAGCGTCGCCTTCGCTAACCCAAACCCTTGCGTGGTCATTTTCGGGGACCAGCAATCCTCATCCAGTGACGATGATGATCCAGATCCTGCGCCATTCGACGATGTTGACATGTTCCCTTCCTCCATCGTCGGCTTGCCCTCCGCGGGGTTCCTCAACGCCGGAGTGCTGTCTCTTGATGAGTTAGAGCAAGAATTCGAACAATGGTATGAGGAACCAATCGACCTCTCTGCTTCCAGCTCCGACACCCAGTCAGCTTCGAGGGCCGCTGTAGAGGCCCTACCGGACGTCAAGATCTCCGTAGCAGCTCCGGGGGACGATCCGATCGATTGCTCAGTTTGCATGGAGTCGTTCGACGCAGGCGCGGTGGTGAAGCAGATGCCCTGCAAGCACATGTTTCACGACCGGTGCATCCTCCGGTGGCTCGACCGCCACAACTCCTGTCCGCTCTGTCGATATGAGCTGCCCCGATGATTGTGACTGCATATTGTTCTGAAAATAATATACACACAAACATTGAATTGCTTTTTCTTCCTTGTATGTTTACTGAACATGTAGAAGTAGCAAACTTAGTTTCTTTGCTGAATATGATTTACAATCTGGATTTTGCGGATCAATAATATTTACGTTATTTCGGTTTAGTTAGTAGGATGCGCGGCATACTTGAATTTACTTACAGTGCGGATCAATTAGGTGTTGGGGATTTCCAGTTGACCAAATTAATGAGATTTCCAGTTTCTACCATTTCGTCTGGCTGGAACTCAGTTGAAAGTAGCCCATAACAGATTGGTATCAGCCATCCCAGCCAAAAACTCACGTGAAGGATCAACGTTGCTTGCTCTGGTCAATATTGACTTTTTTGTCGGACCGAAGTTATCTGGTTACTGCATATTGGTTTGGCCATAAATAAATTGTCAGGATTGCATGACGCAAATGTGGTGTCATGATGTTATGCTGGAAGAGAGTGTGTTTGAAAGGTAGGGTAGATGTGGTGTCACATTCATAGCAACTTGTGTCGGCTGGTTTCTAATACAAGATGCAAGAGTTGATGAAGGCAACACCAGGATGCATAGGCGAGGTTTGGGCGAGGTACCGGGTGAACACGACAGAGTACATGTTCTGGTTGGCAAGCTGGAAGTCAACGGGGTGAGCCCTTAACCGGATAAGACCAGAGATAATTCCTCCTATCCGTTGACGAAGTGGGAGTGGCTAGGGATTTCATGGCCCATCAGAGGCTGTAGATGTTCTAGGAGACTAAAAATGGAGGTACGAGGAGACATAAAAGGCAAGGATCCACCTGCATTATCCTTGCAACCGTGGGAGCTCCAAGGGAAGTGGAATACCTTTGCGTTTGCGTCCATCACCATAGAAACGGAAAACTTGCTTGCTCGGTGTCGAGATGGCCGGTGGAGGATTAGCTCCGACGCCAGATGGTGAGGTGAAGCACTACAATGGGCATGTGACGGTCTTCGTGATCGTCACTTGCGTGATAGCAGCCTCTGGTGGTCTCATCTTCGGATACGACATCGGCGTTTCTGGTGATTGATCGACGCCCAAATGCCTGTTTGACTATTAACTGAGAAATGGCTGATGTGTTGTGTTGTGCTGTGGAGGGGGTGTGACTTCCATGGATGAGTTCCTCCAGAAGTTCTTCCCATCGGTGTACAAGGACGAGAAGATTGCGACTGACAGGAATCAGTGGTGCCAGTTCGACAGCGCACTGCTGACGGCCTTTACGTCATCCCTCTACATCGCGGGGCTCATCTCCACCTATTTCGCGTCCACGGTAACCCGGGCCTTTGGCCGGAAGATCTCCATGCTGCTCGGAGGAGCAGCCTTCCTCCTTGGCTCCGCAATCAACGGCATCTCCATGAACGTAGCCATGCTCATCATTGGCCGCCTCCTGCTCGGCGTTGGCGTGGGGTTCGCCAACCAGGCCGTCCCGCTCTACCTGTCCGAGATGGCCCCGGCGCAGCTCCGAGGAGCGCTGAACATGGGATTCCAGATGGCCACCACCATCGGCATCCTCGTAGCCAGCCTTGTGAACTATGGCACGGCTAAGCTAAAGGGCGGATACGGATGGCGCATCTCGGTGGCCCTCGCTGCGGTGCCAGCCCTCATCATGACCGTTGGCGCAATCGTCCTCCCTGACACCCCGAACTCCCTCGTCGAGCGCGGCATGCGCGTCGAGGCCAAGGCCACGCTCCAGAAGATCCGGGGCACCGAGGACGTCGACATGGAGCTGCACGACATGATCGAGGCGAGCGAGGCGTCGAAGCAGGTGCGCCACCCCTGGCAGAGCATCCTCCGCCGGGAGCACCGCCCCCACCTCATCATGGCCATCGCCATTCCGGCGTTCCAGCAGCTCACCGGCATCAACGTAATCATGTTCTACGCGCCGGTGCTCTTCAAGACCATCGGCTTCGGGAACAGCGCGTCTCTCATGTCCGCTGTCATCTCCGGCGTCGTCAACGTCCTCGCCACCACCGTATCCATCGCGACCGTCGACAAGTTCGGCCGCAGGGTCCTCTTCTTCGAGGGCGGGGTGCAGATGCTGGTGAGCCAGGTGGCTGTCGGGGCCATCCTCGGGATATTCTTCGGTTCGGCCGGAACAGGGAAGCTCTCGCCTGCTATGGCCAACCTGGTACTGGCACTCATCTGCATCTACGTCGCGGCGTTCGCGTGGTCATGGGGGCCGCTTGGGTGGCTGGTGCCCAGCGAGATCTTCCCGATGGACATCCGGTCGGCAGGGCAGGCGATCGTGGTCGGCGTCAACTTCTTCTTCACCTTCATCATCGCTCAGCTCTTCCTCATGGCGCTCTGCCACCTCAAGGCCGGGCTCTTCTACCTGTTCGCTGCCTTCGTGCTGGTGATGACGTTGTTCGTCATCTTCCTGGTGCCAGAAACCAAGGGCGTGCCCATCGAAGAGATGGCTTTGGTGTGGAAGAAGCACTGGCTTTGGAAGAAGTACATGCCGGAGGACCATGTCAGAACAGCTTAAACCAAACTGCCAACTCTTTCGAGATGTCTCTTTTTCCTTGTACACAACACACGGGAGGGAAGGTATCCTCGCTATTGGTAGCGTGTCATCAGAGGATGTGCCTAAGCCAATTGTGTTGGCTCGTATATCCTCAAATTTCCCTTATTGTTTATATTCACAATTTACAAGTAAAACACCATTCTTGCATCCCAACATGTTTTGTGATCTTCTATAGCTCTGCTTCTAATTTTCCAAGAAAAAAGAGGACTACTGTTATTCAACTAAGAGTATGCAATGTTTCCATAAAAATTTACTTCTTAGCTCTCCGTGCACCATAAGTTTCAGATAGAATGGGATCAAGCGATGACCAACTAATGTGCTCCAAATCATCCTCTGTTTTCCATGATTTAGCATGGTCAGGCCTTCTGCTTGCCTACAACCAACCAACATGTAAATTATTATTCCTCCAAAGTCCTCTTGTGTTTCTGAAGCAAATGAGCGGCACCGAGTGACTGAATGTTCCGACAAGCATGTGGCCGTGCCATCAATTTAAGGAGTCTCTCTCCTGTTCTGATCAGGTGATCCAGATCGATTATAACGTGAACGAACGAGGATCAAAATCAACATTTCCCAATGTCTTCATCGACCAATAAAAGTATAATGTGGCACAATAGAAGACTAGATCTCTCTCGTTCACAGGTCATCCCTCGAACGTATGTAAAAGCACGCTTTGTCGTTGAAGTCCATGGTGAGCGAATTCTTCTATTAGCTCGGACGTCATCACGGGCAAAGGTCGTCAGCTTTAGCGTTTTTTATTTATAGACTTTGATGAAGGAACAACTTGACACTTTTCAAAATGTATCAATTCCGCATTTCGCCATTACTCGTTAGCCATGTTGGAGAAACTTATCAAACAAGAAGCTCAGGTCTACAACTAAAACTATATCTTTGCCCTCTCTCCAGCTCTGCGTTCTACCCACAGAACCATGTCCATCGACAAGAACAGCTCCCTCAAGGTCCGAAAGGGGAAGAAGATATCGTATTTCTGCTTCGCCTGCTTCTTGGGTTCTCCGGAGCAGTCGAAGCCAGAGCGGCTGGGTTCCAAGCGCAAGCTCTCATGGCGGTTCTCCTGGTTCCGAAGGAAGCATAAGAAGAGGAAGGCGGTCCCCTCCAATGCGACGCCATCAGCTCAAGAGAGGTCATTACCTGCTAAGGTAAGAGAGACGGAATTGTGCCTATGTTGCTTTCGTTTGCGTCCTGTTGCGTTAGCTTTGGTTCATGGATCATACCTCTGATTACATCCCTGACACGATCACACCCCCTCTACAACTTTTCTGTGAATCCGAGACGGTCGCGACCCAAACGAAATGTTTTGTCATGCACTTTAATGTTACAGTCTCAAGGGATTTGTCACAATCCTCAAGTCCTCATCTTGTTTCCTCAAACATAAATGTCACACCAGAATCATGTATAGCTCCAATCAGAAGGCAGGTAGGTGAGTGGGTATATCTTAAACAGGTAGGAAAAGAATGTGTATAATAAACAGGTAAAGTCACACCCAATCACTACGAGCTTATGTCTGCGTCCATCCTTCCCGTGTGCGAATCGTAAGGCAAACTTCTTAATTAGATATTCTTGTAGAAAAAAAAAAAAGGATGACGTGGTCACCTCTACGGATAAATTTCGCACCAGCATCTTCCTAGAAGATGAGGTTTCTTGTTTTCCGTAGGTGGCCTGCGTCACCTAAGGGCGCGCGTAGTTAGCTGTCGTCCCCCAGACATGCTCGGGTGTCTTTATCATGTGGGTCCATTTGAGGCGTGAGCTCAAATTTATAGGATCTTGTGGGGTCCGTCGTACGTGTTTCAGAAACATATCCATGTTCATCAAACGGATGCATAAAATCGACGGTGATATCACTCCGATGAGGATTAACAAGTTATGAATCAATAATCACAGGTGCACAAGGAACAGCACATAGGACTCGTTTCACCACAAAAAATTAACCATTTTGCGGGATCTAATGGGACTGATTCATGAAATTTGTGAGTCCAGGGTTGTAACAATGGTAGCGGAATCGATATAGAGAACCAGCAACAAGAAGCAGTCCCAGAGGACCAGGTCCGGCCACGCAACAGTGTCACGCAGATCTCAACTGAGATCAATGCTCGCCGAGATCCACTTCCACCAAATCCTCACCAGAATCCAGTTCAAAGTAAGGCGAGGAGCAGCGGACTAAGATCATCCCTGTCCGCCCCTTCCTCCTCTTCCCGTAATCCGGTGCGGTCCGACAGGCTCATGCCTTCTGTTGGAACATTGGTGGTGGTGGCGACACTGGCAGTGACGGTATTCTCCGGTCGTGCAACTGCTATCATTTGCTTGTGCTCTTGCTTATACTTTCTGCCCCGCTATTGTGGCCAGCCTTGGTGGAAGACTTGGTACTCCTAGAGAAGAATGGGCAGTAGCTTGCGTTGATCCACCAGAGCAAGGCATGATAGATTTTCTATTCTTTTCTGAGAGAGAGAGAGCAAGGCATACCATTTTTATACAGTACAGTAAAGGTGCATAAAGCAGAAACGGTCCAACAGGGAATAATTTTATATGTATGCCCAGTAAAAGTTTCGTACAACAATTGATGTTCCTTCCCTCTTTAATCAAACAACTGCGTTAATACAAAATAATCCTTCTACACAGGCTCTGCAGAAACAGTGGTAAGTTGTCTTGCACAATTGAAGGCCTCGGTGTGCAGTACTCATCAGAATCTCCATAAGTTGTGTACACCAAGACGTAGAGCTAAACATGATCCATGGCTGGCTAATCCCGAGCAGCTTTGTTTCTCCTCACAGTCATGGACTTCGGCAAGCCATCAAACATAGGCCTGGCAAGGACGTCTGATTTCAAACTCCACTTGCTCATGGGCCACATGGAAGAGACGTTATCGAAGTCCTGCGATTGCAAACACGAGGCGCTGGATGACTTCCTCACAGAAGCAAGACCTTCGTTCTTGACATAGTCCCCATTGGGTAGAGCACTCCAGCGACCCACATCCGTATCGATCCTGTACCCTGATTTCGGTCTTGGCGCTATACCCTTCCCTGTCCTCCCAGAGAATCCACCATTGCTGTCCTGAAGAAACAATTCTGGGGCATCAGTTTTTTGACGTCTCCTGATAGATCTCTCAATGTCACTGTTTTCCCCAGCTTCAAAAACTGCAAGATCACCGTTCTCTAGTGAGAATCCATTCATCAGACTCCTAGACTTCCTGTGCCTGCTTGGAGGTGGATCAGAAGTTGGTGACTTTTTATATAGTAGTTCGTCGTCGAAGCAGCATTTTCTTGTTCCGTAGAGTGGCATATCCTCGCCTCCGAGAACCGGCCCTCTTTTAGTATGGCCGAGACAATAGTATCCCTGTAACCTGCTCATGGCAGGAGAAACTTTACGCGGATGAGGTCTCATGTTGATTGACTCGATCAATTCTAGAACGTCATTACGAGGTCGATGGGGCTGACTCTGATCTCTGCAACAAATGCGCAACCATGATAAGAGAACTGGTAATCTTGATGGAATGAGTGTAGAACAAACATGATGTAGCACAAAAGTTGCAGCTAGTTGTTCAACTTCAATCTATAATGAATTGACTGTTGCTAGAGACAGTCTTGCCTCATTCATAATACACACTTTTACCATAAAGAGGAAGACTCGGCACACAATCTTGAATCCAAGACTTAGCATACTCCATGACAGTACATGGTATTCTTAAACATTGTTAAAGAAAGGTTAGAGCAATGTAGCATTTATCACTATTAGAAGAAACCCAGCAACAACGTCTGATCGTTCGACTAAAGAACATTCATCCAAATGATTGTTAAAGATAGGCTAGTGGTCGATTACAGAAAGACCAGGAGCAATGATATTTGTATAAAAATCAAATCAAAATCATGAAATTTAAGATGTCCCCAGATTTTGGGCAACAATTCTCCCTCAGAAAGATCTGGTTATATCTAGGACTTGGTAAGATTCTAGGATAGGTTGGAATGTTTAGATGAAAGTTATAATCGGATGCAAGCCTTCAACTGCTAATGGAAGACTTCCAAAATGATGATACTGTAAAATGATAAGTGTAAAATAACCAAGTATTTTTCCAGTTATTATCATTCAATTTAATCAAAACAATTTCGACAATGATGACAGAGAAAGTAACAAGCAAAAAACACTATCTATTTTTGTATCAAACGATCTATATTACAGGACAATAAGAAATAGTTCATTCAACAATTACAAAAAGATGAAAAATGCAACGCAATCTGTGGGTGAAAGTCTCCAGTTCATGAGGATCAGCAATACCTTAGTGCCATATTAGGAAAACACAAAGGACCTCGTAGCCACTAAGAAGAAATATGGTTTCAAGGGAAAGGCAAAAGGAAATACCCATTCTCAACAGAACCATCAGATAGACAAGGCGATGGTGGATGCCTTCCAGGCAGCGGAATCTGCAATGACTTGTGAGCAAACATCTGAAGGTCTGTTACTAATCCATTTAATCGTTTGATGTCTGCAACCTAATTAATGAGTAACAGAAATTATCACATATCAGATAAGAGGATACAAAAAAAGCAGATATATGACTTTTTAAATTGTATATGATTTAACCAATATTGTTATGTCTCACAAGAAAATTATTAAATAGACAGAACAAAGACTTCTGCTTTGCCCATACAAAACTTGCGACTGAAGGACGGATCAATGTGGTTACTTTTTTCTTAGTTTTCCTTGGCTACCTAATCATCCATCAACCTTATGCCACAAATGGCACAAACATAGAACTGATACAAAAGAAATTATGGTGCTTAAATTAAATCTATTCGAAAGCAAAATCCATAATTTAGTAAAAAAATGAAGGAAAATATATCAAGATATTCAATTTTTTTTTTAACATATTATTGCTTTGTGAGGTTAAGATTTGATCACTACAAATATAAGCATTCAAACAGAAATCTAATTACCTCGACGCCATACTTTATCGCAACACCAGCAAGAGTATCCATCCTAGAGACGCGATGCTGGATATGATTAGATTCAAGAGAGAAACCAGGCGACGACGACGGAGACAAAGACGAGGACACGGGGATCGTCGCGATACCATCGATCTCTCTCGGACGGGCGACGTCGCCATCCAAGGAATCATCTGAAAAGAGTTGAGAATTCCTCCTGCTTCCCTCCGCCAGCATCATCTTCGACGGCGAAATTCCACTTCCCCACGGCCAAAAAACCCAATCCTTTCCAGCAAAATGTAGACTTCCTCACATACGGAGCCCTAATTTTATCGACTTCCCAGGCCGATGTACGATTCAAACACCTAAACCTCCAAGAAATGGGGAATTCTAGACGACGGGATCCAGAGTTGAGGGAACTTCGCGAAGCAAGAGAAAGCCACACCTACACCGGTAGATCCAAAGAGGATTCGATTAACCTCGCATCGAATTCGTGGAATCGAAAGCCGTTGGGATCGCAATCGGGCATGGAAGTCAAAAAATCCGGCCACAAAATAGGCAGACGGAAGCGAGGACGCGAGAAGCGAGTTACAACACGCGTACGTTGCATTCTACGCGGTTTCTAAGCGGCGAGCACCAAATTTAACCTTTCGAATCTTTGGCTCCGGTTGTTTAATAATAATAATAACATTTCAAATCAGTCTTCAAATCTTTAGCTTCATTTAATTATTGTTATAATAATAAAATAATAATAATAATAATAACAACAACAACAACTACTACAAAGTAGCAACGGTGATAGTGGAGGAAAAAGATTTTAGAATGAAGGAAAGTGGAATGATGAGAACATCATCTATTATGGAAATGTACTGATGAGAGAATGATGCATCTATAAGGATGATTATGAGTTAAATTTTTTTAGATATCCGAATCCAAATGTGCAGTTGTTGAATTTAGGGGTCTTCGGAACAAGTTTTAAGAAAAACAATATGAATTTGTATATCTAAATATTTAGACGGATTTGGATCTCTATATAACTAAATTTATAAGTACCTGTTCGACTAATAATATTAATCTACTCCACAGCAAGTGCAGTGGCAAACATCGTAGACATCCTAAACATCAAAATTGGACAACTTTATGTATATCTCAATTTGGACATTCATGTTTTAATAATTTTTTTCTTTTTTTTTTGGGGGGGATAATTGATTAAAAAAATAAGGACAATTTTAAGAAATCCTTTTGTCATAAAATATGAAATTACTTCTAACCCTGTCTACATTGCTCATCGTCCTCACCTCCTCTTCCTTTTTATTCTAATTTTTTTTTTCTTATCACGATCAACATCGTTTGTTTGTTGCTTTCATGAGATTTATCACCCTACCCTCCCCTTGCTCTTTTTTTCACCATTATCTCTAAGGACTTGTTATTCTGAGGGTCATATGAAATATTATTTATAATATCTTTAATTTTGAATCTCTTTGAGAAAATCAAATTTATACATATTTAAAAAAAAACTATATGATAAATTGACTAACAAATTTTATTAGGCTAAATAGGATGGATATATTTTTAAATTTTTTTTTAATGAACTACCAATATAATTTGATTGCCTCAGACTTTTCTTACTAAAAAAATAAAATTATATTACTTCAAAAAACGATTTCAAGCATTACTTCCAACATAGGATAGTCCTCCATTCAAAAGTCATTCATCTCATGCATAATTCGTTAATCAATTTATAGATGATTTTCTTCCTAAATACATGCATCATTTTAAACTAATCAAACAAAATAAAAACATCCAAAATATTTCCGAAAACACTCTCCCATCTCACCTTTTGGTCACCTCTCTTTTCATTTCTCCACTCACCTTACCGTGCTATTTTGTTTCTTGCACAATCAACGACGGTAGCTGAGAGAGCCGATCCTGTGGGAGGAGATAGCGATGGCGATCGTGAAGGCTGATGGGGCTCCAGCAAATTGGATGTACTTTTAACTTTTTTTTTCCTAATACTTAATTGATATGAAAAAAATTACAAATTTGTCAATAGACAATGGAGGATGATGTGTAACTAAGGACATATCAATCATTTAGATGATGGACAAACCAAGACTAATCCAGCTTGTTTCAACAGGTTCACATGCATCATTATACATCCAAACGTAACGACGAGTTCACACACACACATGATCCAAAGCATTTTTCCAAATGCATATGTCCTACCTATTGTTGTCGCTATCGTAGGCTGACTTTATCTGCGCCCACAGAGATAACAAGTAGGTCTTATTCAAAGACCAAGTCACCACTAAGTCCAAGCTGTGGCACGTTAGTTCACACTTGTTTGGTCAAAATTGAAGTTGTTTGATGATGACTATCCATAATGACCTCCTCTAAATCTTCTTACACTGTACGCTTGTTTCCTCGGAAAACGCTAAAATATGACGGGCGGCAGTGTCGGCGAAAGAAAGCCACCAAAATTGACCCCACCGACTCGAAAATGTGCGGCGAAAGTCAAGGGTCAACTAATCAAACGCAAGTCGCCAAATTGACCGTCGAACTTGCACCACCAATTCACGGGCGATCTCTTGTGAGCTTTATAAGACGCTGGAGATCTGTCTTCTGCCTTGCGGGTGATAATACCCAACTCCTTGTTGTTGGGTTGATATGGAGAGCAGATGCCCTCTTCTTTCTATCACATTCTCTCTTACAGTGCTGAGCATTCAGCTTGCGATTTCTCATGCTTCCACCACCGTCCTCTGCCAGGAGGCAGAGAGGCAAGCCCTGATCGAGTTCAAGCGAGGATTCTATGATCCTTCCGGTCGTCTCTCTTCCTGGGTCGGGGGGGAGTGCTGTCGGTGGGAAGGCGTCGGCTGCAGCAACGTCACCGGCCGTGTTATCAAGCTCGACCTTCGGAATGCACGCGTCAGTTTATTTTCTGATTGCTCTGACAATTTTGACTACTGGTATGGTGATAGTAAAGGATGCAAATGGGCATTATACGGTGACATAAGCCCGTCGCTGCTCTCTCTCCCACACCTTCAACACCTGGACCTTAGTGGCAACGTCTTTGAGCGTCGCCGCATTCCCGAGTTCTTGGGATCCTTGAGGAGACTAACGTATCTAAATCTCTCCAGCGTAGGCGTCGCCGGCAGAGTGCCCGAGCAGCTCGGAAATCTCTCCACCGTGCGCCACCTCGATCTTTCTTACAATTTTTATGGCCTTCTCAAATTGTACGTTGAAGACCCTGGATGGCTATCTCGTCTTACTTCCCTTCGTCACCTCAACATGGGCTGGGTCAGCTTTCGAAATGCATCCAATTGGTTACAAGCATTTAATGCACTCCCTCACATTCAAGTGGTAGAATTGATGTCGTGTGACTTGGGGACCTTTCCTCCTTCCCTGCCTCTTGTCAACTTCACATCTCTCATCAATCTTGATTTACGATACAACAATATAAACTCTACCATACCAAATTGGCTTTTCAACATAACCAGCCTCGAGTTCCTTTATCTTGGTGGCAATGACCTGAACTGGCTCATTCCCGAGTCCATCGCGAAGTTGACGTCGCTCAAGGCACTCGACTTGTCTCAGAATACCTTCCGTGACGGCTTCATTCCGGCAGCGCTGTCCAGCCTCTGCAGGCTCCAATTTCTTTATCTAACAGGGTTGCCTATCAATGATGCACTGGCTAATCTAGAAGTAATTTTCTCTGGATGTCTTATGTCTAGCTTGCAGGAACTGTACCTCAGACACAGCCAGCTGAGTGGTACCTTGCCGGGCTGGTTAGGAAATATGGAGAATCTCAAAACTCTTGATCTTTCCTCCAACTTCCTCTACGGATCACTGCCTGCGTCGCTTGGAAATCTGTCGATGCTGCAAACTTTGGATGTAAGTTCTAATGATTTGAACGGGTCGATTCCGGATGGCATCGGGCAGATGAAGAGCCTTGTCACTTTGTTTCTGATTGACAATTCGTTGAGATTGTCCCAAGTCCACTTGGCCAATCTGTCAAATTTGAAGGATTTGGACATTTCGTACAACTCATTTATCTTGGAAGAAAGCAATTACTGGATCCCCACTTTTAAGCTTAATACTCTTTCGATGGAACTCTGTGAGATACTGCCAAGACCCCAGTTTCCGAAATGGCTTCGAACACAGACAGCTCTTACGTATTTAGATTTATCTGGGACAGGCATCCAAGGCGCTATTCCTGACTGGCTTCCTCCCAGTCTCGAGCAACTGGAGCTCTCTTATAATGGCATCACCGGAGGCATGCCACAATATCTTCCAAACTTAAGTTTTTTGGATCTCTCAAATAATCGGGTGTCAGGGCCACTTCCCTCGACAATCGCAGACACAATGCCGGCAATACAATTTCTCTACTTATCTACGAATAATCTGAGTGGGAGCCTCCCTCTGTCCCTTTGTCGAAATAAGTTTCTGTACGTGCTTCGACTGGCCCAGAACAATCTGTCGGGAGATCTTCCTAATTGCTGGAAAAATTCCTCAATCCTAGTTGTCATGGATCTATCAAACAACACTTTACAAGGGGGGATTCCACACTCAATCTGCAATTTGAAAAAGCTACAGTCACTTCACCTGAGCAACAATAATCTATCGGGTCAGATGCCTCTATGTTTAAAGAGTCTCACAGAACTGGAAACTCTTGATCTCGGCCACAACAGCTTCGTTGGAGATGTACCGCCCGGGATCGGAGAAAACCTACTGAACCTAAAGACGCTCAGCTTACGCTCAAATGCCTTCACCGGCAGTATTCCTCGCTTGTCTCATCTGGCATCTCTTCAAATCTTGGATCTTTCGAACAACAATCTATCTGGAACTATCCCACGGAGCTTCGGCAACTTCTCTGCCATGAAACTCTCTCCTCAAAAGGGCAACTATGATATCGGAGGTGCGGCAGAAAATATGTGGCTATTTGTCAAAGGAATCGAATCTGACTATAGCAGCCTACTTCCGCTCGTCACTATGATCGATCTCTCCAACAATGGATTGTCAGGAAGTATCCCCGAGGAGTTAGGAAATCTACAAAGTCTTCAGACCTTAAATCTATCTTGGAATTATCTGACGGGAGAGATACCAAACAATATCAAGGGAATGCAACAACTAGAAACTCTGGATCTATCAAGAAATAATCTCTCAGGTTCAATTCCTTCAACCTTGGCCACCTTGAATTTTTTGAACCATTTGAACCTGTCATATAATAATCTTTCAGGCAGAATTCCCACCGGTCACCAATTGCAGACTTTTACTGATCCATCTATATATGCCGGTAACCCAAATCTTTGTGGCCCTCCTCTTACCAAAAGCTGTCCAAAGGACACATCCATCGATGACAAAGAAAAGCAAAGCGAAGATCTTGACAGCAGAACCGAAACTATTTGGGTGTACACGAGCATCACGCTGGGATTTATCGTAGGATTTTGGACGATTTGTGGAACCCTACTGTTGCAATGGAGATGGAGGATTGCTTACTTCCGCGCCATCGATAACATGTCCGATAGGCTCTACGTGGTGACGGTATTGAATATGGCAAAGCTCAGAAGGAAGCTACGAGGAAGTGGTCAAGATGGGTGATCCGATATAGGCACCACGGCTTGGGTAACATCAAGAATCTAGTACCTGATAGAGCCATGTTTACAGGTTTTCTAGTTATCTGCAGTTGTATCTTCTACTTGTGTGTCCTTTCACGATAATAAGACCGCTTTAGCTTTTATGTCTGCCAAGATTTTTTCTTCCCATCTATGACCTCGTCCTTGAATCTTGCAGTTGGATATTCCCATTCAAATTGGATTAATAAGCACGATTACATGCGATAATAATTATAAGCAAGAAAACAAAAGTACTTGTGTACATCAATTTAGTCACATTCTTCAAACAGCTTCGATTGTTTCATCCGATATGATTTAGAATTGTGATCCTTATCGATGATCAACGGGTTCGCACGCCGAATCCTACGATTTGAATGCGTCGGTCATTTCTTTCTTGGATCGGGCCCTGTTGGGCTGTGACATCGAATCCTCATCCTTACGTCGCGAAGCCGAGCTGGCACCCAGGCGTTCCGTTGGGAAGTCGACGGCATGGATTCGATTCCGGAAGCGCGACACGATATACGGCCCGCGACGAAGTCACAGCCCCCTATTTATACGAGAGAAAGAACGAGAAACGAGAAAGGAGGAATTAGGCATTTTTGCCTCGGAGCGCGGAGAGGAGAAGCCGGAGCGGCGATCCCTCCCGCGGTTCTCGACGCCCTTCAGTCCCACGCCATTCTTCAGGTTTTCCTCTTCCATTGAAGAAGAGTGGTGGTTTCTTGTGGGATTTGTGGTCCGACTCAGTTGTCGACGGAGTTTTGGTTCGCCCCTGCGCTTGCTTTTCGGTAGGGAATTCCAATGCGGTCTTTTCTCTTTGGGGACGATTTATGTCTCTTGTGATTCGTTGGTTCTAAATGGATGGTTTCAGATGTTGTAACATTTATTCAGATAAATTCCTGTCGAAAGGAAAAAAAGTTGATTTGTTCTTCCAAAGCGCATTCTGCAATCACGTTAGTAATATTTTACGTTATGCATTTCTACCCCAAACATGTTTCGTTGTTAGTACTATTTGATTGCAGAACATATGATACTGAAAAATAAGATTTGGTTAATGAATTGAAAAATATGATACTGAAAAGTTGATTTGATTGCAGAACATACAATTTGAGGACTTGCATGATCTTTTTCATAATCCGTCTCTCTATATATTACAGAATAATGAATTGATTTGCTTGCAGTGCAATTTACAATACAGTAATGGTTGCCCAGGGATTCTCGGTTGACTTGAACAAGCCTCTGGTTTTCCAGGTACAATTGTGGTGTTTTCATGTCTTGTTTTCTTTTCTTTCTTTCTTATTATACTAAGCCAATGTGAAGATAATGTAAAAACTTATTGCAAAAACATATAACATTCGTAATTATCTTCAACATAACCATCTCAATAAAATCAATGCTGATTTTGTTGTAATTGTTCTAATTCTCTCTCTTGCAACATTTCTGATCATTACTGTATTTATATAGATACCCTAACAAGAACTAATCAAAAGTTCAAGGTTGCTTGGAATCTTAATCTATTTTGTGTAAAATCAATATCCAACAATTTTTTCAATATTCCACATCTTCAGTTGTCACAATGCTTTTATTATCTTAGACCATGATGTCTTTTCAGTAATTTTGCATCAAGTAATCTAACAAAAATTTGACGAGTACCCATAGAATTTGCATCAAATTTTACCTGTTTTTACTATAGTCTTCCATATATTTTACATGGACGCATCTAAGGAGGTCACCATCTATGACCATTTATGATATCATTTCTTCACAATTATTGGAATCTTGAATAGTTAAATCAATCACATTTCTAATAAAGATTTGATCTTGTCCTTTCCACATGTTTTGCGGTTTCTCATTGCTCTCACCTGATACAGATTTAACATTTCAAACTTTTCACACTCTTGCTCATGTATATACCTAAAGGTCGGTCATCTTGGGGAAGATTATGAGGACTGGGTTCACCGGCCCATCGTTACCAAGGAGATCCCACGATTCTTTGCAAATGGCTTCATGGAGGTAACACGCCTACGAGAATTAATGCAGCATGATATGATAGATTTGATAAGATTTCCTGACATTTATGCTTTTGTTGCAATTATTCAGTGGTTAACGAGAACAGTGTGGTGGGTTGTTCCGGTGATATGGCTCCCAGTTGTTTTTTGGTGTCTGATCATGTCTATTGGAATGGGGAACACACTACCTCAATTGGTCCCAATGGTGCTATCAGGAATTCTTCTCTGGACCTTGATTGAGTATTCTTTGCATCGTTTCCTTTTCCACATGAAAACAAAAGGCTACTGGTACAATTGTTTCCAGTCTTTGTATGATTGATGTAAACTTCACGAGTCCTTTTAACTTCTTGCTGAGAACCATGATGCAGGGGAAACACAATTCATTATCTGTTTCATGGCTGTCATCACAAGTACCCCATGGACGGACTGCGCCTTGTTTTTCCACCTGCTGCTACAGCCATCATATGTGTGCCGGTATTAGCACTTATTTTTCTCAGCCATTTTATATGTGTGCCGGAATTAATGAGCATGCCATGTTTCGTCTAATGCTTTTGAGCAATCTGGTATATGACTTTTATTTTTGCTTTCTGAAAAATTTAAACTGTCTCGATTAGCAAAGGTAAAATGGCTGTCATGTCAGTGTAGGCTCTCATGGTGTTTAACGTTGTCTCTCAGTTCTGGCATCTGCTGCACCTACTCATGGCTCCATCAGCTGTGCCTGCCGTGTTTGGAGGTGGCCTGTTGGGATACGTTATATATGACTGCACCCATTACTACCTGCATCATGGACATCCATCCAAACACCCAGCTAAACATCTGAAGGTGAGAAAGAAAAGGATCGCATTTTGTTTTGGCAACCTCGGATGTGGTTCTGAAGAGGAAAAATGCTGCTTCTTTTGTACAGCGCTATCATCTAAACCATCACTTCAAAGTTCAAAACAAGGGTTTTGGAATAACTTCTTCTCTCTGGGACATCATCTTTGGCACATCGCCACCAGCGAAAACCTCTCATCAGAAAAACTGATTTATTTTGGACAATGCAAGAATAGCTTGTAATTTATTGAGGTTAGCCTCCTTCCTTTATTCACTAAAACAGTTTTACATTAACCATGATGCCATCTGTTCTCATCTATTCACTATCTTCTTTTGTATTTCAGATTCCCTACTGATCTCTTCAGTGGTGCCTTTTTGTTTTCTGCATATCCCAAATAAATAAAGAGTACTCTCCAGTTCCGTCCCTGGATACATCACAGATCAGTGCCCTTGATCATCATGTATTCATAAAATTATTTGATGAAAGCTACCTTGTGTATTAAACCGGTTTATATGGAAACATGAGTTTTTAATTGGTCAGTAATTTGTTCATGGTCTTCATCCTAATCCAACTCTTCATCATGCAGAATTCTATCTTCAACTTTTTCTGTTAAGACAGTCTGGTGATGAATGTGTCTTATTAGCAGAGGTGGAAAAGGAAAATAAAAAGATATTGAAACAGAAGATGAGTATTAGCTAAGTCCAATTAATCAGTGAAAAAGAGGCTTGAACCTAGAAAGATTTTTCTTGTTATGACTGGAGTACTATAAATCCTGCAATAAGTATTACGGCAAAGAGTGTGACACTCAGTGTTATGCATAACTTGCAAATGTTATTACACATCGGATATGGTGGAATACGTTTGCGTATTTTCATAAATAATTCATGACAAAAAGAATCTATTCAATAAACTACGCCACAGTGTAGCTATTGGCAAAAACAGAGTCGAACAATACTGCTGGCTGAATATTAATTAGAGCTTATAGACTATACGCTGGGAACTGATACTTTCAAGAACTAAAATTTTGATGCTAAGAGAAGGCAGAAGGACAAATCGATAGTCCTTTCAAAAATTAAAATCATGTGACCAGTGGATAATGAAAACACATGCAAACCATGAGCCCAATACATACTGCTTGATACTAATGGTGAATGCTCCCATCGGCTTAGTCAACTTGACCTCCTACCATTAGCTTCCTCTTGAACATTGCTACATTCAATACCAGCACCACATAGAGTTCATCACACATGTTATCAATAGCTTGGAAGTAAGCAATCCTCCATCTCGAGTTCAATAAGATGCTTCCACAAATCGTCCAAAATCCCACGATAAATCCTAATGCACGGCACATGTATAGCCAAATACTTTCAATTCTGTCTTTAGAGTTTTCATTTTCCTCTTCCTCTTTACCTTCTGTTGGCATATTTTCTGTACAACTTTTGGTGAGAGGAGGACCACAAAGATCTGAATTGCCGGCATAGATAGATGTATCAGTAAGCGTTTGTAATTGGCTACCAGTGGGAATTCTACCTGAAAGATTGTTATATGACAAGTTCAAATAATTCAAAAAATTTAACGCTGCCAAGGTTGAAGGAATTGCTCCAGACAGATTATTTCTGGATAGATCAAGAATTTCTAATCGTTGCATTCCATTAATGTTGCTCGGTATCTTCCCCGCTAGGTAATTTCTAGATAGATTTAAACTCCGTAATCCACGCAGATTTCCCAACTCCTCAGGAATATAGCCACATAAACTATTGTTGGAGAGATCAATAACTTTATCAATTGAAAGCAATCTTGTAGTATACTCGAGTTCACTCCCTTTTATGAAGATCCATATTTTATCGTCGTAGCTATAGTTGTTGAAGTATAAATCACTTGAAGAAGGTCTCTTCAATGAACTGAAGTTGCCAAAGCTACGTGGTATTGCTCCTGAAAGATTATTATTCGAGAGATCCAATATTTGAAGAGATGTAAGATGAGATAGTTCAGGAATTCTTCCGGTGAGGGCATTCGAGCGTAAACTGAGGGTCTTTAGGTATGGTAGACTTTCTCCAATCCAAGCTGGTATATTTTCGATAAAGTTATTGTAGCCCAAATCAAGAGTAACTAAGCTTGTACAACCTTTTAAAGAAACAGGAATTTGCCCTATTAAATTATTGTTGCTTAGATGTAGTGACTGTAGGCTTTGCAAATTGCTGAGGGAGTCGGGAATTCTTCCTTGTAATTTGTTGCTCGATAAGTCCAAAATAAACAAACTCGAGGAATTTTTCCAGCAATTAGGAATCTCTCCTGACAAATTATTTTTGAAAAGTCGAAGCACTAGCAAATACTTATTTGGACAAAAGGATGAGGCGATGCTCCCACTCAGATTATTAATAGATAAATCAAACCAATTTAAGTTTGGCATTGTATTTGAGATTTTTGATGGAAAATGTCCTGAGAATAAGTTATTTGAGAAATCCAAATAAGAAATTTTCTTTGAAAAGAGTTGTGGTAGCTCACCAGGAATCTTATTGTTAGAGAGATCCAAAAACTGAAGACTTGGCATCATATTTAGGATTCTTGGAGAAAGGTGGTCCGTGAGCAAGTTGTTAGAGAGATCCAAATACATTAGGTTTGGAAGATATTGTGGCACATCACCGCTAATCTCATTATTGGAAAGAGACAAATACTCAAGAGAGGAACGAAGCCAATTGGGAATCCTTTCTTTGATACTTGTACTTGATAAAGATAAATCACGAAGAGTTGTTTGCAATCGGAGCCATCTCGGAAAATGAGGCCTCGGCACTATTTGGCAGAAGGTCATATAGAGGCTTCGAAGCTGAAAGGGAGGAATCCACTCATCACCTTTATTCAAATCGATGTAGTTGTATGAAATGTCCAAATACTTTAAACTTGACAGATTAACCAAGTGGAGCTCCGACAAGCGAAATGAGTTATAAGAAAGAACCAAATAGTTAAGGCCCTTCAGTCCTCCGATGCCTTCTGCGATCGACCCGTTCAAATCGTTGGAGTATAAAAACAAAGATCGCAGCGATGATAGATTTCCAAGAGATGTAGGAACTGATCCATGGAGGGAGTTGTGTGAAAGATCAAGAAACTTGAGATTTTTGAAGTTCCCCAACCAATCCGGAAAGGAACCCCTCAATTGGGTGCCGCTGAGGTTCAATTCCTCTAAGATGAGCATTAGACATCCAGAGAAGACCTGTTCTAGATTGGCTAGCACATTATTGATAGGCACTTTATGTAGGTCGAGAATTTGGAGCTTGCAGAGGTTGGATAGAGGTTCTGGTTTGAAGCCGTCATGGAACATATTATAAGACAAGTCGAGTTCCCTGAGATTTGTCAACTTGGCAATAGAATCAAGAGTTTGCCCATATAGATAATTCGACCCAAGAGAAAGCACCTCGAGGCTGGTTATGTTAAACAGCCACTCTGGCACAGTAGAGTTGATCAAGTTACCGTACAAATTTAGAGTTGTAAGAGATGTGAAGTTGACATGAGGCAGCGAAGGAGGAAAGGTCCCCAAGCCACAAGAAACCAATTCAACCACTTGAATGCGAGACAGCACCTTCAGTGCTTGTAACCAATTGGGCACATTTCTAAAACTAATCCGATTCATGTTAAGGTGCTGTAGAAAAGTCAAACGGGAGATCCATCCAATGTTTTCGATGTGCAAATCATAAATCGAGTAGAAATTATAAGAAAGGTCGAGCTGGTGCAAGGTGGAGAGATTTCCCAGCTGATCAGGTACTCTACCTCCGAAACCTGCACCTGAGAGATTAAGGTATGTTAGTCTTCCAAAGGATCCCAAGAACTCTGGGATACGATTTCCTTCAAAGTTGTTGCCGCTAAGATCCAAGTGATTAAGGTGTTGGAGAGAAACCAATGATGGAGTTATGCCACCGTGCAGTGCCCATCTGCATCCATCATCATCATCATCATCGAAGTTAGTCTCAGAGCAATCCATGTATGAAACATCTGACCGATGTCTATTGCGAAGGTGGAGCTCGATAACATGGCCAGTGACGTTGCTGCAGCGGATGCCTTCCCAACTACAACAATCCTCCCCAACCCAGGAAGAAAGACGATGGGAAGGATCACGGACTCGTTGCTTGAACTCCATGAGGGCTCTCCTCTCTGTCTCTTGACAGCGGATCATTGAGAAACCATCCGAGATCCCGAGCTCAATGCAAAGCACGGCAAAAGAGAAGACGATCACAAGGAGAGGGGATTTCCCACCCATGGATTTTAGAGGGTCTAACTAACTTCTTATTACCATGCAGCAGGCGGCAGTCCATGTGTGTGTATTTATATGAATATTCTGCTCTATCCTCTTGTGAACATGAACATTAGGACTATGGACCTGGTGGATGCTGGATATCCATGGATAGATGTTATTATTAGGTTGCTAGTCAAAGTAGTCTGAGATGAGAATGATTCAACACATTGGAAATTGGGTGCCGTAGAGAGGCCGGGGGCTTTTCCTTCACATCCTCCCTCCACACTTAGCACGACCGTGATCTATTTGAAGTCTCTTAGTTATGCTCATATGAGATTTCAAGATTTACGACTACAGAGATGGTCCCATCAGAACAATTTCTGATGCATCGCATATCAAGATTATAACTTGTTTAGAGATTCAAATTTCATAAAACATGGAAATGTAATCTGTTCACTGTTGTACAAATCATTTCGAGTGAAGTTACGTAGAAATATGATCTGAAGGTACAGAGGAGAAAAAGGTTGGAGTTCTAATTCATCGCATCGTACAGAACTGATCAAACTAGGCTGCTCAATGTGGGTTTTCGAGTCAACATATGCGTGTTGTGTAGAAGACATTTCTTCGCTTAAAACTTTGATCAAAGAAAAGAGCTCCTCAAAATTGTTATTATATATTTGACCCAATTAATCTGTCTAATCTTTGAAAACTATAACAAAAGAAAAAAGCTACTAAAATCACTGTCATTTACTTTGACTCGATTATGATGTTTCATTCTAAAGTAGATGAGAAAGTTGATAACGAAGATTGATGGTTACGTGTCATAACTTTATAAAATAACATGGTCAGAAGAGTTATGATTTAAAAACAAGAGAAAGCCACTGCCAATGCTATGCAGAAGAGAAGATATGTATTCACTGAAATCAAAAAGACGGTTTTTAGGTGAATTATGAGGTGCATTCCATTCTTGATTACCGGTACTTTGAAAAAGATGTTTTCTGTTTTTCGATCAGGGAGGGGTTTGCTGGAACTAATTTTGCTCTGGTTATCTTTCTGAGTCTTCTTGATGTTTGAATCGTATTGCTTCGATTATTCGCATTGAAACCGTTTCGCATATGATAGTAGAAACTTTTTTCTTGGAGATGAGTCACGGAAGTCGAAGGATCTTCGACCTTTTGTTCCTCTGATTTGGATTGCTTTGTTCGTAAGATTTTCCTTATTATATTCGATGATTAGAAGACGGCGACTTTCTTTTCCCTGCCATGGACCTTAAATGCATATTCCATGTTAGTTGTAAAATTATACTTTTCTGGCACTTCACAACAGGCATTATTATGCAGCTTGGAATTCTGTTCACATGAATCATTTTATCGAAAGGGAAGCCGAGAGGGCTTTACCAATGTGAAATGTAATTGGTTAGTTGGTTGTTGATAGGCAGTTAAGATACATCCTTGTGCTTCTTTGCTCCAACAGAGCAAACAGTTTGACTTATGTTGGTGATACTAAAGTTTATCTGGTAAGAATAATCTTAATATTCATCTGCCCTTGCCTCTTTAATAATAGACGTTGAGATGAACAACTAAAATTCAATAGATGAAAATTCCTTTTTAAATGGGATAAAAGTTATTTATGTGGTTCTACCTTGATAAGAATATATGTGAGGGTTTTTGCTGAAAAATGATTGTTGTGATTTCATAGTAGTGAATCTTATAATCAAATTTCAATTTATTTTCTCTTTGCCCAGGTTATTTTTATTTTTATTTTTTGGTAAAGGATAAGTGACGATGGCGGTGTTCGAGCTTAGGACCTTAGAATAAACTATCAAAGTCTTTACCAACTAAGATAGTTTTTTACTAGGTTATTGTTGATAAGAAGATTAATATTTGTATTCTTTAGTATCAGAGCTTATCTACTATTGGCCACTCTTATCAAATTTAACCTGTTTCTCTTTGCCTAAACTCAGACTTCATAGGTTCTCTGACTCGTGATGTCCTAATACCTTCTTCTTTGAGCCTTTCCTCTTGAACAGTGTGTGAGAGTGTGCATGCGTCGTGTGATCACGTGTATGTATGCGGACGTATCTATGGATGTGTGATGTGCACCTGATACCATCCATTTCCTATTTTGCAAATTGTTTCAATATGACATGTGGTGATTAGTGGTTGGTAAATTTAATAAGTGTGCATCATGTTAACATTACTTAAATTAATGATGATTTCATCTCCATGAAATTACTGATTCTCCTTGTTGCAACTGTGTGACTTCCTGTTCATCGTTGTTTTCAAAATCACTATTAAATAGCATGACATTGAGCAAGACACTTAGATCTTTGTTTTATATGTCTGGTAGGCAAGACTAACAAATACCGAAACATATAGCAGTTGTTCTTGAGAATTCTGGGCTTAAGATAGGTGTACCTGATTTCCTGAAATTGAAAATCAGATGCTGTTCAATGTACCAACTTATTTTTTCTCCTGTTCAAAGGAAACTCCACTTGTGTTGTAAGATTTGCTTCTTCTTCAGGGGATTAGATGCCTCCCAAGAATGCTTAACCCATCTGCAGGGTGCTCGATATTCTTAATGCACTTTGGGTTCCAAGTTTGATAATCGTTCTAAATTTTTCTGCAGGGTATGGGGAATCATGATCTCTAACGAAGGAAGTGGCACATTTGGTGGCTAGTGATCAGGACAAACTTGACTTTCTAAAATTAATGGCCATATATAGGAGTTCTGAGAAGTTGCTAGCTGATATCTTTGGTGCCACTGAGGAAATAACATTATTCTACTATCATAATTCGATGTCATATAAATTTCATGGAAGCCTGGGTGCAGAAAATATACTTTCTTCAGTCTATCATCTTCAGTCACTTGAACCCGAGGAACTTCCTTTGAAGCTGCTGCAAACTCCAGAAGACATGGAGAACTTTTTTCCTATCAACAGATAAAGCTGTTCTACTCTTGAGTTCTGTGGATGGTCAGCCAAATTGTTGCGCAGAATGATTAATGGAAATTATGAGACTCCTATGTCTGCATTTAATCATTCCGAGAATGCTTTTCCATCTTAACTTGTTTGCCTATTGATGGCTCATTTCAGTTCTTCCTACTTTATGTAAGCAGCATGTAGAATCAGCTCTCGTTTAGCATTGACACCTTGCTGTTTAATATGCCAAATGTCAATGACACTCTTAGCAGATATAAAACAAATTTGATAACGGGTTATGCATTATAGGGATTTTGTTTCTTTTATTGTATACAAATAATCTCTAGGTTCATTGTCATGGGGAACTGGGCCAGTTGCTTTTTGGCAAGCAGCCTTTAACCGATTATCCACCTTTGACCTTTTTGCACAAATTCTACACCACCAGCTAGATAATTATTTTCTGTCACCTTTCAATCGATACTTATATATTTTCCTAGAATGCTCTTTAGCCCTCTCTTTTTGGAATCTGCTCTAGGCCAAAACTAAAATTTGTTTCAAGTTATTTGATACTTAGCTTCGAGATCTTGGCTTCGCGAGGGAGATGGTTATGACAAAGAAACCTCTAGAATGATCTTAAGTCTCATTTCCTATTCTTTTTGGTATTTTTGACTTAACAAGAATGAGATCAAATTTTACAATCGTCATGCCAATCTCCTACCTTAGTCTCATAGGTGATTGCCCTCATGAATGAAATCCCAGAATTATATTCTTTTGAGAGACTTAGGAATATATGCT
Organism: Musa beccarii; assembly: GCA_024322285.1. NCBI lineage: Eukaryota > Viridiplantae > Streptophyta > Magnoliopsida > Zingiberales > Musaceae > Musa > Musa beccarii. Next base: position 56,958,592 of record CM044394.1, read on the forward strand.
CTATGTATGCTCAACTAGGGAATGGGATCATCAGATACTTTATTAATTTTTTACATTATGCATTTCTACCCCAAACATGTTTCGTTGTTAGTACAATTTGATTTGGTTGCAGAACATACAATTTGAGGACTTTTTGATCTTTTTCATAATCCGTCTCTCTATGTTGCACAAAATAATGAATTGATTTGCTTGCGGTACAATTTACAATATAGAAATGGTTGCGCAGGGGTTCACGGTTGACTCGAACAAGCCTCTGGTTTTCCAGGTACAATTGTGGTGGTTTCATGTCTTGATTTCTTTTCTTTCTTTCTTATTATACCAACCCAATGTGAAGATAATGTAAAAACTTACTGCAAAAGCATATAACGTTCGTAATTATCTTCAACATAACCATCTCAAAAAACTGAATGCTGATTTTGTTATAATTGTTCTAATTCGCTTTTGTGCAACATTTATGATCATTACTGTATTTATATATGTACCCTGACAAGAACTAATCAAAAGCTCAAGGTTGCTTGGAATCTAAATCTATTTGTGAAAAAATCAATATCATTACACATGAAAAAGCCAGCAATTTTTTCAATATTCCACATCTTCAGTTGTCACAATGCTTTTATTATCTTAGAACATGATGTCTTTTCAGTAATTTTGCATCAAGTAATCTAACAAAAATTTGATGAATACCCATAGAATTTGCATCAAATTATACCTGTTTCTACCATAGGCTTCCATATATTTTACATTTACATATACATCTAAGGAGGTCACCATCTATGACCATTTAGAGGATTTGACAGTTTTGATGATATAATTTCTTCACAATTATTGGAATCTTGAATAGTTAAATCAATCACATTTCTAATAAAGACTTGATCTCATCCTTTCCACATGTTTTAAGGTTTGTCATTGCTCTCACCTGATAAAGATTTAACTTTTCGAACTTTTCACACTCTTGCTCATGTATATATCTAAAGGTTGGTCATCTTGGGGAAGATTATGACTGGGTTCACCGGCCCATCGTTACCAAGGAGACCCCACGATTCTTTGCAAATGGCTTCATGGAGGTAATACGCCGACAAGAGTTAATGCAGCATGAGATGATAGATTTGATAAAATTTCCTGACTAATATGCTTTTGTTGCAATTATTCAGTAGTGCTTAACAAGAACAGTGTGGTGGGTTGTTCCGGTGATATCGCTCCCAGTTGTTTTCTGGTGTCTGACCATGTCTATTCAAATGGGCAACACACTCCCTCAATTGGTCCCACTGGTGCTATCAGGAGTTCTTCTGTGGACCTTGATTGAGTATTCTTTGCATCGTTTCCTTTTCCACATGAAAACAAAAGGCTACTGGTACAATTATTTCTAGTCTTTGTATGATTGATGTAAACTTCACGAGTCCTTTTAACTTCTTGTTGAGAACCATGATGCAGGGGAAACACAATTCATTATCTGTTTCATGGATGCCATCACAAGTACCCCTTGGACGGACTGCGCCTTGTTTTTCCACCTGCTGCTACAGCCATCGTATGTGTGCCGGTATTAGCACTTATTTTTCTCAGCCATTTTATGCGTACCGGAATTAATGAGCATGCCATGTTTCATCTAATGCTTTTGAGCAATTTGGTATATGACTTTTATTCTCTTTCTGAAAAATTTAAAACTGTCTCGATTAGCAAAGGTAGAATGGCTGTGTCATGTCAGTGGAGGCTCTCATGGTGTTTAACGTTGTCTCTCAGTTCTGGCATCTGCTGCACCTACCCATGGCTCCATCAGCTGCGCCTACTGTGTTTGGAGGTGGCCTGTTGGGGTACGTTATATATGACTGCACTCGTCACTACCTGCATCATGGACATCCATCCAAACACCCAGCTAAACATCTGAAGGTGAGAAAGAAAAGGATTGCATTTTGTTTTGGCAACCTCGGATGTGGATCTGACGAGGAAAAATGCTGCTTCTTTTGTACAGCGCTATCATCTAAACCATGACTTCAAAGTTCAAAACAAGGGGTTTGGAATAACTTCTTCACTCTGGGACATCATCTTTGGCACATTGCCACCAGCAAAAACCTCTCATCAGAAAAACTGATTTCCTTTGGACAATGCAAGAATAGCTTGTAATTTATTGAGGTTAGCCTCCTTCCTTTGTTCACTACAACAGTTTTACATTAACCATAATCCCACCTGTTCTCATCTATTTATTATTCTTTCTTTTCTTTTCTTTTTTCAGATTCCCTACTGTTCTCTTTGGTGATTCCTTTTTTTTTCCTGCATATCCCAAATAAATAAACAATGCTCTCCAGTTCTTTCCTTGGATACATCACAGATCGGTGCCCTTGATCATCATGTATTGAGGACATTATTTGATGAAAGCTACCTTGTGTATTAAACCGGTTTATATGGAAACATGAGTTTTTAATTGGTCAGTAATTTGTTCATGGTCTGCATCCTAATCCAACCGTTCATCATGCAGAACTCTATCTTCAAATTTTCCTGTTAAGACGCTGCACGGTGATGAATGTCTTGTGTTTAGCAGAGGTGGAAAGGAAAATAAAAGAATCAAAATAGAAGATGTGTATAAGCCAGTCCAATCAACAAGTGAAAATTAGGCTTAAAGACTAGAAAGATTTTTCTTGTTATGAGTGGAGTACTATGAATCCTGCAATAAGTATTGCGGCAAAGATTGTGAGACACAGTGAGAAGATTTCTTATCATGTGTTATGCAAATGTTATTACACATCGCATATGATGGAATACGTTTGCGTATTTTTATAAATAATTCATGACAAAAAGAATCTATTCAATAAACTACGACACTGTATAGCTTATGGCAAAAACAGAGTCGAACAATACTTTGTTGGGTTGAGAGCCCAGTTCAACTTATATGAGCTTTAGTAGCCCATAATCCTCTTGTTAATCTTAAATCTTAACCTAAATCTAATTATATATAGGGGCTAATGGTGATTGCGAAATTATGAGATTAACATCGTAGCAAAGGGCAAAATTTTGCAGCAACATTAAGGATTCAAAAAGAGGAGAAAAGGATAGAAAAATGAGAGAAAAAGAAAGGGAAGAAGACAAGGAAAACGTAGAAATTATTCTCATTCATCCAAACAGTTTCTCATCTCAGGTTAGATCAGATCTACAGTGAGTTTTTCTGTGATTGCTTGAGTGAGGTTTTGGATATTGTGCACAGTGACGTGATCCTTGTATCTCAATTATTCTCTTGTGATTGTTGCTTAGGTTTTGGACAAGAGATTCGAGAATTGTACATTCATTATTTCTATAATGGATTTTCTCTGGTTTACCCTGTGGTTTTTACCCTTCACATTGAAAGGGTTTTCCACGTAAATCTTGATGTTCTATTTGATTATGATTTCTGTTTAATTCTGTTGTGTTTCGGCCTGCTAGTATTTGTTCATAGACAAAAGTTATTGTTTGTTATCTATCCTTTTATTTCCCCATCAACTGGTATCAGAGCAAGATTTTGATGATTTAACTTTTGTATTTGAATATGGAGACTGGTAATGTTTCTCGCATGATTAGTTTGAACGGAAATAATTGGATAATATGGAAACTAAGAATGGAAGATCTCTTATATTACAAAGATTTGTATGGATCTTTACAAGGGGATAGTGAAAAACTCACAACTATGACAGATGATGAGTGGAAGAGATTAGATCGAAAAACAGTTGGGTTTATTCGACAGTGGCTCGATGATAGTGTCTTTCACCATGTTTCTACTGAAAGTTCTGCATATTCTCTTTGGAAAAAGTTGGAAGGTCTCTATGAAAGAAAAATAGCTGGTAACAAAGCTTTTTTGATCAAAAAACTTGTGAACCTAAAATATGAAGAGGGTGCTTCTATTGCTGAGCATTTGAATGAAATACAGAGTATTACTAACCAGTTATCTTATATGAAAATGTCTCTTCATGATGAGTTACAGGCATTGTTACTTTTTAGTTCATTGCTAGAAAGTTAGGAGACACCCGGTGGTTTCCCATCCATCATTCATCATCATCAGATGGTATTGTTACCATGAGTCAAGTAATGTGAAAGCGGTTTGTTGAATGAGAAGTTGAGAAGAAAGAACTCACGTAGCCAGTGATCTCGATTGATTCACAAACACTTATATCCCAGCTAGAACAGAGGAAGGTCAAGGTCTAAAGATAGAAAGACGAGTTCACGTATAGGTAGAAGCAAGTCAAGATCAAGGAAAGATATTATTTGCTATAACTGTGGTGAGAAAGGACATTATAAGAATCAGTGTAAGCATCCTAAGAAGAGCAAGAAAAAGGGAAAAGAAGTGGAGTCTACAGAGTCAAAAGAGAATACCACAACTATAGTGCAGGTTGGTGATTATTTGATTTTGTCTCCATCTCGATGATGATATTTTTCTTGGTGTCGTGGATCTCGAGTGGATAATTGACACTGGAGCTTCTTATCATGCTACACCATGGAGGGAGTTTTTTTGCTACGTACAGGTCTGAAAATTTTGGTGTTGTCAAGATGGGCAACCATGGCACAGCAAACATCATTGGCATGCATGACATCCATATAAAGACCAATCTTGGATGCAAATTGGTGCTTAAGGATGTGAGGCATATGGTTGACTTAAGGTTGAATCTAATTTCAGTTGGAAGATTAGATAATGAAGACTATGATAACAGGTTTCACAGAGGGCAATGGAAACTCAATAAGGGTTTTCTTGTTATAGCTAATGGAAAGAAATATCACACTTTATACAAGTTGCAGGCTAAAGCTTATGGTGAAGCATATGTCCTAAATGCCATAGAGAAAGACTTGACATGGAGTTGTGGCATAGGCGATTGGGACACATGAGCGAGAAGACTGCAAGCTCTTTCCAAGAGAGAGGTATTGTCGACCTCGAGGTATACGTTTGAATGTTTGTATTGATTGTTTAGTGGTAAACAACATAGAGTTTCATTTGCTAGCGCTTTATCTAGAAAAATGCATGTCTTGGGACCGTGTTTATACAGATGTATGTGGTCATTTGAGGACAAAACTCCTAATAGTTCTACTAATGTTCCTGGCATCTGGTGCACTTTACTTTGTTACTTTTATAGATGACTTTTCCAAAAGTTTAGGCTTATGCTTTCTAAGACCAAGGATAAGTTATTAGTGTCTTCAAAGAGTTTCATGCCAAGGAGTTGAAAGGAGATAGAAATATCATGGTTGAAATACATAAGATAATAATGGTGGTGAGTATACGAGATTGTTTGATGATTATTACAGGTCACATGACATTCAAGATGATGATGCTCTGGTACACCTCAAGATAATGCAATTGCAGAGAGGATGAACCGTACCATCATGAAAAAGATCGGATGTATGATTTTATTGTGCAAAGCTACCCAAAAGGTTTTGGGATGAGGCTTTGAGGACTGCAGTTGATGTGATCAACTTATCTCCCTGTACAACCCTAGATGCTGATGTTGTAGAGCATGTTTGGTTAGGGAAAAATGTTTTCTATAAGCATTTGAGAGTATTTGGTTATTATGCATTTGCACATATTTTAGATAATGAAAGGTCCAAGCTGGATGGTAAGACAAAAGAATATATTTTTCTTGACTACTCACATGATCAATTTGTTACACAGCTTTGGGATCCAAAAAGCGAAGGTGTTTAAAGTAGAGATGTTGTCTTCTTTGAGAATCAAACCCTTGAGGATTTGAAGAAGAAGGCACCAGCTAAGACTTCTCAAAGGATTAGTAGATTTGTGACCCTTTGTTCCTCATGAATGATATCAGGGTGATGGGGAGATGCGGGGAAGATAGTGTAGAGCCGATATTAATCTACCAGTAGGACATGTTGAGCAAGAAGAAGAAGAGGAGCAACACCGTAGAACCTCAATTGAGAAGATCTTCTAGACAACGTTAACCTTCCAAGAGATACTCTCACAGATGAGTATTTTGCTTCTTGATGCAGTGAACAGAGAGTTTGAGAATAAGTTGAAAGTGAGTAGAAAAATGTGGCTAGTTGCTATGCAGGAAGAGATGGATGCTCACGAGAAGAATCATACATAGGATTTGGTGCAACTTCCACAGGGAATGAAGGCCTTGAATAACAAGTGGGTTTTAGTTGAAGATTTAAGAATATTGTTCTGGCAAAGCACAAAACTAGATTGGTTGTGAAAGGCTTTGGTCAAAAGAAAGGTATTGACTTTGAAGAGATTTTTTCTCCTGTTGTTAAAATGTCTTCTATTCGTGTTTCATCAGGTATTCTTTGCTAGCCAGGACTTGGAGGTGGAGTAGTTAGATATGAAGACATCTTTCCTTCATGGTGATTTGGAGGAGGAATTTATATGGAGCAATTAAGGTTTCAAAGTCAAAGGTAAAGAAAATTTTGTTTGTAAGTTAAGAAAGAGTTTGTATGGTTAAAAGCAAGCTCTAAGACAATGTACAGAGAAAGTTTGATTCATTTATGATTAAAAATGGATACAAAAGAAATTTCAGATTATTGTGTGTACATCAAACGGTTTGGTGAGGATTTTATTATTTTTCTTACTTTTTGTTGATGATATGCTTATCCTTGGAAAAGATATGTGTATAATTGATCCAAGTTGAAGAAGGAACTGAGTGAGTCCTTTGAATGAAGGACATATTAAAGCAAATCTTTGGGCATCAAATTTCTCGTGACAAGATCAAAAAAGAAGATTTGGTTGTTCAGGAACCAAAACATCGAAGGTATTAGAAAGGTTCAAGATGAGCAATGCAAAGCCAGTTAGTTCTCCTCTTTATGTCACTTTAAGTTGTGCTTAGAACAAGAGTCCATCAAGTGATGAAGAGAAGGAGAAAATACAAAAGGTTCCTTATGCTTCAAATTGGAAGTTTAATGTATGCAATGGTATGTATTTACGAGGCGGGACATCGTTTATATGCAAGTGGGTGTTACTAGCGATTTCTTGTAAATAAGTGCAAGGAGCATTGGGTATCAATGAAGTAGATTTTGAGATATCTCATAGGAAGCTCTAAGGTTTGTTTAAACTTTGGAGGTGGACCACTTGTGCTAACGGGTTACACAAATGCAGATATGGCTAGAGATATTGATACAAAAAAATCCACATCAAGTTTTGTACTTACTTTTGCAGGGGGAGCTATGCCATGGCAATCTAGATTGTAAAGGTGTATTGCTTTCTCCACCACAGAGGCAGAATATATTGCTGCTACAGAGGTTTATAAAGAAATATTATGGATGAAAGAATTCTTACAAGAATTAAATGAAACACAGAAAACTATGTGGTGTATTGTGACTATCTCTATAGTGCCATCCATTTATGTAAGAACCCTTTTTCATTCCAAGTCAGTCAAAGCATATAGATGTCGATATCATTTGGATTCAAATGTACTTGAAGAGAAGCATTTGCAACTTTAGAAAATTTATCATAGGAGATGATAATGAAGTTTCGATATGTTAACAAAGACTTTACCAAATCCAAGATAGAGATTTACAATTGGTCGGCATGGATTTACACTGAGTCATGGGACAGCCTTTCTTATGGTTCAACCTATATGGGCTTTAGCAATCTATAGTCCTCTAGTTGATCCTAAACCCTAACCTAAACCTAATTATATATAGGGGCTAATGGTGAACATTAAATTTGAGATTAACATCGCAATCAAAGGCAAAATTTACATTGCAACATTAGGGATTCAAAGAGAGGAGAAAATGGCAGAAAAATAAGAAAAAAAAAGGGAAGAAGATAAGGAAAACGCAAAAAATTGTTCTCATTCATCAAATGAATGTACTTAATCATCTCAAAGTTAGATCAGATCTATAAAGTGAGTTTTTTCACGTGATTGCTTGAGCGAGATTTTGATATTAAAAGATGACGTGATCCTTGTATCAACTTATTCTCTTGTGATTGTTGCTTGGGTTTTGGGCAAGAGATTCGAGAATTGTACATTCATTATTTCTATAGTGGATTTTCTCTTGTTTGCCCGTGGTTTTTACCCTTCACGAAGGAGTTTTCCACGTAAATCTTGTGTTCTATTTGATTGTGATTTGAATTTTAATTCGCTATGTTACTACTGTTAATTTGTTCATAGACAAAAGTTATTATTTGTTATTTATCATTTTATTTCCCCATCGTACTGCTGGCTGAATATTAATTAGAGCTTATAGACTATACGCTGAGAACTCATACTTTCATGAGTTAAAATTTTGATGCTAAGAGAATTCAGAAGGACAAATCGACAGTCCTTGCAAAAATTAAAATCATGTGACCAGTGGATTTTGAAAACACATACAAACCATGAGCCCAATACATACTGCTTGATACTAATGGTGAATGCTCCCATCGGCCTAGTCTACTTGACGTCCTACCATTAGCTTCCTCTTGAACATTGCCACATTCAGTACCAGCACCACATAGAGCCTATCACACATGTTATCAATAGCTCGGAAGTAAGCAATCCTCCATCTCGAGTTCAATAAGATGCTTCCACAAATCGTCCAAAATCCCACGATAAATCCTAGTGCACGGCACATGTATAGCCAAATGCTTTCAAGTCTATCCTTAGAATATTCATTTTCCTCTTCTTCTTTACCTTTCGTTGGCATATCGTCTATGCAATTTTTGGTGAGAGGAGGGCCACAGAGATCTGAATTGCCAGCATAAATAGATGGATCTATAAACGTTTGTAATTGGCTACCAGTGGGAATTCTACCTGAAAGATTATTGTATGACAAGTTTAAATAATTCAAGAAATTTAATGCCGACAAGGTTGAAGGAATTGCTCCAGACAAATTATTTCTGGAGAGATCAAGAATTTCTAATCGTTGCATTCCATTAATGTTGCTTGGTATCGCCCCCATTAGGTAATTTCCAGATAGATTTAAGCTCCGTAATCCATGTAGATTTCCCAACTCCACAGGAATGCAGCCAGATAAACCATTGTTGGAGAGATCAATAACTTTATCAATTGAAAGTAGTCTTGTAGTATACTTGTGTTCACTCCCTTTTATGAAGATCCACATTTCATCGTCGTAGCTATAGTTGTTGAAGTATAAGTCACTTGTAGAAGGTCTCTTCAATGCACTGAAGTTGCCGAAGCTACGTGGTATTGATCCTGAAAGAGCATTATTCGAGAGATCCAATATCTGTAGAGATATAAGATGAGATAATTCAGGAATGCTTCCAGTGATGGCATTTGAACGTAAGCTGAGAGTTTTTAGGTATGGTAGGCTTTCTCCAATCCAAGCAGGTATATTTCCGATGAAGTTGTTGTGGCCCAAATCAAGAATAACCAAGTTTGTACAACTTTTTAAAGAAAGAGAAATTTGCCCAATTAAATTATTGTTGCTCAGATGTAGTGATTGAAGGCTTTGCAAATTGCTGAGGGAGTCGGGAATTCTTCCATATAATTTGTTACTCGATAAGCCCAAAATAAACAAATTTGAGGAATTTTTCCAGCAATTAGGAAGCTCTCCTGATAAATTATTTTTTGAAAGTCGAAGCACTAGCAAAAACTTCTTTTGACAAAATGACAAGGGGATTCTCCCACTGAGATTATTCATAGACAAATCAAACCGTTGTAAATGTCTCATTGTATCTGAGATTCTTGGAGGAAGGTGGCCTGAAAGCGAGTTGTTTGAGAGATCCAAAGACACTAGGTTTGGAAGATATTGTGGCACATCACCGCTAATCTCATTATTGGAAAGAGACAAATACTCGAGAGAGGAAGGAAGCCAGTTGGGAATCCTTTCTTTGATACTTGTACTTGATAAATCTAAATCACGAAGAGTTGTTTGCAATCGGAGCCATTTCGGAAAATGAGGCCTTGGCACTATTTGGCAGAAGATCATATAGAGACTTTGAAGCTGAAAAGGAGGGATCCAGTCATCACCTTTACTCAAATCGATGTAGTTGTATGAAATGTCCAAATACTTTAAACTCGATAAGTTAGCAAAGTGGACCTCCGACAAGCGAAATGAGTTATTATAGAGATCCAAATGGATAAGGCCCTTCAGTCCTCCGATGGCTTCTGAAATCGTCCCATTCAATTCGTTGGAGTATAAAATCAAAGACTGCAACGATGATAGATTCGCAAGAGACGCAGGCACTGATCCATAGAGGAAGTTGTATGAAAGATCAAGAGACTTGAGATTCTTGAAGTTCCCCAACCAATCCGGCAAGGAACCCCTCAATTGGGTGCCGCTGAGATCCAATTCCTCTAAGCTAAACATCAGGCATCCAGAGAAAACCGATTCTAGATTGGACAGTGCATCGCTGATTGGTACCGCTTGTAGGTCGAGAATTTGGAGCTTGCAGAGGTTGGATAGAGCATCTGGTCTGAAGTCGTCGTGGAACATATTACGAGACAAGCCGAGTGCCCTGAGATTTGTCAACTTGGCAATAGAATCAGGAGTGTGCCAGTAGAGGTAATTCCAACCAAGATTAAGCTCCTCGAGGCCGGTTATATTAAACAGCCAGTCTGGCACGGTAGAGTTGATGAGGTTGACTTCCAAATTTAGAGTTGTAAGCGATGTGAAGTTGACATGTGGTAGCGAAGGAGGAAAGGTTCCCAAGTGACAATAAACTAATTCAATCACTTTAATACGAGAGAGCGCGTTCAGTGCTTGTAACCAGTTAGACATATTTCTAAAACTAACCGAATTCATGTTAAGGTGCTGTAGAGATGTCAAACGAGAGATCCATCCAATGTTTTCGATGTGCAAATCATAATCCGAGTATAAATTATAAGAAAGGTCGAGTTGGTGCAAGGTGGAGAGATTTCCCAGCTGATCAGGTACTCTACCTGCGAAGCCTGCACCTGAGAGATTAAGATATGTTAGTCTTCTAAAGGATCCCAAGAACTCCGGGATACGATTTCCTTCAAAATTGTTGCCACTAAGATCCAAATGATTAAGGCGTTGGAGAGAAAGCAATGATGGAGTTATGCCACCGTGCAGTGCCCATCTGCATCCATCATCATCATCATCGAAGTTAGTCTCAGAGCAATCCATGTATGAAACATCTGACCGATGTCTATTGCGAAGGTGGAGCTCGATAACATGGCCAGTGACGTTGCTGCAGCGGATGCCTTCCCAACTACAACAATCCTCCCCAACCCAGGAAGAAAGATGATGGGAAGGATCACGGAGTCGTTGCTTGAACTCCATGAGGGCTCTCCTCTCTGTCTCTTGACAGCGGATCATGGAGAAACCATGCGAGATCCCGAGCTCAATGCAAAGCACGGCAAGAGAGAAGACGAACACAAGGAGAGGGGATCTCCCACCCATGGTTACTAGAGGGTCTAACTAACTTCTTATTACCGTGCAGTAGGCAGTAGTCCATGTGTGTGTATTTATATGAATATTCTATCTAGCCTCTTGTGAACATGAACATTAGGACTATGGACTTGGTGGATGCTGGATATCCATAGATGTCATTATTGGGCTGGTAGTCAAAGTAGTCTGAGGTGAGAACCATTCAACACTCGATGGAAATTGGGTGCCGTAGGGAGGCAGGGGAGCTTTTCCTCCACATCTTCCCTCCACACTTTACACGATCGTGATCTCAATTTGGAGTCTCCGACCTTTGCTCATATTGGATTTTAAGATTTACGATTACGATGATAGTTCCATCAAAACAATTTTTGATGTATCACATATCAAGATTATAACTTGTTTGGAGATTCAAAACTTGGGAATGTAATATGTTCACTATTGTACAAATCACCTAGAGTGAAGTTACGTAGAAATATGATCCTAAAACAGTCACAGAGGAGAAAAAGGTGATCGTTCAAATTCATCGCCTCGTACAAAACTGATCATACGAGGCTGCTCAATGCGTGTTTTCGAGTCAACATATGCATGTTGTGTAGAAGACATTTCTTCACTTAAAACTTTGATCAAAGAAAAGAGCGCATCAAAATTGTTATCATATACTTGACCCAATTAATCTGTTTAATCTTTGAAAACCATAACAAAAAAAAAGCTACTAAAATCACTGTAATTTACTTTGACTCAATTATGATGTTTAATCTTCTAAAGTAGATAAGAAAGTTGATAATGAAGATTGATGATTACGTGTCATGGATTTATAAAATATCATAAGAGTCATGATTTAAAAAGATGAGAAAGCCACTCCCGATGCTATGCAGAAGATATGTATTCGCTGAAAAGACACCAAAGAAAAATGCTCCTATATATCACTATGAATTACTTGACCCAATTAGTTTGCCTGATCTTTGAATTAGTGTCTATTTTCATAGATTTTATCGGCGCTAATCTTTATCCGAGGATGAAAAACTCGGGAGTTTCAAATATTTGTAACAAGACTTTTAGAAAAAACAAATCTAAAATTTTAATGATCAAATATCGAGCAAGCCAACTTCATTTGTAGAAAATATATAGTGAAGCTTGTGCCAATCCCATTTCAATATGATTACAGACTTGGCCTTGCAAAATTAGCTAATAAATTTGCACAGCTACGACATTCCAATAATCATATGATAGGAGTTATTAAACGCTACTCATCTTTCCAAAGTACTCAATTTTTATCTGTGTGAAACAGGGAAATTGATGGATGTTCATTGACTGTAGATAAATAAATATAAAAAAACTCAAAATTGCTATCATTTGCTTGACCTCCTTTGTCTATTCTATGAATGAATAACCAATGGGAAAAATGCACTTAAAATCACTCTCAGTTACTTGACTAAATAAATATACTTATTGTTCCAAAAAAAAGGGAGAAATTTAGCAACAAAGGATATCACTTTTATGATTTATGATAAATGTTTGTAATGTCACACATGTTATTAGATATTGTAAATGGAGTGAGAGAGTTTGAAATAATCATAGAACATGTTGTATCTCGCATGTCGTGTCATGAATCAAAAGTTCATTCTCGAATCAATATGATTGAATTATTGGATTCAATTTTTCAACCCATTATTTGATTTAGATTTAAAGATTCTAAGACTAGTGGCCTATATCTTGTATTACGAATTAATAGTATGAATTATATATTTTATTATTATTAATTTATACTTAAGTATTTTGGATATTTAGTTTTGATTCAATAATTTGATAGGTTATATTGATTCATCAATTCGGATCATGATAAATCAGATCATGATTGAGGTATTAAAACAAGACTTTTTTTTGTTAGTGATTAAATTAAGCATAAAGTGGGTCATCGTCCAATTTGATGAGATAATTAATTTAATTAATTTTGTTGAGTTTAAAATATGGATGTAAAATATTTAAGCCCTGTATGCCCATTAAAATTTTTTAAGTTAACATAATGGTCTGTTGTATTGTTCAAGAGAAATCCATTCATTGGAAAGATCATAAAAGAATTATTTAAAACTAGTATCATTTACTTGACCCAATTATTCTTTTTATTTATTTTAGAAGATAAATACACGTATAAGCTACTCAAAATCACTATTATTTACTTGATCCAATTAATTTGTCTAATCTTTTAAAGGAGTTGCAAGCTTCCCGTAAGCATATTACATATAGCAAGCTTCTTATTTGTATCAACTCCAAATCATTTCCCAAATGGATTATTAAGCAACCATTTAAATTGCTTATCCTTTTTTTAATCAGTTATCACATCTTTTTATGTAGCACTAAGTTTAGTGCAAATACAAGGTACCGTGTTAAACAATCTATTCACCTATTGAAACCAAGAAAAGTTATTTCGAATCATCATCGTTTATTTGACCTAGTGAATTTTATTTAAATAATTATTATTTGCTTGATTAACTAATGTGTTGAATGATTCAATTAAATAGTGATCGTGATCTCAATTTGAAGTCTCCTAGTTGATGTTTAACGTGGGTTTTCGAGTCAACCCATGTGTGTTGTGAAGAAGACACTCGTTCGCTAAATAGCACATTCAAAGACGAGAGCTAGTAAAAATCGTTATCATTGACTTGACCAAAGAAAAGAATGCAACTAAAAATCACTGTCATTTACTTTACTTAATTACTATGTTTAGTCTTCCAAAGCACATGAGACATAATAACGAAGATTGATGGTTATGTGTCATGACTTTATAAAATATCATAAGCGATATGATTCAGAAAAAAATGAGAAAGACATCCTATCGTATAGTGTAAAAGATATGTATTCATTCAAAAGACAACAAAGAAAAATACTATTCTAAATCACTATCATTTGCCTGATCTTTGAAACAGTAGCTATTTTCACAGCTTATATGGACGTCAATCTTTATCATAGGATGTAGAGATCTAATCGGGAGTTTCAAATATTTGTAACAAGACTTTTAGAATAAGCAAATCCAAAATTTTAATAATCTAATGCATTTGCATGGTTACAACAATTCCTATTATTATTTTTAGTAGAATCATCAAACATTAAATGCATCATCAATCAGTCACTTGTCTTTCCAAGGGACTAATTTCGTTATATACAGTGTATAACGAAGAACTCAGGGAGGTTCATTAACTGTAGAAAAAATAAAGAGAAATATACTCAAAATCACTATTATTAACTTGACCACTTACTTTGTCCATTAAAGAATAACCAAAGAACAAAAACCACTTAAATCACTCTCATTTACTTGATCAAATGAATGTACTTAATGTTCCAAAAAAATTTATCAATAAAGAATGTCACTTTTATGATTTTTTATAAATATTTAAAATTATAAAAATGAGTGGCTGTTTCCACAACTTACATCCACATCAATTGTTAACCAAACGATGTAGAGATTTAAAGAGAATTTGAAATAGTCGTATTACACGTTGTATTACAAACCGTGTCATGAATCAAAAGTTTATCCTTAAGTCAATATGCAAGAAAGTTTGCGGATGCTCACCATCTCATGGATTGAATTATTGGACTCAATTTTTCAACCTACTAATTAATTTGGTTTTTTGGGATTTTAAAAGAAATAGCACAAATGTAATTGCAATGATCACTATCATTTGCCTGATCTTTGAAACAGTGGCTATTTCCACAGCTTATATGGACGTCAATCTTTGTCGTAGGATCTAGAGATCTAATCGGGAGTTTCAAATATTTGTAACAAGGCTTTTAGAAAAAGCAAATCCAAAGTTTTAATAATCTAATGCATTTGCATGGTTATAACAATTCCTATTATTATTTTTAGTAGAATCATCAAATATTAAATGCATCATCAATCAGCAACTCGTCTTTCCAAAGGACTTATTTCGTCAGTCTATAACGAAGAACTCGTGTAGGTTCGTTGACTGTAGAAAAATATAAAGAGAAATATATTCAAAATCACTATCATTGATTTGACCTACTTAGTCCATTCTATGAAAGAATAACCAAAGAAAAAAAACCATTTAAATCACTCTCATTTACTTGATCAAACGTATGTACTTAATGTTCCAACTAAATTTATTAATAAGGAATGTGACTTTTATGACTTTTTATAAATATTTGAAATGTCACTCACACGTTGGAAATTGTATATGAAGTGGTTGTTTCCACAGCTTACATCCACATTAACCAAAGGATATAAAGATTTAAAGAGAGTTTGAAATAGTCATAGCACATGTATCACAAACCGTGTCATGAATCAAAAGTCCATCTAAGTCAATATGTGAGAAAGCTTGCGGATGCTCACCATCACATGGATTAAATTATTGGACTCAATTTTCCAACCCACTAATTAATTTGGTTTTTGGGAAATAGCCACTAATTTTCCAACTCACCATCACTACGTATGCTAAAAGAAATAACACAAATGTAATTGTACTAATTATATATATATTATTAATTTAGATTTTAGTATTTTGAATCAATCCATGATTTGATGGATCGATCTACAAGAGCTCATAAATTTCTTAGAAATTGCAACTAGCATTCACGTGATTGAGGTATTAAAACAAGATGCTTTTGTTAGTGATCAAATTAAGCATAAATTGGGTTGTGAAAATGTGACACTATTTGTATTATTATATTGTTATAAGCAGAGAACACATAATTCAATGAACCAAGCTTTTTAGATAAGAGAAGGAAGGTAGCATCGAAGACAAATCGATAAGTCCTACAAAAACTAAAATCATGTGGCCAGCGTATTACGAAAAAACATAAATTATGAGTCTATTACGTAATGCTTGACAGTAATCGAAAATGCCAACGTTGGCTCAACCATCTCGACCCCCTACCGATAGCAATCTATTGAACATTGCCATGGGCACGCGGAGCCTCTCATACATGTTATCAAAAGCTTGAAAGTAAACAATCCTCCATCTCATGTGAAGTATGAGGCTTCCACAGATCGTCCAAAATCCCACGATAAATCCCAGTGCAGTCCACATGTACAGCCAAATTATTTCAGTTCTACTCCCAGAATCCTTATTGTTCTCTTCTTCGTTATGTTTTGCCAGGTCGTCTGTACAATTTTTTGAGAGAAGAGGGCCACAAAGATTTCGATTGCCGATGTAGACAGATGGATTATTTAAAGTTTGCAATTGATTACCAGTAGATATTTTACCTGAGAGATTGTAATATGACAAGTTCAAATCATTCAAGAAGTTTAAAGCTGCCAAGGTCGAAGGAATTATACCCAAGAGATTGTTTCTTGAGAGGTCAAGGATTTCTAGTTGTTGCATTCCGTCAATGTTGTTTGGTATCCCTCCTGTTAGGTAATTCCCATATAGATTTAAGCTCCGCTGACTATGCAAATTTTCCAACTCTCTAGGGATGCACCCGGACAAACCATTGTCGGAGAGATCAGTAACTGTATCGATCGAAAGTAGCATGGTGTATTCGAGTTCACTTCCTTTTGTGAAGAGTCACATGTGATCCTCAATTAATACTATTTTACAATAAAAACTAATCAAAATTGTAGGAGAACTTTTCTAGGCACTAAAATTGCCAAAGCTGCTTGGTATTGTTCCCGAAAGATGATTATTCGAGAGATCCACTATCCGAAGATATGTAAATGAGATAACTGAGGAATGCTGTCGGTAAGAGCATTTAAGCATAAGTTGAGAGTCTATAAGTTTAGTAGGCTTTCTCCGATCT
This sequence comes from Musa beccarii, assembly GCA_024322285.1. Taxonomy (NCBI): domain Eukaryota; kingdom Viridiplantae; phylum Streptophyta; class Magnoliopsida; order Zingiberales; family Musaceae; genus Musa; species Musa beccarii. Next base: position 56,975,593 of record CM044394.1, read on the forward strand.
AATTTGGGATGTTGCCAACAAATTTATTGTGGGCCAAATCAAGAGTAACCAATCCAATAAAATTTTTGAAAGAAAGAGGAATTTGCCCCATTAAATTATTGTAGTTCAAATGTAGTGACGTTAGACTTTGTAAATTGCTGAGGGAGTCGAGAATTCCTCTTTGTAATTTGTTCTTTGATAAGTCTAAGATAACTAAACTTAAGGAATTTTTCCAGCAATTAGGAAGCTCTTCTGAAAAATTATTTTTAGAAAGTTGAAGCACTACCAAAGACTTGATTCCATAATAAGAAAAGGGGATCCCACCATTCGTAATACTCACATTATTCAAGGACATATCAAACCATTTTAAGCTTGGTAGTGTGTCTGAGATTCTCGGTGAAAGATGTCTAGAGAAAGAGTTACTTGAGAGTTCTAATGTAGTTAGATTTGGAAAATAATATGGTGCATCACCGCCAATCATATTAGTGGAGAGATCCAAAAACTCGACTTATGTTTGATAAATCTAAACCATAAAGAGTAGTTTGTGTTCGGAGCCATTTTAGAAAATGAGATCTGGATAGTATTTGACAGAATCCCATGAGAAGGGTGTTAAGCTAAAAAGGAGGGATCCAATCATATTTTGTTCAAGTGTATAGAATTATATGAAATGTTCAAATATTTCGAACTTGATATATTAGTAAGGTCGTCCTTCAACAATCTAAACTAGATATTGTAGAGATCCAAATTGACGGATTCTTCAACTGCTTTTTGAAAGTATCCCATTCAAATAATTGGATCTTAAAGTCACTAATATCTATTGTTAACAGTGCCAAGGAAATCCCTTGGTTCCTTACTGTCATTATTTCTGATGTAAAGTTTTTGATGGCCAAGCTTCAAGTCATCGCTCTCAGTTTTATCCTAGGGCTCTCAACAGCAAGGCTCATTAGCTCGCTGCTTTTGGTAGAACCAATGGATTCTCATCTTTTTGCAAAGTGAGTTATTCTGATATATCGCTTAATTCTCTTGTTATTTTCTTTTAATTTTAATAAAAATTATTACTTTTTCAATAAAAAAATTTAATTTTAGGGGATGGAGCTTTTGATTATATTATACAATGTGATGTCTCATTCTCTTCTCCTGAATTTACTGTAGGTATTAAGTTTTGCTTCCTCTCATCTTCCAATTTTATCATTGCCGTGGGTAGCTTCCCCTACAAAATGCACAATCCATTGATGGCTGAAGCACTTGCAATATTGAAAAGGCTCCAGCCATAACGTTGAGATTAAGTTGAGGGTGGACAATTTACACTCTTTCGGTCTCAACTATGTAGCAAGATCCATAAACTGTAAAACACATCATTTTTTTTTTTTTTTTGTGTGTAGATCCGTTGGGTTCTCACATTGTTGTAAGCTGGATTACTTAGGCATACCGTCCAACCTTTCTGTGGCTTTTTCTAATTCAATGAAAGTTGCCTTTCTTAAAAAAAAATCCAAAGAAATCAAGAATTTTACCAATGTTTATGATAAATGTTTCAAACGTTATATATGTTGTTGGAAATTATACATGGAGTGGTTGTTTCCACAATTACATGGCATCAATCGTTAACCAGAGGATGTAGAGATTTAGAAATAGTTTGAAATACTTATAGCATATATTGTATCACAAACCTTGTCATGATTCAAAGTTTATCTTAAGTCCATATGAGTAAGTAGTTTGCTGATGCTCAATCATCACGTGGATTGAATTATTTGACCAACGAACAAAGTTTATTTTCAATCAATTCAATCCCAACAGATGTGTATAATTATACCAAATAGTAGGAAAGTAATAATTATTTTCAGTTATGCGAGTGTGCTTAATTACCCGTATGTTTTTTTTTTAAATATGGCATATACTTGTCTTTTCAATGAATGGATTTTCCTTAGATAATACAATGTTTGTGATGACTTATTGTTTGTGTTAATATGTATTAATTATTAATATACTATTAAAGATGGCGTTGTAATTGTCTAGAAGACGTATTAATTAATCCCAATGAATATAAATTATACTTGTCGTGTATTAATTATATTTATCTAAGATTTCTCCTAGACTATATACAAAGATGACGTGACTATCTTTTCTTATTTCTATTAACTCCAAAGCATTTGTTAAATGAATTATTAAGTAAGTATTTAAATCGTTTATTCTTTTTGATCGACTATCACAATTTTTTATGTGGTGAAAAATTTATAATAGAAACAAGGAAGACCTTCCGTCTACAATTGGGTATCGGGTATCGTGTCAAATAATCCATTTACTAAAGACAATCAAAGAAAACTATTTCAAATCATAATCGTTTACTTGACCTAACGATTTATCTAATTTTTGAATGAAGGAAATAAAAAAATCATTTAAATCAGTATCATTTACTTGACTTTATTATTATATTGAATCATTCAATTGAGCTAAGAATTTACCATCAATAGTTAGTGATTTGAATAAGTGGCTAAGTAGTCAAATACCCAAAGTATTGATTTTAAGGCATTAATTTCCTTTGTAATGTGTTAAGAATATTATTTTATCTTAGCTTAATTACTATGAAGGATATTATGTTATGTCAAATAATTTAAAGAAAGTTACTCTAAATTACTATCATTTACTTGATTTAACGATTTCTTCGATTCTTGAATGGAGGAAACAAAGAAAAGTCACTCAAATCATTATCATTTACTTGACTATACTAATATATTAAATCATTCAATTGAGCTAAAGATTAATGATCAAAGGTTGGTGATTGAATCAATGGTAACAGAAGTAGTTAATTACCTAGGAATGTTAATTTTGGAGCATTAATCTCTATTGCAATATATTAAGGATATCCTTTTGTATCAAGTTGATTGCTATTAGCGACATTGTGTGATATCAAACAATCTATTCAATGAAGACAGAAAATTATTCTAAATTATCATCATTTACTTGACCAAAAAAATCTCTCAGGTTGTCATTTACTTGACTCTAATAATGTACTGAATCATTCAAAAATGTGTCATCAAAATTTAGTGATTGAATTTATAGTAGTTAACTACTTAGGAGTGTTGATTTTGAAGTATTAATCTCTATTGCAAAGCCAATTACAATGTATTAAGAATATCATTTTGTATCAGGTTAATTGTTATTCCGTGATATAAATTTTAATTTTATTATTGCAATAGCCGTTGCCACTTGTTTGACTCTCAATGGTTTCTCTGTATGCAACCACATGTAAGTGTATCAAGTTCTATATGTAACAACAAGCTCTTCCATCGATGCAACTGATTAGTTGTAGAGTATTGACATGTTCATTGTTCGCTTACATGCAACAACCAAAGTAAGCTCATTGTTTTTCTGGATAAGAAAACTAGCCTCTCCAACAGCATCCATATTGCTAGAGCCATTATAATTGAGCTGATGCCAATTCTGAAAGTGAGGGTATCATTTTACATATAATTGACATATCCCTTGGGGTCCTTCAGACAAATAATCCCTTGGACAATGGTAAAACGGAAACTTCAAGAATCAGATAGGTAGTTAGTGTACTTTTAATTAGATTTGAAATCATTTTTAACCTTCCACGGGCCATTAGCAATCATGGCTCTCAGGATTAGACTAGCTAGTTTAGCTAGTTTGCTGCCAAATGGAAGCCTCATTGAAATAAGCCGCCTGAATATGATGTATTTGATGATGTGTAATATTGTTCTGAAGTACAGCTGGAGAGGAAAACAAAAAAAATTGCATTGCTTCCGAAATAGATGATGAATATGAGCTACTTCAACTAAATGAAAAAAAAGAGACTCTAGACTTGAAAATTCTTCTTATTATGAGTTTTGGATAGGTCTTGTTATAAATCATCCATCAAAGTTGGTTATGCAATTTAAGAGAATATTTCCTTGACATGCGTTTTGTAGAACTCGTCATAAATCAGGGTTCTAATTGGACAAAAAGAAATCCACATGTGAGAGGATCGAGAGGGTATCCAACTTCCGTTCTATCTTACAACCTAATTTGTAAGTACAGTATACGATGTTATGTTAGTATGCTTACAATAAAAATATATAAAGGTCTATTTTCATGTATGCATACTGCAAGTGATGTCGACTTACTGCAACACAATAAAAATATATAAAGTTCAATTTTGAATGACAAAAAAATTACTATTATTAATCTTTACATTAATTTATGTTAGAATTTGTTAATTAGATTATGAATCACCTTACAAGCATAGATATAAGCACCATAACCACTGCTGCTTTAAATAAATAACAACTCATAAACCATATGTAGAGAACTCATATTTTGGTGACCTAAAGTTTTGACAAACAACCACATAGAGAAACATCAACAGATCATATAACACAGTCATTGTAGCACGCACAAAAAGGAAATATTAAAATCATGTGACAGTGTGCTATGATAAGACATGCAAACCATGTGAAACTGATTGATACTAATGCTATTGCTATTGCTATTGCTATTGCTTAAGTTGGATGAGTCATGTCGACCCCTTATTACAACAGAGTCATCATAGCTTCCTTTTGTATTTTGTCACGGTTGCTACCATCACCACATGTGACTTGTCATACATGTTATCAATGGCACGGAAGTATGCAATCCTCTATGTCCATCGCAACAAAAGGCTTCCACAAATCGCCCAAAATCCAGTAATAAATCATAGCGTGATGCTCGTGTATAACCAAAGTTTTTTCATTCTGCACTCACAAAGAATCTTCAGTTTGCTCTTTTTCATCAACCTTCGCTATATTCATTATACAATTTTTGGAGAGAGAAGGTCCACAAAGATTTGAATTACCAGCATAGATGGATTAGTAAAAGTTTGCAAATGGCTGCGAGTGAGAATCGTGAAAGATTGTTGTATGATAAATTCAAATGGTTCAAGAAATTTAAGGCTGCTAGAACGAAAGGAATTACGCATGAGAGATTATTTCTTGATAGATATCGATCGAGAATTTTTAGTTATTTTATTCCATCAATGCTTTTTGGTATTTGACCTATAAGATAATTTTCGGATAGATTTAAGCTTCATAATCCATTCAAATTCCTCAACTCTTTAGGAATATTTTCAGATAAATTATTGTTGGAGAGATTAATAAGTGAATCAATTGAAAGTTGATTGGTGGTATACTTGAATTTACTTCCTTTTATGAAGTCACGTATATTTCTCATAGAGTTGATAGTTGAAGTAACAACAAAGATACGTAGGGGCGCTTTTCAATGCACTGAAATTCTTAAAGTTTTGTGGTATTGTTCTTGGAAGATTGTTGTTAGACAGATCCAAGATACAGAGAAATGGTAGATAAGATAATCGAGGAATGCTGCCAGTGAAGACATTTGAGAGTAAGCTAAGTGTCTTCAAGTACAATAGGCTTTCTCCAATCAAGTTGGTATATTCCCAATAAAGTTGTTGTGGCCCAAGTCGAGACTCTTTAAACAAAGAGGAATCGATCAGATAAATTATTGCGACTCAAGTGTAATGACTATAGCATTTGCAAATTACAAAACGAATCAGGGTCTCCACCTAGTAATTTGTTGCTTGATAAGTCTAAAATAAATAACTTTTGAGAAATTTTTCTAGTAATTAGGAACCTCTCCTGACAAAATATTTTCAGAAAGCTAAAACCCTTCCAAATACCTTAATCGATAATAAGAGAAGTGAATCTCGCCACTCATATTATTCATAGATAGATGAACCATCGTAAGCTTGGCATTGTATATGAGATTCTTAATAGAAAATTCCCTGAGTTATTTGAAGGAAATAAATATTTCAGTTTTAGAAAGAATTATGACATCTCACCAGTAATCTTATTATCGGAGAGATCCAAATATTCCAAACTTGATATCATGATATTTTGGGAGAAAGGTGCCCTCGGAATGAGTTATTTGAGAGTTTCAATATTGCCAGATTTAAAAAATAATATAATATTTCACCACCAATCATATTCTTAGAGAGATCCAAATACTCTAGACTGGTCGGAAGCCAATTGGGAAACATTTCTTTGGTACCTACACTTGACAATTGTAGTTGACGAAGAGTAGTTTGTGTTCGGAGCCACTTTGGAAAAAAGGGCCTGGGCAGTATTTCGCAAAAATCCATGCCGAGGTTTCGAAGCTGAAAAAGAGGGATTCAATCATCGCATTTGTTCAAGTGTCCAGAGTTATATGTAATGGCCAAATATTTCGTACTCAATAAGTTGTAGTAGAGATCCAAATTGACGAGGCTCTTCAACCGTGATGCCTTCTGGAAGCATTCCACTCAAATTATTGGATCTTAAATTTAAATATCGCAGCATAGAGAAGTTTCCAAGAAAAAGTTGTGATCCAGGGAGAGAGTTGTAAGAAAAATCCAAATACTCAAGATTAGAACTTGTCTTTTTTCATTCGAACTTAAAACAAATATTAGCGATGTTAGTATAATATTTTTTGTATTAAACAAATTATTATGATTATTATGTTCAGCTTTGGGTAAAATGGATTGTAAAAATCTAAAGTAAATGTGACATAAAAGTAAAACCAACTCAAAATAATGTTCAAATATTTACACCATCTAAAAAAAGAAAATACCGCTAATGTCTGTTAAGTTAGAAGAAAAGGAGGACAAGCTCCATCGTAAAGGGTGCATTACCTACCTTGAATGCTCAAATCAAGAAGCTTGTACCGATGTATATTGCTTATATTTGGTTATGTTGCCATCACAATGGAAGGCTCAAGGCATGGGGCATATGAATTTGGGCCTTCTCTTCGGCGAGTTGGTACATGATGATGTGTCATCGTGGCAAAGTACCCGAATTTGTTCTCAAACATGTTATCTAATCTGTGAAATAGCTTATAACGATATCTTATTTCTACAGATTCTGAGCTCCAATCTTTTTCAGAATTTGTTCAAACTCGCGAAGGTTTGATTGATGAGTCTAATCTTGAAATCGGATCCGATAAAACCCGAACCCGTACCACATGGTCGAATCAACAAAAGCCCAAATGATCTATTAGATTGAATTCCCGCCCGAAACGGGCGAGAAACATCGAGCGAACCCACCTTGGGTCTCCCGAAACCCCGTCGAAGCTGTCGCAGCCGATGAGAGGGCCGCTGTAGCAGTTCCTCCTCCTCTTCCTCCTCTACGTGGTCTTTTCTTCGTTGCTGCTCTCGTCTTCTTCGGAGTCTCTCGCCGGTACCGGAGGCGACGCGAGCACCAGCAGGAGCTCCGGTGCGAGATTGGAATGGCAGATCCTTACCGAGAGAATTTTCTCCTCTCAGACCCGTCTCCATCCCCAGATGCTCCTCATGGTTACCGTCCCCTGTACGCCGCCTCCCTTTCTTGATTATCCTTTTCTCTTGATGCTCGCGTATTGCTAGTTCGATCAAGAATATGGATTTTAGGTGAATCGCGAAGTCCATACCAATCGTACTGCTAGATCGGTCAAGAAGATGGTTTTTAGGTGAATTACGAGGTGTATTCCATTCTTGATTACCGGTACTTTGAAAAAGATGTTTTCTGTTTTTCGATCAGGGGTTTGCTGGAACTAATTTTGCTCTTGTTATCTTTCTGAGTCTTCTTGATGTTTGAATCGTATTGCTTCGATTATTCGCATTCAAACCGTTTCGCATATGATAGTAGAAACTTTTTTCTTGGAGATGAGTCACGGAAGTCGAAGGATCTTCGACCTTTTGTTCCTCTGATTTGGATTGCTTTGTTCGTAAGATTTTCCTTATTATATTCGATAATTAGAAGACTGCGACTTTCTTTTCCCTGCCATGGACCTTAAATGCATATTCCATGTTAGTTGTAAAATTTTACTTTTCTGGCACTTCACAACATGCATTATTATGCAGCTTGGAATTCTGTTCACATGAATCATTTTATCGAAAGGGAAGCCAAGAGGGCTTTACCAATGTGAAATGTAATTGGTTAGTTGGTTGTTGATAGGCAGTTAATATACATCCTTGTGCTTCTTTGCTCCAACAGAGCAAACAGTTTGACTTATGTTGGTGATACTAAAAGTTATCTGGTAAGAATATTCTTAATATTCATCTGCCCTTGCCTTTTAATAATAGACGTTGAGATAAACAACTAAAATTCAATAGATGAAAATTCCTTTTTAAATGGGATAAAAGTTATTTATGTGGTTCTACCTTGATAAGAATATATGTGAGGGTTTTTGCTGAAAAATGAATGTTGTGATTTCATAGTAGTGAACGTTATAATCAAATTTCAATTTATTTTCTCTTTGTCCAGGTTATTTTTATTTTTATTTTTTTGTAAAGGGTAAGTGACGATGGCGGTGTTCGAGCCTAGGACCTTATGATAAACTATTAAAGTCTTTACCAACTAAGATAGTCTTTGACTAGGTTATTGTTGATAAGAAGATTAATATTTGTATTCTTTAGTATCTGAGCTTATCTACTATTGGCCCCTCTTATCAAATTTAACCTGTTTCTCTTTGCCTAAACTGTGACTTCACAGGATCTCTGACTCTTGATGTCCTAATACCTTCTTCTTTGAGCCTTTCCTCTTGAACAGTGTGTGTGAGTGTGCATGTGTCGTGTGATCACGTGTATGTATGCGGACGTATCTATGGATGTGTGATGTGCACCTGATACCATCCATTTCCTATTTTGCAAATTGTTTCAATATGACATGTGGTGATTAGTGGCTGGTAAATTTAATAAGTGTGCATCATGTTAACATTACTTAAATTAATGATGATTTCATCTCCATGAAATTACTGATTCTCCTTGTTGCAACTGTGTGACTTCCTGTTCATCGTTGTTTTCAAAATCACTATTAAATAGCATGACATTGAGCAAGACACTTAGATCTTTGTTTTATATGTCTGGTAGGCAAGATTAACAAATACCGAAACATATAGCAGTTGTTCTTGAGAATTCTTGGCTTAAGATAGGTGTACATGATTTCCTGTAATTGAAAATCAGATGCTGTTCAATGTACCAACTTATTCTTACTCCTGTTCAAAGGAAACTCCACTTGTGTTGTATGATTTGCTTCTTCTTCAGTGGATTAGAAGCCTTCCAAGAATGCTTATACTATCTGCAGGGTGCTTGATATTCTTAATGCACTTTGGGTTCCAAGTTGGATGATCGTTCTAAATTTTTCTGCAGGGTCTGGGGAGTCACGATCTCTAATGAAGGAAGTGGTATATTTGGTGGCTAATAATCAGGGCAAACTTGACTTTCTAAAATTAATGGCCATATATAGGAGTTCCGAGAAGTTGCTAGCTGATATCCTTGGTGCTACTGAGGAAATAACATTATTCTACTATCATAATTCCATGTCATATAAATTTCATGGAAGCCTGGGTGCAGAAAATATACTTTCTTCAGTCTATCATTTTCAGTCACTTAAACCCGAGGAACTTCATTTGAAGCTGCTGCAAACTCCAGAAGACATGGAGAACTTTTTTTCCTATCAACAGATAAAGCTGTTCTACTCTTGAGTTCTGTGGATGGTCAGCCAAATTGTTGCGCAGAATGATTAATGGAAATTATGAGACTCCTGTGTCTGCATTTAATCATTCCGAGAATGGTTTTCCATCTTAACTTGTTTGCCTATTGATGGTTCATTTCAGGTCTTCTTACTTTATGTAAGCAACATGTAGAATCAGCTCTCGTCTAGCATTGACACCTTGCTGTTTAATATGCCAAATGTCAATGACACTCTTTGTAGATATAAAACAAATTTGACAAAGGGTTATGCATTATAGGGATTTTGTTTCTTTTATTGTATAAAAATAATCTCTAGGTTCATTGTCACGGAGAACTGGGCCAGTTGCTTTTTGGCCAGCAACCTTTAACTAAGAGCAACACTTAAATCCTTATAATTGTATCCTATCCTAAATCATATGACTCGTTATCCTAATGAACTTTTTTTGAAATTTCGATGCTTTCACCAACCATATCAGTTGGGATATCATTTCCAAATTAAAAAATTATGGTGGTCTATTCCTTAGTGACCTCACCATTGTTAAATGTTCTATTTGTACAAAACGGATCCTCCGTCTTTACAACTCTAGCTCTTTTGGGTCAAAATTGTTCCTTTGGGTCCACATTTTGACAGTCAAATACGGAGATCTTCACTCTTGGAATATCTCTACTGTCAAGAAACCATTTTGATCATGTAGGAACATTGATTATCTTGCTAGTGATATCAAAGGTGAGTTTAGGAAGATCGATTGGTAGCCATAAGAACAATAGCATTTGGATGAACCCATGGATTAAAATGTTTTTCCCCTCAATTTTTTGGCCAACCTTTGTAAACATGGAAGAAATCTTCAATTTTTGGTTTGTGGTTGATCTTTTGGTTTCTAATCACTTGAATGCTGTTTTGCTTGCTATTCCATGGTTTCTTGGTTGAAAAGATACTTGGAATATATATTCCTAGAGTTCTAGATGACACATGGATATGACAACCCAATCTCCTGGGCTCGTTGTCTGTTAATGATGCCTATCAATATCTTAAATCAGATTTTGAGAAGGTTTGGCAGGGCAAGAAGGCAATAAGGCTCCCTTCGCGAGTGAGATGATTATGACAAACAAACCTCTAGAACGATCTTAAGTCCCATTTCCTATTCTTTTTGGTATCTTTGACTTAACAGGAATGAGATCAAATTTTACAATTGTCATGCGAACCTCCTACCTTAGTCTCCATGGTGATTGCCCTCATGAATGAAATCCCAGAATCATATTCTTTAGAGAGAACTAGGAATATATGCTCTATGTATCCTCATCTAGGGAATGGAATCGTCAGCTACTTTATTAATTTTTTACATTATGCATTTCTACCCCAAACATGTTTCTTGTTAGTACTATTTGATTGCAGAACATATGATTCTGAAAAATAAGATTTGGTTAATGAATTGAAAAATATGATACTGAAAAGTTGATTTGATTGCGGAACATACAATTTGAGGACTTGCATGATCTTTTTCATAATCCGTCTCTCTATATTGCACAAAATAATGAATCGATTTGCTTGCAGTGCAATTTACAATACAGAAATGGTTGCCCAGGGGTTCTCGGTTGACTTGAAGAAGCCTCTGGTTTTCCAGGTACAATTGTGGTGGTTTCATGTCTTGTTTTCTTTTCTTTCTTTCTTATTATACCAAGCCGATGTGAAGATAATGTAGGAACTTACTGCAAAAATATATAACGTTCATAATTATCTTCAACATAACCATCTCAATAAAATGAATGCTGATTTTGTTATAATTGTTCTAATTGGCTCTCTTGCAACATTTCTGATCATAACTGTATTTATATAGATACCCTAACAAGAACTAATCAAAAGTTCAAGGTTGCTTGGAATCTTAATCTATTTTGTGAAAAATCAATATCATTACACATGAAAAAGCCAACAAAATTTTCAATATTCCACATCTTCGGTTGTCACAATGCTTTTATTATCTTAGACCATGATGTCTTTTCAGTAATTTTGCACCAAGTAATCTAACAAAAATTTGATGAATGCCCATAGAATTTGCATCAAATTTTACCTGTTTCTATTATAGGCTTCCATATATTTTACATTTACACAGACATCTAATGAGGTCACCATCTATGACCATTTAGAGGATTTGACAACTTTGATGATATCATTTCTTCACAATTATTGGAATCTTGAATAGTAAAATCAATCACATTTCTAATAAAGATTTGATCTTGTCCTTTCCACATGTTTTAAAGTTTGTCATTGCTCTCACCTGTTACAGATTTAACATTTCAAACTTTTCACACTCTTCTTGCTCATGTATATATCTAAAGGTTGGTCATCTTGGGGAAGATCACGAGGACTGGGTTCACCGGCCCATCGTTACCAAGGAGATCCCACGATTCTTTGCAAATGGCTTCATGGAGGTAACACGCCGACGAGAATTAATGCAGCATGAGATGATAGATTTGATAAGATTTCCTGACTAATATGCTTTTGTTGCAATTATTCAGTGGTTAACGAGAACAGTGTGGTGGGTTGTTCCGGTGATATGGCTCCCAGTTGTTTTCTGGTGTCTGACCATGTCTATTGGAATGGAGAACTCACTACCTCAATTGGTCCCAATGGTGCTATCAGGAATTCTTCTCTGGACCTTGATTGAGTATTCTTTGCATCGTTTCCTTTTCCACATGAAAACAAAAGGCTACTGGTACAATTGTTTCCAGTCTTTCTTTGATTGATGTAAACTTCACGAGTCCTTTTAACTTCTTGTTGAGAACCATGATGCAGGGGAAACACAATTCATTATCTGTTTCATGGATGCCATCACAAGTACCCCATGGACGGACGCGCCTTGTTTTTCCACCTTAAGCTACAGCCATCATATGTGTGCCGGTATTAGCACTTATTTTTCTCAGCCATTTTATGTGTGCCAGAATTAATGAGCATGCCATGCTTCGTCTAATGCTTTTGTGCAATTTGGTATATGACTTTGATTTTCTCTTTCTGAAAAATTTAAACTGTCTCGATTTGCAAAGGTAAAATGGCTGTGTCATGTCAGTGGAGACTCTCATGGTATTTAACGTTGTCTCTCAGTTCTGGCATCTGCTGCACCTACTCGTGGCTCCATCAGCTGTGCCTGCCGTGTTTGGAGGTGGCCTGTTGGGATACGTTATATATGACTGCACCCATTACTACCTGCATCATGGACATTCATCCAAACACCCAGCTAAACATCTGAAGGTGAGAAAGAAAAGGATCGCATTTTGTTTTGGCAACCTCGGATGTGGTTCTGAAGAGGAAAAATGCTGCTTCTTTTGTACAGCGCTATCATCTAAACCATCACTTCAAAGTTCAAAACAAGGGTTTTGGAATAACTTCTTCACTCTGGGACATCATCTTTGGCACATCGCCACCAGCGAAAACCTCTCATCAGAAAAACTGATTTATTTTGGACAATGCAAGAATAGCTTGTAATTTATTGAGGTTAGCCTCCTTCCTTTGTTCACTACAACAGTTTTACATTAACCATGATGCCATCTGTTCTCATCTATTCATAATTCTTTCTTTTTTCCTTTTTCAGATTCCCTACTGATCTCTTTGGTGATGCGTTTTTGTTTTCTGCATATCCCAAATAAATAAAGAGTGCTCTCCAGTTCTTTCCCTGGATACATCACAGATCAGTGCCCTTGATCATCATGTATTGAGGACATTATTTGATGAAAGCTACCTTGTGTATTAAACCGGTTTATATGGAAACATGAGTTTTTAATTGGTCAGTAATTTGTTCATGGTCTGCATCCTATTCCGACACTTCATCATGCAGAACTCTATCTTCAACTTTTCCTGTTAAGACACTGTACGGTGATGAATGTCTTGTGTTTAGCAGAGGTGGAAAGGAAAATAAAAGAATCAAAATAGAAGATGTGTATGAGCTAGTCCAATCAATAAGTGAAAATGAGGCTTAAGACTAGAAAGTACTATAAATCCTGTAATACGTGTTACGGCAAAGATTGTGACACTCACTGAGACGATTTCTTGTCATGTATTATGCAAATGTTATTACAAACCGCAAGTGGAGGAATACTTTTACATATTTTCATAGATGATTCATGACAAATAGAATCTATTCAATAAACTAAGCCACAGTGTAGCTTATGGCAAAAACAGAGTCGAACATTACAGCTGGCTGAATGTTAATTAGAGCTTATAGACGATATGCAGAGAACTCATACTGAATGATCTAAAATTTTGATGCTAAGAGAGGGCAGAAAGTCAAATCGATAGTCCTTGCAAAAATTAAAATCATGTGGCCAGTGGATTATGAAAAAACATGCAAACCATGAACCCAATGCATACTGCTTGATACTAATGGTGAATGCTCCCATCGGCTTCGTCAAGTTGACCTCCTACCAGTAGCTTCCTCTTGAATATTGCCCCATACAATACCAGCACCACATAGAGCCTATCACACATGCTATCAATAGCTTGGAAGTAAGCAATCCTCCATTTCGAGTTCAATAAGATGCTTCCACAAATCGTCCAAAATCCCACGATAAATCCTAATGCACGGCACATGTATAGCCAAATACTTCCAAGTCTATCCTTAGATTTTTCATATTTCTCTTCTTTTGTTGGCATATCGTTTGTACAATTTTTGGCTAGAGGAGGGCCACAAAGATCTGAATTGCCGGCATAGATAGACGGATCAGTAAGTGTTTGTAATTGGCTACCCGTGGGAATTCTACCTGAAAGATTGTTATATGACAAGTTCAAATAACTCAAAAAATTTAATGTCGCCAAGGTCGAAGGAATTGCTCCAGACAAATTATTTCTGGAGAGATCAAGAATTTCTAATTGTTGCATTCCATTAATGTTGCTCGGTATCTCCCCTGTTAGGTAATTTGTAGACAAATTTAAGCTCCGTAATTCATGCAGATTTCCCAACTCCTCAGGGATGTATCCAGACAAACTGTTATTGGAGAGATCAATAACTTTATCAATTGAAAGCAGTCTTGTAGTATACTCGAGTTCACTGCCTTTTATGAAGAGCCACATTACATCGTCATCGATGAAGCTATCGTTATAGAAGTATGAATTATACGAAGGAGAGCCTCTCAATGCACTGAAGTTGCCGAAGCTACGTGGTATTGATCCTGAAAGAGCATTATTCGAGAGATCCAATATCTGCAGAGATATAAGATGAGATAATTTAGGAATGCTTCCTGTGATGGCATTTGAGCGTAAACTGAGAGTCTTTAGATATGACAGGCTTTCTCCGATCCAAGCTGGTATATTTCCGATGAAGTTGTTGTAAGCCAAATCAAGAGTAACCAAGTTTGTACAACCTTTTAAAGAAAGAGGAATTTGCCCTGTTAAATTATTGTTGCTCAGATGCAGTGATTGTAGGCTTTGCAAATTGCTGAGAGAGTCGGGAATTCTTCCTTGTAATTTGTTGCTCGATAAGTCCAAAATAAATAAACTTGAGGAATTTTTCCAGCAATTAGGAAGCTCTCCTGATAAATTATTTTTTGAAAGTCGAAGCACTAGCAAATACTTATTTTGGCAAAAGGACAAGGGGATGCTCCCACTCAGATGATTCATAGATAAATCAAACCAAAATAAATATTTCATTGTATTTGAGATTTTTGATGAAAGATCATTGTTATCTGAGAGATCCTAATGAATTTGCTTTGAAGTTGGTTGTGAGAATGCAATCTTATTTTGAGAGATCCAAAAACTGAAGATATGGCATGATGTTTGCGATTCTTGGAGGAAGATGGCCTGAAAGCGAGTTGTTTGAGAGATACAAAGACACTAGGTTTCGAAGATATTGTGGCACATCACCGCTAATCTCATTATTGGAAAGAGACACATACTCGAGAGAGGAAGGAAGCCAGTTGGGAATCCTTCCTTTGATACTTGTACTTGATAAATCTAAATCACGAAGAGTTGTTTGCAATATGAGCCATTTCGGAAAATGAGGCCACGGCACTATTTGGCAGAAGATCATATAGAGACTTTGAAGCTGAAAAGGAGGGATCCAGTCATCACCTTTACTCAAATCGATGTAGTTGTATGAAATGTCCAAAAACTTTAAACTCGATAAGTTAGCAAAGTGGACCTCCGACAAGCGAAATGAGTTATTATAGAGATCCAAATGGATAAGGCCCTTCAGTCCTCCGATGGCTTCTGAAATCGTCCCATTCAATTCGTTGGAGTATAAAATCAAAGACTGCAACGATGATAGATTCGCAAGAGACGCAGGCACTGATCCATAGAGGAAGTTGTATGAAAGATCAAGAGACTTAAGATTCTTGAAGTTCCCCAACCAATCCGGCAAGGAACCCCTCAATTGGGTGTCGCTGAGATCCAATTCCTCTAGGCTAAACATCAGGCATCCAGAGAAAACCGATTCTAGATTGGACAGTGCATCGCTGATTGGTACCTCTTCCAGGTCGAGAATTTGGAGCTTGCAGAGGTTGGATAGAGCATCTGGTCTGAAGTCGTCGTGGAACATATTACGAGACAAGTCGAGTGCCCTGAGATTTGTCAACTTGGCAATAGAATCAAGAATTTGCCCGTAGAGGTAATTCCAACCAAGAGAAAGCACCTCGAGGCTGGTTATGTCAAACAGCCAGTCTGGCACGGTAGAGTTGATGAGGTTGTCTTCCAAATTTAGAGTTGTAAGCGATGTGAAGTTGATATGAGACAGCGAAGGAGGAAAGGTCCTCAAGTCACAAGAAACTAATTCAATCACTTGAATACGGGGGAGCGCGTTCAATGCTTGTAGCCAATTGGACACATTTCTAAAACTAACCGAATTCATGTTAAGGTGCTGTAGAGAAGTCAAACGAGAGATCCATCCAATGTTTTCGATGTATAAAAATTTATAAAAATCATCATCCGAGTAGAAATTATAAGAAAGGTCGAGTTGGTGCAAGGTGGAGAGATTTCCCAGCTGATCAGGTACTCTACCTGCGAAGCCTGCACCTGAGAGATTAAGATATGTTAGTCTTCTAAAGGATCCCAAGAACTCCGGGATACGATTTCCTTCAAAATTGTTGCCACTAAGATCCAAATGATTAAGGCGTTGGAGAGAAAGCAATGATGGAGTTATGCCACCGTGCAGTGCCCATCTGCATCCATCATCATCATCATCGAAGTTAGTCTCAGAGCAATCCATGTATGAAACATCTGACCGATGTCTATTGCGAAGGCGGAGCTCGATAACATGGCCAGTGACGTTGCTGCAGCGGATGCCTTCCCAACTACAACAATCCTCCCCAACCCAGGAAAAAAGACGATGGGAAGGATCACGGACTCGTTGCTTGAACTCCAAGAGAGCTCTCCTCTCTGTCTCTTGACAGCGGATCATGGAGAAACCATCCGAGATTCCGAGCTCAATGCAAAGCACGACAAGAGAGAAGACGATCACAAGGAGAGGAGATCTCCCACCCATGGTTATTAGAGGGTCTAACTAACTTCTTATTACCGTGCAGTAGGCAGTAGTCCATGTGTGTGTATTTATATGAATATTCTACTCTAGCCTCTTGTGAACATGAACATTAGGACTATGGACTTGGTGGATGCTGGATATCCATAGATGTCATTGTTGGGCTGGTAGTCAAAGTAGTCTGAGGTGAGAACCATTCAACACTCCTTGGAAATTGGGTGCCGTAGAGAGGCCGGGGAGCTTTTCCTCCACATCTTCCCTCCACACTTTACACGACCGTGATCTCAATTTGGAGTCTCCGACCTTTGCTCATATTGGATTTTAAGATTTACGAATACGATGATGATTCCATCAAAACAATTTTTGATGTATCACATATCAAGATTATAACTTGTTTGGAGATTCAAAACTTGGGAATGGAATCTGTTCACTATTGTACAAATCACCTAGAGCGAAGTTTTGTAGAAATATGAACCTAAAGTAGTTACAGAGGAGAAAAAGGTGGTAATTCAAATTCATCGCATCGTACAAAACTGATCATACGAGGCTGCTCAATGCGTGTTTTCGAGTCAACATATGTGTGTTGTGTAGAAGACATTTCTTGGCTTAAAACTTTGATCAAAGAAAAGAGCTCCTCAAAATTGTTATCATATACTTGACCCAATTAATCTGTCTAATCTTTGAAAACTATAACCCTTTAATATCACTGTCATTTACTTTGACTCAATTATGATGTTTAATCTTCTAAAGTAGATAATGAAGATTGATGATTAAGTGTCATGGCTTTATAAAATATCATGGTCGGAAGAGTCATGATTTAAAAAGATGAGAAAGCCACTCCCAATGCTATGCAGAAGATATGTATTCACTGAAAAGACACCAAAGTAAAATGATCCTGTATATCACTAGACATTACTTGACCCAATTAGTTTGCCTGATCTTTGAATTAGTGGCTGTTTTCATAGATTTTAGGGGCGTCAATCTTTATCCGAGGATGAAAAACTCGGGAGCTTCAAATATTTATGATAAGACTTTTAGAAAAAACAAACCTAAAATTTTAATGATAAAAAACCGAGCAAGCCAACTTCATTTGTAGAAAATATATAGTGAAGTTCGCTGTGCCAATCTCATTTCAGTATGATTACAAACTTGTCCTTGCAAAATTAGCTGATAAACTTGCACGGCTACGACATTCCAATTATCATATGTGACGAGTTACTAAACACTACTCGTCTTTCCAAACGACTCAACTTTTGTCCGTGTGAAACAGAGAAATTTATGGATGTTCATAGATTGTAGATATATAAATATAAAAAAAAACTCAAATCGTTATAATTTGCTTGACCTACTTTCTCTATTCTATGAATGAATAACCAATGAAAAAAATGCACTTAAAATCACTCTCAGTTACTTGACTAAATGAATATACTTAATGTTCCAAAGAAATCGAGAAATTTAGCAACAAAGGATATCACTTTTATGATTTATGATAAATGTTTGTAATGTCACACGTTATTAGATATTGTACATGGACTGAGAGAGTTTGAAATAATCGTAGAGCACGTATTTCGCATGTCGTGTCATGAATCAAAAGTTCATTCTCGAATCAATATGATTGAATTATTGGACTCAATTTTTCAACCCACTATTTGATTAATATTTTTAGATTCTAAGACTAGTGGCCTATGTCTTGTATTACGAATGTAATTGTATGGATTATATATTTTATTATTATTAATTTAAACTTAAAATTTTTGGATATTTGGTTTTGACTCAATAATTTGATAGGTTATATTGATTCATCAATTCGGATCATGACAAATTAGATCGTGAGTGAGGTATTAAAACAAGATTTTTTTTGTTAGTGATTAAATTAAGCATAAATTGGATTGTAAAAGCAATGACGAGTGTCTTTCATTAACAAAGCAATAATATAACTTAAATATATCAATTTTGTCACGGTCCAATTTGATGATATAATTAATTTATTAATTTTATTGAGTTAAAAATATGGATCTAAAATATTTAAGCCCTGTATGCCCATTAAAAATTTTTAAGTCAACATGACGGTCCGTCATATCTTTAGGAGAAATCCATTCATCGGAAAGATCAGAAAAAAAGTTACTTTAAACTACTATCATTTACTTTTATTTTAGAAGATAAATACACGTATAAGCTACTCAAAATCATTATTATTTACTTGACCCAATTAATTTGTCTAATCTTTTAAAGGGGTTGTAAGCTTCCCGTAAGTATATTACGTATAGCAAGCCTTTTATTTGTATCAACTCTAAATCATTTCTTAAATAGATTATTAAGCAATCATTTAAATTACTTATCCTTTTTGATCAGTTACCACATCTTTTTATGTAGCACTAAGTTTAGTGCAAAAATAAGAAAGACCATCTGTCTACAATCGACTATCATGTTAAATAATCTATTCACCTAAGGGAATCAAGGAAAGTTATTTCGAATCATCATCATTTACTTGACCTAGTGTATTCTAATTAAATAATTATTATTTATTTAACTAACTAATGTGTTGAATGATTTAATTAAATAGTGATCGTGATCTCAATTTGAAGTCTCCCAATTGACGTTCAATGTGGGTTTTTGAGTCAACCCATCTGTGTTGTGTAGAAGACACTCGATCGCTCAAAGATGAGAGCTACTCAAAATCATTATCATTGACTTGATCAAAGAAAAGAATGCAACTAGAAATCACTGTCATTTACTTTACTCAATTACTATGTTTAGTCTTCCAAAATCAGATGAGACATATAATAATGAAGATTGATGATTATATGTGTCAAGACATTATAAAATATTATCGTCAGAAGGGACATGAGTTTAAAAAAATTGAAAAAGACATACCGTCGTGTTGTGTAGAAGATATGTATTTATTCAAAAGACGACAAAGAAAAATACTACTCTAAATCACTATCATTTGTCGGATTTTTGAAACAGTGGCTATTTCTACAGCTTATATGAACGTCAATCTTTATCGTAGGATGTAGAGATCTAATTGGGAGTTTCAAATATTTGTAACAAGAATTTTAGAAAAAGCAAATCTAAAATTTTAATAATCCAATGCATTTACATGGTTATAACAATTCCTATTATTATTTTTAGTAGAATCATCAAACATTAAATGCATCATCAATCAGCTACTCGTCTTTCCAAGCGACTAATTTTAATTTTGTCAGTGTATAAATAACTCGTGCAGGTTCGTTGACTGTAGAAAAATATAAAAAATATATACCCAAAATCACTATCATTGACTTGACCCACTTACTTTGTCCATTCTATGAAAGAATCACTAGAGAAAAAAAGTCACTTAAATCACTCTCATTTACTTGATCAAACGAATGTACTTAATGTTTCAAAAAAATTTATCATTAAAGAATGTCACTCTTATGATTTTTTATTAATATTTGAAATGTCACATATGTTGTTAGAAATTGTACATTGAGTGGTTGTTTGCACAGCTTACATCCACATCAATTGTTAACCAAAAGATGTAGAGATTTAAAAAGAATTTGAAATAGTCATATTACACGTTTTATTACAAACCGTGTCATGAGTCAAAAGTTCATCCTTGAGTCAATATGAAAGAAAGTTTACGGATGCTCACCATCTCATGGATTGAATTATTGGACTCAATTTTGCAACCCACTAATTAATTTGGTTTTTTGGGATTCTAAAAGAAATAGCACAAATGTAATTGTAATGATCATATGTATCTATTATTATTAATTTAGATTTAAGTATCTTGCATCAACCAATGATTTGATGGATCATATTGACCCAAAGCAATTCTGCATCGTAGTTTGGCAGAAAAAGAATCGAAAAGTAGTCATAGCTTATGTACTATTTATAAGCAGAATACACATATTTGAATGAACTAAGCTTTTGAGATTAGGGAAAGAAGGTAGCATCGAAGACGAATCGATAAGTCCTACAAAAACTAAAATCATGTGGTCAGCATATTATGAAAAGAAAATATATGCAAATTATGAGTCTATTACATAATGCTTGACAGTAATTGAAAATGCCAACGTTGGATCAACCATCTCGACCTCCTACTGATAGCAATCCATTGAACGTTGCCATCAGCACGCGGAGCCTCTCATTCATGTTATCAAAAGCTTGAAAGTAAACAATCCTCCATCTCATGTGAAGTATGGGGCTTCCACAGCTCGTCCAAAATCCCACGATAAATCCCAGTGCAGTCCACATGCACAGCCAAATTATTTCAGTTTCTACTCCCAGAATCCTCTTTGTTCTCTTCTTCTTCAGTGTGTTTTGCCAGATCGTCTATACAATTTTTGGGGAGAGGATGGCAACATAGATTTGGATTGTCGATGTAGATAGATGGATCATTTAAAGTTTGTAATTGGTTACCAGTGGAGATTTTAACCGAGAGATTGTTATACGATAAGTTTGAATCATTCAAGAAATTTAAAGCCACCAAAGTGCAAGGAATTGTATCCGAGAGATTGTTTCTTGAGAAGTCGAGGATTTCTAGCTATTGCATTCCGTTAATGTTGCTTGTATCTCCCGTGTTAGGTAATTCCCAGATAGTTTTAAACTTCGCAGACCATGCAAATTTCCCAACTCTCTAGGGATGCACCCAGACAAACCATTGTTGGAGAGATCAATAACTGTCTCGATTGAGAGTCACATGATGTTGTATTCGAGTTCACTTCCTTTTGTGAAGAGCCATATGTGATCCTCAATTAATACTATTTTATGATAAAAACTCATCAAAATTATAGGAGAAATTGTGGAAATTGTAGGAGAACCTTTCAAACCACTAAAATTGCTAAAGCTATTTGGTATTGTTCCCGAAAGATGATTATTTGAGAGATCCGCTATCCAAAGAGATGCAAGATGGGATAACTGAGGAATACTGCTAGTAAGGGCATTTGAGCGTAAGTTGAGAGTCCGTATGTTTGGTAGGTTGTCTCCGATCCAATTTGGGATATTGCCGACGAATTTGTCATGGGCTAGATCAAGAGTAATCAATCCGATAAAATTTTTGAAAGAAAGAGGAATTTGCCCCCATTAAATTATTGTAGTTCAAATGTAGTGACGTTAGACTTTGTAAATTGCTAAGGCAGTCGGGAATTCCTCTTTGTAATTTGTTCTTTGATAAGTCTGATAACTAAACTTGAGGAATTTTTCCAGCAATTAGGAAGCTCTCCTGAAAAATTATTCTTAGAAAGCCGAAGCACTACTAAAGACTTGATTCGATAATAAGAGAATGGGATCCCACCATTCATATTACTCATATTATTCAAGAATATATCAAACCATTTGAAGTTTGGTAGTGTGTCTTAGATTCTAGGTGAAAGATGCCTAGAGAAAAAGCTACTTAAGAGTTCTAATATTGTTAGATTTGGAAAATAATATGATACATCACTGCCAATCATATTATTGGAGAGATCCAAAAACTCGAGACCAAATGGAAGTCAATTGGTAATCATTTCCTTAATACTTATATTTGATAAATCTAAACCACAAAGGGTAGTTTGTGTTCGGAGCCATTTTAGAAAATAAGGTCTGGGCAGTATTTTATAGAATCCCATGAGAAGGGTGTTAAGCTGAAAATGAGAGATCCAATCATCTTTTGTTCAAGTGTATAGAGTTATATGAAATGTTCAGATATTTCAAACTTGATATATTAGTAAGGTCGTCCTTCAACAATCTCAACTAGATATTGTAGAGATCCAAATTGACGATATCCTTTAACTGCTTTTTGAAAGTATCCCATTCAAATAATTGGATCTTGAAATCACTAATATCTATTGTTAACAGTGCCAAGGAAATCTCTTGGTTCCTCACTGTCATTATTTCTGATGTAAAGTTTTTGATGGCCAAGCTTCAAATCATTGCTCTCAGATTTATCCTAGGGCTCTCAACAACAAGGTTCATTAGCTTGCTGCTTTTGGTAGAACCAATGGGTTCTCATCTTTTTGCAAAGTGAGTTATTCTGATATATCTTCTCTTGTTATATTTTTTAATTTTAATGAAAGTTATTACTGTTTCAATAAAAATTAATTAATTTTAGGGGATGGAGCTTTTGATTATATTATACAATGTGATGGCTCATTCTCTTCTCTTGAATTTACTGTAGGTATTAAGTTTTGCTTCCTCTCGTCTTCCAATTTTATCATTGCCGTGGGCAGCTTCCCCTACAAAACGCACAAACCATTGATGGCTGAAGCACTTGCAATGTTGAAAAGTCTCCAACCATAACCGCTGAGATTAAGTTGAGGATGGACAATTTACATTCTTTTGATTTCAACTATGTAGCAAGATCTATAAACTGTATAACACATCAATTAGCCTTTGTTTTTTTTGTATATAACCGATGGGTTCTCACATTGTTATAAGCTGGACGACTTAGGCATACCGTCCAACCTTTCTATGGCTTTTTCTAATTCAATGAAAGTTGCCTTTCTTGAAAAAAAAAATCCAAAGAAATCGAGAACTTTACCAATGTTTATGATAAATGTTTCAAATGTCATATATGTTGTTGGAAAAAATACATGGAGTGGTTGTTTTCATAACTTGGCATCAATCGTTAATTAGAGGATGTAGAGATTTAGAGATAGTTTGAAATACTCATAGCACATGTTGTATCGCAAACCTTGTCATGATTCAAAGTTTATCTTCAAGTCCATACGCAAAGTAGTTTGCTGATGCTCAATCAACGTGGATTGAATGAATAAAGTTTATTTTCAATCAATTCAACCCCAACAGATGTGTATAATTATACCAAATAGTAGGAAAGTAATAATTGTTTGCAGTTATGCGAGTGTGCTTAATTATCGTATGTGAAGATGGCATATACTCGTCTTTTTAATGAATGGATTTTCGTTAGATAATAAGACGTTGGAGATGACTTATTGTTTGTGTTAATATGCATTAATTATTAATATACTATTGAAATGGCATTGTAATTGTCTAGGAGACGTATTAATTAACCCTAATGAATATAAATTATATTTGTCATGTATTAATTATATTTGTGTAAGATTTCTCTTGGACTATATTAGAAGATGGAATGATAATTTTTCTTATTTCTATTAACTCCAAGATATTTTTTAAATGGATTATTAAGCAAGTATTTAAATCACTTATTCTTTTTTATCAACTACCACAACTTTTTATACGGTGCAAAATTTATAATAAAAACAAGGAAGACCTTTTGTCTACAATTGGGTATCGTGTCAAATAATCCATTTACTAAAGACAATCAAAGAAAGCTATTTCGAATCATAATCATTTACTTGACCCAACGATTTATATCATTTTTAAATAGAGAAAATAAAGAAAAGTCACTCAAATCATTATCATTTACTTGACTTCATTATTATGTTGAATTATTCAATTGAGCTAAGAATTTACCATCAAAGATTACTGATTTGAATCAATGGCTAAGCAGTCAAATACCCAAGAGTATTGATTTTAGGACATTAATTTCTTTTGTAATGTATTAAGGATATTATTTTATCTCAAGTTAATTACTATTAAGGATATCATATCATATCAAACAATTCAAAGAAAGTTACTCCGAATGATTTGTCCAATTCTTGACTATACTAATGTCCAATCGAAAGAAAGCTACTCAAAAATAAAAATAAAGTCACTCAAATCATTATCATTTACTTAACTACACTAATGTGTTGAATCATTCAATTGAGCTAAGAATTTATCATCAAAGATTGGTGAATGAATCAGTGGCAACAAAAGTAATCAAATAACTAGGAATGTTAATTTTGAAACTTTAATCTATGGATCATTAATTTTGGAGCATTCAATTGATATCATTTTATATCAAGTTAATTGCTATTAAAGACATTATGTCATATCAAACAATCTATTCATGACAAACAATTAAAGAAAATTACTCTGAATTATCATCATTTATTTGATCCATTGATTTATCTAAATATTAAATAGAAAAAATAAAATAATCACTCAGATTGTCATTTAACTCTATTAATTTACTGAATCATTCAATTGAGTTGAAAATGTGTTATCAAAATTTGGTGATTGAATTTATAACAATGGAGTGTTGATTTTGAAGTATTAATCTCTATTGCAAAGTCTATTACAATGTATTAAGGATATCGTTTTGTAGCAGGTTAATTGCTATTCTGTGATATAAATTTTAATTTTATTGCTGCAATAGCCGTTGCCACTTGTTTATCCTCAATGATTTCTCTATCTGCAACCACATGTAAGTTTATTGTTCGCTTGTTCATTGTTTATTGTTTATCCTCAATAATTTTATTGCTGCATGTTCATTGTTCGCTTGCATGCAACAACTAAAGTAAGCTCATTGCTATTTTGGATAAGAAAACCAGCCTCTCCAGCAATATTCATATTGCTAGAGTCATTATAATTGAGCTGATGCGAATTCTCAAAGTGAGGGTATCATTTTATATATAATTGGCATATCGCTTAGGGTCGTTTGGACAAATGATCCTCTAGACAATAGTAAAATGGAAACTTAAGAATCACATAACGGTTAGTGTACTTTTCATTAGATTTGAAATCATTTTTAACCTTCCACGGGCCATTAGCAATCACGGCTCTCAGGTTTAGACAAGCCAGTTTAGGAGCCACATCACCTATATTTATCAGTTTGCTGCCAAATGGAGGCCTCATTGAAATAAGCCTCATGAATATGATGTATTTGATGATATGTAATATTGTTATGAAGCATAGCTGGAGAGGAAAACTAAAAAAATGCCTGGTTATATATCGTCTGTCAATGGTGGCGATGCAATCTATGAGAATATTTCCTTGACATGCGTTTTGCAGAACTCGTCCTAAATCAGGGTTCTAATTTGATAAAAAGAAAGCCGCATGTGAGAGGATCGAGAGGGTATCCAACTTCCGTTCTTGCAACCTAATTTGCAAGTGCAGTAGACAATGTTAGTCTGCTCACAATAAAAATATGCAAAGGTCTAGTTTCATGGATGCATACTGCGAATGATGTCAACTTACTGCAAAACAATTGACAGAAAGTCCAATATCGGATGACAAAAAATTCACTATTTTTAATCTTTAGATTAATTTATGCTTGTTAGAATTTGTTAATTAGATTATGAATCACCTTACAAGCATAGATATGACCACCATAACCACTGCTGCATGTAGTAAATAACAGCTCATAAACCATAGACAGAGAACTCATATTTTGATGATTAAGTTTTGACAAACATCAACTGATCATATAACAGAGTCATTATAGCATGCACAAAAAGGAAAAATTAAAATTAATAGCATGACAAGACATGCAAACCATGAGCTTATTACATACTGATTGATACTAATGCTATTGCCATGGCTTAAGTTGGCTGAGTCATGTCGACCCCCTCTAGCAACAGAGTCATCATATCTTCCTTTTGTATTTTGTCATGGTCACTACCATCACCACGTATAGCTTGTCATACATGTTATCAATGGCGCGAAAGTATGCGATCCTCCATGTCCGTCGCAACAAAAGGCTTCCACAAATCGCCCAAAATCCGGTAATAAATCCCAGTGCGATGCTCGTGTATAACCAAAGTGTTTCCATTCTGCTCTCAGAAGAATCTTCATTTTGCTCTTCTTCATCAGCCTTCGTTATATTCACTGTACAATTTTTTGTGAGAGGAGGTCCGCATAGATTTGGATTGCCAACATAGACAGATGGATCAGTAAAAGTTTGCAACTGGTAACCAGTGGGAATCCTTCCTGAGAGATTGTTATATGATAAATTCAATTGGTTCAAGAAATTCAAAGCTGCCAAACCAGAAGGAATTGCACCCGAGAGATTATTTCTTGATAGATCGAGAACTTCTAGCTGTTTCATTCCATCAATACTTCTTGGTATCTGACCTATAAGATAATTTCTGGATAGATTTAAGCTCCGTAATCCATGCAAATTCCCCAACTCTTCAGGGATGTTTCCAGATAAGTTGTTGTTGGAGACATCAATAAGTGTATCGATTGAAAGTTGACTGGTGGTGGTATACTTGATTTCACTTCCTTTTACGAAGAGCCACATAACTTCCTCATAGGGTCGATTGTTGTTGAAGTAACAACAATGATAGGTAGGAGTGCTTTTTAACGCACTGAAGTTACCAAAGCTCTGTGGTATTATTCCTGAAAGATTATTGTTAGAGAGATCCAAGATACGAAGAGATGTTAGAGAAGATAATTGAGGAATGCTGCCAGTGAAAGCATTCGAGCGTAAGCTAAGTGTCTTCAGGTACAAGAGGCTTTCTCCAATCCAATCCAAGTTGGTATATTCCCGATAAAGTTTGTTGTGGCCCAAGTCTAGAGTAACGAGTTCTGTGCAACTCTTTAAACAAAGAGGAATCGGCCCGGATAAATTATTGCACCTCAAGTGCAATGACTCCAGCGTTTGCAAATTACAGAGCGAATCAGGGACTCCACCTACTAATTTGTTGCTTGATAAGTCTAAAAGAAGTAAATTTGAGGGATTTTTCCAACAATTAGGAACCTCTCCTGACAAATTATTTTCGGAAAGCAGAAGCCCTTCCAAATACCTCGATCGACAATAAGAGAAGGGAATCTCGCCGCTCATATTATTCATAGATAGATCTAACCATTGTAAGCTTGGCATTGTGTTTGAGATTCTTGGTGGAAGATGCCCTGAGAACGAGTTATTTGAAAGAATTAAATACTTCAGTTTTGGAAAGAATTGTGGTACCTTACCAGTAATCTTGTTATTGGATAGATACAAATATCGGAGATTGGATGAAAGCCAGTTGGGAATCGTTTCTTTGATACCAGTATTTGATAAATCTAATTCACAAAGAGTGTTTTGTGTTCGGAGCCATTTTGGAAAATGAGGCACGGGCAGTATTTGGCAGAATCCCATGTAAAGTGTGGTAAGCTGAAAGGGAGGAATCCAATCAACGCTTTTGTTCAATTGTATAGAGTTGTATGAAATTTCCAAATATTTCAAACTTGATAGATTAGCAAGGTCGTCCTCCAACAGTCTCAAAGAGTTATTACAGAGATTCAATCTGACGAGGCCCTTCAACCATTTGATGCCTTCCGGAAGCGTTCCATTCAAATAATTGGAGCTTAAAATCAAAGAATGCAATAACAAGAAATTTCCAAGAGATGCAGGCAATGATCCATGAAGAGAGTTGTGAGAAAGATCCAAATACTCAAGACTAGAAGGAAGCCCGTCAAGAATCATGTCTATTACTCCTGCACGTGAAAATATAATTCATGAATAGATGCTTGTGTTTGAAGTCATTTTGGAAAACAGGCTATTTCATTAAAAAAAAAAGTTATATAAAGAGCTTGAAGTTGAAAAGGGAGAGATCCAATCACCACTTTTTCTGGAGTCGCAGTTGCTCGAAATGTCCAAATACCTTAAACTTGATAGATTAGCCAACTGGAGCTCTGATAAGCTCAACGAGTTGCTATTGAGATCCAAATAAACAAGGCTCTTCAGTTGTCCGACGCCTTCCGAAATCGTCCCATTCAAATCATTGAAACATAAAACCAAATGTTGCAGCAATGACAGATTCCCGATAGACGCAGGCACTGATCCATAGAGGGAATTGAAAGAAAGATTAAGAGATTTGAGATTCTTGATGTTCCCTAGCCAATCCGGAAAGGAACCACTCAGATGGGTGTTGCTGAGGTCTAATTCCTCCATGCTATACCTAAGACATCCAGAGAAAACCATTTCTAGATTGGCAAGCACATCATGGATAGGAACAGAACGCAGGTAGAGAATTTGGAGCTTGCAGATGTTGGATATAGGAGCTACTTGCATGAAGCCATCTTGGAACACACTCCCAGACAAGTCGAGTGCCCGGAGAGACGTTAACTTTGTAACAGAATCAGGAAAGAACCCATATAGGCCATTCCCACCAAGATAAAGGTACTCAAGGCTAGTAATATTGAACACCCAATCTGGTATGGTGGAGTTTATATCATTGTATCGTAAATCAAGAGTGATGAGAGATGTGAAGTTGACATGAGACAGCGAACGTGGAAAGGTCCCTAAGCCACAAGAACTTAGTTCAATCTCTTGAACACGTGGGAGCGCATTCAAATCTTGTAACCAGTTGGACGCATTTGTAAAATGAACACGATTCATGTTAAGGTGCCGAAGGGAAGTGAGCAGAGAAATCCATCCAGTGTTCTCAAGGTACAAGCAGAAGAAGCCACCACCTTCATCATCCCTATAGCAGTTATAAGAAAGGTCGAGGTGCTGCAAAGTGGATAGATTTCCGAGCTGGTCAGGTACTCTACCCATGAAGCCCGCACCTGAGAGGTTAAGATATGTTAGCCTTCTGAAAGCTCCAAAGAACTTGGGGATAGGTTTATGCGGAAAATAGTTGCCGCTGAGGTCCAGGTGACTAAGTTGTTGGAGAGAACGCAGTGATGGAGTTATGTCACCACGCAGTGCCCAATTGCATCCTGGATCATCATCCAACAAGTAGTACACCTCCTGATGAGTGCAGTCCTCAGTTAGATACGTCCGACGTCTATTTCGAAGATCCAGCTTGATAACATGACCGGAGATGTTGCTGCAGCCAACTCCTTCCCACCAGCAACAGTCCTCCCCGACCCAGGAAGAGAGACGATTGGAAGGATCATGAAGTCCACGCTTGAAGTCGATGAGGGCTTTCCTCTCCTTCTCACGACAGCCATGAGAAATCCCAAGCTCAATGCTCAGAACAGCAAGAGAAAAGGTGAGGACAAGAAGACTGGTTCTCCCACCCATGTTTAATGGTGAGCTCTACCCCTAAACCAGGCAACTCTCGTGTGTATATAAGCTCGTATTTTCCTAACGCATGCGTGAGTGCCCCGTTAGAGGAGAAAGTTGTCAAGAGGGAACTCCTGGAGGCTGAACGTTCCACACGAAGATGTGCCTAACAAAATTGTCACGAGTCCAAGTCAAGTAATATGGAAACAAGTCAATGTCCAAAACAAATTGGAAACTCACTTATGGTGGAGGCTTTTCAATTTTAGCTAAATTATTACCTGGGCCAAGTGAATGATAACGATTTTGGTCGCATTTTTCTCTGATACCTTTCTCTGTCATAACTTTCTTCTTTGAAGATGTTGTAGTGTCATTCTCATCTTTTTCTGCCGTAAATTTTATGCTACATTGACAATAAAAACGAACGAGGGCTTTTGACTTTCATCACCAATCTCTAATCATAATATTGGATGACAATATCTGCGATTAAGCTCGATTAGTGATACAGTTTGATGTATAATAAATACATCATTTCTCCCAAGGTTTGATAGATAGATTATGATTATGATCAGAAATGCGACACCTATGATGGAAATTAAGCAATGGAAAAGCCTCATCAATAGGTGACTCATTTCTGATCATAATCTTAATCTACGAATTAAACCTTGGAGGAAATGATGTATTTATTATACATCAAACCGTATCACTAATCGAGCTTGATCGTAATATAGACATCCAACGATCTGGTTAGAGATTAGTGGTGGAAGTCAAAAGCCCTCGTTCCCTTCGATCGTCAATGTATCATAAAATTTACGATAGAAAAAGATGAGAGAAACATTACGACATGTTGAAAGAAAAAAGTTATGACTACCAGAGAAAAATACGATTAAAATCGTTATCATTCACTTGGCCAATTAATAATTTAGTTACTTTTGAAAAGAGCAACCAATGAATAAAAAAAACTAAAAATCACTATCATTTACTTGACCGATAATTATCTTATTTAGTATTCCAAAAAAATTTGCCAACCAAATTTGACCCAATAATTATTTTATTTAATCTTATAAAGGAGTGAGAAGTTGACACCTACACAAGTCATGCCCCATCAATTATCATAGAAAGAAGAGTCCATCATAACTTGATTGTATATAACCAAATAATAATATAAATAGTAATGTTTTCTACAGTTCATGTCCATATTTTTGAGAAGAAAAAATAAATATATAATTTTAAAGAGATAATAAAGAGCGTGCCTCGCTCATGTATGATAAAACTCAGGGGATCAATTCTTTCACCTAGTTACATACTTAAAAATTCTAAACAAAATTAGCTAACCAATTTGTAGCTCTATCATATCATGAATCAACTTCTTGTGTTTCCCAATTGAATTAAAATGCATTCGTTTGGATCGGAGAAATATTGTAGAATGTAATTAAACTTTCCTAGTTTGAAATATATGTTTGCATCGAATCAACCAAGTTTTAGGCCATGAACATTATAACATCTTTCATGAGATTTTGGACTAAAAACATTATGGTGGTTATTAGTGACTTTAGATAACTCCACATACTTTTTCATTTGAGCTTTGGACATGCATTAGTATTGTTAGTATAATATTTTTTTTATTTTAAATTTATTATTATTATTATTATCATCGTCATGACTTTAAATAAAAATAATTATAAAAATATAAAAGAAAAACGACACAAAACGTAGTTTTATATTGATCGTAATTGATGTAGCACAACCCTTATATCTTCTTACATAGTTTAGGATGATTATTAGTGATGTATTTTTTTTATAAAATCTAAGACAGTCTTATGCTGACTATGGTTATTAGTGATGACTTATGCAACTCTTCAAATTTTTCGTTGGAGCTTAAAACAAACATTAGTGGTGTTAATACAATGTTTTTCATATTAAACAAATTATTATGATTATTATTTTCAGCTTTAGGTAAAACTGATTACCAAAATCTAAAAGAAAAGTGACACAAAAGCTCAAAATAATGTTCAACTACTTGTACCATTTAAAAAATGAAAACACCACTAATGTCTGTTCTGTTAGAAAATAATGTTCTTCTGTCAGAAGAAAAGGACGAGAAGCTCCATCGTGCATGGTGCATTACTTTGAATGTTCAAATCAAGGAGCTTATACCAATGTAAAAATCTCATATTTGGTTATGTTGCCATCACAATGGAAGGCTCAAGACATGGGGCATATGAATTCGATCCATCTCTTTGCCAAGTTGGCACATGATGTGTCATCGTGGCTAAGTACCCGAATTTGTACCGAAACATGTTATCTAATCTGTGAAATAGCTTATAACGATATCTTATTTCTACAAATTCTGAGCTCTAATCTTATTCACAATTTGTTCAAACTTTCGAAGGTTACATAAATACAGGCTGATGAGTCTAATCTTGAAATCGGATCCGACAAAACCCGAGCCCGTACCACATGGTCGACTCACGAAAAGCCCAAATGATTTATTAGATTGAATTACGGCCCAAACGGGCGAGGAAGATCGAGCGAACCCACCTTGGTCTCCAGAATCCCCGTCAAAGCTGTCGCCGCCGATGAGAGGGCCGCTGTCGCAGTTCCTCCTCCTCGTCTACGTGATATTTTCTTCGTTGCTGCTGTCGTCTTCTTCGGAGTCTGTCGCTGGTACCGGAGGCGACGCGAGCAACAGCAGGAGCTCCGGTGCGAGATTGGAATGGCAGATCCTTACCAAGAGAAATTTCTCCTCTCAGATCCGTCTCCATCCCCAGATCCTCCTCATGGTTACCGTCCCTTGTACGCCGCTTCCCTTTCTTGATTGTCCTTTTCTCTTGATGCTCGCGTATTGCTAGATCGATCAAGAATATGGATTTTAGGTGAATCACGAGGTCCATATCAGTCTTGATTGCTGGTAATTTGCTAACGCGTTTTCTTTTCTTTATTTACTTTTTCTTAACGCTCGCGTACTGCGAGATCCATCAAGAAGATGGTTTTTAGGTGAATTATAAGGTGTATTCCATTCTTGATTACCGGAACTTTGAAAAAGATGTTTTTCTGTTTTTTCGATCAAGGGTTTGCTGGAACTAATTTTGCTCTGGTTATCTTTCTGACTCTTCTTGATGTTTGATCGTATTGCTTCGATTATTCCCATTCAAACCGTTTCACATATGATAATAGAAACTTTTTCTTGGGGATGAGTCACGGAAGTCGAAGGATCTGGGATTTGGATTCTTTATTCGTAAGATTTTCCTTATTATATTCGTTAATTAGAAGACTGCGACTTTTCCCTGCCATGGACCTTAAATGCATATTCCATGTTAGTTGTAAAATTTTACTTTTCTGGCACTTTACGACATGCATTATTATGCAGCTTGGAATGCTGTTCACATGAATCATTTTATCGAATGGGAAGCAGAGAGGGCTTTACCAATGTGAAATTGGTTAGTTGGTTGTTGATGGGCAGTTAAGATACATCCTTGTGCTTTCTCTGCTCCAACAGAGCAAAAGAGTTTGACTTATGTTGGTGAGACTAAAACTTATCTGGTAATAATATTCTTAATATTCATCTGCCCTTGCCTCTTTGGTAATAGACGTTGAGATAAACAATTAAAATTCAATAGATGAAAATTCCTTTTAAAATGGGATAAAAGTTATTTATGTGGTTCTACCTTGATAAGAATATATGTGAGGGTTTTTGCCAAAAAATGTATGTTGTGATTTCATAGTAGTGAACCTTATGAGCAAATTTCAATTTATTTTATCTTTGGCCAGGTTATTTTTATTTTTAATTTTTTGTAAAGGATAAGTGACGATGGTGGTATTTGAGCTCAAGATCTTATGATCAACTATCAAAGTCTTTACCAACTATGGTAGTATTTGACTAGGTTATTGTCGATAAGAAGATTAGTATTTGTATTCTTTGGTATCAGAGCTTGTCTACTTTTGGCCCCTCTTATCAAATTTAACATGTTTCTTTTTGCCTAAACTGAGACTTCATAGAATCTCTGGCTCTTGATGTCCTAATACCTTCTTCTTTGAGCCTTTCCTCTTGAACAGTGTGTGTGAGTGTGCGTGCCTTGTGTGACCATGTGTATGCATGTGAACATTGTCTATGGATGTGTGATGTGCACTTGATACCATACATTTCCTATTTTGTAAATTGTATCAATGTGACATGTGGTGATTAATGGTTGGTGAATTTGATAAGTTTAACATTACTTAAATTAATGATAATTTTATCTCCTTGAAATTACTGATTCCCCTTGAAGCAACTGTGTGACTTCCTGTTCATTGTTGTTTTCAAAATCACTATTAAATAGCATGACATTGGGCAAGACACTTAGATCTATGCTTTATGTGTCTGGTAGGCAAGATTATCAATTATCGAAACATATAGCAGTTGTTCTTGAGAATTCTTGGCTTAAGATAGGTGTACATGATTTCCTGTAATTCAAAAGCAGATGCTATTCAAAGGACCAACTTATTCTTTCTCCTGTTCAAAGGAAACTTCCACTTGACAGTGTTGTAAGATTTGCTTCTTCTTCAGGGGATTAGATGCCTTCCAAGAATGCATAAACTATCAGCAGGGTGCTAGATATTCTTAATGCACTATGGGTTCCAAGTTTGATGATTGTTCTAAATTTTTTTGCAGGGTCTGGGGAATCACGATCTCTAATGAAGGAAGTGGCACATTTGGTGGCTAATAATCAGGACAAACTTGACTTTCTAAAATTAATGGTCATATATAGGAGTTCCGAGAAGATGCTAGCTGATATCCTTGGTGCTACTGAGGAAATAACATTATTCTACTATCATAGTTCCATGTCATATAAATATCATGGAAGACTGCGTGCAGAAAATATACTTTCTTCAGTCAATCATTTTCAATCACTTGAACCCGAGGAACTTCCTTTGAAGCTGCTGCAAACTCCAGAAGACGTGGAGAACTTTTTCCTATCAACAGATAAAGCTGTTCTACTCCTTGAGTTCTGTGGATGGTCAGCTAAATTGTTGCGCAGAAAGAATAATGGAAATTATGAGACTCCTATGTCTGCATTTAATCATTCAGAGAATGGTTTTCCATCTTAACTTACTCTTTTGCCTATTGATGGCTCATTTCAGGTCTTCTTACTTTATGTAAGCAGCATGTAGAATCAACCCTCGTTTAGCATTGACAACTTGCCGTTTAATATGCCAAATGTCAATGACATTCTTAGTAGACATAAAACAAATTTGATAAAGGGTATTGCATTATAGGGATTTTGTTTCGTTTATTGTATAAAATAATTTTTAGGTTCATTGTCGTGGAGCACTAGGCCAGTTGCTTTTTGGCAAGTTTGTAGTTAAAACTGCCATGTGTTAGTTAATGTTCACATTGACATATATATTTGTTTTAAAATAAAAATTTCATTTATCCTGGATTCATTGTGATGCAAAGTATGTTCCTTCTAAGAGGTTGTGCAGATATCTTGAAGTGGTGTTGTGCTAAGTTTAAAAAAGCATTCCTTGTACCTTTCTGTTTGGCCTTTTAATTTTCTTATAGATAAAAATCTCTAGATAACCTGCCATAAGCCACTGTTTTTCATAATGATCAATCTTTGGACATACTTTGTTGATTACACAACTAATTCTATGCTCAGAGTAGATCATTATTCTTGTAGTAAGGTTGTTTATGTAACAACATATTGCAGTTGGCATAATTGGACAAAGCATCAACAGAGAATTGGTGGATGACTTTCATGTTGAACACCACAAGGTTGTTTGCTCTTAAAATTAGGCACCTTATAGTACAAAAGCAGATGGGATCCAGGAAGGTAATGGAAGTGCTAATTACACATTCATTTGTGATCATTACAGGGTATGGAAAATAGACTTACATGTGCGGTTGAAGATGGACTAGGAAGATCAGATTGGCTTAAGGAATATACTTTAGCAAATCAAAGTGCTCTAGAGCAATTAGATGATGGAGGTGCTGGCACTAGAATGTTGTGTACAGATGAAGAGTTTAAGCAATTTGAAACTTTTTTTATGAAGTTCACTGCTATTGCAAGAGAGTTTTTTCTAACTCCTGAGAGACAAAGGTTTGGTTTGATATCTGAAGGAGCTTTGTTATCTTTCCTTGGTATTAGCAGTCCAGATAAATGGTTAGTTATGCTTCATTTCTCTGGATGTTCTAATTGTACAATGATAGTCCAACAAGGAGATGATCTGAGGAACATTTTGCAAACACATCACTCTCTGATCATGGAGGTATGTTCTTGAAACTTGTTTGACAACTTTTCACGCTTTCATTTTGATGAAATTGAGTTGAAAGATTGCACCAAAAGTCTTCAACTTTACCAGTAATATTTTTTTTACATCTTAACAGTCACACAAAGGTCATAAAAATTTAATTACCAGTTAATAACAACCAGGCTGTACTGGTCTGAGGCCAAACCAGTATGTGTACCAACCATATTGACATCTTCAGACACTATATAATTTTTTTGTTTTACAATTTTTTTTTTTGGCAGTTGTATGCCAAGGTATACTGTGCTGTATTCACATAGTTTACTATTCTTACAGTTGGCCAATAATCAGATGGATCGGTATGTAGATTTTTAAGAGTGTGTTATAAAAAACAAGAGTAACTAAGGGTCTTCTCATATGCATTTATAACAAGATAAATTTTTGACTTTTGTTGCAACGATAAGGCCGTTGCTGGTAATAAGATTCCCCAATGGCCTTTTATGACGAACATTTAGAATGACGTTTTATACATAATTGACTATGGATTTTTTCATCTCTGTCTCATGCACATTGATGTATACACACACACTCATTTAAATTGTGTAATGTCTATACTGTAAGGTCTTATGTTGATAGTTGCATGACAGAAATTAATATTTATACTTATTAGTGCTTTCTGCCACTTTCTAGGTGTCAAATCAAACAACATTAACTGATTGTTCAAATGTCAAATTGGAATATTTAAACATGGAAGAGTTATGATTTACATGTTCTAGTACAATGGGGATTCTTTGTTGTAATGTACTTGCCACTTGACATATGGAGGGTTCTAAGTAGCATTAAGTAAAAACTAAAAACTACTTCAATGCAAGGTTCGTCGTACCATGGTGTACCTCTTAGTACAGGCGGTATGTACCAGTCCAACAGGAGATCGATATTGGTGGTACATATCAGTCCATCAGTACACTCTACCGTACCGTGTGTCAGTATGTCACATGCTACACCGATGGCTGATCGTTACACCGGTATGAACCGATAAGGCAAACCATGCTTCAATGTATATTGGCAAAGCTTTTACCAACACATGCTGACATATACTTATTTGATATGTTACATTCTGGAGGGTGGGTAGTGGCACATGTAGTAGAGGGCCTAGAGGCAACTCTATTAGTGTTCTGCTGGTTACTGAATGTTGCTTATTAACACAGGTTCATTGGCCTAACTATAGCTAGTCAATATGTCCTAAAGGATATCTGTGTATTTATAGAAATTTGAAAGGAGAGGTCCATGAATAACCCCTAGATAGTGGGATATGCAGTACATGCAAATTTAGGTTACTAATCTAGGTCTTCTGAATGTTTCTAGTTAACTCGGATTCATTTAAGATAACATTAACCAGTCAATACATCTAAAAGGATATCTGCATGAATATAAAAATTATGAGACAAGAAGCCAACACAACCCCTTGATTTTTTATGAAAGACTGGAGGTCTTAGATTATGTTTTAATTGCGGTAGGCACTAGACACTGACGAACTATCATTTGTTGAGCCATGCCTGTAAGTCAATTTGGTCACTAAGATATTGACAGCACATGAAGAGTCTCATGCATTTCAAGGTACTGGGAAACAATGGTTCAGTATAAATGTCAGGATTGGAAGGTTCAGCTGATCCTTCCTTTATGAAACCGTCCAAGGAATCTCAACACATTACTGCTTTGGATCACGGTCATCTGGCATTCAGAGCATGAGGAAGGTATATGATTTGATAAACTAAGACA
Organism: Musa beccarii; assembly: GCA_024322285.1. Classification (NCBI taxonomy): domain Eukaryota; kingdom Viridiplantae; phylum Streptophyta; class Magnoliopsida; order Zingiberales; family Musaceae; genus Musa; species Musa beccarii. The sequence goes on from CM044394.1 coordinate 57,013,271, forward strand.
AATAAAAGATGATTTCAAATCCAGATCATTCTCCTTGACAAAGATAATTCATTACATGAACAGAAGCAGGCCTTGGATTATCAAAATGTGGATTGCTAAAAATTTTATGAAAGATTTAATGGATGGAGTAACTAATAAAGTTCCATGACACTGACTTGAACCAGCTGATGCTGAGATCTACTATCTAAATTCTTGAAGAGGAAGTCAGATAATGACTTAATTGACTTTAAGCACATTATAGAGAACTAATTGAAGTTCATGTCAGGATAGATGATTTAGTATCCTACTGTTTATGATATACTATTGCATACCTGGCATAGTTTATTTACCCAATGCAACAGATATTTGTTTTTCAATGTCATACCAGTTTCATTAATCCACAAACCATGATTGTATTTTCCTTAAGGCCCATTTCTGACATCTGTTTGATCAATGTTTTCTTTTGTGCGATATTTGATTTTCTTTTGTTATTTGGATTTACTAAATTATATCTTTTATGAGCATAAGTATATTGGATTTACTTTTTTTTTGTTACGTAGTTTGATGTTGATGGACACAATCTTGAGCCTGCATTTCCAGCAAATAGACCTTCAATCATTCTATTTATCGAAAGATCCTCAAATTCTTTGAAAGTTAGGGAAGAGAGCAAGTTATCTCTTGAGGTTCTTAGAAAATTCTCATTACAGAATCAGCTTTGCTATCAAACAGTTAGAGGACGAGACAGCAGAGTCATGGGTAGTTCCAGAAGTTTATCAGGGTCCTCTAGTCATCAAACAGGAAAAGTTTCTCAGACCCCCAAGGTTGTGAAAATTAAGGATAATATGGCTTTCATGATAGTTGATGAAGGTGAACATATTTCATTGAAAAACACTGCACTTGAAAGTCAAGGCAACCCTGTCTATGATATCCTGACACGATTACTTCAGCGAGAAAGTCCGGCAGTGAAGAATAAAGAAACCAAAATAAGTGAAGTAGCAAAGAAAGCTGGCTTTGAGCTCTTGTCTGATGATTTTGAAGTTCAGATAATAGAGTCGTTCCAATCACATAATGACAAAAATCAGCTCAGAGAAATGGGTAGGAGTACCACTACCATGTTAAATGATCCCAATGAACTTACTGAAAGCCAGGATGATGTGAGTAGTGGTGGGTTATTATATACTACTGAAAATATTATGATCGATGAAAGAAAGCAATCTGAGCATCCAGATGATGTTGCCAATTTTCTTGAAACTCGTGAGGCAGCTCCTTATGATAATGACAATGCATTCTCATGTCATGTTGAAAGATCTTGTTGGGTGGAACAAGAGTTACCTACTCCAAAGGAACACGTTCAGGAAGAGCAAGCTGATAAAATTGATTCTACATCAAGCATCAGACAAGTTAAGTCAGATTTTGGACACAGTTCTTCAGTCCTTTCAGCAGGGGATGATATGGGAAGCATTAGGATATCCAATAGATTAAGAAAGGCAGATGAACCATGTTATCAGCGGCAACCTTTCTTAGGCTCTTTTTTCTTCATTGATGGTGGCTACCGGTTGCTGAGAACATTGACTGCAGAATCTAGGATTCCATCTCTAGTAATTCTTGACCCGGTTATGCAACAGCACTTCGTATTTTCCGAGGCAACATATATTAATTACCCTTCTGTGGTTAGTTTTGTAGACAGATTTTTAAATGGAAGTCTTACACCATATCAACATTCAGTATCTCTTAAAACTTCTAGAGATATGCCAAAGCCACCACTTGTGAATTTGGATTTCCATGAAATTGATTCTATACCTCAAGTTACAAGTAGCGCATTTTGTGAACTGGTTATAGGTTTTATACCTTGTGAAATGAATGATAAAGTGCCATTTTCTAACAGATATTAATTACCCTTCTGTGGTTAGTTTTGTAGACAGATTTTTAAATGGAAGTCTTACACCATATCAACATTCAGTATCTCTTAAAACTTCTAGAGATATGCCAAAGCCACCACTTGTGAATTTGGATTTCCATGAAATTGATTCTATACCTCAAGTTACAAGTAGCGCATTTTGTGAACTGGTTATAGGTTTTATACCTTGTGAAATGAATGATAAAGTGCCATTTTCTAACTCTCAAGAACTTAAATCTGCCTGGAAGATTGATGTTTTGGTGCTTTTTAGCACTCCTTGGTGTGGATTCTGCCAGCGTATGGAGCTGATTGTGCGTGAAGTATATCGAGCTTTTAAGAACTTTATAAATTTCTCAATAAGTCAATCCAAGAATGATGATCCTACACAAATCAAAGGTACTCCACCTTAAATAAAAGCATGTCAATGGAATATTTATCGTTTTATGTTTTGCATATTTTCATGATTATGTTTCTTTATGTTCCATTTGGTGGGTACTCTCGTAAGATAGATCAACTGGAAGCCACTTCATTGGCATCAGCTAGAGATAAGGAGCTTAAGCAAAAGACACCTTGCCGGATTGAAAGTCAAAATGTCATGTGTAGTATTTACCCCTTGTGTAGAAAGAAGAAAAATACAAAAGAACTTGAATGTTGCATAATTTAGCACAAATTCAAATGACACCTTGCCAGATTGAAAATCAAAATGTCATCTCCAGTATGTGTCCCTTGTTTCGAAAGTAGAAAAATACAAAATAACTTGAATGGTGTATAATGGAGCATAACATAACAACAAAAATATCCATGATGATGATTTTTGTTCGGAAATGTATTAGGTGAGTTTCAGCATGAAGATTTTTAATAAATACAAAAAAGATTGAGAAAGAATTCCTACTGTTGTATGTATATGAATTAATAATAGTTGCCACCAATGTAAGCAAACAGTATGTTAACTAATTTAATCCATTGTTGAATTAGTCATGAATCGAATCTGTGAAAATCTGCATGATCATAATTTATTTAGGTTCCATTTTGGAGAATATTTGGTGAAAAATTGAACTGAGTGGAAACCATGAGCAATTTGAGATTTATGAAATAATTAGGGATATTGTCTTTTTGTTCTATATATGCATATACTGTGCTGCAAAGTACCTATTAGTGTTCATTCATAATGACTTGGATCATTATTTGTTAGGTCAGCCAAGTCTGGTTGCTCATTTTGGATTTCATCTTCTGATCCCAGAAATCCTGAATTTTCTGCATAGTTACTGAATCTGCTAAATCTTGTTGGAGTTAGTGCAGACTCATCAAACTTGCTAACAACTCTGTTGCAAAAAGAAGCTTTGCTTCATTTGCAGCCTGCACTTTGTGTGCCCTATAAAAGATAAGAGGAAGAATCAAAGAGGGATATTTCTAGACTCATAAATTGCCCAGTAATTCTAATCAAATATTTTGTCATAAGTTATTTATAAGTTTCATAATCAGGAAAATGTCAAAAATATTATATAGAAGATATTATTTTATCATTTTTCTATTTTCCCTTTTTTAATGATTTAAATATTAATAAAATTTCTTTCTCCCCTGACTATGATTCCTCGTAACACTCTCTAGATGATACTGAATGTATCACCGCTGGACAAACCCAACCTGATTCTTATTTTCAAAGGTATGATTAGTATCATGATAGGTCTCATGTAAAGAATCTGAAAAATATGGTAATGTTGCCTTCAGCTTTCCACGGCCAGATCTCCACAAAAGATGTTAAATTCTGGTTGTTGAATTTCATTCTGGAATAACAGAGTACTTTAGGTGTTGTATCAAAGACAATGACAGTTTAAACTTGAACTTATTGAAAGTTATAAACGTCTATAAACTAAACAAAAGGTATATTATTAATAATTCTTTTAGTATCAAATTGTTCATGATATGTTTAGAATTTGTCACTATTAACTGTTATTAAATCAACATTGAGCGTGCAACTTAAAGTAGTCATATATTATGTTTCTCTGTTGTTAAGCTTGCATCACATATACTTTATGTTTGTCTATGAGTAGCCCCTAATGATAATGCAACAAGAGTTTGGTTCCATTTTGCATGTTATTTTGGTGTCTAATCAGCTTGTTCAAGAGAAGCTTTATCTATTCCATCTTACAAATGCATAAAGTAGTTCTCTTGATTATCCAGTAACTTATATGTTATAACTGTGATGATGTGTGCTTCATTTGTTAAGTGGATTGCATACTATGGAATTACATTTGCTATTTTTTAGCACATATGTGATTATACCCAGAGAAGAAAAACTTTTAGAAACACTAATGTATATGTTTGTTTATTGCTGCTTTAATATCTTGCTGTTTTGTCATGATCTTATATTTGTCCTTTCTTTTGATATTCAAGTTAAAAGACATTGAAATTTATTTGTACCATCAGTGATCTTGCCCATTTAGTCCAACCATCTTCCTCAAACCTTACTCTAATGCAAGACACTGAAAGCAGGAACAGCACCTGTAGAAATATTTATTCATGTTATTTTACTCTATTCAGGAATAAACCTGTTTTGATAGTATCTTTTTGTCATATGGACATCATCTTCTAAAAATAATTATATTATACTCTATCCAGAAATAAGATTGTTTTAAATGTGTGCTTTTTTCCATCTAGATGTTATCTTCTAAAATACTACATTGGAATCCATATTCTCAATGTGTGAATTTATGGTCACTAATAGTGCACAAGTTCCTTGCAGATAAGAAAGAAGATCTGGTGCTGAATAAGTTTCCAGCAATATTTTTAATGGATTGTACCCATAATGATTGTGGTTTATTCTTAAAGCCACTTGGCAAGGTAACCGATTTAAATATGCCAAGCATTTTCAGATACTTAAAACTATGCTCTTTCTCAAACACATTGTTCGAGCCTAGAGAAATTGCTGTTTTTGACTTGTTTCTTCCTTGTTGATATCTATTGCTTTTGAATTTTCTTTTGTAGATCCATATTGCCATTGCTTTCTGACGTTGGACATCAAAATAAACTAATGATCTATAGAAACTTTAACAACGATAACCAAAACATGGATCTTTTCCCACCATAAGGTCCCCATTATATGAGGTCGGCTACATGTCATCTGCCTATCCTTTCTCTCTCTCTCTCTCAAGTTGTTTGTGTTGCTTTGTCTATTTATTTCTCTTTTTCCTTACATTGTGTACTCAAATATATCAGTTTCCTTAATTCTCTGTTGAAAATATGTACTCATTTTAGTAGAAGTATTTTCATATTGCTTATAGAAAACATACATGCATGGAGTTGATCCTTAATATATTTTCCAAAGTGCTATAGGTAGTTTAATCAATTAAGACTTTCAACCAAATGCTTAGAATGAAAAAGGTATTTGATTTTCTTTTTCTGAGCAGGAGATTCATTTATAATTTGTCTATTTGATGGTGTAAGTGTTTCTCAGTCTATTTGATGGTCTAATTGTTTCTCATGAATCTGTAATTTTATTTTGTAACTGCTTCTCAATAGAAAGCCAGCGAAAATTGACTGATGTTTTAAGGCACTTATTTTCCTGACTCATATGATTTATAATGGCCTCCTGTCTTATAGTGTGCTTTCTCGCAAAATTCATAGCCTATCTTGTAATAGATTCTTGATATACATGTAAAAGATTTTCCAAATTTTGAGTAGGATTTCTTATAGTTAATATAACAGTAATTGATTGGTCATTACTTCTGCTGGCCTATATTTATGCCATTTGAAAATTGATAATATCATATCCTAGATTATCATTTAAATTCAGGTTAGGTTTTACTGATTTAGACCAATTGAATTAGATGATAGGAAATGGATGATTAAGTTTCATTAAAGTTTTTAAATTTTTACTTCAACTCTTCAAGTTGTCAATAATTTGTAACTAAAATTTTAAATTTTAAGTTTGAAGCTAACATTTTAATATTTTTGTAACAATGATGTGATTACACTCAATTTATTATGTGCATTATTTCTTGATGTTATTATGAACTATGAATAATTGAATTATCATATGTATTTTATGACTTATATCATAAACAATCTTGTCATGCACTTTTGTTACTTTTTATTTGTAATGTGTCATGTTTGTAAGGTTTTTTTATCAATCTATTACTAGTAATTTTTCCAACTATCAATCTACATCACTTAATATCACTAAAAAATAATAATAAATATGAATAGTTACCAATCTATATGGTTCACTATTGGTTCTTGGTTCGACCAGTAAATATCAGTTGGCAACTGGCCCAACTTTAACGATATGATTGATAGTTAAAATCTTAACATATACTATCACATAATATGTAGATTATTTTTCATGAAGTTACATACTATATTTTGCTAGTTGAACAAATACCAAGGGAATCGTATATAGGAGCATTTCAGTGCTCTATAGCCAATCTAGATCAATTCAGCCCACTTTTAGAACCATGAACTTAAATTGTTGGCAAGTTTTATTTGAAACATGTTTAAGCTATGATATTAATGTTAGTTAGTTGGTAATACATAGGTTTGTAGCCTTTCAGATTCTAGCTTGCAACTACACAGGAAGCAGCCTCATCTTTACTTATTCCTCATGAGTCCTATCCTGCAAGTCTTAACTAAAAGGTTTTCACGTAACTTTTTTGTCTATTTGTAATGATTTTGCAGAAGGAAAATTATCCAATACTGTTGTTATTTCGTGCTGAGAACAAAAGTGCAATTACCTATGAAGGCGATATGTCAGTTGTTAGTATCATGGAATTTCTAGAATCTCATGGAGGCAATTCTCATAATCATAATTATAAAGGTATTTTTATCTTGAATTGCTTTGTAATATTATAGCAACTCTACACAGATGTAGCTTATTGGGTATACAACAACTTCCATGTGGTTCAGATTGGTCTTACCTGACTATTTGATCGAACTTGTGAATTTCTGTTTTGGCTGCAGTATGTTCCTTGTGGCATTCTTCCTAAGTTTTAGGACAATCGAAATTTAATAGGTAGATGTATTGACTCTGAGCTCGCTTTGATTCTGATCTGGAAAGACTTGATCGTTAAGACGTCCTTGATGGAATTATTCTTGATAGTCATGATTATATCCAGGGTCAGAAATCTAACTGTTAAGGAGACTACGAGTGGTGATAAGAGTTAATGATAGCATTAATTCAGAAATATTTTCCAGTCTGGTTCAGGAGACATTTATACCAACAACTAATCTTGGCTAAGGCTTCATCAACCATGATGTTTTGGTATCTTTTAGGAGACCTAGTAGGATGAAAGTAGGTTCCCAAGCACTTCATGGGCCAAGAGCCCTCCTTGATGCGAAAGGAGCAAGTATGGTGTTTGGTCTAAGGGTCACAATGCTTAGGAAAAGAAACATTGGACCTAGCAAGACTAATTTTGAGGTTAGTCAGTTGAACATTGGAGTCAAGAATGTTGACACAAATTTTTTTGTTGGCACGAAAAGAAAGGAGAAGGTTGTCAGCAAACAATAAATGAGAAATAGAAGTGCCTTTGATCTTAAATTGGGTAATCTTACAACATTTGTTGGACAAAAAATGAACAAGTAGGGAGAGAGAGTCTCTCCATCTAATGCTACATTGAATGTTAGTAATCTTACAATTATCTCTGGGAAAACAAAATGATGTTTTTCACAAAACAACTCTGGATCTCATTTCTCATGTGTCTATTGACTCTAAATGGAAAAATATGTTACTATTGCAAAGCAGACGACATTGCTCGTATTTTTGTTGCCTTTAAATAGCCTATGTATTTATTGGGTGTCAAAATTTAGTCTACATGTAAAGGTTAGTAAATTTTTTTTCCAACTCTGTTACTGAAACTGTGCGTCTTTTGCTTATTCTGACTTTAAGGATTTAATATTTCTGAAAGGTATTGGACTTTGTGCCTTTTGTTGTTTACTTCTTTCACTTGTCCATGAGCAGTTACTAACTTGTAGGAGTCATGCTTTATAAGTCTTTACTCTCTCATGCATGGAACTGCAACTTTTACATTCACATTTACAATATTTGTTCTTTTTTTGAAGTTTGTTCTAACTTCTTAAGTATTGGTTATTTATTTGTTGTCATATACCCAAGGTGATTAGATCATCTGTGATAATACATCTTGATTATAAGTTGGATCAACATGTTCCAGACATTAGAAATAGCCATTTCAAGTATCTGCATGAGCTTCTTTTCTATTTATTCAAACTGCTAATATTTGGGTCCTATGTGATACCTAGTTTATTATGGAGTTGATTTCACACTGTTGCCATCAGGTGGGCCGTGACCGTCTTACTTCTTCTCTACTCATCACAGGAAGAAAGAGAAGCTCCGCAGGGGCCAGTTTCCTTGTAGTATTAGCATAATCACTTTTTTGGCATACCACTATCTCTTTATGATCTGGTTGATTAGGGTTTGCAAGCCTTGCTGCCATGTGAGGGTTGCTTCTTTGAAACTTAGGTGATCAGGGTTCAGATGATGGGACAGCCTTTTGTACGAGCAAAGATGCATACGTTGACCCTCCCCGTACCTTATATGTCATTCTCATTTCTTATGGTATTTGGTGTATGTTATCTTGGAATACGTTAGCTAAGAAAAGAAAAATATAACTTTCTCTTGTTTGGTCAAACAAAAAGCTGCACAAATATTATAAAGGAAATTGCAATGTTTGTTTTTTAGTATGATAAAAATGTCTAGAACATTGTCTCCCAAAGTCCATGAATTACTTCTTGAATTCTCTTCCTGAATGTTGTTCATTGCCAGATAATGGGAAAATTAGATTTCATCTATTGGCTTCCTTTTCTCTTACTTATTAAGCAACCAAACAGAGGCTTAATGGTCATTTGTTACATGATCGTGGAAATGTGATGTTGGTGTCTGAAAAAGCTTCTCGGAGGGAATAGTGGAGTAATATTTGTGAAGGTTTGTGAACCAGGTCTTGCACCCTAGAACTTTTGGCTTTGATAAGGGTATTACTAACACCATGAATGCTTCAATTGTTGTTTGATTGGAAAACAGAAAAGTCATGGAATTATAGACATGCTACGGTATCAAGGTCTATGGATCTGATGACAAGACATCAGAAATATTGTAGCACAACTGCCTCTTCATATGTACCTGGCATCTTCAATGCCAGTCTAAAATGAGAATGATCTGGGATACTATGACTTAGCTATTACACCAACCCTGTTTGACTTCTACAGCTCCTCCATAAATGTGTTATCTTTGGTTCCTTAACAGATATTGCAATTAGTTTCCTTTCTGTCCACTATCTACATTAGTAGTCTGATAGGACTCCTTTTTGCCAACTGCCCTTTAAGTTAACAGCAAGCCCAACTGCCTGCCTGTCTTTAACCTGAGATTAGCTACCAGGAATTTTTTAGTCCTAAATGGAACTCCTAATGGAACAGAAATTTTGTCCGGCAGATCATATATTCAATGTAGTATTTGGCACTGCTTTTGTATAGATATCCAGTAATTGAAGAATCATTCTACTCTTTTGAGACACTGCTTTCGTCTCTCATTTTCAAGAATACTCGAGTATTCCATCATGTAGTCCAATCTTTTTCTATATATATCTAGGCCTTCTGTGGACCCATTCAAGGAAGGGAAACAGGTATGAACAGATGTTATATGCATCCACTTTGGTCGCTCATGAGAAAGCTCATTCACCAGAAGACAAATACAACAAAATTGTGCTGAATAAAGCTATTTCTGCAGACAGCGAAGACCCTCTTAATACATATACACCAGTCACCTCTCACGATAAACACATACATGTAGTTGTGGGATCCATTCTTGCAGCCACTGATAAACTCTTCAACGCTGCTCCATTTGACAACTCTACAGTGCTGATAGTGACCATGGACAAGAACCAGGGTTTCCAAGGTTTGGTCATTAACAAACGGATAAGCTGGGATATTTTTAAGGAACTAGACAGTGATCTGGTTTCACTAAAGCATGCTCCTCTCTACTATGGAGGTCCTGTCAGGTTTCAGACTTTACCTCTTGTCAGTTTGATCCGGGAAGCTAAAGAGGGTTATACAGAGATCGTGAAAGGTGTTTATTTTGTCAATCCAGTTGTAACACGTCAGGTGATTGAAGAAATTAAATTGAAAGAAGAATCTCCTGATGATTATTGGTTCTTCTTGGGTTTCTCAAGTTGGGGATATGACCAGCTTTTTCAAGAGATTACAGAAGGAGCATGGCGGCTGAGTGGGGATCCTATTGAACATTTAGATTGGCCAGAGAACTAACAGATTCTCCATCTGCCTAGATCTTTTGACATAGATATTGGATTAATGATGCATTTGGTGGATGCTTCGTCAGGTAGGTAGGTAGTAGTATGATGCAGTTTTGACAGCTCTGGTCACAGAAGTTGGAACTCAAATGAACGGCCTGAATGAGAATTTGTAATTGTACAATTTTGGATGTTGTAAGCGTAACAAACCATTTCTTCTAGGTTTGACTTGTGAAATTTCTCAGCTTACAATTTTCATAAGTGAAAAAGTAGATCATAGGTTTATTTGCTCAGAAAATTCATGACTCCTTTTATATTTTGATCTGGACTTGCCCTTTGATCATAAGTATTCACGATTACAAAATCATCTTTTTAATTTCTAGAAGAGCATGTTCTATACAACTGGTAATGATATGTTGTTCTATGTCACCGCTTCCTTTTTTTTTTTTTAATTTGAAAGCCGTTGAGGTGAGTGGTGGTTAATTGCTCTTTTGGGCTTTTCATGCAAAGATGATGTGATTTTTATTTTTTTTCCCCAACAGTTCCTTAGCTGCATTATTTTGGTTGCCAAACTCTGCTAAGCTTGATAAAACACTCGTCTTCCATGCTTTCAAGTTTCCAGGGCAAAGCCCTTCTGTGATGCTCTGTAATCCGTCCGTCTTTGCTTTGTCTTTGAATACGAACAAGGTAACACAATACTTTTGTAGTTGTTTTAACCTCCCCTGACATCATCAAAATGCTTGGATGTGTTTTTAGTCTGGTCTATGTATTCGACTTTGAATACTGTCGGCGATGGGAATCGACCGAATAAAGAAACAGCCTTTGAGATGGAAACTTGTACTGCCATATTGTGTGTTTCATAAGCTGATTAAGGAAATTGAATTCTATGTATTACGTACGATAGCACGGGGCATCGGAAGAACAGCAGAATCAAAGAATCTGGCATCATCGGTCATATTGATGTTAAAGTTCTAACATTCGTTACTAGTTTTCTAACGTAGGACAGAATCTAGATATAAAAAATGGTACGCATGTGAAACACAACTGAATGTCTCGTATCGATTCATTGTACGAATAGGAAGAGGCATTTCTTCTCTGTGATCATATGCGGATTTGTAATTGTATATATTTTTTCAAAGAGTAAATGGTGAAAGATGTGTTTTCGATCCGAGTACTTTATTGTGTTCCGGACTTCCAGTAGTGGAAAATCTGCGTCTTCGCGGGATATGTACTAGGCCAAAGGTTGATATATGTCGAACCGATTTGAATGTTCTTGGGATATGCACTACTAGATGTGTAGATGAATTATAATGGATTACTAGTTAGCTATCACATGCTTATGGCTGTACTAGTTAAGCACTTAGCAATCTCGTAATATCTTATTTACCTGTTTCAAGTGATTTATTTAACAAAATCCTTATATATATATATATATATTTTTTTTATATATATTGGAAGTTTGAAGATGTCACTGACACATGCGGCTACCTCGCCTAGAAAATTATTGCATGTAATTCTCCTTATAATATTAAAAGATGTTTGTGTTTTCCAAGTCTAGACTTCTATACCAATTGTCTCTCCTTCTCAAATAATGACTTCACTTTCTTGTATCTTGTATCAATCCCACCGTTATGTTCATCGATAAAGAAGTTTGAGTTATATCATTCTATTCTTCAAAATATGATAGAATCCTTGAAACAACTCAAAGTTTATGCTACGTTATCGAGGAAAAAATCAGACTTAGTCTTAGGAAGATCAAGTGATTCAATCTTTGGAGAGAAATAAAATAATCAAAAGTTAATATGCTAGGTAACATGTCAACAATAATTTCCACAACTAATACAATATTCTTTGATGAGTTTGTTTCCATTTGTTACTTATGTTTATATTGGTTACTTGCTCGCAACCTCTTATGCCTTCAACATGTTCATAAAATCTCAGTTTTAATTATCTCATATAATATATATATATATATATATAAAGTCTGGAGATGTTACTGACACGTGCAGCTACCTCACTTAGAATGTTGTTGCATGTAATTCTTCTTATAGTATTATAGTATCAAAAGGAGTTATGCCCTCCGAATCTAATCTCCCCTTCTCAAGTGATGACTTGGTAGTTCCTAGTATCTGTCTCATCATCACGTCCATTGATAAAGAAGCTTGAGTAACATCATTCTATTCTTCAAACAAGGATAGAGCCAATCAGACAACTCATAGTTTACACTATATCATTGAGGGAGAAACTAGATTTAGTCGTAGGACGACCACGTGATTTGATTTTTGGAGAAAAATGAAACAACAGGCCCACCAGTAATGTCTTTGCACCGTATGTGTGTATATGAACAATATATGTTAATCCAAAGTTAATATGCAAGGTGACATGTCAACAATAATTTCCACAACTAATACAATATTCCTCGAAGAGTTTGTTTACATTTAGTACTTATGTTTGTATTGGCTTCTTGCTCTCAACCTCTGGTGCCTTGAACATGTTTAGATAAAATTTCATTTTCAATTATCTCATGTAATATATATATATATATATATATATGAGTTTGTGTCCTCCAAGTCTAGTCTTCCATATCAATCGTTTCACTATCTCTAAGTGATGACTTACAGTTCCTTATATCAGTTCCACTATATGTTCATCGACAAAGAAACTTGAGTTACATCATTTTATTCTTCAAATGAGGGCAGAGCCCTTCAAACAATTCAAAGTTTACGCAATGTTGCTAAGAGAGAAATCAGACTCAGTTTTGGAAAGATCATGTGATTCGATCTTTGAAGAAAAATGAAGCAACAGGGCCCACCAGTAACGTCATTATACTGTGTGTATGCAAACGGTACACATCCATGAATTATAGCTTGGAGAAGGAACTCTTGTGGTCACACAATTACCTGAGATGAGTTTGTATTATTGGGTAAATATTCATGTTTCGTTGACCATTTAATCTCCACTTTTGCCTGTATAATGTTGTAGTGTATCAGTCTTTGGGTTTAATGATATAACGTAATGCTATTTTGGGTAATGTTGTGTTTGAAATTTTCAACTCAAATACATTTCAAAGTTCATGTGAGAGCCACATAGAATGAGAACATTTTTGGGGCAGAAATTTGGTATTTAAATCTATTGAAATCGCGGGTGATGAGCTTGTGTTAAGTTAATTTTCGTTCAGTATAGCCGTTGTATGTATCACATCATATGCACATTATACGTTTGTTTTATCAATGCGTATCACATCAGGAGCGATGCAAAGACTTGGTGGAAGTCAGTCTGTTGATTTTTTTATTCTCATTTCGCATAAGGTGACCCATAGTGATTGATTTGTCTGTGATGTAATGCAATTAGCAGGACAATGCCACCTGTAGAACAAAATGTGAGTCTCTATCTCTTCTGTCCAAAGCTATAACTTAGTGTTGGACTGCATGATTCAAGCACGAGCTCCTGTGGAACGAATGCAAACAAGTGGATTCACAAGGGCCACACCTTCTGTAGCGTGAACGTGATGTTCACGCTAGATAGACTTGTGCTATTGCATTGACCACTAATAATCTAATGAGGCGGGCTTAAGCTGACTGCTTTGTTGACTTTCTAAGATACGAGTTGTTGACATATTACGTTAACATCAATTGGAATCATGCTCTTTACTTTTCTTTAAAGTTCAGGAGGTTGCCAAGAAAGGACGAAGTCTTCATAGTCAGGATCCATTTTAATATATCATTTTCTATGTCAAACGAATTATTTCAAAACTTTATGATTATCCTCATCGTGAACAATGATGGTCAGTTAAAAGGAGCCAACCAATAATTACTATTCTCTAGCTTTGTAGTTATTATTTTAAACATTTGACACTATTGTTCTCAATTGAGCACTTCAGTATTTCCTTTATTTCTAACTTGATGATCTTCATCAAATGTTTTACCGTTTCATCTTCATATACCGTGTAAAGTATGTGACTCTTTTTACAGTAATAATGGATTATTCATTCATTGTTTTCTTTTTTCACCGTATCACTGAGATTAACTCATACATAGTTTTTTTAACGAAGAAAAGTGAAATTAGATTTCTCCAGCTTTTGAATCTAAATTAATATAATTTGAATATAAAGATTGCATCAGGTGTAAAAAATTATGTGTGATAGATATATTACTGTTAAATATGCTTAAGTACCTTGATTTAATAGTTCAGATATAAAGAAGTTAATAGGTTAATTATCTTATTAGGTCCATTCGTGCCAATTGCATATGATGAAAGATTGAGGATTAATTTATAAGAGGTATATATTAGCTTGGGTAGATTGAAAAAATTCAAAAAAAGAAAATTGTCCCGGCGAGGTGGGCTGCGGTGACAGATGTGATATACCTTTACTCTGGAGATTTCATGGTGTACACGTAATTGGAAAATCAAATACATTTGAGAAAACCTGCTCGGTGTCCCAATTTGAGATTGTTGTCGACTGCTCTGAGTAGAATTTTGTAAAAAGTAGTAGTGAGGACCCGACTCTTTTGAGGCGGTCCGATGGAGTGAGGTTGGGTCGAACGCTCCTTTATGTCCTTGTTTTCACAACACCATGACACAAACACAAAGAGGGCACTCTTGTTATACTTTTTATTTCTAGAAAATAAACTATAGTTTACTAGAAATAGAGTCATTATGTCTGTATATGTAAGAACATTGGATGGGTCAGCAAACCAATTGGTAATATTATTTTTCTTACAAAATATATGTATGAATTCATACTCAACAAAACCAAGGTGAAGAAATATATCGGTTGTAGATATTCGTGTATGAATTCAAACTCGTGTAGAAAGTTGTTGTGTGTAATTTTTTTTATAATATTAAAAGAAGTTTGTGTCATCCCAGTCTAATCTCTCGTAACAATCATCTCCCCTTCTCAACCGATGACTTGCAGTTCCTAGTCTCAGTCCCAAAGTCATTTTCAACGATAAAAAAATCTGAGTTACATTATTCCATTCTTCATATGAGGACAAGCTTGTAGATAACTTGAATTTACGTTAAGGGAGAAACCCAACTGAGAGTCTTAAGAAGACCACGTGATTTGATCCTTAGAGGAAAATGAAGCAACAAGGTCCAAGAGTAATGTGATTGTAACATATAAATCCAAAGTCAATACGATGCGTGACATCTCAGCAATAATTTCCACAACTAATATAATATTCCACTATCCCATTAGTATATTCAAATGATTCACTGAAAACCACGTCACATCTTACAAATGGACTACTCTGGATTCAATTTCTTGTGGTGGACTGCAATTAGATACTGACCAAAGTTTTAGTAGGACCAATCAGATTGAAATAAGATAATACATACTTCAGCTGGATAAATCGGTGGAATCATTGATTTTCAAGGAATTTAACTTATACGACATCACCGAGAAATGTATTACATCGTTGTTCATGCCCGATGGAACAGCTGTGAGAAATCCAAACAGGTAGTAATCCAGACTAGGTCAATACGTTCGCTAGTCTAATGCTAATTATTGCCCCAGCGTTATTTATCTACATCGAGAATCCACCCCTCTGTGCACTACAACAGTTTCGTCCCTGTAAGTGCAAAAAGCGGAGAGGAGAAGGTGAAGAGAGTTGCTAAGCTTGATGCTATGCGAAGGTTAGTAGAGCTTTCGATGGCTGTTCTTGCAATTTCTTATATCATTAAACCAATTCTCTTCTTAAGGTATTCTTAGATTAATGTCAAATATGAAACACGTGCCCGTTCTTTATCCCCTGTATACGAGTTTTCCCATCCTTTCCCTCTGCCTCCGTTTGCTTCCCATCTTGGCTGATCCACTAGAGAGAACCTCCCTCCCCTCGCAGATGCCATGGACTTATGTCCGAGGGTTATTGATACCTTAGAATTCATTAAGCCCGTTCTTTATCCCACGTGTTTTCAGAGTTCCTCTGCTCATCCTCTAGAATCCCTGGGTCGCACTTGTCATCACCGGTATACTATCAAACCGTTTAATATTATTTATAATGGACACTGATATAAATTAACAATATATACATATGAAGGTTGGGGATGCTTTTCCTGGGCTGCAGAAAATCTTTAAGACTTCAATACTACCATATTTGATCGACATGGAAGTTCTCTGGTGTCACAGTAATCGACTTTTCCACTAATTAATTTTATGGTGTTATCTGTTCGTGTAATAAATATTGTCCATGAAGCCAACTTAAGTAAGCTTTCCTAACTAAGCCTAACTCTCTTTTTCTAACAGGTTGGTAACATCTGGACGTCGGTGTTCGAGGGAGGGAAGAGAAGGGATGGGGTCAACAGTGGTGCTGCTCTTACTATTTCTGACATTGGGACCAATAGGTTCAACAGGAGAAGAAAATACATCCACAGACATAACTTTTCCACTCCCTTCCAACTGCCCAAAAAGCTGTGGTAACATCAGCTTCGAGTACCCTTTCGGTATAGGCAGCGGCTGCTTTCGTCCAGGTTTTAACCTTACCTGCATGAGCCATTCCACCGATCCTCCTACTCGTAGCCTCTTCTTGGGCGATGGCACCGTTGAGGTGATTGATTTTGATATGGACAATGGAATCGTGTACGTGAAAACTCCAATTGTCACCATGGGTGTCGATGAGGACTATTTCAGCCAAACATTGATTGATTTGAGGAATTTCCCCTTCTCATTTAACTTGGCGGCAAACTATACTGACAGTTACACTATTTCATTGGCATATAACGATATTTTTGTAGCCGGTTGCAGCGCTATTGCCGATCTAGTTGATCTTGCTACCAATAAAACCATTCATACTTGCTCAACTACCTGTTATGCCAATAGTTCGAGTTCACATAAATACTGGTACTCATTTGACACAGGATACTGTAGTTTTGGCATGTATTATTTGAATGCTGAGAATTTGACTTCTTTGGGAGTTCGGTTAACACGACTAAACCCGACCGAGCATCATTTATTTAATGCCTCTATCATTAAGGTCTTCTTGTATAGCTCAAGAAATTTTACTCTCGATAATATCGAAGGAATAGTGAATGGGACGAAACCACAAGTGGCATGGACTACCCTAGCGTATTACATTACCGACCACACTATGTGTAAAGAGGCTAAGAAGAATATGATGACTTATGCTTGTCGTAGTAATAATAGTGATTGTTATGATGTCTTTCCTGATATATCCCATATAAATTATACTATTGGATATATTTGTCGGTGTTCATTAAGTTATCAAGGCAATCCCTACATACCCAATGACTGCCAAGGTAATATTCCTTCCTCGTCTCTCTATGTATATTTAAATATATAAATGTATTAAAAGAATAGTTGTGTTGCATTAATTCCATTGTTTGACTATTTTGATCATCTTAACAGATACAACTTTCACACCACGTCTGCTAAATAACTGTTCAACAAAATGCGGGGATGTTAACATCTCCTTTCCGTTTGGGCTGGAAAAGGGCTGCTACAGAGACCAATCATTTTTACTTACATGCAACAAATCGACTAAGCCTCCCAATCTCCTCTTCCAAGACTACTACATAGTGATGAATATGTCGTTGGAGAAAGGGACGTTGGAAGTCAAGAGATTACATGATTATGAGTTCTTTTCCTTCGTATATGAAAATCAACCTTTCATTGGTTTTGAAGAGCTAATCATCTTGAATTGGATAATCACAGACCAGTCCTGCCAGGATGCTAAGCAGAACACGACCACATTCGCATGTGTCGAACACAGCTCATGTAAGGATGAGAAAATTAGTAACAATGGTCAAAAAATTTCAGGATATCGTTGCGAATGTAACGATGGTTATGAAGGAAATCCGTATCTCCCTAATGGATGTACAGGTATTCAAACTCTTTCCATCCCTCTTTGATATGAAGAATATTAGTCATATAAGCAGCATCTAGTTAATGCATACACAGCAGAAATGCTTGAGCTTTCCGCATACAAAGACTTCTTTTTTCTTTTTGCAATGAACTTCTAAAATTTCATTCTCAAGCATTGCTAATATTTTTGATGAATTGTCAGATATTGATGAGTGTATCTTTCCCCAAAAATATGTTTGCTATGGAACTTGTACTAACACGATGGGCAGTTATAGCTGCACATGTCCACCAGGGACAACTGGTGATCCTAAACGAGCATGCATCCCGGACAAAAAACAGACTGTTCTATTAGGTAAGTCCTCCAAACTTATTGGTTTATAAAGATGCAATAGGAATATTAGTACGTCTGATATAAGTCAAAGTATATATACATATGATTGAGCAAATGGAAATAAAGAACCAAAATATGCACCAAAATTAATGTACACAGGCTGCAATGTAAGAATAGAAAACTCAATGGCTGGTATTTACAGGTGTCATCATCGGCGTAAGTAATGGCGTGGGCCTATTGCTCTTGAGCACAAGTTTGATCATCCTGAGGCGGAAATGGAAGAAAAGAAAACAAAAGAGAATAAGAGAAAAACACTTCCGTCAGAATCATGGTTTACTGCTACAACAACTCATCTCTTCCCGTGAAGATGTTGCTGAGAGAACAAAGATATTTCCTCTAGAAGAGATAGAAAAGGCAACCAATAATTTTGATGAAACTCGAGTGCTCGGTCGCGGAGGACACGGAACAGTTTACAAAGGGATTCTGTCGGATCAACGCGTAGTCGCCATAAAAAAGTCCAAATTTGTGAAGAAGAGCGAGATAGATCAATTCGTCAATGAGGTTGCAATTCTTTCTCAAATTAATCATAGAAACGTGGTAAAGCTTTTTGGATGCTGCCTGGAGACCGAAGTGCCCTTATTGATCTATGAATTTATCTCAAACGGAGCTCTTTCAGACCATCTCCATACTTCGGATGAAAGTTCTGCATTGTCATGGGAAGCTCGTCTGAGGATCGCTGCAGAGACCGCCGGAGCACTTGCTTATTTGCACTCAGCTGCTTCAATATCTATTTTACACAGAGATGTTAAGTCATCCAATATTCTCTTGGATGATCACTTCACAGCAAAAGTATCAGATTTTGGGGCTTCAAGATTTATTCCACTTGATCAAACTCATATAGTTACCGGTATTCAAGGAACCTTTGGATACTTGGATCCAGAGTATTATCAAACAAGTCAATTGACGGAGAAGAGCGATGTTTATAGCTTTGGGGTCATTCTTTTGGAGCTTTTAACGGGAAAGAAACCTATTTTCTCCATCGAACATGAGAATAAACAGAACCTGTCAATGTATTTTCTCCAAGCACTGAAAGAGAAGCGCTACTTTGATCTCGTGGAAGATCGTGTTATGAAAGAAGGGACTAAACAAGAGCTTATGGAAGTTATTCAACTGGTAGCAACGTGCTTGAAGTTTAAAGGAAGCGAAAGGCCTCCGATGAAAGAAGTTGAGTATAAACTACAAAGTCTAAGAAGGATTAGAAAGAATGGAGGACGTCATATTGCAGAAGGTAATGAAGAAATTGAGTGCCTACTAAGCGATTCATCTTATACTTTCTCTGATTCAGTTGACCAAACAACCGAAGGGACATCCAGGATTTACAGCTTAGAAAAAGAATTCATGTGGTCACATTATAACCCACGATGAGTGTGTATTGTGCTAGTATTTATATTTCTTTGTATTGGCAATATAACCTAACGCATCTTATGCACAGGTCATTATGTCGTGTAGCCATCATGTGGGAACGTTATGTAGCGATATAACTATCGGGATTGTTAAGGACTTGTATTGCCACTGACATGCTTGTATCTTATAAACACTCATATATGTTATCTGGTATATATATCTAATCATATTATGTGTACAGCTTATTTGCTTAATGGCACAGGTTAATTTTTTTCTTGTTTGAATTTATCGTGTTAACGATGGTTATAATGATGCTTCTTATGAAATACTTATTCTAGCAGTTAAATACTAGTTTCATAAATATAAGAACGGCAATAATTGATGATGTCACTCACTGATATTGATTGTTCTTTTCTGATATACACAAAAGGAGTAGCATGTTTACGATGATAGGTATACTTCAACATCAAAATACGGAGAACCAATGAAAAACATATTCTTTCTTAGATAATCTTCACGTACACCCATCAGAAATCTCATTGATAGGATATAAATGGATTCAATCATATATTGCTATCTGGATATATTTTTGTTGCTGCAGATACGTACTGTATTTTTATCTTATTTTGTTCGATTCTCAACAATGCACGAGGATTTTACATCACCGACATATGAGACAAAAACGAATACATACAGTGGTATTGATTAGACTCGAGAAAAGCGAGAAAATAGGACTCGCTATTTTTATTAGTTCGATATCCTATTATTTTCTTCATCAGAAATGAGTTAAATATTAGTCATGATAAAATTAGTTAAAATTATTAATTAGTTAAAATTGTCATGTTATTGTTAACTGTAATGGCACCAATTTCCCATATTGAGGTCAAAATCACGACCAAGAAGGAGACTGTTCCACGAAAAATTGTAACGGACCAACTTCTATAATATAAAGTTTTAATTGTGGATGCCAACTTTACCAATTTAACGGAGCCTAGCATCAATATATATTCACACGCAATGGTACAGCTCTGACCAAGTCGACCAGTTCTGACCGATGATTCCGAATCATCAGTTATGATTTCTCGAAATTAGAAATCAGAACCGTCGGTTTTGGTTCTGATTCGGACGATTTTGGTTCCGATTCTAACCTCAAAATTTTTAATTTAAAAATAATTTAAAATATAAAAATAATAATTGTATTTCTAATATTTAAAAAATAGATGTACAACTATAATAGGCAAGGCTGTTATAAAATAATAAAATTATAAAATTTTAATCCAACTAAATGGCTCTTTTCAAAGAAAATCTTTAATCAAACATAAAGTCTCTCTGAAACTCATATACATTGATTTAAATTTAATATTTTAGCCACTATACTATATATAATATATAATTATTTTTAAAAATATTTAAACGGTTCGAAATCGAAATAGTTGATTGGGAACCGAAATCATCGATCTTAATTTTTCAAAATCAGAAATCAAAATCGAACCACCTAAATTCGATTTCGATTCAATTATAATTCTAATATTTCGATTCGAGTAGAACCCAGACAAGCTCCGACTAACATGAAGTTCATGTTACGAGTAGTCTAATCAACTTTGTTGACCGCTGTACTATCTGAGTTCATGTTACAAGTCTCTTGCTCCTCCATCACAGCTGCTGCAGGTCCCATACATCAACTATATCGACAATCTCTCTCTCTCTCTCTCTCTCTCTCTCTCTCTCTCTCTCTCTCTCTCTCTCTCTCTCTCTGTACACCCCTGCAGGCGTTCTTTAAGCCAGAGCAACAACCAGACGCGAAGGTGAGTGGAATTTGCTCTCCCATGACTCCTGTCTTCTTCACAAGTTTGACATTTAATTTCTTTGCTGCGCTTCTTTCTTTTACTTGACAACATCACTTATACAGCACTTGCCTATTTGCACCTTAGCTATTTCCATATCTATTTTAGACAGAGATGTTAAGTCGTCGAGCATGCTTTTGGGTGATCATTTCATCACAGAAGTATTATATTTTGGAGCCTCAAGAATAAACAAAACCTATCTTTCCACAGAATAAACAGAATCTATTAATGTATTTTCTTCTGAGAGGGACACTTGTATGAACTCATAGAAGATCTTATAATGAAAGAAGACACTTGTATGAATCTATCAATATATTTTCTTCAGGCCTATTCTATCACCTGAACCTTGAGTTCGAGTTGAATTAAGAGGGAATATTACTATTTGTAACCCCTTTTTTATTATTTATAATTTTCTTTTGAAATTTTTAATATTTTAAAAATGTCTCACAAATAGATACAAATATCATCTTCTTCTTTCACCTCCTCATCTTCTTTCTTCTCCTAAAAAAAATGACATTGAGATAGAGCAGGGTCATCAACAAATGGTAGCAATAAGCAACGTTGATTGCGATGATGAAATAAGTGATTGTGGGAAGAAAAAATAAAAATAATAAAATAATAATACAAGGGTTGTTAATAATAAAATAATATTTTATTTTTAAAAAAATGATTGCCTATAGTAAGGAGATTGTCAATTGTAAAGAAGAGGTTATGAATAGTAGCTTCCCTAAAAATTGGATTCAAAAGTTAAATCCCGACGTTAGACATAACTTTTAATCTTTTGATAGTCTGTTAGATATCAATGAATGCAGTTTTCTTGAGAAATATGTTTGGCATGGGATTTGTGCTAATACGAACGACAGCTACAATTGCGTGCATATGTAAACGGGGGACATACGGTGATCGTAAACATGGACTGTGCATCCCTGACAAAAAGCAGACTCTTTTGTTAGGTACGTGGAATTGCATGATTGAGTAACTGAAATGGAAAAGAAAGCAAAAGAAATAAAAAAGAAACTAAACGTCATTGACAAAGCTATGAAACACAGACGGGAAGTTATATGTAGCTAAAACTTGATTGGTACTGTGCAGGTGTTATCATCGGTCCAAGCAACGGCACGGGGCTGCTACTGTTATGTATAGGTTTTTGTGGATCTAAGAAACAAATGGAAGAAAAGAAATCAAAAGAAAATAAGGGTAAAGTACGTCCGTCAAAATTATGGATTACCACTACAACAGTTAATCTATTCCAATGAAAATATTGCATGGAGAACAACAAAAATATTTTCTTTTGAAGATAGAAATCAATTAATATTTTTTTATGAGAAACGAATACTCATGGTGGAGGACAAGGAGCATTTCAAAAGGAATTCTACTGGATCAAGGTGTAGTTTCCATTAAAAAAAATCAAAAATTAAGAAGAAGAGTGAGATAAATCAATTCTATATAAGGTTGTAATTCTTCCTCAAATTATAGCTTGGAGACGCAAATAATTCATATAATTCATGTTAGAAAAACTAAAGAATACAATGTGTTTCTTAATCACTATAATAGAAACACGATGAAACTGAATGCGGAAACAAAATTGCGTACCTCCAGCCATTGTTGTCGAGAAACTTCTACAGCAGTTTCTCTTGATATTTTGGTTCTTCTCGACTCAGAACTCTCCCTTTAGATGGTGTAGGAAATTCTGAAGACTTTCTTGAGAGATTGAGTCAAGGGACCAAAACTTCTCTTTATATAGATGTTCTCCCATCAAGAACATTCATTACCACCAAATTCATAACGTTAAAGAATTAATTCAAGTTTTGTAACGTTTGGACCATCATTAAAAAATTTAATGATAATGAATAGAAATTTAATAATAACGGTTAATTCATAATGAATGAAAAACCGAAATAATTAAATTATAATAAATGGAGAAATGAATGATGAACTTAATGAGAACAGTTACAATTTCTAAAATCAATAAAATTCAATCATAATTAATAAGAAACGGTTACATTCTCCCACTTGGTCCATACGTTTAACTTAATAACTTGAATTAATCTTATCAAACATTTTTCTTAAGAAATAAATACATGAATCATAGCGATAAGTCCTCTAAGAGCGAGTATTATCATCCATGTATCACGATGTATTTAGTTTCTTAAGAATCAATCTTAATGTGGTAATATTTCTTAATGAATAAACCTTATGTTTATTCTTGGTCCAAAGATAAAATTATATTTTCTCAAATTAATGTGCACATGAATAAGAAAATATCACAATGTATATAAGAGTTTCAATACAATTACAAAGTGGAACCAAGTCCCATTTTCTTTACATGATCCTTGAATTTCGTGAGGTGGCATGCCTTTAGTCAAAGGATCAAAGAATCATCAATTCGGTGCTAATGTGCTCAATGACCACTTTCTTTTCTTTTACACGTTCTCTTATGGCTAAGTACTTAATATCGATGTGTTTACTTCGACTTCCACTTTTATTGTTCTTAGCCATAAAGACAAAGAATTGAATTATCACAGAAAATCCTTAATGGCCTAGAAATAGAATCCATAATTCTAAGCCCACGAAATGAAACTCTTAAGCCATACACCATGCGAAGTAGCCTCAAAACAGAGACAAACTCGGCTTCCATGGTAGAAGTAGCGATCAAGGTTTGCTTAACACTTCTCCAAGAAATAGCTCCACCACCATCATAAAAATGTATCTGATGTTGATTTACGAGAATCAACACAAGCGTAAGTCTCGAATCGAGTAGCCAATCACATCCAGATTGCGTATGTCTATACATAAGCATATAATCTTTGGTTCCTTGAAGATACCTCATTACTTTCTTTGCAGCTCTCGGTGGTCCATACCGGATTACTCGATATCGACCTAGCACCCCTACCAAATGCAATATCAGGTCTAATGCAGGACAGGCATACATAAGACTTCCAACGATAGAAGCATATGGGATGTTTTTCATTGATTCCCTCTCAAGGTTGTTCTTTGGGCATTGGTTCAAATTGAACCTATCACCTTTCACAATAGGAGCAACACTTGGTGAACAATCCTTCATCCGAAATCTCTCTAAAAGCTTATTGATATAGGTTTCTTGTGATAGACCTAAAATACCTCGAGGTCTATCTCTATGGATCTTAATGCCAATGACATAAGATGCTTCACCCATATCCTTCATATCAAAGTTTTTAGAAAGGAATTGTTTCACCTCATGAAGCAAACCCTTATCATTGGTTGCAAGCAAAATATCATCTACATATAAAACAAGAAAACATATTTTACTCCCCGACCTTCGATATATACATTGATCCATGGGATTTTCAACAAATCCAAATGATGAAATCACTCCATGAAATTTAAAATACCATTGGCGGGAGGCTTGTTTCAAACCGTATATAGATTTCTTAAGCTTACAAACCAATTGCTCACCAACACTAGAGGAGAAACCTTCAGGTTGTATCATATAAACTTTCTCCTCTAGATCTCCATTAAGAAATGCAGTTTTCACATCCATTTGTTGTAACTCAAGGTCAAAATGAGCAACTAATGCTAAAATAATACGAAGAGAATCTTTCTTAGAATCTTTGGAGAAAATGTCTCCGTATAATCGATTCCTTCTTTTTGAGTAAATCCCTTTGCAACAAGTCTTGCCTTGTGTCTATAAATATTACCTAATGAATCTTTCTTGGTCTTAAAGACCCATTTGCAGCCAATAGCCTTTGCTTCATTAGGCAACTCTACAAGATCCCAGACTTCATTGCTCTTCATGGAATTTATCTCTTCAATCATAGCATTGTACCATAAATTTGACTCTTTGCAACTCATGGCTTGTGAAAATGTTTCAGGATCATTTTCAGCTCCAATATTATAGTCAGATTCTTGTAGATATACAACGTAGTCACTAGGAATTCTTTGATCTTTTATTTCTAGTAGATCTTCTTAATGTTGTACCAATGTTTCCTTGAGGAACTTGTGGTTCAACTAATTGTTCAGGGGTTTGTTGTAATTCCTGAACTGGTTGATCTATTAGAATATTATCAGCAACTTGTGGAATCTCAATGATTGGTTGCAACACCGATTTGTACTTGAGGAGTGTTATGAACTATAACCAATCTATCATTTGATGTGGAAGGTTGAGATTCTATATGATCATGTGCAGAAACTATGTTCCTGAACTGATCGCTCCCACTGATCAAGTCATCCTCAAGAAACTTAGCATTTCTTGATTCCACAATCCTAGTCGTATGAGATGGACAATAAAACTGTAACCTTTGGACTTTTCAGCATATGCAATAAAATATCCACTAATAGTCCTCGGGTCCAGTTTCTTCTCTTGTGGATTGTATATTCTGACCTCAGATGGACATCCCCAAATGCGCATATGTCGCAAACTCGGTTTCCAACCTTTCCATAATTCAAATGGTGTCTTTTGGATAGCCTTGGTTGGAACTCGGTTTAATATATACACAGCCGTCTTTAGTGCTTCAGTCCACAAGAATTTAGGAATATTGGAGTTGCTAAGCATACTCCGCACCATGTCTAGTAATGTTCGGTTTCTTCTTTCTTTCGCAACACCATTTAGTGCGGAGAACCAGGCATAGTGTATTGGGCAATAATCCCATGTTCTTGAAGAAACTTAGCAAAATGACAGTGCTTGTCCATTCTCAAAGATATCTACCATAATATTCTCCACCTCTATCGATCTCACAATTTTAATTTGCTTACCACATTGGTTCTCAACTTCAACCTTAAAGACTTTGAAGGCATCCAATGCTTCGTTTTTGTTATGAAGCAAATAAATATACATATATCGTGAGTAATCATCTATAAAGGAGATGAAGAATTTCTGACCATGTGCGTCCATGTCTGGACAACATATATCAGTATGAATGATCTCTAATATGTCTGAACTCCTATTAGCACCTTTCTTAGACTTGTTGGTCTGTTTTCCCTTAATACAATCCACACAAGTTCTAAAATCAGTAAAATCAAGAATACTAAGTACTCCATCATCAACTAATATTTTAATTCTCTCTTTGGAGATATGTCCTAATCTCCGGTGCCATAACATGGAGGAGTCCTCATTAATATTACACCTTTTAATACCAGCGTAAACATGCATTGAACTATAAGTGTCATTATTTTGTAATAAAATACGATAAAGACCATCGACAAAATACCATTCCCAACACAATCATATTTATATAATAAACTAAATGATGTGTTTTGAAAATTAAAGGAA
Organism: Musa beccarii; assembly: GCA_024322285.1. Classification (NCBI taxonomy): domain Eukaryota; kingdom Viridiplantae; phylum Streptophyta; class Magnoliopsida; order Zingiberales; family Musaceae; genus Musa; species Musa beccarii. Next base: position 57,040,045 of record CM044394.1, read on the forward strand.
TATCCAAATGGTGAGTCCGAAATGTAAATCAAGTTTCGTGAGAAACTTGGTACATAAAAGGTCCTTTCTAATTTTAAAACAAAACCACTACTTAAAGTTAAAATGCATGTTCCAATTGCCTCACATGTGAGCCCATCTTATTGCTCGATAAGACACTTTGCTCACTTCCCACTGGCTTCCTTAGGTTTTGCATACCTGCAAAGAGTTTGCAATATGGATTGTTGATCAGAGTCAATCCACCAGTGTTAATATTAACATTAACCATATTAGATTCATAACATACAAACGAGGTTGGTTTACCTTTCTTTTCAAGCCATTGTTGGAATTTTAAGCATTCCTTCTTCATGTGTCCCTTCTTTTTCTGAAGAAACACTTTGCTTCTTTCTTGATATCAGCTTGGGGTGATATTTTACCTTTTCCCTGCTGATTGGCTTGATTTTTGTCAGTTTTATTCTTCTTGTGAGTGGTTACCACCAATGCACTCTCACCCAGCTCCATCACTAGCCTTTCTTCTTCTTGAACACACATGGTCATTAATTCATTAATTGACCATTTATCTTTATGTGTATTATATGAAATCTTAAAAGGCCCATATTGATGTGGAAGGGTGTTCAGAATATAATGCACCGGAAAGATTCGACATATCAACCTCGAGTTTCTTAAGTTGAGCAAGCAATATCCCGCATTTGCATTATATGCTCACGCACACCTTTTACGTTGGTGAGTCTAAGGGATGAGAATTTCATTATTAGGGTACTTGCTAATGCCTTTTCTGAAGTGACGAATTGCTCGTCGATAGCATGTAGCAAGTCTCGGACATTCTCATGCTGGTCAACAGAACCACGTATACCAGCAGTTATTTTAGTTTTGATAAACATCACGCTGAGCCGATTGGATCGCTCCCATCGCTCATATAGCGCGACCTCAGTTGGAGTACTAGTATTAGTGACTGTAGGTGGTTCGTTTTTCCTAATAGCATAATCAATGTCCATCCACCCTAGATGGAGGAGAATCCTTTCTTTCCAAATCTTATAGTTATCACCCCTAAGTTGGGAATGTCACATCGAATATCAGAGAAATTGATATTTTGAGAAACTGCATAAAATCCAAAATGCTTATGTCAAAAATTTGAGGCTTAATAGTCTAAATTGCATGCTTTACCAATGTGAAACATGCCAAAAATTTGAATCTCATGACATAAAAATTGCCTGTGGGCTAAATTTTTAATTCAAATAGATTCAATTAATCTTTATGATAAAACTATCAAATTATGTACCAATTCATAATCCCTGTGGGTAAATTATGAAAATAATCTGATATTTTATCCTGATTAATTATATAAATATAATAAAAGATCCTGTGGGATAACAATTATTATATTAAATATAATCAATCATAATTTTATGTCTAATTCCTTATGTGATCCTAATTTTAACTTTATATATAATTTTAATCAATTAAGGATGCTGTGGCTAGTCCCTAATTAATTAAGATTATATACATCACTAGACATTTTTCTTGAATAAAATTGGCTCATAAGCATAAATCAATATGACTAAATATTCATATAACATATGAGCAATTTTAACTATAATGAATGTATTATTTCATTAAAATTATTGAAAATCTTATGTCTTCATGATCTCCAATATCGAATACATTAAAAGTTTCGTAAGAGAAACCAAAATCAAGGCAGAGGTTAATTTAGGCTCTGATACCAAATGTTAGAAAAACTAAAGAATACAATGTGTTTCTTAATCACTATAATAGAAACACGATGAAACTGAATGCGGAAACAAAATTGCGTACCTCCAGCCATTGTTGTCGAGAAACTTCTACAGCAGTTTCTCTTGATATTTTGGTTCTTCTCGACTCAGAACTCTCCCTTTAGATGGTGTAGGAAATTCTGAAGACTTTCTTGAGAGATTGAGTCAAGGGACCAAAACTTCTCTTTATATAGATGTTCTCCCATCAAGAACATTCATTACCACCAAATTCATAACGTTAAAGAATTAATTCAAGTTTTGTAACGTTTGGACCATCATTAAAAAATTTAATGATAATGAATAGAAATTTAATAATAACGGTTAATTCATAATGAATGAAAAACCGAAATAATTAAATTATAATAAATGGAGAAATGAATGATGAACTTAATGAGAACAGTTACAATTTCTAAAATCAATAAAATTCAATCATAATTAATAAGAAACGGTTACAATTCATGGATACACATCCATGAATTATAGCTTGGAGAAGGAACTCCTGTGGTCACACGATCACCCGGAGTGAGTTTGTATTCGATAAATATTCATGTTTTGTTGACCATTTGATCTCCACTTATGCCTATATAATGTTGCAGTGCATCATCTTTGGGTTTAATGATATAATGTAAAGCTGTTTTGGGTAATGTTGTGTTTGTAATTTTCATCCCAAATACATTTCAAAAATCACGTGAGAGCCACATAGAATGAGAACATTTTTGGAACAGAAATTTGGTAGGTTAATCTGTATTATATTGAAATCGGCCACACCTTCTGTAGCGTGAATGTGTTGTTCACGCTAGATAGACTCGTGCTGCTGCATTGACGACTAATGATCTAATGAGGCAGCTTAAACTAATTATCTTGTTGACTTTCTAAGATACGAGTTGTTGAAATATTACGTTAACATCAATCGGAATCGTGCTCTTTACTTTTCTTTTAAGTTCAGGAGGTTGCCAAGAAAGGGCAAAGTCGATCCATTTGAATATATCATTTTCTATGTCAAACGAATTATTTCAAAACTATGTGATTATCCTCATTGTGAAAAATGATGGTCAATTAGGAAGAGCCAACCATAATTTCCTTTTTCTCTAGCTTTGTAGTTATTGTTTTAAACATTTGACACTATTATTAAGTGCTTCAGTACTCCTTAGTTTTTTATTTTGATGATCTTCAATATATGATTTTTGACGTTTCATTTTTATATACCATGTATAAAATATATGACATGGTTTAGCCGTTCAGAACCCATACATATAATTATAACTAGCAATCCATTTGCAATAATCATAGGTCGTTCATTCATTGTTTCCTTTTTCCCCATGGCATCGAGATTAACTCATATATATATAGTTATTCGTATGAAGGTAAGTGAAGTTAGATTTCTCAAGCCTTTGAATCTAAATTAATATAAACTTGAATACAAAGATAGTATCAGCTAACAAGGTGTAAAAAATTATGTGATATATATACTTCTTGGTATCTGACCTATAAGATAATTTTTGGATAGATTTAAGCTCCGTAATCCATGCAAATTCCCCAACTCTTCAGGGATGTTTCCAGAAAAGTTGTTGGAGAGATCAATAAGTGTATCAATTGAAAGTTGACTGGTGGTGGTATACTTGATTTCACTTCCTTTTATGAAGTGCCACATAACTTCCTCATAGGGTCGATTGTTGTTGAAGTAACAACAATGATAGGTAGGAATGCTTTTTAACGCACTGAAGTTCCCAAAGCTCTGTGGTATTATTCCTGAAAGATTATTGTTAGAAAGATCCAAGATACGAAGAGATGTTAGAGAAGATAATTGAGGAATGCTGCCAGTGAAAGCATTCGAACGTAAGCTAAGTGTCTTCAGGTACAAGAGGCTTTCTCCAATCCAAGTTGGTATATTCCCGATAAAGTTGTTGTGGCCCAAGTCTAGAGTAACGAGTTCAGTGCAACTCTTTAAACAAAGAGGAATCGGCCCGGATAAATTATTGTGTCTCAAGTGCAATGACTCCACCTACTAATTTGTTGCTTGATAAGTCTAAAAGAAGTAAATTTGAGGGATTTTTCCAACAATTAGGAACCTCTCCTGACAAATTATTTTCGGACAGCAGAAGCCCTTCCAAATACCTCGATCGACAATAAGAGAAGGGAATCCCGCCGCTCATATTATTCATAGATAGATCTAACCATTGTAAGCTTGGCATTGTGTTTGAGATTCTTGGTGGAAGATGCCCTGAGAACGAGTTATTTGAAAGAATTAAATACTTCAGTTTTGGAAAGAATTGTGGTACCGTACCAGTAATCTTGTTATTGGAGAGATACAAATATCGGAGATTGGATGAAAGCCAGTTGGGAATCGTTTCTTTGATACCAGTATTTGATAAATCTAATTCACAAAGAGTGTTTTGTGTTCGGAGCCATTTTGGAAAATGAGGCACGGGCAGTATTTGGCAGAATCCCATGTAAAGTGTGGTAAGCTGAAAGGGAGGAATCCAATCAACGCTTTTGTTCAATTGTATAGAGTTGTATGAAATTTCCAAATATTTCAAACTTGATAGATTAGCAAGGTCGTCCTCCAACAGTCTCAAAGAGTTATTACAGAGATTCAATCTGACGAGGCCCTTCAACCATTTGATGCCTTCCGGAAGCGTTCCATTCAAATAATTGGAGCTTAAAATCAAAGAATGCAATAACAAGAAATTTCCAAGAGATGCAGGCAATGATCCATGAAGAGAGTTGTGAGAAAGATCCAAATACTCAAGACTAGAAGGAAGCCCGTCAAGAATCATGTCTATTACTCCTGCACGTGAAAATATAATTCATGAATAGATGCTTGTGTTTGAAGTCATTTTGGAAAACAGGCTATTTCATTAAAAAAAAAAAGTTATATAAAGAGCTTGAAGTTGAAAAGGGAGAGATCCAATCACCACTTTTTCTGGAGTCGCAGTTGCTCGAAATGTCCAAATACCTTAAACTTGATAGATTAGCCAACTGGAGCTCCGATAAGCTCAACGAGTTGCTATTGAGATCCAAATAAACAAGGCTCTTCAGTTGTCCGACGCCTTCCGAAATCGTCCCATTCAAATCATTGAAACATAAAACCAAATGTTGCAGCAATGACAGATTCCCGTTAGACGCAGGCACTGATCCATAGAAGGAATTGAAAGAAAGATTAAGAGATTTGAGATTCTTGATGTTCCCTAGCCAATCCGGAAAGGAACCACTCAGATGGGTGTTGCTGAGGTCTAATTCATACATGCTATACCTAAGACATCCAGAGAAAACCATTTCTAAATCGGCAAGCACATCATGGATAGGAACAGAACGCAGGTAGAGAATTTGGAGCTTGCAGATGTTGGATATAGGAGCTACTTGCATGAAGCCATTTTGGAACACACTCCCAGACAAGTCGAGTGCCCGGAGAGACGTTAACTTTGTAACAGAATCAGGAAAGAACCCATATAGGCCATTCCCACCAAGATAAAGGTACTCAAGGCTAGTAATATTGAACACCCAATCTGGTATGGTGGAGTTTATATCATTGTATCGTAAATCAAGAGTGATGAGAGATGTGAAATTGACATGAGACAGCGAACGTGGAAAGGTCCCTAAGCCACAAGAACTTAGTTCAATCTCTTGAACACGTGGGAGCGCATTCAAATCTTGTAACCAGTTGGGCGCATTTGTAAAATGAACACGATTCATGTTAAGGTGCCGAAGGGAAGTGAGCAGAGAAATCCATCCACTGTTCTCAAGGTACAAGCAGAAGAAGCCACCACCTTCATCATCCCTATAGCAGTTATAAGAAAGGTCGAGGTGCTGCAAAGTGGATAGATTTCCGAGCTGGTCAGGTACTCTACCCATGAAGCCCGCACCTGAGAGGTTAAGATATGTTAGTCTTCTGAAAGCTCCAAAGAACTTGGGGATAGGTTTATGCGGAAAATAGTTGCCGCTGAGGTCCAGGTGACTAAGTTGTTGGAGAGAACGCAGTGATGGAGTTATGTCACCACGCAGTGCCCAATTGCATCCTGGATCATCATCCAACAAGTAGTACACCTCCTGATGAGTGCAGTCCTCAGTTAGATACGTCCGACGTCTATTTCGAAGATCCAGCTTGATAACATGACCGGAGATGTTGCTGCAGCCAACTCCTTCCCACGCACAACAGTCCTCCCCGACCCAGGAAGAGAGACGATTGGAAGGATCATGAAGTCCACGCTTGAAGTCGATGAGGGCTTTCCTCTCCTTCTCACGACAGCCATGAGAAATCCCAAGCTCAATGCTCAGAACAGCAAGAGAAAAGGTGAGGACAAGAAGAGTGGTTCTCCCACCCATGTTTAATGGTGAGCTCTACCCCTAAACCAGGCAACTCTCGTGTGTATATAAGCTCGTATTTGCCTAACGCATGCGTGAGTGCCCCGTTAGAGGAGAAAGTTGTGAAGAGCGAACTCCTGGCGGCTGAACGTTCCACACGAAGATGTGCCTAACAAAATTGTCAAGAGTCCAAGTCTAAATAATATGGAAACAAGTCAATGTCCAAAACAAATTGGAAACTCACTTATGGTGGAGGCTTTTCCAATTTAGCTAAATTATTAACTGGGCCAAGTGAATGATAACGATTTTGGTTGCAATTTTCTCTGATACCTTTCTCTGTTATGACTTTCTTCTTTGAAGATGTTGTAGTGTCATTCTCATCTTTTTCTATCGTAAATTTTATGCTACATTGACAATCAAAACGAACGAGGGCTTTTGACTTCTATCACTAATCTCTAATCATAATGTTGGATGTCTACATCTGTGATCAAGCTCGATTAGTGATACAGTTTGATGTATAATAAATACATCATTTCTCCCAAGGTTTAATTGGTAGATTATGATTATGATCAGAAATGCGACACCTATGATGGAAATTAAGCAATGGAAAAGCCTCATCCATAGATGACGCATTTCTGATCATAATTTTAATCTACCAATTAAACCTCGGGAGAAATAATGTATTTATTATACATCAAACTGTATCACTAACCGAGCTTGATCACAATATAGACATCCAACATTATGATTAGAGATTGGTGATGAAAGTCAAAAGCCCTCGTTCCTTCGATTGTCAATGTATCATAAAATTTACGATAGAAAAAGATGAAAGAGACATTACGACATGTTCAAAGAAGAAAGTTATGACTGAGAAATGTATCAGAGAAAAATGCGATCAAAATCGTTATCATTCACTTGGCCCAGTTAATAATTTAGCTACTTTTGAAAAGAGCAACTAATGAATAAAAAAATTCTAAAACTCACTATCATATACTTAGACCGATAATTATCTTATTTAGTCTTCCGAAGGATGGAGGAATTTGCCAACCAAATTTGACCCAATAATTATTTTATTTAATCTTATAAAGGAGTGAGAAGTTGACGCCTACACAAGTCATGCCCCATCAATTATCATAGAAAGAAGAGTCCATCATAACTTGATTGTATATAACCAAAAAATAATATAAATAGTAGTGTTTTCTACAGCTCATGTCCATATTTTTGAGAAAAAATATATATAATTTTAAAGATATAATAAAGAGCGTGCCTCGCTCATGTTTGATAGAACTCAGGGGATCAATTCTTTCACCTAGTTACATACTTAAAAATTCTAAACAAAATTAGCTAACCAATTTGTAGCTCTATCATATCATGAATCAACTTCTTGTGTTTCCCAATTGAATTAAAATGCACTCGTTTGGATCGGAGAAATATTGTAGGTGTAATTAAACTTTCCTAGTTTGAAATATATGTTTGCATCGAATCAACCAAGTTTTAGGCCATGAACACTATAACATCTTTCATGAGATTTTGGACTAAAAACATTATAGTGGTTATTAGTGACTTTAGATAACTCCACAACAAACTTTTTCATTTGAGCTTAGGACATGCATTAGTCTTGTTGGTATAATATTTTTCATTTTGAATTTATTATTATTATTATTATCATCATCATGACTTTAAATAAAAATAATTATAAAAATATAAAAGAAAAGCGACACAAAACGTAGTTTTATATTGATCATAATTGATGTAGCACAACCCTTTATCTTTTCCTACATAGTTTAGGATGATTATTAGTGATGTATTTTTTTTAATCAAATCTAAGGTAGTCTTATGCTGACTATGGTTATTGGTAATGACTTAATGCAACCCTTCAAAATTTTCGTTCGAGTTTAAAACAAACATTAGCTGTGTTAATACAATGTTTTTCATATTAAACTAATTATTTTAATTATTATTTTCAGCTTTAAGTAAAACTGATTACCAAAATCTAAAAGAAAAGTGGCATAAAAGTAGAACTAACTCAAAATAATGTTCAAATACTTACACCATTTAAAAAAAGAAAATACCGCTAATGTCATTATGTTAGAAGAAAAGGAGGTCAAGCTCTATCGTAAAGGGTGCATTACCTTGAATGTTCAAATCAAGGAGCTTATAACAATGTATATTGCTTATATTTGGTTATGTTGCCATCACAATGGAAGGCTCAAGGCATGGGGCGTATGAATTTGATCCATCTCTTTGCCAAGTTGGCACATGATGTGTCATCGTGGCTAAGTACCCGAATTTGTACCGAAACATGTTATCTAATCTGTGAAATAGATTATAACGATATCTTATTTCGACAAATTGTGAGCTCTAATCTTGTTCAGAATTTGTTCGCACTCTCGAAGGTTACATAAATACAGGCTGATGAGTCTAATCTTGAAATCGGATCCGACAAAACCCGAGCCCGTACCACATGGTCGACTCACGAAAAGCCCAAATGATTTATTAGATTGAATTACGGCCCAAACGGGCGAGGAAAATCGAGCGAACCCACCTTGGTCTCCAGAATCCCCGTCAAAGCTGTCGCCGCCGATGAGAGGGCCGCTGTCGCAGTTCCTCCTCCTCGTCTACGTGATATTTTCTTCGTTGCTGCTCTCGTCTTCTTCGGAGTTTGTCGCTGGTACCGGAGGCGACGCGAGCAGCAGCAGGAGCTCCGGTGCGAGATTGGAATGGCAGATCCTTACCAAGAGAAATTTCTCCTCTCAGATCCGTCTCCATCCCCAGATCCTCCTCATGGTTACCGTCCCTTGTACGCCGCTTCCCTTTCTTGATTGTCCTTTTCTCTTGATGCTCGCGTATTGCTAGATCGATCAAGAATATGGATTTTAGGTGAATCACGAAGTCCATATCAGTCTTGATTGCTGGTAATTTGCGAACGCGTTTTCTTTTCTTTATTTACTTTTTCTTAACGCTCGCGTACTGCGAGATCCATCAAGAAGATGGTTTTTAGGTGAATTATAAGGTGTATTCCATTCTTGATTACCGGTACTTTGAAAAAGATGTTTTTTCTGTTTTTTCGATCAAGGGTTTGCTGGAACTAATTTTGCTCTGGTTATCTTTCTGACTCTTCTTGATGTTTGATCGTATTGCTTCGATTATTCCCATTCAAACCGTTTCACATATGATAATAGAAACTTTTTCTTGGGGATGAGTCACGGAAGTCGAAGGATCTGGGATTTGGATTGCTTTATTCGTAAGATTTTCCTTATTATATTTGATAATTAGAAGACTGCGACTTTTCCCTGCCATGGACCTTAAATGCATATTCCATGTTAGTTGTAAAATTTTACTTTTCTAGCACTTTACGACATGCATTATTATGCAGCTTGGAATGCTGTTCACATGAATCATTTTATCGAATGGGAAGCAGAGAGGGCTTTACCAATGTGAAATTGGTTAGTTGGTTGTTGATGGGCAGTTAAGATACATCCTTGTGCTTTCTCTGCTCCAACAGAGCAAAAGAGTTTGACTTATGTTGGTGAGACTAAAACTTATCTGGTAAGAATATTCTTAATATTCATCTGCCCTTGCCTCTTTAGTAATAGACGTTGAGATAAACAATTAAAATTCAATAGATGAAAATTCCTTTTAAAATGGGATAAAAGTTATTTATGTGGTTCTACCTTGATAAGAATATATGTGAGGGTTTTTGCCAAAAAATGTATGTTGTGATTTCATAGTAGTGAACCTTATGAGCAAATTTCAATTTATTTTATCTTTGGCCAGGTTATTTTTATTTTTAATTTTTTGTAAAGGATAAGTGACGATGGTGGTATTCGAGCTCAAGACCTTATGATCAACTATCAAAGTCTTTACAAACTATGGTAGTATTTGACTAGGTTATTGTCGATAAGAAGATTAGTATTTGTATTCTTTGGTATCAGAGCTTGTCTACTTTTGGCCCCTCTTATCAAATTTAACATGTTTCTTTTTGCCTAAACTGAGACTTCATAGAATCTCTGGCTCTTGATGTCCTAATACCTTCTTCTTTGAGCCTTTCCTCTTGAACAGTGTGAGTGAGTGTGCGTGCCTTGTGTGACCATGTGTATGCATGTGGACATTGTCTATGGATGTGTGATGTGCACTTGATACCATACATTTCCTATTTTGTAAATTGTATCAATGTGACATGTGGTGATTAATGGTTGGTGAATTTGATAAGTTTAACATTACTTAAATTAATGATAATTTTATCTCCTTGAAATTACTGATTCCCCTTGAAGCAACTGTGTGACTTCCTGTTCATTGTTGTTTTCAAAATCACTATTAAATAGCATGACATTGGGCAAGACACTTAGATCTATGCTTTATGTGTCTGGTAGGCGAGATTATCAATTATCAAAACATATAGCAGTTGTTCTTGAGAATTCTTGGCTTAAGATAGGTGTACATGATTTCCTGTAATTCAAAAGCAGATGCTATTCAAAGGACCAACTTATTCTTTCTCCTGTTCAAAGGAAACTTCCACTTGACAGTGTTGAAGATTTGCTTCTTCAGGGGATTAGATGCCTTCCAAGAATGCTTAAACTATCTGCAGGGTGCTAGATATTCTTAATGCACTATGGGTTCCAAGTTTGATGATTGTTCTAAATTTTTTTGCAGGGTCTGGGGAATCACGATCTCTAATGAAGGAAGTGGCACATTTGGTGGCTAATAATCAGGACAAACTTGACTTTCTAAAATTAATGGTCATATATAGGAGTTCCGAGAAGATGCTAGCTGATATCCTTGGTGCTACTGAGGAAATAACATTATTCTACTATCATAGTTCCATGTCATATAAATATCATGGAAGACTGCGTGCAGAAAATATACTTTCTTCAGTCAATCATTTTCAATCACTTGAACCCGAGGAACTTCCTTTGAAGCTGCTGCAAACTCCAGAAGATGTGGAGAACTTTTTCCTATCAACAGATAAAGCTGTTCTACTCCTTGAGTTCTGTGGATGGTCAGCTAAATTGTTGCGCAGAAAGAATAATGGAAATTATGAGACTCCTATGTCTGCATTTAATCATTCAGAGAATGGTTTTCCATCTTAACTTACTCTTTTGCCTATTGATGGCTCATTTCAGGTCTTCTTACTTTATGTAAGCAGCATGTAGAATCAACCCTCGTTTAGCATTGACAACTTGCTGTTTAATATGCCAAATGTCAATGACATTCTTAGTAGACATAAAACAAATTTGATAAAGGGTATTGCATTATAGGGATTTTGTTTCGTTTATTGTATAAAAATAATTTATAGGTTCATTGTCGTGGAGCACTAGGCCAGTTGCTTTTTGGCAAGTAACCTTTTAACTACTAGTGACACTTAAAACTGCCATGTGTTAGTTAATGGTTCACATTGACATATATATTTGTTTTAAGTGTGTTTTTAATTAAAAAATTTCAACCCCATTTATCCTGGATAAATCTAATTGATATCACTTTCATTCATCCTGCAATTTTAGGTGCTTGCAAAGTATGTTCCTTCTAAGAGGTTGTGCAGATATCTTGGAAGTGGTGTTGTGCTAAGTTTAAAAAAAGCATTCCTTGTACCTTTCTGTTTGGCCTTTTAATTTCTTATAGATAAAAATCTCTAGATAACCTGCCATAAGCCACTGTTTTTCATAATGATCAATCTTTGGACATACTTTGTTGATTACACAACTAATTCTATGCTCAGAGTAGATCATTATTCTTGTAGTAAGGTTGTTTATGTAACAACATATTGCAGTTGGCATAATTGGACAAAGCATCAACAGAGAAATGGTGGATGACTTTCATGTTGAACACCACAAGGTTGTTTGCTCTTAAAATTAGGCACCTTATGGTACAAAAGCAGATGGGATCCAGGAAGGCAATGGAAGTGCTAATTACACATTCATTTGTGATCATTACAGGGTATGGAAAATAGACTTACATGTGCGGTTGAAGATGGACTAGGAAGATCAGATTGGCTTAAGGAATATACTTTAGCAAATCAAAGTGCTCCAGAGCAATTAGATGATGGAGGTGCTGGCACTAGAATGTTGTGTACAGATGAAGAGTTTAAGCAATTTGAAACTTTTTTTATGAAGTTCACTGCTATTGCAAGAGAGTTTTTTCTACCTCCTGAGAGACAATGGTTTGGTTTGATATCTGAAGGAGCTTTGTTATCTTTCCTTGGTATTAGCAGTCCAGATAAATGGTTAGTTATGCTTCATTTCTCTGGATGTTCTAATTGTACAATGATAGTCCAACAAGGAGATGATCTGAGGAACATTTTGCAAACACATCACTCTCTGATCATGGAGGTATGTTCTTGAAACTTGTTTGACAACTTTTCACGCTTTCATTTTGATGAAATTGAGTTGAAAGATTGCACCAAAAGTCTTCAACTTTACCAGTAATATTTTTTTACGTCTTAACAGTCACACGAAGGTCATAAAAATTTAATTACCAGTTAATAACAACCAGGCTGTACTGGTCCGAGGCCAAACCAGTATGTGTACCAACCATACTGACATCTTCAGACACTATATAATTTTTTTGTTTTACAATTGTTTTTTTGGCAGTTGTATGCCAAGGTATACTGTGCTGTATTCACATAGTTTACTATTCTTACAGTTGGCTAATAATCAGATGGATCGGTATGTAGATTTTTAAGAGTGTGTTATAAAAAACAAGAGTAACTAAGGGTCTTCTCATATGCATTTATAACAAGATAAATTTTTGACTTTTGTTGCAACGATAAGGCCGTTGCTGGTAATAAGAATCCCCAATGGCCTTTTGTGACCAACATTTAGAATGACGTTTTATACATAATTGACTATGGATTTTTTCATCTCTGTCTCATGCACAATGATGTATACACACACACACTCATTTAAATTGTGTAATGTCTATACTGTAAGGTCTTATGTTGATAGTTGCATGACAGAAATTAATATTTATACTTATTAGTGCTTTCTGCCACTTTCTAGGTGTCAAATCAAACAACATTAACTGATTGTTCAAATGTCAAATTGGAATATTTAAACATGGAAGAGTTATGATTTACATGTTCTAGTACAATGGGGATTCTTTGTTGTAATGTACTTGCCACTTGACATATGGAGGGTTCTAAGTAGCATTAAGTAAAAAACTAAAAACTACTTCAATGCAAGGATCGTCGTACTATGGTGTACCTCTTAGTACAGGCGGTACGTACCAGTCCAATAGGAGATCGATATTGGTGGTACATATCAGTCCATCAGTACACTCTACCGTACCGTGTGTCAGTATGTCACATGCTACACCGATGGCTGATCGTTACACCGGTATGAACCGATAAGGCAAACCATGCTTCAATGTATATTGGCAAAGCTTTTACCAACACATGCTGACATATACTTATTTGATATGTTACATTCTGGAGGGTGGGTAGTGGCACATGTAGTAGAGGGCCTACAGGCAACTCTTTTAGTGTTCTGCTGCTTGCTGAATGTTGCTTATTAACACAGGTTCATTGGCCTAACAATAGCTAGTCAATATGTCCTAAAGGATATCTGTGTATTTATAGAAATTTGAAAGGAGAGGTCCATGAATAACCCCTAGATAGTGGGATATGCAGTACATGCAAATTTAGGTTACTAATCTAGGTCTTCTGAATGTTTCTAGTTAACTCGGATTCATTTAAGATAACATTAACCAGTCAATACATCTAAAAAGATATCTGCATGAATATAAAAATTATGAGACGAGAAGCCAACACAACCCCTTGATTTTTTATGAAAGACTGGAGGTCTTAGATTATGTTTTAATTGCGGTAGGCACTAGACACTGACGAACTATCAGTTGTTGAGCCATGCCTGTAAGTCAATTTGGTCACTAAGATATTGACAGCACATGAAGAGTCTCATGCATTTCAAGGTACTGGGAAACAATGGTTCAGTATAAATGTCAGGATTGGAAGGTTCAGCTGATCCTTCCTTTATGAAACCGTCCAAGGAATCTCAACACATTACTGCTTTGGATCACGGTCATCTGGCATTCAGAGCATGAGGAAGGTATATGATTTGATAAACTAAGACAAATAAAAGATGATTTCAAATCCAGATCATTCTCCTTGACAAAGATAATTCATTACATGAACAGAAGCAGGCCTTGGATTATCAAAATGTGGATTGCTAAAAATTTTATGAAAGATTTAATGGATGGAGTAACTAATAAAGTTCCATGACACTGACTTGAACCAGCTGATGCTGAGATCTACTATCTAAATTCTTGAAGAGGAAGTCAGATAATGACTTAATTGACTTTAAGCACATTATAGAGAAACTAATTGAAGTTCATGTCAGGATAGATGATTTAGTATCCTACTGTTTATGATATACTATTGCATACCTGGCATAGTTTATTTACCCAATGCAACAAATATTTGTTTTTCAATGTCATACCAGTTTCATTAATCCACAAACCATGATTGTATTTTCCTTAAGGCCCATTTCTGACATCTGTTTGATCAATGTTTTCTTTTGTGCAATATTTGATTTTCTTTTGTTATTTGGATTTACTAAATTATATCTTTTATGAGCATAAGTATATTGGATTTACTTTTTTTTTGTTACGTAGTTTGATGTTGATGGACACAATCCTGAGCCTGCATTTCCAGCAAATAGACCTTCAATCATTATATTTATCGATAGATCCTCAAATTCTTTGAAAGTTAGGGAAGAGAGCAAGTTATCTCTTGAGGTTCTTAGAAAATTCTCATTACAGAATCAGCTTTGCTATCAAACAGTTAGAGGACGAGACAGCAGAGTCGTGGGTAGTTCCAGAAGTTTATCAGGGTCCTCTAGTCATCAAACAGGAAAAGTTTCTCAGACCCCCAAGGTTGTGAAAATTAAGGATAATATGGCTTTCATGATAGTTGATGAAGGTGAACATATTTCATTAAAAAACACTGCACTTGAAAGTCAAGGCAACCCTGTCTATGATATCCTGACACGATTACTTCAGCGAGAAAGTCCGGCAGTGAAGAATAAAGAAACCAAAATAAGTGAAGTAGCAAAGAAAGCTGGCTTTGAGCTCTTGTCTGATGATTTTGAAGTTCAGATAATAGAGTCGCTCCAATCACATAATGACAATAATCAGCTCAGAGAAATGGGTAGGAGTACCACTACCATGTTAAATGATCCCAATGAACTTACTGAAAGCCAGGATGATGTGAGTAGTGGTGGGTTATTATATACTACTGAAAATATTATGATCAATGAAAGAAAGCAATCTGAGCATCCAGATGATGTTGCCAATTTTCTTGAAACTCGTGAAGCAGCTCCTTATGATAATGACAATGCATTCTCTTGTCATGTTGAAAGATCTTGTTGGGTGGAACAAGAGTTACCTACTCCAAAGGAACACGTTCAGGAAGAGCAAGCTGATAAAATTGATTCTACATCAAGCATCAGACAAGTTAAGTCAGATTTTGGACACAGTTCTTCAGTCCTTTCAGCAGGGGATGATATGGGAAGCATTAGGATATCCAATAGATTAAGAAAGGCAGATGAACCATGTTATCAGCGGCAACCTTTCTTAGGCTCTTTTTTCTTCATCGATGGTGGCTACCGGTTGCTGAGAACATTGACTGCAGAATCTAGGATCCCATCTCTAGTAATTCTTGACCCGGTTATGCAACGGCACTTCGTATTTTCCGAGGCAACAGATATTAATTACCCTTCTGTGGTTAGTTTTGTAGACAGATTTTTAAATGGAAGTCTTACACCATATCAACATTCAGTATCATCTCTTAAAACTTCTAGAGATATGCCAAAGCCACCACTTGTGAATTTGGATTTCCATGAAATTGATTCTATACCTCAAGTTACAAGTAGCGCATTTTGTGAACTGGTTATAGGTTTTATACCTTGTGAAATGAATGATAAAGTGCCATTTTCTAACTCTCAAGAACTTAAATCTGCCTGGAAGATTGATGTTTTGGTGCTTTTTAGCACTCCTTGGTGTGGATTCTGCCAGCGTATGGAGCTGATTGTGCGTGAAGTATATCAAGCTTTTAAGAACTATATAAATTTCTCAATAAGTCAATCCAAGAATGATGATCCTACACAAATCAAAGGTACTCCACCTTAAATAAAAGCATGTGCGGGAATATTTATCGTTTTATGTTTTGCATATTTTCATGATTATGTTTCTTTATGTTCCATTTGGTGGGTACTCTCGTAAGATAGATCAACTGGAAGCCACTTCATTGGCATCAGCTAGAGAAAAGGAGCTTAAGCAAAAGACACCTTGCCGGATTGAAAGTCAAAATGTCATGTGTAGTATTTACCCCTTGTGTAGAAAGAAGAAAAATACAAAAGAACTTGAATGTTGCATAATTTAGCACAAATTCAAATAACACCTTGCCAGATTGAAAATCAAAATGTCATCTCCAGTATGTGTCCCTTGTTTCGAAAGTAGAAAAATACAAAATAACTTGAATGGTGTATAATGGAGCATAACATAACAACTAGAATATCCATGATGATGATTTTTGTTCGGAAATGTATTAGGTGAGTTTCAGGATGAAGATTTTTAATAAATACAAAAAAGATTGAGAAAGAATTCCTACTGTTGTATGTATATGAATTAATAATAGTTGCCACCAATGTAAGTAAACAGTATGTTAACTAATTTAATCCATTGTTGAATTAATCATGAATGGAATCTGTGAAAATCTGCATGATCATAATTTATTTAGGTTCCATTTTGGAGAATATTTGGTGAAAAATTGAACTGAGTGGAAACCATGAGCAATTTGAGATTTATGAAATAATTAGGGATATTGTCTTTTTGTTCTATATATGCATATACTGTGCTGCAAAGTACCTATTAGTGTTCATTCATAATGACTTGGATCATTATTTGTTAGGTCAGCCAAGTCTGGTTGCTCATTTTGGATTTCATCTTCTGATCCCAGAAATCCTGAATTTTCTGCATAGTTACTGAATCTGCTAAATCTTGTTGGAGTTAGTGCAGACTCATCAAACTTGCTAACAACTCTGTTGCAGAAAGAAGCTTTGCTTCATTTGCAGCCTGCACTTTGTGTGCCCTATAAAAGATAAGAGGAAGAATCAAAGAGGGATATTTCTAGACTCATAAATTGCCCAGTAATTCTAATCAAATATTTTGTCATAAGTTATTTATAAGTTTCATAATCAGGAAAATGTCAAAAATATTATATAGAAGATATTATTTTATCATTTTTCTATTTTCCCTTTTTTAATGATTTAAATATTAATAAAATTTCTTTCTCCCCTGACTATGATTCCTCGTAACACTCTCTAGATGATACTGAACGTATCACTGCTGGACAAACCCAACCTGATTCTTATTTTCAAAGGTATGATTAGTATCATGATAGGTCTCATGTAAAGAATCTGAAAAATATGGTAATGTTGCCTTCAGCTTTCCACGGCCAGATCTCCACAAAAGATGTTAAATTCTGGTTGTTGAATTTCATTCTGGAATAACAGAGTACTTTAGGTGTTGTATCAAAGACAATGACAGTTTAAACTTGAACTTATTGAAAGTTATAAACGTCTATAAACTAAACAAAAGGTATATTATTAATAATTCTTTTAGTATCAAATTGTTCATGATATGTTTAGAATTTGTCACTATTAACTGTTATTAAATCAACATTGAGCGTGTAACTTAAAGTAGTCATATATTATGTTTCTCTGTTGTTAAGCTTGCATCACATATACTTTATGTTTGTGTATGAGTAGCCCCTAATGATAATGCAACAAGAGTTTGGTTCCATTTTGCATGTTATTTTGGTGTCTAATCAACTTGTTCAAGAGAAGCTTTATCTATTCCATCTTACAAATGCATAAAGTAGTTCTCTTGATTATCCAGTAACTTATATGTTATAACTGTGATGATGTGTGCTTCATTTTTTAAGTGGATTGCATACTATGGAATTACATTTGCTATTTTTAAGCACATATGTGATTATACCCAGAGAAGAAAAACTTTTAGAAACACTAATGTATATGTTTGTTTATTGCTGCTTTAATATCTTGCTGTTTTGTCATGATCTTATATTTGTCCTTTCTTTTGATATTCAAGTTAAAAGACATTGAAATTTATTTGTGCCATCAGTGATCTTGCCCATTTAGTCCAACCATCTTCCTCAAACCTTACTCTAATGCAAGACACTGAAAGCAGGAACAGCACCTGTAGAATTATTTATTCATGTTATTTTACTCTATTCAGGAATAAGCCTGTTTTGATTGTATCTTTTTGTCATATGGACATCATCTTCTAAAAATAATTATATTATACTCTATCCAGAAATAAGATTGTTTTAAATGTGTGCTTTTTCCATCTAGATGTTATCTTCTAAAATACTACACTGGAATCCATATTCTCAATGCGTGAATTTATGGTCACTAATAGTGCACAAGTTCCTTGCAGATAAGAAAGAAGATCTGGTGCTGAATAAGTTTCCAGCAATATTTTTAATGGATTGTACCCTTAATGATTGTGGTTTATTCTTAAAGCCACTTGGCAAGGTAACCAATTTAAACATGCCAAGCATTTTCAGATACTTAAAACTATGCTCTTTCTCAAACACATTGTTCAAGCCTAGAGAAATTGCTGTTTTTGACTTGTTTCTTCCTTGTTGATATCTATTGCTTTTGAATTTTCTTTTGTAGATCCATATTGCCATTGCTTTCTGACATTGGACATCAAAATAAACTAATGATCTATAGAAACTTTAACAACGATAACCAAAACATGGATCTTTTCCCACCATAAGGTCCCCATTATATGAGGTCGGCTACATGTCATCTGCCTATCCTTTCTCTCTCTCTCTCTCATGTTGTTTGTGTTGCTTTGTCTATTTATTTCTCTTTTCCCTTACATTGTGTACTCAAATATATCAGTTTCCTTAATTCTCTGTTGAAAATATGTACTCATTTTAGTAGAAGTATTTTCATATTGCTTATAGAAAACATACATGCATGGAGTTGATCCTTAATATATTTTCTAAAGTGCTATAGGTAGTTTAATCAATTAAGACTTTCAACCAAATGCTTAGAATGAAAAAGGTATTTGATTTTCTTTTTCTGAGCAAGAGATTCATTTATAATTTGTCTATTTGATGGTGTAAGTGTTTCTCAGTCTATTTGATGGTCTAATTGTTTCTCATGAATCTGTATTTTTATTTTGTAACTGCTTCTCAATAGAAAGCCAGCGAAAATTGACTGATGTTTTAAGGCACTTATTTTCCTGACTCATATGATTTATAATTGCCTCCTGTCTTATAGTGTGCTTTCTCGCAAAATTCATAGCCTATCTTGTAATAGATTCTTGATATACATGTAAAAGATTTTCCAAATTTTGAGTAGGATTTCTTATAGTTAATATAACAGTAATTGATTGGTCATTACTTCTGCTGGCCTATATTTATGCCATTTGAAAATTTGATAATATCATATCCTAGATTATCATTTAAATTCAGGTTAGGTTTTACTGATTTAGACCAATTGAATTAGATGATAGGAAATGGATGATTAAGTTTCATTAAAGTTTTTAAATTTTTACTTCAACTCTTCAAGTTATTAATAATTTGTAACTAAAATTTTAAATTTTAAGTTTGAAGCTAACATTTTAATATTTTTGTAACAATGATGTGATTACACTCAATTTATTATGTGCATTATTTCTTGATGTTATTATGAATTATGAATAATTGAATTATCATATGTATTTTATGACTTATATCATAAACAATCTTGTCATGCACTTTTGTTACTTTTTTTTGTAATGTGTCATGTTTGTAAGGTTTTTTTATCAATCTATTACTAGTAATTTTTCCAACTATCAATCTACATCACTTAATATCACTAAAAAATAATAATAAATATGAATAGTTACCAATCTATATGGTTCACTATTGGTTCTTGGTTCGACCAGTAAATATCAGTTGGCAACTGGCCCAACTTTAACGATATGATTGATAGTTAAAATCTTAACATATACTATCACATAATATGTAGATTATTTTTCATGAAGTTACATACTATATTTTGCTAGTTGAACAAATACCAAGGGAATCGTATATAGGAGCATTTCAGTGCTCTATAGCCAATCTAGATCAATTCAGCCCACTTTTAGAACCATGAACATAAATTGTTGGCAAGTTTTATTTGAAACATGTTTAAGCTATGATATTAATGTTAGTTAGTTGGTAATACATAGGTTTGTAGCCTTTCAGATTCTAGCTTGCAACTACACAGGAAGCAGCCTCATCTTTACTTATTCCTCATGAGTCCTATCCTGCAAGTCTTAACTAAAAGGTTTTCACGTAACTTTTTTGTCTATTTGTAATGATTTTGCAGAAGGAAAATTATCCAATACTGTTGTTATTTCGTGCTGAGAACAAAAGTGCAATTACCTATGAAGGCGATATGTCAGTTGTTAGTATCATGGAATTTCTAGAATCTCATGGAGGCAATTCTCATAATCATAATTATAAAGGTATTTTTATCTTTAATTGCTTTGTAATATTATAGCAACTCTACACAGATGTAGCTTATTGGGTATACAACAACTTTCATGTGGTTCAGATTGGTCTTACCTGACTATTTGATCGAACTTGTGAATTTCTGTTTTGGCTGCAGTATGTTCCTTGTGGCATTCTTCCTAAGTTTTAGGACAATCGAAATTTAATAGGTAGGTGTATTGACTCTGAGCTCGCTTTGATTCCGATCTGGAAAGACTTGATCATTAAGACGTCCTTGATGGAATTATTCTTGATAGTCATGATTATATCCAGGGTCAGAAATCTAACTGTTAGGGAGACTACGAGTGGTGATAGAGTTAATGATAGCATTAATTCAGAAATATTTTCCAGTCTGGTTCAGGAGACATTTATACCAACAACTAATCTTGGCTAAGGCTTCATCAACCATGATGTTTTGGTATCTTTTAGGAGACCTAGTAGGATGAAAGTAGGTTCCCAAGCACTTCATGGGCCAAGAGCCCTCCTTGATGCGAAAGGAGCAAGTATGGTGTTTGGTCTAAGGGTCACAATGCTTAGGAAAAGAAACATCGGACCTAGCAAGACTAATTTTGAGGTTAGTCAGTGGAACATTGGAGTCAAGAATGTTGACACAAATTTTTTTGTTGGCACGAAAAGAAAGGAGAAGGTTGTCAGCAAACAATAAATGAGAAATAGAAGTGCCTTTGATCTTAAATTGGGTAATCTTACAACATTTGTTGGACAAAAAATGAACAAGTAGGGAGAGAGAGTCTCTCCATCTAATGCTACATTGAATGTTAGTAATCTTACAATTATCTCTGGGAAAACAAAATGATGTTTTTCACAAAACAACTCTGGATCTCATTTCTCATGTGTCTATTGACTCTAAATGGAAAAATATGTACTATTGCAAAGCAGACGACATCGCTCGTATTTTTGTTGCCTTTAAATAGCCTATGTATTTATTGGGTGTCAAAATTTAGTCTACATGTAAAGGTTAGTAAATGTTTTTTCCAACTCTGTTACTGAAACTGTGCGTCTTTTGCTTATTCTGACTTTAAGGATTTAATATTTCTGAAAGGTATTGGACTTTGTGCCTTTTGTTGTTTACTTCTTTCACTTGTCCATGAGCAGTTACTAACTTGTAGGAGTCATGCTTTATAAGTCTTTACTCTCTCATGCATGGAACTGCAACTTTTACATTCACATTTACAATATTTATTCTTTTTTTGAAGTTTGTTCTAACTTCTTAAGTATTGGTTATTTATTTGTTGTCATATACCCAAGGTGATTAGATCATCTGTGATAATACATCTTGATTATAAGTTGGATCAACATGTTCCAGACATTAGAAATAGCCATTTCAAGTATCTGCATGAGCTTCTTTTCTATTTATTCAAACTGCTAATATTTGGGTCCTTCTATGTGATACCTAGTTTATTATGGAGTTGATTTCACATTATTGCCATCAGGTGGCACGTGACCGTCTTACTTCTCCACTCATCACGGGAAGAAAGAGAAGCTCCGCAGGGGCCAGTTTCCTTGTAGTATTAGCATAATCACTTTTTTGGCATACCACTATCTCTTTATGATCTGGTTGATTAGGGTTTGCAAGCCTTGCTGCCATGTGAGGGTTGCTTCTTTGAAACTTAGGTGATCAGGGTTCAGATGATGGGACAGCCTCTTGTACCCTCCCCGTACCTTATATGTCATTCTCATTTCTTATGATATTTGGTGTACGTTATCTTGGAATACGTTAGCTAAGAAAAGAAAAATATAACTTTCTCTTGTTTGGTCAAACAAAAAGCTGCACAAATATTATAAAGGAAATTGCAATGTTTGTTTTTTAGTATGATAAAAATGTCTAGAATATTGTCTCCCAAAGTCCATGAATTACTTCTTGAATTCTCTTCCTGAATGTTGTTCATTGCCAGATAATGGGAAAATTAGATTTCATCTATTGGCTTCCTTTTCTCTTACTTATTAAGCAACCAAACAGAGGCTTAATGGTCATTTGTTACATGATCGTGGAAATGTGATGTTGGTGTCTGAAAAAGCTTTTCGGAGGGAATAGTGGAGTAATATTTGTGAAGGTTTGTGAACCAGGTCTTGCACCCTAGAACTTTTGGCTTTGATAAGGGTATTACTAACACCATGAATGCTTCAATTGTTGTTTGATTGGAAAACAGAAAAGTCATGGAATTATAGACATGCTACGGTATTAAGGTCTATGGATCTGATGACAAGACATCAGAAATATTGTAGCACAACTGCCTCTTCATATGTACCTGGCATCTTCAATGCCAGTCTAAAATGAGAATGATCTGGGATACTATGACTTAGCTATTACACCAACCCTGTTTGACTTCTACAGCTCCTCCATAAATGTGTTATCTTTGGTTTCTTAACAGATATTGCAATTAGTTTCCTTTCTGTCCACTATCTACATTAGTAGTCTGATAGGACTCTCTTTTGCCAACTGCCCTTTAAGTTAACAGCAAGCCCAACTGCCTGCCTGTCTTTAACCTGAGATTAGCTACCAGGAATTTTTGAGTCCTAAATGGAACTCCTAATGGAACAGAAATTTTGTCCGGCAGATCATATATTCAATGTAGTATTTGGCACTGCTTTTGTATAGATATCCAGTAATTGAAGAATCATTCTACTCTTTTGAGACACTGCTTTCGTCTCTCATTTTCAAGAATACTCGAGTATTCCATCATGTAGTCCAATCTTTTTCTATATATATCTAGGCCTTCTGTGGACCCATTCAAGGAAGGGAAACAGGTATGAACAGGTGTTATATGCATCCACTTTGGTCGCTCACGAGAAAGCTCATTCACCAGAAGACAAATACAACAAAATTGTGCTGAATAAAGCTATTTCTGCAGACAGCGAAGACCCTCTTAATACATATACACCAGTCACCTCTCACGATAAACACATACATGTAGTTGTGGGATCCATTCTTGCTGCCACTGATAAACTCTTCAACGCTGCTCCATTTGACAACTCTACAGTGCTGATAGTGACCATGGACAAGAACCAGGGTTTCCAAGGTTTGGTCATTAACAAACGGATAAGCTGGGATATTTTTAAGGAACTAGACAGTGATCTGGTTTCACTAAAGCATGCTCCTCTCTACTATGGAGGTCCTGTCAGGTTTCAGACTTTACCTCTTGTCAGTTTGATCCGGAAAGCTAAAGAGGGTTATACAGAGATCGTGAAAGGTGTTTATTTTGGCAATCCAGTCGTAACACGTCAGGTGATTGAAGAAATTAAATTGAAAGAAGAATCTCCTGATGATTATTGGTTCTTCTTGGGTTTCTCAAGTTGGGGATATGACCAGCTTTTCCAAGAGATTACAGAAGGAGCATGGCGGCTGAGTTGGGATCCTATTGAACATTTAGATTGGCCAGAGAACTAACAGATTCTCCATCTGCCTAGATCTTTTGACATAGATATTGGATTAATGATGCATTTGGTGGATGCTTCGTCAGGTAGGTAGTAGTATGATGCAGTTTTGACAGCTCTGGTCACAGAAGTTGGAACTCAAATGAACGGCCTGAATGAGAATTTGTAATTGTACAATTTTGGATGTTGTAAGCGTAACAAACCATTTCTTCTAGGTTTGACTTGTGAAATTTCTCAGCATACAATTTTCATAAGTGAAAAAGTAGATCATAGGTTTATTTGCTCAGAAAATTCATGACTCCTTTTACATTTTGATCTGGACTTGCCCTTTGATCATAAGTATTCACGATTACAAATTCATCTTTTTAATTTCTAGAAGAGCATGTTCTATACAACTGGTAATGATATATTCTGTCACCGCTTCCTTTTTTTTTTTTTAATTTGAAAGCCGTTGAGGTGAGTGGTGGTTAATTGCTCTTTTGGGCTTTTCTTGCAAAGATGATGTGATTTTTATTTTTTTTCCCCAACAGTTCCTTAGCTGCATTATTTTGGTTGCCAAACTCTGCTAAGCGTGATACAACACTCGTCTTCCATGCTTTCAAGTTTCCAGGGCAAAGCCCTTCTGTGATGCTCTGTAATCCGTCCGTCTTTGCTTTGTCTTTGAAAACGAACAAGGTAACACAATACTTTTGTAGTTGTTTTAACCTCCCCTGACATCATCAAAATGCTTGGATGTGTTTTTAGTCTGGTCTATGTATTCAACTTTGAATACTGTCGGCGATGGGAATCGACCGAATAAAGAAACAGCCTTTGAGATGGAAACTTGTACTGCCATATTGTGTGTTTCATAAGCTGATTAAGGAAATTGAATTCTATGTATTACGTACGATAGCACGGGGCATCGGAAGAACAGCAGAATCAAAGAATCTGGCATCATCGGTCATATTGATGTTAAAGTTCTAACATTCGTTACTAGTTTTCTAACGCAGGACAGAATCTAGATATAAAAAATGGTACGCATGTGAAACACAACAACTGAATGTCTCGTATCGATTCATTGTACGAATAGGAAGAAGCATTTCTTCTCTGTGATCATATGCGGATTTGTAATTATATATTTTTTTTCAAAGAGTAAATGGTGAAAGATGGGTTTTCGATCCGAGCACTTTATTGTGTTCCGGACTTCCAGTAGTAGGAAAATCTGCGTCTTGGTGGGATATGTACTAGGCCAAAGATTGATCTATGTCGAACCGATTTAAATGTCCTTGGGATATGCACTACGAGATATGTAGATGAACTATGATGGATTACTAGTTAGCTATCACATGCTTATGGCTTTACTAGTTAAGCACTTAGCAATCTCGTAATCTCTCGTTTACCTGTTTCAAGTGATTTATTTAACAAAATCCTTATATATATTTATATATATTGGAAGTTTGAAGATGTCGCTGACACATGGGGTTACCTCGCCTAGAAAATTATTGCATGTAATTCTCCTTATAATATTAAAAGGAGTTTGTGTCTTCCAAGTCTAGACTTCTATACCAATTGTCTCCCCTTCTCAAGTGATAACTTGCAGTTTCTTGTATCAATCCCACCATCATGTTTATCGATAAAGAAGTTTGAGTTATATCATTCTATTCTTCAAAATAGGATAGAACCCTTCAAACAACTCAAAGTTTATGCTACGTTATCGAGGAAAAAACCAGAGTTAGTCTTAGCAATAGGGCCTACCAGTAATCCAAAGTTAATATGATAGGTAACATGTCAACAATAATTTCCACAACTAATACAATATTCTTTGATGAGTTTGTTTTCATTTGTTACTTATGTTTATATTGGCTACTTGCTTGTAACCTCTTATGCCTTCAACATGTTCATAAAACCTCAGTTTTAATTATCTCATACAATCCACATATATATATATATATATATATATATATATATATATATATATATATATATATATATATATATATAGTTTGGAGATGTCATTAGCACGTGCAGCTACCTAAAGCTTAGAATGTTGTTGCATATAATTCTCCTTATAGTATTGTAGTATCAAAAGGAGTTGTGTCCTCGAATCTAATCTTATAGTATTGTAGTATCAAAAGGACTTAGTAGTTCTTAGTATCGTCCCATCATCATGTCTATTGATAAAGAAGCTTGAGTAACATCATTCTATTCTTCAAACAAGGATAGAGTCAATCAAACAACTCATAGTTTACACTATATTATTGAGGGAGAAACCAGACTAAGTCATAGGAAGACTGCGTAATATGATTTTTAGAGAAAAATGAAGCAACAGGGCCCACCAATAATGTATCCAAAGTTAATATGCTAGGTGACATGTCAACAATAATTTCCACAACTAATACAATATTCCTCGAAGAGTTTGTTTACGTTTAGTACTTATGTTTGTATTGGCTACTTGCTCTCAACCTCCTATGCCTCGAACATGTTTAGATAAAATTTCAATTTCAATTATCTCATATATATATATATATATATATATAGTCTGGAGTTGTCACTGGCACGTGCAACTACCTCGCTTAGAATGTTGTTGCATGTAATTCTCCTTATAGTATTGTAGTATCAAAAGGAGTTGTGTCCTCCGAATCTAATCTCCCTCGCCAATTATCTCCCCTTCTCAAGTGATGACTTAGTAGTTCCTAGTATCTGTCCCATCATCATGTCCATTGATAAAGAAACTTGAGTAACATCATTCAATTCTTCAAACAAGGATAGAGCCAATCAGACAACTCATAGTTTACACTATATTATTGAGGAAGAAACTAGACTAAGTCGTAGGAAGACCACGTGATTTGACTTTTAGAGAAAAATGAAACAACAAGGCCCACCAGTAATGTCTCAGCACTATATGTGTGTATATGAACAATATACGTTAATCCAAAGTTAATATGGTATGTGACATGTCAACAATAATTTCCACAACTAATACAATATTCCTCGAAGAGTTTCTTTACGTTTAATACTTATGTTTGTATTGGCTACTTGCTCTCAACCTCTTATGCCTTGAACATGTTTAGATAAAATTTCAGTTTCAATTATCTCATATATATATATATATATATATATATATATATATGAGTTTGTGTCCTCCAAGTCTAGTCTTCCATATCAATCGTCTCACTATCTCAAGTGATGACTTGCAGTTTTTTATATCAGTTCCACTATCATGTTCATCGATAAAGAAGCTTGAGTTACATCATTCTATTCTTCAAATGAGGACAGAGCCCTTCAAACAATTCAAAGTTTACGCAACGTTGTCAAGAGAGAAATCAGACTCAGTTTTGGGAAGATCATGTGATTCGATCTTTCAAGAAAAATGAAGCAACAGGGCCCACCATTAACGTCATTATACTGTGTGTATGCAAACGGTACACATCCATGAATTATAGCTTGAAGAAGGAACTCTTATAGTCACACAATTACCTGAGGTGAGTTTGTATTATTGGGTAAATATTCATGTTTCATTGACCATTTAATCTCCACTTTTGCCTGTATAATGTTGCAGTGTATCGTCTTTGGGTTTAATGATATAACGTAATGCTATTTTGGGTAATGTTGTGTTTGAAATTTTCATCCCAAATACATTTCAAAGTTCATGTGAGAGCCACAAAGAATGAGAACATTTTTGGGACAGAAATTTGGTATTTAAATCTATTGAAATCGCGGGTGATGAGCTTGTGTTAAGTCAATTTTCGTTCAGTATAGCCGTTGTATGTATCACATCATATGCACATTATACGTTTGTTTTATCAATGCGTATCACATCAGGAGCGATGCAAAGACTTGGTGGAAGTCAGTCCGTTGATCTTTTTATTCTCATTTCGCATAAGGTGACCCATAGTGATTGATTTGTCTATATTATGTAATGCAAGTAGCAGGACAATGCCACCTGTAGAACAAAATGTGATTCTCTATCTCTTCTATCCAATGCTATAACTTAGTGTTGGACTACATGATTCAAGCACGAGCTCCTGTGAGACGAATGCAAACAAGTGGATTCACAAGGACCACACCTTCTGTAGCGTGAACGTGATGTTCACGCTAGATAGACTTGTGCTACTGCATTGACCACTAATGATCTAATGAGGCAGGCTTAAACTGACTGCTTTGTTGACTTTCTATGATACGAGTTGTTAACATATTACGTTAACATCAATTGGAATCGTGCTCTTTACTTTTCTTTGAAGTTCAGGAGGTTGCCAAGAAAGGACGAAGTCTTCATAGTCAGGATCCATTTTAATATATCATTTTCTATGTCAAACGAATTATTTCAAAACTCTATGATTATCCTCATTGTGAAAAATAATGGTCAGTTAAGAGGAGCCAACCAATAATTACTATTCTCTAGCTTTGTAGTTATTGTTTTAAACATTTGACACTATTGTTCTCAATTGAGCACTTCAGCATTTCCTTTATTTCTAACTTGATGATCTTGATCATATCTTTTACCGTTTCATCTTCATATACCTAGTAAAATATGTGACACGGTTTAATCATTCAGCACCCATACATGTAACTATAACTAGCAATCTTTTTACAGTAATAATGGATTATTCATTCATTGTTTTCTTTTTTCACCGTAGCACTAAGATTAACTCATACATAGTTTGTTTAACGAAGAAAAGTGAAGTTAGATTTCTCCAGCCTTTGAATCTAAATTAATATAATTTGAATATAAAGATAGTATCAGGTGTAAAAATTATGTGTGATAGATATATTATTGCTAAATATGATTAAGTACCTTGATTTAATAGTTCAGATATAAAGAAGTTAATAGGTTAATTATCTTATTAGGTCGATTCATGCCAACTGCATATGATGAAAGATTGAGGATTAATTTATAAGAGGTATATATTAGCTTGAGTAGATTGAAAAAATTCAAAAAAAGAAAATTGTCCCGACGAGGTAGGCTGCGGTGACAGATGTGATATACCTATATTCTGGAGATTTCATGGTGTACACGTAATTGGATAGTCAAATACATTTGAGAAAACCTGCTCGGTGTTCCAATTTGAGATTGTTGTCGACTGCTCTGAGTAGAATTTTGTAAAAAGTAGGTCGTGAGGACCCGACTCTTTTGAGGCGGTCCGATGGAGTGAGGTTGGGTCGAACGCTCCTTTATGTCCTTGTTTTCACAACACCATGACACAAACACGAAGAGGGCACTCTTGTTATACTTTTTATTTCTAGAAAATAAACTATAGTTTACCAGAAATAGAGTTATTATGTCTGTATATGTAAGAACATTGGATGGGTCAGCAAACCAATTGGTAATATTATTTTTCTTACAAAATATATGTATGAATTCAGTCAACAAAACCAAGGTGAAGAAATATATCGGTTGTAGATATTTGTGTATGAATTCAAACTCGTGTAGAAAGTTGTTGTGTGTAATTTTTTTTATAATATTAAAAGAAGTTTGTGTCCTCCCAGTCTAATCTCTCGTAACAATCATATCCCCTTCTCAACCGATGATTTACAGTTCTTAGTATCAGTCCTTAAGTCATTTTCAACGATAAAGATGTCTGAATTATATTATTCCATTCTTCATATGAGTACCAGCTTGTAGATAACTTGAATTTACGTTACGTCATCGAGGGAGAAACCCAACTCAGAGTCTTAGGAAGACCACATGATTTGATCCTTAGAGGAAAATGAAGCAACAAGGCCTAATAAGTAATGTGATTGTAACGTATAAATCTAAAGTCAATATGATGCGTGACATCTCAGCAATAATTTCCACAACTAATACAATATTCCACTATCCCATTAGTATATTCAAATGACTCACTGAAAACCACGTCACATCCTACAAATGGACTACTCTGGATTCACTTTCTTGTGGTGGACTGCAATTATATACTGACCAAAGTTTTAGTAGGACCAATCAGATTGAAATAAGATAATACATACTTCAGCTGGATAAATCGGTGGAATCATTGTTTTTCAAGGAATTTAACTTATACGAAATCACTGAGAAATGTATAACATCGTTGTTCATGCCCGATGGAACAGCTCTGAGAAATCCAAACAGGTAGCAATCCAGACTAAGTCAATACGTTCGCTAGTCTAATGCTAATTATTGCCCCAGCGTTATTTATCTACATCGAGAATCCACCCCTCTGTGCACTACAACAGTTTCGTTCCTGTAAGTGCAAAAAGCGGAGAGGAGAAGGTGAAGAGAGTTGCTAAGCTTGATGCTATGCGAAGGTTAGTAGAGCTTTCGATGGCTGTTCTTGCAATTTCTTATAACATTAAACCAATTTTCTTCTTAAGGTATTCTTAGATTAATGTCAAATATGAAACACGTGCCCGTTCTTTATCCCTGTATACGAGTTTTCCCATCCTTTCCCTCTGCCTCCGTTTGCTTCCCATCTTGGCTGATCCACTAGAGAGAACCTCCCTCACCTCGCAGATGCCATGGAGTTGTGTCCGAGGATTATTGATAGCTTAGAATTCATCAAGCCCGTTCTTTATCCCACGTGTTTTCAGTGTTCCTCTGCTCATCCTCCATAAGCCCTGGGTCACACTTGTCATCACCACTATACTATCAAACCGCTAAATATTATTCATAATGGACACAGATATAAATTAATACTATATACATATGCAGGCTTCGGATGCTTTCCCTGGGCTGCAGAAAATCTTTAAGATTTCAATACTACCATATTTGATGGATATGAAAGTGCTGTGGTGTCGCAGAAATCGACTTTTCCACTAATTAATTTTATGGTGTTATGAGTTCGTGTTATAAGTATTGTCCACTAATTAACTTAAGTAAGCTTTCCCAACTAAGCCTAGATCTCTTTTTCTAACAGGTTCGTAACATCTGGACGTTGGTGTTTGAGTGAGAGAAGAGAAGGGATGGGGTTAGCAGAGGTGTTGTTCTTGCTATTTCTGACATTGGGACCAATGGGTTCAACAGGAGAAGAAAATGCATCCACAGACGTAACTTTTCCACTCCCTTCCCACTGCCCAAAAAGCTGTGGTAACATCAGCTTCGAGTACCCTTTTGGTATAGGCAGCGGCTGCTGTCGTGCAGGTTTTAACCTTTCCTGCAGAAGTCATTCCACTGATCCTCCTACTCGTAGTCTCTTCTTGGGCGATGACACCGTTGAGGTGATTGATTTTGATATGGACAATGGAATCGTGTACGTGAAAACTCCAATTGTCACCTTGGGTGTCGATGAGGACTATTTCAGCCAAACATTGATTGATTTGAGGAATTTCCCCTTCTCATTGAACTTGGCGGCAAACTATACTGACAGTGACACTATTTCATTGGCATATAATTATATTTTTGTGACTGGTTGCAGCGCTATTGCCGATCTAGTTGATCTTGCTACCAATAAAACCATTCATACTTGCTCAACTACCTGTTATGCCAATAGTTCGAGTCCACATGAATTCTGGTACTCTTTTGACATGGGATATTGCATATTTGCTATGTATTATTTGAATACTAAGAATTTGACTTCTTTGGGAGTTCGATTAACACGACTCAACCCGACCGAGCATCATTTGTTTAATGCCTCTATCATTAAGGTCTTCTTGTATAGCTCAAGAAATTTTACTAACGACAATATCGAAGGAATAGTGAATGGGACGAGACCACAAGTGGCATGGACTACCCTAGCGTATTACATCACCGACCACACTATGTGTAAAGAGGCTAAAAAGAATATGATGACTTATGCTTGTCGTAGCAATAATAGTGATTGTTATGATGTCTTTCCTGATGTATCCCACGTAAATTATACTATTGGGTATATTTGTCGATGTTCATTAAGTTATCAAGGCAATCCTTATATACCCAATGATTGCCAAGGTAATATTCCTCTCTCTATGTATATTTAAATATATAAATGTATTAAAAGAATAGTTGTGTTGCATTAATTCCATTGTTGACTATTTTGATCATCTTAACAGATACAACTTTCACACCACGTCTGCTAAATAACTGTTCAACAAAATGCGGGGATGTTAACATCTCCTTTCCGTTTGGGCTGGAAAAGGGCTGCTACAGAGACCAATCATTTTTTCTTACATGCAATAAGTCGACTAAGCCTCCCAATCTCCTCTTCCAAGACTACTACATAGTGACGAATATGTCGTTGGAGAAAGGGACGTTGGAAGTCAAGAGATTACATGATTATGAGTACTTTTCCTTCGTATATGAAAATCAACCTTTCATTGGTTTTGAAGAGCTAATCATCTTGAATTGGATAATCACAGACCAGTCCTGCCAAGATGCTAAGCAGAACACGACCACATTCGCATGTGTCGAACACAGCTCATGTAAGGATGAGAAAATTAGTAGCAATGGTCAAAAAATTTCAGGATATCGTTGCGAATGTAACGATGGTTATGAAGGAAATCCGTATCTCCCTAATGGATGTACAGGTATTTCAAACTCTTTCCATCCCTCTTTGATATGAAGAATATTAGTCATATAAGCAGCATCTAGTTAATGCATACACAGCATAAATGCTTGAGCTTTCCGCATACAAAGACTTCTTTTTTCTTTTTGCAATGAACTTCTAAAATTTCATTCTCAAGCATTGCTAATATTTTTGATGAATTGTCAGATATTGATGAGTGTATCTTTCCCCAAAAATATGTTTGCTATGGAACTTGTACTAACACGATGGGCAGTTATAGCTGCACATGTCCACCAGGGACAACTGGTGATCCTAAACGAGCATGCATCCCGGACAAAAAACAGACTGTTCTATTAGGTAAGTCCTCCAAACTTATTGGTTTATAAAGATGCAATAGGAATATTAGTACGTCTGATATAAGTCAAAGTATATATACATATGATTGAGCAAATGGAAATAAAGAACCAAAACATGCACCAAAATTAATGTACACAGGCTGCAATGTAAGAATAGAAAACTCAATCGCTGGTATTTACAGGTGTCATCATCGGCGTAAGTAATGGCGTGGGCCTATTGCTCTTGAGCACAAGTTTGATCATCCTGAGGAGGAAATGGAAGAAAAGAAAACAAAAGAGAATAAGAGAAAAACACTTCCGTCAGAATCATGGTTTACTGCTACAGCAACTCATCTCTTCCCGTGAAGATGTTGCCGAGAGAACAAAGATATTTCCTCTAGAAGAGATAGAAAAAGCAACCAATAATTTTGATGAAACTCGAGTGCTCGGTCGCGGAGGACACGGAACAGTTTACAAAGGGATTCTGTCGGATCAACGCGTAGTCGGCATAAAAAAATCCAAAATTGTGAAGAAGAGCGAGATAGATCAATTCGTCAATGAGGTTGCAATTCTTTCTCAAATTAATCATAGAAACGTGGTAAAGCTTTTTGGATGCTGCTTGGAGACCGAAGTGCCCTTATTGATCTATGAATTTATCTCAAACGGAGCTCTTTCAGACCACCTCCATACTTCGGATGAAAGTTCTGCATTGTCATGGGAAGCTCGTCTGAGGATCGCTGCAGAAACCGCAGGAGCACTTGCTTATTTGCACTCAGCTGCTTCAATATCTATTTTACACAGAGATGTTAAGTCATCGAATATTCTCTTGGATGATCACTTCACTGCAAAAGTATCAGATTTTGGGGCTTCAAGATTTATTCCACTTGATCAAACTCATATAGTTACCGGTATTCAAGGTACATTTGGATATTTGGATCCAGAGTATTATCAAACAAGTCAATTGACAGAGAAGAGCGATGTTTATAGCTTTGGGGTCATTCTTCTCGAGCTTTTAACAGGAAAGAAACCTATTTTCTCCATTGAACATGAGAACAAACAGAACCTATCAGTTTATTTTATTCAAGCACTGAAAGAGAAACGCTATTTTGATCTCGTGGAAGATCGTGTTATGAAAGAAGGGACTAAACAAGAGCTTTTGGAAGTTATTCAACTGGTAGCAACGTGCTTGAAGTTTAAAGGAAGCGAACGGCCTACGATGAAAGAAGTGGAGTATAAACTGCAAAGCCTAAGAAGGATTAGAAAGAATGGAGGACGTCATATTACAGAAGGTAATGAAGAAACTGAGTACCTGCTAAGCGATTCATCTTATACTTTTTCTGATTCAGTTGACCAAGCAACCGAAGGGACAACCAGGAATTATAGCTTAGAAAATGAATTCTTGTGGTCACATTATAATCCACGGTGAGCGTGTATTGTATTAGTATTTATATTTGTTTGTATTAGCAACATAACCTAATGCATCTTATGCATGGGTCATTATGTCGTATAGTTATCATGTTTGAACGCTATATTGTAAAGTTTCATTCCAAATAACTCTCAGGATTGTTAAGGATTTGTATAGCCACTGGCATGTTTGTATCTTATAAATGCTCGTATATGTTACCAGGTATGTATCTGATTATAACATGTATACGGCGTTTGTTTAATGGCCCAGTTAATCATTCTCATGAATTTGTAGTGTTAATGACAGCATTTGATGATGATACTTATGAAATGTTTACTCTAGCCATTAAATACTAGTTTTATAGATATAAGGATAACAAATGATATGTCACTCATTGATATTTGGTTGCTCTTTTTCGATCCACGCCATAGGAGTGACATCTTCATGATGACTAGTATACTTCCAACATCAAATATGAAAAACCGATGAAAAATATTTCCTTTGTTAGATAACCTTTGCATACACCCATCA
Source organism: Musa beccarii (assembly GCA_024322285.1). Taxonomy (NCBI): domain Eukaryota; kingdom Viridiplantae; phylum Streptophyta; class Magnoliopsida; order Zingiberales; family Musaceae; genus Musa; species Musa beccarii. The sequence goes on from CM044394.1 coordinate 57,074,757, forward strand.
AAAGTCTCACTAGTAGGGTCTAAATAGATTCAATCATATATTACTGTCTAGATATACTTTTGTTGCTGCAGATGAGTACCGTGTCTTTGCTCTTTTTATTTGACTCTCAACAACGCACTAGGATTCTCTCAGTAACAACAAGCAAATCGGGATCAGCCCAGCTTGAGAATCAGGCGACTGCATCATCCGAATTATAGTCTGAAGAAATGTCCTCAACGATTGATCGAGCCCAAGTCTCCCGGAAAGGGGCATCGAGGATGGTGAGAGTCCCGTCCGGCTTGGACCCTGTCACATCACGAGGCGATATCGACGAGTCGAGTTGTTTGGGAATGCAGCTCTAATCGTGACCCTAGGTCAGGTGGGGCTATCCTATGAGTTTAAGCATATAAATAAGCAGAGAAAAAGAAACTTATGAAGATTTTCCTCAATAATCTAATGAAATTTTCTCGTACAGTTTGAGAAAATCTTATCCACTATCAAAATATAGTTCGATATACTATTCTTATTAGACATTGATTAGACTCGAGAAAAACAAGGAAAGAGGACTCGCAACTTTTATTAGTTCGATATACTATTCTTTTCTGAAACGAATTAAATATTAATAACATATTATCAATTAATTAAAATTGTCCTATTGTTGTTGACTGTAATGACACCAATTTACCATATTGATGTCAAAATCACGAAGAAGGAGACTCTGTTCCAAGAAAAAATGTAACAGACTAATTTCTATAATAAAAAGTTTTCAGTGGATGCCAACTTTGCCAATTTAAAGAAGCTTAGCACCAATATATATTCACACGCAATGGGACAAGTTTGACCAGACCAAACCATGATTCCGGAATCATCGGTTTTGATTTCTCGAAATTTGGAATCAGAACCATCGGTTTTGGTTCTCGTTCGGACGATTTTGTTTCCGATTCTAACCTCAAAATTTGTAATTAAAAATAATTTAAAATATAAAAATAATAATTTATTTCTAAAATTTTGAAAAATAGATGTATAATTATAATAGGCAAGGCTGTTTAAAAAATAAAATTATAAAATATATAATTATTTTTGTCACCATACTATATATAATATATAATTATTTTTAAAAATATTTCAATGGTTTAAAATCGAAATAATCAGTTTGGAATCAAAATAATCGGTTTTAATTTTTTAAAATAAAAAATTAAAATCGAACCACCTTGAATAGATTCCGATTCAATTAGAATTCCAACTTAATTCGATTTTGATTAGAACAGGAACAGAACCAGGACAAGCTCCGACCAACATGAAGTTCATTTTGAGTGTATATAGAACAGGTCTAATCAACTTTGTTGACCGCTGTACCGTATTTTGAGTCGCGTCAATTTCTACTCCATCTGGCGTTCCAAGTCATCATCATCTACATCAGCAATCTACCCCTTCGTGAGCATCTGCAAGTTGTCCCTCCAGTAAGTCTCGCTCCTCCATCACAACTATTGCAGGTTCGATACATCATTTATATCAACAATAGATCTCTCTCTGTGTGGATACCCCTGCAGGCGTTCTTCAAGCCAGAGCAACAGTCAGAGACGCGAAAGGTGAGTGGAATTTGCTCTCCCACGACTCAAACTAGTCAATTGATAGAGAAGAGCACCTTGGCTATTTTTAAAAAAGAAAAAACGATAATTCAAATGTTGTTAACAATAAAATAATATTTTATTATTTTTAAATAATTGTTAAAAGTAAAAAGGTTGTCAATTGTGGGGGGCGCGGGGTGTTGGGGGGTTGGGCTGCGGGGGCTATGAACAGTAGCTTCCCTAAAAATTGGATTTGAAAAGTTAAATCCCGACGTTAGACATAATTTTCAATCTTTTGATGATCCGTTATATATCAAATGAATGCAGCTTTCTTGAGAAATATGTTTGGCATGGGATTTGTGCCAATACGAATGGCAGCTATAATTGTGTGCGCATGTAAACTCTTTTGTTAGGTACGTGGAACTACATGATTGAGTAATTGAAATGAAATAAAAACCAAAATAAATAAAAAAGAAACCAAACGTCATTGACAAAGCTATGAAACACAAACGGGAAGTTATATGAAGCTAAAACTTGATTGGTACTGCGCAGGTGTTATCATCGGTGCAAGCAATGCCACGGGGCTGCTACTGTTATGTATAGGTTTTTGTGGTTCTAAGAAAGAAATGGAAGAAAAGAAATCAAAAGAAAATAAGGGTAAAGTATGCCCGTCAAATTATGGATTACCACTACAACAGTTAAACTATTCCAATGAAAATATTGCATGGAGAACAAAATTATTTTCTTTAGAAGATAGAAATCAATTAACAATTTGTATGAGAATCGAATACTCGATGGTGGAGGACATGGAACAGTTCGAAAAGGATCAAGATGTAGTTGCCATAAAAAATTCAAAAATTAAGAAGAAGAGTGAGATAAATAAATTCTAAATAAGGTTGTAATTCTTTCTCAAATTGTAGCTTGGAGACACATAATTCATATAATTCATGGATACACATCCATGAATTATAGCTTGGAGAATTTTCATCCCAAATACATTTCAAAGTCCATGTGAAAGCCACATGGAAGGAGAACATTTTTGGGACAGAAATTTGATAGGTTAATATATTGAAATCGAGGGTGATAAACTTGTATTAAATTAATTTTTATTCAGTATAGCCTTTGTATGTACCACATCATATGGGCAATATACGTTTGTTTTATCAGACAGCTCAAGTTCTGGTTTATTTTATCAATGCGTATCACATCAGGGAACAATACAAAGATTTAGTGAAAGTCAATCTATAGATCTTTTTATTCTCATTTCGCATAAGGTAACCCACGGTGATTGATTTGTCTACATGATGTAACACAAGTAGCAGGACAAGGCCACTTGTACAACGAAAGGTAAGTCTATATCTCTTTTATCCAAAGCTGTAGCATAGTGTTTGACTACATGATTCAAGCACGGGCTCCTGTGGCACAAATGCAAACGGATGGATGCACAAAGGTCACACCTTCTGAAGCGTGAACATGATGTTCACGCTAGATAGACTCGTTGTACTGCATCGACAACTAATGATCTAATGAGACGAGCTTAAACTGACTTCCTTGTTGACTTTCTAAGACACGAGTTGTTGAAATATTACATTAACTAACATCAAATGGAATTTCTGAGCCACTCCTATCGATTTAATATCGTGCTCTTTCCTTTTGTTGTCAAGAAAGGGCAAGGTCTACAGAGTTAGGATCCATTTTAATATATCATTTTCTATGTGAAACAAATTATTTTAAAACTATTTGATTATCCTCGTTGTGAAAAATGATAGTCAATTAAGAGAAGCCAATCATAATTTCTTTTCTCTAGCCTTGTAGTTATTGTTGTAAATATTTAACACTATTATTCTCAATCAAGTACTTCACCACTCCATTAGTTTCTAACTTGATGATCTTCATCATATGTTTTTACCGTTTCATCTTCACATACCGAGCGTAAAGTATATGACACGGTTTAGCCGTTCAGCACCCATACATATAACTATAACTAGCAATCCATCTGTAATAATAATGGGTTATTCATTCATTTTTTTCTTTTTAACCATAGCATTCAGATTAACTCATATATAGTTTTTCGTACAAACATAAGTAAAGTTAGATTTCTCAAGCCTTTAAATCTAAATTAGTGTAAACTTGAATACAAAGATAGTATCAACTAACAAGAAGGTATAAAAAAATTGTGATAGATATATTGTTGCTAAATTATGCTTAAGTACCTTGAGTTCATAGTTCAATATAAAGAAGTTAATAGGTTAATATCTTGTTAGGTGGATTCGTGACAAACGGATGAAAGATTGAGGATTAATTTATAAGAGGCAGATATTAGCTTGGATAGAATAAAAAAATTTCAAAAAAGAAAATACTGCACTCTTGTGCTATAAAATGATTCGTCTTTGTATCAACCTTGTCATATTTCTCGAGTCACTTTTTTTCGTGATAGATAAGAGGGAGAACGAGTGAGTTATGTGAAAGTATGAAAAGTCCAAACATTATGTTACACTCGTAGAAGGACCACTACGCGTTGACTAATAAGAGAAAATATGAAAAGTATAAGCTACCTGAAAATCCACATTTATCAATGAATATATATATATATATACATGTATATGTATATATATACATATATATATATATACATATACATGTATATGTATACATATACATATATATATATACATATGTATATATATTACGTATATATACATATGTATATATATATATATATATATATATATATATATATATATATATATATATATATATATATATATATATATATATATATATATATACATATATATATACATATATATATATATATATATATATATATATATACATATACATATATATATATACATATACATATATATATATACATATATACATATATATATATACATATATATATATATATATATATATATATATATATATATATATATATATATATACATATATATATATATATATATATATATATATATATATATATATATATATATATATATATATATATATATATATATATATATATATATATATATATATATATATATATATATATATATATACTTCAAAGATAAAGACATTACTTGACAATCCAACAATAACTTCAACTATACGTAACTGCACCTTCAGATTTGTACATTGAAATGATCATTGTTTAGCTGTTAGTATATAAGTTAAATCCTAATTTTTGTCACTAGTTGTGAGATTTTTTTAGAAAGCAATTTCATATCTAAAATGAATTATGAAATGAATAGTTTAGGATTAGTCCTACTATCAATATTGGTCCATAAATTAAATAATTTTCAGATTACAATCATGATATATTACCCTATTGATGGCTTGACTAATTATTCCCTATCCAAATTCGAAGAATAAATCACACTGCAAAAGCAAAATAGAAAAGAGAACAACTCAATGGAAGTTTCTAAGGATAATTTCTCTTCGAACGAAGGGAGAACAATAACTAACTCGATGGAAAATCCAAACATGATGACTCACTTATACATGGACGCTTTAGACAACTACAAGCATAGACTAATAAGAGAAAAATGTGAAGTAGAGACTAGCTGAAAGTCCATATTTAACTTCAAAGATAAAGATATTATTTGACAAGCCAACAATAACTTCAACCATACGATACTTCACTATCGGATTAGTACGTTGAAAAGACCATTGTTTGGCTTTATCAATCTTGATCTATAAACTAAATAGCATAAGATTTTAGATTACAATCATGCTATATTCCCCTAATGATGGCTTGACTAGTTATTTTTTGTTCAAATTCAAAGAATAAACTACATTGAAACAAGAAGACAGAAGCGAGAATGACTCACATGAAAGTCTCTAAGAATAATTTCTCTTAGAACGAGGAAATAATAACAACCCAATGGAAAATTCAAATATGATATCTCATTTGTACATCAACACTTTAGACGAATACAAGCATACATTAGTAAGAGAAAATGTGAAAAGTATAGGCTAGTTGAAATTTCATATTTGTACCATCCGACAACTACAAGCATAGATTAATAAGAGAAAATGTGAAAAGTATAGGCTAGTTGAAATTTCATATTGTACTATCCAATTAGTACATTGAAATTATCATTGTTTGGCTATTAGTATATGAGTTAAATCTCAATTTTTATTATTAATTAAGAAATAAGTAGTTCAGGATTAGTCATGCTATCAACATTGGCCCATAAACTCAATTTTATATCTAAAATAAATTAAGAAATGAGTAGTTCAGGCTTAGTCTTGTTATCAATATTGGTTCGTAAACTAAATAATATAAGTTTTTAGATTACAGTCATGCTATATTACCGTATTGATGGCTTGACTAGTTGTTCTCTGTCTAAATCCGAAGAATATTCATACAGAAAAATAGAAGCGAGAATGATTGACATGAAAGTCTCTAAGTTTCTCTTCAAACGAGAAGATAACAATAATCAATGGAAAATCCAAATATGGTATCTCACTTGTAGACTAATGAGAGAAAAAATGTGAAAGCATAGACTAGCTGAAAATTCGCATTTAACTTCAATAATAAAGATATTACTTGATAAACCAACAATAACTTGAACCATACTGGACTATCCGATTAATACTTTGAAATGACCCTCGTTTAGTATATGAGTCAAATACCTACACCACAAGGACTTGATTTTTCAGCTTGGAGAAACGTATCATATCGTTGTTCGTGCCCGATGGAACAGCTTTCACAAGTCCAAACAGATGGCCATACACTCTACAATTCTAGTCAAGTCTGTTTAGTAGTGCAGTTCTAATTATTGCTCTGAAACAAATACTCGGCAGACAACATTTATATTTTTATTCCCCTTCATTCCCATGCGGCCTTTTAAGAGTTTGTTAGATATTACTTAAACAAGAAGGGTTGGGTCTTCGGAAAAAGATATTTTTAAATTTTAATTTTACTTACATGGTTTTATTATTTTACTCTTAAACTGATTTAAATTGTTTTCCTCAATTATCTGAGGCGTTGTGCTTGCAAATTACTAATCTAAATATTGGTCAGTTCTACATATCTTAGGGCTCAAGTCAAGTTTTTAAGTCACAATGCATGTTTTGCGTCCTATTTGAAATTTCCACAAGCACAAGAAATTGTTTTCAAGGGAGGACAGAAAACAGATAACGCAAGTTAACATCACAACATATTCTACCATAGGATTTAGTGCAAAGACTTGGAAGTCAAAGTCCATTGTTGTTTTGGAGATGTGATACTCATGGCATTAATCTTTCTCCTGTTCGAACTGGCATGTCAGATAAAATTAAGAAATCAATTATAATCTTTGCAAGAATGGAGAATTTTCGATTTTTTTTTCACTATCCTTAATTACATATACTACCACCATATACAAACTCTACATAAGGGATGGCTGTGAAGCAGGTGTCATGATAACTTGAACGATCCTCACTCCCTCATCATGAAATCATGCTCCATCTCGTTCCACCCATTAATTCGCGTTCCATCGTAAGTACTGTTGCACGTTGTTCCTAATGTTATTAGATAAAAATTCTGTTCTCTTTTCCTGGAATTCACATATGCCTGTTGGATGTGAATCCGAAGGCAAACTTGAAGCCGAGTAAAGAACCGATTGTTCTTTTGAAAGATCATCGGAGGCAGCAATTGGATGTCATCAGCCATCTTATTAGGTGAGAAACGCAGTGAGAATGGTTTAATTTCCAGGTGGGTTTTTCTCAATCTATCCCAATCAAGCTATTGGCGTCGATGATGGGTTGTATTGACTTTATCGTTGAAAGATATGCAAGCGATTCATCACACTTCATTTGTCTCAATCACGTAACGTAAAACGTGAGGTCTTATGACCACGACGAGGCCGGTTTTACACCAAGACTTCGTCCGAGCCACCAACGAAGGAAGACTTGCTTCTCACCGAACCAAATCTATGGCTTATAAGAGTGTTGTTGACTTTGAGTCAAGCACAAGCTCAGGTCGATACTCAGTAGCCTTCTAAAGTCAGTTGTTTATGCGTGATTAACAATTCCATAATGGTCATAATATACACGAGTAAATTACGCAACACTTAGTCAGTATAGCTGTTCGGCAACCATACATATAATTCAAAGTAGACATATTTGCATGCAGTAGCGGGTTGTTCATATTATTTTCTTTTTCACCGTAGCATCGAGATCGACCCGGATATTGTTTTTGTACGATGAACAATGGAATTAGATTTCCCGAGCCTTTGGAAGTGGCAATGATTCCGACCAACTTAGTCGTTTGGAGAAAAAAAGATGCATCGCATCATAATTGGTGGCCGATGGAACAGCTCGGACGAGTTCAAAGAGATAAGCAGTACACACTACAAGTCTAGTCAACTTTGTTGATTGGCTTGCCATCTCCATCTGCAAGCGTGGTTAATTAAAACTCCAGCAATTGTTTCGAGCACATCATCTATGTAAACGACCTAACTCCCAATTGCAGGTGTCCTTCAAGATAGAGCAACAACCAGAGACGCGAAGGTGAGTGTAATTTGCTCTCCCATCACTCCGGTCTTCTTCACAAGCTTGACGTTTAAATTTTTTGCTGCGCTTCTTGGTTTTCCTTAATTACATCGATGCAAAACGGATGCATATGATCAAATGAATTCTCTTCTTATGCTAGAGATCCTCCATTTCTTGGGCTATAGCTAGAAATATGCAGACAACCTCAGTAGTATCATGCTTGGCAATTTTGCTACTGTTAATTATCATACATAGTTTCTCCTGTAGCTGCGTTTATGGTGTTAGCGTAGAGCGTTTTATGTATTGTCCATGTAACCGATTCAAGTTACTATCTGACCCGCAGGAATCCCGCTGTCTCGAACAGGATTGAGGCAGCTGGAAGAGGGAAAGGTTAGTCTGAGAGAGAAGGAATGGGGAGGGTAGAGCTGTTGCTGCTGCTGCTGACATTGAGTTCAATGGGTTTAACAAATGTAGAAAGCGCGTCGACAAAGGCACCTTTCGCTTTACCTTCCAATTGCACAAAAAGATGCGGTACCATCGATATTGAGTATCCTTTTGGCATAGGCAATGGCTGTTATCGCAAGGGTTTTAATCTTACTTGCACGAACAACACCGCCAAACCTCCGAGGCTTTTCTTGGGTGATGGAAAACTCGAGATCACTGGAATCGATTTGGGTACTGGGACTGTGCGCGTCAAGACACCCATTATCACCATGGATGTGGATGTGGAATTCACTTATATGCCATTCGTTGATGTTGAGAATTGGCCTTACTCTTTCAAATCACTATACATTGAACGACATGATACTGAAACCAGTTTTGCATATAATGAATTTTATGTGTCTGGTTGTAACGCCATTGCCTATCTAGTAGATACCGCTACTAATAGGACTATTGATACTTGCACAACCATATGCACTTCCGGTGGAAATAGAAACTGCACACTTGGCCTCTTTGGTTGGAATAGCACTATACTGAGGATTCAATTGACTCGATTTCACACCCAATTGTTTAATGCATCGAGCATCAAAGTCTTTTTATATGATCAAAGCAATGTTACGAAAGATGTTCTCAAAGAAATAGTGAAGGGAAGGAGCACGGAAGTGGAGGCTGCTCTATCGTGGTACATCCAAGACTATCCTACTTGTGAAGAGGCTCGTAAGAATACGATGGCTTACGCTTGCCTCAGTCACAATAGCGACTGCTATGATGTAATTAATCATTATAACTACACTGATTATAATTTGGGGTACATATGTCGATGCTCTTTTAATCATCAAGGCAATCCATACCTACCAAATGGCTGTCAAGGTAATATCCCTTTCCATCTCTCTCTGTGTGAGCTCGAATAGATAAGGATGATCTGTAATAGAAGTGATTAAATATAGTGCACGCATGATAAGTTTAAATATTCTTCCTGGCTCTCTGTTATGCTTGATAATGGTTTCTTTTTCTTTTCTTTTCTTTTCTTTTTTTTTGACAATCAAACTGGTAAAAGGGATGCTTGCTTGTGTAGATATCTGTCTCACTATTAGATAAGACTGTTACATAATAGAAGAGTCTAAATCATGTAATTGCTTGAATTCCATGCTCATTAGATAATTAAATGGTACAACATACATTAGATCCCAAGGCCATTTGCCTTATCCATCTCCATAATAAGACAGGAGAAAGTCTGGTCGCTGTATCTACAATCCTACGGCCTCAGGATTTTATGATCACTTCTCATTTATTCTCAATGCTTGGCTTACAATTCTGATTTTTTTTAGATATAAGTCAATCGCAAAGCTCCTTTTGGCCATCCGAAAAAGAAAAACATGGTAAGCTTATGACAACTTCCGTTGCTGACCTGCTTGATCGTATCAACAGATACAAATTTTACTCTACATCCGGTGAATGGTTGTCCATCAAAATGTGGGACTGTTAACATTCCTTTTCCATTCGGGCTAAAGAAAGGGTGTTACAGAGATCGGGCGTTTGCTCTAACGTGCAACTACACGTCAAGTCCTCCCACTCTCCTCTTCGAAGAGTATTACAGTGTGCGCAGTATATCGTTGGAGAAAGGGCAATTAGAAGTTGAGTATGACCACAATGAGCCCTACAGCTTTACCTTTGAAACTACACCTTTCATCTACGTTGACAAGCCGCCCATTGTTAGTTGGGTCATTGAGGATCAGCCTTGCAAGGATGCTCAAAGCAATATGACCATGTTTGCATGTGTCGATGAACACAGCTCGTGTTTGGATATTAACACCACAACAAGCATTGGTCAAGATTTCTGGGGGTACCGTTGCACTTGCTCCAAAGGTTATGAAGGAAATCCATACCTACGTAATGGATGTACAGGTAGTTGATTCCTTTACCTCTCTCTTAAATGTTTAAAATTAGTCATGTAATTAAAATCTACACAATGTTAAAAGCAAAAAAAAAACAAAAAAAAAATCCTAGCCACGAAATAGACGCTGAATACTTTCACATTCAGAGACTTCGGTCTTTGTTTTATTTGTGCAATTATCCATTCAAAAGTTTTCCTTGTTTCTTATTTATGCACTGATACGTGCCTGTTATTTACATGATTCCCTAAGAATCCGTCTCGAGAATTGTGCATACCGATATCTTCAGCTACCTTAACTGCATATCTGAATAATCGAATTTATTACGTGTAAGATGGTGCCAACTTAGTACATGACTCCCAACATATTTTTTTATAGGACAATTTTATCATCCAGAACCTATCAAATTTACATTCCTTGTTCTTCTATGGGGGAGAAATTACTCTTGAAATGCTTACAATATTTTTCCTTCTATTAACAGTAACGTTAATTACCAAAGAGTACCATTTCATCGCAAAAATAATTTTGTCAAATGATGTCAAAAACTAATATTTAATCGTCAACGTGCAGCCCAGATAAATAAATTATGTAAACTATGTGCATGGTAATTATCATTTAAAAGATTGTGTTATGAGTTTAACGTGAGATATATTTACTAATTTTCTTTTTGACGATTTGTCAGATATCGATGAGTGTAAATTCCCCGAAAAATACGTCTGCAATGGGGTTTGTAATAACACGGTGGGCGGTTATAGCTGCACATGTCCACGAGGGACAACTGGTGATCCTAAACGAGCATGCATCCCGGACAAAAAACAGACTGTTCTATTAGGTAAGTCCTCCAAACTTATTGGTTTATAAAGATGCAATAGGAATATTAGTACGTCTGATATAAGTCAAAGTATACATACATATGATTGAGCAAATAGAAATAAAGAACCAAAACATGCACCAAAATTAATGTACACGGGCTGCAATGTAAGAATAGAAAACTCAATGGCTGGTATTTACAGGTGTCATCATCGGCGTAAGTAATGGCGTGGGCCTATTGCTGTTGAGTACAAGTTTGATCATCCTGAGGAGGAAATGGAAGAAAAGAAAACAAAAGAGAATAAGAGAAAAACACTTCCGTCAGAATCATGGTTTACTGCTACAACAACTCATCTCTTCCCGTGAAGATGTTGCTGAGAGAACAAAGATATTTCCTCTAGAAGAGATAGAAAAGGCAACCAATAATTTTGATGAAACTCGAGTGCTCGGTCGCGGAGGACACGGAACAGTTTACAAAGGGATTCTGTCGGATCAACGCGTAGTCGCCATTAAAAAGTCCAAAATTGTGAAGAAGAGCGAGATAGATCAATTCGTCAATGAGGTTGCAATTCTTTCTCAAATTAATCATAGAAACGTGGTAAAGCTTTTTGGATGCTGCTTGGAGACCGAAGTGCCCTTATTGATCTATGAATTTATCTCAAACGGAGCTCTTTCAGACCATCTCCATACTTCGGATGAAAGTTCTGCATTGTCATGGGAAGCTCGTCTGAGGATCGCTGCAGAGACCGCTGGAGCACTTGCTTATTTGCACTCAGCTGCTTCAATATCTATTTTACACAGAGATGTTAAGTCATCGAATATTCTCCTGGATGATCACTTCACAGCAAAAGTATCAGATTTTGGGGCTTCAAGATTTATTCCACTTGATCAAACTCATATAGTTACCGGTATTCAAGGAACCTTTGGATACTTGGATCCAGAATATTATCAAACAAGTCAATTGACAGAGAAGAGCGATGTTTATAGCTTTGGGGTCATTCTTCTAGAGCTTTTAACAGGAAAAAAACCTATTTTCTCCATCGAACATGAGAATAAACAGAATCTGTCAATGTATTTTCTCCAAGCACTGAAAGAGAAGCGCTATTTTGATCTCGTGGAAGATCGTGTTATGAAAGAAGGGACTAAACAAGAGATTATGGAAGTTATTCAACTGATAGCAACGTGTTTGAAGTTTAAAGGAAGCGAGAGGCCTTCGATGAAAGAAGTTGAGTATAAACTACAAAGCCTAAGAAGGATTAGAAAGAATGGAGGACGTCATATTGCAGAAGGTAATGAAGAAATTGAGTGCCTACTAAGCGATTCATCTTATACTTTCTCTGATTCAGTTGACCAAACAACCGAAGGGACATCCAGGATTTACAGCTTAGAAAAAGAATTCATGTGGTCACATTATAACCCACGATGAGTGTGTATTGTGCTAGTATTTATATTTCTTTGTATTGGCAATATAACCTAACGCATCTTATGCACAGGTCATTATGTCGTGTAGCCATCATGTGAGAACGTTATGTAGCGAAATAACTATCGGGATTGTTAAGGACTTGTATTGCCACTGACATGCTTGTATCTTATAAACACTCATATATGTTATCAGGTATATGTATCTAATCATATTGTGTACAGCTTATTTGCTTAATGGCACAGGTTAATTTTTTTCTTGTTTGAATTTGTCGTGTTAACGATGGTTATAATGATGCTTCTTATGAAATACTTATTCTAGCAGTTAAATACTAGTTTCATAAATATAAGAACGGCAATAACTAATGATATGTCACTCACTGATATTGATTATTCTTTTCTGATATGCACAAAGGAGTAGCATGTTTATGATGATAGGTATACTTCAACATCAAAATACGAAGAACCAATGAAAAACATATTATTTCTTAGATAATCTTCACGTACACCCATCAGAAATTTCATTGATAGGATATAAATGGATTCAATCGTATATTTCTATCTGGATATATTTTTGTTGCTACTGATACGTATTGTATTTTTGTCTTATTTTGTTCGATTCTGAACGATGCACGAGGATTTTACATCACCGACATATGAGACAAAAACGAATACATACAGTGATACTGATTAGACTCGAGAAAAGCAAGAAAATAGAACTCGCTATTTTTATTAGTTCGATATCCTATTATTTTCTTCACCAGAAATGAGTTAAATATTAGTCATGTTAAAATTAGTTAAAATTGTCATGTTATTGTTAACTGTAATGGCACCAATTTCCCATATTGAGGTCAAAATCACGACCAAGAAGGAGACTGTTCCACGAAAAATTGTAACGGACCAACTTCTATAATAGGAAGTTTTAATTGTGGATGCCAACTTTACCAATTTAAGGGAGCCTAGCATCAATTCACACGCACTGGTACAGCTCTGACCAAATCGACAAGTTCTGACCGATGATTCCGAATCATCGGTTTTGATTTCTCGAAATTAGAAATCAGAACCGTCGGTTTTGGTTCTGATTCGGACGATTTTGGTTCCGATTCTAACCTCAAATTTTGTAATTAAAAAATAATTTAAAATATAAAAATAATAATTTTCTTTCTAATATTTAAAAAATAGATGTACAACTATAATAGGCAAGGCTGTTATAAAATAATAAAATTATAAAATTTTTAATCCAACTAAATATCTCTTTTCAAAGAAATTCTTTAATCAAACATAAAGTCTCTCTGAAACTCATATACATTGATTTAAATTTAATATTTTAGCCACTATACTATATATAATATATAATTATTTTAAAAAATATTTAAACGGTTCGAAATCGAAATAGTTGATTTGGAACCGAAATCATCGATCTTAATTTTTCAAAATCAGAAATCAAAATCGAATCACCTAAATTCGATTTCGATTCAATTATAATTATAATATTTCGCTTCGAATAGAACCCAGACAAGCTCCGACCAACATGAAGTTCATGTTACGAGTGTACAGAGTACAAGTCTAATCTACTTTGTCGACCGCTATACCATCTGAGTTCATGTTACAAGTCTCTCGCTCCTCCATCACAGCTGCTGCAGGTCCCATACATCAACTATATCGACAATCTCTCTCTCTCTCTCTCTCTCTCTCTCTGTGACACCCCTGCAGGCGTTCTTTAAGCCAGAGCAACAACCAGACGCGAAGGTGAGTGGAATTTGCTCTCCCATTACTCCTGTCTTCTTCACAAGTTTGACATTTAATTTCTTTGCTGCGCTTCTTTCTTTTACTTGACAACATCACTTGTACAGCACTTGCCTATTTGCACCTTAGCTATTTCCATATCTATTTTAGACAGAGATGTTATCTTTGGTTCCTAAACGGATATTGCAATTAGTTTCCTTTCTGTCCATTATCTACATTAGTAGTCTGATAGGACTCTTTTTTGCCAACTGCCCTTTAAGTTAACAGTAAGCCCAACTGCCTGCCTGTCTTTAACCTGAGATTAGCTACCAGGAATTTTTGAGTCCTAAATGGAACTCCTAATGGAACAGAAATTTTGTCCGGCAGATCATATATTCAATGTAGTATTTGGCACTGCTTTTGTAAAGATATCCAGTAATTGAAGAATCATTCTATTCTTTTGAGACACTGCTTTCGTCTCTCATTTTCAAGAACACTCGAGTATTCCATCATGTAGTCCAATCTTTTTCTATATATATCTAGGCCTTCTGTGGACCCATTCAAGGAAGGGAAACAGGTATGAGCAGGTGTTATATGCATCCACTTTGGCAGCTCATTCACCAGAAGACAAATACAACAAAATTGTGTTGAATAAAGCTATTTCTGCAGACAGCGAAGACCCTCTTAATACATATACACTAGTCACCTCTCACGATAAACACATACATGTAGTTGTGGGATCCATTCTTGCTGCCACTGATAAACTCTTCAACGCTGCTCCATTTGACAACTCTCTACAGTGCTGATAGTGACCATGGACAAGAACCAGGGTTTCCAAGGTTTGGTCATTAACAAACGGATAAGCTGGGATATTTTTAAGGAACTAGACAGTGATCTGGTTTCACTAAAGCATGCTCCTCTCTACTATGGAGGTCCTGTCAGGTTTCAGACTTTACCTCTTGTCAGTTTGATCCGGAAAGCTAAAGAGGGTTATACAGAGATCGTGAAAGGTGTTTATTTTGGCAATCCAGTCGTAACACGTCGGGTGATTGAAGAAATTAAATTGAAAGAAGAATCTCCTGATGATTATTGGTTCTTCTTGGGTTTCTCAAGTTGGGGATATGACCAGCTTTTCCAAGAGATTACAGAAGGAGCATGGCGGCTGAGTGGGGATCCTATTGAACATTTAGATTGGCCAGGGAACTAACAGATTCTCCATCTGCCTAGATCTTGACATAGATATTGGATTAATGATGCATTTGGTGGATGCTTCGTCAGGTAGGTAGTAGTATGATGCAGTTTTGACAACTCTGGTCACAGAAGTTGGAACTCAAATGAACGGCCTGAATGAGAATTTGTAATTGTACAATTTTGGATGTTGTAAGCGTAACAAACCATTTCTTCTAGGTTTGAGTTGTGAAATTTCTCAGCATACAATTTTCATAAGTGAAAAAGTAGATCATAGGTTTATTTGCTCAGAAAATTCATGACTCCTTTTACATTTTGATCTGGCCTTGCCCTTTGATCATAAGTATTCACGATTACAAATTCATCTTTTTAATTTCTAGAAGAGCATGTTCTATACAACTGGTAATGATATATTCTGTCACCGCTTCCTTTTTTTTTTTTTAATTTGAAAGCCGTTGAGGTGAGTGGTGGTTAATTGCTCTTTTGGGCTTTTCTTGCAAAGATGATGTGATTTTTATTTTTTTTCCCCAACAGTTCCTTAGCTGCATTATTTTGGTTGCCAAACTCTGCTAAGCGTGATACAACACTCGTCTTCCATGCTTTCAAGTTTCCAGGGCAAAGCCCTTCTGTGATTCCCTGTAATCCGTCCGTCTTTGCTTTGTCTTTGAAAACGAACAAGGTGAGTAAAACAATACTTTTGTAGTTGTTTTAACCTCCCCTGACATCATCAAAATGCTTGGATGTGTTTTTAGTCTGGTCTATGTATTCAACTTTGAATACTGTCGGCGATGGGAATCGACCGAATAAAGAAACAGCCTTTGAGATGGAAACTTGTACTGCCATATTGTGTGTTTCATAAGCTGATTAAGGAAATTGAATTCTATGTATTACGTACGATAGCACGGGGCATCGGAAGAACAGCAGAATCAAAGAATCTGGCATCATCGGTCATATTGATGTTAAAGTTCTAACATTCGTTACTAGTTTTCTAACGCAGGACAGAATCTAGATATAAAAAATGGTACGCATGTGAAACACAACAACTGAATGTCTCGTATCGATTCATTGTACGAATAGGAAGAAGCATTTCTTCTCTGTGATCATATGCGGATTTGTAATTATATATTTTTTTTCAAAGAGTAAATGGTGAAAGATGGGTTTTCGATCCGAGCACTTTATTGTGTTCCGGACTTCCAGTAGTAGGAAAATCTGCGTCTTGGTGGGATATGTACTAGGCCAAAGATTGATCTATGTCGAACCGATTTAAATGTCCTTGGGATATGCACTACGAGATATGTAGATGAACTATGATGGATTACTAGTTAGCTATCACATGCTTATGGCTTTACTAGTTAAGCACTTAGCAATCTCGTAATCTCTCGTTTACCTGTTTCAAGTGATTTATTTAACAAAATCCTTATATATATTTATATATATTGGAAGTTTGAAGATGTCGCTGACACATGGGGTTACCTCGCCTAGAAAATTATTGCATGTAATTCTCCTTATAATATTAAAAGGAGTTTGTGTCTTCCAAGTCTAGACTTCTATACCAATTGTCTCCCCTTCTCAAGTGATAACTTGCAGTTTCTTGTATCAATCCCACCATCATGTTTATCGATAAAGAAGTTTGAGTTATATCATTCTATTCTTCAAAATAGGATAGAACCCTTCAAACAACTCAAAGTTTATGCTACGTTATCGAGGAAAAAACCAGAGTTAGTCTTAGCAATAGGGCCTACCAGTAATCCAAAGTTAATATGATAGGTAACATGTCAACAATAATTTCCACAACTAATACAATATTCTTTGATGAGTTTGTTTTCATTTGTTACTTATGTTTATATTGGCTACTTGCTTGTAACCTCTTATGCCTTCAACATGTTCATAAAACCTCAGTTTTAATTATCTCATACAATCCACATATATATATATATATATATATATATATATATATATATATATATATATATATATATATATATATATATATATATATATATATATATATATATATATATATATATATATATATATATAGTTTGGAGATGTCATTAGCACGTGCAGCTACCTCGCTTAGAATGTTGTTGCATATAATTCTCCTTATAGTATTGTAGTATCAAAAGGAGTTGTGTCCTCCGAATCTAATCTTATAGTATTGTAGTATCAAAAGGACTTAGTAGTTCTTAGTATCTGTCCCATCATCATGTCTATTGATAAAGAAGCTTGAGTAACATCATTCTATTCTTCAAACAAGGATAGAGTCAATCAAACAACTCATAGTTTACACTATATTATTGAGGGAGAAACCAGACTAAGTCATAGGAAGATCAGTAATATGATTTTTAGAGAAAAATGAAGCAACAGGGCCCACCAATAATGTATCCAAAGTTAATATGCTAGGTGACATGTCAACAATAATTTCCACAACTAATACAATATTCCTCGAAGAGTTTGTTTACGTTTAGTACTTATGTTTGTATTGGCTACTTGCTCTCAACCTCCTATGCCTCGAACATGTTTAGATAAAATTTCAATTTCAATTATCTCATATATATATATATATATATATATATATAGTCTGGAGTTGTCACTGGCACGTGCAACTACCTCGCTTAGAATGTTGTTGCATGTAATTCTCCTTATAGTATTGTAGTATCAAAAGGAGTTGTGTCCTCCGAATCTAATCTCCCTCGCCAATTATCTCCCCTTCTCAAGTGATGACTTAGTAGTTCCTAGTATCTGTCCCATCATCATGTCCATTGATAAAGAAACTTGAGTAACATCATTCAATTCTTCAAACAAGGATAGAGCCAATCAGACAACTCATAGTTTACACTATATTATTGAGGAAGAAACTAGACTAAGTCGTAGGAAGACCACGTGATTTGACTTTTAGAGAAAAATGAAACAACAAGGCCCACCAAGAATGTCTCAAAGACTATATGTGTGTATATGAACAATATACGTTAATCCAAAGTTAATATGGTATGTGACATGTCAACAATAATTTCCACAACTAATACAATATTCCTCAAGAGTTTCTTTACGTTTAATACTTATGTTTGTATTGGCTACTTGCTCTCAACCTCTTATGCCTTGAACATGTTTAGATAAAATTTCAGTTTCAATTATCTCATATATATATATATATATATATATATGAGTTTGTGTCCTCCAAGTCTAGTCTTCCATATCAATCGTCTCACTATCTCAAGTGATGACTTGCAGTTTTTTATATCAGTTCCACTATCATGTTCATCGATAAAGAAGCTTGAGTTACATCATTCTATTCTTCAAATGAGGACAGAGCCCTTCAAACAATTCAAAGTTTACGCAACGTTGTCAAGAGAGAAATCAGACTCAGTTTTGGGAAGATCATGTGATTCGATCTTTCAAGAAAAATGAAGCAACAGGGCCCACCATTAACGTCATTATACTGTGTGTATGCAAACGGTACACATCCATGAATTATAGCTTGAAGAAGGAACTCTTATAGTCACACAATTACCTGAGGTGAGTTTGTATTATTGGGTAAATATTCATGTTTCATTGACCATTTAATCTCCACTTTTGCCTGTATAATGTTGCAGTGTATCGTCTTTGGGTTTAATGATATAACGTAATGCTATTTTGGGTAATGTTGTGTTTGAAATTTTCATCCCAAATACATTTCAAAGTTCATGTGAGAGCCACAAAGAATGAGAACATTTTTGGGACAGAAATTTGGTATTTAAATCTATTGAAATCGCGGGTGATGAGCTTGTGTTAAGTCAATTTTCGTTCAGTATAGCCGTTGTATGTATCACATCATATGCACATTATACGTTTGTTTTATCAATGCGTATCACATCAGGAGCGATGCAAAGACTTGGTGGAAGTCAGTCCGTTGATCTTTTATTCTCATTTCGCATAAGGTGACCCATAGTGATTGATTTGTCTATATTATGTAATGCAAGTAGCAGGACAATGCCACCTGTAGAACAAAATGTGATTCTCTATCTCTTCTATCCAATGCTATAACTTAGTGTTGGACTACATGATTCAAGCACGAGCTCCTGTGGGACGAATGCAAACAAGTGGATTCACAAGGACCACACCTTCTGTAGCGTGAACGTGATGTTCACGCTAGATAGACTTGTGCTACTGCATTGACCACTAATGATCTAATGAGGCAGGCTTAAACTGACTGCTTTGTTGACTTTCTAAGATACGAGTTGTTAACATATTACGTTAACATCAATTGGAATCGTGCTTTTTACTTTTCTTTGAAGTTCAGGAGGTTGCCAAGAAAGGACGAAGTCTTCATAGTCAGGATCCATTTTAATATATCATTTTCTATGTCAAACGAATTATTTCAAAACTCTATGATTATCCTCATTGTGAAAAATAATGGTCAGTTAAGAGGAGCCAACCAATAATTACTATTCTCTAGCTTTGTAGTTATTGTTTTAAACATTTGACACTATTGTTCTCAATTGAGCACTTCAGCATTTCCTTTATTTCTAACTTGATGATCTTGATCATATCTTTTACCGTTTCATCTTCATATACCTAGTAAAATATGTGACACGGTTTAATCATTCAGCACCCATACATGTAACTATAACTAGCAATCTTTTTACAGTAATAATGGATTATTCATTCATTGTTTTCTTTTTTCACCGTAGCACTAAGATTAACTCATACATAGTTTGTTTAACGAAGAAAAGTGAAGTTAGATTTCTCCAGCCTTTGAATCTAAATTAATATAATTTGAATATAAAGATAGTATCAGGTGTAAAAATTATGTGTGATAGATATATTATTGCTAAATATGATTAAGTACCTTGATTTAATAGTTCAGATATAAAGAAGTTAATAGGTTAATTATCTTATTAGGTCGATTCATGCCAACTGCATATGATGAAAGATTGAGGATTAATTTATAAGAGGTATATATTAGCTTGAGTAGATTGAAAAATTCAAAAAAGAAAATTGTCCTGACGAGGTAGGCTGCGGTGACAGATGTGATATACCTATATTCTGGAGATTTCATGGTGTACACGTAATTGGATAGTCAAATACATTTGAGAAAACCTGCTCGGTGTTCCAATTTGAGATTGTTGTCGACTGCTCTGAGTAGAATTTTGTAAAAAGTAGGTCGTGAGGACCCGACTCTTTTGAGGCGGTCCGATGGAGTGAGGTTGGGTCGAACGCTCCTTTATGTCCTTGTTTTCACAACACCATGACACAAACACGAAGAGGGCACTCTTGTTATACTTTTTATTTCTAGAAAATAAACTATAGTTTACCAGAAATAGAGTTATTATGTCTGTATATGTAAGAACATTGGATGGGTCAGCAAACCAATTGGTAATATTATTTTTCTTACAAAATATATGTATGAATTCAGTCAACAAAACCAAGGTGAAGAAATATATCGGTTGTAGATATTTGTGTATGAATTCAAACTCGTGTAGAAAGTTGTTGTGTGTAATTTTTTTTATAATATTAAAAGAAGTTTGTGTCCTCCCAGTCTAATCTCTCGTAACAATCATATCCCTTCTCAACCGATGATTTACAGTTCTTAGTATCAGTCCTTAAGTCATTTTCAACGATAAAGATGTCTGAATTATATTATTCCATTCTTCATATGAGTACCAGCTTGTAGATAACTTGAATTTACGTTACGTCATCGAGGGAGAAACCCAACTCAGAGTCTTAGGAAGACCACGTGATTTGATCCTTAGAGGAAAATGAAGCAACAAGGCCTAATAAGTAATGTGATTGTAACGTATAAATCTAAAGTCAATATGATGCGTGACATCTCAGCAATAATTTTCACAACTAATACAATATTCCACTATCCCATTAGTATATTCAAATGACTCACTGAAAACCACGTCACATCCTACAAATGGACTACTCTGGATTCACTTTCTTGTGGTGGACTGCAATTATATACTGACCAAAGGTTTAGTAGGACCAATCAGATTGAAATAAGATAATACATACTTCAGCTGGATAAATCGGTGGAATCATTGTTTTTCAAGGAATTTAACTTATACGATATCACTGAGAAATGTATAACATCGTTGTTCATGCCCGATGGAACAGCTCTGAGAAATCCAAACAGGTAGCAATCCAGACTAAGTCAATACGTTCGCTAGTCTAATGCTAATTATTGCCCCAGCGTTATTTATCTACATCGAGAATCCACCCCTCTGTGCACTACAACAGTTTCGTTCCTGTAAGTGCAAAAAGCGGAGAGGAGAAGGTGAAGAGAGTTGCTAAGCTTGATGCTATGCGAAGGTTAGTAGAGCTTTCGATGGCTGTTCTTGCAATTTCTTATAACATTAAACCAATTTTCTTCTTAAGGTATTCTTAGATTAATGTCAAATATGAAACACGTGCCCGTTCTTTATCCCCTGTATACGAGTTTTCCCATCCTTTCCCTCTGCCTCCGTTTGCTTCCCATCTTGGCTGATCCACTAGAGAGAACCTCCCTCACCTCGCAGATGCCATGGAGTTGTGTCCGAGGATTATTGATAGCTTAGAATTCATCAAGCCCGTTCTTTATCCCACGTGTTTTCAGTGTTCCTCTGCTCATCCTCCATAAGCCCTGGGTCACACTTGTCATCACCACTATACTATCAAACCGCTAAATATTATTCATAATGGACACAGATATAAATTAATACTATATACATATGCAGGCTTCGGATGCTTTTCCTGGGCTGCAGAAAATCTTTAAGACTTCAATACTACCATATTTGATGGATATGAAAGTGCTGTGGTGTCGCAGAAATCGACTTTTCCACTAATTAATTTTATGGTGTTATCAGTTCGTGTTATAAGTATTGTCCACTAATTAACTTAAGTAAGCTTTCCCAACTAAGCCTAGATCTCTTTTTCTAACAGGTTCGTAACATCTGGACGTTGGTGTTTGAGTGAGAGAAGACAAGGGATGGGGTTAGCAGAGGTGTTGTTCTTGCTATTTCTGACATTGGGACCAATGGGTTCAACAGGAGAAGAAAATGCATCCACAGACATAACTTTTCCACTCCCTTCCCACTGCCCAAAAAGCTGTGGTAACATCAGCTTCGAGTACCCTTTTGGTATAGGCAGCGGCTGCTGTCGTGCAGGTTTTAACCTTTCCTGCAGAAGCCATTCCACTGATCCTCCTACTCGTAGCCTCTTCTTGGGCGATGACACCGTTGAGGTGATTGATTTTGATATGGACAATGGAATCGTGTACGTGAAAACTCCAATTGTCACCATGGGTGTCGATGAGGACTATTTCAGCCAAACATTGATTGATTTGAGGAATTTCCCCTTCTCATTTAACTTGGCGGCAAACTATACTGACAGTTACACTATTTCATTGGCATATAACGATATTTTTGTAGCCGGTTGCAGCGCTATTGCCGATCTAGTTGATCTTGCTACCAATAAAACCATTCATACTTGCTCAACTACCTGTTATGCCAATAGTTCGAGTCCACATGAATACTGGTACTCTTTTGGCATGGAATATTGCATATTTGGTATGTATTATTTGAATACTGAGAATTTGACTTCTTTGGGAGTTCGATTAACACGACTCAACCAGACCGAGCATCATTTGTTTAATGCCTCTATCATTAAGGTCTTCTTGTATAGCTCAAGAAATTTTACTAACGATAATATCGAAGGAATAGTGAATGGGACGAGACCACGAGTGGCATGGACTACCCTAGCGTATTACATCACCGACCACACTATGTGTAAAGAGGCTAAAAAGAATATGATGACTTATGCTTGTCGTAGCAATAATAGTGATTGTTATGATGTCTTTCCTGATGTATCCCACGTAAATTATACTATTGGGTATATTTGTCGATGTTCATTAAGTTATCAAGGCAATCCTTATATACCCAATGATTGCCAAGGTAATATTCCTCTCTCTATGTATATTTAAATATATAAATGTATTAAAAGAATAGTTGTGTTGCATTAATTCCATTGTTGACTATTTTGATCATCTTAACAGATACAACTTTCACACCACGTCTGCTAAATAACTGTTCAACAAAATGCGGGGATGTTAACATCTCCTTTCCGTTTGGGCTGGAAAAGGGCTGCTACAGAGACCAATCATTTTTCTTACATGCAATAAGTCGACTAAGCCTCCCAATCTCCTCTTCCAAGACTACTACATAGTGACGAATATGTCGTTGGAGAAAGGGACGTTGGAAGTCAAGAGATTACATGATTATGAGTACTTTTCCTTCGTATATGAAAATCAACCTTTCATTGGTTTTGAAGAGCTAATCATCTTGAATTGGATAATCACAGACCAGTCCTGCCAAGATGCTAAGCAGAACACGACCACATTCGCATGTGTCGAACACAGCTCATGTAAGGATGAGAAAATTAGTAGCAATGGTCAAAAAATTTCAGGATATCGTTGCGAATGTAACGATGGTTATGAAGGAAATCCGTATCTCCCTAATGGATGTACAGGTATTTCAAACTCTTTCCATCCCTCTTTGATATGAAGAATATTAGTCATATAAGCAGCATCTAGTTAATGCATACACAGCATAAATGCTTGAGCTTTCCGCATACAAAGACTTCTTTTTCTTTTGCAATGAACTTCTAAAATTTCATTCTCAAGCATTGCTAATATTTTTGATGAATTGTCAGATATTGATGAGTGTATCTTTCCCCAAAAATATGTTTGCTATGGAACTTGTACTAACACGATGGGCAGTTATAGCTGCACATGTCCACCAGGGACAACTGGTGATCCTAAACGAGCATGCATCCCGGACAAAAAACAGACTGTTCTATTAGGTAAGTCCTCCAAACTTATTGGTTTATAAAGATGCAATAGGAATATTAGTACGTCTGATATAAGTCAAAGTATATATACATATGATTGAGCAAATGGAAATAAAGAACCAAAACATGCACCAAAATTAATGTACACAGGCTGCAATGTAAGAATAGAAAACTCAATCGCTGGTATTTACAGGTGTCATCATCGGCGTAAGTAATGGCGTGGGCCTATTGCTCTTGAGCACAAGTTTGATCATCCTGAGGAGGAAATGGAAGAAAAGAAAACAAAAGAGAATAAGAGAAAAACACTTCCGTCAGAATCATGGTTTACTGCTACAGCAACTCATCTCTTCCCGTGAAGATGTTGCCGAGAGAACAAAGATATTTCCTCTAGAAGAGATAGAAAAAGCAACCAATAATTTTGATGAAACTCGAGTGCTCGGTCGCGGAGGACACGGAACAGTTTACAAAGGATTCTGTCGGATCAACGCGTAGTCGGCATAAAAATCCAAAATTGTGAAGAAGAGCGAGATAGATCAATTCGTCAATGAGGTTGCAATTCTTTCTCAAATTAATCATAGAAACGTGGTAAAGCTTTTGGATGCTGCTTGGAGACCGAAGTGCCCTTATTGATCTATGAATTTATCTCAAACGGAGCTCTTTCAGACCACCTCCATACTTCGGATGAAAGTTCTGCATTGTCATGGGAAGCTCGTCTGAGGATCGCTGCAGAAACCGCAGGAGCACTTGCTTATTTGCACTCAGCTGCTTCAATATCTATTTTACACAGAGATGTTAAGTCATCGAATATTCTCTTGGATGATCACTTCACTGCAAAAGTATCAGATTTTGGGGCTTCAAGATTTATTCCACTTGATCAAACTCATATAGTTACCGGTATTCAAGGTACATTTGGATATTTGGATCCAGAGTATTATCAAACAAGTCAATTGACAGAGAAGAGCGATGTTTATAGCTTTGGGGTCATTCTTCTCGAGCTTTTAACAGGAAAGAAACCTATTTTCTCCATTGAACATGAGAACAAACAGAACCTATCAGTTTATTTTATTCAAGCACTGAAAGAGAAACGCTATTTTGATCTCGTGGAAGATCGTGTTATGAAAGAAGGGACTAAACAAGAGCTTTTGGAAGTTATTCAACTGGTAGCAACGTGCTTGAAGTTTAAAGGAAGCGAACGGCCTACGATGAAAGAAGTGGAGTATAAACTGCAAAGCCTAAGAAGGATTAGAAAGAATGGAGGACGTCATATTACAGAAGGTAATGAAGAAACTGAGTACCTGCTAAGCGATTCATCTTATACTTTTTCTGATTCAGTTGACCAAGCAACCGAAGGGACAACCAGGAATTATAGCTTAGAAAATGAATTCTTGTGGTCACATTATAATCCACGGTGAGCGTGTATTGTATTAGTATTTATATTTGTTTGTATTAGCAACATAACCTAATGCATCTTATGCATGGGTCATTATGTCGTATAGTTATCATGTTTGAACGCTATATTGTAAAGTTTCATTCCAAATAACTCTCAGGATTGTTAAGGACTTGTATAGCCACTGGCATGTTTGTATCTTATAAATGCTCGTATATGTTACCAGGTATGTATCTGATTATAACATGTATACGGCGTTTGTTTAATGGCCCAGGTTAATCATTCTCATGAATTTGTAGTGTTAATGACAGTTACGATGATGATACTTATGAAATGTTTACTCTAGCCATTAAATACTAGTTTTATAGATATAAGGATAACAAATGATATGTCACTCATTGATACTGGTTGCTCTTTTCTGATCCACGCCATAGGAGTGACATCTTCATGATGACTAGTATACTTCCAACATCAAATATGAAAAACCGATGAAAAATATTTCCTTTGTTAGATAACCTTTGCATACACCCATCAAAAGTCTCACTAGTAGGGTCTAAATAGATTCAATCATATATTACTGTCTAGATATACTTTTGTTGCTGCAGATGAGCACCGTGTCTTTGCTCTTTTTATTTGACTCTCAACAACGCACTAGGATTCTCTCAGTAACAACAAGCAAATCGGGATCAGCCCAGCTTGAGAATCAGGCGACTGCATCATCCGAATTATAGTCTGAAGAAATGTCCTCAACGATTGATCGGGCCCAAGTCTCCCGGAAAGGGGCATCAAGGATGGTGAGAGTCCCGTCCGGCTTGGACCCTGTCACATCACGAGGCGATATCGACGAGTCGAGTTGTTTGGGAATGCAGCCCTAATCGTGACCCTAGGTCAGGTGGGGCTATCCTATGAGTTTAAGCATATAAATAAGTAGAGAAAAAGAAACTTATGAAGATTTTCCTCAATAATCTAATGAAATTTTCTCGTACAGTTTGAGAAAATCTTATCCACTATCAAAATATAGTTCGATATACTATTCTTATTAGACATTGATTAGACTCTGAGAAAAACAAGGAAAGAGGACTCGCAACTTTTATTAGTTCGATATACTATTCTTTTCTGAAACGAATTAAATATTAATAACATATTATCAATTAATTAAAATTGTCCTATTGTTGTTGACTGTAATGACACCAATTTACCATATTGATGTCAAAATCACGAAGAAGGAGACTCTGTTCCAAGAAAAATGTAACAGACTAATTTCTATAATAAAAGTTTTCAGTGGATGCCAACTTTGCCAATTTAAAGAAGCTTAGCACCAATATATATTCACACGCAATGGGACAAGTTTGACCAGACCAAACCATGATTCCGGAATCATCGGTTTTGATTTCTCGAAATTTGGAATCAGAACCATCGGTTTTGGTTCTCGTTCGGACGATTTTGTTTCCGATTCTAACCTCAAAATTTGTAATTAAAAATAATTTAAAATATAAAAATAATAATTTATTTCTAAAATTTTGAAAAATAGATGTATAATTATAATAGGCAAGGCTGTTTAAAAAATAAAATTATAAAATATATAATTATTTTTGTCACCATACTATATATAATATATAATTATTTTTAAAAATATTTCAATGGTTTAAAATCGAAATAATCAGTTTGGAATCAAAATAATCGGTTTTAATTTTTTAAAATAAAAAATTAAAATCGAACCACCTTGAATAGATTCCGATTCAATTAGAATTCCAACTTAATTCGATTTTGATTAGAACAGGAACAGAACCAGGACAAGCTCCGACCAACATGAAGTTCATTTTGAGTGTATATAGAACACTCAATGATTGCCAAGGTAATATTCCTTCTTCATCTCTCTATGTATATTTAAATATATAAATGTATTAAAAGAAAAGTTGTGTTGCATTAATTCTATTGCTGACCATTTTGATCATTTCAACAGATAAAACTTTCAAACAATCTCTCCCAAATCAATGTTCAACAAAATGTGGGGATGTTGACATCTTCTTTCCGTTTGGGGTAGAAGAGGGCTGCTATAGAGATCAGTCATTTTTTCTAACATGCAACAGGACAACTGAGCCTCACACTCTCTTCTTTCAAGATGACTACATAGTGATGAATATATCATTGGAGGAAGGGATATTGGAAGTCAAGAGAAAAAATTATGATCTCTGTGTTTTCTTCACATACGAAAATCAACCTTTCATTGGTTTTAAAGAGTTATTCATCTTGAATTGGATAATCACAGACCAGTCCTGCAATGATGCTAAGCTGAACATGACCACATTCGCATGTGTCGACCAACATAGCTCATGCAAAGACGAGAACATTAGCAGCAATGGCCAGAAAATTTCAGGATATCGTTGCCAATGTAACAATGGTTATGAAGGAAATCCATATCTCCTAAATGGATGTACAGGTACTTCGATTTTTTTCCTAACTCTTTGATATGAATATTATTAGTCGTATAAGCAACATCTACTTAATGCACGCACACAGCAGAAATGCTTGAGCATTCCGCATTCACATCCTTCTTTTTCCAATGACCTTCTAAAATTTCATTCTCAAGCATTGCTAATATTTTTGATGAATTGTCAGATATTGATGAGTGTAGCTTTCCCGACAAATATGTTTGCTATGGAACTTGTACAAACACGATGGGCAGTTATAACTGCACATGCCCACCTGGCTCATACGGTGATCCTAGACAAAAAGCCTGTATCCCTGACAAACAGAAGACTCTTGTATTAGGTAAGTCCTCGATACCAATTAACACAGTAGAGGGTAAATGCCATCGGCGAAGCTAACAAGAGTCAGGGTAGGCTAAAACTTGAGTGTTAACGTGCAGGTGTCATCATCGGCGTAAGTAATGGCGTGGGCCTATTGCTCTTGAGTACAAGTTTGATCATCCTGAGGAGGAAATGGAAGAAAAGGAAACAAAAGAAAATAAGAGAAAAACACTTTCGTCAGAATCATGGTTTACTGCTACAACAACTCATCTCTTCCCGTGAAGATGTTGCTGAGAGAACAAAGATATTTCCTCTGGAAGAGATAGAAAAGGCAACCAATAATTTTGATGAAACTCGAGTCGTCGGTCGTGGAGGACATGGAACAGTTTACAAAGGGATTATGTCGGATCAACGCGTCGTCGCCATAAAAAAGTCCAAAATTGTGAAGAAGAGCGAGATAGATCAATTCGTCAATGAGGTTGCAATTCTTTCTCAAATTAATCATAGAAACGTGGTAAAGCTTTTTGGATGCTGCTTGGAGACCGAAGTGCCCTTACTGATCTATGAATTTATCTCAAACGGAGCTCTTTCAGACCATCTCCATACTTCGGATGAAAGTTCTGCATTGTCATGGGAAGCTCGTCTGAGGATCGCTGCAGAGACCGCTGGAGCACTTGCTTATTTGCACTCAGCTGCTTCAATATCTATTTTACACAGAGATGTTAAGTCATCCAATATTCTCTTGGATGATCACTTCACAGCAAAAGTATCAGATTTTGGGGCTTCAAGATTTATTCCACTTGATCAAACTCATATAGTTACCGGTATTCAAGGAACCTTTGGATACTTGGATCCAGAGTATTATCAAACAAGTCAATTGACAGAGAAGAGCGATGTTTATAGCTTTGGGGTCATTCTTTTGGAGCTTTTAACGGGAAAGAAACCTATTTTCTCCATCGAACATGAGAATAAACAGAACCTGTCAATGTATTTTCTCCAAGCACTGAAAGAGAAGCGCTACTTTGATCTCGTGGAAGATCGTGTTATGAAAGAAGGGACTAAACAAGAGCTTATGGAAGTTATTCAACTGGTAGCAACGTGCTTGAAGTTTAAAGGAAGCGAAAGGCCTCCGATGAAAGAAGTTGAGTATAAACTACAAAGTTTAAGAAGGATTAGAAAGAATGGAGGACGTCATATTGCAGAAGGTAATGAAGAAATTGAGTGCCTACTAAGCGATTCATCTTATGCTTTCTCTGATTCAGTTGACCAAACAACCGAAGGGACATCCAGGATTTACAGCTTAGAAAAAGAATTCATGTGGTCACATTATAACCCACGATGAGTGTGTATTGGACTAGTATTTATATTTCTTTTATATTGGCAATATAACCTAACGCATCTTATGCGCAGGTCATTATGTCGTTTAGCCATCATGTTGGAACGTTATGTAGCGAAATAACTATTGGGATTGTCAAGGACTTGTATTGCCACTGACATGCTTGTATCTTATAAACGCTCGTATATGTTATCAGGTATATGTATCTGATCATATTATGTATACAGCTTATTTGTTATGATGATGCTTCTTATGAAATACTTATTCTAGCAGTTAATTGCTAGTTTCATAGATATAAGAATGACAATAACTGATGATATGTCACTCATTGGTAGATAACCAGATACACCTTTATTGCTGCAGATACGTATTTTGTCTTTGCTCAGTTTTGTTCGACTCTCAATGACGCACAAGGATTTTACATCATCGACATATGAGACAAAAACAGATACACACGATGGCAATGATTAGACACGAGAAAAGCGAGGAAATAGGACCCGCTACTTTTATTAGTTCGATATCCTATGCTTTCTTCACCAGAAACGAGTTAAATATTAGTCATGTTAAAATTAGTTAAATTTGTCATGTTATTGTTAACTGTAATGGCACCAATTTCCCATATCGAGGTCAAAATCACGACCAAGAAGGAGACTCCGTTCCACGAAAAATTGCAACGGACAAACTTCTATAATAGAAAGTTTTAATAGTGGATGCCAACTTTGCCTACTTAAGGAAGTCTAGCATCAATATATATTCACACACAATGGGACAGCTCTGACCGATGATTCCGAATCATCAGTTTTGATTTCTCGAAATTAGAAATCAGAACCGTCGGTTTTGGTTCTGATTCGGACGATTTTGGTTCCGATTCTAACCTCAAAATTTATAATTAAAAAATAATTTAAAATATAAAAATAATAATTTTATTTCTAAATTTTAAAAAATAGATGTATAACTATAATAGGCAAGGCTGTTGTAAAAAAATAAAATTATAAAATTTTTAATCCAACTAAATTGCTCTTTTCAAAGAAAATCTTTAATCAAACTTAAAGCAAACTCATATACATTGATTTAAATTTAATATTTTAGCCACTATACGATATATAATAGATAATTATTTTCAAAAATATTTAAACGGTTTGAAATCGAAATAGTTGATTTGGAACTGAAATCGTGATCTTAATTTTCCAAAATCAGAAATCAAAATCGAACCACCTAAATTCGATTTCGATTCAAATATAATTCTAATATTTCGATTCGAATAGAACCCAGACAAGCTCCGACCAACATGAAGTTCATGTTACGAGTGTACATAGTATATGTATAATCAACTTTGTTGACCGCTGTACCATCTGAGTTCATATTACAAGTCTCTCGCTCCTCCATCACAGCTGCAGGTCCCATACATCAACTATATCAACAATCTCTCTCTCTCTCTCTCTCTCTCTCTCTCTCTCTCTCTCTCTCTCTCTCTCTCTCTCTCTCTATATATATATATATATATATATATATATATATATATATATATATATATATATATATATATATATATATATATATATATATATATATATATATATATACACCCCTGCAGGCGTTCTTCAAGCCAGAGCAACAGCCAGAGACGCGAAGGTGAGTGGAATTTGCTCTCCCATTGCTCCTGTCTTCTTCACAAGTTTGACATTTAATTTCTTTGCTGCGCTTCTTTCTTTTACTTGACAACATCACTTACACAGCACTTGGCTATTTCCATATCTATTTTACACAGAGATATTAAGTCGTCAAGCATGCTTTTGGTTGATCATTTCATGACAAAAGTATTAGATTTTGGAGCCTCAAGAATAAACAGAACCTATCTTTCCACGGAATAAACGGAATTTATCAATGTATTTTCTTCAGGCAATGAGAGAGAGACACTTGTACGAACTCATACAAGAGACTAAACAAAGCAATCTTCTTTTTAAGAGAGGATATTACTATTTGTAACCCATTTTTTATTATTTATAATTTTATTTTAATTTTTTAAATATTTTAAAAATAACTTATAAATAAATATAAATATCATCTTCTTTTTTCACCCCCTCTTCTCTCTTCTCCTAAAAAACTGACATCGAGATCGAGGGGCTTGTCAACAAGCAGTAGCAATAAGCAAGTTCAATTGCGATGATGAAATAAGTGATTGTGGGAAGAAAAAATAAATAAAATAAAATGATAATACAAAGGCTGTTAATAATAAAATAATACTTTATTATTTTTTAAATGATTCCCCATAGTAAGAAGATTGTCAATTGTAAAGAGGATGTTATGAATAGTAGCTTCCATAAAAATTGGATTCAAAAGTTAAATCCCGATGTTAGACATAACTTTTAATCTTTGATGGTCTGTTAGATATCAATGAATGCAACTTTCTTGAGAAATATGTTTGGCATGGGATTTGTTCTAATACGAACGGCAGCTACAATTGCGTGCGCATGTAAACGGGGGATAGACGGTGATCGTAAACATGGACTGTGCATCCCTGACAAAAAGCACACTCTTTTGTTAGGTACGTGGCATTGCATGATTGAGTAACTGAAATGGAAAAGAAAGCAAAGGAAATAAAAAAGAAACTAAACGTCATTGACAAAGCTATGCAACGCAGACGGAAAGGTATATGTAGCTAAAACTTGATTGGTACTGTGCAGGTGTTATCATCGGTGCAAGCAACGGCACGGGGCTGCTACTGTTATATAAAGGTTTTTGTGGTTCTAAGAAAGAAATGGAAGAAAAGAAATTAAAAAAAATAAGGGTAAAGTACGTCCATCAAAATTCTGGATTACCACTACAACAGTTAATCTATTCTTTTGAAGATATTGCATGGAGAACAACAAAAATATTTTCTTTTGAAGATAGAAATCAATTAACAATTTTTTTATGAGAATCGAATACTCAATGGTGGAGGACATGGAGCAGTTAAAAAGGAATTATACTGGATCAAGGTTTAGTTGCCATAAAAAAATCAAAAATTAAGAAGAAGAGTGAGATAAATCAATTCTATATAAGGTTGTAATTCTTCCTCAAATTATAGCTTGGAGACGCATATAATTCATATAATTCATGGATACACATCCATGAATTATAGCTTGGAGAAGGAACTCCTGTGGTCACACGATCACCCGAGGTGAGTTTGTATTCGATAAATATTCATGTTTTGTTGACCATTTGATCTCCACTTATGCCTATATAATGTTGTAGTGCATCATCTTTGGGTTTAATGATATAATGTAAAGCTGTTTTGGGTAATGTTGTGTTTGTAATTTTCATCCCAACTACATTTCAAAGATCACGTGAAGGCCACATAGAATGAGAACATTTTTGGAACAGAAATTTGGTAGGTTAATCTGTATTATATTGAAATCGGCCACACCTTCTGTAGTGTGAATGTGTTGTTCATGCTAGATAGACTCGTGCTGCTGCATTGACGACTAATGATCTAATGAGGCAGCTTAAACTAATTATCTTGTTGACTTTCTAAGATACGAGTTGTTGAAATATTACGTTAACATCAATCGGAATCGTGCTCTTTACTTTTCTTTTAAGTTCAGGAGGTTGCCAAGAAAAGGTAAAGTCGATCCATTTGAATATATCATTTTCTATGTCAAACGAATTATTTCAAAACTATGTGATTATCCTCATTGTGGAAAATGATGGTCAATTAGGAAGAGCCAACCATAATTTCCTTTCTCTCTAGCTTTGTAGTTATTGTTTTAAACATTTGACACTATTATTAAGTACTTCAGTACTCGTTAGTTTCTTATTTTGATGATCTTCAATATATGATTTTTGACGTTTCATTTTTATATACCATGTATAAAATATATGACATGGTTTAGCCGTTCAGAACCCATACATATAATTATAACTAGCAATCCATTTGCAATAATCATAGGTCGTTCATTCATTGTTTTCTTTTTCCCCATGGCATCGAGATTAACTCATATGTATATAGTTATTCGTATGAAGATAAGTGAAGTTAGATTTCTTAAGCCTTTGAATCTAAATTAATATAAACTTGAATACAAAGATAGTATCAGCTAACAAGGTGTAAAAATTGTGATATATATATATATATATATATATATATATATATATATATATATATATATATATCTGCTAAATTATGCTTAAGTACCTTGAGTTAATAGTTCAGATATAAAGAAGTTAATATATTAGTTATCTATCAGGTCAATTCGTGACAATGGCACATGATGAAAGATTAAGGGATTAAAAAAAGGATTAATTTATAAGAGACAGATATTAGGTTGGGTTAGATTAAAAAAAATCAAAAAAGAAAATGCTGCACTCTTGTGCTATAAAATGTCTCGTTTTCATATCAACCTTACCTGTCAGATTCCTCGAGTCACTTCTTTTGGTGACAAAGAGGAGCGAGAACTTAGTTACGTAGAAGTCTCCAAGGATAGTTCCTCTTTGAACGATGAGAGAACAGCAACCTAATGAAAAATTCAAACATGATGTCTCACTCACA
Source organism: Musa beccarii (assembly GCA_024322285.1). NCBI lineage: Eukaryota > Viridiplantae > Streptophyta > Magnoliopsida > Zingiberales > Musaceae > Musa > Musa beccarii. Next base: position 57,109,077 of record CM044394.1, read on the forward strand.
AATGGACTACAAGCGTCGACTAATGAGAAAGAATATAAAAAGTATATTCTACCCGAAAGTTCATATTTATCCTTGAAAATTTATATATACACTTTAAAGATAATGACATTTCTTGACAATTCAACAATAACTTCATCTATACGATACTGCACCATCATATTTGGCTGTTGAAATGACCATTGTTTGGCTCTTAGTATATAAGTGAAGTCCCTGTTTCTGTTACTATTTGTGGGATTCTATTAGAAAGTAATTTCATATCTAAAATAAATTAAGAAATGAGTAGTTTAGGATTAGTCCCGCTGCCAACATTGGTCCATAAACTAAATAACATAAGTTTTTATATTACAATCATGATATATTACCCTGCTGATGGCATGACTAGTTGTTCCCTATCCAAATTTAAAGAATAAATCATAATGCAATAAGAAGATAGAAGTGAGAACGGCTTATGTGAAAGTATCTAAAATAGTTTCTCTTCGAACAAAGAGATAACAATAACCCGATAGAAAATCCAAACATAGATGGAAGCTTTAGACGACTATCAGTGTAGACTAATAAGAGAAAAAATGAAAAGTATATGCTAACCTTAAAGTCTACATTTAACTTCAAAGTTAGCATTACTTGACAAGCCATAATAACTTCAATAATATGATACTGCATTGTCCGATTAGTACATTGAAATGATCATTGTTTGGCTATTAGTGGATGAGTTAAATCCTAATTTTTATTACTAATTATGGGATTTTATTAGAAAGTAATTTCACATCTAAAATAAATTAATAAATGATTAGTTCGATTAATCTTATTATCACTATTGGTTCATAAACTAAAAAATATAAGTTTGTAGATTACAATCTTGTTATATTACCCTAAAGATAGCTTGACTAATTGTTCCCTATTCAAATCCAAAGAATAAACCTCACTGCAACATGAAGATAGAAGCGAGAACAACTTGACGTGAAAGTTTCTAAGGATATTTTCTTTTCGAATGAGAAGATAACAGCAACCCGATGAAAAAATTCAAATATAATATCTCGCTTGAATATGGATGCTTTAGATGACTAACTATTGAGAGAAAAATGTGATAGACTAGCTCCAAATCCATACTTAACTTTACAGTTAAAAACGTTACTTGACTAGTCAATAATAACTTTTAGCGTACCATACGGCACTATCCAATTAGTACTTTGAAATGATCCTTATTTGACTATTAGCATGTGAATCAAATTTCAATTTTTGTTACTAGTTGTGAAGGATATACAACAATTTTATCGAATCCAAAAGCCATGAATTATATGTCCTAAAAGAAGTTCTAGGTGGCATACTAGCTTGCATACTAGCTACATCTAAGACAACAAATGAAGTGGGAGTAATCAGAATGACATGATACACAAATATTATAAAGTTATTACGTGAATTGGGACAGATGTCAAGTCCACTATTTCTATTTTATATTTTTTATCAAAACGTTAAACCGTGATATGTTGTTACGGACTCGATTTTTCAGCAGGAAGAAACTTATCGTATCATTGTTCGTGCCCGATGGAACAGCCACAAGTCCAAACAGATAGCAATACACTCTACAATTCTAGCCAAGTCTGTTCCGTAGTGTAGTTCTAATTATTGCTCTGAAACAAATACTCGGAAGACAACATTTATATTTTTATTCCCCTTCATTCCCAATTAATCTTTGAAGTGCTGGTTAGATATTACTTAAACAAGAAGGGTTGGGTCTTCAGAAAATATATATATATTTTTTAAAATTCTAATTTTACTTATGTGGTTTTGTTATTTTACTCTAATATTGATTTAAATTGTTTTCCTAAATTATCTAAGGCGTTGTGCTTGCAAATTATTAATCTAAATATTGGTAAATTCTATTTATTTTAGGGCTCAAGTCAATTTTTTAAGTCAAAATGCATGTTTTGCCTCCTATTTGAAATTTCCACGAGCACAAGGATTTTTTTTTCAAGGGACGACAGACAACACAAGTTAGCATCACGGCATATTCTACCATAGGACTTAGCGTAAAGACTTGGAAATCAATGTCCATTGTTGTTTTGGAGATGTGATAGTCATGGCATTGATCTTTCTCCTGTTTGAACTGGCATGTCATATAAAATTAAGAAATCAATTATAATATTTGCAACAATGGAGACTTTTCAATTATTTTTTATCCTTATATATATTACCACCATATGCAAACTCTAAATAGGGGATGGTTGTGAAGCAGGTATGATGATAACTTAAATGATCCTCACCCTGTCATCATGAAATCATGCTCCAGTCTTGTTCCACCCGTTAATTCGCATTCCATTGTAGGTACTGTTTTACGTTGTTCCTAATTCTGTTCTCTTTTCCTGGAATTCACAAATGCCTGTTGGATGTGAATCCGAAGGCAAACTTGAAACCGAATAAAGAACCGATTGTTCTCTTGCAAGATCATACGAGGCAGCAATTGGATGTCATCAGACATCTTATCAGGTAGCAAGGCAGCGAGAATGGTTTAATTTCCAGGTAGGTTGTACTCAATCTATCCCAATCAAGCTGTTGGCGTCGATGATGGGTTGTATTGATTTTATCGTTGAAAGATACGCAAGCGATTCATCAAACTTCAGTTGTCTCAATCGTGAAACGTAAAAAGTGAGGCCATATGACCACGACAATGCCGGTTTTACAACAATACTTCAGCCGAGCCACCAACGAAGGAAGACTGGCTTCTCGTTGAACCAAATTTATGGCTTATAAGGGTGTTGTTGACTTTTTGAGTCAAGCACAAGCTCAGGTCGATACCCAGAAGCCTTCTAAAGTCAGTTGTTTATGCGTCATTAACAATTCGATAATGGTCATAATATACTCGAGTAAATTACGCAACACTTAGTCAGTATAGCTGTTCAGCAACCATACATATAATTCGAAGTAGACATATTTGCATGCAGTGGCGGGTTGTTCATTTTATTTTCTTTTTCACCGTAGAATCGAGATCGACCCGGATATTGTTTTTGTACGATGGACAATGGAATTACATTTCCCGAGCCTTTGGAAGTGGCAATGATTCCGACCAACTTAGTCGTTTGGAGAAAAAAAGATGCATTGCGTCAGAATTGGTGGCCGATGGAACAGCTCTGATAAGTTCAAAGAGATAAGCTGTACACACCACAAATCTAGTCAACTTTGTTGATTGCCTTGCCATCTCCATCTGGAAGTGTGGTTAATTATAACTCCGGCAATTGTTTCGAGCACATCATCTACATCAACGACCTAACTCCCTATTGCAGGTGTCCTTCAAGCTAGAGCGCCAACCAAAGACACGAAGGTGAGTGGAATTTGCTCTCCCATTTCTCCGGTCCTCTTCACAAGCTTGACATTTAATTTCTTTGCTGCGCTTCTTGGTTTTCCTTAATTACATCGATGCAAAACGGATGCATATGATGAAATAAATTCGATTCTTGTGCTACCGATCCTCCATATCCTGGGCGCTATTGATAAGCAGACAATCTCAGTGCTATCATACTAGAGGTACTTCTACAGTGATACTATATCGTACACGGATAGCCTCCCCTCTATCTGCGTTTATGGTGTTTCAATTTCGTGCTTTATATATTGTTGCATGTCGCCAACTGAAGCAACTCGCTAAGCTGCAAAGTCCCCCTTTATCTAACAGGACTGAGACAGCTGGAAGAGGGAAAGAGTTAGTCTGAGAGAGAGAGAGAGAGAGACGGCATGGGATGGGTGGAGCTGTTGTTACTGCTGCTGAAATTGAGTTCAATGGGTTCAACAAAAGCAGAAATTGCATCCACAAAGGCACCTTTCGCTTTACCTTCCAATTGCACAAAAAGATGTGGTACCATCGATATTGAGTATCCTTTCGGCATAGGCACTGGCTGTTATCGCGAGGGTTTTAATCTTACCTGCACGTACAGCACCACCAAACCTCCGAGGCTTTTCTTGGGTGATGGAAAACTCGAGATCACTGGAATCGATTTGGATAATGGGACTGTGGGCGTCAAGACACCCATTATCACCATGGGTGTGGATCAGGAGTTCATTGATGTTCCGTTAATTGATCTTCAGAATTGGCCTTACTCTTTAACATCATTGGATCTAGAAACGCAGAATTCTTACGCAGTATATACAAATAATCTTTTGTATGTGTCGGGTTGTAGTGTCATTGCCGACCTAGTGAATCCCACTATTAATAGGACTGTCGGTACTTGCACAACTAGATGCACTTCTTATGACAACAGTCAGTGCACACTTGATTTAAGTGATTGGAATAGTACTTCATTGGAGGTTCGATTAACTCGACTCAATCAGAGTGACCTTCATTTGCTTAATGCTTCCATTATCAAAGTTTTCGTGTACGATTCTTACAATGCTACCATAGATCTCCAAGGAATAGTGAAAGGCAGCAGCTCGGAAGTGGAGACTCTCCTATCATGGTACATCAAAGATTCTCCTACCTGTGAAGAGGCCAAGAAGAATATAGAAACTTTTGCCTGCAACAGTCCCAATAGCGACTGCTATGACGTCCTTAATGACGCCTACACGAATGATAGTTTTGGATACATATGTCGATGTTCTCTTAATCAAAAAGGCAATCCATACCTAGCCAATGGTTGTAAAGGTAATATTCGTCCTTATCTCGTTTCGTGTGAGTTTGATTCGATAAGCATGAAGTACACCAATTATTAGATATTATTACAGATATGTTGATTTTCGTTTTATAGGTTAAACATTGTCAAAGGATCATGGTTTTCCATTATGATTGATTAACGATAACTTTGATCAGTCAAACAATAAAGTGTCTAATACATATGATTGTTTGAGTCAAATGGCATGCACATTAGATAATAAAATGGTACAACACACATGAGACCCAGATTTTCTCGACAACGGGCATTTACATATTTCTAATCATATTTGATTTTTATTTATTTTTTTATCAAACATATAATAAGGAAACAACTTTAGTTATCTCATACCTATTGAATGTGACCCTTTCAATGTAAGATTTTAAAACTCACATTCTAAAATATATTGAGTGTATTTTGTCTATTAATATTTTAGTGGGGCTACACTGTTGTACTCATATATTTCTTTTAAAATCAATAGCAAAGGATAAAACTAAAAACAATGGCTGTATACCAGTTATATAACCTTGGTCATTTGTCTTGTCCATCTACACTTAAAAGTGTATGATCATGCTTAATTGGATTAGATATATGGTTTTAATCAAAATTTGATTATAATTATTATTCAATACAAAAAAAAGCTCACTTATGATAGAATATCTTAGAAGATATCTTGATGGTAAAGACTCTCCTAATTATCTTTTTTAGATCTTCATCTATTTGTAGATAAGATCTCTTAGAAATCTAGACAATGATGATGATGACAATTAAAGATCTATTTTCTATCCTTATTTATAAATAGAACATCTTAGGGAAGGGATTTGAATGACGACTAAAGAAAGAAGATGAGTCTAACTTTTACATATCAATGTTGTTGTTGTTTTCTCAAATAAATCATAAAAGGTATCCTGAAATCTAGACAATCTTCATCTATTTGTAGACAAGATCTCTTAGAAATCTAGACAATGATGATGATAACAATTAAAGATCCATTTTCTATCCTTATTTATAAATAGGTCTTCTTAGGGAAGGGATTTGAATGACGACTAGAGAAAGAAGACGAGTCTAACTTTTACATATCAATGTTGTTGTTGTTTTCTCGAATAAATCATAAAAGGTATCCTGAAATATCATCCAAAGAAACATAAATCTAAACTTCATCTATTGTTATTTAATCTTGATCTTTGCATTAGATTATTTTGCATGATAGTAATTATTCTATGCTTATAATAAAAACACAAGAAAATGGGTGTCAAGACTACAATCGTGTAGCTTTGAGCTCTCATAATCGTTACTCATTTTCGATACTTGCTTACAATTCTGCATCTTCAAACATATGCTCTCTCTCTCAAAATATATATATATATATATATATATATATATATATATATATATATATATATATACATGCTGATTGTTAAGATATAAATCATTTGTACAGCTCGTTTTAAACTGATCCGAAAAAGAGAAAACACGATAAGCTTGTGGCAATTTCTGCTGTTGACCTGTTTGTTCATATCAACAGATACATCTTCTCTTTTGGTTCCGAGAAAGGGCTGCCCAACAGAATGTGGGGGTGTTAACATCCCTTTTCCATTCGGGCTAGAAGAGCATTGTTACAGAAGCCAGGCATTTGCTCTTACATGCAACAAGACATCCAATCCTCCCACTCTCCTCTTCCAGGGCCATTACATAGTGCACAATATCTCGTTGGAGGACGGACAACTGGTAGCCAGTGCACCAAACAGTACAACAACCAGTAATTCTTACGGTTCTTACACTTATGACTACGACTACTTAGATGCAACTGGACCTTTCACTCAACTAGAGCAGCTGTCGACCTTTAGTTGGGTAATTGACGCTCAGAATTGCGAGGAAGCCAGACAGAACGAGAGCACATTCGCATGTGTCGACAAAAAAATTTCATGTGTGGACGTTCCCAAAACTTCTACCAAAGATATCTGGGGATATCGTTGCAAATGCTCTAAAGGTTACCAAGGAAATCCATACATTGCCGATGGATGTAAAAGTACTCAAAAGCCAAAATTCTCTCTCTCTCTCTCTCTCTCTCTCTCTCTCTCTCTTGCATGCACTGGAGTATACAACAGAACCACTTCTCAGAATGTTGAAAAGCAAAACACACGTGAAATGTTAGCCTTCCAAAGTTTTCTTTATCATAAGGACAATGATAGACGTTATTTGCATAATTTCCAAAATATCCTTATCGAACATCGCATATACCGGTGCCTTAAGCTATTTTAATTGCATGTCTCTATAACATACTAGAAGCAATACATGTAAGATGGTGTCAACTAAGTTTTCATACTAGAATTAACACCATTACGCGAGATTTTAAGGATCATCGCACCTTCCAGAGCCTGTCAAGTTTACACTCCCTGTTCTTCTATTTGAAAAAAAATACTCTTGAAATGCTCAGAATCTTTTTCCTCCTAAAAAATACTAGGAATGAATACCATGCATCACAAAAATAATTTTATCAATGTTGATGTTAAAAATGGAAACTAAATTGTCAATGTACATGTCTTTTGTGCTCTAACCTACAGAATCTTTTTTTTTTTTCATAGCTCACATGTTTAGTTAATATATTACGTTTTTTTTTTAAATATCAATGTGCAACTTATAAAATTGTATTATGCAATGAACTTTGTGACTAAACCTTTGCTGCTGCTTATCATATTTTAATTTCTGACACTATATATATATATATATATATATATATATATATATATATATATATATATATATATATATATTGCAATTGGGGTTCTGAAGTTAACGTGATATAATTATACTAATTTTTTGATGGTTTCTTAGATATTGATGAGTGCAGCAAATACGTTTGCAATGGTACATGCAGAAATACGATAGGTGGTTATGAGTGCCTTCCTGACAAAAAACAGACTATTTTGTTAGGTAAGTTCTCGAAACTTATTTGCTTACAAAAATCCAAAATGAATATTACCATGTTTTACATAAATAGAAAAGTGCATAAATACATATGATTGATTAGATGAAAAAACACACAAAAGTGCTTAAATATTTAAGTACACAATCTGCAGTGTGAGAACAAACGGGAAAGACTTGTGAAGCTAAAACATGAGTGGTGTTGTGCAGGTGTCATTATCGGTGTAAGTACTGGCAGTGGCTTATTGCTCTTAAGCATAAGTTTTATCACCCTAAGAAGGAAATGGAAGACAAGAAAGCAAAAGAAAATAAGTGAAAGATACTTCCACCAAAATCATGGACTACTATTGCAACAGCTAATCTCTTCTAACGAAGACGTTGCTGAGAGAACACAGATATTTTCTCTGGAAGAGATAGAAAAGGCAACCAACAATTTTGATGAAACTCGAGTACTCGGCAGCGGAGGACATGGCACAATTTATAAAGGCATTTTGTCAGATCAACGCGTAGTCGCCATAAAGAAGTCCAAAATAGTAAAGAAGAGTGAGATAGATCAATTCATCAATGAGGTTGCAATTCTTTCTCAAATTAATCATAGAAACATCGTCAGGCTTTTGGATGCTGTTTAGAAACAGAAGTCCCCTTGTTAGTCTATGAATTCATCTCCAACGGGACCCTTTCAGACTACCTCCATGTTTCAGATGGTAATTCTACATTATCATGGGAAGCTCGTCAGAGAATCGCTACAGAAACTGCCGGCGCACTTGCCTATCTGCACTCGGCTGCTTCATTATCAATTTTACATAAAGATGTTAAGTCATCAAATATTCTTTTGGATGATCATTTCAGGGCAAAAGTATCAGATTTTGGAGCCTCAAGATGTATCCCACTTGATGAAACTCATGTAATTACTGCGATACAAGGCACCTTTGGATACTTGGATCCAGAATATTACCAGACTAGTCAATTGACGGAGAAAAGTGATGTTTATAGCTTTGGGGTTATTCTTCTGGAGCTTTTGACGGGAAAGAAACCTGTTCTCTCCATTGAGCATGAGAATAGGCAAAACCTATCCATGTATTTTCTTCAAGCAATGAGAGAGAAGCATTCTTTTGATCTCGTGGAAGATCGTGTCATGAAAGAAGGAACTAAACAAGAGCTTTTGGAAATTATTCAATTAATAGAAATGTGTTTGAAGTTGAATGGGATTGAAAGGCCTACGATGAAAGAAGTGGAGCATAAATTACAAAACTTAAGAACGATTGGAAAGAAGAAAGGATATATCATTCCAGAAGGTATGGAAGAAACCGAGTATCTGCTAAGTGATTCATCTTATACTTTCTCTGATTCAGTTGACCAAACAATTTAGGGAACGACTAGGAATTATAACTTAGAAAAGGAATTCCTATGGTCATTATATAACTTACGGTGAGCTGGTATTCTACTTAATTATTCATTATTTGTATCTCTATTTCCTATGTTATTGCATGTTATGTGTATAATATTGAATATTAAGTGTTTCATGTAGTTCTTGTGTGAGTATTGTTCACTAAAAAGTTTGTATCCCATAAACACTTTTATACGGTGTTATCTTTTGTATGCATCAATTATTTCATATAGTTATGTGTTTCATGTAACCCTGGTATTATTGTCTTGTGTTATCAAAGCTTGTATCTCATAAATGCTTATATAGCATTATCCTTTTTATGTATCTAAGTGTTTCATGTGATCATCGTGTAAATATTGTTATCTTATATTATCACTAAAATATTTATATCCCATAAACACTTATAAAGTATTATCCTTTATATGCATCAAAAGTTTGTATCTCATAGACAATATAGACAGCTACTTTGCTTAATGTCCTAGGTTAATCTATTGTTTGAATTTGTATCTACTTAGTTAAAGATTGTTATAATATTGGTAACAATAATTAACGAATAGGCTCGGCTATAAACCCAGGTATCACTTCAAAAATGTAAATGTGCGTGCAAATGCCATTGTAAATCATCATCATCGATGCACGCCTCATCTATACTAATTAGCGTGCTGAATACATAATTTGCCATGTCCATCGCCCATGATTCGATCAGCCATCCCGCGAGACGACTCAACGTATCATCAGATACACTGTCACACTTACATGTCTAGTCCAACCCATAAAATTATAGTACAAGGGGAGTACCACGGACTCTCTACAACCAACCCTGTGCTGTCCTTCACATAGCCATATTTTTGGAGCGTAAATAAACAAAAACATACCAAGACGAAAAAAAGAAGGTGCATTTATTTATATGTAGAAGCAGTTCTTGGGCACCTTGGATTCCCTCACGTGCGGCGCACACGGCGCTGGAGCCCAGTCGAACGGCCGCACCCGCTCCCACCAGCTACGGCCCCATCGCCGCCTGCCGCCTCCGCCTCCTGCCTCAGCCGGCGGTTCTCCTCCCGGAGGCGGTCCACCTCCGCCCGCGCCTCCCCCTTCTCCTTCTCGCGCCTCGCCATGGCCTCGAAGCACTCCCGGTTGCGCCGCTCCAGACCGTAGATTTGCGCCTGGAGGCCCTCGATCCTCCGGCCCAGCAGGCACACCCGGTGGTCCTCCCGCAGCTTCACCACTGCCCGCGCCAGCTCCGCCGCATGTACCCCAACTCCGCAGCCACAGCCCGCGCCTCCTCCTCCGCGACCGCCGCCCGGAACCCTAGCCGAGCGTTCTCACCCAGCAGCACCATCCGCTCTGCCTCGAGCACTTCAACCAAGCTCCCCTGCAGCTCGATCTTGCGCGCCGACTCCGCCAACCGTCGCTCCACCTCCGCCCCATCCGCCTCGACAACGTCCCGCTCCACTGCTGCCAGCACCAGCTCCGCCATGATCATGTCCAGATCGGCGGCGGCGACGGCGGGGGTCGGACCTTGGAGCTGCGGAAGGGACTGAGTGGGTAAGGTTTGGAAGGAGAGGGAGCTCTCGGCGTCGGAGCAAGTGGAGTCCGGGAGGTCGGTGTCTTCATCGGCGTCGAGGTCGGAGGGGACGGAGGAGGTGCGACGGTGGTGGCGGTGGAGCAGAGACTGGGCGTAGCGGTCGGCCAGGTAGAGGTAGCGGTGGTGGAGGTCGTGGAGGAGGGCGATGAGTTGAGGCCGCTTCTGGTGGTAGTTCTCCGCCCGCTCCGCAAACGAGTCCGATTCCGGGTCGTCCGGTAAATTCACCGCAAGTGATTGCACTCTTTGCTCTATATCTGCACTCGGTCGAACAAATGTTACTTACAATTCCCACCACAAAGAATTTTGTGATTTATGAGGGCAAAAAGAGACGTCTGTTTTAGGGGATCACATTTTTCTTGTGAACGTCGAAATAAGAGGATATGAATAAAAAATGAACTACCTCCTCGTAAATCTTTGCACATTGCTTGCAATATGTGCCATGGGCAACATATGTTTTGATTGGAACTAAGAATAGTATGGTGTGTTTTCAAAGAAGAATGAAAAAGAAAAATAAGCTACAAGTCATCCTGCATCAAAAATATAAAAAGTTACTTTTAATCTAAGATGGTCATAATGGATGTTACACTTGTCATGGATTGCAATTTAACTTTATATACTTTTGCTGAAAAGAAGGCAGATGTTAAGGGTAACAAACACTACGATGGGTCGCAATAATGAGTGTCCAACATGTGGTAGAAAGTATTGACAAGAGGACAGTGGAGATTTATATAACTATATAACCTATCCGGCTACACTGCTTCCCCTTTAAATTGCACTACTTTTTGACAACATTGTCCCGATGAAATTTGACTTTTCCTATACATTTAATTTAAATTTCGAATTCAAACCAAAAGAAGATGACTGCAGCAATCCAAAGAAAACGTAGACAATTCGACCACTTTACTCCCCATAGAAGAAACACTACACAGACAGCGACATTACAGCTATTTGAAGCTTAAAAGAGGAGAGAGATGAAAAGAAGAGATGTTTTCGCATATTAATGCGTCTCAATAATTCGCCTGCAACTTGTCAAACATTTAAGTACGTGAGTGTTGTTGTGTTCCTATCCAACCTCTATCCGCGAGAAGAAGAGCAGCGGCAGCGAGAAAAAGCTAAGGGGAACAGTGGTTCCTCACCTGCAAGAGCCGCTTGCAGCCAAGGCGGGCATGTGGACGACCGACACGAGGCGTGATAGCTCGCTGTCGCGGCAGTCGTCGTCGCCATCGCGCTGAGATGCGTAGCCACAGAGGCCGCTTTGTTGTGGCCCTTCGTGCCGCTGCCATCAAACAAAACAAGAAAACATTGCAGGCCTCCTCCATCAATCGAGCGCGACAAGAGATCAGCCAAACAGAACAGTCACAGTGCAGTAAAGAGTAAAAGAATACAAGAAGGCTTGGGAACCGAACGAGAGCATGTAGCGAGGCCCGGGGTTTACATCATGTTCCTCTCATCGTCAAACGTAAAAGAAAAGAAACCCGCGTTAGAACGCCATGTGAACGTACGACGCTGCGCTGGTGAATAATGTTCGCCAGGAGGACAGTGAGCAGCCCCACGGCAGCGTGAGTTCTGAACTCGTCTCAGATGGTTGTCAAACATGCACGGCCGTGCGGTGAAAAGCTTTGATTCTGGAGACGGAAAAAATGGCTGAAGGTGATGGAATCCGATAACGTCGAGAGCTTTTACTATTGATAAAAGATACCCTGGCATTATTGACGTGGGCGTAGTCAACGGATACATCAGTACGAAGGTATGCCCCACGTGGGATGCCACGTCCAACCCGCTATCTCGGGTCGGAAGTAACAGTACTTTCGTGCCGTCCGGAGCTGCATAGGGCAGTCTGTCCCCAAAGTTCGGGACGACACCACACGGGGCAACCGCGCCCGATAGCCTAGGACGGCACTGCACGGAGCGACCCATCCCAGGAAGTTAGGGATGGCGCCATACGGGGCCGCCTACCACCGGGAGTTCGGGGCGACGTTGCACAGCGCCATCTTATACGACATCGCCCCGTACGAGTCGACCATCATCCGGACTGAGGTACACGCACTTAATCCCGGACACGTCGGAGGGGCCAAGTCGGGAAAAACCCGACCCAGGCCTTTTTACAGGTGTCGAATCTCCTGGGAGGTTGTCTCAACCACGAGCTAAGTCGAGACACTCCGAAACATCGGCAATCGAACCGAGCCAACCCTCCACGTCAATCAGTGGCCATCTTAGTTCGGCAACATTTTAGCGCTAGAAGGAGGGCCGATGTCGCAAGAGTGTCCTATGACAAACACAGAGGCTCGTCCCACCGAGGGATAGTCTACTGCCCACATCGTCGCCTCTGGCCCGACCTTCGCTGCTCAGTTGGGAGGAGGCATCCCGATCCAGACTTCGGATCGCTTCTAGCGACTATTCAACGATTCCGAGTTATCCCCTCCGAGAAATGTCCCAACACCCTCGGCTATCTCGCCCGAGGCATTCCTTGACTTGTCAAGGCAAGTGCAAGCTCTGGCCAGGATGGTCCAAATAGTCGTTCCGTTCATCCCATAGCTCGTGCGCCTACTGAGCCCCCAGGCGCCGAGCTCATCTATATATGTCCCAAAGCCCTTCGACAAACCCCAAACGAATCCAGCTCCTTACGAACGATCGCGGGAAGAAGCAAGGGAGGTCCGCGGGGCAGCACCCGCAAGTAGCGACGGCGCCACCCGCGGGCGAGCCACCCACAGGCACAGGCGGGTGTCAAACGAATTATTTGATTATCCTCATTGATTATTTTTGTTTTAATATATTATTTTTTATGTCAAACGAATTATTTCAAAACTATTTGATTATCCTCATTGTGGAAAATGATGGTCAGAAGTCAATCATAATTTCCTTTCTCTAGTCTTGTAGTTATTGTTGTAAACATTTGACACTATTATTCTCAATTTAGTACTTCAGCACTTCCTTAGTTTCTAACTTGATGATCTTCGTCATATGTTTTTATTATTTCATCTTCACATACCAAGCATAAATTATACGACAGGGTTTAGCCGTTCAGCACCTATACATATAACTATTACTAGCAATCCATTTGTAGTAATAATGGGTTGTTCATTCATGGTTTTCTTTTTCACCATAGCATCAAGAATAATTCATATATAGTTTGTCGTACGAAGGGAAGTGAAGTTAAATTTCTCAAGCCTTAAATTTAAATTAATGTAAACTTGAATACAAAGATAATATCAGCTAACAAGAAGGTGTAAAAAATTTGTTGATAGATATATTACTGCTAAATTATGCTTAAGTACTTTGAGTTAATAGTTCAGATATAAAGAAGTTAATAGGTTAGTATCTTATTAGGTGGATTCGTGACAAATGAACATGATGAAAGATTGAGGATTAATTCATAAGAGGCAGATATTAGCTTGGGTAGAATAAAAACACTTCAAAAAAGAAAATATTGTACTCTTGTGTTATAAAATGACTCGTCTTTGTATCAACCTTACCTGTCATATTTCTCGAGTCACTTTTTTCATGAAAGATAGGAGGGAGAACGAGTGAGTTATGTGGAAGTCAGAATAGTTCCTCTTTGAACACGAAGGAGAGAACAACAACTCAATAAAAATATAAACATGATGTCTCACTCGTAGATGGACCACTAAATGTAGACTAATAAGGGAAAATATGAAAAGTATAGGCTACCTGAAAATCCACATTTATCCTTGAATATATATATATATATATATATATATATATATATACTTTTCATTTTTTTTTCTTATATATATATATATATATATATATATATATATATATATATATATATATATATATGCTTCAAAGATAAAGACATTACTTGACAATCCAACAATAACTTCAACTATACGTAACTGCACCATCAGATTTGTACGTTGAAATGATCATTATTTAGCTGTTAGTATATGAGTTAAATCCTACTTTTTATCACTAGTTGTGGGATTTTTTTAGAAAGTAATTTCATATCTAAATAAATTAAGAAATGAATAGTTTAGGATTACTCCCACTATCAATATTGGTCCATAAACTAAATAACATAAGTTTTTAGATTACAATCATGATATATTACTCTATTATGGCTTGACTAATTGTTCCCTATCCAAATTCAAAGAATAAACCATACTGTAATAGGAAGATAGAAGAGAGAACGACTCATGTGGAAATCTCTTTGGATAATTTCTTTTCAAACAAAGAGAGAACAACAACTCAATAAAAAAATCCAAATATGATGTCTCACTTATACGACGCTTTAGACAACTACAAGCATAGACTAATAAGAGAAAAATGTGAAAAGTAGAGGCTAGCTGAAAGTCCATATTTAACTTCAAAGATAAAGACACTATTTGACAAGCCAACAATTACTTCAACCATATGATACTTCACTATGCGATTAGTATGTTGAAAAGACCATTGTTTGGCTGTTGGTTTATGAGTTAAATCACTATTTTTGTTACCAGTTGTGGGATTTTATTGGAAAGTAATTTTATATCTAAAATAAATTAAAAATGAATAGTTCAGGATTTGTCCTGTTATCAATATTGGTCTGTAAACTAAATAACATAAGATTTTATATTACAATCATGCTATATTACCCTACTGATGGCTTGACTAATTGTTCTTTGTCCAAATTCGAAGAATAAACCACACTGAAATAAGAAGATAGAAGCAAGAATGACTCACGTGAAAGTCTCCAAGGATAATATCTCTTTGAACGAGGAGATAACAGCAACCGAATGAAAAATTCAAATATGATATCTCACTTGTACATAAACACTTAAAGACAACTACAAGCGTAGATTAATAAGAGAAAATATGAAAAGTATATACTAATTGAAATTTCATATATAACTTTAAATATAAAGACATTACATGACAAGCCAACAATAACTTCAACTATACGATACTGTACCATCCGATTAGTATATTGACATCACCATTGTTTGGCTGTTAGTATACGAGTTAAATCCCAATTTTTGCTATTAATTATGAGATTTTATTATAAAGTAATTTCATATCTAAAATAAATTAAGAAATGAGTAGTTCAGAATTAGTCATGCTATCAACATTGGCCCATAAACTTAATTTCATATCTAAAATAAATTAAGAAATGCATAATTTAGGATTAGTCTTTCTATCAATATTGGTTCGTAAACTAAATAATATAAGTTTTTAGATTACAGTCATGACATATTACCCTATTGATGGCTTGACTAGTTGTTCTCTGTCCAAATCTGAAGAATATTCATACTGCAATAGGAAGATAGAAGCGAGAACGATTGACATGAAAGTCTCCAAGGAAAGTTCTTTTCGAACGAGGAGATAATAGCAGTCGATGGAAAATACAAATATGATATCTTACTTGTATATGGATTTTTAAATGACTATGAGCGTAGTCATCTAATTAGTACTTTGAAATGACCCTCGTTCAGAATATGAGTCAAATACCAATTTTTGTTACTAGTTGTGAAGGATACACCACAATTGTAAGGACTCGATTTTTCAGCAATGGAGAAACGTATCATGTCGTTGGTCGTGGCCGATGGAACAGCTTCCACAAGTCCAAACAGATAGCAATACACTCGACAATTCTAGTCAAGTCTGTTCAGTAGTGTAGTTCTAATTATTGCTCCAAAACAAATACTCGGAAGACAACATTTATATTTTTATTCCCTTTGAATTGTTTGTTAGATATTACTTAAACAAGAAGGGTTGGGTCTTCGGAAAAAAATATTTTAAAATTCTAATTTTACTTATGTGATTTTAATATTTTTCTCTAAAATTGATTTAATTTTGTTTCCTAAATTATCCGATTTCTATTGAAATTGGCCACACCTTCTGCAGTGTGAACGTGATATTCAGGCTAGATAGACTCGTTATTCTCATTTCGCATGAGGTGACCCAGGGTGATTGATTTGTCTATATGGTGTAACACAAGTAGCAACGTCATTTTAACAGGACAAGGCCACTTGTAGAATGAAAGGTGAGTCACTATCTCTTCTATCCAAAGCTGTAGCTTAGTGTTGGAATACATGATTCAAGCATGAGCTCCTGTGGGACGAATGCAAACGGGTGGATTCACAAGGGCCACACCTTTTGTAGCGTGAATGTGATGGTCACGCTAGATAGACTCGTGCTACTGCATTGACGACTAATGATCTAATGAGACGACTTAAACTGACTATCTTATTGACTTTCTAAGATACTAATTGTTGAAATATTATGTTAACATCAATTGAAATTGTGCTTTTTACTTTTCTTTGAAGTTCAGGAGATTGCTAAAAAGGGCGAAGTCTATGTCAAACGAATTATTTCAAAACTTATAATTATCGTCATTGTGAAAAATGATGATTAGTTAAGAGGAATTACTATTCTCTAGCCTTGTTGTTATTGTTTTAAACATTTGACACTATCATTCTCAATTGAGCACTTAAGTACTATCTTAGTTTCTAATTTGATGATTTACGTCTTTACCGTTTCATCTTCATATACTGTACGTAAAGTATGTGACACAATTTAATCGTTCAGCACTCATACATATAACTATAGCTAGTAACCCATTTGCAATAATAATATATTGTCCGTTCATTGTTTTCTTTTTCACCGTAGCATCGAGTTAACTCATACGTAGTGTTTTGTTTGAAGACAAGCAAAGTTAGATTTGTCAAGCATTTGAATCTAAATTAATGTAAATATAAAGATAGTGTCACCTAATAAGAAGGTGTAAAAAATTATGTGATAGATATATTACTGCTAAATATGCTTAAGTACCTTGATTTAATAGTTCAGATATATAAAAAATTAATAGGTTAATTATCTTATTAGGTCCATTCGTCCAATTACACATGATGAAAGATTGAGGATTAATTTACAAGAGCTATATATTAGCTTTAGTAGATTAAAAAATCTTAAAAACAAGAAAATTGTCCCAACGAGGTGGGCCGCGGTGACAAATGTGATACTTTTATACTGGAGATTTCGTGGTGCACACGTAATTGGATAGTCACATATGTTTGCGAAAATCTGTTGAGTGTCCCAATTTGAGATTGTTGTTGACTGCTCTGAGCAGAATTTTATAAAAAGTAGATAGTGAGGACCCAACTCTTTTGAGGCAGTCCGATGGAGTGAGATTGGGTCAAATACTCCTAAGTGTCTTTGTTTTCGGAACACAACCACACAAAAACAAAGAGGATACTCTTGTAATACTTTTATTTTTAAAAAATAAACTATACTTTACCAAAAGGAAATATAGTCAATTCTGTCTATGTATGCAAGAACATTGGGTGGGTCAAAGCAAACCAATTAGTAATATTATTTTTCTTACAAAATATATGTGTGAATTCACACTCAACAAAACCAAGGTGAAGAAATATACTGGTTGAGGATGTTCATATGAGAATCCGTCTTGATGTAAACACGTTTCAAACCTTCTTGCGCAACTATCCATATTTATCTTAGAATATCTGCTCTCTCAAAGGTTATGATACCTGTAGCTAAGGAAAATATAACAAGCATTATTTCTTTTGGCAAGGGAATTCTCTCCCATTTAACCTATTTGTTTTGCTTTGATGGTGAGATGATTTTTGTAACTATTATATTTTCTATTAAATAAGTTTGTTGTTTATTTTAGGAAAAAAACTTGATATATCTATATATGCATATATATATATATATATATATATATATATATATATATATATATATATATATATATGTTGGAAGTCTGGAGATGTCATTAGCACGTGGGGCTACCTCACTTATAAAGTTATTGCATGTAATTTTTCTTATAATATTAAAAGGAGTTTGTGTCCTCAAGTCTAGTCTCTCATGCCAATCGCCTTTCCTTTTCAACTAATGACTTGTAATTTTTAGGATCAATCCCATCATCATTTTCATTGACAAAGAAGTCTGAGATATATCATTCTATTCTTCATATGATGACAGAGTCCACAACTCAAAGTTTACGCTATGTCACCGAGGGAAAAACTAGACTCAAAGTCTTGGGAAGATGACGTGATTAGATCTTTCGAGAAAACTAAAACACTAGGGCCCATGAGTATTGTCATTATATTGTATGTGTATGTGAACAATACATATAATCCAAAGTCAATACGTTACGCGACATGTCAACGATAATTTTTACAACTAATACAATATTCCACTATCCCATTAGTATATTCAAATGACTCGCTGAAAACCACATCACATCCTACAAATGGACTACTCTGGATTCACTTTTCTGAGGTGGACTGCAAATATATACTGGCTGAAGTTTTAGTAGGACCAATCAGATTGAAATTAGATAATACATACTTCTGCTAGATAAATAGGTGGGAATCATTGTTTTTCAAGGAACTGAACTTATACGGTATCACCGAGAAATGTATAACATCGTTTTTCATGCTCGATGGAACGCCTCTGAGAAATCCAAACAGGTAGCAATCCATACTAAGCCAATACATTCGCCAGTCTAATGCTAATTATTGCCCCGTCGTTATTTATCTACATCGAGAATCTATCCCTCGGCGAACTACAACATCATGCTATGCGAAGGTTAGCAGAGCTATCGTCGGCTGTTGCAATTTCTTATATCATTAAACCAATTTTCTTCTTAAGGTATTATTCGATTAATGTCAAAAATAAATTAAGAAATGAGTAATTCAGGATTAGGCTTGCTATCAATATTGGTTCGTAAACTAAATAATATAAGTTTTTAGATTACAATCATGCTATAATACCCTATTGATGGCTTGACTAGTTGTTCCCTGTCTAAATCTAAAGAATAATCCATACACTGCAGCAACAGGAAGATAGAAGCGAGAACGATCGGCATGAAAGTCTCTAAAGATAGTTTTTCTTCGAACGAGAAGATAACAACAATTGATGGAAAATGCAAATATTATATTTCACTTATATATGGATGCTTTCGATAACTACAAGCATAGGCTAGTGAGAGAAAAATGTGAAAGTATAGACTAGCTGGAAATTCACATTCAACTTCAATGACAAAGACATTACTTGATAAGCCAACAATAACTTCAATCATACTGCACGATCCTACAAGTACTTTGAAATGACCCTCGTTTAATATACGAGTCAAATACCATTTTTTGTTACTAGTTGTGATGGCTACACCACAATTGTCTGAACTCGATTTTTCAGCATGGAGAAACGTATCATATCGTTGTTCGTGCCCGATGGAACAGCTTCCACAAGTCCAAACAGATAGCGATACACTCTACAAGTCTAGTCAAGTCTGTACAGTAGTGTAATTCTAATTATTGCTCTGAAACAAATACTTGGAAGACAACATTTATATTTTTATTCCTTTTCATTCCCATGTAACCTTTGAAGTGTTTGTTGGATATTACTTAAACAAGAAGGGTTGGGTCTTCGGAAAAAAAAAATTTTAAAATTCTAATTTTACTTATGTGGCTTTATTATTTCAACCCTAAAATTGATTTAAATTTTTTCTAAATATTGGTGAGTTCTATATATCTTAGGGCTCAAGTCAAGTTTTAAGCCAGAATGCATGGTTTGCGTCCTATTTGAAATTTCCACAAGCACAAGGGCTTTTTTTCAAGGGAGAACAGATGACACAAGTTAGCATCACAACATATTCTACTATAGGATTTAGTGCAAAGTGATAAGACCCCTTAGGGTTTTATCATGGAAGAAACGGAAGAAGCGGAGAAGAAGCGAAAAAAGTGGAAGAAAGTGAACAAATAATCGTTTTGAGGGAATCGGCCTCCTTGATCACTTCGAAGGGATCAGCCTCCTTGGATTTAGTCAAAAGACTGAATAATATTTCCTTCTTTTCTTATTGTCTGAAAGAAATAGTTACATCCCTATTTATAGAGTCACACATAGAGTCCCCCAAGACTTAGACTCTTATTAACCGACTCCGTAACCAACTCCTAATCGAATCAGTAATCAACTCCGTACTAAATAATTCCATAACATTATCTAAAACATTATCAAAGCTTAGAAAATAAAAAATTCGTAACACAAACACTGGAAAGTCAAAGTTCATTGTTGTTTTGGAGATGTGATACTCATGGCATTAATCTTTCTCCTGTTCGAACTGGCATGTCAGATAAAATTAAGAAATCAATTATAATCTTTGCAAGAATGGAGACTTTTCTTTTTTTTTTTAATATCCTTATATATATTACCATCATATACAAACTCTACATAGGGGTTGGTTGTGAAGCAGGTGTGATGATAACTTAAATGATCCTCACCCTGTCATCATGAAATCATGCTCCATTCTCGTTCCACCCATTAATTCGCATTCCATTGTAGGTACTGTTGCACGTTGTTCCTAGTGTTATTAGATAAAAATTCTGTTCTCTTTCCTGGAATTCACAAGTGCCTGTTGGATGTGAATCCGAAGGCAAACTTGAACAAATAAAGAACCGATTGTTCTTTTGCAAGATCATACGAGGCAGCAATTGGATGTCATCAGAAATCTTATCAGGTGAGCAACGCAGTGACAATGGTATAATTTCCAGGTGGGTTATACTCAATCAATCCCAATCAAGCTATTGGCGTCGATGATGGGCTGTATTGACTTTATCGTTGAAAGATATGCAAGCGATTCATCAAACTTCATTTGTCTCAATCCCGTAACGTAAAAGGTGAGGCCATATGACCACGACAATGCCGATTTTACTACAATACTTAAGCCGAGCCACCAACGAAGGAAGACTGGCTTCTCATTGAACGAAATCTATGGCTTATAAGGGTGTTGTTGACTTTATGAGTCAAGCACAAGCTCAGGTCGATACCCAGAAGCCTTCTAAAGTCAGTTGTTTATGCGTGATTATGATGTTTAAGATAGTCTCGTTGCTCTAAACTGATTAGTAATCTATCGTGGCGTGCTTACTACGCTAAACACTAAGTTAAGTCGTTAGAATTTCTAATCTATCGTGGCGTGCTTAATGCGGAGAATGATCTTTAGCTGAAGGTCAGCATATACGTGTGATGAACCAAAGAACACGATTATTATTTGAACAAATGACACTATTACAGTCCATGAAAACTTCGGCACTCGGATAGTTAAAAATTCGATAATGGTCATAATATACACGAGTAAATTACGCAACACTTACTTAGTATAGCTGTTCAGCAACCATGCATATAATTCGAAGTACACATGTTTGTATGCAGTAGCGGGTTGTTCATATTATTTTCTTTTTCACCGTAGCATCGAGATCGACCCGGATATTGTTTTTATACGGACAATGGAATTAGATTTCCCGAACCTTTGGAAGTGGCAATGATTCCAACCAACTTAGTCGTTTGGAGAAAAAAAGATGTATTGCATCATAATTGGTGGCCGATGGAACAGCTCTGACGAGTTCAAAGAGGTACGCAGTACACACTACAAGTCTAGTCAACTTTGTATATTGGCTTGCCATCTCCATCTGCAAGTGTGGTTAATTATAACTCCAGCAATTGTTTCGAGCACATCATCTATATAAACGACCTAACTCCCTATTGCAGGTGTCCTTCAAGATAGAGCAATAACCAGAGACGCGAAGGTGAGTGGAATTTGCTCTCCCATTACGCCGGTCTTCTTCACAAGTTTGTCATTTAATTTCTTTGCTGCATGCGCTTCTTGGTTTTCCTTGACAACATCACTGCGAGCGGATGCATATGATCAAATAAATTCGATTCTTGTGCTATAGATCCTCCATATCCTGGGCGCTGTTGATATGCAGACAATCTCAGTGCTATCATACTTGAGGTACTTCTACAAATATCATACACAGATAGCCTTCCCTCTAGCTGCGTTTATGGTGTTTCCGTTTCATGCTTTATATATTGTTCCATGACGCCAACTGAAGCAACTTCCTAACCTGCAAAGTTCCCCTTTATCTGACAGGAATGAGACAGCTGGAAGAGGGAAAGAGTTAGTCTGAGAGAGAGAGAGAGAGAGAGAGAGAGACGGCATGGGATGGGTGGAGGTGTTGTTTCTGCTGCTGAAATTGAGTTCAATGGGTTCAACAAAAGCAGAAATTGCATCCACAAAGGCACCTTTCGCTTTACCTTCCAATTGCACAAAAAGATGTGGTACCATCGATATTGAGTACCCTTTCGGCATAGGCAATGGATGTTATCGCAAGGGTTTTAATCTTACTTGCACGTACAACACCACCAAACCTCCGAGGCTTTTCTTGGGTGATGGAAAAATGGAGGTCACGAACATCAATTTGGATAGTGGAACTGTGCATGTCAAAACACCCATTGTCACCATGGATGTGGATGTAGAATTCATTAATATTCCTTTCATTGATGTTGAGAATTGGCCTTACACTTTCAAATCACTGGACATAGAACGACGTTACATTGAAAGAAGTGGTCATTCATATAATGAATTTTACGTGTCTGGTTGTAACACCGTTGCCCATCTAGTGGATACCGCTACCAATAGGACTATTGTTACTTGCACAACTATGTGCACTTCCGGTGGATATAGAAACTGCACACTTGGACTCTATGGTTGGAATAGTACTTCATTAGGGATTCGATTAACTCGATTTCACACCCAACTTCATTTGGTTAATGCATCGAGCATCAAAGTCTTTTTATACGATGCAAGCAATGTTACGAAAGATGATCTCAAAGGAATAATGAAGGGAAGGAGCATGGATGTGAAGGCTGCTTTATCGTGGTACATCCAAGACTATCTTACGTGTGAAGAGGCTCGTAAGAATAAGACGACTTATGCTTGCCTCAGCCTCAATAGTGATTGCTATGACATCCTTAATGATGCCTACACTGATTATAATTTTGGGTACTTATGTCGTTGCTCTTTTAATTATCAAGGCAATCCATACCTACCAAATGGCTGTCAAGGTAATATTCCTCCTCATCTCTTTTTGTGTGAGCTCGATTAGATAAGCATGATCTGCAATAGAAGTGATTAAATATAGTGCACGCATGATAAGTTTAACTATTCTTCCTGGTTCTCTGTTATGCTTGGTAATGGTTTCTTTTTTTTGACAATCAAACTGGTAAAAGGGATGTTTATTTATGTAGACTTCCATCTCACTATCAGATAAGATTGTTATATAGTAGAAGAGTCTAAATCATGTAATTGCTTGAATCACATGCTCATTAGATAATTAAATGGTACAACATATATTAGATTCCAAGGCCATTTGCCTTACCCATCTCCACAATAATACAGGAAAAGAGTCTGGTCACCGTATCTACAATCCATGATCGCTACTCACTTATTCTCAATGCTTGGCTTACAATTCTGATTTTTTAGATATAAGTCAATCGCTCCTTTTGGCCATCCGAAAAAGAAAAACATGGTAAGCTTATGACAACTTCCGTTGCTGACCTGCTTGATCATAACAACAGATACAAATTTTACTCTATATCCGGTGAATGGTTGTCCATCAAAATGTGGGACTGTTAACATTCCTTTTCCATTCGGGCTAAAGAAAGGGTGTTACAGAGATCCGGCATTTTCTCTAACGTGCAACGAGACATCAAGTCCTCCCACTCTCCTCTTCCAAGATTATTACAGAGTGCGCAATATATCGTTGGAGAACGGGCAATTAGTAATTGAGTATGAACACACTGAGCCCTACAGCTTTACCTTTGAAGCTTCACCTTTCATCTACGTTGACGAGCCGCCCATTGTTAGTTGGGTCATTGAGGATCAGCGTTGCAAGGATGCTCAAAGCAATAGGACCATGTTTGCATGTGTCGGTGAACACAGCTCATGTTTGGACATTAACACCACAACAAGCGATGGTCAAGATTTCTGGGGGTACCGTTGCACTTGCTCCAAAGGTTATGAAGGAAATCCATACCTACGTAATGGATGTACAGGTAGTTGATTCCTTTACCTCTCTCTTAAATGTTACAAATTAGTCATGTAATTAAAATCTAGACAATGTTAAAAGCAAAAAAAAAAAACCGCTAGCCACTAAATAGACGCTGAATACTTTCACATTCAGAGACTTCGGTCTTTATTTTATTTGTGCAATTATCCATTCAAAAGTTTTCCTTGTTTCTTATTTATGCACTGATACGTGCCTGTTATTTGCATGATTCCCTAAGAATCCTTCTCGAGAATTGCGCATACCGATATCTTCAGCTACCTTAACTGCATATCTGAATAACGTAATCGAATTTATTACGTGTAAGATGGTGCCAACTTAGTACATGACTCCCAACATATTTTTTTATAGGACAATTTTATCATCCAGAACCTATCAAATTTACACTCCTTGTTCTTCTATGCGGGAGAAATTACTCTTGAAATGCTTACAATATTTTTCCTTCTATAAACAGTAACGTTAATTACCAAAGAGTACCATTTCATCGCAAAAATAATTTTGTCAAATGACGTCAAAAACTAATATTTAATCGTCAGCGTGCAGCTCAGATAAATAAATTATGTAAACTATGTGCATGGTAATTATCATTTAAAAGATTGTGTTCTGAGTTTAACGTGAGATATATCTACTAATTTTCTTTTTGATGATTTGTCAGATATCGATGAGTGTAAATTCCCCGAAAAATACGTCTGCAATGGGGTTTGTAATAACACGGTGGGCGGTTATAGCTGCACATGTCCACGAGGGACAACTGGTGATCCTAAACGAGCATGCATCCCGGACAAAAAACAGACTGTTCTATTAGGTAAGTCCTCCAAACTTATTGGTTTATAAAGATGCAATAGGAATATTAGTACGTCTGATATAAGTCAAAGTATATATACATATGATTGAGCAAATGGAAATAAAGAACCAAAACATGCACCAAAATTAATGTACACAGGCTGCAATGTAAGAATAGAAAACTCAATGGCTGGTATTTACAGGTGTCATCATCGGCGTAAGTAATGGCGTGGGCCTATTGCTCTTGAGTACAAGTTTGATCATCCTGAGGAGGAAATGGAAGAAAAGAAAACAAAAGAGAATAAGAGAAAAACACTTCCGTCAGAATCATGGTTTACTGCTACAACAACTCATCTCTTCCCGTGAAGATGTTGCTGAGAGAACAAAGATATTTCCTCTAGAAGAGATAGAAAAGGCAACCAATAATTTTGATGAAACTCGAGTGCTCGGTCGTGGAGGACACGGAACAGTTTACAAAGGGATTATGTCGGATCAACGCGTAGTCGCCATAAAAAAGTCAAAGATTGTGAAGAAGAGCGAGATAGATCAATTCGTCAATGAGGTTGCAATTCTTTCTCAAATTAATCATAGAAACGTGGTAAAGCTTTTTGGATGCTGCCTGGAGACCGAAGTGCCCTTATTGATCTATGAATTTATCTCAAACGGAGCTCTTTCAGACCATCTCCATACTTCGGATGAAAGTTCTGCATTGTCATGGGAAGCTCGTCTGAGGATCGCTGCAGAGACCGCCGGAGCACTTGCTTATTTGCACTCAGCTGCTTCAATATCTATTTTACACAGAGATGTTAAGTCATCCAATATTCTCTTGGATGATCACTTCACAGCAAAAGTATCAGATTTTGGGGCTTCAAGATTTATTCCACTTGATCAAACTCATATAGTTACCGGTATTCAAGGAACCTTTGGATACTTGGATCCAGAGTATTATCAAACAAGTCAATTGACGGAGAAGAGCGATGTTTATAGCTTTGGGGTCATTCTTTTGGAGCTTTTAACGGGAAAGAAACCTATTTTCTCCATCGAACATGAGAATAAACAGAACCTGTCAATGTATTTTCTCCAAGCACTGAAAGAGAAGCGCTACTTTGATCTCGTGGAAGATCGTGTTATGAAAGAAGGGACTAAACAAGAGCTTATGGAAGTTATTCAACTGGTAGCAACGTGCTTGAAGTTTAAAGGAAGCGAAAGGCCTCCGATGAAAGAAGTTGAGTATAAACTACAAAGTCTAAGAAGGATTAGAAAGAATGGAGGACGTCATATTGCAGAAGGTAATGAAGAAATTGAGTGCCTACTAAGCGATTCATCTTATACTTTCTCTGATTCAGTTGACCAAACAACCGAAGGGACATCCAGGATTTACAGCTTAGAAAAAGAATTCATGTGGTCACATTATAACCCACGATGAGTGTGTATTGTACTAGTATTTATATTTCTTTTATATTAGCAATATAACCTAACGCATCTTATGCGCAGGTCATTATGTCGTTTAGCCATCATGTTGGAACGTTGTGTAGCGAAATAACTATTGGGATTGTTAAGGACTTGTATTGCCACAGACATGCTTGTGTCTTATAAATGCTCGTATATGCTATCAGGTATATGTATCTGATCATATTATGTATACAGCTTATTTGTTATGCTGATGCTTCTTATGAAATACTTATTCTAGTAGTTAATTGCTAGTTTCATAGATATAAGAATGACAATAACTGATGATATGTCACTCGCTGAAATTGGTTGCTCTTTTCTGATCCACACCAAAGGAGTAGCATCTTTATGATGACCAGTATATTTCGATATCAAAATATGGACAACCAATGAAAAACATATTCTTTCGTAGATAACCTTCATGTACATCCATCAGAAATCTCATTGGTAGGATATAAATGGATTCAATCTTATATTGCTATCTGGATATACTTTTATTGCTGCAGATACGTATTGTGTCTTTGCTCAGTTTTGTTCGACTCTCAATGATGCACAAGGATTTTACATCACCGACATATGAGACAAAAATAAATACACACGATGGCAACGATTAGACACGAGAAAAGTGAGGAAATAGGACCTGCTACTTTTATTAGTTCGATATCCTATTCTTTCTTCACCAGAAACGAGTTAAATATTCGTCATGTTAAAATTAGTTAAAATTGTCATGTTATTGTTAACTGTAATGGCACCAATTTCCCATATCGAGGTCAAAATCACGACCAAGAAGGAGACTCCGTTCCACGAAAAATTGCAACGGACAAACTTCTATAATAGAAAGTTTTAATAGTGGATGCCAACTTTGCCTACTTAAGGAAGCCTAGCATCAATATATATTCACACACAATGGGACAGCTCTGACCGATGATTCCGAATCATCGGTTTTGATTTCTCGAAATTAGAAATCAGAACCGTCGGTTTTGGTTCTGATTCGAACGATTTTGGTTCCGATTCTAACCTCAAAATTTTTAATTAAAAAATAATTTAAAATAAAAAAATAATACTTTTATTTCTAAATTTTAAAAAATAGATGTATACCTATAATAGGCAAGGCTGTTGTAAAAAAATAAAATTATAAAATTTTTAATCCAACTAAATTGCTCTTTTCAAAGAAAATCTTTAATCGAACTTAAAGCCACTCTGAAACTCATATACATTGATTTAAATTTAATATTTTAGCCACTATACTATATATAATAGATAATTATTTTCAAAAATATTTAAACGGTTTGAAATCGAAATAGTTGATTTGGAATCGAAATCGTGATCTTAATTTTCCAAAATCAGAAATCAAAATCGAACCACCTAAATTCGATTTCGATTCAAATATAATTCTAATATTTCGATTCGAATAGAACCCAGAGAAGCTCCGACCAACATGAAGTTCATGTTACGAGTGTACATAGTATATGTATAATCAACTTTGTTGACCGCTGTACCATCTGAGTTCATATTACAAGTCTTTCGCTCCTCCATCACAGCTGCAGGTCCCATACATCAACTATATCAACAATCTCTCTCTCTCTCTCTCTCTCTCTCTCTCTCTCTCTCTCTCTCTATATATATATATATATATATATATATATATATACACACACACACACACCCCTGCAGGCGTTCTTCAAGCCAGAGCAACAGCCAGATACGCGAAGGTGAGTGGAATTTGCTCTCCCATTGCTCCTGTCTTCTTCACAAGTTTGACATTTAATTTCTTTGCTGCGCTTCTTTCTTTTACTTGACAACATCACTTACACAGCACTTGGCTATTTCCATATCTATTTTACACAGAGATATTAAGTCGTCAAGCATGCTTTTGGTTGATCATTTCATGACAAAAGTATTAGATTTTGGAGCCTCAAGAATAAACAGAACCTATCTTTCCACGGAATAAACGGAATTTATCAATGTATTTTCTTCAGGCAATGAGAGAGAGACACTTGTACGAACTCATACAAGAGACTAAACAAAGCAATCTTCTTTTTAAGAGAGGATATTACTATTTGTAATCCATTTTTTATTATTTATAACTTTATTTTAATTTTTTTAATATTTTAAAAATATCTCATAAATAAATATAAATATCATCTTCTTTTTTCACCCCCTCTTCTTCTTTCTTCTCCTAAAAAACTGACATCGAGATCGAGGGGGTTGTCAACAAGTAGTAGCAATAAGCAACTTCAATTGCAATGATGAAATAAGTGATTGTGGGAAGAAAAAACAAATAAAATAAAATGATAATGCAAAGGCTGTTAATAATAAAATAATATTTTATTATTTTTTAAATGATTCCCCATAGTAAGAAGATTGTCAATTGTAAAGAGGATGTTATGAATAGTAGCTTCCATAAAAATTGGGTTCAAAAGTTAAATCCCGATGTTAGACATAACTTTTAATCTTTGATGGTCTGTTAGATATCAATGAATGCAACTTTCTTGAGAAATATGTTTGGCATGAGATTTGTTCTAATACGAACGGCAGCTACAATTGCGTGCGCATGTAAACGGGGGATAGACGGTGATCGTAAACATGGACTGTGCATCCCTGACAAAAGGCGCACTCTTTTGTTAGGTACGTGGCATTGCATGATTGAGTAACTGAAATGGAAAAGAAAGCAAAAGAAATAAAAAAGAAACTAAACGTCATTGACAAAGCTATGCAACGCAGACGGAAAGTTATATGTAGCTAAAACTTGATTGGTACTGTGCAGGTGTTATCATCGGTGCAAGCAACGGCACGGGGCTGCTACTGTTATATATAGGTTTTTGTGGTTCTAAGAAAGAAATGGAAGAAAAGAAATTAAAAAAAATAAGGGTAAAGTACGTCCATCAAAATTCTGGATTACCACTCCAACAGTTAATCTATTCTTTTGAAGATATTGCATGGAGAACAACAAAAATATTTTCTTTTGAAGATAGAAATCAATTAACAATTTTTTATGAGAATCGAATACTCAATGGTGGAGGACATGGAGCAGTTCAAAAGGAATTATACTGGATCAAGGTTTAGTTGCCATAAAAAAATCAAAAATTAAGAAGAAGAGTGAGATAAATCAATTCTATATAAGGTTGTAATTCTTCCTCAAATTATAGCTTGGAGACGCATATAATTCATATAATTCATGGATACACATCCATGAATTATAGCTTGGAGAAGGAACTCCTGTGGTCACACGATCA
This sequence comes from Musa beccarii, assembly GCA_024322285.1. NCBI lineage: Eukaryota > Viridiplantae > Streptophyta > Magnoliopsida > Zingiberales > Musaceae > Musa > Musa beccarii. The sequence continues at coordinate 57,138,941 of CM044394.1, forward strand.
CCGAGGTGAGTTTGTATTCGATAAATATTCATGTTTTGTTGACCATTTGATCTCCACTTATGCCTATATAATGTTGTAGTGCATCATCTTTGGGTTTAATGATATAATGTAAAGCTGTTTTGGGTAATGTTGTGTTTGTAATTTTCATCCCAACTACATTTCAAAGATCACGTGAAGGCCACATAGAATGAGAACATTTTTGGAACAGAAATTTGGTAGGTTAATCTGTATTATATTGAAATCGGCCACACCTTCTGTAGCGTGAATGTGTTGTTCATGCTAGATAGACTCGTGCTGCTGCATTGACGACTAATGATCTAATGAGGCAGCTTAAACTAATTATCTTGTTGACTTTCTAAGATACGAGTTGTTGAAATATTACGTTAACATCAATCGGAATCGTGCTCTTTACTTTTCTTTTAAGTTCAGGAGGTTGCCAAGAAAAGGTAAAGTCGATCCATTTGAATATATCATTTTCTATGTCAAACGAATTATTTCAAAACTATGTGATTATCCTCATTGTGAAAAATGATGGTCAATTAGGAAGAGCCAACCATAATTTACTTTCTCTCTAGCTTTGTAGTTATTGTTTTAAACATTTGACACTATTATTAAGTACTTTAGTACTCGTTAGTTTCTTATTTTGATGATCTTCAATATATGATTTTTGACGTTTCATTTTTATATACCATGTATAAAATATATGACATGGTTTAGCCGTTCAGAACCCATACATATAATTATAACTAGCAATCCATTTGCAATAATCATAGGTCGTTCATTCATTGTTTTCTTTTTCCCCATGGCATCGAGATTAACTCATATGTATATAGTTATTCGTATGAAGAAAAGTGAAGTTAGATTTCTTAAGCCTTTGAATCTAAATTAATATAAACTTGAATACAAAGATAGTATCAGCTAACAAGGTGTAAAAAATTGTGATATATATATATATATATATATATATATATATATATCTGCTAAATTATGCTTAAGTACCTTGAGTTAATAGTTCAGATATAAAGAAGTTAATATATTAGTTATCTATCAGGTCAATTCGTGACAATGGCACATGATGAAAGATTAAGGGATTAAAAAAAGGATTAATTTATAAGAGACAGATATTAGGTTGGGTTAGATTAAAAAAAATCAAAAAAGAAAATGCTGCACTCTTGTGCTATAAAATGTCTCGTTTTCATATCAACCTTACCTGTCAGATTCCTCGAGTCACTTCTTTTGGTGACAAAGAGGAGCGAGAACTTAGTTACGCAGAAGTCTCCAAGGATAGTTCCTCTTTGAACGATGAGAGAACAGCAACCTAATGAAAAATTCAAACATGATGTCTCACTCACAAATGGACTACAAGCGTCGACTAATGAGAAAGAATATAAAAAGTATATTCTACCCGAAAGTTCATATTTATCCTTGAAAATTTATATATACACTTTAAAGATAATGACATTTCTTGACAATTCAACAATAACTTCATCTATACGATACTGCACCATCATATTTGGCTGTTGAAATGACCATTGTTTGGCTCTTAGTATATAAGTGAAGTCCCTGTTTCTGTTACTATTTGTGGGATTCTATTAGAAAGTAATTTCATATCTAAAATAAATTAAGAAATGAGTAGTTTAGGATTAGTCCCGCTGCCAACATTGGTCCATAAACTAAATAACATAAGTTTTTATATTACAATCATGATATATTACCCTGCTGATGGCATGACTAGTTGTTCCCTATCCAAATTTAAAGAATAAATCATAATGCAATAAGAAGATAGAAGTGAGAACGGCTTATGTGAAAGTATCTAAAATAGTTTCTCTTCGAACAAAGAGATAACAATAACCCGATAGAAAATCCAAACATAGATGGAAGCTTTAGACGACTATCAGTGTAGACTAATAAGAGAAAAAATGAAAAGTATATGCTAACCTTAAAGTCTACATTTAACTTCAAAGTTAACATTACTTGACAAGCCATAATAACTTCAATAATATGATACTGCATTATCCGATTAGTACATTGAAATGATCATTGTTTGGCTATTAGTGGATGAGTTAAATCCTAATTTTTATTACTAATTATGGGATTTTATTAGAAAGTAATTTCACATCTAAAATAAATTAATAAATGATTAGTTTGATTAATCCTATCATCACTATTGGTTCATAAACTAAAATGTATAAGTTTTTAGATTACAATCTTGTTATATTACCCTAAAGATAGCTTGATTAATTGTTCCCTATTCAAATCCAAAGAATAAACCTCACTGCAACATGAAGATAGAAGCGAGAACGACTTGACGTAAAAGTTTCTAAGGATAGTTTTTCTTCGAATGAGAAGATAACAGCAACCCGATGAAAAAATTCAAATATAATATCTCACTTGAATATGGATGCTTTAGATGACTAACTATTGAGAGAAAAATGTGATAGACTAGCTCCAAATCCATACTTAACTTTACAGTTAAAAACGTTATTTGACTAGCCAATAATAACTTTTAGCGTACCATACACGGCGCTATCCAATTAGTACTTTGAAATGATCCTTATTTGACTATTAGTATATGAGTCAAATATCAATTTTTGTTACTAGTTGTGAAGGATATACAACAATTTTATCGAATCCAAAAGCCATGTATTATATGTCCTAAAAGAAGTTCTAGTTGGCATACTAGCTACATCTAAGACAACAAATGAAGTGGGAGTAATCAGAATGACATGATACACAAATATTATAAAGTTATTACGTGAATTGGGACAGATGTCAAGTCCACTATTTCTATTTTATATTTTTATCAAAACGTTAAACCGTGATATGTTGTTACGGACTCGATTTTTCAGCAGGAAGAAACTTATCGTATCATTGTTCGTGCCCGATGGAACAGCCACAAGTCCAAACAGATAGCAATAGACTCTACAATTCTAGCCAAGTCTGTTCCGTAGTGTAGTTCTAATTATTGCTCTGAAACAAATACTCGGAAGACAACATTTATATTTTTATTCCCCTTCATTCCCAATTAATCTTTGAAGTGTTGGTTAGATATTACTTAAACAAGAAGGGTTGGGTCTTCACAAAAAAAAAATATTTTAAAATTCTAATTTTACTTATGTGGTTTTGTTATTTTACTCTAATATTGATTTAAATTGTTTTCCTAAATTATCTAAGGCGTTGTGCTTGCAAATTATTAATCTAAATATTGGTAAATTCTATTTATTTTAGGGCTCAAGTCAATTTTTTCAGTCAAAATGCATGTTTTGCCTCCTATTTGAAATTTCCACGAGCACAAGGATTTTTTTGTCAAGGGACGACAGACAACACAAGTTAGCATCACAGCATATTCTACCATAGGACTTAGCGTAAAGAATTGGAAGTCAAGGTCCATTGTCGTTTTGGAGATGTGATAGTCATGGCATTGATCTTTCTCCTGTTTGAACTGGCATGTCATATAAAATTAAGAAATCAATTATAATATTTGCAAGAATGGAGACTTTTCAATTATTTTTTATCCTTATATATATTACCACCATATGCAAACTCTAAATAGGGGATGGTTGTGAAGCAGGTATGATGATAACTTAAATGATCCTCACCCTGTCATCATGAAATCATGCTCCAGTCTTGTTCCACCCGTTAATTCGCATTCCATTGTAGGCACTGTTTTACGTTGTTACTAATTCTGTTCTCTTTTCCTGGAATTCACAAATGCCTGTTGGATGTGAATCCGAAGGCAAACTTGAAACCGAATAAAGAACCGATTGTTCTTTTGCAAGATCATACGAGGCAGCAATTGGATGTCATCAGACATCTTATCAGGTAGCAAGGCAGCGAGAATGGTTTAATTTCCAGGTAGGTTGTACTCAATCTATCCCAATCAAGCTATTGGCGTCGATGATGGGTTGTATTGATTTTATCGTTGAAAGATACGCAAGCGATTCATCAAACTTCATTTGTCTCAATCGTGAAACGTAAAAGGTGAGGCCATATGACCACGACAATGCCGGTTTTACAACAATACTTCAGCCGAGCTACCAACGAAGGAAGACTGGCTTCTCGTTGAACCAAATTTATGGCTTATAAGTGTGTTGTTGACTTTTTGAGTCAAGCACAAGCTCAGGTCGATACCCAGAAGCTTTCTAAAGTCAGTTGTTTATGCGTCACTAACAATTCGATAATGGTCATAATATACACGAGTAAATTACGCAACACTTAGTATAGCTTTTCAGCAACCATACATATAATATGAAGTAGACATATTTGCACGCAGTAGCGGGTTGTTCATTTTATTTTCTTTTTCACCGTAGCATCGAGATCGACCCGGATATTGTTTTTGTACGATGGACAATGGAATTACATTTCCCGAGCCTTTGGAAGTGTCAATGATTCCGAACAACTTAGTCGTTTGGAGAAAAAAAGATGCATTGCGTCAGAATTGGTGGCCGATGGAACAGCTCTGATGAGTTCAAAGAGATAAGCTGTACACACCACAAATCTAGTCAACTTTGTTGATTGGCTTGCCATCTCCATCTGGAAGTGTGGTTAATTATAACTCCGGCAATTGTTTCGAGCACATCATCTATATCAACGACCTAACTCCCTATTTCAGGTGTCCAAGCTAGAGCGCCAACCAGAGACACGAAGGTGAGTGGAATTTGCTCTCCCATTTCTCCGGTCCTCTTCACAAGCTTGACATTTAATTTCTTTGCTGCGCTTCTTTGTTTTCCTTAATTACATCGTTGCAAAACGGATGCATATGATGAAATAAATTCGATTCTTGTGCTACCGATCCTCCATATCCTGGGCGCTATTGATAAGCAGACAATCTCAGTGCTATCATACTAGCGGTACTTCTACAGTGATACTATATCGTACTCGGATAGCCTCCCCTCTATCTGCGTTTATGGTGTTTCAATTTCATGCTTTATATATTGTTGCATGTCGCCAACTGAAGCAACTCGCTAAGCTGCAAAGTCCCCCTTTATCTAACAGGACTGAGACAGCTGGAAGAGGGAAAGAGTTAGTCTGAGAGAGAGAGAGAGACGGCATGGGATGGGTGGAGCTGTTGTTACTGCTGCTGAAATTGAGTTCAATGGGTTCAACAAAAGCAGAAATTGCATCCACAAAGGCACCTTTCGCTTTACCTTCCAATTGCACAAAAAGATGTGGTACCATCGATATTGAGTATCCTTTCGGCATAGGCACTGGCTGTTATCGCGAGGGTTTAAATCTTACCTGCACGTACAGCACCACCAAACCTCCGAGGCTTTTCTTGGGTGATGGAAAACTTGAGATCACTGGAATCGATTTGGATAATGGGACTGTGGGCGTCAAGACACCCATTATCACCATGGGTGTGGATCAGGAGTTCATTAATGTTCCGTTAATTGATCTTCAGAATTGGCCTTACTCTTTAACATCATTGTATCAAGAAGTGCAGAATTTTTACACAATAGATACAAATAATTGTTTGTATGTGTCTGGGTGCAGCGTTGTTGCCGACCTAGTGGATCCCACTACTAATAGGACTGTTGATTCTTGCACAACTAGATGCACTTCCTATGACAACAGTCAGTGCAAACTTGATTTATATGATTAGAATAGTACTTCATTGGAGGTTCGATTAACTCGACTCAATCAGACTGACCTTCATTTGCTTAATGCTTCCATTATCAAAGTTTTCGTGTACGATGTTTACAATTCTACCACAGATGATCTCCAAAGGACAGTGAAAGGCAAGAGCTCGGAAGTGGAGACTGCCCTATCATGGTACATCAAAGACTATCCTACCTGTGAAGAGGCCAAGAAGAATATGAAAACTTTTGCCTGCATCAGTCCCAACAGCGACTGCTATGATATCCGTAATTATGCCTACACGAATTATAATTTTGGATATATATATATCAATGTTCTCTTAACTATAAAGACAATCCATACTTACCCAATGGCTGTGAAGGTAATATTCCACCTCATCTCAGCTTTGTGTGAGTTTGATTAGATAAGCATGAAGTGCAACAAACGATAGATGTCAATACAGACATGCTAGTTTTCTTTTTATAGGTTAAACATTGTCAAAGGATCATGGTTTTCGGTTGTGATTGATTAACGATAACTTTGATCAGTCAAACAATAAAGCGTCTAATTCGTGTGATTCGTTTGAGTCAGATGGCATGCACGTTAGATAATAAAATGATACAATATACATGAGACCCAGGTTTTCTGGACAAAGGGCATTTACATATTTCTAATCATATTTGATTTTTGTTTTTTTTATCAAACATATAAAAAGGAAACAACTTTAGTATTCTCATACCTATTGAATGTGACCCTTTCAGAAAAAAAATATTTTAAAACTCACATTCTTAAATGTATTGAGTGTATTTTGTCTATTAATATTTTAGTGGGGCTAAACTGTTGTACTCATATATTTCTTTTAAAATCAGTAGCAAAGGATAAAACTAAAAACAATGGCAGTATACCAGTTATATAACCTTGGTCATTTGTCTTGTCCATCTACACTTAAAGTGTATGATCATGCTTAATTGGATTAGATATATGGTTTTAATCAAAATTTGATTATAATTATTATTCAATACAAAAAAAAAGCTCACTTATGATAGAATAACTTAGAAGATATCTTGATGGTAAAGACTCTCCTAATTATCTTTTTTAGATCTTCATCTATTTATAGACAAGATCTCTTAGAAATCTAGACGATGATGACGATAACAATTAAAGATCTATTTTATATCCTTATTTATAAATAGGACTTCTTAGGGAAGGGATCTAAATGACGACTAGAGAAAGAAGATGAGTCTAACTTTTACATATCAATGTTGTTGTTGTTTTCTGGAATAAATCATAAAAGGTATCCTGAAATAGCATCCAAAGAAACACAAATCTAAACTTCATCTATTGTTATTTAATCTTGATCTTTGCATTAGATTATTTTGCATGATAGTAATTATTCTATGCTTATAATAAAAACGCAAGAAAATGGGTGTCAAGACTACAATCGTGTAGCTTTGAGCTCTCATAATCGTTACTCATTTTCGATACTTGCTTACAATTCTGCATCTTCAAACATATGCTCTCTCTCAAATATATATATATATATATATATACATGCTGATTGTTAAGATATAAATCATTTGTACAGCTCGTTTTAAACCGATCCGAAAAAGAGGAAACACGATAAGCTTGTGGCAATTTCTGCTGTTGACCTGTTTGTTCATATCGACAGATACATCTTCTCTTTTGGTTCCGAGAAAGGGCTGTCCAACAGAATGTGGGGGTGTTAACATCCCTTTTCCATTCGGGCTAGAAAAGCATTGTTACAGAAGCCAGGCATTTGCTCTTACATGCAACAAGACATCCAATCCTCCCACTCTCCTCTTCCAGGGCCATTACATAGTGCACAATATCTCGTTGGAGGACGGACAACTGGTAGCCAGTGCACCAAACAGTACAAGAACCAGTTATTCTTACGGTTCTTACACTTATGACTACGACTACTTAGATGCAACTGGACCTTTCACTCAACTAGAGCAGCTGTCGACCTTTAGTTGGGTAATTGACGCTCAGAATTGCGAGGAAGCCAGACAGAACGAGAGCACATTCGCATGTGTCGACAAAAAAATTTCATGTGTGGACGTTCCCAAAACTTCTACCAAAGATATCTGGGGATATCGTTGCAAATGCTCTAAAGGTTATCAAGGAAATCCATACCCCGATGGATGTAAAGGTACTCAAAAGCCAAAACTCTCTCTCTCTCTCTCTCTCTCTCTCTCTCTCTCTCTCTCTCTCTCTCTCTCTCTCTCTCTCTCTCTTGCATGCACTGGAGTATACAACAGAACCACTTCTCAGAATGTTGAAAAGAAAAACACACGTGAAATGTTAGCCTTCCAAAGTTTTCTTTCTCATAAGTACAATGATAGACGTTATTTGCATAATTTCCAAAATATCCTTATCGAACATCGCATATACCGGTGCCTTAAGCTATTTTAACTGCATGTCTCTATAACATACTAGAATCAATACATGTAAGATGGTGTCAACTAAGTTTTCATACTAGAATTAACACCATTACGCGAGATTTTAAGGATCATCGCACCTTCCAGAGCCTGTCAAGTTTACACTCCCTGTTCTTCTATTTGAAAAAAAATACTCTTGAAATGCTCAGAATCTTTTTCCTCCTAAAAAATACTAGAAATGAATACCATGCATCACAAAAATAATTTTATCAATGTTGATGTTAAAAATGGAAACTAAATTGTCAATGTACATGTCTTTTGTGCTCTAACCTACAGAATCTTTTTTTTTTTTTTTTTTTTTTTTCATAGCTCACATGTTTAGTTAATATATTACGTTTTTTTTTTAAATATCAATGTGCAACTTATAAAATTGTATTATGCAATGAACTTTGTGACTAAACCTTTGCTGCTGCTTATCATATTTTAATTTCTGACACTATATATATATATATATATATATATATATATATATATATATTGCAATTGGGGTTCTGAAGTTAACGTGATATAATTATACGAATTTTTTGATGGTTTCTTAGATATTGATGAGTGCAGCAAATACGTTTGCAATGGGACATGATTAAATACGATAGGTGGTTATGAGTGCCTTCCTGACAAAAAACAGACTATTTTGTTAGGTAAGTTCTCGAAACTTATTTGCTTACAAAAATCCAAAATGAATATTACCATGTTTTACATAAATAGAAAAGTGCATAAATACATATGATTGATTAGATGAAAAAAACACACAAAAGTGCTTAAATATTTAAGTACACAATCTGCAGTGTGAGAACAAACGGGAAAGACTTGTGAAGCTAAAACATGAGTGGTGTTGTGCAGGTGTCATTATCGGTGTAAGTACTGGCAGTGGCTTATTGCTCTTAAGCATAAGTTTTATCACCCTAAGAAGGAAATGGAAGACAAGAAAGCAGAAGAAAATAAGTGAAAGATACTTCCACCAAAATCATGGACTACTTTTGCAACAGCTAATCTCTTCTAACGAAGACGTTGCTGAGAGAACACAGATATTTTCTCTGGAAGAGATAGAAAAGGCAACCAACAATTTTGATGAAACTCGAGTACTCGGCAGCGGAGGACATGGCACAATTTATAAAGGCATTTTGTCAGATCAACGCGTAGTCGCCATAAAGAAGTCCAAAATAGTAAAGAAGAGTGAGATAGATCAATTCATCAATGAGGTTGCAATTCTTTCTCAAATTAATCATAGAAACATCGTCAGGCTTTTTGGATGCTGTTTAGAAACAGAAGTCCCCTTGTTAGTCTATGAATTCATCTCCAACGGGACCCTTTCAGACCACCTCCATGTTTCAGATGGTAATTCTACATTATCATGGGAAGCTCGTCTGAGAATCGCTACAGAAACTGCCGGCGCACTTGCCTATCTGCACTCGGCTGCTTCAATATCAATTTTACATAGAGATGTTAAGTCATCAAATATTCTTTTGGATGATCATTTCAGGGCAAAAGTATCAGATTTTGGAGCCTCAAGATGTATCCCACTTGATGAAACTCATGTAATTACTGCGATACAAGGCACCTTTGGATACTTGGATCCAGAATATTACCAGACTAGTCAATTGACGGAGAAAAGTGATGTTTATAGCTTTGGGGTTATTCTTCTGGAGCTTTTGACGAGAAAGAAACCTGTTCTCTCCATTGAGCATGAGAATAGGCAAAACCTATCCATGTATTTTCTTCAAGCAATGAGAGAGAAGCATTCTTTTGATCTCGTGGAAGATCGTGTCATGAAAGAAGGAACTAAACAAGAGCTTTTGGAAATTATTCAATTGATAGAAATGTGTTTGAAGTTGAATGGGATTGAAAGGCCTACGATGAAAGAAGTAGAGCATAAATTACAAAACTTAAGAAGGATTGGAAAGAAGAAAGGATATATCATTCCAGAAGGTATGGAAGAAACCGAGTATCTGCTAAGTGATTCATCTTATACTTTCTCTGATTCAGTTGACCAAACAATTTAGGGAACGACTAGGAATTATAACTTAGAAAAGGAATTCCTATGGTCATTATATAACTTACGGTGAGCTGGTATTCTACTTAATTATTCATTATTTGTATCTGTATTTCCTATGTCAGTGCATGTTGTGTATAATATTGAATGTTAAGTATTTCATGTAGTTCTCGTGTGAGTATTGTTCACTAAAAAGTTTATATCCCATAAACACTTATACGGTGTTATCTTTTGTATGCATCAATTATTTCATATAGTTCTTGTGTGTTTTATGTAGCCCTCGTGTGAGTATTGTTGTCTTGTGTTATCACTAGAAAGCTTGTATCTCATAAACGCTTATATAGCATTATCCTTTTTATGTATCTAAGTGTTTCATGTGATCATCGTGTAAATATTATTGTCTTATATTATCACTAAAATATTTATTTCCTATAAACACTTATAAAGTATTATCCTTTGTATGCATCAAAAGTTTGTATCTCATAGACAATATAGACAGCTACTTTTCTTAATGTCCTAGGTTAATCTATTGTTTGAATTTGTATCTACTTAGTTAAAGATTGTTATAATATTGGTAACAATAATTAACGAATAGGCTCGGCTCTAAACCCAGGTATCACTTCAAAAATGTAAATGTGCGTGCAAATGCCATTGTAAATCATCATCATCGATGCACGCCTCATCTATACTAATTAGCGTGCTGAATACATAATTTGCCATGTCCATCGCCCATGATTCGATCAGCCATCCCGCGACACGACTCAACGTATCATCAGATACACTGACAGACTTACATGTCTAGTCCAACCCATAAAATTATAGTACAAGGGGAGTACCACGGACTCTCTACAACCAACTCTGTACTGTCCTTCACATAGCCATATTTTTGGAGCGTAAATAAACAAAAACATACGAAGACGAAAAAAAGAAGGTGCATTTATTTATATGTAGAAGCAGTTCTTGGGCACCTTGGATTCCCTCACGTGCGGCGCACACGGGGCTGGAGCCCAGTCGAACGACCGCACCCGCTCCCACCAGCTCCGGCCCGATCGCCGCCTGGCCCGCGCCGCCTCCGCCTCCGCCTCCTGCCTCAGCCGGCGGTTCTCCTCCCGGAGGCGGTCCACGTCCGCCCGCGCTTCCCCCTTCTCCTTCTCCCGCCTCGCCATGGCCTCGAAGCACTCCCGGTTGCGCCGCTCCAGACCGTAGATTTGCGCCTGGAGGCCCTCGATCCTCCGGCCCAGCAGGCACACCCGGTGGTCCTCCCGCAGCTTCACCACTGCCCGCGCCAGCTCCGCCGCCCGCCGCCACATGTACCCAAACCCCGCAGCCACTGCCCGCGCCTCCTCCTCCGCGGCCGCCGCTAACCCTAGCCGAGCGTTCTCATCCAGCAGCACCATCCGCTCTGCTCGAGCACTTCAACCAAGCTCCCTGCAGCTCGATCTTGCGCGCCGACTCCGCCAACCGTCACTCCACCTCCGACCCCTTCGCCTCCACAAGGTCCCCCTCCACCGCTGCCAGCACCAGCTCCGCCACGATCATATACAGATCGGCGTCGGCGACGGCGGGGGTCGGACCTTGGAACTGCGGACGGGGCTGAGTGGGTAAGGGTTGAAAGGAGAGGGAGCTCTCGGCGTCGGAGCAAGTTAAGACCGGAAGGTCGGTGTCTTCATCGGCGTCGAGGTCGGAGGGGACGGAGGAGGTGCGACGGTGGTGGCGGTGGAGCAGAGACTGGGAGTAGCGGTCGGCCAGGTAGAGGTAACGGTGGTGGAGGTCGTGGAGGCGCGCGATGAGTTGAGGCCGCTTCTGGTAGTAGTTCTCCGCCGGCTCTGCAAACCAGTCCGATTCCGGGTCGTCCGGTATACACCGCAAGTGATTGCACCCTTCGCTCTATATCTGCACTCGGTCGAACAAATGCTACTTACAATTCCCACCACAAAGAATTTTGTGATTTATAACGTCAAAAACAGACATTTTTCTTGTGGGCGTCGAAATAAGAGGTTATGAAGGAAAAATGAACTATCTCCTCGTAAATCTTTGCACAATGCTTGCAGTATGTGCCATGGACAACACGTTTTGATTTGAAACTAAACAGAGTATGGTGTGTTTTCAAAGAAGAATGAAATAGAAAAATAAGCTACGAGTCATCCTGCATCAACAATATAAAAAGTTACTTTTAATCTAAGATGGTCATAATGGATGTTACACTTATCATGGATTGCCAATTTGACTTTATATACTTTTGCTGAAAAGAAAGCAGATGCTACGGGTAACAAATACTACGATGGGTCGCAATAATGAGTGTACAACATGTGGTAGAAAGTATTGACAAGAGGACAGTAGCGATTTATATACCTATATAACCTATCAGGCTACACTGCTGCCCCTTTAAATTGCACTGCTTTTTGACAGCAATGTCCCGATGGAATTTGACTTTTCTTATACATTTAATTTAAATTTCGAATTCAAACCAAAAGAAGATGGCTGCAGCAATCCAAAGAAATAGACAATTGGACAACTTTACTAAGTCTGTCTAAAATGAGAATGATCTGGGATACTATGACTTAGTTATTACATCAGCCCTGTTTGACTTCTACAGCTCTTCCATAAATGTGTTATCTTTGGTTCCTTAACAGATATGGCAATTAGTTTCCTTTCTGTCCACTATCTACATTAGCAGTCTGATAGGACTCTTTTTTGCCAACTGCCCTTTAAGTTAACAGTAAGCTCAACTGCCTGCCTGTCTTTAACTTGAGATTAGCTACGAGGAGTTTTTGAGTCCTAAATGGAACTCCTAATGGAACAGAAATTTGGTCCGGCAGATCATATATTCAATGTAGTATTTGGCACTGCTGTTGTATCGATGTCCAGTAATTGAAGAATCATTCTACTCTTTTGAGACACTGCTTTCGTCTCTCATTTTCAAGAATACTCGAGTATTTCATCATGTAGTCCAATCTTTTTCCTATGTATATCTAGGCCTTCTGTGGACCCATTCAACGAAGGGAAACAAGGATGAACAGGTGTTATATGCATCCACTTTGGCCGCTCATGAGACAGCTCATTCACCAGAAGATAAATACACCAAAATTGTGCTGAATAAAGCTATTTCGGTAGACAGCGACGACCCTCTTAATACATATACACCAGTCACCTCTCATGATAAACACATGCATGTAGTTGTGGGATCCATTCTTGCTGCCACTGATAAACTCTTCAACGCTGCTCGATTTGACAACTCTACAGTGTTGATAGTGACCATGGACAAGAACCAGGGTTTCCAAGGTTTGATCATGTTGGGTCCAGCCCATATGTGGGCTTGGATCAGATAATTGGGCCTAAGCCCAATTCAATTGATTAAATAAAAATCAAGGTTTTCTATTGAGGTTACTGTGCAGGAAAAAGAAAAAAAAAAGGAGCGAGCGGCGTGCGACGGCAGCGTGCGGCAACGAGAGAAAGAAAGAGGAAAGAGAGAAAAGAACTAGGGTTTCTGAGTTTTCTGCTTGACGATCGGTGACCAAACTTCGTCGGTTTTGGCCCAGATTTGACGTGAAGAATCCTTGCAGTAAACTCTACAATCCTAACGGTACTGATCTACGATTTATCCTTTCTAAGATGCTTTCCTGCTAAGTTTATTTGGTGAGATCTAAATCCTTTCTTAGAAGAGACATGATGATTCAGCCAAGATATCTGATCTTGATGTTATTGTGATCCTCTTGTTATTTGAGAGAAGAACAGATTGTAAACTTGTTATCACTATTGGTGATAGTGGAAGTTTGAAGTGGACTACGGTCCCGTGGTTTTTCCCGCATTGGGTTTTCCACGTTAAAAATTCGGTCTCATCTGCGATTGATTAATTGTTCTGCTATTGATATTATTCTGGTTGTTACTTGCTTTTAATATCAAGTTGGTATTTTGGATGAGGAACCTATTTTGATACACAAAGAGGGAAAAGTATTATTCCGCATTTACAGGTTTTTTCCCAATAAGTGGTATCAGAGCAGCAGGTTGTTATTTGCTACTAGTGTTTTCTTATGTGATTGAAATGGAAGAATCAGATGGTATGATTAAATTGAACTCATCAAATTATTCCACTTGGAGGCATATGATGGAAGACTTGCTCTATTGCAAAGATTTGTATAAGCCCATCAAAGTTAAAAAAAAACCTCTCTACTATGGATGAGGAAGAATGGGAAGTCCAGCACAGGAAAGCTATTGCTTATATTAGAAGATGGATGGATATAAATCTGCATGAGCATATTTCTGATGAAACCAGAGCTGATATTGTTTGGCAAAGGCTAGAAAATCTGTTTGCGAAAAAGACAGTGGGAAATAAAATTTCTCTCCTTAGAAGGCTTGTTAATTTGAAGTATAAAGATGGTGGCAACATTGTTGAGCACATAAGCCTATTTCAGAGTCTTGCAAACAAGTTGGTTGCTATGAAAATGAATATTGATCATGAAATGCAGGGATTGCTACTTCTCAGCTCTTTACCGAAAGTTGGGAAGCGTATGTGGTGTTTGTAACTCCACGCCGAGGGAACTCTAACTATAGACATGGTTAAAGCAGTTCTTGAATGAGGATGCAGGAAGGAAAGAACAGGAGAATCTTCTTACGGTGCACTTGTTCTTGAAGAGCAGGAAAGACGTGGAAGAAGTCACAGAGAAATTCACATGGTTCTGAGAGGAAGATCCAAGTCTAGAAGAGATATCGGTGTTTCCACGCAGCAGCCAGGTCATATGAAGAAAGAGTGTAGGTTTTGGAAGCGAGAACAGAATGAAAGGAAGAAAAATGAGAAAGAGACCAATACGATTCTTTGCTTTGAAAGTGATATCATTTTGTTAGTGATGATGGATGTATTAGTCTTGCTGTACTCAGACAGCAAGCTCGGGTAATTGACTCGGTGCTTCATTCCATGTTACTTCTCATGATGATTTATTCGGATCCCACATCGCGCTAGTGATTTTGGCAATGTTAGAATGGGAAACAATGGTACATCCAAGATTATGGGTATTGGAGATATTTGCTTAGAGACCGATCTTGGGAGCAAATTGATACTCGAGATGTCGACATTTTCCGATATTCGTCTGAATTTGATATCTGACGAGACTTGATGATGAGGGATTTACACATTACTTTGGTGAAAGCAAATGGAAGCTCACTAAAGGTTCTCTAGTTGTGGCGAGAGGAAAGAAGTTGAACTCTTTTTATATCATGGAAGCTAATTTGCACAAAGGAGAGATTAATGCAATTCAAAAGGGTGAAAGCATAGATCTTTGGCATAAGAGGCTTGGTCATATCACATGAGAAGGGACTTCAAACTCTTGCTAGAAAGCGATTCTTACCGAGTTGCACCGGTACATCTCTTAAATCTTGTGATCATTGCTTAGTTGGAAAAACACATAGAGTTGCATTTCATACTTATCCGCCATCTAGAAAATCAAATATTATTGATTTAGTTCATACTGATGTCTGTACTATGCAAACTAGAACTCTTGGTGGTGCTCTTTATTTTGTTACTTTTATTGATGATCATTCTAGAAAAGTTTGGGCTTTTGCTTTGAAATCTAAAGACCAGGTACTCGATGTCTTCAAAGAATTTCATGTCAGTGTTGAAAGAGAAACTGGCAGAAAGCTGAAGAGTGTTCGAGCAGATAATGGTGGTGAGTACAGGGGTCCTTTTGAGAATTATTGCAGGTTTCATGGTATCAGGCTTGAGAAAACAGTTCCAAAAACTCCTCAGCAAAACGGTGTGGCAGAAAGGATGAACAGAACCATTGAAGAAAGGATTAGGTGTATGCTCTCCCACGCCAAGTTACCTAAGTCATTTTGGGGGGAGGCTATGAGAACTACAGTTGACCTGATAAATCTTTCTCCATCAGTTCCTCTGCAAGGTGATGTTCCAGAGAGAGTATGGAAAGGGAAAGATGTATCTTATGATCATTTGAGAGTCTTTGGGTGTAAAGCATTTGTACATATTCCCAAAGATGAGAGATCTAAGCTTGATAATAAGGCAAAGGCATGTATTTTCTTGGGATATGGTCATGAAGAGTTTGGGTACAGATTATGGGATCCAGTGAACAAGAAGATTATTAGAAGCAGGGATGTTGTGTTTCTTGAAGACCAATTGTTTGATAATGGTGATACTGTTGAGAAGCCAGAAACCTCTGTTTATATTCCTTGGAGTTTGGGTCCAGTTCCTCCACCTATAGTTCATGATGATCATAGGGGAGATGATGATGAAGATGAATGTGGTGAGAATGTTAGTGATGATACTCCTACAGTTGATGAAGTTGAACCAACTGAGCAAGCACCTCCACCACCAGTTGAGATTCCATTAAGAAGATCCACAAGAGAGCGACAACCTTCTACAAGATATCCTCCACATGAGTATGTTATGTTTACTGATGAGGGAGAGCCAGAAACTTACTAGGAAGCTATTCTACATGAGCACAAGAGTGAGTGGGTTAAAGCCATGCAAGAAGAGATGAGATCCTTGCTCGAGAACCACATCTATAGCTTGGTAAAGTCTTTACCTAAGGAGAAGCTTGAAGCTTGTAGGCGAAGAGCGGGCTTAGTACAGCCCATCATGAGCTGGAGGGGGAGAATTGTTGGGTCCGGCCCATATGTGGGCTTGGACCAGATAATTGGGCCTAAGCCCAATTCAATTGATTAAATAGAAACCAAGGGTTTTATTGAGGTTCTTGTCGATAAAAAAAGAAAAAGAAAAAAAGGAGCAAGCGGCGTATGGCGGCGTCTTGGCGGCGAGAGAAAGAAAGAAGAAAGATAGAAAAGAACTAGGGTTTCTGAGTTTTCTGCTTGACGATCGGTGACCAAACTTCATCGGTTTTGGCCCAGATTTGACGTGGAGAATCCTTGCAGTAAACTCTACAATCCTAACGGTACTGATCTACGGTTTATCCTTTCTAAGATGCTTTCCTGCTAAGTTTATTTGATGAGATCTAAATCCTTTCTTAGAAGAGATCTACCTGATGATTCAGCCAAGATATCTGATCTTGATGTTATTGTGATCCTCTTGTTATTTGAGAGAAGAACAGATTGTAAACTTATTATCACTATTGGTGATAGTGGAAGTTTGAAGTGGACTACGGTCCCGTGATTTTTCCCGCATTGGGTTTTTCACGTTAAAAATTCGGTCTCATCTGCGATTGATTAATTGTTCTGCTATTGATATTATTCTGGTTGTTACTTGCTTTTAATATCAAGTTGGTATTTTGGATGAGGAACCTATTTTGATACACAAAGAGGGAAAAGTATTATTCCACATTTACGGGTTTTTTCCCAACAGATCATTAACAAACGGATAAGCTGGGATATTTTTAAGGAACTAGACACTGATCTGGTTTCACTAAAGCATGCTCCTCTCTACTATGGAGGTCCTGCCAGGTTTCAGACTTTACCTTCTTGTCAGTTTGATCCGAAAAGCTAAAGAGGGTTATACAGAGATCGTGAAAGGTGTTTATTTTGGCAATCCAGTCGTAACACGTCAGGTGATTGAAGAAATTAAATTGAAAGAAGAATCTCCTGATGATTATTGGTTCTTCTTGGGTTTCTCAAGATGGGGATATGACCAGCTTTTCCAAGAGATTACAGAAGGAACATGGCATCTGAGTGGAGATCCTATTGAACATTTAGATTGGCCTGAGAACTAACAGATTCTCCATCTGCCTAGATCTTTTGACATAGATATTGGATCAATGATGCATTTGGTCGATCCTTCATGAGGTAGGCAGTATTATGCAGTTTTGACAGCTCTGGTCAGAGAAGTCGGAACTCAAATGAACGGCCTGAATGAGAATTTGTAATTGTACAATTTTGGATGTTGTAAGCGTAACAAACCGTTTCTTCTAGGTTTGACTTGTGAAATTTCTCAGCATACAATTTTCATAAGTAAAAAAAAGTAGATCATAGCTTTATTTTTATCTGGCTTTGTAGTATTCACAATTATGATTATGTAGTCCTATTTAATTAGATAAAATATATTAAAGATATGATTGAATTCTGATCATGGTTATTAACTAATAGAAAAGAAGTCCAGTTAAAATAGGATTCCTTAGGAAATATCCTTGATGGAAGAAAATCTCCTAATATCTTATCCTAGACTCTCTGCTCTCATCTATAAATAGATAGGACCTTTAGGAATACGAAATATGAGATGAGATCAGAATATGAGAAGAAATAAGAGAGTAGAGATACAGTTTCTCTCTTAATCTCTCTATTACAGTTTCTCTCTCAATCTCCCTATCCATCAATCTAAGTATTCATGTGAAAGGATAGAAAGAGAGTAGAAGGTGAGTCTAGTTCTTCTTGTAAATTGATATTTCAGATCCTGACGATGATATATTTGTAGATCAGATAAAGATTATTTCTCTGAACAACAATTAAAGGTACACATCATAATATTATTTAGATCCATTATTATTTGATTTCAGATCTTGGCATTAAAGTTTTTTCGCATTATAGATAGTATAATTATAGATTTTATGCTAACAAGATATCCTTTTAATTTCTAGAAGAGCATGTTCTATACAACTAGTAATGATATATTCTATGTCACCTCTTCCTTTTTCTTTTTTCTTTTTTTGGTTAATTCGAAAGCCGTTGAGGTGAGTGGTGGTTAATTGCTTTTTTGGGCTTTTCATGCAAAGATGATGAGATTTTTATTTTTTTTCCCCCAATAGTTCCTTAGCTGCATTATTTTGGTTGCCAAACTCTGCTGAGCATGGTAAACACTCGTCTTCCATGCTTTCAAGTTTCCAGGGCAAAGCCCTTCTGTGATGCTCTGAAATCCGTCCGTCTTTGCTTTTTCTTTGAAAACGAACTAGGTGAGTAACCCAATACTTTTGTAGTTGTTTTGACCTCCCCTGAAATCTTCAAAATGCTTGGATATGTGTTTTTAATCTGGTCTATGTATTCGACTTTGAATACTGTCGGCGATGGGAATCGATCGAATAAAGAAACAACCTTTGAGATGTGTTAGTGTAAACAACTTTATGCCGTGGCCTCGGGGCCGTCGCGGTTGGGTTCGGGCCGAATGTGGAGGAGATGTTCGGGTTGGGTCCTTGGAGTCTGAGGCGACAACGAGGGCTCCTCCGTCGGCCATGCCTGGCTCTGGTTCCTACACAAAGGTTGGATCGGGAAGAACTCCGCCCGACCCCTCCGACGATCAAGTCAGTCAAGATTGTCTTTTTAGAGTGTTTCTTTCTAGGAAGAAGAGAAGACTTCCCCCCCCCCCTTCTACGTTCGGTTGCCAGGGTTTATATGAATCAGATCGCTGCTTGTTGACGTGCTTGAAGCTCTGCACCTCTGGTTGCGTCTAGGAGCACGCTGAGGACCTAACCCTACAAGATGGTGACGTATCTCGAGAACTGTGCGGCCCGCGAGGGACAGGCGGCGTCACATCTGTCGGTCAACCCCGGCTACAGTCGGCTGTGTGCAGGGTAGGAGACGTCATCCTGTTGTAGGCGGCATGGGCTCACATCACTTCCTATTTTATTACCCACATCATTCTCCCCGAAGGAAGCCCCCGCGGTGCTCGTTCGAAGTCCGAGGCTAGCTTTTAGGCTGCGAGGATTATTCGGTAGGCTTCTGATCGGTTGTGGAGGGGGATACTTTCCGTGGCTCGCAGCGGACGCCTGTCGGTTCATCGTTCCAGGGTAGTCACGGCCGAAGTTTCTGACTTAGGGGCCAGGTCTAGAAGAAGGCCTTTGTGAGGACCACGGTAAAATCGCCAGGCAGGCGTCTTTGCATAGAGGCGAGCATACCGCGTTGAGCTGCACAAAGGGCAGGTGCGGCAGGAGGCTGTGCTCAGCGGTCGTCATGCGCATGGCGGGCGTGCGCGTTGAGGGGTACAAAGGGCAGGCTGCAGCCGAGGTACAGGCTCAGGCGGTCGTACCGCACTATGGCGGGCGTACCGCGCAGAGGTGTACGCAGTGGGCGGTCCGCGACCGAGGTACCAACTCAGGCGGGCGTACCGCGGAAGGGCACTAGCTAGGGCAAGATTCGGGCTCTCTGGCCGAGGCGAGGCTCGGGTTTGTTGGCCGAGGCGAGGCTCGGGCTTGTTGGCCGAGGCGAGGTCGGGCTTTCGGCAGAGGTGAGGCTCGGGCTTACCTGGCCGAGGCGAGGCTCGGGCTTGCTGGCCGAGGCGAGGCTCAGGTTTGTTGGCCGAGGCGAGGCTCGGGCTTTCTGGCCGTGGCGAGGCTCGGGCTTGCTGGGCGAGGCTCGGACTTACCTGGCCGAGGCGAGGCTCAAGCTTACCTGGCCGAGGCGAGGCTCGGGCTTGTTGGCCGAGGCGAGGCTTGGGCTTATCTAGCCGAGGCGAGGCTCAGACTTACCTGGCCGAGGCGAGGCTCGGGCTTACCTGGCTGAGGCGAGGCTCAGGCTTGTTAGCTAAGGTGAGGCTCGGGTTTGTTAGCCGAGGTGAGGCTCGGGTTTGTTGGCCGAGGCGAGGCTCGGGCTTATCTGGCCGAGGCGAGGCTTGGACTTTCCGGCCGAGCGACCGCCTGGGTGATTATGATCTCATATGTTGCGAGGGTGAGAGATCCCCTGATCGTTGGCATGCGCGACACTCAAGGGATGGTTTCTTGCGTCGTTTGGTCTTTCCAGAAACGACGCCTATAAGGGGCTCTCGGGAGTCAGGATCGAGGCGGCTGCGTTTCTACTTGCCGTGCCTTCCCACACGGGCTGCCACGTTATGTCTCATTTATGGCAAGGCGCTCCCTGGTCTTCCTGAAGTGACGCGCCCTGGGGGCTATCACGTTAGTGGGCTATCGCCCACTCTGCACAGGTGAAGGGGCAGGGCTTTTGGCGGGAGTTTGCCAATAAGTAATGTGCGGTTGCCTCACCACATGCTCCTTATCTCCCAAGCTGATCCTTCCAGACTCCCTTGATCTCGTTGCCGGGTCGTCTCCACCGATTCCTTCAACTGCTCCTGTTTGCGTCATCCCTTCTACTTTCCTTTCGAAGGTCAGTATGGATGGCCTCCACTTCTTCTTCGCCTGCCTCCACTCCTTCTCCTGCTTCCTCTTCTTCTCCTGCTCCCCATTCTTCTTCTCTGCCTTCCTCCTCCACTTCCTCTGCTGGTCAAAACCCTTTGCCGCATGGTTGCGGCTCGCCTTCTAGGGAGAAGGCGGCGCGGGCCCTTGAGGCCATGCGATCTCCCCACAATCTTGACTCCGTGGTATGTGGGTCACAGCTTCTCGACCTTCAGGGTCGCTTTTGTGTACCGGAGGATTACGCTTTAGTGGCCCCGGAGGCAGGGCAACGGGCATATGATGGCGTTCCTGGGGGCTTCTCGTTATCCGTGGACACCCTGGAAGCGGGATTGCACTTTCCCCTGCACCCAATCATCATCTCTTGTATTTCTAGGTGGTGTATTTTGCCATCGCAGATGGAACCCAACTGCTGGCGGGGTTTAGTGGCATTTCTGGAGGAGTGTCACTACGCCGGCATCACCCCATCTTTGAACATGTTCTTATCTTACTTCTGCCTCTCCAAGGGACCAGGGGGGTATTATCTTTCTGCCAGACTGAGTTTTAGAGTAGGCGGCGCCCCTTCCAGTAACAAGGGATGGAAAGGCCGGTTCTTCTTCGTGAGTTGTGTAAGGGACTAGGGCTTCGGGCTCCAGTGATCGACTCACACCATCGACAACACTACCCCCAGCTTGAGCGATGATGAGCTCAGGGATCTCCAGTGGCTGAAGGAGATCCTCCCTTCTTCCACAGCCAATCAAGACATAACCGAGTCATGGCTGATCGAGGCGGGGCTTAGCCCGATGCCTCTGGGTACGCTTGTCATGCGTGATTTAGGGCTTTCTGGGCTCCTGTGGGTACTGACTGGTGCTTGCTTGCAGGGATGGTGAACCTTAGATCGGTCCATGGCAGATGGATCCCGTCTACCCCCTCTACGTGCGCGGCGGCCGAGCCAAAGACTGGTACTAAAGAGGCGCCAGTGGAGGTCGAGGCAGATCATCTGCGAAAGAGGGTCAAGGTCCTTGCCTCCAAGCAGCCCGCCGCGACAGCAACATAGCCTGATGAGGCGGGCGTGGAGCGGGCGGAGGCAAGGCCCAAGCAAGGCGAGGGCGAGGCCAGCCGAGAGGGCGCGGGGAAGGAGCCCCAGCTCCCTTCGGTCCAGGAGCTATGCCAACTTCCCGTCGATGCCAAGGAGGAGCCTTTTCATGCTCAGATGGTAGGAGACCGGTCAGTGGGGACGTCGAACGACCCCCTGTTGGCCGCTGGGAGAACATGTCTATCGGGGACAGGGTATGGGCTGACAACAATATCGCAGCCACCTTCCTTCGAGGAGGGCTTCACCCCGGGATGGCCGAGGAGCTATACACCCTGCCCTCTGAGACTCTGCTTGGCAAGTCCACCAAGTCAGTGGTGTGGGTAAGTATTATACCCTAGGCTTCTTTCCGGCACCAGGGTGCGTCCGTTCTGACATTTTTTGTCTGCAGAGCCACCACTACATTGTGGCGCTGATGGATCGGGTGCGGGACGCCGGTCGGATCATCAGTGGGCTGGGTGAGCGCAACGCCGAGCTGCGCCGACAACTCGAGGAGGTCCGCGTGGCGGCGGGGCCCGAGGCCATAGCTACCGCAGAGCAACACGCGTCCGATTTGGACGCGAAGGTGACTTGCCTCAAGGCCGAGCTCCAAGCGGCCAAAGAGCAGAACGACGGCCTCCAGGGGCTCTTCCGATTGGAGCAGACCGAGCTTCGCCTACGGAAGGCCGAGGCGCTAAAGTAGACCAAGCAGCTGGAGGCGACAGAAGCCAAGGCAGAGTCCACTTTCGAGGCCTTGGCCGAGGAGGCCCGTCAGAAGCCGGAAAGGGACAGGCAGCTGCTTGAGGACTACAAGAAGTTCGAGGGCTTCTAGCTCGGGTTAACCCGGTCAGGGCAGGTTACCTACGAATATAGGTATCGGATCGCCCTGGCCCGGTTCCGGGCTCGCCACCCCGACCTTGAGGTGGCGGAGGACCCCTTTGCCTCTTTCCTTGAGGACTCGGGGGTGGAGATGCCCGAGGAGGTTCCTTTTGATGACGGCCCGGAACCCCCGAAGGGTCAGCTACTATGAACTTTCTCTAAGGAGTCGGTCTGTAAGTCCGGGTTGTCTAGTCCTGTAACTTGACTCCAATTTAATAAAAAGGTCTTTTGTCAAAAGGTTTCTTATGTTGTTTTCCACCATTTTTCTAGACGAAAATTTTCTTAAGATTTTGCATATTCCATGTCCTCGGCAAGGTGTGGCCGTCCATGGTCGCGAGCCGGTAAGTCCCTGCTCGGACGACTCCTGTGACCCGATAAGGTCCCTCCCAATTAGGGTAAGTTTGCCGTGCGCACGGGTCGGGTTACTTACCTCGGCCCTACGCAATACCAGGTCGCCAAGCTTGACGGGTCGGGGGCGGACCCTATGGTTGTAAATCCTGGTGATGGCTCTTTTGTAAGAAAGGGCTTTCAAGTGCGTGTCGGCTCGCCACTCCTCGAGCAGATCCAACCCTGCTCGGAGCCCCTCAATCGAGGTGGCCTCTTCGTACCTCTCCATCCGAGGGGTTGGGATGACCACCTCGGGAGGTCATACGGCCTCGGTGTTGAATGCGAGGCTGTAGGGGGATTCTCCGTTTGCGGTTTTGGGGGTGGTGCGTAGAGCCCACAGGGTGCTCGGGAGCTCGTCTACCCAAGCGGAGCGAGCCGCAAGGGTCCTCCTCCTAAGTTCGTCCAAAATTGACCTGTTGGTCACCTCTATAAGGCCATTTGTCTGAGGGTGGGCCATCGAACTGAACCTTAGTTGAATTTTGTAGCTCGCACAAAATTCTTTGAATCGGGCACTGGCGAACTGAGTCCCATTGTCGGTGATGATGGCCTCAGGCAGGCCAAACCGAGTCACAATATTTCTCCATACGAACCTCTCTATTTGGGGCTCCATGATCGCCACCAGTGGCTCGGCTTCGACCCACTTGGTGAAGTAATCCACCCCAACGATGATGTACCTCCTCTGCCCGGAGGCCGGGGGGAATGGTCCGAGGAGGTCCATCCCTCACTACGCGAAGGGCCACGCGCAGTCTACAGGTGTGAGCGGAACCGCAGGCTACCGAGGGGTTCGTGCATGCCTCTGGCACGTGTCGCACCATTGGACATAGGTTCGGGCGTTTCGGCACATGGTAGGCCAGTAGTAGCCCTGGCGAAGTACTTTTAACGCCAGGGTGCGGCCACCTAAGTGTTCTCCACAAATCCCCTCATGGACCTCGGCAAGCACCGATTGTGCCTCGTCGGGATCCAAGCACCGTAAGAGGGGGTGCGAGAACAACCTCTTATAGAGTTAGCCGTTGACTTCGTAATACCGTGTCTGGGTGCGGCACAGGCGCCGAGCCACGGCTTCATCATCGGGTAATGTACCGAGCTGCATAAATTGCAACATTTCCTGCACCCAGGTTATTGGTGCGTCGACCGCCGTTACCGCAGCCATTGTGATTGTGTGAAAGGGGAGTTCCTCGACGTCGGGCTCGCCCTCAGGGCAAGCACATCCGCCCGCTCATTCTGACCCCTTGGTATCCTAGATAATGAAAAGCTGAGAAAGCGGGTGATCATGCTCTTTACCTCTGCTAGGTACTTTGACATGGTGGGGTTGCGGGCCTCGTACCCGCCATTGAGGTGTTCAGCCATGAGCTGCAAGTCGGTGTGGACATGTAGGGCGACCACCTGCATCTTGATGGCCAGCCTGAGTCCAGCTAGGAGGGCCTTATACTCTGCCTCGTTGTTCGTGGCCTTGAAGCCAAAGCGGAGGGAACGCTCGAATAGGCGGCCGTCGGGAGCCTGCAATACCAACCCGGCCCCCGCACCTTTCGAGCATGATGCCCCGTCCACGCATAGGATCCATCCCGCGTCGGCCGGCTCCGGGACGTCGCCCTCGGGTCAGACCATCTCCAAGATAAAGTCGGCCACCACTTGGGCTTTGATAGCGGTTCTTAGCACATACTGGATGTCGAACTCGCCAAGCTCCACCGACCATTTAAGGAGGCAACCTGCCAAGTTGAACTTAGCCAAAATATGTCGAAGTGGTTGGTCGGTAATTACCTCGATTGGATGAGCCTGGAAGTAAGGGCGCAGCTTCCGAGCTGTCAGTACGAGAGCTAATGCTAGCTTCTCGATCGGTGGGTAGCGCTCCTCAGGACCGCTCAAGACGTGGCTGATATAATAGACCGGCACCTGCTCACTCGGGGTCCCCTTGATTAGAACGGAGCTAACCGCATGGGGAGAGGCGGCCAGATAAATGCTGAGCTTCTCCCCGGGGGAGACAGAAGCGAGGCGAGGAAGGTCAGACAGATGCTGCTTTACACAGCTAAAGGCCTCCTCGCAGTCCGTAGTCCATTCGAAACTTTTGGGTTTTTCAGGACACGGAAGAAGGGTAGGCACTGATCACCTGACCGAGAGAGGAACCGTGATAAAACAGCCAGCCTCCCATTCAGTCTCTGTAGCTCCTTAACCGTCCGCAGCGCCTGCATGTCGATGATCGCCTGGATCTTCTCCGGGTTGGCGTCGATTCCCCTTTCGTGTATGATAAATCCAAGGAATTTACCTGAGCTGACGTCGAATGTACACTTTGAGGGGTTGAGACGCAGGCCGTATTTGCAGAGTGTGGAGAATGCCTCTGCCAGATCGTCCAAATGCGTCATGGCCGCGCAACTCTTCACGATCATGTCATCAACGTAGACCTCTATGTTTCGCCCAATCTGCTGGGCGAACATCTTATTTACGGTTCTTTGATACGTGGCTCCGGCATTCTTTAGCCCGAAGGGCATAATCTTATAGAAGTATACTCCCTGGTCGGTAAGGAAGGCCGTGTGCTCCTGATCCTCAGGTGCCATCCTGATTTGGTTGTAACCGGAGAAGGCATCCATGAACGACAGGTGGGCATGCCCCGAGGTGGCGTCGACCAACTGATCGATCCTGGGGAGGGGGTAGCAGTCTTTCGGGCAGGTGCGGTTAAGATCAGTATAGTCAATGCACATCCTCCAGTTCTCATTGGGTTTCTTTACGAGAACTACATTAGAAAGCCATCGCGGGTATTTGACTTCTTCCACGAAGCCTGCTGCCAGAAGTTGCTCTACCTCTTTTCGGACAGCTAGCTGCCTCTCGGGGGCGAATCGCCGGGGCTTCTGCTTCACTGGGCGTACCTCGGGCGAAATGTTTAGATAGTGTTGAGCGACCTCAGGGTCGACCCCTGGTATATCCGTCGGGGACTAGGCGAAGATGTCAGTGTTCTCTTGCAGGAAGTTGACAAGCTGCCTCCGTTCCTGCTCGGGGAGCCCCGATCCGACCAGGACCATTTGGTCCGGCCGATCCTCACGCAAAGGCACACCAATGGATGGCTCCGTAGGTTCAGGATGCTCGGTCGACCTCTTATCGTCCCTGGGATCTTCTATGGGCAGGTTGGCCCTCCGCTTGTGCGATGAAATCATTTGTCGGTAGCACCGCCTGGACTCAAGGGGACTTCCCCTGGTTTCACCGACCCCGGCGCGGGTCGGGAACTTCACCGTCCTGTGGTAGGTGGATACGACCGCCCTGAGCTTATTGAGGGTTGGTCGCCCAAGTATCACGTTGTACGCCGTGGGCAAGTCAACGACCAGGAAAGCCATCATCACCGTCTTCCTCCTCGGCGGGTCTCCCAGAGTTAGGGGTAAGGTGACTGACCCCAGCGGTGAGATCGCATCGCCAGTGAATCCGGTGAGGGCGGAGCGCATCAGTTCCAGGGCGTCTCTGCTCAGGCCGAGCTTCTCAAAAGCGTCGAAGTAGAGCACGTCGGCCGAGCTTCCCATGTCGACCATGATTCTTCTAACCTGGGCATTGGCAATCCTTGCGGTTATTACCAGCACGTCGTCGTGCTCGGCTTGTCCCAGCTCCTCGGCCGGGAATGTGACCTCAGGGTCGGACCTTTGCCCGAGCTCTCGCCAGGAGCGGCTCGGGCGTATGCCTTCCGCCCAGCCATGCTATTTCCCCCGTCGGTTGATCCACCAGTTATCACGTCAATCTACCGCTCGATGGGGTCCTCGGGGCGTGGCGACGAGCTCTCGGCCTGATGGAGGTAGCGGGTCAGGTGCCCCCTATGGATGAGCTCCTCAATTTGCCGACGCAGGTTATAGCACTCCTCGGTGTCGTGTCCATGCTGCCGATGGAAACGACAATATCTGGACTAATCTCGCAGTCCGGGGGAACCCCTCATCGGGGTGGGGGGTTTAAGCAGCCCCTTCTTCCTTATTTGGAGGAATATTTTAGTCTGGGAATGGCCCAATGCAGAGTGGGGGGATCTCGGGATCCGCGGGTCGAGTCGGCTCGCCCTGCTCCTCGACGTGGGGGCCGGTCGCTCCCGGGGGGTCTCGGGCCGAGGTCTCTTGCGCTCCTCGTGCTTCCCGGCCATCCAGGTTTCCACCGCGACAAACTGGTTTGCTCGCTGGAGCATCTCAGGAACCGTGATCGGGGGTCGCTCCACAAGGGACCAGAAAAACCTGGAGGGTTGTAACCCAATCATAAATACCTACATCAATAAAGAGGGGTGAGTGTTTGGCAATTTCTGAATCTTCATGGCAAAACGATTCACGAAGAGGGAAAGAGGCTCCTCATCCTTTTGGTTGAGTCCCAGGAGCAGTGCGATGGACGGCTTCGATCTTGCATACGCCAAAAAATTAAGCTCGAAGTCCCATGTGAGCTGGTCAAAGGATGAGAATGCCCCGGCCTTGAGACCGCTGTACCAGGTTCGGGCCGGGCCCCTCAGCGTCATTGGAAATGCCCGGCACATCAAGGCGTCTGACGTGTCGTAGAGCGCCATTTGGGCGCGGAAGGTGGCCACATGTTCCGCCGGGTCGGTGACACCGTCATATGCATCTAGGGAAGGGAGACGGAAGTTCGAGGGGATTGGTTAGTCCTGTATCTCGGGGGTGAACGGTGATCCCCCATACGTGCCTTCCCCCGGTTCTTCCTTGGACCTACGCACCTCCCTCTGTACCTCGTTGAGCCGCTGGTTGACGAGGTGCAGCTAGGCTCGAAGGGAATCAGCCGAGTCCGAGGATAATATCTCGGGATCGGGGTGGTTACTCGGGTCGGCCAACACTTGCCCCTCGAACGGAACCTGCCGTGTCCGAGGTGGGGTCGGGGGTGTTGAAGAAGTCGGGTGGGCCGACGCAGGTGGGTTCGACCGGAATGGCGGGTCCACCTCGGGCGGTGGCGCCGACAAGGACACTGGCGGGATGAATGCCTGCATCATCCCCGCCAAAGTTTGAACTTGGCGGGCGAGGTCCTGAAAGGCCTCGGCCGATACGGGTGACGGGTTGGTGGTGGTGACACTGGGCAGGGGCAGGCCCGGGTCATTGAACAGCCGCTAGTAACATTCCGCGATGGCAATGGGATCCTTCGTTCGGGGATTATCACGGGGTGAGCCTCTTGCCGAGGCACCAGCCAGGTGCGACTCCGCGAGCAGGGGCTCATCTGGGCTACCCGGGTGACCTCTCAACATGGGCCCTCCTTCTAGCG